>CM038671.1:153721442-155011734 GCA_021605145.1 Aegilops bicornis | reverse complement strand
CATGCAAGTCTACTGGGTGCGCCAATTACAAAAACATGTCTTTTTTGCCCTACATGTTAGGATGTTATGGTACATGGAGTAGTTAACTCTTTGGACAGTTGGGACCACAATCAGATATTTTTCACCATGATGTTAAGTTAGTGCTTTTCTGCCAATATATTTGACCCTATTGTTATGTTAGTGCTTTTCAGATGTCAACTCTGTTTTTTGATGAATATACGTAGTAATGCAGCAGTTGTTCAGGCTAACCATCAAAATGTATTTTTAATGTATTTTTAATGTATTTTCAGCTTAACTTGCAGCTAAAAGCGTCACAACACCATTCACCCCTCGTCTCTATCAGCTCCTCGGGGCGGTGAGGTTAGTGTTTCTCATCGTGCATACGTGACGACAAGATTTGGTGTCAGGATTTTCAGCTTTTATTATGTTTGGAGTGCTTTGTAGTTTTGATGAACTTCTAGGGGCACGTGCATGAAAGCTTCCTGGGTGCCATTGACAAGGTCAAGTCGGCTCGGGTATGGGAGCGGGGACAACAAAAACGTCGGTGGCTTGTTCTGGTGGTTCAAAGATCTGAATGTAAATTTTTATTATGTTTGAAGTGCTTTGTAGTTTTGATGAATTTTTATACTCCCTCTGATCCATATTACCTAGATACGGATGTATGAAGTCGGATGGAGTAATAGTTTTGAGTCCTTTTGGCAAAAGAGAGGGTATTGATAATCAGCAAACGTTTGTTGAGAGTGATGGCAATTCGCGAACGTTTTGACGGCAATTTTAGTTGTTATTGTGAGGATGGACAAGGATGGTAGTTTTAGTTTGCAAGCACGATAAATTCTGACGAGAAATGAAACCTGCAACAATTATGAATAGATAGGGGAGATGGGGCCTCTTGCCCGAGCCCATGTTTGCAATTTATACAGGAACCAGGGCACCCATTTACCATAACAAGAGCTTTCTTTGGTGCTTAGCGATTCTTGATCCAGTTGCACCAACGCTGAGAAAAGCCTCTAATCGAAAGGATTTTACATCAAGTAACAGAATGGTCAAGTTTGAAGAGCCTCCTTCGGCTGGACGGTTTGTTCCTGGGCCATGTTCTTCTTTAGTGCGGTGGCACACCAGTAGCTATGATGTTATGGTACATGGAGTAGTTAACTCTTTGGACAGTTGGGACCACAATCAGATATTTTCACCATGATGTTAAGTTAGTGCTTTTCTGCCAATATATTTGACCCTATTGTTATGTTAGTGCTTTTCAGATGTCAACTCTGTTTTTTGATGAATATACGTAGTAATGCAGCAGTTGTTCAGGCTAACCATCAAAATGTATTTTTAATGTATTTTTAATGTATTTTCAGCTTAACTTGCAGCTAAAAGCGTCACAACACCATTCACCCCTCGTCTCTATCAGCTCCTCGGGGCGGTGAGGTTAGTGTTTCTCATCGTGCATACGTGATTTACAAGATTTGGTGTCGGATTTTCAGCTTTTATTATGTTTGGAGTGCTTTGTAGTTTTGATGAACTTCTAGGGGCACGTGCATGAAAGCTTCCTGGGTGCCATTGACAAGGTCAAGTCGGCTCGGGTATGGGAGCGGGGACAACAGAAACGTCGGTGGCTTGTTCTGGTGGTTCAAAGATCTGAATGTAATTTTTTATTATGTTTGAAGTGCTTTGTAGTTTTGATGAATTTTTATACTCCCTCTGATCCATATTACCTAGATACGGATGTATGAAGACGGATGGAGTAATAGATTTGAGTCCTTTTGGCAAAAGAGAGGGTAATGATAATCAGCAAACGTTTGTTGAGAGGGATGGCAATTCGCGAACGCTTTTGACGGCAATTTTAGTTGTTATTGTGAGGATGGACAAGGATGGTAGTTTTAGTTTGCAAGCACGATAAATTCCTGACGAGAAATGAAACCTGCAACAATTATGAATAGATAGGTGGAGATGGGGCCTCTTGCCAGAGCCCATGTTTGCAATTAATACAGGAACCAGGGCACCCATTAACCATAACAAGAGCTTTCTTGGTGCTTAGCGATTCTTGATCCAGTTGCACCAACGCTGAGAAAAGCCTCTAATCGAAAGGATTTTACATCGAAGTAACAGAATGGTCAAGTTTGGAAGAGCCTCCTTCGGCCTGGACGGTTTGTTCCTGGGCCATGTTCTTCTTGTGCCGGTGGCACACCAGTAGCCATGATGTTATGGTACATGGAGTAGTTAACTCTTTGGACAGTTGGGACCACAATCAGATATTTTTCACCATGATGTTAAGTTAGTGCTTTTCTGCCAATATATTTGACCCTATTGTTATGTTAGTGCTTTTCAGATGTCAACTCTGTTTTTTGATGAATATACGTAGTAATGCAGCAGTTGTTCAGGCTAACCATCAAAATGTATTTTTAATGTATTTTCAGCTTAACTTGCAGCTAAAAGCGTCACAACACCATTCACCCCTCGTCTCTATCAGCTCCTTGGGGCGGTGAGGTTAGTGTTTCTCATCGTGCATACGTGACGACAAGATTTGGTGTCAGGATTTTCAGTTTTTATTATGTTTGGAGTGCTTTGTAGTTTTGATGAACTTCTAGGGGCACGTGCATGAAAGCTTCCTGGGTGCCATTGACAAGGTCAAGTCGGCTCGGGTATGGGAGCGGGGACAACAGAAACGTCGGTGGCTTGTTCTGGTGGTTCAAAGATCTGAATGTAAATCTGAACGTAAATTTTTATTATGTTTGAAGTGCTTTGTAGTTTTGATGAATTTTTATACTCCTTCTGATCCATATTACCTAGATACGGATGTATGAAGACGGATGGAGTAATAGATTTGAGTCCTTTTGGCAAAAGAGAGGGTAATGATAATCAGCAAACGTTTGTTGAGAGGGATGGCAATTCGCGAACGTTTTGACGGCAATTTTAGTTGTTATTGTGAGGATGGACAAGGATGGTAGTTTTAGTTTGCAAGCACGATAAATTCCTGACGAGAAATGAAACCTGCAACAATTATGAATAGATAGGGGGAGATGGGGCCTCTTGCCTGAGCCCATGTTTGCAATTTATACAGGAACCAGGGCACCCATTTACCATAACAAGAGCTTTGCTGGTGCTTAGCAGTTACTGATCCAGTTGCACCAACGCTGAGAAAAGCCTCTAATCGAAAGGATTTTACATCGAAGTAACAGAATGGTCAAGTTTGGAAGAGCCTCCTTCGGCCTGGACGGTTTGTTCCTGGGCCATGTTCTTCTTGTGCCGGTGGCACACCAGTAGCCATGTACGGGCGACGGACGGACGGACTGTACCGATGGATCGCCGCTTCCATCCATCCCTTGGGTCAGTTTAGCTGGCACCGTGGACCTGTCAGACCGACCGAGCGCACGTGACGTCACTCCCCACGAACCTCCTTTGTTCATTTCCCGATCATGATCCGGTTTCCGTCCCCGTTTGCTTTCGCTTTTGTTTTGTCAGCCACCACCGTCGTTATTCTTATTCTTATCCCACGGCCTGGCTGCGCGGCAGCGGACCCCGTCGGCGTCGTCGCTAAAATACCCATATGCATCCTATTGGCATGGCAGCAGCAACAACAGAGAAGATGGCACGAGTTTCGTCATCAAAAAATAAAACCACGCACCAGAAGGACCGAAACCCTGAGCTTTTCAACGGAGAGAGCAAAATGCGGAGGGGGTCTCCCGTGGCGAAGCCGCCGGCCGGCCCGCCGTCAGATCGGCAATTCCTGCCTCGCCATCGTCTTCCTCCCGCCTTCCTTATCCACGCCACTCGTGACGCACGCCCCTTCTCGGTCTACTACATGTCGTCGCGCCAGTTGACGGCTGCCCTTTCTTTCTTTCTTTCCCTGCTGTTGCGCGCTCCACATACCAAACCGTCCTTTATTTTTTTTGATTTGAGGCGGATGGGTTGGGATTGGCCACACATTACATATTCCATTCCAGTGCATGTACCGCCCACTGCATTTTCTTTTCTGCAAGCGTTTAAAAAACAAGGCAGTACTAGTAGGAGTATCACCAGGGGGCAGGGGGGACGAATCTGTACGGGATCGCGGCGAGATTCACCCGGCGCCTCCCTGTAACGTCGTTATACAAGTGTACTTATCTCGGGGACCCTATAAGGGACGGAGGCGGCTCCAGCACCTCCAAGCGCCAGCGAACGGACCAACATCGGCCAAGATGCAGCGCGCGGCGGCCTCCCTCGCCTCCTCCCGCTCTGCAGCGGCATGGGCGTGCTCCACCATCTCGCGCCATGCCGGCTCCGGCGCCTCCTGCTCCGCTCGCCGCGAGGTTGTCGCTCCTCTCCGAATTCGCGGCCAGGAGCAGCGGCCCGCCGCCCTCCCCATGTCCCTGTCGCTGCTCTCTGGCAGACGGTCCGCGCGGACGGCAAAAGCGGCGGCCGCGGCGGCGGAGCTGACACCGGCGGACGAGGTGGCCGCGGGCGGCGGCATTGCCGGGACGGTGCAGCTCGGCGCCATGATCGTCGCCTGGTACCTCCTCAACATCTACTTCAACATCTACAACAAGCAGGTACGCTAGGCACGCGCGCCATTGGCATCCCCTCCCCTGTTCCTCGCCGCCGTTCACCGTCCGTCCGTGCGTGACCGACCAATCAACAAACCCGCTTTGCCACAACCGCAGGTTCTCCAGGTGCTGCCATTGCCGCTCCCCTACACCATCACCGCCTTCCAGCTCGCCTTCGGCTCGCTCGTCATCTTCTTCATGTGGGCCGCCAGGCTCCACCCCATGCCCAAGCTCTCCGCCGCACAGGTCAGTCAGCCACCTGAACAACAGTTTTTTCCACTGCTTTTCTCTGAATTCGCTCCCCGCCAACTGAAGCCTCTGCTCCCGTTCAGCTGGCCAAGATCGCGCCGCTGGCCGCCGGGCACATGCTGGGCACGGTGTTCACCAACATGAGCCTGGGCAAGGTGGCCGTCTCCTTCACGCACACCGTCAAGGCGTCCGAGCCATTCTTCACCGTCCTGCTCTCCGCCTTCTTCCTCGGCGAGGTGCCGTCGCCGCTGGTGCTGGGCTCGCTGGTGCCCATCGTCGGCGGCGTCGCCCTGGCGTCGTTGACCGAGGTCTCCTTCAACTGGTTCGTCCCGTCTAACTAACCATCGGAGAACATTGTCCTCTAATCATGGCCCGGTGATTATATTCCCTTTTACCGTCGACCCCGAATAATTGGGGCCGGGAAGAATCCCGTCGCTTTCTCACGCCACATATATGCGATTCCGTTGACGCGCAGGGTCGGATTCTGGAGCGCCATGGCGTCGAATCTGCTCAACCAGACCAGGAATGTGCTCAGCAAGCGGCTCCTCGGCGGCGAAGAGGTGATTCCTTCCTCTCCTCCTCCTTCAGTTCACCAGTAACAATTCAGTACTGTACTATCTTGCGATTCTTTCCAAATCCCAACCACTGATGAATTTGTTCATGTAATGGTGCTGCAGGAGGAGTTCATGGACGACATAAACCTCTTCTCGGTGATCACCGTGCTGTCCTTCCTGCTGTCCTTGCCTCTGATGATCTTTGCAGAAGGGTTCAGCTTCTCCCCAGCGTTCCTCCAGAGCACCGTGAGTCAACCTCGAAGCCTGCAAAATCCAGACAAATTGAACTGTTGCGTCATCATAACTCCTAAACTAAATAAACTACTATGAGCTCTGGCATGTAGGGCCTGAACCTGCAGGAGCTGTGCGTGAGGGCGGCCCTGGCCGGCCTCTGCTTCCATGGCTACCAGAAGGTGAGAGACACATGACAAATCACACGGTTCTGGCTTCAGTCAGCTCCAAACAAACAGAATGCATGATCTGTAACACTGTTACTGACGATGGTCCTGGCAATGGCAATGGCAATGGCAGCTGTCGTACATGATCCTGGCGAGGGTGTCGCCCGTGACCCACTCCGTAGCCAACTGCGTCAAGCGTGTGGTGGTGATCGTCTCCTCCGTCCTCTTCTTCCGGACGCCCATCTCGCCTGTCAATGCACTGGGTAAAAACAACTTGGCCACACTGCAATCTCTTTTCTACTGTAATGTCTTATGGCTCTTCTGACTTGTTTCTCCTTGTAACTGCAGGAACTGGAGCGGCACTGGCGGGAGTTTACCTGTACTCCAGGCTCAAGAAAGCAAAGCCAAAGAGTTCATGAAGATGGTTTTTTTTCCTGTTTTGGACACAGGTTTTTGAGATAGAAGATTAGGTCGATATAGTATCCACGAGAAAATGTATTGAGATAGTAGGTTGTACAGAACTTGCCACGGCCAGTAGTACACTTGTACCACAGGCTACAGCAGCTTCTTTCCATAGTAGCAGGACCAAACTTCTGGTCTTGAAGATTTGTAACATCCCCCCTGAATAATCACAAATCTCCTGACAAATGCAATATGCTCAGATGCCATGAGAATACCACGCTTCAAGGTGCATAACTTTTGAGAAGAGCGGCCATGTTTGGCTTGTGCCATTGCAAGCCCTAACAAATCTTGCAAACAATTAGCCAGACATTGCTTGACCATCTGTTGGCCAAAATCTTTGCAATATGCAAGATCCCATATGCAACCAAAATTTTGGCAACCAACCAAATGGAAGCCACAGTTTTGCCAACAATTAGCTGGAGGTCGCCAGAAACTGGCAACATCTGAGGAGAGTTTGCAAGATGGCACAGACAACCAAAATTTTGGTAACCAACCAAATTAAGGGCTGCCAAAATTTTGGTGGGGTAAATCTGAGCACCAACCAAACATGCCCCTCATGCTTTGAGAAAAAGTGCTAGAGCACAAGCAAGGCACACATGTGCAGGATAGTTCAGCAGTTCACGTCTGGCATTTCAGTTCAACATCAAGCCATGCCGAGAGCATTTACAACAGCCAACATAACTTACATGGTTCCGTCCAAAATTCATGGCTCAACCGGTCCGGTTTCCGAAGGCTTATAACACGACTACCAGGCATAAAGAGGTCCGAGGTTCCAGGTTTCATAGAGTACTAACGCCAGCATACGGACACCGTATAAAGCGCCTCCGAGACACCACCACATCAACATAGCAAAATATCCGACACGCTTAACCTATGTCAGCAAAGTTCCAGGACACGCTTTGCTTAAACCAACATGACTGATACTACGATTTGGTTAGGGAACCAACTCCATCTACTCCGTTGTTTCGTCACCATCGTGATGCGTTTTACCAGTTGGAGACCCCCACGGCCTTGGGAGGGCTCCTGCTCCTAGCACGGTCACCACCACGGTTAGAGCCGCTATAGAACCTGCCAATCGAACAAAGCGGGTCATTAAATTATATATAGCCTTTGTAGATACATCACACCCCCGATAAAAAACCATACTATTTGATATAGATGAAATAAAGTTGTCAACAGGATGGAACAAAACAGACAACATGTTTTCGCTTAAAGTAAAGTGGCGGTTAACTCAATTTGTCAACCATAAAATACAGTTTGATTCAGCCACGCTAAAAGTTTCACCAATGCAATCAGACAGTTTCTTCTTTATTTCATGAATTTCAAGGACACGGTATGTGTGGGCATAGGTGAACTTCAAAGTTGGTGACATGTGCCTCTATCGAGTGAGATGCATATTAAAGAGGTATAAATGCATACATCAGATAATTCAACTAGGCAATCCATCCAATCACCACATATGATCTAACAGCAAATATTGGTAGCTAACAATGCAATCAGATGTTTCTGTTTGTTTCATAAATGTGAAGGACACGGCATAGCATGGGCACAGGTGAACGGCAAAGTAGGTGACCATGTGCCTCTGTGGAGTGACATGCTGTTATGACTTATAAGGTACAAGCATATTTTAGGGATACAGTACCTATCATGAAAGCTGAGACCTTCACCAGAGCCGCCACTGTTATGCCAGATGACAATTGATTAATTATCAGCAGTGGTATATAAGCTCGAAACAAGGAAGTTATACTAACCTGGCAGGTAAACTTGCAGCAGCACTGGTCTGATTGTTGCTACTGCTGTTATGGATGATGCAAGTGAAAGTTCATCAGGTATGGATGAGACTGAAAAGGAATTAGAGAATAGGAATTGGTGCCATACCTGGTATTGAAGCTTGGAGCGCCACCATATTGATTGCCACTGCTGCTGTTATTGAAGCTGCAAACGATGATTCATCAGGCTGGCACAAGTCCTGAATGAAGTATTCAAATCAAATAGAAACTGATATGCACCTCGACTGAAAGCTTGGACTATCCCTAGTCTGGCTGCCATAAGCTCCCTGGCCACCATAGGAATCATTAGAAGATGCCCACCGCCGTGGCCCCCTGCCACCATACCCTCCACGGCCGACCATGGCTCGTAACTCTGGCGAAACATTTTGGTTCGCACCCTCCAAAATCTTCACAAGATCTGAAGCATACTTAGAATCCTGGTCACAGAAGAATGTGTATGCAATTCCAGTCGCACCAGCCCGGCCTGTCCTCCCAATTCTATGGACATAGTCCTCAACACCCGTTGGGAAATCATAGTTAACAACAACCCTGCGGCAAAAGATTTGGGAAGGATTGTCAGTAACCATTTAAGAAAACTACAGAATAGTAAATGTGTATTCAACCATCACCATTATGAGCTATATCCATGAAATCTTGTTTACAAATAGAGTCAAACTAGAAAGTCAAAGAAGTTGCAAAGTTAAGTTCAAACCTGATGTCCTTCACGTCTAAGCCTCGAGCAGCCACATCAGTGGCTACAAGAATTGGGCACCTGCCGGTCCTAAATTCACTCAGCACAGAGTCCCTCTCAGCCTGTGATTTGTCCCCATGAATAGCAGAAGCACCATACTGCCGTGATAGGTTCCGAGACAGCTGATCACACATCCTCTTCGTGGAGCAAAATATAATCACCTTAGATCCAGGCTCCTGTTGTCTCAAGATCTGATCAAGGCGCCTCCCTTTCTCGAAAGATGTGGTAACTTCCACATGCTGCAAGGTGTAACAAACTAGTTTAAAACAATGAAGCAAAATTATACCTCAGCCTAGAAAATAGCATTTTTACCCTGCAGAAAAAATAGCATTTTTATTACCTGGGTGATTGACTTATTTGCAACCAGCTCATCAGTGTTCCCAATGTTAACCTGGACAGGGTTAGTGAGCAAATCGGAAGCTATTTTCCTCACCTCTCTTGGCCAAGTGGCAGTGAACATAAGAGTTTGCCGTTTCGGTTGCACTTGTTTCACAATTTTTCTTATTTGTGGCTCAAACCCCATATCAAGCATGCGGTCAGCTTCATCAAGAACGAGATAAGCTACCTGACGGAGACTGACTTTTCCCATTTCTAGTATATCATTCAGTCTACCAGGAGTTGCGACAACAATGTCAGCACCACGCTCTAAATCTCTTAGCTGAGGGCCTTTTGGAGCACCGCCATATAGACACTGCAAAAGAAAAATTATGATTAAGACAGTATTCTGTTACGGCTGTATCAAATATGTAGTTTACATAAAACGGAAATTCCATTTCTTAGATACGAGTAACATTAGCATCTAGCAATGTGGATGCAATGTGGATACAAGTGAATTAAGTGGTCTAAGAGTAGAGCAGTGTAGTGCACACATAAAGATAGAAGGAACATACAGTAGATGAAATTCTTGATGATCTACCAAACTTGATTGCTTCATCTTGAATCTGTGTTGCCAATTCCCTGGTTGGAGACAGAACTAACACAGTTGGCCCATCCCTTGAATTGTGCCGTAGGTTCTTAACAAGTATAAACCCTGGAAGTAGATAGCCCAGGGTTTTTCCAGAACCTGTCTTCGCCACAGCTACAATATCACTACCTTTTAGAGCAATCGGCCACGATTGAGCTTGGATAGGACTTGGTGCTTTGAATCCTGCTTGCTGCACCTGTAGACATGAATAATATGTGAACAACTGAATAGTATAGCTGATACAACCTAAATATTCAAGCCCAACATACAATAGGACAAAAAGGAAAAGGTTCCCTATGACATAACATTTTAGCTATATAGAAACCAATTCAGGTGTATTGTAGCTAAAGAAGAAACAACAAAACAAAGAGCATATTTTTCAAACCATAGCAGGCCGGAGAAGACAACGGAACATGTTGAACTCTAATTAAAATTGTTGACTTCAAATAGGGTATAAGGCAGTGCATTACTACTTGTATGCATTATGTGCGCGTACCTCCCTTAGAATCTCCGAAGGGAAGCCTGTGGACTGAAACGACATGAATGGCGATGGAGCTTCACGTCCCGGGCACTAAAAGGTATGGAACAACTGAGTCACATCGCGCATAACAACAAGGAGGGATTGGGGGCATAAAAGAAGTTGAACACATACAATAATAGTAATCTCATGCTTTTTACGGTATGCATCTACCGACATGTTTCCATTGTCAGCCTGTGGAGCTGGGTTAGTAGAAGGCACAGGTGCAGGGTTTGCTCCAGCTGAAAAGCGCTGCTGAAAAAGAGGATAGCATGTTACTATTTGGGAGCAGAACAAGATAAGCATCACAGTTGATGTGGCACTCCTGTGACATTTATGGAGCAATGCAGTATAAAATATGTGACCTGTAACGTGCGAGAATGTGTTACCTCAAAAGAAGGATCGTTCCTGGCCTTTTGATCAGCAAAGGGCGCATTCTGCACGCGGTTTCCGGCAGATTCAGTGTGCCGCTGAAAACAAGAACAAACATGTCATGATACTGCATAGCCAATGAAATAGATTCCCCAGTTACAGCTATTAGTAGGCTTAACAAACTGAAATTTCCACTTGATAGTTAAGCGGCATTGCTATTCTAAATCATGCTTGCTTGTGTTAATGAGACAAATACAATGCAAAGCGCATAATCTAACCCCAACATGAGATAGTAGGCCAATAAACCTAAACTTTCTGCTTCCTGGCTAGTGGCATTCGGGTGGGTTGCCCAAAGAACTGAAGTTTATGCTTAACAGCTAGTGACATTCGTGTTTTATGCCATGCTCGTCTACATTATAACACAGATACAACGCGGAACAAATAAACAATGATGTAACAGTAGCGTGCAGATGATGAGAATGTGGGGAGGAAATATAACCCCACCTCCAAATGATCGGGAGGCGCACGCATTCTGCGAGCGACGCGCAGCAAGCGCAAGCTTGCTGCCGGTATGCGACAAACCAACGAATCGAAAAGGAAATCTTGTACGCACATTTACTTACACCCCAGAAATTAAGCCACAGAAGCTACGGGAGAGGGACTAAAAAACCCCACCAAAAGTGGGAGATGATTTTGGTGTTATACCTCCGGCTGGTCTCTGTGCCTGGCCCTCTCGTCGTGGTGGTACTGGGGCTGCTGGACGGGAGCGGGGGCCGGGGCCGGCGCCGGCGCCGGAGCGGGGGCGACGGGGGGAGGGGGGCCGGTGGGGCGGTCGTAGGTGACGGCCTTGGTCTCCGGGTTCCAGAAGTAGAGGTAGCCGGTGGTGCCGTCGATGAGGCCCCTCCAGGGCTTGGGCAGCGTCGGATCTGGCGGCGCGTAGCGCGGCGCCGCGGACGCCATTCCTCCTCCCAACCCTACGCGCGGAGAAGAAAAAGGAAATCAGATCAGGGCCGGGCAGCAATGCGCGCGCGGGGCAGGCCCGGAGGAGATCGGGGACGGACGGACGGAGGGAGGGAGGGGCGGACCGACGAACCCTAGCGATCGGCGGCGCGGGGGGCTGCGGATTGCGGCGGCGGACGGTGGATGGGGGGGGGGTGGGAGCCCTGGGCGTCGCGCTGTGGCTGCGCGGTCCTCTGTGGGTGAGTGGGAACCCTTTCCTTCCTCGTCGATGGGGGCCGCTGCGGTCGCGTGGTTAAGTAGGGTGGGTGCGTTCTTCGCCCCGTCCGATTGAAAAGTATTCTGAGAAAATGGGAGCGGAGGCGTCGATGGGGTGCGGTGTGCCTCGCTCACACACCTGGCCTGACCTGACCCGGCCCCGGGAGAGCCAGCGTCCAGCGAGGAGGAGTGGGGATGCCAGGTGGCCAGCTGCGACAAGTGGTGGTGGGATCAGGAAGCTCGAAAGGTGCAAGGCCCGTGCCCGGCCCGGCCCGGCCCGAGGTTCATTATCTCTTTGCTGCTTTCGGCCCAGGCACCGCCTAGCCAGCAGCTACTGCTTCGCTAATTCCAGCAAGCGCTCTCGCCTCTTTCTTCGTGCGCGGGGTGCTTTGGATTCCTGCCGATGCCCGGCTCACGTCTCGCGGAAAGGCAAAAATGATCTACTACTAGTACGTGTTTTTTGAATGAAGAGGAGAAAAGCAGGGTGGGAGGCAAAAGAAAAAAGGACGGAGAAAAATACGTCTTCCATATGATCTTTGACTTGGACTAGTATAAGTGTGTTCTTGCACGCACTCGGCTGTTTGCGGCTCCTGCTTTGCTTTTAAACTTCACCAAACACGTGCCATGGAGAGCTTGGTGACGAGCTCCGTTCATCACCAAACAGTACGTGATTGACCGACATCTATCTATTTCTGCCAGCCACGCACTGTAGATCAGTGCACAAATTGCACTTGATCGACCCACAGCTATTTTAAGTTAGCGTTCTTCCTTGCGTGGCGAGGGCGTATGGACCGTCGATGAGCACGTGCTCCGGCATCCTCTCTTCTGGTGTAACGGGGGCTCCGTGTTGCACCTCTACAATGTCTTCCTTTTTCTTGAGAACGCCTTCGATTTCAAAGACTATTGCGTCCTGCAATCCGATGATCGTATGATGAGATTGAATTATGTACTCGTTTCATGTTACTCATGTTTAATCCGACCGCGTGACTTTTGTTGGACATGTTGACGCCAGTTTTCACATGGTTTGTTTCTCAAAAAAGAGCACATTGCTTGAGACATGTCTAATGGCCAAAGCTGATAAGGGGTGGCTATGACTTCGTCAGCTACTTGCTATTGTTCGTCTTCATCCTTGACATCGCCATGAGTGTCGCGACCGATGCCACAAAGATGGCTGGTGAAGCTTTGCCGCCGCCACGGCGCTGACCTTTCCTATAGAGGGTTTGATATTTCCATCTCATTTTTACTTGTTCATGTGATAGGCGTATTTGCAACTATCATAGATTTTTCTCATTTTATACTTAGTATGTGCGAACCAACATGTGGTTGAATGGTTAGGAGGACAGTGTTATCTGCTGCTCATCAGAGCTCAAGTCCCAAACTTGACATTGATGTTCGCATTTTCCCGAATTTATTATAGTCATTTCGGCGATGTGCGTTCAGTGGAAGAAAACGTTTATGTCGACTACGAATATGTCTGTAACGACTTGCCAATCTCAAGATAATGTGTCATCTCAGCCTCTCGGAGGTGCTCATAGGGGTAGGTTGTGCGTGCGTATGTTCATAGGGATGTGTGTTTGTGTGTATATGAGCGTATGTGTCTATCTTGTGTTAAAAAAATGAGATCAATATTGTTAGCAATGCTATCATGATTTATTTATGGATTAAATTAAAATTGATAATGTAGTCATCAATCGAAAAACTATATGTTTATAGGCAATTTACGATTCAAGACTTTGTTGCTACATTGAAACCAGACCTATTTACGGGTGTTCACTTTAAGCATTGGCAGACCAAGACTGTCTTCTGGCTCACGGCCATAAATATGTTCTAGGTTGCAGGTGACACTCGATTACTCTTGATCAGGAGAAGGCGTTCAGGGAGGTCACCATTGTCTTCTAGGAGTCGTTCTGAGCATGTACAATCCAATTTATCGATTCAATAGAAACCTAAAGAGATGCCTATGGTACCCAAATAAGAATAGGATGATTAGAGACAATCTGGTTGACACATATCTACAGATGCGGGTTGCCAAGGACTTGCTAAACACATATCATGGCGGGAAGTCTCAAACTACATCTCAAATTGCTCTTTTTATCTGTGTCCTAGTTTCAAACTACTCGGAGGGATGCTCTCCAAAAGAATCTATCAAAGCAAAACCTCCTAGAGATTTCTTCAAACTGAATGTCAAGGAAGGAATCGTTCATGTTTAGATCCACGGAACAATAGGTTGTGTACTTAGAGATAAAAGTGAAAGATTTTTGGCCATTGGGAACAGCCGAATTGAGTGGTGCAATGATGTTCTTCTTGTCAAGCACTTGCCATGCGGTATGGACTAACCTTGCACAAACAATTGGATGCAACCGCTTTGTGATCCACTCGACAAACACGAAGGTTGTCGAGGTTATGAACAAAGTAGGGACTTATGTTGGAACTGTTGCCCCTATTTTCGATTATTGCTACCCCTTGTGGTGTGATTTCCCTCAAGCCATGTATGAGCATTCTCCTAGAAGTAGGCAAATAATTTAGCCCATATATTAGCAAGATTAGCAAGATTTACTAGCCATAGTGTTTGGATGGATGAGTTGCTTGTCCACGATGTAGCCTTGATCACCAATGAATAAAGGAAGGTTCTGAAGTAAGAAAAGGAAAACATATATGTGATATGTGTGTGTGTGTGTGTGTGTGTGTGTGTGTGTGAAGACCAAATGTAAATGTGGAATAAAAAACTATTTTGTTATTATATAAATATTAAGCCCATGATTCATGGACAACTCATGATTTTTTGCGAGAAAGACTTCTGATCTATCATCAACTGTTATGGAAGTATAAAGAACACCAGAAGTAACATACATTACATTCAGATCCATAGACTATTTGGTGAAGACTGCAATCACTGGAGCGAGTCAAATGCGTGTTGCGGTGATCACCCCTCCCTCACCGGATCTGGGCAAATCTTGTCTAGTAGATAGTCAACTCATGACTAATAGGATTACTCATAGGCTACTTCCATGGGCGATGCATATCCTACTGTGCAAGTCGGATACCCATCCCACCAATAAACTTGAGGGGCTCTATCGAAAAATGCAAAACCCTGGCAAGATTTTTGCTTCGCATGGAATTGAGCTATAGAACCAGAAGCAGATGTTTAGCTCTCAGGTGTATATGCACCGATATGTAAAAATAATTTGGCAATTGCAAAAAGATTCAAAAAAATCTGAAACTTTTTCTGAAACAAACTTAAACTTATGTTCAACTACATGCGAAAGTTTCACCAAAGAATAATCATTATGACCGGGGTAACTTATACCCGGAGGAGGCCCATTGGGCATGTTTAGTTAGGGGCTTAGCCCAAGAGTTATCTTATTTTTATTAGCATCGGGACTATATAAACAGTTGTAAAGACTTTTTCAGAAATCAAGCAATAAGACAATTCTATTGCCCGGTGATACGTCTCCAACGTATCTATAATTTTTTATTGTTCCATGTTGTTATATTATCAATCTTGGATGTTTTATAATCATTTTTGGTACTAACCTATTGGCATAGTGCCAAATGCTAGTTGTTGTTTTCTGCATGTTTTTTACATCACAGGAAATCAATACCAAACGGAGGTCAAATGCAACAAAACTTCACGGAGAATTTTTTTTGGACCAGAAGACACATAATGGGCCCTGGTTGCACCTAGGGGGTGCTACAAGGAGAGCACAACCCACCAGATGGGTTGTGCCCACCTCGGGTGCCCCCCGGACCGCCTCTTTGCTCTATAAATACCCCAATATTCCCAAAACCCTAGGGGAGTCGGCGAAATATTGATCTAGCCGCCGCAGAGTCCAGAAGCACCAGATCCAATCTAGACACCATCTCGGATGGGGTTCACCACCTCCATTGGTGCCTCTCTGATGATGCGTGAGTAGTTCTTTGTAGACCTTCGCGTCCGTAGTTAGTAGCTAGATGGCTTCCTCTCTCTCTCTGAATTCTCAATACAATGATCTCTTGGAGATCCATATGATGTAACTCTTTTGCGATGTGTTTGTTGGGATCGATGAACTTTGAGTTTATGATCAGATCTATCTTTTTATATCCATGAAAGTATTTGAGTTTCTTTGATCTCTTTTATGCATGATCTCTTATAGCCTCGTATTTCTTCTCCGATATTTGGGTTTTGTTTGGCCAACTTGATCGATTTATCTTGCAATGGGAAGAGGTGCTTTGTAGTGGGTTTGGTCTTACGGTGCTTGATCCCAGTGACAGAAAGGGAACCGACACGTATGTATCGTTGCTAACCTACATATGTATCGGTGTTTTATCCTTAGTAGCAACTAACTACGAACCCGAAGGTCTACAAAGAACTACTCATGCATCATTGGAGAGGCACCAATGGAGGTGGTGAACCCCATCCGAGATGGTGTCTAGATTGGATCTGGTGGTTCTAGACTCTGCGGCGACTGGATCAATATTCCGTCGACTCCCCTAGGATTTTGGGAATATTGGGGGTATTTATAGAGCAAAGAGGCGGTCCGGGGGGCACCCGAGGTGGACACAACCCACCGAGGCGCGCTGGGCCTCTGGCGTGCCACGTGGGTTGTGCTCTCCTCGGAGCACCCCCCCCCAGGCGCAGCCAGGGCCCATTATGTGTCTTCTGGTCCATAAAAATTCTCCGTGAAGTTTCGTTGCATTTGGACTCCGTTTGGTATTGATTTCCTGCGATGCAAAAAACAACAACTGGCACTTGGCACTATGTCAATAGGTTAGTACCAAAAAATGATATAAAATGACTATAAAATGATTATAAAACATCCAAGATTGATAATATAATAGCATGGAACAATAAAAAAAGTATAGATACGTTGGAGACGTATCAGCGACTCCGATGGGGCGGCGTTGTGCATCCGCTCGGGGCCCTCCTTCGCCCTCTTTGCCAACATCCGCAAGGCCACCGTGGACACGTTGGACGCTCATCTCCTTCAGCAGCGCCTTGATGCTGGCGACCTGGAGGAACCATGGCGCCTCGCGGATGGCTTGCTCCTGCATGGGTGTCGTCTCTTCGTGCCGGACCACGGCGACCTCCGTCACCAGGTTCTGCTGCTGGCCCACTCAGCCGGCCACGAGGGTGTGCGGAAGACCCTCCACCGTCTCCGCGCCGACTTCTACATCCCTGGTGATCGGGCCCTGGTCCGGGACTGGGTGCGGTCTTGTGTGACGTGCCAGCGCAACAAGACAGAAACACTGCGACCGGCTGGTCTACTACAACCCTTGGAGGTGCCCGCTCAGTTCTGGGCTGATATCTCCATGGACTTCATCGAGGGCCTCCCCAAGGTGGGCGGCAAGTCCGTCATCCTCATGGTGGTCGACCATGATAACCCACGAGTATAGGGGATCGCAACAGTTTTTGAGGGTAGAGTATTCAACCCAAATTTATAGATTCGACACAAGGGAAGCCAAAGAATATTTGAAGGTATTAGCAGCTGAATTGTCAATTCAACCACACCTGGAAATTAATTATCTGCAGCAAAAGTGATCGGTAGCAAAGTAGTTTGATAGTTTTGATAGCAGTGACAATGAATGATAACGGTAACAATGATAGCGATGAGTGTTATAGCAAGTGTAACAGTAATGATAGCAATAGTAACTTAGGAAGAACAATATAAGATAAATTTGTAGGCTTTGGATCAGTGATTTGTTGGATGATATTCATCATGAGACATCTATAACCTAGGGTGATACGACACCAGCTCTAGTTCGTCAATATAATGTAGGCATGTATTCTGTAGATAGTCATACGTGCTTATGGAAAGAACTTGCATGACATCTTTTGTCCTACCCTCCGTGGCAGCGGGTCCATATTGGAAACTAAAGGATATTAAGGCCTCCTTTTAATAGAGAACCGGAACAAAGCATTAACACATAGTGAATACATGAACTCCTCAAACTACGGTAATCACCGGAAGAAGTCCCGGTTATTGTCACTCTGGGTTTACCGGATCATAAGACGTAGTAGGTGACTATAACTTGCAAGATTGGATCTAGAACATGGATATAATGGTGATAACATAAACGGTTCAGATCTGAAATCATGACACCCGGACCCAAAGTGACAAGCATTAAGCATGGCAAAGTCATAGCAACATCAATCTTAGAACATAGTGGATACTAGGGATCAAGCCCTAACAAAACTAACTCGATTACATGACGAATCTCATCCAACTCCTCACCGACCAGCAAGCCTACGAAGGAATTACTCACTCCCAATGGGGAGCATCATGGAATTGGCGATGGAGAAGGGTTGGTGATGACGAAGAATGAAGATCCCCCTCTCCGGAGCCCCAAACAGACTCCGGATCTGCCCTCCCGAGGAAGAACAGGGCTTGGCGGCGGCTCCGTCTCGTGGATCGCGATAATTCTTTCTCCTTGATTTTTTTCTGGAAAAATAGGATCTTATAGTGTTGGTTTCAGGGTCTGCGGGGCCACCAGGTGGGGGCAACCCACCTGGGCATGCCAGGAGAGGGGGGCGCGCCCTGGTGGGTTGTGCCCACCCAAGGGCCCCTCTCCGGTAGGTCTTGGCTCCAGAAATTCTTATATATTATATAAAAATTCCTCGTAAAGTTTCGTCCAATTCTGAGAACTTTTATTTCTGCACAAAAACAACACCATGGTAGTTCTGCTGAAAACAGCGTCAGTCCGGGGTTAGTTTCATTCAAATCATGCAAATTAGAGTCCAAAACAAGAGGAAAAGCGTTAGAGAAAGTAGATCTGGCTGGAGACGTATCAACTCCCCTAAGCTTAAACCTTTGCTTGTCCTCAAGCAATTCAGTTGATAAACTGAAAGTGAAAAAGAAAAAAAAATTACGAACTCTTTTGCTCTTGTTTGCATAAATAAGCTTAAACAGCACCCAGGTATTCAGCCAACATTATAACTAACCATGCCGACGATAACTCTTAAAGATTATAATGACTCATATCAATGACATAATCAGCTAGCAAGCAATAATAAGACATCTCAAACGGCAACACGTTGTCAAAACAACCATGATATAATATGACAATAGTGGTATCTCGCTAGCCCTTTCTGAGACCGCAAAACATAAATGCATAGCACCTCCAAAGTTCAAGCAGTGACTAAACATTGTAATTCATGGTAGAAAAGATCCAGTCATGATGCACCCATGCATAAGTCATGATAGTTGTGCTCTTAGGTTCTAGCGCTTGTTTTAGAAGGTGATGACACAACATAAAAGTAAATAGATAGTCCCTTCGCAGAGGGAAGAAGTGATTTGCAGAGGTGTGATGACCCACAAGTATATGGGATCTATCGTAGTCCTTTCGATTGTTGGGGAACGTAGTAATTTCAAAAAAAAATCCTACGCACATGCAAGATCATGGTGATGCATAGCAACGAGAGGGGAGAGTGTTGTCCATGTACCCTCGTAGACCGAAAGCGGAAGCGTTAACACAACGCGGTTGATGTAGTCGTACGTCTTCACGATTCGACCGATCAAGTACCGAACGCACGACACCTCCGAGTTCAACACACGTTCAGCCCGACGACGTCCCTCGAACTCCAATCCAGCCGAGTGTTGAGGGAGAGCTTCGTCGATGATGGCGTGCAGGCGATGATGATGTTCTACCGACGCAGGCTTCACCTAAGCACCGCCACAAAGATATCGAGGTGGACTATGGTGGAGGGGGGCACCGCACACGGCTAAAAGATCAACTGATCAATTGTTGTGTCTCTAGGGTGCCCCCTGCCCCCGTATATAAAGGAGCAAGGGGGGAGGTGCAGCCGGCCAGGAGGGGGCGCGCCAGGTGGTGTCCTACTCCCACCGGGAGTAGGACTCCCTCCCTTTTCCTAGTTGGATTAGGAATGGAGGGGAAAGAGGAGGGAGAGAGGAAGGAAAGGGGGGCGCCGCCCCCCTCTCCTTGTCCTATTCGGACTAGGGGGAGGGGCGCGCGGCCCTGCCCTGGCCGCCTCTCCTCTTCTCCACAAAGGCCCACTATGGCCCATTAAGCCCCCGGGGGGTTCCGGTAACCCCTCGGTACTCCGGTAAAATCCCGGTTTCACCCGGAACACTTCCGATATCCAAATATAGGCTTCCAATATATCAATCTTCATGTCTCGACCATTTCAAGACTCCCTGTCATGTCCGTGATCACATCCGGGACTCTGAACAACCTTCGGTACATCAAAACTCATAAACTCATAATATAACCGTCATCAAAACTTTAAGCGTGCGGACCCTACGGGTTCGAGAACTATGTAGACATGACCGAGACACGTCTCTGGTCAATAACCAATAGCGGAACCTGGATGCTCATATTGGCTCCTACATATTCTACGAAGATCTTTATCGGTCAGACCGAATAACAATATCGTTGTTCCCTTTGTCATCGGTATGTTACTTGCGAGATTCGATCGTCGGTATCTCAATACCTAGCTCAATCTCGTTACCGGCAAGTCTCTTTACTCGTTCCGTAATACATCATCCCGCAACTAACTCATTAGTTGCAATGCTTGCAAGGCTTAAGTGGTGTGCTCTTACCGAGAGGACCCAGAGATACCTCTCCGACAATCGGAGTGACAAATCCTAATCTCGAAATACGCCAACCCAACAAGTACCTTCGGAGACACCTGTAGAGCACCTTTATAATCACCTAGTTACGTTGTGACGTTTGGTAGCACACAAAGCGTTCCTCCGGTAAGTGGGAGTTGCATAATCTCATAGTCATAGGAACATGTATAAGTCATGAAGAAAGCAATAGCAACATACTAAATGATCGAGTGCTAAGCTAACAGAATGGGTCAAGTAAATCACATCATTCTCCTAATGATGTGACCCCGTTAATCAAATGACTACTCATGTCTATGGCTAGGAAACATAACTATCTTTGATCAATGAGCTAGTCAAGTAGATGCATACTAGTGACACTCTGTTTGTCTATGTACTCACACATGTATTATGTTTCCGGTTAATACAATTCTAGCATGAATAATAAACATTTATCATGAAATAAGGAAATAAATAATAACTTTATTATTGTCTCTAGGGCATATTTCCTTCATTGATAAGTAAGAGTGTCGAACCCAGTGAGGAGCAGAAGGAAATGACAAGCAATTTTCAGTAAGGTATTCTCTGCAATCACTGAAATTATCGGTAACAGATAGTTTTGTGATAAGGTAATTTGTAACGGGTAACAAGTAACAAAAGTAAACAAGGTGCAACAAGGTGGCCCAATCCTTTTTGTAGCAAAGGACAAGCCTGGACAAACTCTTATATAAAGGAAAGCGCTCCCGAGGACACGGGAATTATCGTCAAGCTAGTTTTCATCATGCTCATATGATTCACGTTCGTTACTTTGATAATTTGATATGTGGGTGGACCGGTGCTTGCGTACTGCCCTTCCTTGTATAAGCATCCCACTTATGATTAACCCCTCTCGCAAGCATCCGCAACTACGAAAGAAGAATTAAGGTAAACCTAACCATAGCATGAAACATGTGGATCCAAATCAGCCCCTTACGAAGCAACGCATAAACTAGGGTTTAAGCTTCTGTCACTCTAGCAACCCATCATCTACTTATTATTTCCCAATGCCTTCCTTTAGGCCCAAACAATGGTGAAGTGTCATGCGATCGGCGTTCACATAACACCAGTAGAGGAAACACAACATACATCTCATCAAAATATCGAACGAATACCAAATTCACATGACTACTTATAACAAGACTTCTCCCATGTCCTCAGGAACAAACGTAACTACTCACAAATCATATTCATGTTCATAACCAGAGGGGTATTAATATGCATAAAGGATCTGAACATACAATCTTCCACCGAATAAACCAACTAGCATCAAGTACAAGGAGTAATCAACACTACTAGTAACCCGCAGGTATCAATCTAAGGTTTTGAGACAAAGATCAGATACAAGAGATGAACTAGGGTTTGAGAGGCGATGGTGCTGGTGAAGATGTTGATGAAGATTGACCCCCTCCCAATGAGAGGATCGATGGTGATGGCAATGGGGACGATTTCCCCCTCCCAGAGGGATGTTTCCCCGGCAGAACAGCTCCGCTGGAGCCCTAGATTGGTTACGCCAGGTTCTGCCTCGTGACGGCGGCCTTCATCCCGAAAGCTTCCCTATGTTTTTTTCCAGGGCAGAAGACACCTTATACCAGAAGATGGGCATCGGGGGGCTGCAAGGTGTCCCACGAGGTAGGGCGCGCGCCTAGGGGGGTAGGGCGCGCCCTCCACCCTCGTGGACGGTGGGTGGCCCCCCTCTGGTGCTTTCTTCGCCTGAGATTTTTAATATATTCCAAAACTGACTTTCTGGAGTTTCAGGACTTTTGGAGTTGTACAGAATAGGTCTCTAATATTTGCTCCTTTTCCAGCCCAGAATTCCAGCTGCCGGCATTCTCCCTCTTCATGTAAACCTTGTAAAATAAGAGAGAGAAGGCATAAGTATTGTGACATAATGTGTAATAACAGTCCATAATGCAATAAATATCAATATAAAAGCATGATGCAAAATGGACGTATCAAGGTGCCAGAGCTCAAGTTTTTAAAACATAGGTAAATGATATTTTGAGACATGCACCCTTCTCATTACTTCACGACCATCAGTTATCAATATCTTCAATGCTAAGCACTCTAGTGGCGGTTCCCAAGCAATTAAAGTAAAGGTTTTGACTCCATTGGGAGTTTTTGTTTGATTATTTAAGAGATTAACTCCTTTTCAGTTTGCAGTTTGGGACTGGGCATCCCTATTACCGCACTTTTCTCGTGCGATGGCGAGTGAATAAACACTCGACCTGAGAATAACCCGCTTAGCATGGAAGATACCGACCACCTCCTGTCGTTCCATGAACGATCCGCACACAAAAGCGGATATTTATTTAGAAGTTTTTAGAGGTGGCACATGCAAATTTACTTAGGACGGCAGGGTAATACCGCATATAGGTAGGTATGGTGGACTCATCTGGAATAACTTTTGGGTTCAAGGTTTTTGATGTACCAGCAGAATTTCCACTTAGTACAGGCGGAGGCTAGGAATTAGATTGAGAAGCGGCTAGCTAGAGAGCAACAACGATCATAACCATGCATTATGCATAAGTAACATTGGACACTAGCATGAGTAGGATATGAACACCATGAACATAAATATCATAGGAGGCTATGTTGGTTTTGATTCAACTACATGCATGAACATGTGCCAAGTCAAGCCACTCGAACATTCAGAGGAGGATACCATATCATCATACTACATCACAATCATTTTAACGCAATGTTGATATCCAAGATAAATCATTATCCACTCCCGACTACTTATGCATGGCATGAGAAACTATAATCTCTAATTGTCATTGCAAACATGTTTAATCATAATGAGCTGAATCATGGATACTAGGTTAAACATATTTACACAAAGCAGAACAAGTCGAGTTCATACGGTTTCTCTCTGCCACGGCGAGTTCATCGAATGTCGTCATTATTGCCTTTCACTTGCACGACCGAACGATATGAAAATAATAATAGTGCAAGTGTGCCGTGGACTAAGCTGGAATATGCAAACATTTTATTCAACATGAAAAGACAAGGTAAAATGGGCTCTTTATTAGATCAACAATTATTCATGCGAGAGCCACTCAACGTTTCCATCGTGGTCTTCTCCTCGGTAAGACTCGAATAAAAAGAAAAGAAGTTCAGAGAAACACACTGAAATATTTTTGGGGTTTTTGGTTTTCTTGATCAAGCAAATAAAAGAGAAAAGCAAAAACGAGAAAAAACTATTTACACGGGAAAGCTCCCAACAAGCAGAAGAAGAACAAGGAAATATTTTGGGGTTTTCTTTTTAATACTACTACTAAGCATGCATAGAAAGTAAATTAGCTACAACTAATTTTTTTTGTTTTCTAAAGTTTTTCAAACACACAAGAAGAAAGCAAGAAGAATAAATCTAAGCATGGATGATACAGTGAAAAATTGTGGACACCGACTAATGAAATATGTGAACATGAATGTAGAGTCGGTGGAAACATCGTACTCCCCAAGCTTAGGCTTTTGGCCTAACTTGGTAGTCGATCAAGAGCTTGGAGGGTAGTAGTTGGTGTGGTAGCTCACGGAGGCCCTCGGTCACGGATGCCTCGGCTGTCGTGCTGCCTCCACTGATGTGTTATGAGCTCGGGCCTCGCTCTCAAGAACAAAATATCTTCCCTTGTTGTGATAGTCAAAAAGAGCAGGCGTAGGCAAATATGTGTGCACAACAGATTTTTGGTCAAACAATATATTATAAGTGAAGTTATCAACCTTTCCCTTGAGAATCTTATGTTCCTTTAAGGTGTCAAAATCTAAATACTGCGTGGGTAGGATAGGATCAAAGGGCAAAGGTGAAACACCCAGCCCTCGTGCTAAACGCATAGCAAATATTCTTCCATAGAAATAGCCACTGTTAGCGTTGTGCTGAAGTCTGTGTGCAACAATTGCTCCAAGGTTATAATTGCTTTCACCAGTGAGAGCAGTGTGAATGAGGCTCAAGTCTGGAGCATAGAGTGTGCTACAGTCTTGCTTGCCTACTATACATTTCCCATTAGATAATGCAAAGTACTGAATTGCGGGGAAATGAATACGCTTTATTCTACCTTGTGTCACTCCCCTCGTCTCACCGTAGCAATGACTAATTAAGAAAGATTGGTACTCAGCCCTGGGAGTTTGCAGTGGTAAGAAAAATTCTCTAGTGGGATGGTAAATGGATTATCATAAAGCATAAACGACACCCTAGACTCCCGAGGAAGGAATTTAAATCCTTTGACAAATGATTCAGTGAGAAGGTGGCGTTGTTTGCACTTATCTGAAAGGTAGGGACCGAGACCGACATTGTGAACATATTGCTCAAATTCCTCCTTAATACCCACACACATCATATACTCATCGCAAGGCCATAAGCATGTTTTGGTGGCGGCATCTCGAGTAGAACTTTCACTTGGTTCAACATAAGACCGGCGAGCGGAACTGTCACTAGAAGATGCCCCCGAGGATCTTCTCCTCGAAGAACTCCTTCCAAACAAGTTCATCATGTTCGCGTACAATTTTTTGAAATATTTTGGGTGACAAAAATTTATCAACAAAACTTCAATAAATTGGTAACAACTACTCATAGGGATGCATAGAGGCCATAACAAGCACTCAAACTACTTAGAACTCTAAGAATTCAACATGCAAGCACATCTACAGTAGCACCAAGAGTAACTAATTATTCAAAATATAAACCACTAAAACAAAAACTAATTGGACAAACGGTGGAGTCACATACCAAGCAACAATCCCCCGAAACAGTTTCAGAAATGGAGCTTCGAGCAAAGAGATCGAAATCCGCAGGTTTGAGGGCAAGAGCACGGGAGAGAGAGCTATGGAGTTTTTTTTTCTCGAGGTGGGTGATGAAGTGGGCTGAAGAGATAAGTGAGGGGGCCCACATGGGGCCCACAATCCACCAGGGCACGCCTGGGGGTCCTGGCACGCCCAGGTGGGTTGTGCCCACCTGGTGCACCACCCTTTGATATTATTTGCACCAGAAATTCAGAAATATTCAGAAAAAATTGTATTAAATTTTCAGGGCATTCTGAGAACTTTTATTTTTGGGTTATTTTTTAATTTCACAGGAAATTCAGAAAACAGACAAAGCATGGCACTTTATTTTATTTAACTAATAAAAGTAGAAAACAAAAGGTAGGATGAAGGTAGTGCTTACTAAATCCATCAACTTCATACCGTTAAAAAATGATCCATTAATAAGGTTGATCGGGTCTTATTAACAACCACTTTCGATTAGCATGAAACCGAAGAACTTTCGTAAATCACTAAGTTACCTCAATGGGGATATGCATTTCCCTGACAATAAGCATTTCATATTTCTTTTTGATAGTAGGTAGAGGTATTTGAAAACTTCCAATAGTGATTGTCGGAGATTTTTCAATAACATTAATACCATTCACTTGGAATCGCTTTCTTGGAAAGTGCACCGTATGCTCATTACCATTGATATGAAAAGTGACTTGCTTTTATTGCAATCAATAACAGCTCCTGCACTATTCAAGAATGGTCTACCAAGGATAATCGACATGTTGTCGTCCTCGGGCATATAAAGTATAACAAAGTCAGTCAAAATAGTAACATTAGCAACAACAACGGGCACATCCTCACAAATACCGGTAGGTATGGCAGTTGATTTGTCAGCCATTTGCAAAGATATCTCAGTAGGTGTGAGTTTATTCAAGTCAAGTCTTTTATATAAAGAGAAAGGCATGACACTAACACCAACTCCTAAATCACACAAAGCAGTTTTCACATAATTCTTTTTGATAGAGCAAGGTATAGTTGGTATTCCCGGATCTCCAAGCTTTTTAGGTACTCCATCTTTAAAAGTATAATTAGCAAGCATAGTGGAGATTTCATCTTCCGGTATTTTTCTCTTATTTGTGATGATGTCTTTCATATACTTTGCATAAGGAGGCATTTTAAGGATATCAGTCAAGCGAGTACGCAAAAAGACAGGCCGCAGGATTTCAGCAAAGCATTCAAATTCTTCATCATCTTTCTTTTTAGCTGACTTAGGTCGAAAAGGCATAGGTTTTTGAACCCATGGTTCTCTTTCTTTACCATGTTTGGTAGCAATGTAGTCTCTTTTATCATACCTTTTATTCTTAGGTTGTGGGTTATCAAGATCAACTGGTGGTTCTATCTCAACATCATTAATCTAGTTCTTTTTCATTGTTTGGTTGAGAGTATTCATGAACCTCATCATTATCTTTTTCATTATCACTAGGTGAGTGTTCATTACCAGATTGAGTTTCAGCATCAGAGATAGAAATTTCATTATCATTATCAGGAGATTTTTCTATTTCAGCTTCATTAGAAGTATGCAAAGTCCTATCATTTTTCTTTTTATTTTTGTTTCTAGAAGGACTAGGTGCATCAGTGTTAACTCTTTGTGAATCTTGTTCATTTCTTTTTGGGTGTCCCTCAGGATAGAGTGGTTCCTGAGTCATTTTACCTCCTCTAGTTGCAACTCTAACAACAAAAGTCATGTATATTATGATTCATTTCATCAAGCAATTCTCTTTGTGATTTAGCAAATTGTTCTAACTGGGTTTGAACCATAGAAGCATGTTTTCCAACACCTCTAACATCAATTGAAATTCTAAATAACAAGTCACTCAAGCGAGCAATCATATCAGAATTATATTTCAATTGTTTCATAACATTTGCATTGAAGTAATCTTATTTTCTAATGTAGTTTTCAAACTCATAAAGGCATTGGCTAGGATGCATATTGTGAGTATTGTCATTATCATTAAACTTCATTAGAGAATTTACCTCTACCACCTTAGGCAGTGGTGGTGTATTAAGCCTATGTATTTCTTCAACAGAAGGTAAATTTTTAACATCCTTAGCTTTAATACCTTTTTCCTTCATGGATTTCTTTGCCTCTTGCATATCTTCAGGACTGAGATATAATATGCCCCTCTTCTTTGGAGTGGGTTTAGCCAGTGGTTCAGGAATAGTCCAATCATCATAATTTCTCAATATGTTATTCAATAATTCTTCAGCTTGTCCAATAGTTCGTCCCCTGAAAACAAAACCAGCACAACTATCTAGGAAATCCCTAGAATCATCGGTTAGTCCATTATAGAAGATATCAAGTATTTCATTTTTCTTAAGAGGATGATCAGGAAAAACATTAAGTAACTGGCAAAGCCTCCCCCAAGCTTGTGGGAGACTCTTGCTACCTCTTGAGCACTGCGTTGGTTTTCCCTTGAAGAGGAAAGGGTGATGCAGCAAAGTAGCATAAGTATTTCCCTCAGTTTTTGAGAACCAAGGTATCAATCCAGTAGGAGGACACGCTCAAGTCCCTTATACCTACACAATCAAATAAGAACCTTGCAACCAACACGATAAAGGGGTTGTCAATCCCTTCACGACCACTTGCAAAAGTGAGATCTGATAGAGATGATAAGATAATATTTTTGGTATTTTTATGATAAAGATTAAAAGTAAAGATTGCAAAATAAACGGCGAGTAAATAGCTTGTTGACGGGAAATTAATATGATGGAAAATAGACCTGAGGGCCATAGGTTTCACTAGTGGCTTCTCTCAAGATAGCATAAGTATTACGGTGGGTGAACAAATTATTGTCGAGCAATTGATAGAATTGAGCATAGTTATGAGAATATCTAGGTATGATCATGTATATAGGCATCACGTCACGTGACAAGTAGACCGACTCGCCTCGCTTCTACTACTATTACTCCACACATCGACCGCTATCCAACATGCATCTAGAGTATTAAATTCATAAGAACGGAGTAACGCTTTAAGCAAGATGACATGATGTAGAGGGATAAACTCAAGCAATATGATATAAACCCCATCTTTTTATCCTTGATAGCAACAATACAATACGGGTCGTTTCCCCTTCTGTCACTGGGATCGAGCACCGTAAGATTGAACCCAAAGCTAAGCACTTCTCCCATTGCAAGAAAGATCAATCTAGTAGGCAAACCAAACTGATAATTCAAGAGACTTGCAAAGATAACCAATCATACATAAAAAGAATTCAGAGGAGATTCAAATATTGTTCATAGATAATCTTGATCATAAACCCACAATTCACGGGATCTCGACAAACACACCGCAAAAGAAGATTACATCGAATAGATCTCCAAGAGAATTGAGGAGAACTTTGTATTGAGATCCAAAGAGAGAGAATAAGCCATCTAGCTAATAACTATGGACCCGAAGGTCTGAGGTAAACTACTCACACATCATCGGAGAGGCTATGGTGTTGATGTAGAAGCCCTCCGTGATCAATGCCCCCTCCGGCGGAGCGCCAGAAAAGGCCCCAAGATGGGATCTCACGGGTACAGAGAGTTGCGGCGGTGGAAATAGGGTTTTGGCTCCTGTTCTGATGTTTCCAGGGTATATGAGTATATATAGGCGAAAGAGGTCGGTCAGGAGAGCTACGAGGGGCCCACGAGGGTGGGGGGCGCTCCCAGGGGGGCAGGCACGCCTTCCTGCCTCATGGACTCCTCGTTGGTTGCTTAATGTCCACTTCAAGTCCTCTGGATCATGTTTGTTCTGAAAATCACGTTCCCGAAGGTTTCATTCCGTTTGGACTCCATTTGATATTCCTTTCCTTCAAAACACTGAAATAGGCAAAAAAAACAACAATTTGGGCTGGGCCTCCGGTTAATAGGTTGGTCCCAAAAATAATATAAAAGTGTATAATAAAGCCCATTGAACATCCAAAACAGATAATATAATAGCATGGAACAATAAAAAATTATAGATACGTTGGAGACGTATCAAGCATCCCCAAGCTTAATTCCTGCTCGTCCTCGAGTAGGTAAATGATAAAAAAAGAATTTTTGATGTGGAATTCTTCTTAGCATAATTTTCAATGTAATTCTTTTTATTGTGGCATGAATATTTAGATCCGAAAGATTCAAGATAAAAGTTTAATGTTGACATAAAAACAATAATACTTCAAACATGCTAACCAAGAAATTATGTCTTATCAAAATAACATAGCCAAAGAAAGCTTATCCCTACAAAATCATATAGTTAGGCCATGCTTCAATTTCGTCACACAAAACGTTCTCATCATGCATAACCCCGATTACAAGCCGAGCAATCGGTTCACGCTTTTTAACACGCTTCAGCCTTTTCAACCCTTACGCAATACATGAGCGCAAGCCATGGATATAGCACTATGGGTGGAATAAAGTATAATGATGGGGGTTATGTGAGAAGACAAAATGGTAGAAAGTCTCACATTGTCGCGGCTAATCAATAGGCTATGGAGATGCCCATCAATTGATGTCAATGAGAGGAGTAGGGATTGCCATGCAACGGATGCACTAGAGCTATAAATATATGAAATCTCAACAAAAGAAACTAAGTGGGTGTGCATCCAACTTGCTTGCTCACGAAGACCTAGGGCATTTTGAGGAAGCCCATCATTGGAATATACAAGCCAAGTCCTATAATGAAAAATTCCCACTAGTATATGAAAGTGACAACATAGGAGACTCTCTATCATGAAGATCACAGTGCTACTTTGAAGCACAAGTGTGGAAAAAGGATAGTAACATTGTCCCTTATCTCTTTTTCTCTCATTTTTTTCCTTTTTTTCTTTTTTTCTTTCTCTTTTTTTCTTGGGCCTTCTCTTTTTTTTTCTTTGGCCTCATTTTTTTATTTAGTCCGGAATCTCCTCCCGACTTGTGGGGGAATCATAGTCTCCATCATCCTTTCCTCACATGGGACAATGCTCTAATAATGATGATCATCACACTTTTATTACTTACAACTCAAGAATTACAACTCAATACTTAGAACAAATGTAAATGCCTCCGGCGGTGTACTGGGATATGCAATGAATCAAGAGTGACATGTATGAAAAATTATGAATGGTGGCTTTACCACAAATACGACGTCAACTACATGATCATGCAAAGCAATATGACAATGATGGAGCGTGTCATAATAAACGGAACGGTGGAAAGTTGCATGGAAATATATCTCGGAATGGCTATGGAAATGCCATGAGGTAGGTATGGTGGCTGTTTTGAGGAAGATATAAGGAGGTTTATGTGTGATAGAGCATATCATATCACGGGGTTTGGATGCACCGTGAAGTTTGCACCAACTCTCAAAGGCGAGAAAGGGCAATGCAGTGCACCGTAGAGGCTAGAAAATTGTGGAAGGTTGAGAGTGCGTATAATCCATGGACTCACATTAGTCATAAAGAACTCATATACTTATTGCAAAAGTTTATTAGACCTCGAAGCAAAGTACTACTACGCATGCCCCTAGAGGGATAGATTGGTAGGAAAAGACCATCGCTCATCCTCGACCGCCACTCATAAGGAAAGCAACAAAAGAACACCTTATGTGTCAAAATTGTCACACAACTTTTAGCATACGTGCATGCTACGGGACTTGCCAACCTTAACACAAGTATTTATCAATTTCACAATTACTCAACTAGCACACTGTAATATTACCACCTTTATATCTCAAAACACTTATCAAGTATCAAACTTCTCATGATATTCAATGAACTCAATATGGAAGTTTTTATTATGCTCATCTTGGAAGCCTATCACATTTGGATTAATTTCACAATTAAAGCAAATTACCATGCTGTTTAAGACTCTAAAAATAATATAAGTGAAGCATGAGAGATCAATAGTTTCTATAAAATAAAACCACCACCGTGCTCTAAAAGATATAAGTGAAGCACAAAGAGTATTCTAACAAATTCTGAATCATGTGTGTCTCTCTCAAAAGGTGTATTCAGCGAGGATGATTGTGATAAACTAAAAAGAAAAGACTCAAATCTTACGAGACGCTCCAAGCAAAACACATATCATGTGGTGAATAAAAATATAGCCCCAAGTGAAGTTATCGATAGACGAAGACGAAAGAGGGGATGCCTTCCGGGGCATCCCCAAGCTTAGGATTTTGGTTGTCCTTGAATTTTACCTTGGGGTGCCTTGGGTATCCCCAAGCTTAGGCTCTTGCCAATCCTTGTTCCATAATCCATCAAATCTTTACCCAAAACTTGAAAACTTCACAACACAAAACTTAACAGAAAATCTTGTGAGCTCCGTTAGCGAAAGAAAACAAAACACCACTTCAAGGTACTGTAATGAAATCATAATTTATTTATATTGGTGTTAAACCTGCTGTATTCCAACTTTTCTATGGTTCATAAACTCCATTACTAGCCATAGATTCATCAAAATAAGAAAACAACACGCGAAAAACAGAATCTATCAAAAACAGAACAGTCTGTAGTAATCTGTAACTAACGCAAAACTTCTGGAACTCCAAAAATTCAAAAATAAATTGCTGTACGTGAGGAATTTATCTATTAATCATCTGCAAAAATAATAAACTAAATATCACTCTCTAGTAAAAAGTTGTAGCTAATCTCGTGAGCGCTAAAGTTTCTGTTTTTTACAGCAAGATCGCAAAGACTTTCCCCAAGTCTTCACAAAGGTTCTACTTGGCACAAACACTAATTAAAACAGAAAAACACATCTAAACAGAAGCTAGATGGATTATTTATTCCTAAACATAACCAAAAGGCAAAAAACTAAAATAAAATTGGGTTGCCTCCCAACAAGCGCTATCGTGTAATGCCCCTACACTACAAAAAAGACACATCCGTGACATTTTGGGCTGAACGAATTTTTTTCTGTCATACATATGATACTTCTATGAATATAATTGTGACAAAACCCGGTATCATCATAGATGTGGTGGGCTCCTACTTCTATGACAAAAAATCATTACTGAAAATGGGCTTTTCGTCACAGGCGGGCTGGAGACGCACTGCATGACATTCTTTGGGCCGTCCATGACGGAAAAAACCATGGTAGAAGCGAGGGGAGGAAAATTTTGGGGAGTTCCCGATTTGGGGGGGTCGGGGCGGCGAGCGATGCTGCGTTTCTCGTTACATGTACGCTGCGTGTGTGCAAGGCGTTGGCTCTAATCGAACCCGAAGCGAGGCGTTGGGCTCTAATCGAACCCGAAGGACAGACTGCAGCAACGCGTTATCGAACCCGAGCGATTGATCGATGGCTGTTAATCGAACCCGATCGGCGATTCCTTCACTACCGCTAATCAAGCCGATCGATGCTGCCTGGGATGAATAAAGGAGCGGTGGCGTTTGCCTCTGGATGAACAGGACCCGTGGTGTGGTGGAGGGCTGGATGAGCGATTAGATGGTGGAGGGGTGCCCGTGGAGGGGTGGTTGAACAGGACCCCGTGGTGTGGAGGGCTGGATGAACAGTAGACGGTGGAGGGGTGCCCGTGGAGGGGTGGTTGAACAGGACCCCGTGGTGTGGAGGGCTGGATGAACAGTAGACGATGGAGGGGTGGTTGAACAGTAGCCGGTGGAGTAGCGCACGGTGGAGGGGTGGTTGAACAGTAGCCGGTGGAGTAGCGCACGGTGGAGGCTGGATGAACAGGAGCCCGTGGAGGCTGGAGGAGGTCGACAGGAGCCCGTGGAGGCTGGAGGAGGTCGACGGTGGAGATGAACAGTATCCCGTCGAGTCCCGTTTTGCGGTATGCCACACCCCTCCCGATGAACAGGACCCCGTTTGACCGTAGGGAGGTCCGTTTGCCTGCTTTTTGGCACGCCACACCCTCCCGATCAATAGGACCCCGTTTCGACCGTAGGAGGCTCGTTTCCTCCGCTTTTGGCGACGCCACACCCTCCCGATCAACAGGACCCCGCTTCGACCGTAAGAGGTCCGCTTCTCCGCTTTGGCGGTACGCCACACCCTCCCGATCAACAGGACCCTGTTCCGACCGTAGGAGGTCCGCTTCCTCCGCTTTTGCGACGCCACACCCTCCCGATCAACAGGACCCTGCTCAATGTAGGAGGTCCGCTTCCTCCGCCAGCGGCACGCCAGCCTCGTTTCTATCGCCTGTTCGTCCAAGCCGGTTGGCTCCCACGCGTTCCATTGCCTCCCGATGAACACGACGCATTCCGTTGCCTCCCGATGAACACGGCGCATTCCGTTGCCTCCCCACGAACACGACACACTCCGTTACCTCCCCATGAACACGACAACGACGCTGTCTCCGTTCCGACCCAGCCATGTACACGAGCCCTGGCCGTACGTATGGGCGAGTAGGCGTTCGAGACCCCGCCCGTATGTACACATACGTCGCCGTATTTTCTTTCTTGCACCCTGGCTGCTGTACGTACGTGTACATGCTATGTGCATGCCTCTACTAGGACACGTGTGCGCCTCTACAACGACCAGTATGTACGTACACGTTCGCGACCAGAATGACAACGCTACGTACGCTTAGACCAGGTGGGTCCGACTGTCAGACACTTCCTTGCGTGAGAAGATATAGCTGATGGGTCCCAGCAGTCAGGGGGGCGAATCATTTTTTTGCCCGGACGCACTTCGTTGCATGCGAAGATGTAGCTGGTGGGTCCCAATGTGGGGCGAAGTTGTTTTGTTTTTGCCGGACGCACTTCCTTGCGTGCGAAGGTGTAGCTAGTGGGTCCCAGCAGTCAGGGGGAAACGTTTTTTCACGAAATATAGTGGCCCGTCCGGTTGTTCCCCGCTGTCAGGTGGAGGAATAATTATTTTGCGCGTAATAAGGAGGCACTTACTTGTTGTGGCCGTGGACCCAGCTGTCAGCGTCTCCATGCACAGTACTCTTCCGATGGAAGTCGGTCATTGACCACATTGACCACGCCGCACCGAGAGCACCACAGCGGTGGACGACGGCGAGGCCTAGGAAGGGGACGACATGGAGGCAGGGAAGACTCAGCAGTTGTTTCCCACGCGGAGGGGAGTACGATTGTACGAGGGTTTACTGGTTTGTCTGCCATCGCCGGTGAATAACAGCAGGTGTGGGTGAGTAGAGGGATGGCTAGGCCAGCGATGGGAGTACGGTGGGGCGGTGAGGAATCTTGTGGCAAAGACAGCCGTCATGAGGAGGAGGAGCAGCGATCCCGCGGCGCTTGTTTGAGTGGTCGGAGCAGGAGCAGAGATTGAAGAAGACGACGGCCGTTGGATGGACATCCAACGATCCTTTGCTGTAAAGGCCAACCTTTTTTAGGAAGGCCTCAAATCTGTGGAAAACAGCATAAAACCCATATGCCATTATTTCTATTAATTTACAGCCCATTTGCTAATTCTTAAGGGTTTTTGGAGCCCATATTCTTTTTGTTAGCATTACAGCCCATATTGTGGCCACGGTTAAAAAATTATACGAAATTTTGCATATTTTGGTGCGGTCCGAACTGTTTTTAATCCCGAAATTTTGACTCACATTCAAACTAATTTTAAAAATAAATGTATATCAATATAAAATCCAACAAATTCTCCACGCATAAAAATTAATGTAATTTAAAATCTTGAAATAAAAAAAAAGATATTTGAAACTAATTGCCGGTTTGAGGTGTTTTAAAAATGTACAACCAATTTCTCATTACTGATGGGCCATTTTCTCGGCCAGCCAAATGAAAGCTCTCCTCGTCTTGAAAGATTTGCAGCCCAACAGTTCGACAAAGCGACTTTACTTGGCAAATCACAAAAAAAGCTGGGATGTGGCCGTGGACCCACTATCACCTCTCCACGACAAGATTTCTTCCGATGGAAGCCGTTCCTTGACCACGTTGACCACGCCATGGAGAGCACCACGGTGGTGGACGACGGCGAGGCCTAGGAAGGAACGACACGGAGCCGGGAAGACGCGGCGGTGGAAGCCCGCGTGGAGAGGAGTACGAGGGTTCACCGGTTCGGCCGGTGTGAGGTTGCCGCCACCGCAGGCTGGCCAGCCAGTGGGAATAGTAGGGGTGATGAGGCCTCTGCGGCAGAGCCGCCACGGGAGGCGAGGAGCATGCGGCACGACCGGGCGCCGCTTTGGGCGGCTGGATCAAGAAGACCAGAGGTTGAAGAAGCACTACGGCCGTTGGATGGACATCGTACGGTCACTGGAGCTAGAATCGTTCAAATTGACTAAGTTGACAAAGCCCTTCGTCCCCGTCAACTTAGTAGGCCCACAAGTCATCCTCCCACCAAGGTGGGTCCCAGCTAGTCGGGGGAGTATTCATTTTTTTTGTGCGTAATAAGGAGGCACTTCCGGTGGGTCCGAGCTGACGGCGGGGGGAATGTTTTTTTTTTGCGAAATACGGTGGCCCGTCCGGTGGGTCCCAGCAGTCAGGGGGAAACGATTTTTTCGCAAAATACTGGTGGCTCGTCCGGTGGGTCTCCGCTGTCAGGTGGAGGAATAATTATTTTTCGCATAATAAGGAGGCACTTCCTTGCGGCTGCCGTGGACCCAGCTGTCAGCCTCTCCACGTACAGCACTCTTCCGATGGAAGTCGGCCGTTGACCACATTGACCACGCCGCGCCGAGAGCACCACAGCGGTGGACGACGGCGAGGCCTAGGAAGGGGACGATGCGGAGCCGGGGAAGACACGGCAGTGGATGCCCACGCAGAGAGGAGTACGAGCTATCACTGGTTCAGCTACGGTGTGAGGCTGCCGTCGCTGCAGAATAACAGGAGGTGTGGGTGAGTGGAGGGATGGCCTAGCCAGTGGTGGGAGTAGTATGGGGGCGGTGAGGCCTCCGCGGTAGCACAGCCGGCCACGGGAGGAAGGAGCAGGCAGCACGACCGATGCTACTTTGGGCGGCTGGAGCAAGAAGACCAGAGGTTGAAGAAGCACTATGGCCGTTGGATGGACATCATACAGTCACTGGAGTATTGACTAAGTTGACAAAGTCCAACGGCCCCGTCAACTTAGTAGGCCCACAAGTCAGCGCAACAATATGGTGGGTCCCAGCTAGCAGGGGGTATTCATTTTTTTGGGCGTAATAAGGAGGCACTTCCTTGCATGCGAAGATATAGCTGGTGGGTCCGACCTGTCAGCGGGGGGAACATTTTTTTCGCGAAATACAGAGGCCCTTCCTGTGGGTCCTAGCTGTCAGGTGGAGGAATCATTATTTTGTGCCTAATAAGGAGGCATTTCCTTGCGTGCGGCCGTGGACCCAGCTGTCAGCCTCTCCACCTACAGTCCACTTCCGATGGATTTCGTTCGTTGACCATGTTGACCAGGCCGCGCCGAGAGCACTGAGGCGGTGGGCAGCGAGGCCTAGGAAGGGAACGACACGGAGCCAGGGAATACTCGGCAGTTGTTTCCCACGCGGAGGAGTATGAGGGTTTACTGGTTCGTATGCCATCACCGGAAAATAACAACATGTGTGGGTGAGTAGAGGGATGGCTAGGCCAGCGATGGGAGTACGGTGGGGCCGTGAGGCTCTTGTGGCAACATAGCCGTCATGGGAGGAAGGAGTGCAGTCCCGCCGGCCCTTGTTTGAGCGGTGGAGCATGAAGAGCAGAGATTGAAGAAGCACGACAGCGTTGGATGGACATCCAACGATCCATCGCTCTCCTGTGTTCACTAAGTTGACAGTATGCTATGCAAAGGCCAACCTTTTTTATGAAAGCATACGCGTCAACCTGTAGTAGGCGCACAAGTCAGCGTTAAATCTGTGGAAAACAACATACAACCCATCTGCCATTATTTCTAATAATGTACAGCCCATTTGCTAATTCTTAAGAATTTTTTTGGAGCCCATCTTCTTTTTGTTAGCATTACACCCCATATTGTGGCCACGGTTAAAAAGTATACGAAATTTTGCATATTTCAAAAGCGGTCAACTGCTTTTAATCCAGAAATATCGATTCACATTCAAACTATTTTGAAAAATAATTTATATAAATATAAAATCCAAATAATTGTCCACGCATAAAATCAATGGAATTTAAGATCTTGTAATGAAAAAAATTGAAACTAATTCCCGGTTTGATGTGTTTTAAAAATGTACAGCCCATTTCTGGGCAAACCGAATGAAACTCTCCTCGTCTTGAAAGATTTGTAGCCCAGCAGGGCCGATAAAGTAAGTAGGCCTTGTTTGGGTATTTCTTAAAAAAATAGAACTGGGCTAGCCATTTTCAGCAAGAAAAAAACACAACTGGGCTCATGATGTGGTAAACATAAATAAACCCCTGGCTAGACGGGCCACAGCCCCCGCACAGCCCCGTTGTTACCCTGATCCTTCACTAAAACTAGTATAAATAACAACTGCTTGTTCCTAAAAAAAATTGCGTGACTTGCTGGGTCCCTAGTGTCACCGTCAGAGTGTAATTCTCTCTGCTTATTGACTACGTTGACAATGGCATGAGCCCGGATGTCCAACCATTAGGAGGAACCATATTTTTGGGCTTGTACTATAGAGGCACTTGCTTGCAAGATCGCCATGACGCCGGTGGGTCCCTCATCATCCTCTCCACGTACAGTCATCTCCTTGTTCCTATCGGTTGTTGACGACGTTGACAACGCAAGAGGGCGGCGCACCGTGCACGGCGAGCGAACCAAGGCCGCAAGGCGGAGGACGACAGCGAGGCCTCGAACGGAACGAACAGGAGCCGTTGAACATGCACCGGTCCGGGCCGCAGCGGAGGGGAGTCTGAGGTTGATCGGTTCGGGCGCTGGTGCGTGTTAAATGACGTCACGGAGAATAACAGGATGTGTGGGGGATAGAGGGAGGACTGGCCAACGTTGGAGGGTATGTATGGTAGGGCGGCGGAGGCGCAGCCGACCATGGGAGGCGTGAGCAAAGTGAGCCAACGGGTGGTTTGGTTTGGGCGGCCGGAGGAAGAAGAAGACAAGAGATAGAAGATACACGATAGATGTTGGATGTCAATCCAACGGCTGGTAGGCAGAATCGTTTGTTGACTGGCTAGTAAGTCGACACCACCTTGGATAGGCTATTTCCTCACGGGTCCCAACTGTCAGAATCCAAACCTGTAACGGTCATGCAGCCTTTCCTATGAAAATTTACAGCCCATTTGATGTGCTAGTTCGAAATAAGTTTGTGGGTGCTGGTGGGGGCTAATCACTTGGTTTCTGTAATGCACAGTGAGCTCAAGCAGCTGGCGAGATTGATGTTATTTCCCTTGGTTGGGATTTGTTACAACATTTCACTATAAATTAAACGAATGGCAAGCCATTTGCCTTGTTTCAAAGAAAATATGACAAATACAAATACCGAGTTGAAAAGGGCAGGAACATCTAACTCCAGCTTACAAACTGTACAAAAGCACGAGGGTTAATTGTTCATCGGGTTTACCAAAAACCCAGATTGAAAAGGGCAACAACATCTAACTCCAAAGACTTGTTTTGGCAGTCATAGTCAAATGGATCGGTCAGGTCCATAGAATGAACATCATGGGTCGTAAAATTTATCGGATTATGACCACAATATGTTGTAAATAGAAGCCCGACACGCTCGTAAGCTCTTTGCCCAATTGAAACTCCTTTTTTGCTCTTCGACATACCCATCCGTCAAAACCATGTCATTGATAAACTTAAGCCTGATGGACAATAGTAACCTCGCATTCAGCAGGAAGAATGTGACAAATCTTGTGTTTGCATGGTTGGCTACATATCGTTCTAGCGTTATTGTCTTCAATCGAATCTCATGAGAAGTGAGAAAATCCCGATGCTTACGAATCCACCGATTGGTTATAACTTTCTTACCCGATCTGTTGCCTAAATATACATGAAGATTGAAAACAGTTAAGGTCTAAAAGAAGAGTGTCGAAAGAGCAACAACTGAACGGTTAATTCTAGTACACTATATGCGGCTTCCAATGTTCGTGAAATTATCACCTTTATATACAACTTCTCCGGACATGGAAAGCATTGCAGAAGCCAATAATCTTGTTCGAGATCAAAACTATTCATTTGGATATATAAGATCTTGACAGAATCCAAAGACCATTGATAGGCCATCCATGGAGAAACTCTTCATTGAGCATAGAACATAATATTAGTAGAAAATGTGTACTCCAAGATGATATATAAATTATGCGCAGAGATTTAAAATGCAGCTTATGGTTACAAGTGTAGATGATAATATAAAGTACCTGAAGAACTATGGAGCCAAACACCATATTGAAATGAGCACAGAGATCATGTATTACACCCAAGGTCTCCAGTTTAGGTGCAGAGAGGACGGTTATTTGCAACGGTGAATAACTAGAATCAAGGATCAACCTTTGAAGTGAAGGGGCATCTTGGATGATGAGCTGCCTTCCGTCAAAATAAATTCCAATTCTTACAAGGTTAGGCGATTTTATTTGGAGACAACCGATTCTAACTGCGGAAAACAAGCACCAAGCACTCCAGCAGGGCAACTGGAGTGGATGATGATGTGCAATGAGGCCTCCGATATACGAACCCGCACAAGTGAAAGTTTCTTGAGAGATGGGAGTCGAAGGTTTAGTACCGTATTGTGCGGTAGGTAGCACAACGCAAAGGTGGCAGTGTGGAGAGAGAGGAGGAAACCGCGAGATGGACATCGGTGCCGAGGGCACAAGTTCATGGCGTTCGGTATGTGGTATGTGATTTCAGGGGAACAGAGAACTCAAGCATTTGTAGTTGAGTGAATTCAGGGATTTCAGCCAAAGGCCCATCGTGCAGGGCATGGTATGCTTGCTCAGGTAGCATGACAGGATGCAGAGGCTTTGAATGGAGCCCTGGTGGGAGGAGATGATGGCTCTGGGGATTTCAAAATCATTGAAGAGAGATAGCTGACGACAGTCGAGATTAAGGGGCATGACGCGCCATAGAGGGCATCACCGAATTGAGAGGACTTGGGTGCGACAGCAATCCTTGGTGGGGAGTAGCGAGATGATCTCCCCAAGGATGGCGTCCGGGAGATCGCTGATGCGGTCCACCCGAGATTCTACGGGTTCCTCGGATCCGGTGGGGGCGGGGTCGCCGCTTCTCCCAGCTGCCGGGTCTTGGATCTACAGGCGTCGCCGGTTGGGAGCCTCATCTTCTTGGCGCCGGGTCACCGACTCCATTTTCCTTGAGGGCGCCACGTCAGCTCACGGATTTGAGCAGAGTAATGAATGACGAGCCTAGTTGTATCATGCGGCGAAGAAGAAGGGGAGTTGGGGGTTTTCAGAGGAGTGAGGAAGAAGGGGAGCTGGGGTTTTCAGAGGGAGTGAGGTGAGGAATTTGGGGTGCACGAGTGGAGCGAGGTGGCGTGAGGTGGGTGGGAGCGAGGAGGAAGAAGAGCACCTGTGTTTTTTTTGGGGGTGTCTTTGGGTGTGGGTAGCGCCTCTCATTCAAGAAATATATGGGCTTTTGAATTGATTTTACTATTTACTAGTGTGGATGGGCTGTTTTGTCTTGGGCCCAGAGAAACAATTACTACTAGTAAAGTGGAGACACTCTACAGCTACCCAGAAAAACAATTACTACTAGTACAGTGGAGACACTCTACCGCTTCTAGCTCCTCGTAGGTCATTGAAATGTCTCTCTCTACTGAATGACGTTATACTTTTGTTCACCGACATGCGGGCCATGCAGCACGCGGGCCCAAATGCCATCCACCAAATTAGAAGGCAGTATGCAGGCGGAGAGTCACCCCGGTCGTAGCGTGGTAGTAACGAGCCGTCGTATCACAAAACCCCACCTCCCCGCAGTCTAAGTTTGACGGACGAAGCAACCATCATTTCACTCTTCGCTGAATCCCCTTCTCCCTCACCATCTTCAAGAAAGGCAACACTCGCATCTGCCACTGTTCTTCTCTCCGAACAAAGGGAAGGTAAGCGGATCCGTGATGTTGGTATATTTTCGTTTAGAGAAAAAAAGAACTTTTGCAAAGCAGTAACCGATCCTCACTCTCTTTTTTGTTTCATTGTCATTGCGATTGTGTTTTCCTTTCAGTGGTCTCCTAGTATTCGTCAGTTTCATGATGGACCAAGGAGAACCAGGCAAAAGATCTGCCGATATTGGAGCAGACGCGGGAGGCTGATCCCCACGAGACAGAGAGCTCCAAGAAGATGGAGGCAACCATCGAGCTGACCCCAGAGACGCTCACGGCCCTACTGAGATGGTCAACGCCCCGTGGCACTGCAGGAGCAGTTTCCCCCTTCGAGGACGTGTCCCCCCCCCCCCCGCTGAGCTGCCCAAGGTGATTTCCTTCTTTCCCGATCTTGATTGTGGTTTTTCATCTAAGTATGTGGTGATTTTGTTTAGAAAAGGATGTATGTGGTAATTAATAATGCAAAATTTTATTAGCTTCGATGCCATGCTATACATAGTGGTTTAAATAACTTGTGTTTCTTATACTGAAAAGTAATTCAATTTGTTTCTGCTTTCAATTAGAGCCTGATGCGCATAAGGATTCTGTGGTTGTACATGTCACTCGCTATGAGGCGGACGACCTGAATATACGCACTGGGAAACAGAGTTCTTAGGCTGTTGGATCCTGGAAGCCATTTGCGGTTATACCAATGAAGAGTTGTATTCCAGCCTCACTATTGCCAGGCGTGTTGTCCAGGGTGTACTGAAGCACAAGAAGTTCAAAGCTACTCCTTCGTTTGTGAGGCATACTGTTCTTGTCAAGCTTACGCAGGAAGATGACGTGGCATGCCTCCACAAACAAGTTTATTGGTGGCAAGGCCACAAGGTTGTCTTCATGAAGGTTCACAGGATTGAGCTGCTGCGGGACGTCCTCGATGATGTTCATGGCAAGGTCCGTCTTGTGTCCAGCCCAAATTAGATCGAGGCATGAAATAGTTGCCCCAGCTAGTGTTTAATAGTATTTTGGATTGTGTCTAATTATCCGAACCTTGCCTGTTATCGACCCCTCTGGGGCTAGTACTGCTTGAATCCGTCTATGGGAACTGCTGCTACTTTTGTGTGCCCGTGAATCATGTGAGAACCATCGTAATTGTTGTCAAACAGATGCGTCCTCACTAGTTTTTCATGAATATGGCATGGTAAGACATAAGTTGTCACGGTTTATCATATGAGCGGTGTGTGTTTTGATGAAATAGAGCACTCGCTCGAGAACCATGCGCCGACGTATACATCAAGTACTTGTAAACACCGTTGGTGCTACCCCACTTGTAAGCAAGCCAGCAAAACACGGCACATTGGCTCAGCTCGCTTCAACACTAGGCTATCGACCAGCTAACAATCAACAATCTGCTGTGTGACATATAAGCAACTATGTATCTTGTTACAGTGGTTCATGCAGTTAATTGAGGCCACAATGTAATAAATTCCAAACGTCACACGCTAGTCCAGCGCTCATGTGGAACACTCACATTAAACTCGTCTTCATAAAAAACTTGAAAAGCATAAGTTAAGCAATTTTATACATCTCGAGGATTCATAGAACATAACAAACATATACTAGTTCACAACAAAAGACAAAGTTGTGAGAAGGTTTACAAATCAGGAAAAAACAAGCAAAAGGCTTGTTTGAGCAAAGGGCCTCCCGACAGGCTTAAATTTCCTGGAGTTCACTCTGGTTTTTTCTTGTTGCCACCATCCAGGGTTAGGTTCTCTCATTCCAGAATAACCAGTTATAATTGTAGTCTCAAATTTGGAATGCCTGAACTGAACCATGCATGTCTTGACCAAATGAAATGCTTGTGCATTCCACTAAATTTAAGCATCGCTATTTGCAGAAATAAGGCAGACCACAATGCCTCTTGTCCACGCCTGTCAAAAACCGCCGTGCAGCCGTGCGGCTAGTCCTCGGTCCATGGATGAACCGGTAGAAAGTGCATTCCGGACTAGGATGCGATTGTTTTCGTCATTCCTGCACCGCAATCAGGAAGTAAAATGTACAAATCAGCTTCTTTTAGATTGCGTTGGTCATTCTACCTTAGTTACTACTACCAATGTAGGGATACCTTGAAGACGGGAGGTTAGAAGACGACAATGAGGGATAGCCATCTCATTTTGCGCAGTTGTACTAAAACTGAGGTGTGTAGTTTTGATTGCACGGATAGAAACGATACGGAGACAGACATCCCTGATTGCGCAAATACGAAATATGGTTATTTAAACAGTGACAGATATTACTACTTTCCCCCGTTTCCTCTTATAACCAAGTCCTAGATTCATGCTACAGCTTTCCCACTTTCTTCCCTGTTTGAACCAACGCTTTGAGTTGACTGTATGAACTAGCTTTACTTCTAATAATAGTAGAAGTCTAGGTGGCTTTGGAACAACGGATGGAAGTAGAAAAGGATCCACACGAAGGGAGCTGGGGCAGTAGAGCAAGGCAAGTTTCGAAGGAATATATACCTGGGGGTCGTCGGCATGTGGCAAAGACGATGTCGGGAGGCCGCATCTTGGCCACAATACCGCAGGGAGGAAGAAGGGGTCAGAGGCCCTCCCGAGCCGGCGCTCTCTCAGAGAGAACGACACGGCCGCCGATCGGGACGCGCGGGCAGCCGTTGGTCTCCTCCTCGCCACGACAACAGCGTGAACGATGCACCTACACCCCTGCCTGGTCGAGGTTGTCCGCCGGATTCTGACCAGCCGTGAGCTGAGAGAGAGTGTGGCCACCTATGTCTTGCTTAGATCCGGAGAGCATGAGAGAGTGAACAAGAGGAACCTTAGTAAAGCAAGCGCTAAGGCTCTCGCTTTTATATATAGTGGAGTGATTTTGTTGAACCAGCTTAAAAAAATGCGCTCCACGTGTACCATGAGTGGGTGTGAGAGAACTAGTGCGATGCGTGCACCGCTTCTCTTCGTCGAGTACAATATACAATGCCCAAAGAACGTTCGCCGCAAGAGTAATAGTATAAGTGTGTGACGTGTGAGCTAAAATAAAATGTGCGCGCCGCCTTTTTGTTTTTAGAAGTTACGAGGGTAGGGTGTGAAGAGCACATATGTGCGTGACGTCTACCGCAGATAAACGGTGGGTGCGACGTGCGAAGTACGTGAGAGGACTCGGAGAGTCGTGACTTCGTGAGGGTGCGTGTGCGTGAGAGAGAGGGGCACGCATCAATGCAATGCATGTGTACGTAAATCATTATCCGACAAACATTCGCCACAAGCCTTTTTCCCGATTTAACGCCAGAAGAATCGTTAGATCGGCATCCGACAAAGGTCGGGCTTTGCCATGTCATTTAATGTAACAGCCACCCTCCTGCACACAAATCTTCCACGTGAGTGTTAGCAACTGTCGATGCTCCCTCCGCTCTGAAATGCAGTGCATATAGCTTTATTGAAAATTCGAACCTCGCAAACTTTTACCGAAGTTTTCGTGTACCAAATTGCACATGTAGAATACCTCAGTATATATCATTTCATTCATCTTGAGAGGTAACTATAAAGATGGGTGAGGAGTCTACAAAGAAAGACCATTGTATCACCCGCAGCAATTTCAAGCATCCTTTAGTGTCGAGGAATATCATAGGAACTCTATATGATATGATTTTTATAGGATTTTTCCTTTAGAGCCAATTGGTTCATAGGAATAGATTCATATACTCCACATTTCAAAGGAAATAAACATGATATCATTTCTATATCTTTAGAGCCACTTGGTTCATATGAATGGATTCTTATACTGCCTTAATTTCAAAGGAAAATAAACATTAGCGTATATTCAATAGAAAAGTTCCTATGATATGAACCAAATTACATCTCTTTTCTAATCCCTCCTCATAGGAATTGAGATACATGTCATCTCTAGATTCAATAGAAAAGTTCCTATGATGTGAACCAAATGACATCTCTTTTCCAGTCCCTACTCATAGGAATTGAGATGCTCCATGTCATCTCTTTCCCTACAACTTCCATGTATACATCTTCTATTCCTAAATAGATAGTACAACCCACCAGTAGTTTTTTTCCAAAACATGCAACTATGGCACAAGAACTATATAGTGTGCCAATAACTTTGAAAGATGGTCGCTGGATGAAGCTAACCCGACAAAGGCTTGAGAGATAGGCAAATCCGAGCACTCGGGCGTTGGATATCATCAACATTCCACCAGATCTGCCACATGTAAAATATAGAAGACTCCATGGTTGAACTTAAGCATAATGCACAAACCTCAAAACACAAGCACTTGTCCTTTGTTCTAGAATCTTCTATATCATAATTGATTATTTTTTCTAAATGAATTGCCATTATTTGTTTTTTACTTTATGATTTACAATGCACAACCCCATGAATCTTAACATTTTTATAAAACTAATTGATTTTGAATGAGATGAACTATAAGAACTAAAAGAACATCTACATCATGCATATATGACTCAAAGCTTTACATGCTATAGTGTGTATTTATTCATAATTTGGTTTCAAAATCCCATGCGTTCAATACATGTGTACCTTACTAGTTTTGAGTAGAGTAGCAAATTTCACGCGGCCCCGGGTATATCAAAATGTAGGGCCCAATGCATCATTGCCTTTCGGTCGAACCTACGTCCATAATTTTTTGTACGTACTATATCTCCACTGGTCCCCGAACCCAAAATGCTGCCTCGTTCCCGTAAAACCAATCGGACCACACAGATTTAGGGCGCCGACTCGAACCCGTTTACTACGACGTGGCCCCGCACGCCGTAGTAGTACTCCTACAAACCCTACCGCCGCACGCACCATCGGTTTTCTTCAAGTGGACGAGGGAGAAACCGACTTGTAGTGGAGGCGCTTTAAAAAAAGGATCTGTAGTGGAGACCCCTACCCTAGGGTGCCCTAGGTAGCTGCCGCACGCATCATTGTTTTCTCTTTTCTTTATGCTCTTGCGCCCTAGAGTGAAATGATGGTTGCTTCGTCTGTCCAGCACTCCAGCTTAATGCGAGAAAGGTGGGGCTTTGTGATTTGACCACTCATCGCTCATTTTCTACTACTGCGGCGCTACGACCGGGGTGCCTCCAATTCCAACCGCTGCTCCGAACTGTAATTTGGTGCATCGCACGTGGAACAAGACGGTGGATGAGCCACATGTCGGCCAAATGGGTCCTGTTAAGTGTGTCGCCATTTCGTGTGCGGACTGGCCCTGCTTGAGTTGCTACGCCAACACGACAGGAGCAGCCTACCACTTGGTTTTGCTCCTTGGTGAATCCCGACTATATTGATCTAAAAAATACCTGCTGAATACCCTCTCCGTCTTGGTTTATTTTATTTTTAGGCGTCTTGGTTTATAGGGCCTGCACGTAGTTCTATGTCACAAAAAGTATATCATTAGATTCTTAAGCGGATGTAGTTGTATTTAAAAGTCGAGGGCGGGGCTTTTCCTGCGCGGTAGGCGGCGGGGAAGTTCTGCCTAGTCGGTTTGACAAAGACGCGAGAAGACGAGGGAGTAGGCTGCTGCATACATAGGGCTGTGTGATTTGACAATGAAGTTATCATGTGACAGTGTGAGGCGCCGTGATTTGACTTGCCATTATCATTTTAATCAAGGGCGCCACGACCGGCGTGAGTCTCTCGATTCTGACCACCTCCATACAGGTGCCTCTCCCAGTGCTCCACCATGTAGTAGAGGTTGGCTCTTGCATGAGAGCCCACTTCTCCACTTTTTCCTTGCCTCTCTTTCCTCCACATATGCAAAAATGCCATGTAGTAAAGCGCACTATTGTACTTACCGATGCATGTACAAGTTCATGGAAATTTAGTGGTCATTCATGCATTCGTTCTAATTAATGCCTCGGTAAACATAACTTCTTGAGAAAAACGAGCGTACTAATTACTTGTGCAAACTACGAAATTAATTCGACCACTCACCGTCTACCTTGGTTGGAGAGATTTTGAAATTGAGCCATAAACTGGAAAGGAGGGTGTAGTAACTTTTGTCTTGATTACTATTTGTGGCCTTGTATAGATGCAAAATGTATTTTTTTAGAGTGGCCTTGTATAAGTAAATGGAGGGAGTACTAACCAAAGTATGCGTAGTAGGGGCGAGGAGTAAATGGAGGGAGTAGTAAAATTTTCTCCTCGTGCTGCGAGCCACCGCGCGCGTGGGCGAGGGAGCGGGCGCAAAGGCGTACAGTAGTAGTAGTAGTAGTAGTACTACTCATAAGCAAGCTTCAACTCATCCTGCGAGCCACCGCGCCCGTGGGCGGGGGAGACGGCGTACTAAGCAAGCTTCTCCTCGTTCTGCGAGTTGACGGGCACATCAAAAGTACTCCAGTGTATAGAGCCTTGCCTCTAAGGTAGGCCCCACATGGTTTGCCTTTTTAATTTAACATAACGTCAAGTCGCAATTTGTTTGTTCACCCGTGGTAGACGATCCTCCCTCCACCAAGTGGACAACCAAGACATCGTGCCAAATTACCACGTGGGCTGCCTTTTCGTACAGAATTGAGCTCCACCGTGTACCCGCACGGGTGTGGTTGGGAAAGAGATGGGAGTATGTGCGCCGTGCGTGCACCTCTTCTCTTCGTGCACGTCCCCCACCTACGTGGGTGTGTGAGAGAGAGATACAAACCTAGACATAATGCGCCGTCCATCCCCATGCCTCCGCCTAGTCCGACCACCGGTTACCACCACGCCCCACTCCTCCTCACCTTATCTCTCATCTTTCTCCCTCCATTTTTATATACAAGGGGCCACTATCAAAATTACAATTTGCAGATATACAAGGCCACTAACACTAATCGATGCAATATTAATGGTGTTTGCCTCGTGGTACTAGCAAAGGAGGACATTAATTATCCCTTGCATGCATGCGAGAGTTTGTAAAAAAATGCATCTTGATGTTCCGTGCAATGCACGGGCATCTTGCTAGTCCATGAAAACAACACATGGCAAAATTCCATGGCGAACGAAGGATTTGAATCTGTTGGGAGGGGCTGTTTGGATCTTGCCCGGGGTAGCCAAAATATTGGCGACCCTTTTGTCCACCGGTGCCTTTGCCACCGATGAATGAGGAATGGCTCGGGTGCTCATGCTGTCATGCATCCTCCAGCGCGCACGTTGGAGACGAGCTCGCACGAGCTGTGTTTTTTTGTCCCACAACACCGCCCGAGCCGCCCGCAGACCGACCGGCGACCCACAAATTACGCCATCCAACCGTAGCCGCACACATTATGACAGCAACTCAACCAGCCGGACGAAATTCATGCAAACACGTACACAAACTGATATTTCATATAAACAACAACGGAAATCATATAAAATACCGGATTTTCATACAAACATGACGGATTTCATTACATTCAAATGAACTACGCGGTGCTAGTTCTGGACAGCACAGGTATATAATACCAGGCCTAAATGGTCGCCCACCGATCGATTTGTGTTCCTCATGTCCGCAAAGACGATCACCGGATCGCCGGAGCCCCGGAGGTATATGCTTCAATAAAGGACGGCTCGCTTCCCCACTGCCCAACTGATATCATTGGCTGGTGCCGTAAGATGATGGTGGCCGGCACTAGTTCGAGTTCATCACCGGCCACTACTTCGCCATGGCCGGCACCGGCTCGAGTTCATCCTAACATTCCTCTCTTCCGTGGAGCCCATGCGGGGTCGACGAAGGTCCTCGAAAAAAAAGTATCCGGCAAGACACCTGTTGTGTACGCCGCGTCGCCTCCGCGGTGGCCTTCATGGGACCCAAGCGGCGGTGGCCTCCCGTGTTCTACTTCTCCTCGATGATGGCGGCGGACGCGGAGGCGCTGGCCACCGACTTGTCGCTCTCCGCGCACCCGGCTTCTTTCGCTGCTTGCATGGCGCGGCGGCCTCCATGGGAGTCTCGGCCACAGAAACGGGAGACGCGGTACGAGGCGACGGCGTGGACGGCAGCAATGATGCCCGTGCGCCGCTCCTCATCGAGCTGGCCTGGAGCGGCGAGTTGCTGAACCGCGCGCCAGCTTGGGGCGGCAACTGGCTCCGTCGGGCGAGGGGAGGGAGGTGGATCAGCGAGCTGCATAGCTCGTATCCGGCGGGCTACCCAGCCGGCTTGGATGCAGAATAACCACTCTTCGTAAGCCATTGTAAGAGTGGACAAAATGGTGGAGGAGATAGGGGAGCGGCGGAGGTGTGCGATTCTTGGCCGGCGTTTGGCCTCGTTTAAATAGGAGATTAAATAGACGACAAACAGGAGGAGCTCGGCCGGCGTTGCGTTTAACACCGGCCCGGTCATGAACGGACTTGTGAACAGAGTAGGTTTCTCGGCTTCCACACGGGCGGGTTTCATGGAGGCGTTTGAATGCGGCACGGAGGCGTGTTCAGCCGGGCGTGCCGCGAGTGGCGCCCTCGACTCTGGCCTAGGACACCGCGCCGTTCTTCCACTAACGCAGGGCTCTTTGGGTGCACGGCCTGCATGTCGCTGACCCAACGCAGCACAAGACAATGAGGAACCTTTGGTGGGCCAGGCGGTCGAAGCGGGCATTTCATAAACCGATGATTGTTCATTGAGTGTGGCGTCATCTTTTTCATGTAGATAAGCCTACTATGTTGATAGCCCGCTCGACACGTTGTGATTCATAAAGACCGCTGCAAACATCAATGTTACGCTTATCACAGATAAGATTGACTAATACCCGTAACAATCCATGTCCTTAACAAAGGGTGCATGCACGTATAGGTTGAGCGTGTGTCTTACGTCGTGCCGTGTGTGCATGCGAGCATGCGAGTGTTGCGTGCATGCAAGGGTGCGTTCGGTGTTGCATGCATGGGTGCGTACGCGCGTGTGTTTGTGAGTGCATGTATGCGTGTCGTTGTTGCACGCCAAAGATGCGTGCGTGTGTACGTTATGTGTACGTGTTAGTGTTGCATGCCTACATGCATGCGTGTCTTGTGTGCGTGCATGTGTACGTGCGGGGTGAGGCTACATGTCAGTCGACTGACTTTTTCATCTCTGGTCATTAGATTTTCCAGCCGTTGGATACGAAATCAAGGGCCTCCAGTTTATCATCAAACTCCACCCCCTGAGCCGCCAGCCACCACCGGCCGAACCGCCAGCCCCGCCGCGCAGCCGCCCGCCTCCCGAAACCACTCCCCACCGCGGTCCGCCGCAGACCGCCATCCCTCTAGCCCCCATCAAGGCCGAAGCTTTTTCTCCGTGGATCCCCACCCCACCGCCCAATGAACGCCCCAACCGCCGGTGGCCGCCAACCAGAGGTATCACGACTTCAATACCCACCGACCACTAATTTATTACCATTTCGCCCTTCATATACGCTACCGACGGGTGGGCCCTATGGTAATGTGCGTTGCTGAATGTGGACCGTTTGACCGGTCAATTGATCGTGTTATCAACAAATTACGGAGTTGTATGGTGAGCGGTGACCGTATGATCACCCTAAAATGTACTCCTATTTTATTAAAGCGATGCAGACTCAAACTACCATTTCTTTCTTTCATATACGGGATGATAGGTGGGCCCCACGGTTCTGGCGCCCGATGGTGCAACACTAGTTGCGCCGCGTGGAAACGCTTGACCGTCAATTGATTGTGTCATCAACATAATCTGAAGTTGTACGGGTGAGCCAAAGGATGTATAATCATGACATGTATTTGTTTAACATGGTACAGACGCAAGGGCTCATATATACACGCAGGCACTCACCGCTATAAGCGCACACACGCGAACCCTACCCCTATGAGCACCTTCGAGAGAGTGGGCTAGCATATATGATCTTGAGAGTTTACGAAGTCACCGTAGGTGCCTCGTAGTCGAGTGGAATATCTCCTCCCACTGAACGTACATCACCAGAAAATACTGAAATTAACACAAGATAAATGCGAGCACCGGGACTTTAACCTTGGTGGGCTCGAGAAACCACTGTCCTCTAACCATCCAACCACATGTTGGTTAGCACGACAAAATGTATGTGGTGACCGTGATGAGCTTATTCTGAAGTCCAGTGACCATATCGTGCTTTCGCTTAAAATACAATGACCGTAAGTGTCGTCAACAATAATACGGAGCACGCATCAAATGCAAAGCCCGTCAGTGTCATCAACAAAATATGGACACGTATCGTGAGCTATATACCGTTGTACTATTGTATATGCTTATTTTCTTAGTGGCCCATTGCGTGTGTGGTGTGGTGGGCACATCATTTCTAGTTGTGGTGGGTCAACATAAAGACTCATGGGTCGGTTCCATCCAGCGCCACATATAGGTTGGACCGAGATGTGTTATATGAAGACCCATGTGGAGGACTCGGCGTACAACACGAAGCTACCAGAGTCGCGGAGGACTCTATCCCCACTGGTGATAGGCCGACTATATATGATTTGTAACCCTAGGACCTTAGTATGTTATACAAGCTTGGGGGCTAGTTCGTCGATAGTATACACACACACGCACAATGCCTGGTATTCACGTGTACTTTGTACACACCCCTATCACTAATATACGCATGCAGGAGTAGGCTCTTTCTTCAACTGCAAGGGTCGATCCGAACTAGGGTAAAACTTTGACTCCTATTACCATCCAGCCAAACAACCAGGGATATCCTACCGAATGACGATATGATTAAATCATATCTGCCAACTACTAAGAGAGAGGTGTGTCGGGGGGGGGGGGGAGGCAATGTGTGCGAGAGAGGCCTAAAGATAATGTGCGCGCGGGAGACACGTAGGCACATATATGTGCGTATAGAGGGCTAGTAGAGACCGTGCATGTGTATATATGCATGTGAGAGAAATAATGTTTTCCAACTGAGATTAGTGATAAGAGTGGTACATAGTAGTCAAAAAGAGAGAGAGAGAGAGAAACAGAGAGAGCATGTGCGTGAGACACCCCGACACCCTGAGAGAGATTGTGAGCATGTGTGAAAGAGAAATGCCGATGCATATAAAGTGTGTGCACTTATGCGTTAGATAGAGAGATATATAACACGTCTGTGAGAACGGGGCGAGGCATAGTGCATCTACGTGTAAAAGGCGGTTCTGCGCATTAAATTAAAATATAAATGGCATTATTATTTTTGGATGAGATCATGAATTTTTCAAATTGCGTATGGACGAAAATCAGTCTATCAGACACCCATACTCTATTGAATTCTAGCATGTGCATGTGTTTATTTCATATTATCGATCCATAGAGTGAGAGCGGTTTGAAATACAGCCAATGGATGCTTTTGCAATTCATATATAAACATTAATTAGTGCACTCCATGTTGTTAGTGTGAAGCACTTTATACATTTGTCACTTGCATGGATACATTCCAAATTGCTAGCTACTTAAATAGAATACATGCTCTAATTCAACATAAAGGGGTTTCAAGATTCGAATTCATAGGAAGTGCATTCATCTATTTGAACCTGAGATAATTGCATTTTTAAATCAGATGTAAAAGGGGGCATCAATCTTTGTTGTGAGTTTGAACATGCTATATATATTCATACGCATATCTAACTTTTTTTTGCAACCAAGGAGATTATATCTAGAACCATGCATGAACTAAGGTAAGTTGCATATTTTTTAATATATACTCGTGTACAATGTATATTCAAATGTACCCCCTCCATTCCAAAATAATCGTAGCATTAGGATTTTCAAGAGTAAAGATTTGTGAAGTTTGACAAATCCTCGAAAGTTCAATTCAAGAGAACCGAAAGCGTTAATGCTTACGCTCCCAAATATTGAACGAAGCGCCAAATAGGCCTCTGGTCACCCGAAACCGTCTTGAGACTAATGTTTTGGTGGTAGGAAATTACTGTCCCGACTGGCCCGTGTAGCCTATCGGCCCGATGTCCAAAGGTCTAAACCGGGTAGGTTTGTAACTTCACCAAGACGCCAGTCTCAACCGCCTCGAGAATCATTCATACGTCGTGGGCGCCTAAACACCCATGCGCTCGGCCGAAATCTATCCCGCCCACATTTGGGACACCTGACATGACTGTCCTACCCCCAACCCGCAATATGTCCGAAATTTTAGATGGGGGCAAAGTTTGTAACTTTCCCCAAATTTCAAACAAGCACGTCTCAAACCGAACATTGTTCCCCCTTAGTTCCCCGCCTCCCTCCGTTTCCCCATTCATACTCCGTGGGCGCGAAATCGCCCTCTCCACCAGCCGCGAAACCCCAGCCTCCTCCGTTGGTCCGTCCTCCACCCCATAGAGGCCAATCCACCACCGCCCTCCTCCATCACGCCGGAGTCGGTACCCCGACGTCGTCGTGCAACGCAACCGCAACGCCCTCAAGGATTTAGCAGCTGAAGACGAGGCAGAGCTGCCTCCACGACGCCGACGCCGATGTGCGCCGTACCAGAACCACTCCGACCACGCCGTCCTGCGCCTCACTGCTGGTGCTCCACTGTCGCAACCGTCCACCGCACCGGAGCTGTTCCCGCTACGCTGTCGTTCGCCGCCTCGGATTTGCTTCCCCGCCGCCGACAGACGGCCACCGCACCACACTCAACAACTTGGCCATGGGTTCGTTCAAGGCTGCACCGTCCTCCACAACTTCTGGTTTTCGGCGAACAACAAGAAGATTGTCGAAAAAACAGAAGGAGGACACAACACTGCCAGCAGAAAGAGGTACTCCTCTTCCCTTATTCGTGCAAATCTTACGTCTCCGCTCACACCGTATTCATCCCACGAAAGAAACTAGTTGAGCACTTCTTACCGCATCTTCTTCGTGATACTAAATGCACAAAGTTTCCTCCCTTTTACTATTTCACCTTTGCTAGAGGTCAGTAGCCCGCCTGGATTTCAATTCAGGGTAAGTCGAACCGCAATTAAAAGAAGCAGCACCCTCTTAGGCGCGCGGAGCACCTAGTCTGCATGTTCCCCGGGGAAGCAGCACATCGGTGTCTATCATCGGGGTGTGGGGCGTAGGAGCTGCTTGCGCCCGATCTGGAGGTCGGCAGGGGCTTGAATGGATGGCCGGGGTGCCAAGCACGGTGCGGTGAGGTCGAGGGAGGCGCAGGGGAGGAATCTTGGGCTGGTGGTATTTGGCGTTCGAGGAAGATCGTCAACACCGACTGGCCGGAGGTAGATGAAGGCGATCTGCCCGTTCTTTGTACATCGGACGGTGAAAAAAATGGTGCAGCCTATTTGCTTTCGGTTATTTGTTATTTTCATAGAATCCTGTAGTAATTTAGTGTGCCATGCATGTTGTAGAGCTATCATATGTCTCCGTCATTTATTTCTCACCGACCTGCTATCTCGCTACCTTTACACTTTGTACTAATTGTGCACACACTTCACCCACACTCACACTGTTGTTTTTTACGCATGGGTATTTCAGGCTCACGCGGTGTTGATGAATGCAGAAAAGAAAAGATAGAAGTCGCTCCAGTGTAATTCGAAGACAAGCACTAAGCGTTTCCGTGCTCTAATGGGCGCAGTGTCAGCAGTTGGAGACAGTAAACGTAGCTCTGCGGTTGATGATCTCAATTGCCACACACAACCATCCCAGGTGCTTGCTTTAACTTCGTGCTGTCAAATGTGGTTGCATGTTGCATATGGTGTCTAGCTTGTATTGCTTTCAATTTGGTTAAATTGCATCTACTTACTTTACACATTATACCTTTGATAATGACATGCCTTCTTGTTTTTGATACATACTACATATGTCTATTAACCATGTTCGTACATCAAACTAATGCTCTTTTGTATCCCTCGTCAATCACTTATGATGAGGCAGTCACCCGGGATGGAGTTCTTGTGAGACGCCCTACTCGTTTAAAGAGTGCGGTGTCATCCTCCCCACATGATTCTCAAGAAACAGCAAGGCTAAATGAAGATAGTCAACGTAGCTCTCTAGTTGATCACCGGATTCCCCACACCACCATTGCAGGTGCTTGCTCTTACTTGGCGGTGTGATATGTGGTTGCATGTTGCATATGGTGTCTACCTTGTAATGCTTCTAATTAGGGTAAATTGCATACGCTTAGTTAACACATTATACTGTGAATATGACATGCCTTCCTGCTTTTTGGTACATACTACGTCTTTCTATTAACCATGTTCTTACATCAAACTACTTTTCTTGTGTATCCCTCATCAATGCTCCTAATTTGTTAAATTGCATCTCCTTAGCTTACACATTATACATGTGAATATGACACGCCTTCTGCTTTTTGGTACATACTACATCCGCCTATCACACCATGTTCTTACATCAAACTATTGTTCTTGTGTATCCTGCGTCTATCGCTTATGATGAGACAGTCACGCGCGTGGGTTAATATGAGACGCAGTACTCTTATAAAGAATGCAATTTCATCCTCTCCACATGATTCTCAACAAGCCTAAATGAAGACATTGAACGTAGCTCTGTACCTGAAGACCGCACTTCCCCTACACCACCATCATGTGCTTGCTCTAACCCAGCGATGTGATATGTGGTTGCATGTTGCATATGGTGTCTACCTTGTAATGCTTCTAATTAGGGTAAATTGCATCTGCTTAGTTAACACATTATACCTGTGAATATGACATGCCTTCCTGTTTTTGGTACATACTACATCTTTCTATTAACTATGTTCTTACATCAAACTACTTTTCTTGTGTATCCCTCATCAATGCTCCTAATTTGTTAAATTGCATCTCCTTAGCTTACACATTATACATGTGAATTTGACACGCCTTCCTGTTTTTGGTACATACTACATCTGCCTATCACACCATGTTCTTACATCAAACTACTGTTCTTGTGTATCCTGCGTCTATCGCTTATGATGAGATAGTCACGCGCGTGGGTTAATATGAGACGCAATACTCTTATAAAGAATGCAATTTCATCCTCTCCACATGATTCTCAACAAGCCTAAATGAAGACATTGAACGTAGCTCTGTACCTGAAGACCGCACTTCCCCTACACCACCATCACAGGTGCTTGCTCTAACTTCGTGATATGTGGTTGCATGTTGCATCTGATTGTCTAGCTTGTAATGCTTCTAATTAGGGTAAATTGCATCCGCTTAGTTTACACACTATACCTGTGAATATGACATGCCTTCCTATTTTTGGTACACACTACATCTATGTGTTAACCTTGTTCTTACATGTAACTACCTCTCTTACGTATCCTGCATCAATCACTTACGATGAGTCACCTTTATTCGCTGCACATTGCATATTATTTCTAACTTTGTTGCCATGTATTGCTTCTAATTTGGTCAAATACATTTGTTAGGGCACCCTTTTAATTTTGCAGAGTGATATTGGTTTCATCTTTCATATGGTTTCTAGCTTGCATCGATTCTAACAAGTTCAAGCACCTTGTGCTTAGTTTACATTTTATACATCATACATGTCAATATGTCACGCCGTCCTATTTTTCATACATATTCCATCCTCCTATCATGCGGCTGCCTTACATGAAAGTAGTGTTCGTCAGTATCATGCATCAATGAGTTCTGAAGAGCAAATTTTATTCCTTTTTCTTGTGGGTTTGACTTGACAAGGAAAATCAAGAAAGAGGAAGGAAAAGAGTAAGGAAGGCGATGATGGTGGTCCTCTGCAGCAACGTAAACGGAGCATCTGTACCAATTCTCCTTGTACTGATAGTGCATTACAAGGTCCAAGTCTCCGCTCCCCTACTCCACCATCCAAGGTGCTTGCTCTAACTTGGCAGTGTGATATCTGGTTGCATGTTGCATATGGTGTCTAGCTCGTATTGCTCCTAATTAGTATAAACTGCATCTGCTTAGCTTACACATGATACATGTGAATATGACACGCTTTCCTGCTTTTTGGTACATACTATATCATCTATCACACCATGTTCTTACATGAAACTACTCTTCTTGTGTATCCTGCATCAGTCACTTATGATGGGACACCTTTAAGTTGGCAGTGTGATATTGGTTTGCGTCTTGAATATGATTTCTAGCATGTATTGCTTCTAGTTTGATGAACGCCACCTATGATGAGACAGTTTTAACTTGGCAGAGTGATATTGATTGCACCTTCCATATGGTGTCTTGCAGTGTTTCTAATTTGTTGAAGTGCCTTCTTCTTAGTTACCACATCATAGGTGTGAATATGTCAAGCCGTCCATTTTTTCATACATATTCCATCCTCGTATCATGATTTTGCCTTTCATCAGAGTAGTGTTCGTCAGTATCATGCATGAATGAGTTACGAAGAGCGAATGATATTCCTTTTTCTTGTCGGTATGACCTCACAATGCAAAATCAATAAAGCTGAAGGAAATTGGCAAGGCATTGGATGATGGTGGTCCTTCCGAGCAAGCTGAAACGGAGGTTCTCTCTGATTCTACTCCGCCATCCTCCCAACAAGATTCGCAAGACAACGCAAGGCTAGGCAGTCAACGTATTTGTGTAGATGATGAGCACATCTCCCTACTCCACCATCACATGTGCTTGCTCTAACTTGGCACTATTATATGTGGTTGCTTGTTGCGTATGATGTCTAGCTTGTATTGCTTCTCACTTTGTTGAATTGCATCTGCTTACTTTACACATAATGCCTGTGAATATGACATGTGTTCCTGTTTCTACATCAGACTACTATTCTTGCATATCCCGCATCAGTCACTTATGATAAGGCACCTTTAAGTCGCCATGTGATATTGGTTGTGTCTTGCATATGATTTCTAGCATGTACTGCTTCTAATTTGTTGAAACGCCATACAGTTTGAACTTGGTAGAGTGATATTGGTTGCATCTTTCATATGGTGTCTAGCTTGCAGTGCTTCTAATTTGTTGAAATGCCTTCTGCTTAGTTGCCACATCATAGGTGCGAATATGGCACACCATCCTGTTTTTCATACATATTCCATCCTCGCATCATGTGTTTGCCTTTCATCCGAGTAGTGTTAAATGGGTATCATGCATGAATGAGTTCTGAAGCGAATTTTATTCCTTTTTCTTATCGGTTTGACTTCACAATGCAAAATCATTACAGCTGAAGGAAATTAGTCCGGCAGTGGATGATGGTGGTCCTTTGGAGCAACTCAAACAAGGGGTCTCTACAGATTCTACTCCGCCATCCTCCCAACAAGATTCGCAAGACAACACAAGGCTGGAATGATCCAACGTAGCTGTGTAGATGATGAGCACATCTCCCCTACTCCACCATCACAAGTGCTTGCTCTAACTTGACACTATTATATGTGGTTGCATGTTGAGTATGATGTCTAGCTTGTATTGCTTCTAACTTGAATTGCATCTGCTTACTTTACACTTAATGTATGTGAATATGACACGTGTTCCTGTTTCTAGAACATACGTGTACATGATGAGCACATCTCCCCTACTCCACCATCACATGTGCTTGCTCTTACTTGGAACTGTTATACGTGGTTGTGTTTTTCGTATGATGTCTAGTTTGTATTGCTTTTGATTATGTTGAATTGCATCTGCGTAGCTTACAACTTATACCTGCAACGATCACTTACCCATAAGACACATTTAACTTGGGACTGTGATGTCTGTTGCATCTTGCATTGTCTTCTAGCTTGTACTGCTTCTAATTTCTTGAAATGGCACTTACGACGAGACACTTTTTACCTGATAGAGTGATATTGGTTGCATGTTCATATGGTGCCTAGCTTTCATTTCTTCTAATTTTGTTGAAATGCCTTCCGCCATCGTTTTTTATACATATTCCATCCTCCTATCGTACGTGTGAATATGAAACACTGTCTTTTTTTGTATATATTCCATCTCCTATCCTGCGCTTGCCTTACATCAAAGTAGTGTTCGCCTGTATCATGCATCAACCAGTTATGCAGAGCTACTTTTATTCATCTTCTTGTGGTTTTGACTTCATAAGGCAATATCAGAAAATAGGAAGGAAAACAGTAAGTTAGGGGATGTTGGTGGTCCTCTGCACCGACGCAAACAGAGACTCTCTAGATTTGCCCTCGCCATCGCTAATGAAGTTGAAGTCCCAAGTCTACATGATGAGTTCATCTCCGGTACTCCACCATCGCAGGTGCTTGCTCTAAGTTGACAGTGTGATAATTGGTTTCATGTTGCATATGTTGTCTAGTCTGTATTTCTTCTATTTTGATTAAATTGCACCTGCTGAGTTTATACGTTATACATGTGCATATGACATGGCTTTCTGTGTCTAGAATACACTACATTTATCTATCATACCATGTTCTTACATCAAAATACTACTGTTGTGTATCCCGCATCAGTCACTCATGATTGGACGCTTTTAACCTGGCAGTTTGATAGTGGTTGCATCTTGCATTGATTTCTACGTTGTACTGCTTCTAATTTTTCGAATTGCCACTTATGAAAAGACACTTTTAACTTGTCAGAGTAATATTGGTTGCATCTTTCATATGGTGTCTAGCTTGCATTACTTCTATTTTCTTGAAAATCATACGCTTAGTTTGCACATCGTAGCTGTGAATATGTCATGCCGTCCTGTTTTTCTTACATATTCCGTACTCATATGGTTGTCTTACATCAAAGTATAGCTTGTCTGTATCATGCATCAATGAGTTCTGAAGAGTGATTTTATTCTTTTGTGTTGTGGGTACAGCTTGACATGGCAAAGTCAAAAAATAGCAAGGAAAATAATATAGTAGGGAGTCTTTGTTACTCATCGGGTGAAAGCGGAAAAGGTTACGCCGTCGAGATTCTCGCTGGTACTTATAGTGCAAGAGAAGGTCCAAGTCCACCGGCTAAATCTACAAACACAGTATCACCTGCTCCACCAGCTGCAGCACCGCTTCAAGCTGTACCACATCTCAACCGATTACTCGTTCGTTTGCTCGAATCGCCGGTTCCCAAGCTGGCTTCACACCTAACACTACTTTGAAGCAACTGACACAACAGGACTTGGCAAGATCGAGATGAACCTCATGAGCATCAACACCAAGGCGATACCGACCGAGTCAAGTTGCGGTTGCATGCTCCTTTATATGTACTCTCACGCTTTGATGTCTGATAACACTTTCCATATTCGTTGTTGAACTAGCACCATGGCGCAAGCGAAACATACATCGGGGATAATGCTTGATGATTAACAAAATCTAAAGGAGGAAGAATGGAGATCCATTTTGAGGCAGGTTTAAAAAGGCCACGTGATGCTCTGAGTCAGCCAAGTTAGTACTGAGGCAGCCGTTGCCGTTAGGTGTCATGCACATATCCTCCCAATGTGGATCCAAAGACAGGAATGAGAAAGACAATACCCATTTTAACACCTTCCTTGACCATTTATCCGTAAGTAATGTTATTCATCGTAATTAGTAATATTGTCTTGCTCTGTCCCATACTTTCTAGCTTCCTCCTAATAAGACTCACATTGTTTTTCCAACAGATGAGGTTCAAGTTGGATCTGAAAGATGATGCAACTAAACAAGCATGCACTCATGTTTTTCGATCACGCTGTCACGACGATGTCGGTACCACCTTAGAAAATCTCACTTTGAAGGCAAGGCTAACAATGAAATCGCCCAAACATCTCCAGTGGAATATATTACTGAGATGAAGACCGGACAACCCTCATTAAACACCGGGTCAGATCCAAAGTATCGGGTAGGCTATATGTATTTGATCGGACCACATATTGAACTTGTATTTATGTATGTGCCTTACAAGTGTATCTTCTTCTAGGCTAAGCTGTTTGAAGAACAAAACCAACCGTTCTAAAGTGAAATTCCAGACAACGAGGATCTCGTAGCTATATTGCACACTGCGAGGCTTTTGTAAATAGCTGCTACCTCCTTCTTTTTTTGTGCCATATTATCATATCTATATTGACTTGTTCCAAATACAGAGGAAAGCCCGTGGAGACCAAAAAGAACCTAAACCGAATGCAGTGCAAATCTTCAAGGATTGCCACACCAGCAAGATGAAGGGCATGAGCACACCAGTTCAAGCCGCTGTTGTAAGTCCTTACTCCTCCTGCCTTGAACTGATTGGTACTGTGATGTGTTCATTTAACTACTTGGTTTGCAGCCAATGTCAGTTACTCTGTTCACTTTTATACAAGGATATGGTTGACAGGAGACACTGGCACATGGATGATGGTGTGGCCTGTAAGCTATGCCCCCTTCAAGCAAGAGAAACCAGAGACCATCTTTTCTTTATCTGTAATTTCAGTGTCAGAGTTTGGAATTATTTGCAGATTGATTGGTCGGCTGGAAGCTCAATGTCTGATTTGGTCATCCAGGCAAAGAGGAGTTTTGATAAGCCTTTCTTCACTGAAGTAGTCTTTATTGCCTGCTGGAATATTTGGATCATCAGGAATGCCAAGGTTTTCAGGGGGGAGAGGGCCAGTTTCAATAAATGGAGAGGAACTTTCAAACATGACATGACTCTCATGCAAAGATGAATCAAAACTTCGCTACAAGGATGACTTGCTCAAGTGGATTTCTTTCCTGCCACCTTAAGTTTAGTCTTTTCTTTTCCTTTTTCCTTTTTCCTTTTTTTCCTTTTTCCTTTTGGTTACCTCTTGTAATCATGTTGTTGTAACTGTCTTTCTGGTTTTAATAAAGTTTTGAATTGCTGTGGGGGTTTTGCCCACAGTTCACAGTCAAAAAATGTATCATTTCACCTTACATGGTTTAAAAGAGATGAAGGATATTCTTTTGGTCTTGATCTGTAATCTAGTTGTTATGTTCACGTGGCACACAATGATAAAATAGGTTGCTTGTTTTATATCTGTTTGCCCATGATATGAATGATGTCATACTATGTTCATCCTACTTTAAACCATGTCTCTTTATCCTTAGATGTCAACGAATGTGAGGAAATAGACAATACAAGAGGCATGCTACATGAACATATGTTCCGAAAGTGATTTTATTATGTAGTTGGCACTACAATACATGCTAATGTATTACAGTAGTTCACCAAAATAAGTTATGTATAAACATTTAACCTACTTTGTTTGTTTTTATCTCATTAGTAACTTATCCGGTACACTAATCTACAAGTTCAAACTTTCAGGAAGCTATGGAACAAATGATTGAACATCCACAACCACACGAAGGTGACGAGGCTACTACAGGCACAATGTCACCTCTTGCTGCGATGTGTCGGTATCTCTCCACTAACGAGTGCAAAAAGCACCTTCTGCGTAATGCGGGTTGGTTGTCCGGTAACCTCGTCCAAATCGCCCTCTTGAACAAAATCTTCCTGCTAGACAGAGTGATATATCTTTGCTCCAGACACAAGTCCAATCCCTAATGGACGTTGTTTCGGAAACAAGAATAGTGGTTGAGAAATGTCGTCAAGATATGAATGGTTTTGAAACCAGACTATCAGACGTTTGCTTCATTGTTCAAGAGCAATGGCGGAAAAAAAGGTGGAGATCGTGCTGCTCCATCAGATTCTCTGACTGAAACATTAGCACTTCGTGTCAAATGATCTATGCTTCTATACATCTGATGGTGCTTTTATCTGGAAGGACTATAAACTTTATGCCAACAGGCTATTTGTTGTATGGTTGGAATTTATTTTGTTGTGATACAACATTTATGATGCTGCCCCAGGCTGCAGTAATTACGATGCTATTTTTGTATAGTGCAGGTTTATCTTAGTAATGTATTCGGCCGAAAGCTTCAGAGAGCCCAACATGCTAACATTCACGGGCCCATTCCAATTGGGCTAAAAGCGATTACGGGCGAAATTTACATGTAGCCCACTAAAAATATCTGGGCCTAAATCAGCATAAGCTTTCGTATTTTTACGGTAGGCTGTGCCCATAGTGGGCCTTTAATGAGCCTAAACATAATTTGGGCCCTCGGTAAAAATAGGCCGCTTACAGTGTAAATATCTCGAGCCCATAAAAACATGGGCCTTTAATAGACCGAAAGTGAGATTGGGCCTGATTGTGCCAAATAACCCATCGGACTTAGCAGGCGAAATGGTGGCCCATTTACGACCACGGATCTTTGGCGGGCGAAATTCGGACGGGCCGTAAAAGCGCCGACCTAATACACGGGCCTTTAACAGTAGGAACTTCGGTCGGGCTAGATTATCGTCATTTTTATATGGGCCGTTAATGGGCCCGATATGACGTTGGGCCACATATGGCCCATGGTTTACGTCCGGTGTTAACATGCCAAAAATGTCAGATTTCGGGTTCCGGCAGACCCTTAAGGTTCGAACTCTGGGGTGCGCGCGGAGATCCAACCCTCCACCGTCTCGTACCTCGCCTAATCGCAGGGACCTAAACTACTAAATAGAACCGCACAAGAGACGCAAGATTTATACTAGTTCGGGCCACCGTTGTGGTGTAATACCCTACTCTAGTTTGTGTGTGGTGGATTGCCTCTTGGGCTGATGAGGAACAGTACAGGGAAGAACAGCCTCGCGAGGGTCTGTTCTTGGTGGGTGTGATGAACTGCTAGGTGATGTCCCGTCGCTCTAGCTTGAGGATCGGGTCTCTATCTCTCTCTGATCTGGATGCGGATCGTCCCCTCTACTCTGAGTGTGGCTACTCCTATTTATAGGCGAAGGCCTGTGCCTCTTCCCAAATATTGAGCGGGAAGGGCGCCAACAATTAGCCATTTCAAGGGGAACAACGGGTACACTTATCCTCGACTAAAGTTGGTCCTCGCTTGCCAAAGGCTCTGGTGATGACGCCTTTGCTTGGGCTCCACGATGACTCCCTTCCAGCCGTTGGGGCTGGTCCTGGTCTTGTTGCACCAAAGCGGATGCCTTTGCTTGATGCTCTCGCTGCGCTTGCTCCCTTTGCACCAAAGAGGAAAGGGGACGCTGTGGTGGCGCCAATCGGCGCCCTTGGTCGTCATGGCTTGCGTCATGGGCACCTCGCGAGGTACCCTGCCTTGAACTCTCCGCCTCCTCGTGAGCCAGCCTGACGAGGCCGTGCCTGAGGAAGCTCCTTGTCGCCCGCCCATGAGGCTTGGCCCCTCGCGAGGGTCTTGAGCTTGTGTTGATGAAGATGGGCTGTCCTGGGCCTCCTTGAGCCACGTCGCAGGCTGCAGGCAGGCAAGTCTGGGGACCCCCGTTCCCAGAACGCCGACAGTAGCCCCTGGGCCCACGGCGCGCCCGCACTTGGCCGAGCAGAGAGGCGAAAGGGCAAGTGCGAAGCGTCGCGGGACCTAACAGCCTGCGGCCTTGGGCGACGCGTGGCGGTTGATTGGGCGATGTGCGCCTTTGCTCCCCATGTTGCCTCGGTAACCTCCCGGATTCGACAAGTCCCTGCATGCGGAGTTGGTCATGATTACCGGTGATCGTGGGGGCCGACGGTTAGCCTTCGCCAGCAATAAGTACGAAACGGCGCGCGCCCTTCCAATCTATCCTTTCTTGTCTCTCCTTCTTCTCCATGGCTCCACCAAGGAAGTTCTCGGCCGCAGAGAAGGGGAAGGGCCGCCAAGTCGAATCTTCTTCTCCTCCGCCTAAGCGTGGCCGAGGTCGCCCTCGCAAGCACCCTGTGGCCTCCACGGCGGCCCCCCGCGGTCGTGGGGGAGGCTCTCAGCATGGTGACGAGCGGCTGGCCATGGTCGGAGGGTGTGCCCCGGCCGCGCGTCCCCCGAGGCCGCGCCTCCATGCTGCTGAAGCGCTGCCGGAGTTCATGGTGAGGGCGGAGGAGCCGTCCGGCGTCCGGCTTCAGCTCTCGTGCTTCCTCCTGGGTGAGCTCCCAGATGGCGCCCTGAGTGGCCTCTGGCTCCAGGCAGATGGCTGCTGCAGCCGGGCTTTGTGGGCTTCTCGGGAGGTCTCTGCTGCAGGGAACCTGTTCCTGGCCCGCGGCTGGCAGACGTTCGCTCGTGCGCGTGGTCTCCGCCGCCGGTGCTCCCTGCACTTCAAGTATGATGGCGACGCCACCCTCTACGTGAGGGTGTTCGGGGAAGACGGCCACCGCATGGGGTGCTGCCACGAGGGGCGACCGCGTGGCGAGGCTCAGCCCCGGCGCGGGCGGAGAGGGCAGCGCGCGGGCGGCTGGCGATGCCCGCGACTCCTCACACTTCACCAGCTCTTCTTCGGGTGGCGATTCTTCCAGCAGCGGCCGCGGCCAGCTCCCATGCCGCCGCGCCTGCTTGGGGGGGTGGCAGCGGGTCCGCTCGCCGCCACGCCCCGGTGAAGCATGAGATGGAGTCCGACTGAGCTCCGGAGGCGGCTCGGGCCTTCCGAGAGAGCCGGCATGGGGCGTGCTTCACCTGCTCCTGTCCTTTTCTTTTCTTTTCTCCTGCGTAAAAAGGGAACAATGTATGGCCCCGCGGGGGCGCGTTTAGATTAACGCCGTTAATTATTGTACTGCTTTTGTTATCCTGATACTATTCGCTTCTGCTGTGCGCCCATTCGTAAGTGAATCTCAGCCGTGGCCGCAGGGGCGACCGTTCCAGGCCCCGTGTTCGCGTTGCGCTGCCCGTGAGGCATGGTCAGGAGGGGTGCTCCAGCTGTGGGCCAGGGTCGCGAAAACTTGAGCGATAGGGGCAGAAACGCTCGCGGGGGCTCCCGAGGCTCCCGCCTCACGAGCCCTCGCGCAAGAGAAATCGAGGCAGGAGAGTGAGAAAGATCGAAGAACCACGGATCAAAAAGGGGCAATAGTTTCGATAAAAACTCCAAATGGGAATAACTAGTCAACTGCAGAAAGCAAATGAAAAAGCCGCGTCCGGCACCTAGTCTAGTCTTCGACGTCTTCTCACCAGCGTGGAGCTAAGTGCTGCCACTGGCGTGGGAGGGAGCCCGGGGCTGAGGCCGGCACTCCTGAGACTCCGGGCGTGTACAGCCCCAACTCATTATTACGTGAGAGTGTCACGGCGTGGCGAAGCTTCACGGCGTTCGCCTTCTTCATGAGCTCGAGGCCTTTCTTACAGGGAAGCAAGCTTCACGGGCGTTCGCCCTCTTCAGGCGCCGGGCCTTTCGAGCAGACAGCTTCACGAGCGTTGCCTTCTTCACAGGCTCTGGGCCTTTTCCAAAAGATGAACTTCACAGCATTCGCCTTCTTCATGTGCTCGGGCCTTTTCCAAAAGATGAACTTCACAGGCATTCGCCTTCTTCACGTGCTCGGGGCCTTTTCCAAAAGATGAACTTCACAGGCATTCGCCTTCTTCACAGGCTCAGGGCCTTTTCCAAAAAGATGAACTTCACAGGCATTCGCCTTCTTCACAGGCTCAGGGCCTTTTCCAAAAAGATGAACTTCATAGGCATTCGCCTTCTTCACAGGCTCAGGGCCTTTTCCAAAAAGATGAACTTCACATGCATTCGGCTTCTTCACAGGCTCAGGGCCTTTTAGGGGTAAAACCTCCGGAGGTGCTGGATGTTCCACGCGTTCTGTATAGGTACTCCCTCTTGAGTCTCCAAGCGCACGGAGCCAGGCCTGGAAACATGAACAACCTTGAATGGGCCCTCCCACATGGGAGAGAGCTTATGCAGTCCCTCCCTAGAGAGGACCCGTCGGAGCACGAGGTCTCCTACCTTGAGAGTTCTGGGGCGGATGTTGCGGCAGTGGTATCGCCGGAGTGCCTGTTAGTACCTTGCCGCTCGTAGTGCAGCATCTCGACGGCGCTCCTCCCCCAGCACAAGAGCCGTCCCCCGCATGGCGTCCTGCAGCGTTTCATCGAATGCGGGACCAGCGGATCGACGCTTGACCTCGTGAGGGAGGACCGGCCGGCTCCGTGAGACCAGGAAGAAGGGGTCTCTCCGGTGGCTTGGTCAGCGGTTGTGCGGATGGACCACAACATGGATGGAAGCTCGTCGTACCAGCCTTTCCGCCGCAGCTTCCGGCTTCTTCTTGAACGTCCCGGTCTTGAGGCCTCTCGGGACCTCTGCATTGGCCCGCTCGGCCTGCCCATTGCTGCGGGTGCGCCACCGGCGTAGCATATCTGCGTCCCAAGGTTAGCGCAGATGCGTTTTAAAAGGTTCTTGGTGAGCGCAAACCGTTGTCGGTGATGATGCGGTTCGGCACTCGAACCGCTCACGATGCCCTTGATGAACTTGACTGCAGAACCAGCGGGGATGGCGCGGATGGCCTCGACTTCGGCCCACTTGGTGAATTTGTCCACGGCGACGTAGACGTAGCGATAGCCCCCTGGCGCCTGAGGAAAAGGGCCCAGAATGTCCAGCCCCCAGACCGCGAACGGCCAAGTGAGGGGGATGGTTTGCAGACCTCCTGCTGGCTGGTGGACCTGCTTGGCATGGAATTGGCAAGCCTCGCAAGCCTTCATGAGTTTGATGGCGTCATTGAGCACGGTGGGCCAATAGAAACCGTTGCGGAACGCCTTGCCGACAAGGGTCCGTGACGACGAATGGTGCCCACAATCTCCGCCATGTATATCTTCCAGCAATTCCTTCCCCTGTTCCCTGGTGATGCGGTAGCGAGGGATACGTCATTCGGTCGCTTTCGGTGAGAGTTCTCCATCCATGATGCCGTATGCCGTGGCTTGCCGCACCACACGCTCTGCCTCCTCCTCCTTCTCCGGCAAAGTCCCACGCGTTAAGTAGCTCTTGAGCTCCGTGATCCAGCACTCCTCTTGAGGTTCCATCGTCAGGAGCAGGCGTGCTCCTGAGGCCGGGCCACAGGCTGGGGCTCCCGAGGCTGGTGGTGAGGAGCTCCTCCCGAGGTTGTGCTGTGCTTGATAACGGCGGCAGGGCTGAGGGCTTGAAGAGCCGTTCCTCAAAGACGCCCGGCTCCTGGGGTAACCTCCTGGAGGCTCGTTTGGCGATGTCGTCGGCCTCTTGATTGGTGCTGCGGGGCACGTGCTGCAACTCCAACCCCGTAACTGCTTTCTCCATCCCGCGGACCTCCGCAAGGTAGGCTTCCATGTGTTCATCTCTTGGCTCATACACCTTGTTGGAGAAATTGATGAGGAGCTGCGAATCACCCTTGATGGTAAGGCGCTTCACCCCGTGGCAGCGGCAGCCTGCACCCGCTATCAGCCCCTCGTATTCTGCTATATGGTTGGAGACCTTCTCGCCATGCTGAAAACAGAGCTGCACGACATATTAGAGCTTGTCCTGAGCTGGAGATATGAGCACTGCCCCAGCCCCGGCGCCCTGTCTGGAGAATGCTCCGTCGAAGTACATGACCCAACCTTTCCGGGCGCCGCTCCCCGGGAGAGGGACCGATCCTCGCCCGGCCACGAGGCCGGTGCTTACATCCCATTCGGCCACCACGAAATCTGCCGGTAGCGGCCCCCTTGATGACTCTGGTCGTACTGAACTCGAGCTGGAATGCTTGCAGCTCGATGTTCCACTTGGCGACCCTTCCGTCCGAGTTGGGGCTCCTGAGCACCCTCTCCAGGGGGTATGCCGAGACAACCTTGATTGGATGACCCTGGAAGTAGTGCCGCAGCTTGCGCGAAGTCACCAACAGTGCGAGGAGGAGCTTCTGCGGCATGGGGTACTGTGCCCTCGCATCCCGTAACACGATCCTGACGAAGTACACTGGGTGCTCGACAAGGTTAGGGGCGTCGGCGCTGGTGGCGTCTTCCGGAAGCTGTGGTGCCTCCCGAGGCGACGGCACCTTCGGAAGCTGGGTGCCCGGATGGGAGGCCTCCTCCGCCCTTGGTGCGCTCTGTTGTGATGGCTGATCTTCTTCCATTGCGGTGCTGGTTTCTGCTAGTTCCTTCCGATTTGGTCTTGCCTTAGCTTGGGTGGCCGTCGTGGCCTTGGCCTGACGCTCCTCCCTAACCGCCACCAGAGCAGCGCTAGCGGAGTAGGGAGTGGCGGCTAGGTAGAGTACCAAGGGCTCCTGAGGGCGCGGGGCCACCATCACTGGAGGGCTGGTCAGGTACCTCTTGAGGTCTTGAAACGCTTTGTCGGCCTCTTGATCCACTCGAAGGACCCCTTTTCTTCATCAGCTGGAAGAAAGGCAGCGCCCGCTCCCCCAATCGGGAGATGAAACGGCCCAGCGCCGTTACGCGCCCCGTGAGCTTCTGCATTTCCCTGAGGGTCTTCGGTGGGCTCATGTCTTCCACTGCCTTGACCTTTTCTGGGTTGGCCTCGATGCCTCGGTGGGACACGAGGAAGCCCAGGAGCTTGCCTGAGGGAACTCCAAACACACACTTCTCCGGGTTGAGTCGCAGGCTCACTGCATTGAGGCTTCATGAAGGTTTCTTCCAGTCTTGTATCAAGGTCTTGGCCTCACGAGACTTCACCACGATGTCGTCGACGTATGCCTCCACATTCTTCCCGAGCTGTGGGCCCAAGGTGATGTGCATGAGCCGCTGGAAGGTTGCCCCTGCGTTGCGCAACCCAAATGGCATGCAGGTATAGCAGTACACTCCACACGGGGTTAGGAAGGCCGTCTTCTCAACGTCTTCCACCGCCATCTTGATTTTGTGATACCCGGAAAAGGCGTCCAAGAAGCACAACAGGTCACACTCGGCGGTGGAATCGATGATCTGGTCGATGCGAGGGAGCGGAAACAGATCCTGCGGGCATGCTTTGTTGAGGTTGGTGAAGTCGACACACATGCGCTCCTTTCCTCCCTTCTTTGGCACCACCACGGGGTTGGCCAGCCAATCTGGGTATCGGACCTCATGAATAACCCCCGCGGCTTCTAGCTTGTGGGTCTCTTGGACGATGAAGGCCTGCTTTTCAGTGGACTGCCTTCTCGCCTATACATTCACCGGACGCACGTTGGGGCACACGTTGAGGTGGTGCTCGATCACGCCCCGTGGAATCCCCGCCAGCTGATCGGGCTCCCAGGCGAACACCTTCTTGTTCGCACGCAGGAACTTGACAAGGGCATCCTCCTGTTCGGGCTCGAGGTTGGCGCCTATGGTGAAGGTCGCGTTTGTGGACCTGTCCTCGTCGACAGGTATCTGCTTGGTCTCCGCCTTGTCTTGAGTGAACAACTGCTTCTTCTTGGTCGGCGCAGCCCCCTTGGGCTTGGGTGCTTTCGCATCAGCGGGCTGTGCTGCGGCCGCCGTCTTGAGGTGAGCTGGCGCTTCGCAGCGCACCTTCTGTATCCCCGGCACGCAGTGAGGACGCCCGCTGCTCCGGGCATCCTCATGAGGTTGTACCCGGGTGGAGTTGCGGCCATGAATTTGGCCAATCTTGGGTAGCCAAGGACGGCATTGTAGGGGAGGCCGATGGGGCGATGTCGAAATCGACCGATTCCGTCGCGGAAGTTGTCGAGGTCTTTGAAGGTCACCGGAGCCGGATTTGCCCAGAGCTGGATGACCCTCCTCCTCCTCGCTTGCGAAAAAAGGCCGGCTGGGCAGCGGCCGCTCCTGGTATCTGAGAGGAGGTTGAAGGCCTCGTGAGGAAATGCGTTGAGGCCGGCGCCCGTCGATGAGGGTCTGGTGGCGACGACTGGCAGATGGTGGGTGTGCGAGCGAGGGGAGCGCACCCGAGCCGGCCGAGTTGGTGGGGTGGTCTTGAGAGTCGAAGGTCAGCCCGGCCGTCGACTCTGTCCGGCCTGAGGGAGCCCCCTGCCGCGTGGAGGCGGCGCCGACCCGGCGGACGAATGTATTGACATGGCGGCTGGAAGGCGGCGCCCGCGAGCCGCCGAGGAGGGCCGCGACGAGTGGGGGAGCCAGTGCGAGGGGGCGCGGGACTAGAGGGCCGCGCGGACCCTCCCATGAGGTCGCCGAGGAGCGCAGGGACGATGCTTGTTGCCCGTCCCCCAACGGGCCGATGGCGGTGTTGACGACAGGTGACGGGGAACGTCGAGGGCGCCCGCCAACGGGAGCTGTTTGGGCGACATGGGAAGCGAGGGCGGCTCGGCGCCCGGCGCGGGCCCGACGAGCGTCAGACATGATTGCGGTGGTCGGGGAAGAACGAGCGGAAGAAGGCAGATTCCGCGCCCCTACTGGCGCGCCAAATGTCGGATTCGGGTTCCGGCAGACCCTTAAGGTTCGAACTACAGGGTGCGCGGAGATCCAACCCTCCACCGTCCTCGTACCTCGCCTAATCGCAGGGACCTAAACTACTAAATAGAACCGCACAAGAGGCGTTAAGATTTATACTAGTTCGGGCCACCGTTGTGGTGTAATACCCTACTCTAGTTTGTGTGTGGTGGATTGCCTCTTGGGCTGATGAGGAACGATCTGAGGGAAGAGCAGCCTCGCGAGGGTCTGTTCTTGGTGGGTGTGATGAACTGCTAGGTGATGTCCCGTCGCTCTAGCTTGAGGATCGGGTCTCTATCTCTCTCTGATCTGGATGCGGATCGTCCCCTCTACTCTGAGTGTGGCTACTCCTATTTATAGGCGAAGGCCCTGTGCCTCTTCCCAAATATTGAGCGGGAAGGGTGCCAACAATTGGCCATTTCGAAGGGGAACAAAGGTACACTTATCCTGACTAAAGTTGGTCCTCGCCTGCCAAAGGCTCTGGTGATGACGCCTGCTTGGGCTCCACGATGACTCCCTTCCAGCTGTTGGGGCTGGTCCTGGTCTTGTTGCATCGAAACGGATGCCTTTGCTTGATGCTCTCGCCTGCGCTTGCTCCCTTTGCACCAAAGAGGAAAGGGGACGGCTTGTGGCTGGCGCCCTACCGGGCGCCCTTGGTCGTCATGGCTTGCGTCATGGGCACCTCGCGAGGTACCCTGCCTTGAACTCTCCGCCTCCTCGTGAGCCAGCCTGACGAGGCCGTGCCTGAGGAAGCTCCTTGTCATCCGCCCCGCGAGGCTTGGCCCCTCGCGAGGGTCTTGAGCTTGTGTTGATGAAGATGGGCTGTCCTGGGCCTCCTTGAGCCACGTCGCAGGCCGCAGGCAGGCAAGTCTGGGGACCCCCGTTCCCAGAACGCCGACAAAAAATGACAACAGGAAGAAAGTGGGCCTCCAACAGGCCGAAAGTTTTGATGGCCTGTAAATGGGCCCAAATGAAGCCGGACCTTCAACAGGCCGGAAATACACCGGGCCGTGATTCGGCCCAATTACTTAGCAGACTGTTAGCGGGCCAGAAGTGACCATGGGCCGCGTTGATGGCAAGTTTAGGACAGGCCCTTGACGGGCCGATTTGACGAAGAATGTTGGGCCTTTAGCTGGGCGGCCCATTATGGTCTCTGAGAATCGTGTGGGCCTTTAGTTGGGCCGGCCCATTGTGGTTCGTAAAATCTTGTGGGCCTTTAAATTTGGGCCGTGACCCATTATGGTCTGCAAAATCTTGTGGGCCTTTAGCTGGGCCGACCCATTCTGGTCCGCTAAATTTTGTGGGCCTTTAGCTGGGCCGGCCCATTATGGTCCGCTAAATCTTATGGGCCTTCGGTTGGGCCGACCCATTTAAACTTTGTGGGCCTCTATTGGGCTGGTCCACGTGTCAACATATCATAGGCCCATCTCGACCGTTAGATGAGTGACACCTGTGCTAATGCGGAGCTGACGCGTGGATCCGTCAGCCAATGAGAATTTTACACGTGGAAAAATTGGCATTCGTCGTGGCTGTTAACAAGTTATCGGATCCAAAATCTGACCCGATAGCTTAATGGCGTTCCGTTACGGTGGATGCCACGTGTCGGTCACCCTTGACAAAAGCACTTCTGTGACGCGGGATGTATCGTCATGGAAGTGGACACTTCCGTGATGATAATTTTGGTAATCTCATGGGACACTTCTCTGACAAAGGTATGACTATCTTGATTCTGTCATAAATTTGTCATGGATGTACATGCATGACAAAAAACGCGACCTACTGTGACAAACACGTATCATCACGGAAGTGTATTTTTTTTGTAGTGCTAGCTAGGCATAAAAGCAAGGATAGATCTAGGTATTGCCATCTGTGGTAGGCAATCCATAAGTGGCTCTCATAATAGATTCATATGGTAATTTAATTCTCTTTCTAGGGAAGTGTTCCATGCATTTCCTTAACGGAAATTGGAATCTAATATTCCCTTCCTTCATATCAATGATTGCACCAATCGTTCTAAGGAAAGGTCTACCAGGAATAATAGGACATGACGGATTGCAATCCATATCAAGAACAATGAAATGTATGGGCACATAGTTCCTATTTGCAACAATAAGAACATCATTAATTCTTCCCATAGGTTTCTTGATAGTAGAATCCGCAAGATGCAAGTTTAAAGAACAATCATCAAATTCACGGAAACCTAGCAAATCACACAAAGTTTTTGGGATCGTGGAAACACTAGCACCCAAATCACACAAAGCATAACATTCATGATCTTTAATTTTAATTTTAATTGTAGGTTCCCACTCATCATAAAGTTTTCTAGGAATAGAAACTTCCAACTCAAGTTTTTTTCATAAGATTGCATTAAAGTATCAACGATATGTTTAGTAAAAGCTTTATTTTGACTATAAGCATGCGGAGAATTTAGCACGGATTGCAACAAGGAAATACAATCTATTAAAGAACAATTATCATACTTAAATTCCTTGAAATCCAAGATAGTGGGTTCATTACTACCTAAAGTTTTGACCTTTTCAATCCCACTTTTACCAAATTTTGCATCAAGATCTAAAAACTCCGAATCATTGGGACGCCTTTAACTAAAGTTGACTCATCTCCAGTCCCATCATTACCAAGATTCATATTGCAAAACAAAGATTTAATAGGGGACACATCAATCACTTTTAGATCTTCATACTTATTATCATGAAAATTAGAAGAACACGCTTTTACAAAGCAATCTTTCTTAGCACGCATCCTAGCAGTTCTTTCTTCGCACTCATCAATGGAAATTCTCATGGCTTAGAGAGACACATTTATATCATGCTTAGGTGGAATAGATCTAAGTTTCAAAGAATCAACATCAAGAGAAATTCTATCCACATTCCTAGCCAATTCATCAACTTTATGCAATTTTTCCTCAAGCAAGGCGTTGAAATTCTTTTGTGGATTCATAAACTCTTTAACACTAGTTTCAAATTAAGAGGGCATCTTATTAAAATTTCCATAAGAATTCTTGTAGGAATTACCATAATTATTAGAGGAATTACTAGGGAACGGCCTAGGATTAAAGTTTCCTCTGTACGCGTTGTTACCAAAATTATTCCTACCAACAAAATTCACATCCATAGATTCATTATTATTCTTAATCAAAGTAGACAAAGGCATATCATTAGGATAAGAAGAAACACTCTTATTAGCAAACAATTTCATAAGTTCATCCATCTTTCCACTCAAAACATTAATTTCTTCAATTGCATGAACCTTTTTACTAGTAGATTATTCAGTGCGCCATTGAGAATAATTAACCATAATATTATCTAGGAGTTTAGTGGCTTCTCCTAAAGTGATTTCCATAAAAGTGCCTCCCGCGGCTGAATCTAAAAGATTTCTAGAAGCAAAATTCAATCCGGCATAAATTTTTTGTATAATCATCCACAAATTCAAACCATGAGTAGGGCAATTACGTATCATTAATTTCATCCTCTCCCAAGATTGTGCAACATGTTCATGATCAAGTTGCTTAAAATTCATAATATCGTTTCTAAGAGAGATGATCTTAGCGGGAGGAAAATACTTAGGGATAAAAGCATCTTTGCACTTATTCCAAGGATCAATACTATTTTTAGGCAAAGACGAAAACCAACTTTTAGCACGATCTGTAAGAGAAAACGGAAATAGCTTCAATTTAACAAAATCATTATCCACATCTTTCTTCTTTTGCATATCACACAAATCAACAAAGCTATTTAGATGGGTAGCGGCTTCTTCACTAGGAAGGCCAGCGAATTGATCTTTCATGACAAGATTCAACAAAGCATCATTAATTTCACAAGATTTAGCTTCGGTAAGAGGAGCAATCGGAGTGCTAAGAAAATCATTGCTGTTGGTATTGGTAAAGTCACACAATTTAGTATTGTCTTGAGCCATTGTGACAAGCAAGCAATCCAACACACGAGCAAACAAGAAGCAAGCGAAAAAGAAGCGAACGGAAAAGAGGGCGAATAAAACGACAAGGGTGAAGTGGGGGAGAGGAAAACGAGAGGAAAATGGCAAATAATGTAATGCGAGGGATAAGAGTTTGTGATGGGTACTTGGTATGTCTTGACTTGTGCGTAGACTCCCCGGCAACGGTGCGAGAAATCCTTCTTGCTACCTCTCGAACACTGCTTTGGTTTTCCCTTGAAGAGGAAAGGGTGATGCAACAAAGTAGCGTAGGTATTTCCCTCAGTTTTTGAGAACCAAGGTATCAATCCAGTAGGAGGCCACGCTCAAGTCCCTTGTACCTACACAAACAAATACGAACCTTGCAACCAACACGATAAAGGGGTTGTCAATCCCTTCACGGCCACTTGCAAAAGTGAGATCTGATAGAGATGATAAGATAATATTTTTGGTATTTTTATGATAAAGAGTAAAAGTAAAGATTGCAAAATAAACGGCGCCAGAAATAGCTTGTTGACGGGAAATTAATATGATGGAAAATAGACCCGGGGGCCATAGGTTTCACTAGTGGCTTCTCTCAAGAGAGCATAAGTATTACGGTGGGTGAACAAATTACTGTCGAGCAATTGATAGAATTAAGAAAAGTTATGAGAATATCTAGGTATGATCATGTATATAGGCATCATGTCCGTGACAAGTAGACCGACTCACCTTTTGCATCTACTACTATTACTCCACACATCGACCGCTATCCAGTATGCATCTAGAGTATTAAGTTCATAAGAATGGAGTAATGCTTTAAGCAAGATGACATGATGTAGAGGGATAAACTCAAGCAATATGATATAAACCCCATCTTTATATCCTCGATGGCAATAATACAATACGTGTCGTTTCCCCTACTGTCACTGGGATCGAGCAACGTAAGATTGAACCCAAAGCTAAGTACTTCTCCCATTGCAAGAAAGATCAATCTAGTAGGCCAAACCAAAATGATAATTCGAAGAGACTTGCAAAGATAACCAATCATACATAAAAGAATTCAGGAGGAGATTCAAATATTGTTCATAGATAATCTTGATCATAAACCCACAATTCATCGGATCTCGACAAACACACCGCAAAAGAAGATTACATCGAATAGATCTCCAAGAGAATCAAGGAGAACTTTGTATTGAGATCTAAAGAGAGAGAAGAAGCCATCTAGCTAATAACTATGGACCCGAAGGTCTGAGGTAAACTACTCACACATCATCGGAGAGGCTATGGTGTTGATGTAGAAGCCCTCGGTGTTCAATGCCCCCTCCAGTGGAGCGTCGAAAAAGGCCCCAAGATGGGATCTCACGGGTACAGAGAGTTGCGGCGGTGGAAATAGGGTTTTGGCTCATGTTCTGATGTTTTCAGGGTATATGAGTATATATAGGCGAAAGAGGTCGATCAGGAGAGCTACGAGGGGCCCACGAGGGTGGGGGCGCGCCCAGGGGCCAGGCGCGCTTCCCTGCCTCGTGGCCTCCTCGTTGATTGCTTGACGTCCACTCCAAGTCCTCTGGATCACGTTTGTTCCGAAAATCACGTTCCCGAAGGTTTCACTCCGTTTGGACTCCGTTTGATATTCCTGTCCTTCAAAACACTGAAATAGGAAAAAAAACAGCAATTTGGCCTGGGCCTCTGGTTAATAGGTTAGTCCCAAAATAATATAAAAGTGTATAATAAAGCCCATTGAACATCCAAAACAGATAATATAATAGCATGTAACAATAAAAAATTATAGATACATTGGAGACGTATCAACTCTCTTCTTTAGTTTGAACAAAGTTAAATATTTCATGTAATGCAGCTTGTTTCTTATGAGCAGGAAAGTATTTTTTAGAGAAGTAATAAAACATATCCTGGGGACTACGCGCACAACCAGGAGCAAGAGTATTGTACCAAGCTTTAGCATCACCCTTTAATGAGAAAGGAAATAATTTGAGAATAAAGTAGTATCGAGTTTTCTCATGATGAGTAAAAAGGGTGGCGATATCATTCAACTTAGTAAGATGTGCCACAACAGTTTCAGTTTCATAACCATGGAAAGGATCAGATTCAACCAAAGTAATTAACTCTGGGTCGACAGAGAATTCATAATCCTTATCATCAATAAAGATAGGTGAAGTAGCAAACTTAGGACCACATTTCATTCTACCATTCAGACATTTTTCTTTATACTTGTGTAATAATTTATCTAGATCATCTCTATCCTTACAAGCAAGAATATCTCTAGTTGTTTCTTCACTCATAACATAACCTTACGGTACCTTAGGCAATTCATATCTAGGAGGGCTAGTTCTAGCAGGTGTTTCAAGAGTTTCAGTTTCAAGCTCCTCATCAGATTCAACAACATCATGTTGTATTACTCTAGCAATTTGTTCATCAAGATATTCACCAAGTGGCACATCATCATTATCAAGCAAGGTATTAGCATTATCATAAGCATCATTCATAGTAGAAGTAGCATCATCAATAACTTGTGACATATCAGAATTAATAGCATGTGGTGGTGTTGCAAGTTTACTCATAACAGAAGGTGAATCAAAAGCAGAACTGGATAGCGGTTTCTTACCTCCCCTCGTACTTGAGGGAAATATCTTAGTCTTAGGATCCTTCAGATTCTTCATAATGATAATAATCCCAAGTGACTCAACAAATATAGCTATGCTCCCCGGCAACGACGCCAGATAAAGGTCTTGACAACCCACAGATGACCCACAAGTATAGGGGATCAATTGTAGCTCTTTTCGATAAGTAAGAGTGTCGAACCCAACGAGGAGCAGAAGGAAATGACAAGTAGTTTTCAGTAAGGTAGTGTCTGCAAGTGCTGAAATTGTAAGTAATGGAGTAGTTTGATAGCAGAATAATTTGTAACGAGCAAGTAACGATAGTAGTAACAAAAGTGCAGCAAGGTAGCCCAATCCTTTTGAGGCAAAGGATAGGCCAAAACAGTCTCTTATGATAAGCAAAGCGTTCTTGAGGGTACACATGAATTTCATCTAGTCACTTTCATCATGTTGGTTCGATTTGTGTTCGCTACTTTGATAATTTGATATGTGGGTGGACCGGTGCTTAGGTGTTGTTCTTACTTGAACAAACCTCCTACTTATGATTAACCCTCCATAAGCATCCGCAACTACGAGAAAAGTATGAAGGATAAATTCTAACCATAGCATTAAACTTTGGGGTCCAATCGGTCCCTTACGGAATATCGCATAAACTGGGGTTTAAGTTTCTGTCAGTCTCGCAACCCACCATCTAATTACTACTCCACAATGCATTCCCTTAGGCCCAAATACGATGAAGTGTCATGTATTCGACGTTCACAAGACACCACTAAGGGAATCACAACATACATACTATCAAAATATCCAACATGTATCAAGTTCACATGATTACTTGCAACATGATTTCTCTTGTGACCTCAAGAACAAAAGTGACTACTCACAAATAATAAACATGCTCATGGTCAGAGGAGTATTAAATAGCATATTGGATCTGAACATATAATCTTCCACCAAATAAACCATACAGTAATCAACTACAAGATGTAATCAACAGTACTAGTCACCCACAAGCACCAATCTATAGTTCTGGTAACAAGATTGAACACAAGAGATGAACTAGGGTTTGAGAGGAGATGGTGATGTTGAAGATGTTGATGGAGATTGCCCTCCCCAAGATGGGAGAGTTTTTGGTGATGATAATGATGATGATTTCCCCCTCCGGGAGGGAAGTTCCCCCGACGGAATCACTCCACCGGAGGGCAAAAGTGCTCTTGCCCAAGTTCCGCCTCGAGGCGGCGGTGCTTCGTCTCGAAAGTCCTCCTCTTATTTTTTCTAGGTCAAAATGAATTATATACCAGAAGATGGGCACCGGAGGTGGGCCGAGGAGGCCACAACCCCCCAGGGCGCGCCAGGGGGGTCTGGCGCGCCCGGGTGGGTTGTGCCCACCTGGTGGTCCCCCTCTGGTGTTTATTTGTTCCAGTAATTCTTATTTATTCCATAAAAAATCCCCGTGAAGTTTCAGCTTGTTTGGAGTTGTGTAGAATAGGTAGCCTGACGTAGCTTTTTCAGGTCCAGATTTGCAGCTGCCGGAATTCTCCCTCTTGGTGTGTACCTTACAAATTATGAGAGAAAAGACACTAGAATTACTCCAAAAAGCATTATTATGGATAAAAACATTATAAATAACAGTAAGAAAACATGATGCAAAATGGACGTATCAACTCCCCCAAGCTTAGACCTCACTTGTCCTCAAGCAAAAACAAAAATCGAAAAACATGTCCACATGGTTTGAGAGAGAGGTGTCGATACAAACGAAATACAAACATAGAAGCATCATGTTGATTATTATAACAGCAAAAAAAAATTAAACATAAGACTTTTATCATAGAATTTTTATCATATGCTTCTCATGAATAAGTTATAGTTCATCACACAATCGAAGTATAAAGCAAAAACTCTATTAGAAACCAAGAAACTATGTTCTCAATCAACTTTGCAACTACAATTCATCATCTTTTCAGGAAGGGTCACGTATCGGAGCCTTTAGGCAAGTCCACATACTCAACCATCATATAGTCTTCTATGATTGCTAACACTCACCTCGTACCCATGAGCAAAGCGTTTCAACCGGACACATAGAAAGATAGGGGCTTATAGTTTCGCCTCCCAACATACTCACCTCAAGGGTGATGTCAACAATAATAACTCATGCAGTCTATATTCAACTGGACATATGTGCCTAGATCTTTTCTCACCACATGATGCTTGCCAAAGGAGAAAAATAAAAGGAATAGAAGGAAAACTTTGACTCATTGCATAAAAGTAAATACATAAAAGTAAAAGATAGGCCCTTCACAGAGGGAAGCAGAGGTTGCCATGCGCTTATTTGTTTGTATGCTCAATCCTTTAGTGCAAAAGAATGTCACATTGTATTGCCCCTTAAGATGACAACCTTTATTATGCAGTCTGTCGCTTTTATTCTTTGTCATCCAAGTTCGTACAATGCTCAATTTTCTCTTACACTAAATGATCTCACACTTTTAGAAGCAAATTTTATTGCCTTTTTGCACCGATGACAACTTACTTGAAGGATCTTGCTCAATCCCTAGGTAGGTATGGTGGACACTTGAAAATAAGATTGGGGTTTAAGGGTTTTTGGATGCACAAGTACTATCTCTACTTAGTGCGGAATTTTTGGCTAGCAAAGATAGGGGCAAGCACCACATGTTGAAGGATCTATGATAATATGACTTCTATGTGAATATAAACAAACATAAACCATTAAGTTGTCTTCCTTGTTCAACATCAACATTTTTGGCATATAATATTTTGATGAGGGCTCACAATCATAAAAGAGTTCTAGGATAGTATATTCATATGTGAATCTTCTCTTCCCTTATTAATTCTTTCATGAGTTGCATCATTGACTAATGCTATGTTTGTCAACCTCTAATAAAATTTTCTACTTATACTTTTCCTTATGTGGTGCCATCACCTACCATAGGATTAGTATATAGTCTTATTGATTTATTTCCTTTCTCTTTTTCTTTCTTTATTTCTTTTCTTTTATTTGCAACATGAAAGTAAAGAATGCGAAAATTCAAACTAAACTTTATTATATAACTTGCACCCGATTACAAGGATAGATCACTAAGCAAACTCTCAAAGAAGAAAGGATCGAACTAAACTTTTATTCATCTAATGCAAAAGATCGAACTAAAATAAGTAAAAGTAATAAGATAGTGGGATGATACGATACTGCACTCCGTGACATTTTGGGCCGAACAAATTTTTTTCTGTCATACTTATGACACTTCTATGACGATAATTGTGACAAAACCCAATATCATCATAGATGTGGTGGGGTCCTACTTCTATGACAAAAATCATGACAGAATCATCTTGGGCGGTCCGGAGACGCAGCTGCATGACATTCTTTGGGCCGTCCATGACGGAGAAAACCGTGGTAGAAGCGAGGGCGAGGAAAATATCGGAAGAGTTCTCGGTTATGGTGGGTGGTCGGGGGCCGAGGGATGCACGTTTCTCTCGTATGTACGCGCGTGTGTGTGAGGCGTTGCGCTCTAACTGAACCCGGGCGATTGCACTGCAGGCTCTAACTGAACCCGAGCGTTTGCACTAGCTACGTTACTTAACCCCGATCGATCCCTTGTTGTTAACTGAACCCGAGTGTGATTCCTTCGCTACTGCTGCTAACTGAAGCCGATCGATGCTGCCTCTCAATGAACAGTGAGCATTGTTGGGGGGTTTGGATGAACAGTTCCTGGTGGGGGGTTGGATGAACATGACCCCGTGGTAGTAGAGGCCGTCGCCGCTGGATGAACAATACCCCGATCGATCAAGCCAGTGGATGAACAGGACCCCGTGGAGGGCTGGTTGAACAGTAGCCGGTGGAGGGCTGGTTGAACAATAGCCGGTGGAGGGCTGGTTGAGCGATGGCGGTGGAGGGCTGGATGAATAGTAGCCCGTGGAGGGTGGTTGAATAGGACCCGTGGAGAGGGCTGGTTGAGCGATGGCCGGTGGAGGAGCGCGCGGTGGAGGCTGGATGAACAGGAGCCCGTGGATGAACAGTCGCAGGTGGAGGCTGGAGGAGGTCGACGATGGATGAACAGTAGCCCGTGGAGGCTGGAGGAGGTCGACAATGGAGATGAACAGTATCCCGTGGAGTCCCGTTTTGCGGTATGCCACACTCTCCCTGATGAACATGACCCCCGTTTCGACTGTAGCGCTCCAACACAAGTCCGTTTCCTCCGTTTTGCGGTACACCACAACCCTCTCGATCAACAGGACCCTGTTTTCGACCGTTTTGCGGTACGCCAGACCCCTCACGATGAACAGTATCCTGTTTCGACCGTGGCCGGTCGAACACAAGGCCGTTTCCTCCATTCTGCGGTACACCAGGCCTCGTTTCCATCGCTTGTTCCGTCCAAGCCGGTTGGCTCCCGATGAACAGCACGAGTTCCGTTGCCTCCCGATGAACACGACGCATTCCGTTGCCTCCCCATGAACACGACGACGCAGTTTCTCCATTCCGACCCAGCCATGTACACGAGCCCTGGCCGTACATATGCGCGAGTTGGCGTTCGAGACCCCGCCCTATGTACGTACATGGCCGTATTTTCTTTCTTGCACCCTATCCGTTGTACATACGTGTACATGCTATGTGCGCGCCTCTACTACGACACGTGCCCTTCCTTACATGGCCACGGTTCATCGCTGCAGCCTGCAGACAGACCGATCGTATGTACTACACGTTCGTGACCAGAATGACAATGCTACCTACGCTTCGACCAGGTGGGTCCCGACTGTCAGGAACTTCCTTCCATGCGAAGATGTAGCTGGTGGGTCCCAGCAGTCAGGGGGCGAATATTTTTTTTGCCCGTAATATGGACGCACTTCCTTGCTTGCGAAAATATAGGTGGTGGGTCCCAGCAGTCAGGGGGAACTTTTTTTCGTGAAATACGATGGCCCGTCCGGTGGGTCCCTGCTGTCAGGTGGAGGAATCATTATTTTCCATGTAATAAGGAGGCACTTCCTTGCTGCGGTCGTGGACCTAGCTGTCAGCTTCTCCATGTACAGTACTCTTCTGATGGAAGTCGTTCGTTGTCCACATTGACCACGCCGCGTCGAGAGCACCAAGGCGGTGGACGACGGCGAGGCCTAGGAAGGGGACAACATGGAGCCGGGGAAGACGCCGCAGTGGATGCCCACTCGGAGGGGAGTTCGTGGGTTGACTGCTTCGGCTGCGGTGTGAAATTTGTCGTCATGGGAGAATAACAGGAGGTGTGGGTGAGTATAGAGGGATGGCATGGCCAGCGGTGGCAGCACAGCCGGACACGGGAGGTAGGAGCAGGCGCACGACCGACACTTGTTTGGGCGGCTGGAGCAAGAAGACCAGATGTTGAAGAATCACTACAGTCATTGGATGGACATCGTACGGTAATTGGAGCTAGAATCGTTCATATTGACTAAGTTTGACAAAGCCCTCCGTCCCCGTCATCTTAGTAGGCCCACAAGTCAGCCTCCCACTATGGTGGGTCCCAGCTAGCAGGGGAGTATTCATTTTTTGTGCGTAATAACGAGGCACTTCCTTGCGTGCGAAGATATAGCTGGTGGGTCCGACCTGTCAGTGAGGGAACATTTTTTCGCGAAATATAGAGGCCCTTCCGGTGGGTCCTAGCTGTCAGGTGGAGGAATCATTATTTTGCATGTAATAACGAGGCATTTCCTTGCGAGCGGCCGTGGACCCAGCTGTCAGCCTCTCCAGGTACAGTCCACTTCCGATGCATGTCGTTCGTTGACCATGTTCACCACGCCGCACCGAGAGCACAAGGGCGGTGGACGACGGCGAGGCCTAGGAAGGGAAACGACACAGAGCCATGGAAAACTCTGCAGTTGTTTCCCACACGGAGGGGAGTGTGAGGGTTTATTGGTTCGTCTGCCGTCGCCGGAGAATAACAGCAGGTGTGGGTGAGTAGAGGGATGGCTAGGCCAGCGATGGGAGAACGATGGGGCGGCGAGGCCTGCGTGGCAGCATAGCCGGTCGCGGGAGGAGGGAGCAGGCAGTCCCGCTGGCGCTTGTTTGAGCGGGTGGAGCAGGAAGAGCAAAGATTGAAGAAGCACGACGGCCGTTGGATGGACATCCAACAGTCATTGCTCTTGTGTGTTGACTAAGTTGACACGGTGTTGCGTGTGCGTCAACCTTATTTTTTAGGAAAGCATACGCGTCAACCTGTAGTAGGCGCACAAGTCAGCCTCAAATCTGTGGAAAACAGCATAGAACCCATCTGCCATTATTTCTAATAATTTACAGCCCATTTGCCAATTCTTAAGATTTTTTTTGGAGCCCATCTTCTTCTTCTTTTTTGAGCGTATGGACCCCATCTTCTTTTTGTTAGCATTACACCCCATATTGTGGCCACGGTTAAAATTTATACGAAATTTCGCAAATTTTGGTGCGGTCAACTGTTTTTAATCCCGAAATATCGAGTCACATTCAAACTATTTTGAAAAATAATTTATGTAAATATAAAATCCAAATAATTGTCCATGCATAAAAAACATTGGAATTTAAAATCTTGTAATTAAAAAAAATTGAAACTAATTCCTGGTTTGATGTGTTTTAAAAATGTACAACCCATTTCTGGGCAAACCAAATGAAACTCTCCTCGTCTTGAAAGATTGGCAGCCCAACAGGGCTGATAAAGCAAGTAGGCCTTGTTTGGGTATTTCTTAAAAAAAAGAACTGGGCTAGCCATTTTCAGCAAGAAAAAAACACAACTGGGCTCATGATGTGGTAAACATAAATAAAACCCTGGCTAGACGGGCTGACCCAAGACAGCCCCGTTGTTACCTTGATCCATCGCTAAAACTAGTATAAATAACAACCGCTTGTTCCTAAAAAGTAAATAACAAGCTATGGCGACCTCTTTGGGTCCACGGTGTCGATTGCTCGTTGTTTAATTCTCTGATTTATTGACTACGTTGACAATGGCGTGAGCCCCAGATGTCCAACCAATAGGAGGAACCATTTTTTGGGGCTTATAATAGCGAGGCACTTGCTTGCGTATTGCCATGACGCTGGTAGGTCCCTACTGTCATCCTCTCCACGTACAGTCATATCCTTGTACCTCTCGGTTGTTGACGGCGTTGACAACGCAAGAGGGCGGCGCACCGCGCAGGGTGAGCGAACAAAGGCCGAGGACGACGGCGTGGCCTCAGACGAAACAAACAAGAGCCTGGAAGATGCGCCAATCCAGTCGCAGGGGGAGGGGAGTATGAGGGTTGACTGTTGGGTGCGGGTGCATGTTGGGGCTGATGTCACCGGAGAATAACAGACGTGTGGGGAATAGAGGAGGGACTAGCCAACGTTGGAGAATGCGGTAGGGCGGCGGAGGCGCAGCCGACCATGGGAGGCGGAGCGGTGAGCTAACGGGTGGTTTGGTTTGGGCGGTGAGGAGTCTGGACTAGGGGTATCCGGATAGCGAACTATCATCTTTGGCCGTACTCTAGACTATGAAGATACAAGATTGAAGACTTCGTCCCGTGTCCGGATAGGACTTTCCTTGGCGTGGAAGGCAAGCTTGGCGACACGGATATGTAGATCTCCTACCATTGTAAACGACTCATGTAACCCTAACCCTATTCGGTGTCTATATAAACCGAAGGGTTTTAGTCCGTGGGGCTAACAACAATCATACCATAGGCTAGCTTATAGGGTTTAGCCTCTACGATCTCGTGGTAGATCTACTCTTGTACTACCCATATCATCAATATTAATCAAGCGGGAGTAGGGTATTACCTCCATCGAGAGGGCCCGAACACAGGTAAAAACATCGTGTCCCTTGTCTCGTGTTACCATCCGCCTAGGCGCAGTTCGGGAACCCCTACCGAGATCCGCCGGTTTTGACACCGACATTGGTGCTTTCATTGAGAGTTCCTCTGTCGCGTCACCTATAGGCCCGATGGCTCCTTCAATCATCAAGAACGACGCGGTCCAGGTGAGACTTTTCTCCCGGACAGATTTTCAGATTCGGCGGCTTTGCTGCGGGCCAATTCGCTAGGCCATCCGGAGCAGATCGAAAGCTACGCCTGGCCATCAGGTCAGATTTGGAAAGCTTGAACTATACGGCCGATGTCCGCAGAGACTTGATCTTCGACGGATTCGAGCCACGGCCGAGCGTGCCGCCTTTGTCTCGATGGGTGCGATCTAGCTCTGCCGCCCGAGCGATTGCCTGGAGGCCGCACCGCCGCTCCGACCCTTAATCCGGAGCCGGTTTATTGATCGAGGGCAGTTGGTTGGACACCGCCTCGGGGGCTGAAATCTCTACGGTGATTGAGCGAACACCATCCCTGTCCTTTGCAAAGCTCGTGACTCCTGTGCCGGACTCCTTTCCGGACTCAACCTCCCACGCCTCGCCGGTCGAATCCGGTAGGCGCCGATTATGGAGTTCACCACCGCGGACATCTTTCAGCACTCGCCCTTTGGCGATATCCGAACTCATTAAAGTCTCTCTCTTTGTCGGGGAGCCTGGCGAACTTCTGATCGGGAAGGTTGGGATTAGACGGCGAAGAAACTCAACGCCCACCCACCACCCACTTTGTAGCCACTGCCGATGACTCAACAGACATGCTCGACTTGACTCCGAGGACATCGACGAGGCTGGGCTGACGCCGGAGGCGACCAAGAACCAGCGCCCATAGGGCCTTTGGAGGGCCACCTCAACTTACGATATATATATGGTGGACACACCTAAGGGAAGCGATAACGAGGAACGACGAGACGCTGCGAAAGAAAATTCCCTCGGGAAGCAATCAAAGCGGCGGCGTAAGCGCCGCTCAAAACCCCACCTCGACAAAGATAGCGCCCACACAGACCCAGCCATAGAGCATGGTGAGCCGGCCGACGATTTAACATGCCATTGAGCAACCATCCGAACAGGCCAACTTGGACAAACAACCCGTCCCGGCAAGGATAGCGATGCGGGCGATCTCACGCCGGACACGACATTGGATCAGAAGAACCTCCACAAAGAGCTCCTCGCTACCGCGCGTAGCTTGAAAAAAGCAGAAACAGAGGCTCAGAACAGTGGAAGATTCACTCCGAATGAGATGGAGTAAATTACTCAACACTGCAGACAAATATGGCGACAACCGCCAAGCAAAGAGCTACCCAAAGCGCAAACTACTGCCCGAATTCGACGAGGAGGCCGTAGAGCCCCCACGATCAAAAAACAAAGAGGCCGCGGGTCGGATGAAGGCGACCACATGGCAAACGTAGAGCGGCAAGCGACGCCGCACACAAGCCGGCACGCGACCCGCATAAGGATTCGCACCAAAAGGATGGCCCTGTTAGATCTATCTACGGGCCAAGGAAACAAGTTCTGGCTAGCAATACAACACGTCAAATATCCGAACATCACGGCACACCCAAATACAGGGGCGCCGCGCACCCTCTATGTTTCACCGACGAGGTGCTGGATCATGAATTTCCAGTGGGATTCAAGCCCGTAAACATAGAGGCATACGACGGAATGATAGACCCAGTAGTCTGGATTGAGGATTATATCCTCCACATACACATGGCCAGAGGAGATGATCTCCACGCCATAAAATACCTACCCCTCAAGCTCAAAGGGCCAGCCCGGCATTGGCTTAAAAGCCTCCCCGAAAACACCATTGGTAGTTGGGAAGAGCTTGAGGATGCTTTTCGGGCCAATTTCCAGGGAACCTATGTCCGACCTCCGGACGCAGACGATCTAAGTCACATAACCCAACAGCTCGGAGAGTCAGCTCAAAAATTCTGGAACAGGTTCCTCACTAAAAAGAACCAAATAGTCGACTGTCCGGATGCCGAAGCCTTAGCAGCTTTTAAACACAACGTCTGAGATGAATGGCTCGCTAGACACCTTGGCCAGGAAAAGCCAAGAACAATGGCTGCACTAACAAGCCTCATGACCCGCTTTTGCACGGGAGAGGATAGCTGGCTAGCAAGATGCACGATACCAATGACCCAAGTACATCCGAAGTCAAGGATGGGAATGGGAAACCACGACGCAGCAAGGACCAGAGCCGGATTAAGGGGAACAGTCCAAAGAGCGCGGCCGTCAACGCCGGATTCAAAAGCTCACGGCAGAACAATAAAAAACTGCCCCTTAAGGACAATAGCGATGAGCTATCCAACTTAAACAAAATCTTGGATAAAATATGCCAAATCCACAGTACTCCCGGGAAGCCTGCAAACCATACCCACAGATTGTTGGGTCTTCAAGCAGTCCGGCAGACTCAACACCGAACACAAGGGGCTCGACACACCAAGTGAGGATGATGACGAGCACCACAAGCAGAGCCCCGGAAAACAAAAGAATTTCCCACAAGAGGTCAAAACAGTAAACTTACTTCAAGTAACAAAAGGGGAAAACAGAGCGGCGCCCATTGAATTATGCGCACAATCTACCAATGAGTCCCAACACCGGTTGTCAAAACCAATTACCTTCGACCATCGGGACTACTCGAAAGTATCTGGAACGCAGGATGGACTGCCTTGATACTAGAACCTATAATCGACGGTCTTCAATTTACACAAGTCCTAATGGACAGCGGCGGTGAATTAAACCAGCTATTAAAGGACACAAACCGAAACAATGGGATAAACCCAAACAGGAATATCCATAGCAACACTTCCTACCAAGGAATAATGCCACACATATGCCCATTGTACGGGCTCCCTACTATTGGAAGTTATGTTGGCTCACCCGACAACTTCCGTCGGGAAAAGTTGGTCTTCCACATCGCCCCATTTAAAAGTAGCCATCAAGCACTCTTTGGGACGTGAAGCTTTACGCCCGCTTTTAACGCAATACCGCATTATGCATCTCTTAAACTTAAAATGCCGGTCCACGAGGCATCATTTCATTAAAGGGAAGCTGCGCGTGTCCCTCAAGGAAAGAATGTGAGACTGCCTTAACAGCCTCACACTAATACGGCCTTGCTAGCCAAAAGCGTCTAAAGCAGGTCGTTGAGACCCCGGACACGGTTAGGCGAATCCGGCATAAATAAACATGATGCTTACTAGCCGCGTACCCCCCTTACAAGGGGCTCCACGCATGTACAACAAGAGACAATAAAGCTCAATTTTACTCATTTTTGAATCATACTCTATTTTATTTCCAATTACATTTTAAGCGCGATCTTTTTCAAACTAAGTTCCTCTCTTTACAGATGAACGTCGTACTATACCCGGCCCGTGATACGCACACAACGGAGACATTGCGCAGACGTGCAGCTCCCTACCCGTTGCAAGGATTTTTTTTCATATTAAGACCCTGCGTAAACCTTTTTCACTGTCTCTTGTTGTTACTCATCCCCCGGTCTCTTATTATAACCGAGGAGGAGGCTGGCGTTTTGGCATTGGCGCGTCGGAAGTTTGCGATACCCTAGACACCGGGGCTTGTTACCAAGGGCATTGTTCGCCCGCTTTATAAAAGACCGAATACCTTAGGGAGTGTTGGCGTACGTAGTTAGGCCTTATATGCAGCAGCTCCAAATCATGTCTTTGGTCAAATGTTGGGTTTGCGGCTCCTGTGTTTTTACGCCTTACGTTCCGTTCTATCGGCTAACGGCACCGGAGAACTCTGCGATTGTGCCTCGGTTCGGTAAGCGAGCACCTCGAGAGAAAGCCAAAACCGACTGTCATGATATAGCGAGAGACTGGTCAACCACTCGATGACTCACGGAATGTTTAGAATTCCTCCGCATTAACGAAGGACCGTTTTCCGGTCAGTACATACGCACTCGACCGGGAGAGTGCGGTGCCCCGAGGGCTATATAGTAGCCCCACCATCGAACTCCTATGGCTAAGTGAAAGTGATAAAGCATTATAGTCTGGTTGCCTAGTTTGCTACGCCAGCACCTCCTTTATAGGACCAAGACGTTGGATTAAGTGTGAAGGCGCAACTTCTTTGCAAACACCCCCGCACTATGTGCGTGGGGGCTGAAGCCGAAGACTGCCATCTTTCAGGTTATATACATATATACGTCAACGGCCGCACAGGAGGTAGTTTGCTACTTGAAGGCACAAGTATAAAAAGCTCTTACATTAAATTGAAACGTTGTTTCATAAAATTATACATGTCATTCAAACATAACATCTTTCGAAACTGCATCTCTATTAAATGAGTATTTGGGAAGAACTTCCTCAAAATAGCGCTCGACTGGTACTCGGCTGCCGTCCGAGTCTGGGGACGCAATATCGGTGGCCTTCATCTCAGCCCAGTATGCCTTGACACGGGTAAGAGCCATCCGCGCCCCCTCAATACACGCCGACCGCTTCATTGCGTCGATATGCGGTACCGCACCAAGGAACTGCTGCACTAAGCCAAAATAACTCTTAATTTGGGGTCCGCCTGGCCACTAATGAGTCATGACATGCTTCATGGCAAGTCCGGATAATCGATTCAGCTCGGCCCATTCGCCAACCGATCGGTCAGCGGAAGAGGACGCCCGGACTATGGAATTGCGACCAAAATAGCTCTTCCCTTACGTGCCCCTTACGGCCTCGGAAGCGCTCAATCGCGTCCATGGCGCCGCCGCTAAGTCCAGATAAGCATCCTCCGAACTCCACAGCTTGTCCAACCGAGCATACTTCAGATCCAGATATTTCCTCCGCAGCGAGAACGGTTCCGGCCGCAATATCCCGGCCTGACTCAGCTCCTCCTTGGCAGCTCTCATAGCGGAACGGGCATCCTTGGATTCGGCGGTGGCCTTTTTCAGGTCCTCGTGTTCCGCTTGACGTTCTTTTTCAAGAACCTCGCAGCGGTCGGCAGTATTCTTCAGTTTCAAGGCCAAATCGGCCATTTCCTCTTTGCTTCGGCAGTGAGCAGCCCGTTCGGCTTTCAGCTCTTCGGCCGCCTTTAAAGTGGCCACATTACTCTTTCGGGCTTGCTCTTTAGCTCGGGCAAGTTCCGCCCGCAGCCTCTCCATAGCAGTGGCACCGTCTGCATCAAAGCATACAAGTAGTAAGGCATGGGCGTCAAGCTCCCTTACCAGGTGTCCGCAGAGAAGTCGCATACCTTGTGACTCGTCAAACCGTTTATTGACCAGCGCGATGTCCGCATCCGCCTCGTCAAGTTACCGCTTTAGTTCGGCAAATCCATCAGTCCGGCTAGCCACCGGACGCCCCGCCACCTACATAGGAACGACGACATGTTAGTACTTAGATTATGATCCTCGGCACGCTGTCAGTTGTGACAGCATACCGAGTCTCGAGGCTACTATCTATATGAGCGCATTCTATATGCATAATCGCCGGAAGGTACATCATTTTTTTCGTACCTCAAACCCCGTCAGTAAACTTCTGGCGACTTCATGCAATCCGCTCTCAGCGGATGCAATTCTTTCAATTACCATAGCCATTAGCGCACGGTGATCTTCTGAGATATACGCTCGCCCGAGCAGGTCCTTCAGCTCCTCCGACCGCACGCCTGTTGGCGCCGGACCGTCCGGCCCCGCCGGACTCGAGGAAACTCTCCGTGACAACACTTGAGGGTCGCCCGCCTCGCACGCAGGCGTGATAGGTGGAGGCGTTTCGCTCTCTATCATCTCCGGACGAAGATCCCCCGAAGACGAGCTCTGCTGAGAAGGGCTGAGATCCGAACTATAAGGTACAATTTCGGTTATCTTCAGAAATAAATACAGGGATGTTCTTTATTCACAGGACCCGTTCTTTTTACTTACGACTCGCTGGAGGGCTGATCCCCTTGGGGAAACAGTGCGGCTGGGGCACTTCCCGGCGCCGGACTTTCTGACGAAGATTTCTTTCCCCGTTTTGAGGCCTTGGCTTCCGAGTCTTCGGAAGCGGTCCTCTTCTCCCCTTGGAGGGGAGGATCCCCGATCTCCTCTTCCTTGAAAGCCTCCATCGCGGAGGCAGTTGCTTCCCTGCTCCCCCCTTCGCCTTCTTTAAAAGGCACGGCCTTCAACATCTTGGTCAGCATGGGATCCGGCGTGGTCTCTGGGAGGGGAGCCGGACACCTTATCAACTTTGCCTTGGCTATCCACTCCTGTTCAAGAAACGGCTCCCTTAAAGGGCATATATATGATAAATGAATGAACAGCCTGTCCAGTTACAGGGTTACTTACTTGAGTATCTGGGTGATTGCAGCTTAGACCTGCGTCTCGGTCAAGCCCGGACACTTCTCTTGTGATCCAAAGAACAGTTTGTACATCTCCTTGGGCGTCGCGCCCATAAAATGTTGGAGAGCTCGTGGTCCCTCCGGATTAAACTCCCACAGACGGAGGGGACGACGTTTGTAGGGCAGAAGGCAACGAATCAGCATAACCTGCGCCGCCACGACCAGATTGATCTCTCTTTCTTGGAGGTCTCGAATACGGCCACCTGTGAACGTCCTTGGGCGGCCCCAGTCGAGCCCCGGTTGACCCATGAGGCCAGCCAGCATGGTGGACTGAGCGGAAGGCGGGTGGCGCCACCCATTTGGTGCCCCAGGGCGGTGATAGAAAACCACTCCCGTTGCCACAAACCAAGCTCCTCTTGAAAAGAGCCCTCGGGCCACGGAGCATCAGCACACTTGATTATGACCGCCCCTCCGCACTCTGCTTGTTGCCCTCGATCATCTTCGGCTCCACCTTGAAGGTCTTGAGCCACAATCCAAAGTGAGGGGTAATATGGAGGAAGGCTTCACATACGACAATGAATGACGAGATATGGAGGATGGACTCCGGATTCAAGTCATGGAAATCCAGCCCATAATAAAACATGAGCCCCTGCACAAAGGGATCCGTCGGGAAGCCTAAACCCCGAAGGAAGTGATACACGAACACCACACTCTCGTCGGGCTCGGGAGTGGGAATGACCTCCCCTGGAGCAGGCAGCCTATGCGAGATCTCGCCGGTTAGATACCTGGCGTATCACAGCTTTAGCACATCTTCTTCTATGACGGAAGAAGACATCCATCGGCCGAGCTGGTCGGAGCCGGACATCGTCGAAGGTCCGAAGCGCCTAAATCTGAAGCTTTGGGTGTTAGAACTTCGAAGCGAGGCGAACTTCGATGGAGGGTGGAAAAACAAGAGGGCCTTGGTCTCATTATAAAGAGGTTGAATACCAAGAGCCCTCCCCGTGGTCGATTGGGGCTCGCCGATAGAGGAGGCGTGCCAGCGAACGCAGTTGGGTTACTACGTCCGTATTGATGAGAATCACGGAATAAGGGGGCACGATCTACGCTTTGATAAGACGTGCCAAGGAAACCGCCTCGCTAAACGCTACCGAGGTGGGACAAGAAAAACGATTCGAATAAAGGCATGGCCGTGGTGTGATGTCGTGCCGCGGAATACGTCAGCAAATCTGTGCAAAAGTTATTCTTTCTACGGTGGTATGTGGAACTTGTTTTGCAGAGCCGGACACTATCCTTGTGTTCAAAATCTTCTATGAAGTATTCGGAAGAGGAACCCGCCTTGCAATGCCGAAGACAATATGCGTGCCGTACTCGTCGTCATTGAAGCCTGGTTAGGGAGACTCTTGAGGAGTCTGGACTAGGGGGTGTCCGGATAGCCGAACTATCATCTTTGGCCGGACTCCTAGAGTATGAAGATACAAGATTGAAGACTTTGTCCCGTGTCCGGATAGGACTTTCCTTGGCGTGGAAGGCAAGCTTGGCGATACGGATATTAGATCTCCTACCATTGTAACCGACTCTGTGTAACCCTAACCCTATTTGGTGTCTATATAAACCGAAGGATTTTAGTCCGTGGGGACTAACAACAATCATACCATAGGCTAGCTTCTAGGGTTTAGCCTCTCGATCTCGTGGTAGATCTACTCTTGTACTACCCATATCATCAATATTAATCAAGCAGGAGTAGGGTATTACCTCCATCGAGAGGGCCCGAACCTGGGTAAAAACATCGTGTCCCTTGTCTCCTGTTACCATCTGCCTAGACGCATAGTTCGGGACCCTCTACCCGAGATCCGCCGGTTTTGACACCGACAGGCAGCTAGAGGAAGAAGACCAGAGATAGAAGATACATGATAGATGTTGGATGTCAATCCAACGGCTGGTAGGCAGAATCGTTTGTTGACTAGCTAGTAAGTCGACACCACCTTGGATAGGCTATTTCCTCATGGGTCCCAAATGTCAGAATCCAAATCTGTCATGGTCATGCAGCCTTTCCTATGCAAATTTCCAGCCCATTTGGTGTGCTAGTTCGAAATAAGTTTGTGGGTGCTAGTGGGGGCTAATCACTTGGCTGCTGTAATGCACAGTGAGCTCAAGCAGCCGGCGAGAGTGATGCTATTTCCCTTGGTTGGGATTTCTTACAATATTTCACTCTAAATTAAACGAACGGCAAGCCATTTTCCTTGTTTCAAAGAAAATATGACAGTCACCCGAGTTGAAAAGGGCAAGAACATCTAACTCCGACTTACAAACTGTACAAAAGCATGAGGGTTAATCGTTCATCAGGTTTAGACAAAAACCAGGTTGAAAAGGGCAACAACATCTAACTCCAGCACTGTTTTCGGCAGCCATAGTCAAATGGATCGGTCAGGTCCATAGAATGAATATCCTAGGTCGTAAAATTTACTGGATTATGACCACAATATGTTGTAAATAGAAGCCCGCACGCTCGTAAGCTCTTTTGCCCACACTGAAACTCCTTTTTTGCTCTTCGACATACCCATCCGTCAAAACCATGCTGCTATAAACTTAAGCCTGATGGACAATAGTAACCTCGCATTCAGCAGGAAGAATGTGACAAATCTAGTGTTTACATGGTTGGCTACATATCGTTCTAGCGTTATCGTCTTCAATCGAATGTCATGAGAAGTGAGAAAATCCCAGTGCTTACGAATCCAACGATTGGTTATAACTTCCTTACCCCGTCCTGTTGCCTAAATAGACATGAAGATTGAAAACAGTTAAGGTCTAAAAAAGAGTGTGGAAAGAGCAACGGCCGAACGGTTAATTCTAGTACATTATATGCGGGCTTCCAATGTGCGCGAAATTATCACCTTTATATACAACTTCTCCAGACATGGAAATCATTGCAGCAAGCCAATAATCTTGTTCAGATCAAAACTATTCATTTGGATATATAAGATCTTGACATAATCCAGCACCATTGATAGGCTATCCATGGAGAACCTCTTCATTGAGCATAGAACATAATATTAGTACAAAATGTGTACTCCGAGATGATATATAATTTATGCGCAGAAATTTAAAATGTAGCTTATGGTTACAAGTATAGATGATAATATAAAGTACCTGAAGAACTGTGGAGCCAAACACCATCTTGAAATGAGCACAGAGATATGTATTACACCCAAGGTCTCCAGTTTAGGCGCAGAGAGGACGGTTATTTGTGACAGTGAATAACTAGAATCAAGGATCAACCTTTGAAGTGAAGGGGCATCTTGGATGATGAGCTGCCTTCCGTCAAAAGAAATTCCAATTCTTACAAGGTTAGGCGACTTTATTTGGAGACAACCGGTTCTAACTATGAAAACAAGCACCAAGCACTCCAGGGCAGGGAAACTGGAGTGGACGATGATGTGCAATGAGGCCTCCGATATACGAACCCGCACAAGTGAACATTTTTGAGAAATGGGAGTTGAAGGTTTAGTACCAGATTGTCTGGTAGGTCGCACAGCACAAAGGTGGCGGTGTGGAGAGAGGAGGAAAACCGCGAGATGGACATCACTGAGGGCACAGGTAGATGGCGTTCGGTATCTGGTAGGTGATTTCCAGGGGAATAGTAGAACTCAAGCAGTTGTAGTTCTGGGAATTCAGGGGATTTCAGCCAGGCGTCCACCGTGCAGGGCATGGTATGCTTGCTCAGGTAGCATGACGGGATGTAGAGGCTTTGGACGGAGCCCTAGTGGGAGAGATGATGGCTCTGGGATTTCAAAATCATTGAAGAGAGATAGCTGACGACAGTCGAGATTAAGGGGCACCGTGTGCCATATAGGGCACCACCGAATTGAGAGGACTTGGGTGCGGCAACAATCCTTGGTGGGGAGAAGTGAGATGATCTCCCCAAGGATGGCGTCCGGAAGATTGCTGATGTGGTCCACCCAAGATTCTACGGGTTCCTGGGATCCGGTTGGGGCGGGGTCACCGCTTCTCCCTGCGCTGCCTGGTGTGGGATCTACAACAAGCGTCATCGCTGGCGGGAGCCTCATCTTCTTGGCGCTGGGGCTCAGTCGACTCCATTTTCCTCGAGGGCGTCGCGTCGCGCTCACGGATTTGAGCAGAGTAACGAATGACGAGCCTAGTTGTAGTGCGAGTGAAGAAGAAGGGGAGCTGGGGTTTTTCTGTAGTAGTGAGGAAGAAGGGGAGCTGGGTTTTCCTGTAGGAGTGAGGTGAGGAATTTGGTGGTACGAGTGGAGCGAGCTGACGTGAGGTGGGTGGGAGTGAGGAGGAAGAAGAGCACCTGTGTTTTTGGGGCGGTGTGCTGGGTGTGGGTAGTGCCTCTCATTAAGTAAATATGTGGGCTTTTGAATTGATTTTATTATTTACTAGGGTGGATGGGCTGTTTTGTCTTGGTCCCAGAGAAACAATTACTACTAGTACAGTGGAGACACTCTACAGCTACCAGAAAATCAATTACTACTAGTACAGTGGATACACTACCGCTTCTGGCTCCTCCTAGGTCATTGAAACGTCTCCCTCTACTGAATGCCATTTTACTTTTATTCACCGACATGCATGCCATGCCGCGCGCGGGACCAAATTCCATCCACCGAATTAGAAGGCAGTATGCTGGCGGAGAGTCACCCCGGTCGTAGCGCGGTAGTAACGAGCCGTCGTATCACAAAACCCCACCTCCCCGCAGTCTAAGTTTGACGGACGAAGCAACCATCATTTCACTCTTTGCTGAATCCCCTTCTCCTCACCATCTTCAAGAAAGCCAACACTCGCATCTGCCACTGTTCTTGTCTCCCAACAAAGGGAAGGTAAGCGGATCCGTGATATTGGTATATTTTCATTCAGAGAAAAAAGGAACTTTTGCAAAGCAGTAACCGATCCTCACTCTCTTTTTTTTCTTCATTGTCATTGCGATTGTGTTTTCCTTTCAATGGTCTCCTAGTATTCGTCAGTTTCATGATGGACCAAGGAGAACCAGGCAAAGATCTGCCGATATTGGAGCAGACGCGGGAGGCTGATCCCCACGAGACGAGAGCTCCAAGAAGATGGAGGCAGCCACCGAGCCGACCCAGATCGCCACGGCCACTCTTGAGATGGTCAACGCCCGTTTGAGGTTCTGACCCCATTGGCACTGCAGGAGCAGTTTTCCCCTTCGAGGATGTGTCCTCCCCAGCTGAGCTGCCCCAGGTGATTTTCTTCTTTGCCGATCTCGATTGTGGTTTTTCTTCTAAGTATGTGGTGATGAATAATGCAAAATTTTATTAGCTTCGATGCCATTCTATACATAGTGGTTTAAATAACTTGTGTTTCTTATACTGGAAAGTAATTCAGAATTTGTTTATGTTTCAATTAGAGCCCTGATGCAGACAAGGATTGTGTGGTTGTACATGTCACTCGGTATGAGGCTGATGACCTGAATATACGCACTGGGAAATCAGAGTTCTTAGGCTGTTGGATCCTGGAAGCCATTTGCGCTTATACCGATGTCGAGTTGTATTCCAGCCTCACTATTGTCAGGCGTGTTGTCCAGGGTGTACTGAAGTAAGAAGTTCAAAGCTACTCCTTCGTTTGTGAGGCATATTGTTCTTGTCAAGCCTACGCAGGAAGATGATGTGGCATGCCTCCACAAACAAGTTTATGAGTGGCAAGGCCACAAGGTTAACTTCGTGAAGGTTCACAGGATTGAGCTGCTGCCGGACGTCCTCGATGATGTTCATGGCAAGGTCCGTCTTGTGTCCGGCCCAAATTAGATCGAGGCATGAAATAGTTGCCCCAGCTTGTGTTCAATACTAGTTTGGATTGTGTCTACTTATCCGAACCTTGCCTATTATCGAGCCCTCTGGGGCTAGTACTCTGTTTGAATCCGTCTATGGGAACTGCTGCTACTTTTGTGTGCTCGTGAATCATGTGAGAACCATCATAATTGTTGCCGAAACAGATGCGTCCTCACTAGTTTTTTCATGAATATGGCATGGTAAACGTAAGTTGTCACGGTTTATCATACGAGCAGTGTGTGTTTGATGAAATAGAGTACTCGTTCGAGAAATGTGCACCGATCTATACATAATTACTTGTAAACACTGTTGGTGCTACCCCACTTGTAAGAAGTTGTGCAAAACACGGCACATTGGCTCAGCTCGCTTCAACACTAGGCTATCGACCAGCTAACGATCAATAATCTGTTGTTTGACATATAAGCAACTACGTATCTTGTTACAGTGGTTCATGCAGTTAACTGATGCCACACTGTAAATTCCAAGCGTTCACACGCTAGTCCAGCATTCATGTGGAACACTCATATTAAACTTGGCTTCATAAAAAACTTGAAAAGCATAAGTTAAGCAATTTTATACATCTCAATGATTCATAGAACATAACAAACATAAAAGTAGTTCACAAAGAAAAGACAAAGTTGTGAGAAGGTTTACAAATCAGGAAAAATCAAGCAAGGCTTCTTCCGAGCAAAGGGCCTCCCTAGGCAGTCTTAAATTTCCTAGAGTTCACCACAGGTTTTCCCGGAGTTCACTCGGAATGCTGAATCGAACCATGTAGTGTCTTGTGAGCTGAAATTCTTGTGCATTCCACTAAATTTAAGCATCGCTATTTGCAGAAATAAGCAGACCACAATGCCTCTTACCCGCGCACCTGTCCCAAAAACCTCTGTGCAGCCGTGCCAGCTAGTCCTCGGTCCATGGATGAACTGGAAGAAAGTGCATTCTGGACTAGGATGCAGTTGTTTTCGCTCATCCCTGCACTGCAATCAGGAAGTAAAACTTATGAATCATCTTCTTTTAGATTGCGTTGGTCATTCTACCTAGTTAGAACCAATGTAGGAATACCTGGAACACTGGTGGTTAGAGGACGACAGATAGGAATAGCCATCTCATTTTGTGTAGTTGTACTAAAACTGAGGTGTGTACTTTTGATTGCGCAGATGGAAACGATATGGAGACAGACGTTGTCGGTGTCAAAACCGGCGGATCTCGGGTAGGGGGTCCCGAACTGTGCGTCTAAGGTCGATGGTAGTAGGAGGGGGGGGGGACACGATGTTTACCCAGGTTCGGGCCCTCTGTATGGAGGTAATACCCTACTTCCTGCTTGATTGATCTTGATGAATATGAGTGTTACAAGAGTTGATCTACCACGAGATCGTAATGACTAAAGGCCTATCATGTATGACTATGGTAATGAGTATATCCTTTCCGGACTAACCCCTCCGGTTTATATAGACACTGGGAGGATCTAGGTTTTACATAGAGTCGGTTACATAAGAAGGAATCTTCATAGTCGGTCGCCAAGCTTGCCTTCCACGCCAAGAAGAGTCCAATCCGGACATGGGTACAGTCTTCGGCCTTCATGTATTCACAGCCCATCAGTCCGGCCCATGGATAATAGGCCGGACGCTCGAGGACCCCTTAGTCCAGGACTCCCTCAGTAGCCCCCGAACCAGTCTTCAATAGCGAGGTGTTCGGTACACAAATTGTCTTCGGCATTGCAAGGCGGTTTCCTCCTTTAATGATCTCCAAGTAATGTATTCGGCCATTAACCCAATGTCGCTCCCCTCGGCTTCTGCGCGTTAAGTAACCTCGTCTTCCACGTGTCGGGTGAAGGTGGAAGGTCAGGGTATTTTTTCAAATAACACCCCGTCCATGCAAGGAAGAGCGCCTATTAAAGAGATTGGATCCTAGATCCATTTGGCACCACGCAGAGAAAATCCCTGGAGACTATTTAGGGGAAACCATTCCAGCATGGCTAGCGTCCCCAGCTCCTCCACCCGTTCCGGCCCAGAGAAAGGCGAGTGGGAGAGGTGTTCAGTGTCCGACAGTCAATTGACGAAGTTGAAGACGCAGGGATTTCTTCCCCCCGCAAATCTAGTCCCTGTTTGAGCGGGGCTAGATTCCTTCAACGGTGAGACTCAGGCAGGGGACTTTCCCAATCCATCTGGGGGAGAGCGAGTATGTTTCATCCCCTACCTACTAAGAGGCGTCCAATTTCCAATCCATCCATTCCTCCGAGGGCTTCTGGAATATTATGGCCTCCAGCTGCACAACTTCACCCCTGCCTCCATTCTACACATCGCAGGTTATGTTGCCTTATGCGAATTATTCCTGGGCATTGAAGCCCATTTTGAGCTATGGAGGAAGTTGTTCTGTCTTGTCCCGTGCAATCATGAGGGGTCAATATTTGAAGTGGGCGGAGCCGAAGTGTGGCGTATCACCGATACCGGATATCTGTCCGGCACACCAAGGAAGGCATCTGAAGAATGGCCTTCTGGATGGTTCTACATTGAGGACGTCGCACTTCCTGACCCAGTTCGAAAGGGTCTTCCTGAATTCGCGAGTGTTCCGCTGAAGAAACACCACATTTGGCGTCCCCGGAGTCATGAAGAGGATGACAGTGCAGAAGTTCGTTAGCTCATGAGCAAGATAAAGACGCTCGCTCAGTTCGTACTCACAATAATCGAGGTAATGGCGACCTCCATAGTGCGAGGGGTTCAGCCGCTAGAATACAGAGGGCTGCCAATGTGGCACTATAATGGAGAGGATGACGCCTCCCCCTGTGGCCGGAAAGGTCCGGATACCCCCGCCGCTCTGGCCAAGATATTGGCCGAGCTGTCTAAAGGGGAGGAAGAGGAATTTCTTTGCATTAAGCGCAGAGATGGGTATTCTATGTATGATCCTCCCGGTTGGGTAAGTCTCCACCTCTATTTCACTCCTTACCTTGCCGGATTACTTTTGATAAATTTCAAATCCGTTTGTTATGACAGCTGGCGAAAAGGTCACCAAGGACTTCATAGTCCCACCCCACAACCGGAGAACCACAACCGGGAGCTTGATCCTCGGATTTGAGGAGGATCTGGATATATTCGTGGTGCTTGCCGAGGGAGTGTTTTACCGGATGAGCTATGATGGCACGTAGTGGCCATCACCACCGACTACCCTGGCCTTCTTCCCATTTCGCGCGTAAGTAATCAAGAGACACCTCCTTTTAAATGAGTGCTCTTACTCTACATTACCCACTGTACTATCTTGTGTTCCAAAGAGGAGGCGTTCGGCGATTCCGAGGAGATCGGCCCCCATACTAGGCCAGCCTTCGAAGAGGAAGGCCAGCGAGGACACAACCAGGCTTTCATCAAAGAGGTACGGATCCATAAATATGCTTTTCAGCGGCCGCACCCGACTATGAATTTGTGCGTTTGTCTAGTTCCAGGAAAAGGATCCGCCGGACTATGTCCGGGGGCCCGACCGGCCGTGTTCCTGACAACCGGGATTCAGGTCCTGCCGGAGAGACGGGGGCCGGTATGAGAACAATGCCAGATTGTCCTTCAACCGAGGGTTCGGAAGACGTGTTCGTCACCAATCGGAAGTAGAGAGCGCCATGAACATAGGCGCTGCAGGGCTGTCTTGCGAGACTCCAAGTTCTCGGAAGAGGCATTTAATGCCTTCAGCTCAGGTGACACATACATCCGAGATTCTCGAGATGGACTTAGAGAAGCCACAAAGCAATTTTTGACAGATGTGCAGGTAAGTATTTTTGTCCAAAAGAGGATGACTGTATGCCCGTAGCCCCCGAGACTGAAAGTAGTTGGTACAACTGATTTAAGGATCGTTGTATGACCAGGCCCTTACCGAGAAGAATGTCCTGCTAGCCCAAGAGCTGGAGCAGTGTCGGAAGAGCTAAATGCTGCTACCGCCGAACTGGAAACTTCGAGAAGGCGTCTTCCGGTAACATTCCCCTCCATCGAGGAACAATAATTTTATATCAACTGTGCTAATACTGTTGCTGACCGCATAATAGGATCACCTGATCAACTTGAAGAGAAGTTGAAGATCGCCCAAGAGGGAGAAAGAGAGGCGAAAAGGCTACACGCCACAGGCGAGCGTGTGTTGATCCGCGTCAGGGACGAGAAAAATAAGCTACAGGATTCCAACACTACATTGGGTGAAGAGTTGAAAGATGTGCGGGCCCAGCTAGCCGACTCCATGAAGGAGAACAAGAAGCTGCGGGGCGACATATTCAGTATGTATCCAAACTATTTTTAGAGTAGTTCAGAGATAAATGGAACTGATATAGTTATGATTGCGGGTATATTGACGGGCCGTCCTGAAGAGGAGGTGTCCGGATCATCAAGTGATCTGCTGCAAAGACTATCGCAAGTGCACGAGCATGCTCGGCTGGCCATGCGGAGTGTTGCCAAGCCCTTATGGCCATCCGCCTCCCTTCCAGGAACTATGGATGAGCTTGTAGAGCTGTTCAAGGGAGCGCAGCGGTGTATCCGACTATGGAAGATATCGGCCTGCCGAGAGGGTGCGCGAGAGGCCTGGGCCATGGTGAAAACACAATATACCAAGCTGGAGCCTAATCACATGGCCCGGGTTGGACCGCTAGGGTCAAATGGGGAAGAAATTCTCGTTAGTTTAATATATGACCAAGTAGAGGTAGCCGCCAAATATTCCCAGCAGGATTGTAAGTTAGACTGCCTGTTGGATGGTGTAGAGGAGGAAGTGTTCGAGTCTAAGTGACTATGTACTTTCCTCGTCATGTGGAACTCTAGCTGAATTATATATCATTTGTCATGGCAGACCTTTTCGCTTCAACCTCTGGACCCGAAGGTGCGGAGTGTTTCCGAATACCGTCGCGGCCGAATAGGCCGGGGTATGCATGGAAGACTAGGCGTAGGGGTCATAGTTGCTTGAACAGACAAGTTGTATCCGGCTAGCTATGTTATATTACATTGAGATTGTAAGAAACATCTTCCAGAGAGAATAGTTCCGTTAAGGGTTCCTTTCCCTAGGTGTGCATGCATTTAATGTACATGTCCGAATTGTGATGGGAAAATCACAGTGTATGTAACTTCTGGGGGTTCGTAATGGAATAAAAAACGTCTTTAATTCGCCGACCGAATATTCCCTTAAGAACGCTAGCTTTCGGCTTCACCCAGTCTGAGGTACACATCCGGATGACCCGGCAATAACAATCACAGAGGTGCTCCCTTTATGCACTAGTCGAACTAACGGGAACATAGGGCATAAGCACAGGAGCCAGGATAAGTCATATCGATGCATATAATGGCGAAGAAAAGTTGCATATGAAAGAAAACACATATGCAAAGAGCTTGATGCTCAAGGAATAAATAAAAAAAAACTTATCCAAGAAGCCCCCAGGTGTGGTGGGCGTACAAATTTGAAGATGTGTATGTTAGTGTTGTACGGTCGAGCCGTATGAGAGCTTTAAAGCGAAAAAATAAAGGTCAAAAAGAGAGAAAAAGTAATGGAAACTATAGAGGAGAAGGAGACAGACAAAGAATTCGGCGCTAGGCATAGAACCTTCGGAGTCTGGCCACGTTCCAGGGGTTCTGCTCTAGGTGATTGTCTGATGCATCACGAAGATGGTATGCTGCTCTGGTAAGAACTTTGTCAATTATGAATGGACCCTCCCATTTGGGCTTGAGTTTGTCCTTTTTCTTCTCCGGCAAGCGTAAGAACGAGTTCACCAACGTTGTAAGTCTTGGCCCATACTTCTCTGCTTTGATATCTTCGAGCCTGCTATTGATGAAATGCTAAACGGGCTTTGGCGACGTCGTGCTCCTCCTCCAAGGCATCTAGGCTATCCTACCAATCCAACTCGGCCTCTTTCTCTTCGTACATACGCACTCGAGGTGAGTCATGTATAATATCACAGGGCAGCACAGCCTCTGCACCATACACCATGAAGAAAGGTGTGTATCCGGTAGTACGGTTGGGCATGTTCCGTAACCCCTAGAGTACGGAGTCGAGCTCCTCAACCTAGTGCTTGTCTATTCTTTTAAAGACCACACTAGTCTGGGTTTGATGCCGCTCATAATAAGACCATTGGCCCGTTCGACTTGACCGTTGGTTTGCGGGTGGTAGATGGAGGCGTAATCGAGTTTAATGCCAAGATTAGTACACCAGGTTTTTACCTCGTCGGCTGTGAAATTAGAACACCATAACGGTGCACCACACCGGATATGAATTTGACTCAGCCGTTTTGACCGGCTTAGCCTCTATCCACTTAGTGAATTTGTTCACCATGACCAGTAGATATTTTTTCTTATGGCTTCCCCCTTTAAGAGGTCCAACCATGTCTAGTCTCCAGACCGCGAAAGGCCAAGTAATGGGGATAGTTTGTAAGGCAGTTGGGGGCATGTGGATTTGGTTGGCGAAGAGTTGGCATCCGACGCAGCATTGGACGAGGTCCTCGGCGCCCGCTTTCGGGCTGTCGGCCAAGAAAACCAAGATCTGAAGGCCTTGCTAACAAGGGCCCGAGCTGCAAGGCAGTGTCCACCGAGACCGGCATGAATTTCCGCTAAAAGCTGCCGCCCCTCTTCTCCGGAGATACATCTTTGAAGTACTCCGGTAGTACTTTTCTTGTAGAGCTCTCCGTCGTGAACCTTGTAGGCCTTCAAACGCCGGACAATGCGGCGAGCCTCATTCTGGTCTTCGGGAAGCTCCTTCCTATTAAGGTAGGTCGAGAAAGGTTCGGTCCATGGGGCAATGACTGCCATAATGAGATGGGCCGAGGGTGTTACTTCGGTGGCTGAGCCCCCGATACTATCGGCGTGTTCGGGATATGGAGTTGTATTCGAATCTGGACTATTGTTGCTGCCCTCCCCTTGCCACACCACGGATGGCTTGAAAAGCCTTTCCAAGAAGATGTTAGGTGGGACGGGGTCGCGCTTAGCACCGATGCGAGCAAGGACGTCCGCCACTTGATTACTTTCTCGGGCGACATGATGAAATTCAAGCCCCTCGAACCGAGCCGACATTTTTAAGACGACATTGCGATAAGCTGCCATCTTTGGATCTTTGGCGTCAAAGTCGCCGTTTATTTGAGATATGGCGAGGTTTGAGTCCCCGCACCTCCAGCGTTGTATGCCCATGGATACGGCCATCCGAAGACCATGCAAGAGGGCCTCAGATTCGGTTGCGTTGTTGGAGTCTGTGTATAATATCTGGAGTACATACTGGACGACGTCTCCAGTGGGGGATGTTAACACGACTCCCGCTCCCAGCCCTGCCAACATTTTGGAGCCGTCAAAATACATAACCCAATTGGAATATGCGTCGTACTCTTTAAGGAGTTCGGCTTCTGTCCATTCGGTGACGAAGTCGGCCAGTACATGGGATTTGATGGCTCGACGTGGCTTGTATGTTATCTCGAATGGAAGTAGCTCTATGGCCCATTTGGCGATCCGTCCCGTGGCATCGCGATTGTTTATTATGTCATTGAGTGGGACCTCTGAAGCCACCGTGATTGAACACTCCTCGAAGTAGTGTTGTAGCTTGCGGGATGCCATGGAGACTGCGTATGCTATCTTTTGGTAGTGTGGGTACCGGGATTTGCATGGTGTGAGGAGAGTAGATACGTAGTATACTGGTTTTTGAAGTGGGAATTTGTGTCTGTCCTGTTCTCGTTTGACGACGAGTACGGCGCTCACCACCTAATGTGTTGCTGATATGTATAGCAACATGGGTTCGCCGGCGTTTGGTGCGGCTAGGATTGCGTTGCTCGATAGGAGGGTCTTTATTTCCTCCAGTCCAGCGGTCGTCGCGTCTATCCATTCGAAGTTATCGGTGCGCCATAAGAGGCGATAGAGTGGTAGCGCCTTTTCTCCTAATCTGGAGATAAAGCGACTTAATGCTGCCACACACCCAACTAGTTTCTGGACTTGTTTGAGGTCTCTTGGTGTAGCCAACTGTGACAGAGCTCGAATTTTAGCTGGGTTTGCTTCTATTCCTCTGTTGGAAACGATGAAGCCCAGCAGCTTTCCAGCGGGGACGCCGAAGACACACTTTTCTGGGTTGAGTTTAATGTCATACACGCGGAGGTTGTCGAATGTGAGACGTGAGTCCTCTATTAGTGTTTCGACGTGCCTAGTTTTGATGACGACGTCATCGACGTAGGCCTCTACTGTCTTGCCGATCTGCTTCTCCAGGCATGTTTGAATCATGCGTTGGTATGTCGCGCCGGCGTTCCTGAGCCCGAAGGGCATGGTGTTGAAGCAGAATGGCTCGTTTGGGGTAATAAATGATGTTGCGGCTTGGTCGGACTCCTTCATTTTGATTTGATGGTATCCGAAATATGCATCGAGGAAACACGGTGAGTCGTGTTCTGCGGTGGCGTCAACGATTTGATCAATGCGGGGACGGGGGAAGGGATCCTTAGGGCAAGCCTTGTTGAGGTCCTTGAAATCGACACACAGGCGCCATGATTTATCCTTCTTTGGTACCATCACCAGGTTTGCCAGCCAGTCCGGATGTTTGATTTCTCTAATGAATCTGGCCTCGATAAGTTTGGCGAGCTCCTCCCCCATAGCTTGTCGATTGGGTTCAGAAAAGCGCCACAGTGTCTACTTGACCGGTTTAAATCCCTTTAATATATTGAGGCTATGTTCGACCAACTTGCTTGGGATCCCTGGCATATCTGAAGGGTGCCAGACAAATATGTCCCAGTTTTCGCGCATGAATTCTCGTAGTGCAGCGTCAACTATTGAGTTCAGTTGCGCTCCGATAGATGCTGTCTTCTTGGGGTCCGTTGGGTGGACCTGGATTTTGACTATTTCTTCTGCTGGTTTGAAGGAGGTGGATTTGGGGCGTTTGTCGAGGATCACGCCGTCCCTGTCCACTGTGGAGCGTAGTGCAGTTAATTCTTCGGCCGCGAGGGCTTCGGATAGCGCCTCCAGGGCCAGGGATGCGGTTTTGTTTTCCGTGCGGAGTGCTATGTCCGGATCACTGACGAGAGTGATTATACCGTTTGGTCCAGGCATTTTGAGTTTCATATACCCGTAATGGGGTATAGCTTGGAAGCGTGTAAAAGCATCTCGCCCCAACAGGGTGTGGTATCCACTGCTGAAAGGGGCCACTTGGAAAGTTATTTCTTCGGACCAATAGTTCTACGGCGTGCCGAATACTACGTCAAGTGTGATTTTTCCCGCGCACCGCGCCTACCGACTGGGAATAATTCCTCAGAAGGTCGTGCTACTTTGCTTGATGCGGCTCCTGTCTATTTCCATTTTATGGAGTGTGTCCTCATAAATGATGTTTAGTCAGCTGCCGTCGTCCATGAGGACCTTGGTAAGTCGAAACCCGTCCACAATGGGACTAAGGACTAACGCGGCTGGCACTCGAACTGTTCTGTACTTCGGTTCGTCACCGGCATTAAATGTTATAGCCGTGTCGTTCCAAGGGTTTATTGCAGTGATTTGGCAGACTTCTGAGAGGTCGCGAAGTGCCCTTTTGCCCTTTTTGTTTGAAGCGAATGTCCCAAAGACCGTCAATACTCTTGTGTCGTCGTCTTCTGGGGGATGCTGTTCTGGGGCGTCCTTGATAAGGATGTCCTCGCTGCTCTTGGCTACCTGCCGTAGTATCCAACATGCTCTAAGGCTGTGGGTTGCCACGGTATCTGGTGTTGTATGTATTTTGCATGGGCCATCGAGCCATCCCTCCAGAACGGTGCCATGCCGCATAGTGGTTTTATGCTTCTTGACTGTTGGACTAGGCGTGCCACGGGGGTGAGCCCTCTTCGCCTGTAGTGGGAGTTGAGTTGGGACCAACGTTTCCCAGCGAGCTGCCTGAGTTTTCCAGGCGCTCTCCATCGCGCTGTACTTTTGTACGATGGTTGCTAAGTCAGCGAATTTCAGTATGCGGCGGCAATTGATGGCTTTGAGGATTCATTTGTACGTGCAATTGTTGCAGAATGCTGATATTGCATCCTCGTCACGACAATCTTTTGCCTTGTCCTTGACAAGGAGGAATCTGGCCCAGAAGTGGTGGACCATTTCCTGAGACTGCTGTTTTATGCTCATGAGAGCGTCTATGTCCGGGTGGGTGGGTGGAGTTAAATCTGAACCCTGACCTGACCGATTATCCGGAGTCTGGAGACCTTCTGGACTCAACAGTCCGGGTTCCTGAGTATCTTCTAATTGTTTAGGACAGCCGTCCGATTCTATGTTCGGAGGGCTGGTCGCATCCTTTCGTTGGAGGGTATCTGGTTCCTCCTGATCAGCGGTCCAGACATAGTCCTTCTTCGGTATCGAAGAAGACTCGTCGTCCTGCTCCTCGACCACCGCTATCTGGTGGGTGACCGGTGGAGTTTCGGTTTCTCCCTAATCGGTTTTAGGCCTGATCCGATCATAATCTGTGGCGATTCCCAAAGCGGCGATGCGATTTAGGAGCTTGTTTAAGGACGAAAACTCTACCAGATCCATCTGCTTGGAGTATTCGGAGTTGATGTGAAGGGGGTTTTCGATGGCCCGAGAGGTCATCATCGGCTTAACTGCCGAACGGGCGATCATGGTAAAGCCGCCCAACCGGAGAGTTTGGCCCGGGGCAAGGACTCCCCCGGAGGTGATGTTGTCTTTAAGGACAAGGCGAGTCATCGAACCTCTCGTCGACGTCACAGCGGAACTCAATGAAAGCACCAATGTCGGTGTCAAAACCGGCGGATCTCGGGTAGGGGCTCCCGAACTGTGCATCTAAGGTCGATGGTAGCAGGAGACAGGGGACACGATGTTTACCCAGGTTCGGGCCCTCTCTATGGAGGTAATACCCTACTTCCTGCTTGATTGATCTTGATGAATATGAGTGTTACAAGAGTTGATCTACCACGAGATCGTAATGACTAAACCCTAGAGGCCTAGCCTTTATGACTATGGTAATGAGTATATCCTTTCCGGACGAACCCCTCCGGTTTATATAGACACCGGGAGGATCTATGGTTTACTTAGAGTCAGTTACATAAGAAGGAATCTTCATAGTCGGTCGCCAAGCCTGCCTTCCACGCTAAGGAGAGTCCAATCCAGACACGGGTACATTCTTCGGCCTTCATGTCTTCACAGCCCATCAGTCCGGCCCATGGATAACAGGTCGGACGCCCGAGGACCCCTTAGTCCAGGACTCCCTTAGACGTCCCTATTTGCGCAAATATGAAATAAGGTTATTTAAACAGTGATAGATATTTGCAGTGGCGTATGATTGACAACAGCATCTACTGTGTTATAATTGGCACTAGACTGACAATATGAAAGTGCCCTTAAGTAAGTAGCATCACATCATATCAACACTGCCACTAAATTAACATGCAGAACAATAGCATTAGTATTCCTGTCATGAGAGTAGCACATGGTCAGTAAATGTGCAATCAAATTTGTTCAGTTCCACTGGGATGAAGCAATGTTAGCGGTGTGAGATTTAAGTGTAACCACAACAACACAATTCATGGGAAATAAAGCAAGACAGAAGCACTTCATAAAATGGTGGTGGCATTGCTTCAATTTATCGACGGCACTATACCATTACTTATAGTGACATTAGGTGGCATTGCTTAATGCTTCATGTGATTTTACATTAATGGTAGCGATATGGGCGTAGGGACAGCAGGGGCATAAAGTGGTGAGGCAGATGTGGTTGCCGAGAGCGGCAAACAATCAGGCAGCTTGTCTGCATTTGTCCAATTTTTTATCTCCTCGGCGACATTTTCCTATGTGAGCATAGGAAATCTAGACCCGCTCATTCTCATTTGCGTTTTCCCCCAACACCCCTCACTTTCTTTCCTTTTTCAACCAAGAGACAGGTCCACTTCCCCCCACGCTTCGCCATCCACCATGCTTTCTTCGCCTTTTCAACCAATATACCGGTTGGGTAGCCAGTATCTACTACTTTCCCCTGTTTCCTCTTAGAACCAAGTCCTAGATTCATGCTACAACTTTCCCACTTTCTTCCCTGTTTGAACCAACTCTTAGATTTGACTGTATGAACTACCTTTACCTCTAATAATAGTAAAAGTCTAGGTGGCTTTGGAACAGCCGACGGAAGTAGAAAAAGATCCACACGTAGCCACGTGGGGAGCTGGGGCAGCAGAGCAAGGCAGGTTTCGAAGGAATATATACCTGAGGGTCGTCGGCATGTGGCAAAGACGGCGTTGGGAGGCCGCATCTTGGCCACAATACCGCAGGAAGGAAGAAGGGGTCAAAGGCCCTCCTGAGCCGGCGCTCTCTCGGAGAGAACGACATGGCCGTCGATCAGGACGCGCAGGCAGCCGTTGGTCTCCTCCCTCGCCGCCGACGACAGCGTGAACGATGCACCTACACCCCTACCTCGGTCGAGGTGGTCCGGCCGGATTTGTGACCAGCTATGAGCAAAGAGAGAGTGTGGTCACCTATGTATTGCTTAGATCTGGAGAGCATGAGAGAGTGAAAGAGAGGAACCCTAGTAAACCAAGCGCTAAGGCTCCTGCTTATATATATAGTGGAGTGATTTTGTTGTTCCGGCTTCAAAAAAATGCGCTCCTACGTGTACCCGCGAGTGGGTGTGAGAGAACTAGTGCATGCGTGCACCACTTCTTTTCGTGAGAGTACAATATACTATGCCCAAAGAACGTTTGCCACAAGAGTAATAGTATAAGTGTATGACGTGTGAGCTAAAATAATAGGTGTGCGACGTCTTTTGTTTTTTAGAAGGTCTGAGGGTAGGGTGTGAAGAGCACATATGTGTGTGACGTCTACCTGCAGATATACGGTGGGTGCGAGAGGACTCGGGAGAGTCGTGACTTGTGAGGGTGTGTGTGTGCGTGAGAGAGAGGGGGCGCGTATCAATGCAATGCATGTGTCCATAAATCATTATCCGACAAATGTTCACCACCAGCCGTTTCCTGACGAACGCCGTAAGAACCATTAGATCGGCATCCGACAGTGTCAGGTTTGCCATGTCATTTAACAGAGCAGCCACTCCTCCTACACACAAATCTTCCACGTGAGTGTTAGCAACTGTCGTATGCTCCTCCCCCCGTTCGAAAATGCAGTGCATATAGCTTTATTGAAAATTCGAACATCGCAAACTTTTACTGAGTTTTCGTGTACTAAAATGCACATATAGAATACCCAGTATATATCATTTCATTCATCTTCGAGAGGTAACTATAAAGATGGGGGAGGAGTCTACAAAGAAAGACCATTGTATCACCTGCAGCAATTTCAACCATCCTTTGGTGTGGAGGAATATCATAGGAACTCTATATGATACGAGGCAACATTTTGGGTTCGGGGACCAGTGGATATATACATACAAAAAATTGTGGACGTAGGTTCGACTGAAAGGCAATGATGCATGGGCCCTGCATTTTGATATACCCGCTGCCGTGTGAAATTTGCTACTCTACTCAAAACTGGTAAGGTACACATGCATTGAGCGCATGAGATTTGGAAACCAAATTATGAATAAATACACACTATAGCATGTAAGCTTTGAGTCATATATACATGATGTAGGTGTTCATTTAGTTCTTATAGTTCATCTCATTCAAAATCAATTAGTTTTATAAAAAGGTTAAGATTCATGGGATTGTGCATTGTAAATCATAAAGTAAAAAACAAATAATGGCAATTCATTTAGAAAAAAACTTTGGGCAATTATGATACGGAAGATTCTAGAACAAAGGAGAAGTGCTTGTGTTTTGAGGTTTGTCCATTATGCTTAAGTTCAACCATGGAGTCTTCTAGATTCTACATGTGGCAGAATCTGGTGGAATGTTGATGATATCCAACGGCCAGTAGTGCTCGGATTCGCCATCTCCGCACTGTCAGATTAGCTTCATCCAACGACCATCTTTCAAAGTTATTCGCACACTATATAGGGGTATAGATGATTTTTATAGGATTTTTTCCTTTAGAGCCAATTGGTTCATAGGAATAGATTCATATACTCCACATTTCAAAGGAAATAAACATGATATCATTTTTATAGCTTTAGAGCCACTTGGTTCATATGAATGGATCCCTATACTCCCATAATTTCAAAGGAAAATAAACATTAGCGTATATTCAATAGAAAAGTTCCTATGAAGTGAACCAAATGACATCTCTTTTCTAATCCCTCATAGGAATTGAGATACATGTCATCTCTAGATTCAATAGAAAAGTTCCTATGATGTGAACCAAATGACATCTATTTTCCAATCCCTACTCATGAGAATTGAGATACATGTCATCTCTTTCCCTACAACCTCCATGTATACATCTTCTATTCCTAAATAGCTAGTATAACCCACTAGTAGCTTTTTTCCTAGACATGCAACTATGGCACAAGAACACGTCATGCATGCAAGTCATAAGTCACATTGTTTTTTCTACTCTATGCATGCAAGCACCACATCATCAATTCGTGCATGTTACTCATAAGTTATTTCTTGCATTAAATTTTGCATTGACAATGTATGTGCTGGTCATGTGCACACATATGTAGTTCACATTCACATTTTTGTTAGAAATGTCACTCTTTTAACTGCAATTCATTTTTTTCTCTTTGTACTCCCTCCGTCTAGGTGTATTTATTCTTCTGAAAACCAAATAATCCCAAAACGCTTTGGCACAGTACATTAACTCCCTCCTCGTTTCTTGTTTCATGACATATCAACCAATAAGAGATGTGGGTCGTGCATGCTTTCCCAAAACATAAGCACTTCTCCTTTGTTCTCGAATCTTCCGTATCATAATTGCCCAAACTTTTTTTCTAAATGAATTGCCATTATTTGTTTTTGACTTTATATGCTTTACAATGCACAATCCCATGAATCTTAACCTTTTTATAAAACGAATTGACTTTGAATGAGATTAACTATAGGAACTAAACGAACATCTACATCATGCATATATGACTCAAAGCTTTACATGGTATAGTGTGTATTTATTCATAATTTGGTTTCCAAATCTCATGCATTCAATGCATGTGTACCTTACTAGTTTTAGGTAGAGTAGCAAATTTCACACGGCCGCGGGTATATCAAAATGCAGGGCCCATGCATCATTGCCTTTCGGTCGAACCTACATCCACAGTTTTTTGTATGTATATCTCCACTGGTCCCCGAACCCAAAATGCTGACTCATTCCCATAAAACCAAGCGGCCCACACATATTAAGGCGTCGACTCGAACTCAATCCCTCTCCCGTTTACTACGACGTGGCCCCGCACGCTGTAGTACTCCTACAAACCCTACCGCCGCACGCATCATCGGTTTTCTTCAAGAGGACGAGGGAGAAGCGGATTTGTAGTGGAGGGGCTTTCAAAAAAATATGGATTTGTAGTGGAGGCCCCTACCCTAGGGTGCCCTAGGTAGCTGCTGCACGCATCATTGGTTTGCTCTTTTCTTTATGCTCTTGCGCCCTAGAGTGAAATGATGGTTGCTTCGTCCGTCCAGCTTAATGCGGGAAAGGTGGGGCTTTGTGATTTGACCCCTCAGTGCTCATTTACTACTACTGCGACGCTACGACTGGGGTGCCTCCAAGTCCAACCGCTGCTCCGAACTGTAATTTGGCGCATCGCACGTGGAACAAGACGGTGGATGAGCCACATGTTGGTCAAAGGGGTCCAGTTCAGTGTGTCACCATTTCATTATCGGAATGACCACCTTGAGCCTCATTCGGTTTGGAGAATTTTCAGAGGAATAACATAGGAACAAGGATTAGGAGGAAAATTTCCTATATATGCCTTCGGTTTATAGGAAATGCGTATAGGAATTTCGTAGGAATACTACTCATTTCCTGTGTTTTTGGAGGAAACTACACATCCACTCAAAGCTCATTTTGCGCGTAGGAATGAGGCAAGTCAATTCCTTAGGATGGCAAGTGCCATCCTATCAAATTTCTATACTACTCCTAATTCCTACGTTTTGATTTCCTCCAAACCGAATAAGCCCTGAGTTGCTACACCAACACGACAGGAGCAACCTACCACTTGGTTTTGCTCCTTGGTGAACCTCGACTATCTTGATCTAACTAGCAATGTGTCCCGTGCGTTGCAACGGATCCAAAATAGAATAATACATGTTCACAAACTTGAAAAAAAACTTGGTGTATATATCACTAAAAATATACTCGTATTATGTTCCACTCAAAATATATTCCTTGTGGCTGTTTTGATGAGGTGGGGGAGGGATGTGGTTGGTTTCAAGATACTAAGGTGTTTCTACAAATTGGAGCAGAGGAGTGGGGTCTTGTTGCAAAAATGCCACGACTTAGATCATAGTCGTTAGATGCAGATCTGATGGTCAGAAATGACGGATGGCAGACACACCATCATCACAAACTGGGTCTTTTATAGGAGTAGAGACAAGATACGTACTGTACTATCCTCTCCGTCTCGGTTTATAGGGCGCGCACGTAGTTCTCGGTCATCCATTTTACTAACTAAATATGAGTTACTATGTCACAAAAAGTATATGATTCGATTCTTAAGCGGATGTAGTTTCTAAACATATACTGTTCATCACATATATAGCCAGTTAAATTCTCAACCTAGAACGACGTGCATGCCACGTAAACCGATCTGCAGGAAGTAGTCAAAATGAGGTTATTTTACCGAGCGATGGGCGGGGGAGCATGGCCTGTCATGCGGTCCCACGTGTCATGATATACCAAGGCGATGCGCTTGTCCCTCTTGAGGCAGAACAATGGCAGAAGCAATACTACGTGGTTTTCTTGAAGGAGATGATGGCGAAGCGAAGTGTGAAATAATGGTTGCTTCGTCCGTCTGGGAAGGTGCGGCATTGTGATTTGACCCTCATTGCTCATTACTGCGTCCCCCCTGCTGTTCTGCACTGTTATTTGGTGCATGACACGTCGACCCGGTTGCTATATGTCCCACATGTCGGCAAGAGGAAGTACAGAATTCATGAAAGCGAGCGTCGACGGAGGAGTACAAGACACGACTTGGTTTTTGCTGCTTCGCGCTATCCATCGATACAAACCCGGACTAAAAAAAGGTGAGGGTGGGTCTTTTCTCGCGTGGCAGGCAGGGGAGTTTGACATAGTTTGTTCGAGGCAACGAGGCAGGAAGGGAAACAAGCAAATAAAGGTTGAGCGACTTAGTTTTGGGAAAATCTGATTTTACGGAGTACGTACCCACTTTGGAGGTAGTATACTACTTACTACTCCCTCCTTTCCGGTTTATAGGGCTTGTCTAAAAAAATCGTTTTTCCATTTTATAAGTCTCAACTACTACTAGTAGTAGTACCATCACATGTTGGATTTCGAGGTGCGTTAAATCACCCCATGCAAGCATTGTCAAGAGAAAACTCACCAATGCATGTAGAAGTTCATGGAAATTTAGTGGCCATGCATGCATTCGTTCTAATTAATGCCTCAGTAAACATAACTTCTTGAGAAAACGAGCGTACATTACTTGTGCAAACTACGAAATTAATTCCACCACTCACCGTCTACCTTGGTTGGAGAGATTTTGAAATTGAGCCATAAGGCTGGTCATAGTGGGGAGTAACTTAGACTAGTGTCATGCATATGACACTAGTCTAAGTTACTACCTTCATAATGCAAAGTAACATAATAGTAGTATCATAGATGGCTTCATTTATTAACTTGTAGACTCATCTTGTATTGGGAAGCGCTATGTTACAGTAAATATTATGTTACCACTTCTCATTAACTATTTTCCACATAAGCAAAATTTTCTTGGAGTGCGCTATGTTACTAGCTAAGTTACTCCCACTATCACCAGCCTAAACTAGAAAGGAGGGAGTAGTAACATAGCCCAGGGTAGCTTGCTGCACCATGGACTCCAAGGAAATTTTTGTAGTAGTACTACTCCTATATACTACTCCAAGGAAATTGAGCCATAAACTGGAAAGGAGGGAGTACTTCTAAAAGACATATATTCCAAACAATATGATAATCTCTCTAACCAAGGTAGGGACGAGGAGTAAACGGAGGGAGTAGTAAAATTTTCTCCTCAGATCTGCGAGCCATCACAAGGCGTGGGCGAGGAGGCGTGAGGCATAGTAGGCAAGCTTCACCTCGTCCCGCGAGCCACCGCGCCCGTGGGCGGGGGAGACAGCGTACTAAGCAAGCTTCTCCTTGTTCTGCAAGTTGACGGGACACATCAAAAGTAATACTTACATACAGAGCATCTCGAGTGTATAGAACCTTGCCTCTAAGGTAGGCCCCATATGACACATCAAGTCGCAATTTGTTAGTTCACCCGTGGTAGATGATTCTCCATCAAGTGGACAACCAGTAGACGTGTCAAATTACCACGTGGGATGCCTTTTCATATAGAAATGAGCTCCACCGTGTACCCGTGCGGGTGTGGCTGGGAAAGAGACAGGAGTACGTGTGCCGTGCGTGCACCTCTTCTCTTCGTGCATGTCCCCCACCTACGTGTGTGTGTGAGAGAGAGAGATACAAACCTAGACATAATGCGCCGCCCATCCCCATGCCTTCACCCAGTCTGACCACCAATCACCACCACGCCCACTCCTCCTCACCTCATCGCTCATCTTTCTCGAGATATCATTTTTTCGATGAAATTCTCGAGATACCATTTTTTCAATAAAATTCTCGAGATATCATTAGTTTTTACACATGGGATTACTCCTGCATGGGTCAATCACAACAGGTGTTTTGTAAAAAAATGCATCTTGATGTTCCGTGCAATGCACGGGAATCTTGCTAGTCCATGAAAACAACACATGGCAAAATTTCACGGTGAACGAGGGATTTGAATCTGCTGGCACAGGCTGTTTGGATTTTGCCCGGGGTAGCCAAAATATTGGCGACCCTTTTGTCCACCGGTGCCTTTGCCACCGATGAACGAGGAATGGCTCGGGTGCTCATGCATCCTCCAGCACGCACGTTGGAGACAAGCTCGCAGGAGCTGTGCTTTTTTTGTCCCACCACGCCGCCTGAGCCGGCCGTAGACCGACCGGCGACCCGCATATTATGCCATCCAACCATAGCCGCACACATTCTGACAGCAACTCAACCAACCAGACGAAATTCACGTAAACACGATGATATTTCTCATAAACAATGACAGAATTCATATAAAATACCGGATTTTCATACAAACATGACGGATTTCATTACATTTAAATCTACTAAGCGGTGCTAATTCTGGACAACACAGGTATATAATACCTGGCCTAAATGGCCGCCCGCCGATCCATTTGTGCTCCTCATGTCTGGCAGCACAATCACCGGAATGCCGGGAGCTCCGGAGGTATATGCTTCAGCGCAAAGGACAGCTCACTTCCCCGCTGCCCAACTGATATGGTTGGTTGATGCCCAAGATGATGGTGGAAGGGGCTTCTCCGCTTCCGTGGAGCCCACGCGGGGTCGACGAAGGTCCTCGCAACAAAAATATCCGGCACGACACCTGTTGTGTACGCCGGCGTCACCTCCGTGGTGGCCTTCATGGGACCCAAGTGGCGGCGGCCTCCCGTGTTCTATTTATCCTCGATGATGGCGGCGGACGCGGAGGCGTTGGCCACCGACTCATCACTCTCCGCGCACCCGGCTTCTGTCTCTGCTTGCATGGCGTGGCCGCCGGCATGGGAGTCTCGGCCTCAGAAACGGGAGACGCGGTCGAAGACACGGGAGGCGCGGTATGTGGCGGTGGCGTGGACGGCAGCAACGACGCCCGTGCGCCGCTCCTCGTCGAGCTGGCCTGGAGCGGCGAGTTGCTGAACCGCGCGCCAGCTTGGGGCGGCAACTGGCTCCGTCGGGCGAGGGGAGGGAGGTGGATCAGCGAGCTGCATAGCTCGTATCCGGCGGGCTCGGCGGGCCACCCGGCCGACTTGGATGCGGGATAACTACTCTTCGTAAGCCATTGTAAGAGTGGTAAAAATGGTGAAGGAGGAGATAGGGGAGCGGCGGAGGGGTGTGATTCTTGGTCGGCATTTGGCCTCGTTTAAATAGGAGATTAAATAGACGGCGGACGGCGTTGCGTTTCATGTCGGCCTGGTCATGAACGGACGTGTGTCCAGAGTGGGTTTCTCGGCTTCCACACGGGTTTCATGGAGGCGTTTGAATGCGGCAAGGAGGCGTGTTCAGCCGGGCGTGCATCGAGTGGCACCCTCGACTCTGACGTACGACACTGCGCCGTTCTTCCACTGACGTGTGGGTTCTTTGGGTACATGGCCTGCATGTCAGTGACCCAACGCAGGCAGCGCACGGTAGAGGAACTTTTGGTGGGCCAGGGCGGTCAGAAGCGGGCATTTCATAAACTGACGATTGTTCATTGAGTGTGACGTCATCTATTTCATCTAGATAAGCCTACTATATAATGTAAGAGAATTTTAAAATTTTCATATACACGTTGATAGCCCGTTCGATACGTTGTGATTCATAAAGACCGCTTCAAACATCAATGTTCTGCTTATCACAGATAAGATTGATCAAACCTTGCAAAAAAAGGATTAGATTGATTAATACCCGTAACGATCCATGTCCTTAACAAAGGGTGCATGCACGTATAGGTTGAGCATGTGTCTTGCGTCATGTGCAGTGTGCATGAAGGCGTGCGAGTGTTGCGTGCGTGCATGTGTACATTTCAGTGTTGCATGCATGCGTGCGTACGTGCGTGTGTTCGTGAGTGCATGCGTACGTGTCAGTGTTGCATGCCTGCATGCGTGCGTGTGTTCGTTATGTGTACGTGTCAGTGTTGCACGCCTGCATGCGTGCGTGTGTTCGTGCGAGTGTTGCGTGCGTGCATGTGTACGTGCGGGGTGAGGCTACACGTCAGTCGACTGACTTTTTCATCTCTGGTCAGTAGATTTTCCAGCCGTTGGATACGAAATCAAGGGCCTGCAGTTTATCTTCAACCTCCACCCCCTGAGCCGCCAGCCACCGCCGGCCGAACCGACAGCCTCCGCCGCTGCGGCGGCCCATGTGACCACGCCGCCCGCCCGCCCCAAAACCACTCCCCATCGCCGATCTGCCACGCCCGGCCATCCTCTAGCTCCCCCACCGAAGCTTTTTCTCCGGCGATCCCCACGCCACCGTCCAATCACCGCGTCCCCCACCGCCGGCGACTGCCAACCAGAGGTCTCACGAGTTTGAATCCCCACCGACCACTAATTTATTACCATTTATGTCCTTCATATACGCGCTGACGGGTGGGCCCTATGGTAATGTGCGCTGCTGAATGTGGACCGTTTGTCAGGTCAATTGATCGTGTCATCAACAAATTACGGAGCTGTATGATGGTGAGCGAGTGACCGTATGATCACCCTAAAATGTATTTTATTAACACAGTACAGACTCAAACTACCATTTCTTTCTTTCATATACGCGCTGACAGGTGGGCCCCACGGTTACACGCCCCGATGGTGCAACACTAGTTGCGCCACGTGGAACGCTTCGACCGGTCAATTGATTGTGTCATCAACAAAATACGGAGTTATGCGGGTGAGCGGTGGACCGTATAATCACGACATGTATTTTTTTAACATGGTACAGATGCAAGCGCTCATATATAGGCGCAAGCACTCACCGCTATAAGCGCAGACACGCAGACCCTACCCCTATGAGCACCTTCGAGAGAGTGTGCCAGCATATGATCTTGAGATTTTATGAAGTCACCATAGGTGCCTCGTAGTTGAGTGCAACATCTCCTCCCACTGAACGCACATCGCCGGAAAAATACTGAAATTAACCCAGGATAAATGGGAGCACCATGACTTTAACCCTGGTGGGCTCGAGAAACCACAGTCCTCCTAACCATCCAACCACAGGTTGGTTAGCACCACAAAATGTATGTCGACCATGATGAGCTTATTCTGAAGTCCAGTGACCATATCGTGCTTTCGCTTCAAATACAATGACTGTAAGTGTCGTCAACAAAATACGAAGCACGCATCAAATACAATGTCCGTCAGTGTCATCAACAAAATACGAAGACGTATCGTGAGCTAGATACCGTTTGATCACCACGAGAATATATACGGTGACCGTAATGGGCATATTTTAAAGTCCACCTTTCGTATAGTGCTTTCGCTTGAAATATAGTGACCGTCACGCGTGAATGTGTCATGGTCATGCATACTTTTAGAGGGCTGAGAGATAGTTTGTGTGCGTACGTGAAAGTGGTGTAGAAAGAGGGGGTATCCGGTGGAGACAAGGAGAGATATGCCCTTCGTTTCTCTTTCCCGTGACTAATATTTTAGGAGAAAATATAAACATTCACAATGCAGAACAAATATTTTTGGACGCACCATGCAATTAACTTTCATGTATAACATTGTACTATTGTATATGCTTATTTTCTTAGTGGCCGATTACGTGTGTGGTGTGGTGGGCACATCATTTCTAGTTGGGGTGGGCACATCATTTCTAGTTGTGGTGGGTCAACATGAGGACCCATGGGTCGGTTCCATCATGCGCCACATAGGTTGGACCGAGACGCATTATATGAAGACCCATGTGGAGGACTCGGCGTACAACACGAAGCTACCAGAGTCGTGGAGGACTCTATCCCCGCTGGTGATAAGCCGACTATATATGATTTGTAACCCTAGGCCCCGAGTATGTAATAGAAGCCTCGGGGCTAGTTCGTCGATAGTATACACACACACACAATTCCTGCTATTCACGTGTACTTTGTACACACCCCTATTACTAATATACAGTACCAGGAGTAGGCCTTTTCCTCAATTGCAAGGGCCTGAACTTGGGTAAAACTTTGCCTCGTATTACCATCCAGCCTAACAGTCAGGGATATCCTACCGAATGATCTGATGGAATCATATCTGCCAACTACTAAGAGAGAGGTGTGTATGGGGGGGCAATGTGTGCGAGAGAGGCCTAAAGATAATGTGTGTGCGGGAGACACGTAGGCACATATATGTGCGTATAGAGGGCTAGTAGAGATTGCGCGTGTGTATATATGCACATGAGAGAAATAGTGTTTTCCAACTGAGATTAGTGAAAAGAGTGGTACATAGTAGTCAGAGAGAGAGAGAGAGAGAGATACAGAGGGAGAGAGAGATACAGAGGGAGTGTTTACGTGAGACACCCCGACACCCCGGGAGAGATTGTGAGCATGTGTGAAAGAGAAATGCCGATGTATATAAAGTGTGTGCACTTATCCGTTAGTTAGAGAGATATATAGCATGTTTGTGAGAACGGGCCGAGGCATAGTGCATCTACGTGTAAAAGGCGGTTCTACGCATTAAATTAAAATATAAATGGCATTATTATTTTGGATGAAATCATGAATTTTACAATTTGCGTATGAACGAAAATTGGTCTATCAGACACCCATACTCTATTGAATTCTAATATGTGCATGTGTTTATTTCATATTATCGATCCATAGAGTGAGAGCGGTTTGAAATACAGGCAATGCATTGCTTTTGCAATTCATATATAAACATTAATTAGTGCACTCCATGTTGTTAGTGTGAAGCACTTTATACATTTGTCACTTACAAGGATACATTCCAAATTGCTAGCTACATAATAGAATACATGTTGAATTCAACATAAAGGGGGTTTTGAATATTCGAATTCATAGGAAGTGCATTCATCTATTTGAACCCGAGATAATGACATTTGTAAATCAGATCTTAAAGGGGGCATCAATCTTTGTTGTGCCTTTGAACAAGCTATATATTCATACGCATGTCTAACTATTTTTTTGCAACCAAGGAGATTATATCTCGAACCATGCATGAACTATGGTAAGTTGCATATATTTTAATATATACTCGTGTACAATGTATATTCAAATGTACCCACTCCATTCCAAAATAATCGTAGTTTTAGGATTTTCAAGAGTAAAGATTTGTGAAGTTTGACAAATCCTGAAAGTTCAATTCAAGAGAACCGAAAATGTTAATGCTTCTGCTCCCAAGTATTGAACGAAGTGCCAAATAAGCCTCTGGTCACCCGAAACCGCGCGAGACTGATGTTTGGTGGTAGGAAATTACTGTCCTGACTCTGGCACGTGTAGCCTATCAGCCCGATGTCCAAAGGTCTAAACCGGGGTAGGTTTGTAAATTCACCAAGACGCCAGTCTCAACCGCCTCCGAGAAGCATTCATACGCCATGGGCGCCTAAACACCCATGCACTCGGCCGAAATCTATCCTGCCCACCATTTGGGACACCTAAGATTACTGTCCTACCCCCAACCCGCAATATGTCCGAAATTTTAGATGGGGGCAAAGTTTGTAACTTTCCCCAAATTTCAAGCAAGCGCGTCCCAAACCGAAACATTGTTCACCCTTAGCCCCCCTCCCTACGTTTCCCCATTCATACTCCGTGGGCGCCAAAACGCCCTCTCCACCAGCCGTGAAACCCCAGCCTCCTCTGTCCTTCACCCCATCGCGCCCAATCCACCACCGCCCTCCTCCATCATGTCGGAGCCGGTATCCCGACGTCGTCGTCCAACGCAACCGCAAGTGCAACGCCCTCAAGGACTTAGTAGCTGAAGCCGAGGCAGAGCTGCCTCCACGACACCGACGCCGATGTGTGCCGTACCAGAACCACTTCGACCACGCCATCCTGCGCCTCACTGCTGCCGCTCAACTGTCACAACCATCCACCGCACCGGTGCTGTTCCCGCTACGCCATCGTTCGCCGCCTCGGATCTGGTTCCTCGCTGCCGACAGACGGCCACCGCACCACACTCAACAACTTGGCCGTGGGTTCGTCCAAGGCTCCAGCATCCTCCACAACTTCTCGTTTCCAGCGAATCATAAGAAGATCATTGGAAAAACAGAAGGAGGACACATCACTGCTAGCAGAAAGAGGTACTCCTCTTCCCTTATTCGTGCAAATCTTACGTCTCTGCTCACACCGTATTCATCCCACGAAAGAAACTAGTTGAGCGCTCCGTACTGCATCTTCTTCATGATACTAAATGCACAAAGTTTCCTCCCATTTACTATTTCACCTTTGCTAGAGGTTAGTAGCCCGCTTGGATTTCAATTCAGGGTCAGTCGAATCGCAATCAAAAGAAGCAGCACCCGCTTAGGCATGCGGAGCACCTAGTCTGCCTGTTCGCCGGGGAAGCGGTGCATCGGTGTCTATCATAGGGGTGTGGGGCGCAGGAGCTGCTTGCGCCCGATCCGGAGACAGTAAACTTAGCTCTGCAGTTGATGATCTCAATTGCCACACACAACCATCCCAAGTGCTTGCTTTAATTTCGCGCTGTCAAATGTGGTTGCATGTTGCATATGGTGTCTAGCTTGTATTGCTTCCAATTTGGTTAAATTGCATCAGCTTACTTTACACATTATACCTTTGATAATGACACGCCTTCCTATTTTTGATACATACTATATATGTCTATTAACCATGTTCGTACATCTAACTAATGCTCTTTTGTATCCCTCATCAATCACTTATGACGAGACAGTCACCCCAGTGGGTTACTGTGAGACGCGCTACTCGTTTAAAGAGTGCAGTGTCATCCTCCCCACATGATTCTCAAGAGACAACAAGGCTAAATGAAGATAGTCAACGTAGCTCTCTAGTTGATGACCCCAATTCCCCCACACCACCATCGCATGTGCTTGCTCTTACTTAGCAGTGTGATATGTGGTTGCATGCATGTTGCATATGGTGTGTACCTTCTAATGCTTCTAATTAGGGTAAATTGCATCTGCTTAATTAACACATTATACCTGTGAATATGACATGTGTTCCTGTTTTTTGTACATATTACGTCTTTCTATCAACCATGTTCTTAATCAAACTAATTTTCTTGTGTATCCCTCATCAATCACTTCTAACGAGACACCTTCAAGTTGACAGTGTAATATTGGTTGCATCTTGCATATCATTTCAAACATGTATTGCCTCTAATTTGTTGAAGTGCCACTTATAATGAGACACATCTAACTTGGTAGAGTGATTTTGGTTGGATCTTTCATATGGTGTCTAGATTGCATTGGTTAGAATTTTTTGAAATGCCTTCTACTTAGCGTTTTTCGTACATATTCCGTCCTCCTACAATGTGGTTGACATACATAAAAGTTGTGTTCGTCAGTATCATGCATCAATGAATTTGGAAGTGCGAATTTCATTCCTTTTGTCTTGCGTGTTTACTTGACAAGGCAAAATCTAAAAGGATGAAGGCACGGAATGATGGTGGTCCTCTGGAGCAACCGAAACAGATGATCTCTGCAGATTCTCCTGCTACTCCTACTGCAGTGCAAGTTCCAAATCTCATCTCCCCTACTGCATAACCCCAGGTGCTTGCTCTAACATGGCAGTGCGATATCTGGTTGCATGTTGCATATGGTGCCTAGCTTGTATTGCTCCTAATTTGTTAAATTGCATCTCCTTAGCTTACACATTATACATGTGAATATGACACGCCTAGAGAAAAATAGGCACATCTAGAATACCAAATGCACATCATTGGATACATCATGAGTAGTATTTTCAGATTGTACATGTTTGGTATTGTAGATGTAGACAATTTTCTCTATACACTTGGTCAAAGTTCACAAAGTTTGACTTTCAGAAAAATTTATAGGCACTACATTGTGGAACAGAGGGAGTATTGCTTCTAATTTGGTAAAATACATTTGTTAGGCCACCCTTTTAATTTGGCAGAGTGATATTGGTTTCATCTTTCATATGGTTTCTAGCTTGCATTGCTTATAACTAGTTCAAACACCTTGTGCTTAGTTTACACTTTATACATCATACATGTCAATATGCCATGCCATCCTGTTTTTCATACATATTCCATCCTCCTATGATGCGTCTCTCTTACATGAAAGTGGTGCTCGTCAGTATCATGCATCAATGAGTTCTGAAGAGCAAATTTTATTCCTTTTTCTTGTGGGTTTGAATTAACAAGGCAAAATCAAAAAAGAGGAAGGAAAAGAGGAAGGAAGGCGATGATGGTGGTCCTTTGCAACAACGTAAACGGAGCATCTGTACGGATTCTCCTTGTACTGCTAGTGCATTACAAGTTCCAAGTCTCCGCTCCCCTACTCCACCATCCAAGGTGCTTGCTCTAACTTGACAGTGTGATATCTGGTTGCATGTTGCATATGGTGTCTAGCTTGTATTGCTCCTAATTAGTGTAAACTGCATCTGCTTAGCTTACACATGATACGTGTGAATATGACACGCTTTCCTATTTTTGGTACATACTATATTTGTCTATCACACCATGTTCTTACATGAAACTACTCTTCTTGTGTATCCTGCGTCAGTCACATATGATGGGACACCTTTAAGTTGGCAGTGTGATATTGGTTTGCCTCTTGGATATGATTTCTAGCATGTGGTGCTTCTAGTTTGATGAACGCCACCTATGACGAGACAGTTTTAACTTGGCGGGGTGATATTGATTGCACCTTCCATATGGTGTCTAGCTTGCAGTGCTTCTAATTTGTTAAAGTGCCTTCTGCTTAGTTACCACATCATAGGTGTGAATATGTCAAGCTGTCCAGTTTTTCGTACATATTCCATCCTCTTATCATTACTTTGCCTTTCATCAGAGTAGTATTCGTCAGTATCATGCATGAATGAGTTCTGAAGAGCGAATTTATTTCCTTTTTCTTGTCGGCTTGACGTCACAATGCAAAATCAATAAAGCGGAAGGAAATTGGTAAGGCATTGGATGATGGTGGTCCTTCCAAGCAACTGAAACTGAGGGTCTCTACAGATTCTAATCCGCCATCCTCCCAACAAGATTCGCAAGACAACACAAGGCTAGACAATCAACGTAGTTGTGTAGATGATGAGCACATCTCCCCTACTCCACCATCACAGGTGCTTTCTCTAACTTGGCACTATTATATGTGGTTGCATGTTGCGTATGATGTCTAGCTTGTATTGCTTCTAACTTTGTTGAATTGCTACCTTACTTTACACATAATGCATGTGAATATGACACTTGTTCCTGTTTCTAGAACATATGTGTAGATGATGAGCACACTCCCCTACTCCACCATCACAGGTGCTTGCTCTAACTTGGAACTGTTATATGTGGTTGCGTGTTCGTATGATGTCTAGTTTGTATTGCTTCTGATTTTCTTGAATTGCATCTGCATAGCTTACAACTTATACCTGCAACGATCACTTACCCATAAGACACATTTAACATGGGAGTGTGATGTAGGTTGCATCTTTCATTGTCTTCTAGCTTGTACCGCTTCTAATTTCTTGAAATGGCACTTACGACGAGACACTTTTTACCTGACAGTGATATTGGTTGCATGTTCATATGGTGCCTAGCTTCCATTTCTTCTAATTTTGTTGAAATGTCTTCTTATTACATTTTTTCATACATATTCCATCCTCCTATCGTACGTATGAATATGCAATGTTGTCTTTCTTTGTATATATTCCATCCTCCTATCCCGCGCTTGCCTTACATCAAAGTAGTGTTTGTCTGCATCACGCATCAACTAGTTATGCAGAGCTAATTTTATTCATCTTCTTTTGGTTTTGACTTCATAAGGCAATATCAGAAAATAGGAAGGAAAAGAGTAAGTTAGGGGATGTTAGTGGTCCTCCAGACCGACGCAAACAGAGACTCTCTACATTTGCCACTGCTACTACTAATGAAGTTGAAGTCCCAAGTCTACATGATGAGTTCATCTCCCGTACTCCACCATCGCAGGTGCTTGCTCTAAGTTGATAGTGTGATAATTGGTTTCATGTTGCATATGTTGTCTAGCCTGTATTTCTTCTATTTTGATTAAATTGCACCTGCTGAGTTTATACATTATACATGTGCATATGACATGCCTTTCTGTGTCTAGAATACACTGCATCTATCAATCATACCATGTTCTTACATCAAAGTACTGTTGTTGTGTATCCCGCGTCAGTCACTCATGATTGGATGCTTTTAACATGGCAGTTTGATAGTGGTTGCATCTTGCATTGATTTCTATGTTGTACTGCTTCTAATTTTTTGAAATGACACTTTTAACTAGGCAGAGTGATATTGGTTGCATCTTTCATATGGTGTCTAGCTTGCATTACTTCTATTTTCTTGAAAATCCTTCTGCTTAGTTTACACATCATAGCTGTGAATATGTCATGCCATCCTATTTTTCTTACATATTCCATCCTCATACGGTTGTCTTACATCAAAGTATTGCTTGTCTGTATCATGCATCAATGAGTTCTGAAGAGCGATTTTATTCTTTTGTGTTGTGGGTATGCCTTGACATGGCAAAGTCAAAAAAGAGCAAGGAAAAGAATATAGTAGGGAATGGTGTTACTCGTTGGGTGAATGGGAAAAGGATCTGCCCTCGAGATTCTGCTGGTACTTACAGTGCAGTAGAAGGTCCAAGTCCACCGGCTAAATCTACAAACACAAGATTACTCGCTTCCACCACCTGCAAAGATCCGCTTCAACTGCATCAAAGATCTCAACGAGTTACTCGTTCATTTGCTCGAAGGCGGCGGTTCCCAAGCTGCATTCACACTTAACACTACTTCAAGTACTCACGACACAACAGGACTTGGCAAGATCGGATGAACCTCATGAGCATCAACACCAAGATGGTACTGACCGAGTCAAGTTGCAGCTTGCATACTCCTTTATATGTACTCTCACGGTTTGATGTGCACTAACACTTTCCATATTAGATTCTTGAACTAGCACCACGGCGCAAGCTAAATCAGACATCAGGGATAATGCTTGATGGATTAAAAAAATATAAAGGAGGAAGAATGGAGATCCATTTTGAGGCAGGTTTAAAAAGGCCACGTGATGCTACAGAGTCAGCCAAGTTAGTATCAGAGGCAGCCATTGCCGTTAGGTGTCATGCATGTATCCTCCCAACGTGGATCCAGTACAGGAATGAGAAAGACAATATCTAGTTTAACACATTCCTTCACCATTTACCCGTAAGTAATGTTATTCACTGCAATTTGCAATATTGTCTTGCTTTGTGCCATACTTTCTAGCTTCCTCCTAATAAGACTCACATTCTTTTTTCAACAGATGAGGTTCAAGTTGGATCCAAAAGATGATGCAACTAAACAAGCATGCACTCATGTTTTTCAGTTTGCTCTGCGACAGTACCGGTACCACCTTAGAAAATCTCACTTTGAAGGCAAGTCTAACAATAAAATTGTAGGAGATATGCCCTAGAGGCAATAATAAATTATATTATTTATCTCCGAGTTCATAATTATGTTTATGTTCCATGCTATAACTGCAATGATTCTCGAGTTACGCAATATCCACGAGGCTCGGAGGAAGACTCATATGCACGTGTGGAATAATAAATGGTAAGAAGTATTCTTAGTCCGGCCTCTAAGAATAGCTCAAGTGTTGCATGATGGTTACATTCACGATCATGGGCATGTCAATGCCAGCAACTTTGAGGGCACAATGTTAAGAGAACATTTGGGTTGAATCGACCCAGATTGATGTTATGCTATAAGATTCATTCGTCACAAGTTAATGGTGCATAACACAAAGATGGTTAACGTTTGCATAATTCCTTAGACCATGAGAGTATCGAGTTTCTTCATGCTTGCTTCATGAACTTTGGGGTTTGTTAAACATCATCCGTAAATGGGTGGCTATTACGGCGGCTTAGGGTTCATGGAAAAGTGTGTCAAGTAACTTGATAGCTCAAGATTGGGATTTGCTCCTCCGAAGATGGAGAGATATTCTCGGGCCCTCTCGGTATTACGGTATCCATCATCGTGCGGCGGAACCGCAGTGTGATTTGATCACTGGGATGCCGGAACACGGAAACAAGAAAAGAGAACAATACCGGTAACGAGGTAACTAGCATAGTGGACAAGTTGTTGATCCACGGGAATGCCAACATGTCTCACCTCGGGTATTTGTAACATATCGCGAAGCAACAGGAATAGCACATTTAAAATCGGAGGTTCACTCGAATATTCATTCGTGTGGGTATAGGGGTCAATATGGGTGTCCACGGCTCCGATCTTGATCATTGATCGGAAGGGTTTCCGGGTCATGTCTATACTTCACCGAACCAATAGGGTCACACGCTTAAGGGTCATCTATCTGCTAAATAATAGACAGGGAGTCTGAGAGAAAATCATCGAAAAAGTTTCGGACACCGAAAAGTTTTGGACAGTGGAAAAGTTCCGCAGAGAGAGGTCACCGGATGAGTTTCGGTGAAACTGAAATAGTTGTTTCGGGGTATGCCATTAAGTCAAAATGGTTTCGGCACATGCCTGATAATTCTTGGAGGGTGCCAGAATCATTCTGGAAACATTTTGGAATTTTCAGAAATAAAAACCGGAAATGTTTCAGAGCTGCTGGAATCGGTTCAGATGCTTTTCGCGGATGAAATTCACTAACCTGGAATTGTTCCATAATGCGTTGAAAATCATTATGGTGGGTACTGGAAATGTTCTAATCCCACATAAATATTTTCAATTCGAACGGACGCTGAAAATGTCGTCATGAATAGTGAAAGTGCTTTTTGGGATATTTATGGAAAGCCACCTTTTGGGGCTTTTCCCAAAAGGCTTCTAGACGGACTTGGGGATCAAGGAACCCCCTTTGGGGGGCCCCCATGAGGGTGGGACGTTGGAGGGTGTAGCTCCTCCATGGGGCTCCACTTGTCATCCCTTTATGCCCTTTATGCCCTTTTATGTGTGACATAAAGTGTGGACATTTTGGGTTTTTCAAGTGTCCCCTACCCCTTGGGTTTTCCTATAAATAGAGGTGGAGAGGCACTCTCCACACTCACTCTTTCTCACATACAAGTGCCATTGCAATGATCTGGCTTCTCTCTCCCTCCCCGCGAAATAGTTTCGTAAAGCCGAAAGGTTGTCTGGGTCCCGGTGGGAACTAGTTCTGGACGGCGAAGCCCTGCCGGATAGATGACACCGTATGTGTGCAACTCTGTAGAGAGTTCGAAGTTTCGATCTTGGTGCCCGAGGGGCTGTTCGAGAATGCCTCCCGAAGGGCTGTCCAAGTGACGGTCCGAGTTCTGTGAGTCCTCCCGAAGGGCTATCCGCAACACCGTTCGGGGGACTGTTCGACTGCCTCCCGGAGGGCTGTATGAGGAGGGTATACATCCTCGCGGTTGGGAGGTTGTAAATCCTAGCTGCGGGGATCTGCACCGCCGATCGTCATCGACTCTACTTCCCGCTGCGCTACGAGTCGGTAACGAAAAGGATCAAACCATGTATGCAGTCTCCATAGTGGTCCTGGGCTGGTACGTAGGTTGGAAAATTTTTGTTTTCTGTTGCGTTCCCCTACAGTGGCATCAAGATCCGTGCTATGCGTAGATGCAGGTTTCGATCTAGAATACATGGAGATGTATGGGTATTGCATAATATAATTAGGTAGTAGATGAGATCTATTGCTGAAAATTATTTATGCGGGTGAAAAATGAAATCGGTTACCCGACGTTCTTGTTGCTTCCCTAGAATTTGCGTTTGCTCAATCTCGAGACAGCATGGTGGAATTTGACAAAGTTCTGGAAATCCGTGATGCTGATTGATCATGGAAGTGCTATCAGTTCTTTGGGTTCTGCCGTAGTCAAAAGAAAGATGAAGTTCGCAGATGAAAGGGCATTGCAGATATGATCTGCACGGGGGTCATGCGTATGACTAAGTTTAGTATGGGGCTCGAGATTTAATTATCTCGTGTTTCATACACCCCGAGATGTTAATCTAGCAACTTGAATAATCATACTTGACGATAAAACGTTGGTAGCTTCGGTTTAAGTCAAAACCTTAGAAGCCACGAAAAATAAAATTTGCATAGACCAATTAGAGGCGTCTAACTTGGTTTTGCAGGATGTGCATGTGATGTGGTATGGCAATGCTCATATTCAATTTGATTATGTATGAGATGACTATATGATGTAATTAACATGACCTGTGATTCATGATTCGGCATGATGGGTGGAGCCATATGATTGTCACTTTAATGATCTGCGTGTCAACCTTAAGTAATGCACTTATTTTATTAGCTATAGAGATAGCAATATTATCTGGTGCATCGACAGGGTGGTGGCAATCTTCGTGAAGGTGAACACCGATGCGTAATGTCAAGACGAAGGAATGAAAGACTTCTCCGTCATAAAGGGCTATACCATATCATGCTATTATGAATTGCCTGAGATGTTTATCCCTTTGATGCACCCTTTTTGATTGCGCGGTAGTCACTTTTTATTAGGGTGATCTCTCACTAAAATATCAAGTAGTTAGTGTTCTCCCAAGTGTAGCACCGTCACGGCACCTATCTTTTCGGGGTGCGCCATGCATGCATGGGTACGAACGATTAGAGAAGTGTGAGGCGGGTGAGGTCGACTCGCAGCAAGATCACTTGGTTGTCTTCACATTCATGGCAGGATCGTCCTGAGCTCGGAACACACGCATCGAAAGATGAGCAAGAGGCACATAGAGATGTGATCGGCAAGTTGGCCTGCCGATTAAAATTCCCGTTATGAGATGATGATTCTATGGCGATGAATTGAAGTCTGGATCTTGTGTCACTCATAATCAATTTTGAGAGATATTGATTTGAGTTGGAGCGCATTGTTGAATTAACATGTTTAATTCCCAGTGCAATTAATTATGAACATTGTCTAAGTGTTTCTTGCAAAATAGTTGTAGAATAACGGCTCACGTTTCCACCTTCCCTGATAAAATTTAATAGCTATTAAATATCTGGTTAAAACTTTACGATTGGTAACGTAATGTGAGGATTTTCCTCAAAAGTGCCAAGAAGGACTTTGTCCTATCGCATGCTTTCCGTATCCTCCCGCTGATGCTATGGATCATGTGACTCTCGTCCTTCGATCCAAAAGCTAGAATTCTATTATGGTCAAGTGGAATATGTTTGCTTCCATGAAACCCAAACTTCGAAAGTTGGGATAGTTATATGATATTCATGGAACTGAAAATTATTTTCAGATACAAACAAAGCAATGTTTGTTTGCAAGTATTAGTAAAAGTGTATACTATGCATTTGACTGTTGGGAAAGGGATCCAAAAGAACGCCTGTCATATAATGAAAGGTGAATAAAACAACAACTTAAAGAGAAAGGAAGTGTCCAAAGGGTGTTAGTATGACTTACACGCCTAGGAAGCCCGGGGCTAACGCCACTCTTAAGTTGGATGCTTCTTTTGCGAGTAGGAGAAATACTAAAAGTTAAACTGTTAGAAGTATAAAGGCAAAAAGATTGAAGACTGGAATATCCAGCTCATACGTATGAATGTCATACGAGTTATTGATGTATAGAAGGCTGGTCAGAAGAAATAGTTCTTGGGAATTATGATTAAACTTGTTAATAACTAATTCTTGGGTATTGTGAGTTTATCACAAAGATACCCGCTCGATTTCATTCTGTTTCGAATCCATGCAAGATCTACTACCGCCTGAAAGACTGGCCATGAATGATTTTTAGATACACACTTGGAACATATTAAATGTTACTATATCTTCCATCGTTGTATTACCCTATGTATTTATTTTCATAAAACATTTTAGAGTTTTACACACTCTAGCCCATTGCATAAAGTATCTTGCAAGAAGGTTGTTCATAAGAGAACTTTTGATGTTCGATGTTGTGAATAACAGAAGAGCCATACTTCCATTGTGAATGAGATGTATGTTATGAATAATGATATTAATATATTACCTCTATGTTTACTTTCATAATTCATTTTAGAGTTTCTTACACTCTAGCCCATTGCACAATGTTTGTTGCAAAAGAGTTGTTCATAAAAACAACAATTGTTGTTAAGTATTATGAATAACATGAAGGGCCATGCTTCCATCCAAGATGGGATGTATGTTATGAATATTGATGGTAAAATGATACATCCATAACGCTGACACTAAATGTCGCAAGACTGAGAATACCACACATGTGTGGCATTGCATTTGGTCACATTGGAGAAACCCGCATGGAAAATTCCATTATGATGGATTTTGAAGTCGTTTGGTTATGAATCATCTGACACTTGCAACTTTTCTCCGAAAAGTGAAGTGACTGAAATACCGTTCACAGGCCATAAGGAACGAGCAACAAACTTATTGGCTATCATACATTTTGATGTGTGTAGTTCAATAAATGTTGTTGCAAGTGGTGGATTTATTTATCTTCAGAAATGACTCAAGTAGATATATGGATATTTACTTGATGAGACGTAAGTCTGGATCTTTTGAAATCATTAGAAAGGTTTTCAAAAATGACATAGAAGTTATTGTAACAAGAAAATTACGTTTCTGCAATCTGATTGCACAAAGGAATATTTGAGTTACATGTTTAGCGAATGTCTGATGAGTTGTGAAAGGGGTTTCATAACTTGCACCTCCCGGAACACCACTGCAAGTGAAAAGTCCGTGGAGACATAATCTAACCATTTATGACATGGTAAGGTCAAAGAAGACATAAATAAAATTGCCATTATCCCTTTTAAAGTGATGCTTTAGAGAATGCGGCTTTTACACTGAAAAGAGCTACATCGGGTCTGTTGAAATGAAGCCATGGTATGGTACGCCCAACCATGTTATATCTTTTCTTAATATTTGGAATATGGGGCTTGTGTAAAAGGTTACAAACCTACTCCAAATCAGACAAGTGCTACTTTGTAGGTTATACCAAAATGTTGGGTATTCCTCCCTCACTATACCGAGGCAAATAGTTTTGCCGTGAAACGGTGTGTTTTTAAAGAGAATGGTTCTTTCAAAAAGGTGAGTGGGAGAATAGTGCAACTCGACGAGATAAACAGTATCTTCGTCATCGATCAAAGGAAAGAGACCTTGGAAGTAATTCCAGAGTTTCATCTGCGAATCGATATGGAAGTCTCTACAATAAAATGTATGAACTTTGGTCGAACTTGCAGCTGAACCACGTAGGCAAGGCTCGTGCAAACCTCTCAGGTGCGCAAACGAGATATTGTTGTTAGACAACATTATACCTATGGTACACAAGGAAGCATTGTTGGGCCCTGACTCCGGAATTGGCTAAATGCCAATACAACCCGAGTTAGTTTCCATATAAGTGATTCAAGATTAAAACCTTGATACACCTTTCGGAAGACTTAGAGTCTAACGAATATTTATGGAACTTAAAACTGATACGGATAAAAATGTTTTATCCATAAAGCTCGACTTATTGAAATAATAAGTTCAAGAGTTGACTACGATGAGGTTGTTTTCATCGTAGCGATGCTTAAAGTCGGTTCGGGTTGAACTAACAATTAATACATATTTCAATCATGAGATATGAAACATGGATGACAATAGGATTTCCATCTGATGGAAATGAAACCAAGGACTTGCATGTGTTACAGTCCAAGGCATTTTGTCTATCCAGAAGATGCTAGTAAGGGTGCAAACTTTGGAGTTCCAAATGATGGACAGAAGAGAGCAAAATGGAGTTGGAATCTTCGTGCTTTAATGAAATGGTCAAAGGGGTTTGACTTCATCACTGGGTAACGAAGATGCTTGTAATTCAAGAAAGTAAGTGGGAGCATAATAATATTTCTAAAAACCTTGTGTGCTTGACACATTGTTAATTGGAAATAAATTTCTTGACACGAATTAGGACTTCATTTGAAAATAGTTTTTTGATGAAGCGCTTAGGCTAAATAGCCTAAATATTAGGCATAATGATCTATGGAGATAGATTTACCTAATAGGGCTAAGAAATAAATACACATTGAAAAGATGCTAAAACCGTTTAGCACTAAGAACGACAAGGAGTGATTCTTGCCGAAGTCACATGGGAAGAGTTTTTGCAAGAATCAGTGTCCCAAAACACCGATGAGCAAAATACATGATGCAGATTCCACACACTTTTGTGTTTGGATTAATCATGTATTCCATGGTATGTAAAACAACCAGATATGTCTGATACTCCCAAGGTGTTGCGAGTATGGATACTAAAGTGATCAAAGTACTGATTGTGGGATAACAGTGAAAGATGTCATTGAGTACTAGAGTAAGTACTAATGATATGTTTTCTCACAAGCGGAGATCAAGAAGAGTTCATTGTAAAATGTTACATCGATACAGTCTTCATCTTCTCCATGCGATTTTCGATTTAAGTTAAGGGTTTTGTGTAATACACAATATGGTGGCACGGTAGTTGGAAATTGTTCCCAACAGGATACTGTGGCGAATTCTATAACAAATGACTAAGTATGTTGACGCTTTAGAAGCGACAAAAGAAGATGTTGAATCATATAGTTCATTCATGAATTTGTATGGTTCCAAGATGGCTTTTGTCAATGAGACACTACTGCAGGTAGTTGCTCCATAACTCAGTCTGAGGAATCCAGGTTCGACCTATGATTCACAAACATACAACGCCAAGTCCACACAAAATATGAATTTTGTGAAAGCATGAAAATGCGAGGATATGCAGAGATACACACGGAGCTGAAGTTGTCAAATCTGATGGACATCAGGCTATACCACATGCGAAGCATTTTTTACACCAGTATGCCATAGGTGTAAAGTGCATTAGATTATCTAGATTATTGACTCTAGTGCAAGTGGGAGTCTGTAGGAGATATGCCCTAGAGGAAATAATAAATTATATTATTTATCTCTGAGTTCATAATTATGTTTATGTTCCATGCTATAACTGCAATGATTCTCGAGTCTGCAATATCCACGAGGCTCAGAGGAAGACTCATATGCACGTGTGGAATAATAAACGGTAAGAAGTATTCTTAGTCTAGCCTCTAAGACTAGCTCAAGTGTTGCATGATGGTTATGTTTTCCTGATCATGGGCATGTCAATGCCAGCAACTTTGAGGGCACAATGTTAAGAGAACATTTGTGTTGAATCGACCCGGATTGATGTTATGCTATGAGATTCATTCGTCACAAGTTAATGGTGCATAACACAGAGATGGTTAACGTTTGGATAATTACTTAGACCATGAGAGTATTGAGTTTCTTCATGCTTGCTTCATGAACTTTGGGGTTTGTTAAATGTCATCCGTAAATGGGTGGCTATTACGGCGGCTTACGGGTTCATGGAAAAGTGTGTCAAGTAACTTGATAGCTCAAGATTGGGATTTGCTCCTCCGATGATGGAGAGATATTCTCGGGCCCTCTCGGTATTACGGTATCCATCATCGTCTGGCCAGACACAATGTGATTTGATCACTGGGATGCCGGAACACGGAAACGAGAAAAGAGAACAATACTGGTAACGAGGTAACTAGCATAGTGGACAAGTTGTTGATCCACGGGAATGCCAACATGTCTCACCTCGGGTATTTGTAACATATCGCGAAGCAACAGGAATAGCACACGGCAACTGGAGGTTCACTCGAACATTCATTCGTGTGGGTATAGGGGTCAATATGGGTGTCCACGGCTCCGATCTTGATCATTGATCGGAAGGGGTTCCGGGTCATGTCTATACTTCACCGAACCTATAGGGTCACACGCTTAAGGGTCATCTATCTGCTGAATACTAGATAGGGAGTCTGAGAGAAAATCATCGAAAAAAATTCGGACACCGAAAAGTTTCGGACAGTGGAAAAGTTCCGCAGAGAGAGGTCACCGGATGAGTTTCGGTGAAACCGAAATAGTTGTTCCGGGGTATGCCATTAAGTCAAAATGGTTTCGGCACATGCCTGATAATTCTTGGAGGGTGCCAGAATCATTCCGGAAACTTTTTGGAATTTTCAGAAATAAAAACCGGAAATGTTTCGGAGCTGCTGGAACCGGTTCAGATGCTTTTCGCAGATGAAATTCACTAAACTGGAATTGTTCCAGAATACGTTGAAAATCATTATGGTGGGTACTGGAAATTTTCTAATCCCGCATAAATATTCTCAATTCGAACAGACGCTGAAAATGTCGTCATGAATAGTGAAAGTGCTTTTTGGGATATTTATGGAAAGCCACCTTTTGGGGCTTTTCCCAAAAGGCTTCTAGAAGGACTTGGGGATCAAGGAACCCCCTTTGCGGGGGGGGCATGAGGGTGGTGAAGGAAATATGCCCTAGAGGCAATAATAAAGTTATTATTTATTTCCTTATTTCATGATAAATGTTTATTATTCATGCTAGAATTGTATTAACCGGAAACTTGATACATGTGTGAATACATAGACAAACATAGTGTCACTAGTATGCCTCTACTTGACTAGCTCGTGAATCAAAGATGGTTAAGTTTCCTAGCCATCGACATGAGTTGTCATTTGATTAACGGGTCACATCATTAGGAGAATGATGTGATTGACTTGACCCATTCCGTTAGCTTAGCACTTGATCGCTTAGTATGTTGCTATTGCTTTCTTCATGACTTATACATGTTCCTACAACTATGAGATTATGCAACTCCTGTTTACGGAGGAACACTTTGTGTGCTACCAAACGTCACAATGTAACTGGGTGATTATAAAGGAGCTCTCTGGTGTCTCCGAAGGTACTTGTTGAGTTGGCGTATTTCGAGATTAGGATTTGTCACTCCGATTGTCGGAGAGGTATCTCTGGGCCCTCTCGGTAATGCACATCACTATAAGCCTTGCAAGCAATGTAGCTATTGAGTTAGTTATGGAATGATGCATTACATAACGAGTAAAGAGACATGCCGGTAATGAGATTGAACTAGGTATTGGGATACCGACGATCGAATCTTGGGCAAGTAACATACTGATGACAAAGGGAACAACATATGTTGTTATGCGGTTTGACCGATTAAGATCTTCGTAGAATATGTAGGAGCTAGTATGAGCATCCAGGTTCCGCTATTGGTTATTGACCCGGAATGGTTCTTGGTCATGTCTACATAGTTCTCGAACCCGTAGGGTCCGCACGCTTAAGGTTTCGATGACAATTATATTATGAGTTTATGCGTTTTGATGTACCAAAGTTTGTTTGGAGTCCCGGATGTGATCACGGACATGACGAGGAGTCTCGAAATGGTTGAGACATGAAGATTGATATATTGGACGACTATATTCGGACATCGGAAGTGTTCCGGAGAAGTTTCGGATAAAACCGGAGTGCCGGAGGGTTATCGGAACCCCCGGGGGAACTAATGGGCCTCGATGGGCCTTAGTGGAGGGAGAGAGGGGCGACCTAGGGCAGGCCGCGCACCCCTCCCCCTCTGGTCCGAATTGGACTAGGAGAGGGGGGCGGCGCCCCCCTTTCCTTCTCCCTCTCCCTCTCCTTCCTTCCCTCTCTCCTTTAGGTGGAAACCTACTAGGACTTGGAGTCCTAGTAGGATTCCCCTCTTGGGGGCGCGCCATAGAGGGCCGGCCGGCCTCCCCCTTGCTCCTTTATATACGAGGGCAGGGGGGCACCCCAAAGATACAACAATAGATCTCTTAATCTCTTAGCCGTGTGCGGTGCCCCCCTCCACCATAGTCCTCGATAATATTGTAGCGGTGCTTAGGCGAAGCCCTGCGACGGTAGAACATCAAGATCGTCACCACGCCGTCGTCTTGTGAAACTCTTCCCCGACATTCTGTTGGATCGGAGTCCGGGGATCGTCATCGAGCTGAACGTGTGCCTGAACTCGGAGGTGCCGTACATTCGGTACTTGGATCGGTCGGACCGTGAAAATGTACGACTACATCAATCGCGTTGTGCTAACGCTTCCGCTTTCGGTCTACGAGGGTACGTGGACAACACTCTCCCCTCTCGTTGCTATGCATCACCATGATCTTGCGTGTGCGTAGGAATTTTTTGAAATTACTACGTTACCCAACAGTGGCATCCGAGCCAGGTTTTATGCATTGATGTTATTTGCACGAGTAGAACACAAGTGAGTTGTGGGCGATACAAGTCATACTGCTTACCAGCATGTCACACTTTGGTTCGGCGGTATTGTTGGATGAAGCGGCCCGAACCGACATTACGCGTACGCTTACGCGAGACTGGTTCTACCGACGTGCTTTGCACACAGGTGGCTGGTGGGTGTCAGTTTCTCCAAGTTTAGTTGAACCGAGTGTGGCTACACCCGGTCCTTGAGAAGGTTAAAACAGCACTAACTTGACGAACTATCGTTGTGGTTTTGATGCGTAGGTAAGAACGGTTCTTGCTCAGCCCGTAGCAGCCACGTAAAACTTGCAACAACAAAGTAGAGGACGTCTAACTTGTTTTTGCAGGGCAAGTTGTGATGTGATATGGTTAAGGCTTGATGCTATATTTTATTGTATGGGATGATCATGTTTTGTAACCGTGTTATCGGCAACTGGCAGGAGCCATATGGTTGTCGCTTTATTGCATGCAATGCAATCACCCTGTAATTGCTTTACTTTATCACTAAGCGGTAGCGATAGTCGTTGTAGCGACCTGACCCAACATCGGTCAAGTCTACGTATGCATACCATCCCAAGATCATCCGGTACTCACAAGACATTGATAAAGTAATCAAAGTTCAATCACACCTGAATTTTATTACACGATTCTCATATAGAGTCTTTATTACAAGGGAATAAATTCGGCTCAAGGCCAACTCATGAGAAATAAACTACTAGTGCTGCGGAAGCTGCCGAGGTAAAGCGAGTCCATCCGACTCCAAAGGGCAATCGCCAAGCGGGCGTAGCCTCACTCTGATCGGAATATATCTACGCAACATAATACGTTGCAGCCATGTAGGTCAGCTTTTGGAATAAGTGGCAAGTCATGAAGAATAACAATAATCAAGTTGCTAACTCTATATGCATTTTGGCTGTGGAGCTCTAAGTTTCAATCATTTTGCGTAAAGCCAATTTTATCCTACTACAGTGGACTTATTTGCAAATTACTACAAATTGTTGGTAGTTATTGAGATGGTTCCGCCAACCAATATCTCGCTCCCAATTATTAAGTCATAAACCCTCAAATTAATTCATTAGTTTTAGTGTTGAGATATCCGAATACTTCCAAGTTCCAGAGGCTCAAATGTCCGTAATCGGGACACGGCTAATCGATTAGGTTATAACTCTGCAGAGGTTTGCACTTTCCCGCAAGAATCATTCCCTCCTTTAAAGTCTTCGCACTTCATGGTGTTTGAAGACGGACGAATGAAACAGGGTCTTCCAAAGAGTTCTTACGGCCACCGCCGGTACCCATCCAATCCTACCGCTCGTCTACTTCTCGTAGTACCGTCCGACCAGCGTCACTACTAGGGTCAACCCAGCCAGAGCCCATAATGGCTTGCGGCTGCATGTAAGCTTCCGGTCATGGGGCATCCATCCTTCTCTTCGTGGCTGGGTGAAGCTTTCGCAGGATGTCATGGCGCTTCTCCATGCATCCCGCCACCACTGGTGCTCCAGGTGCCCGCCAACCGTCCTCCACCCGGTAGTGATTTTCCAAGTCCTTCTTGATCATTGTAGTTCATGGGGTTGTCATCATCATTGACTCTCACATCTTGCTTATGAATTTCACTCATACCAAATCCCGTCTCTGAGCATAGCAAAATAACTACTACGTCCCGGGTCATGGTAACAAGGGATTGGTTCATCCTACCACATGATACTACTCAAGTTTAATGACTTCAAGATTTCACTACTGCATGCATGGTGGGGTGGTGACAACTACTAATGCACAAAAACATAGGTATAGAAATAACATGATCAAAACTTGCCTTCTTGATGATCCTCGTAAGCTAAAGAGTCGTGGTAGCAAGCTTCGCACTCCGGAAACTCTACCGAGACAAACAATGAACACAATAAGCAAAACAATAGGATCACATAACACAACATAACAGAAATAACATAACACAACAAAGCAACCAAAACCAAAACCAAAGGAAAACTCAAAGAAAAATCACTCAAAGTTTCCTACTTCAACAATAGCTAGAACTAGTTTTTATATAACAAAATTCCTTAATATAACCTAATCATGGTTTTAGGTTAACTTAACAGAAAAGGATTCACTAAGCAACTAGGAGCAAAAAAGAATTAATTAAAAGCTATTATAAAACTCATTCTAGGCCTAATCCAATTTCTATTAAGAAAATAATTTAAAACTTTTATTAATTATAAATAAAAGTTCATCTACTAGAATGACAGAAACTAACCTAGAATAACTAATCACAAGTTAAAAATAAATTAATTTACTAATTAATTAATTAGGAAAACAGGAACTAGTTAATTAATTAGGATTAATAGGATTCTGTCTAAAACTAATTATTTATTAATCCTAAAATACCCAAATTAATTTCTAGGGTTTGGCAATGTCAAAATAAAGTGGTGACAAAAAGAATCATGCAAAAATAATTTTTCTAACTAAAGTTATAGCAGATTTGCTATTCTGGCTAAAAACAATATTAAAAGCATTTTTAATTATTTTTAACATAACTAAATATATATTTTACAGAAACTACATAAAATTTGCAACCCAACAAAAAAAGAATCACTCAAAAATATTAAACAGAATAAAAGATATACATTTTTGAAAACAGAAACTATTCGGCTAAAACAGAAAATCAAAATAAAAGAAAAAGGCCTAATGGGCCTATACTGTGCACTAGGCGTAGTTTAGTCTAAACGGGCTCTAGGGTTTAAACTAAAAGAACCGGCCTAAACAAATAAACCTAAACTAAAAATAAACCGCGTGGAACCGACCGGTTTTCTAACTAAAACCTAACCCTTCGGGGTGTCTAATCCTAGCCCTAGATCTAGGATCGAACGGTGGAGGGATTGCGGTGACTTACGGACTCGGCGGCGTGGCGAAGCAGAGTGCTCGGGCGTCCGGGCGTCGGCGAGCTCCGGCGACTCGTCGGGGAGATGCGGGGGAGCACGGGGAAGGGTTCGGTGGTGTTGGGTGGGGTCGGGGTGGACCAGGGGTCGACGGCGGCAACAATGGCGGCGGGGAGGGCTCGGGACTCCCATGAGCGCAAACGGGAGGAAGAGGGGTGCGCGGGCTCTCGGGGAATGGGGTGCGGGGGCTCGGCCTTTATAGCCACAGGTCGGGCTCGCTCGGAAGGGCATCGGAGGCGATCGGGGATCCGGATCCTTGGGATCCGGTCGATCTCCCATGAGGTCAGCGGCGAGGGGGAAGAAGAGGGGGGTCCACGGGTCGAGAGAGGGGAAAGGGGCGAGGGTCGGGTGGCCGAGGCCTAGGCCTTTCAAGGGGGCGAGGGTGGCGCGCTGGCTGGCTCGGCCGGGCGCTGGCTGGCCAAGGCTGGGCTGGCCGGGCCGGGCGCGGGCCGAGGGGTGAGGCGGCGCTGGCCGGGCCTGGGTGGCTCGGCTGGCGCCCGAGGGGTTTTCTTTATTTTTTAAATAAAACAAAACAGAAATAAAACAATATCTATAAATATTTTATATAGGGTATATATATACCAAAATGATCGGGGAATATTCCCTTTCATTTGAACATTTTTCCAAAGGCAAAATCCAAACTTTATAAAAATCCATTTTTTCAAATTCAAATAAAATTCAGATTTGAATCCAAATCTTTTGGCATTGTTTCCTCCGATATTTTTGGAGTGTCATGTTTGCTCCTCTCATACTTTTGATCAAGTATTTATCGGGCTTGGTTTTTGAAATGTTTCCCACTTGCCAAAGTTTGAAATTCAAATTCAAAACTCAAAATTCTCCGAAACTTCAAATGGCATTCAAATTCAAACAGGATGCATAGGATGCTTATCTATAATTGTAAAACATTCCAAATAGGAAATTTGGGATGTTACAAACCTACCACCTTAAGATGAATCTCGCCCTCGAGATTCGGGTTGGCTAACAAATAGGTGCGGATGGTCATGACGAAGATCTTCCTCGCGTTCCTGTGTGGCTTCTTCCTCGGTGTGGTGACTCCACAGCACCTTGCAAAACTTGATGACCTTCTTTGCGGGTGACTCTACTTGCAGTCTCGAGAATTCGGACGGGTTTCTCCTTGTAGGTCGAGATCCGCTGTCAAGCTGTATGGCCTCTAGGGGCACCGTGTCTCTCAACGGAACATCGGCCATGTCGGCATGACACTTCTTGGTGAGAAACATGGAAAACATCATGAACTCCGGACAATCCTTCCGCAATTCCAACTTGTATGCAACTTCTCCACGACGTTCGAGGATTTTGTAGGGCCAATGAATCGGGTGCTAACTTTCCCTTGACTCCAAACCTCTTGATTCCACGAAGTAGAGACACACGAAGGTATGCTCGGTCTCCCACTTCGTAAGTCACCTCCTTGCGCTTCTTTGTCGGCATAACTCTTACATCAGCGACTGTGCTATCTTGAGCCTGTCTCGAATCAGCTTGACTTTCTCTTCGAATCCTTGATAAGATCGAAACCGAAAAGTGATCGATCTCCAACACTATCCCACAAAGAATGGCGTTCTACACCTCCTTCCGTATAGAGCTTGAAGGGGCCATCTTGATGGATTGATAACTGTTGTTGTATGAGAATTCTGCGTCGGCAAATTATCATCCCAGCTAGACCCATAGTCTAGCACACAAGCTCTCAACATGTCCTCCGTAATCTGATTGACTCTCTCGGTCTGTCCATCCGTCTGCGGATGAAAAGTCATCTTGAATTCCAGCCTCGTACCCAAAGTTTCATGCAATTGCTTCCAAAACTTTGAGGTAAAATGCGTTCCTCTATCGGACACGATTTTCCTCGAACTCCATGCGCATACACGATCCTGGTCATGTATATCTTGGCTAACTTAGCACTGGTATAGGTAGTCTTCACGGGAATGAAGTGAGCTACCTTAGTCAAACGATCAACTACTACCCAGATAGAATCATAACTTTGAACGGGTCTGGGTAATCCCGTGATGAAATCCATACCAAGTTTCTCCCATTTCCAATCGGGAATCGGCAAAGGTTGAAGTAACCCGCTGGCTTCGATGTTACGCCTTTTACACGTTGGCGGACATCGCATCGCTACGTACTCGGCAATGTCCTTCTTCATACATCCACCGTAAACTTTGCTTCAAATCCGGTACATCTTGGTGTTGCCGGGATGAATCGAATCTGATGAATCATGAGCCTCTGAAGAATTAGCTTCTGAGCTCGGGATCATTGGGCACATAAATACGATCCTCAAACCATATAGTTCCATGTTCATCCTTCGGAATCCTTTAGCTTTTCCTTCCTCCATCTTTTGCTTAATCTCATCAATTTCCTTGTCCGACTTACGGCTTCACGAATCCTTTCGGTCAAGGTGGACTGAACTTCGAGTTGCAACAAATCCTCTCGGAACTATCTCCGATCGGAGATCTACGAGGTCATCGACTAACTCCTGGGGTAATCCCCCTGCGGTAAGAGTATTCACATAACTCTTACGGCTCAAAGCATCTGCTACAACATTGGCCTTACCGGGGTGGTAATGCAATCTCATGTCATAGTCCTTTATCAACTCTAGCCATCTCCTCTGCCTGAGGTTCAATTCCTTCTGCGTGAAAATATACTTCAAGCTCTTGTGATCTGTGTAGACATCACAACGATTTCCGATGAGGAAATGTCTCTGTGTCTTGAGTGCATGCACTACATTGCTAACTCCAAATCATGCGTGGCATAATTCATCTCATGAGGCCGTAGCTGTGCGGAGGCATAAGCTACAACCTTGCCTTCTGCATCAATACTCCTCCGAGTCCTTGACGAAGCGTCTAATAAACACGGTATTCCTTATGTATATGCAGCAAAATCAACCTTTGGGGTTGTGACCAAACGTTTCTTCAATTCACGAAAACTGGCTTCACATTCATCGGTCCAAACATACTTGGCTTCCTTCTTCAACAGCTCAGTCATGGGCTTGGCAATCTTCGAAGTTCTCAATGAACCTCCGATAATATCCTCGCGAGTCCGAAAACTGCGGATCTCCTTGATCGAGGTGGGTGATCGCCAATCGGTGACTGATTCAACTTTGGCGGGATCAACTGCTATTCCTTCCCTGAAATAACATGTCCGAGGAATCCAACTTCCTTCAGCCAAAATTCACATTTGCTGAACTTGGCATACAACCGATGTTCTCGAAGTTTCTCGAACTAGACGCAAATGCTCTTTATGCTCTTCCTCGCTCTTGGAGAAGATCAATATATCATCGATGAACACCACGACAAACTTGTCCAGATATTCCATGAACACCTTGTTCATCAAATTCATGAAGTATGCAGGAGCATTAGTCAATCCAAATGACATGACGGTATACTCATATAAACCATACCGTAGTGAATGCTGTTTTGGGTATATCCTTTTCACGGATCTTCAATCGATGATACCACGATCGAAGATCGATCTTAGAGAATACCTTGGCTCCAACAAGCTGATCAAACAAGTCATTGATCATCGGCGAAGTACTTGTTCTTGATGGTTACCTCGTTCAATGCACGATAATCCACAACCATCCTCAAGCTTCCATCCTTCTTCTCTACCAAAAGAACTGGGGCTCCCCAAGGTGATGAGCTCGGACGAATATATCCTTTCTCCAATAACTCATTTATTTGATCCTTGATCTCTTTCAACTCATTCGGTGGCATCCGATCAGGTCTCTTGGATATTGGGGCTGTGCGAGGCAATAGCTCAATCGGAAACTCAATGTCCTGTCGGTGGCATTCTGGTAATTCCTCCGAAACACATCAGAAAGTCTTGCACTCTGAGCACTTCCTCTGAACAACTCCCGTGAGGGAATGCACTGATTCTTCATCCGGCATGCTGGCTACATACTTAATCCTCTTACGCTCCGGGGTGGTGAGCTGAATAGACTTGCTGAGCACGATCTATGTTCCCTTCAAACTTTGACAACCAATCCATGCCTAGGATTACATCCAAGGTCTGAGTTTCCAACACTATGAGTTCCACGGGAAATTTGTGGTTCCCAATGTTGAGGGTTGCAGGACAGCTTAAACCTGCCATCATTTCTCCTCCTGCGGAACTGACACGAAGGGGGCTTCTAAGGGTTCTAGTGCGCAATCCGTACTTATCCACAACTACCCTTGATATGAATGAATGCGTTGCACCGTAATCAAAGAGAACCAAAACTGAACGTGAATTCAATAAAAACTTACCAACCACGATTATGCGGCTGATCACGGGCGTCCTCCACGTCGATGTGGTTCACCGAGCACGAGGGAACGGATTGGGCTTCTTGGCTGAGCCTCCATTGCCATTACCATTCCTCTGCTTGGCCTCCGGCGATCGGTGGCGTAGTGCCTGTCTTCGGCACTTGAAGCGGTGATGTGGCTCAGATCCTTGAGAGGCAGAAGCAGTCTTGATTGCCATTACCATTCCCATTGCCATTGCCATGGCACGACTTGTTGTCCTGGTTGCGGTTGTTCCCATTTCCTCCATGGTTATGACCTCCATGGTTATGATGGGTGTGCCCTCCTGAGTACGGTGCATAGCGGGGCTTGCTGAGTTCTGGGTTGGGCTTCCCTGGCTGTACTTCCGCTATGCGGCTTTCTATCTGCCGCTGCTTGCCTTCAAGAATGATGGCCTTGTCTACCAGCTCTGGTAGTTGTTGAAAGTAGCCACAATAAGCTGCATGCTCGGTTCATCATTGAGTCCCTCAAGGAACTTCTCCGCTTGGCGGCATCTGTGGCCACATCATCAGGGCATAGCGGCGAGCTTGCTGAATTCATCCACGTCTTTGTGCACAAGACGGTTTCCTGGCGTAAGTTGCGGAACTCACGCTTCTTGGACTCATGGCTCGGTGAGACATGAGCAAAGGTCTGAAGGCCCGCTGGAATTGGTCCCATGTGATGCCACCCATGGGAAAAGTGGCATGTAGTTCTCCCACCAAGAAGCTGCAGGTCCATCCGGTTGATGCGCTGCAAAGCGCACCTTCTCAAAGATCAGTGCATCCAACGGTGACTAGCTCTCTTCCGATTTTGCGGAGCCAATCATCAGCCACAATCGGCTCGGTGCTACTAGAGAACACCGGCGGATTCAACCTCGTAAATCGAGTCAAGTTGTCCACGATGGGTGGTGGCGGTGGATTGTTGGCGGTGTTGTTACGATTCTGAATAAGGAGTTGCATCGGTGCATTACTGCTTTGGAAGCATTTGGGTGAGCTCCGTGAGGAAACCGGTGTCACGTCTCGGAGGCATCTGGTGTTTTTGGAGTGGGTGAGAAAATTAGAATAGAACAATGGTCTATGAGAATTACACTACCCATATGAATGCACAATCATAACACACCAATCATTTATTCATTCCACTCAAACATGGTTCAAACTCGATTACAAAAGCTCATGACTAATCGAAGGAAAAACATCGGCCCTAAGCGATCGACGAAAAAGTAAAAGATAACATGGTGGTCGACTAAAAAGTCTTCATCGCTGGCGCCTCCTCTTGGGGTTTCCTTCGGTGGTACTCCCTTCGAAATCCTGATCATTGCTCACGAGGGGTGCTTCGTCTCCACTCCGGTAAAGGTCCTCTCCCAAGTCCATCTTTTCCTCTATCGCGGCAAGCTTCATCTTCAGGTCGTCGACTATCTCCATGAAGTCCGTGATTTCTTCCTCATGGCCAAGGAAGTCTGCGTGCCTTCTCCTCCAGTTCGATTCATGGAACAAAAGCTTCCGGTGTGTCTTCGAAGTTACTGGCGAGTCCGAATCTCCCGCTTCCCGAGAAGACACTCCAAGTCCTGGATGTACGAGAGAGTGGAATCGTCCTCAATGGTACGGATGATATCTCCATTCCTTGCCCTGCGAGAAACCATGGCGAGGTCCGAGTGATCGAGCTCGGCCTGTACTCCTCTCGGAGATGTCCAAGTGCTCGGTAGATCGCCACGTCCCTTCCGATGATCCAGTTGAACTCGGTGAACTCAAAGTTGATAGGCTCCGTGTGTCCTCCAAAGGTTCTCCACAGGATGTGCACCTCAATCTCAGAGCGGGTGTCCGTCGGAAGTGCATTAGTGGGTTTCCCGGTGATCGAGGGTAGAGCTATCTTCAGCTGCTTCACCATCTGGACCAGCTTCCTTCCAAAGGGCATCGTCTCATCGGGCTGGCAGAACTCCGGTAGCAAAACTGGGGTGAACTCGGCGGCCATCTAGAATGTTGCAAAGGGGAGAAGAGTCAGAATAGAACATGGAAGAATTATAGAATGAAAAGGGGTTCAAAGTAAATGGTCTCTGTTTATGGCTTTCCGATCCTAGGGGTTACGATCCCACGATTGCGTGTGCTCGATACCATCTCTGTAGCGACCTGACCCAACATCGGTCAAGTCTACGTGTCCGTACCATCCCAAGATCATCCGGTACTCACGGTACATTGATAAAGTAATCAAAGTTCAATCACACCTGAATTTTATTACACGATTCTCATATAGAGTCTTTATTACAAGGGAATAAATTCGGCTCAAGGCCAACTCATGAGAAATAAACTACTAGTGCTTTGAAGCGCCGAGGTAAAGCGAGTCCATCCGACTCCAAAGGGCAATCGCCAAGCGCTGAGCGTAGCCTCACTCCCCGATCGAATATATCTACGCAACATAATACGTTGCAGCCATGTAGGTCGACTTTTGGAATAAGTCGGCAAGTCATGAAGAATAACAATAATCAAGTTGCTAACTCTATATGCATTTTGGCTGTGGAGCTCTAAGTTTCAATCATTTTATGTAAAGCCAATTTTATCCTACTACATTGGACTTATTTGCAAATTACTACAAATTGTTGGTAGTTATTGAGATGGTTCCGCCAACCAATATCTCGCTCCCAATTATTAAGTCATAAACCCTCAAATTAATTCATTAGTTTTAGTGTTGAGATATCCGAATACTTCCAAGTTCCAGAGGCTCAAATGTCCGTAATCGGGACACGGCTAATCGATTAGGTTATAACTCTGCAGAGGTTTGCGACTTTCCCGCAAGAATCATTCCCTCCTTTAAAGTCTTCGCACTTCATGGTGTTTGAAGACGGACGAATGAAACAGGGTCTTCCAAAGAGTTCTTCCGGCCACCGCCGTACCCATCCAATCCTACCGTTCGTCTACTTCTCGTAGTACCGCCCAGCCAGCGTCACTACTAGGGTCAACCCAGCCAGAGCCCATAATGGCTTGCGGCTGCACAGTAAGCTTCGGTCATGGGGCATCCATCCTTCTCTTCGTGGCTGGGTGAAGCTTTCCGCAGGATGTCATGGCGCTTCTCCATGCATCCCGCCACCACTGGTGCTCCAGGTGCCCGGCCAACCGTCCTCCACCCAAAGTAGTGATTTTCCAAGTCCTTCTTGATCATTGTAGTTCATGGGGTTGTCATCATCATTGACTCTCACATCTTGCTTATGAATTTCACTCATACCAAATCCGTCTCACGAGCATAGCAAAATAACTACTACGTCCCGGTCATGGTAACAAGGGATTGGTTCATCCTACCACATGATACTACTCAAGTTTAATGACTTCAAGATTTCACTACTGCATGCATGGTGGGGTGGTGACAACTACTAATGCACAAAAACATAGGTATAGAAATAACATGATCAAAACTTGCCTTGGCCGATGATCCTCGTAAGCTAAAGAGTCGTGGTAGCAAGCTTGCACTCGGAAACTCTACCGAGACAAACAATGAACACAATAAGCAAAACAATAGGATCACATAACACAACATAACAGAAATAACATAACACAACAAAGCAACCAAAACCAAAACCAAAGGAAAACTCAAAGAAAAATCACTCAAAGTTTCCTACTTCAACAATAGCTAGAACTAGTTTTTATATAACAAAAATTCCTTAATATAACATAATCATGGTTTTAGGTTAACTTAACAGAAAAGGATTCACTAAGCAACTAGGAGCAAAAAAGAATTAATTAAAAAGCTATTATAAAACTCATTCTAGGCCTAATCCAATTTCTATTAAGAAAAATAATTTAAAACTTTTATTAATTATAAATAAAAGTTCATCTACTAGAATGACAGAAACTAACCTAGAATAACTAATCACAAGTTAAAAATAAATTAATTTACTAATTAATTAATTAGGAAAACAGGAACTAGTTAATTAATTAGGATTAATAGGATTCTGTCTAAAACTAATTATTTATTAATCCTAAAATACCCAAATTAATTTCTAGGGTTTGGCAATGTCAAAATAAAGTGGTGACAAAAAGAATCATGCAAAAATAATTTTTCTAACTAAAGTTATAGCAGATTTGCTATTCTGGCTAAAACAATATTAAAGCATTTTTAATTATTTTTAACATAACTAAATATATATTTTACAGAAACTACATAAAATTTGCAACCCAACAAAAAAAGAATCACTCAAAAATATTAAACAGAATAAAAGATATACATTTTTGAAAACAGAAACTATTCGGCTAAAACAGAAAATCAAAATAAAAGAAAAAGGCCTAATGGGCCTATACTGTGCACTAGGCGTAGTTTAGTCTAAACGGGCTCTAGGGTTTAAACTAAAAGAACCGGCCTAAACAAATAAACCTAAACTAAAAATAAACCGCGTGGAACCGACCGGTTTTCTAACTAAAACCTAACCCTTGGGTGTCTAATCCTAGCCCTAGATCTAGGATCGAACGGTGGAGGGGATTGCGGTGACTTACGGACTCCACGTGACGGCGGCGGGCGGCGAGAGTGCTCGGCGTCCGGACGTCAGCGAGCTCCGGCGACTCGTCGGGAGATCTTGAGCACGGAGGAAGGGTTCGGTGGTGTTGGTGGGGTCGGGTGGACCAGGGGTCGACGGCAACAACAATGGCGTGGAGGGCTCGGGACTCCATGAGCGCAAGCGGGAGGAAGAGGGGTTGGCGGGCTCTCGGGGGAATGGGGTGGGGGCTCGGCCTTTATAGCCAGGGTCGGGCTCGCTCCGGAAGGGCATCGGAGGCGATCGGGGATCCGGATCCTTCGGGATCAGTCGATCTCCCATGAGGTCAAGCGTGCATGAGGGGAAGAAGAGGGGGGGTCCACGGTCGAGAGAGGGAAAGGGGCGAGGGGTCGGGTGGCCGAGGCTCAGGCCTTTCGGGCGAGGGCGAGGTGTGCGGCTGGCTGGGGCTCGGCCGGGCGCCTGGGTCAATGGGCCGGCCGGGCCGGCGGGGCCGAGGGGTGAGGCGGCAGGCCGGGCCTGGGTGGTTCGCCCGAGGGGGTTTTTCTTTATTTTTTTTAAATAAAACAAAAACAGAAATAAAACAATATCTATAAATATTTTATATAGGGTATATATATACCAAAATGATCAGGGGAATATTCCCTTTCATTTGAACATTTTTCCAAAGGCAAAATCCAAACTTTATAAAAATCCATTTTTTCAAATTCAAATAAAATTCAGATTTGAATCCAAATCTTTTGGCATTGTTTCCTCTGATATTTTTGGAGTGTCATGTTTGCTCCTCTCATACTTTTGATCAAGTATTTATCGAGCTTGGTTTTGAAATGTTTCCCACTTGCCAAAGTTTGAAATTCAAATTCAAAACTCAAAATTCTCCGAAACTTCAAATGGCATTCAAATTCAAACAGGATGCATAGGATGCTTATCTATAATTGTAAAACATTCCAAATAGGAAATTTGGGATGTTACAGTCGTAGAAGCAATAGTTGGCGAGACGACGACGATGCTACGATGGAGATCAAGGTGTCGCGCCGCTGATGATGGAATCATGACAGTGCTTCAGAGATGGAGATCACAAGCACAAGATGATGATGGCCATATCATATCACTTATATTAATTGCATGTGATGTTTATCTTTTATGCATCTTATCTTGCTTTGATTGACGATAGCATTATAAGATGATCTCTCACTAAATTATCAAGGTATAATTGTTCTCCACGAGTATGCACCGCTATGAGAGTTCTTCGTCTTTGAGACACCACGTGATGATCGGGTGTGATATGCTCTACGTTCAAATACAACGGGTGCAAAACAGTTGCACACGCGGAATACTCAGGTTAAACTTGATGAGCCTAGCATATAACAGATATGGCCTCGGAACACTGAGACCGAAAGGTCGAGCGTGAATCATATAGTAGATATGATCAACATAAATGATGTTCACCATTGAAACTACTCCATCTCACGTGATGATCGGACATGTTTAGTTGATATGGATCACGTGATCACTTAGAGGATTAGAGGGGTGTCTATCTAAGCGGGAGTTCTTACGTAATATGATTAATTGACTCTAATTTATCATGAATTTAGTCCTGGTAGTATTAGCATATCTATGTTGTAGATCAATAGCTCGCGTTTAGCTCCCCTGTTTTATTATTGATATGTTCCTAGAGAAAACTAAGTTGAAAGATGTTAGTAGCAATGATGCGGATTGGATCGGTGATCTGAGGATTATCCTCATTGCTGCACAGAAGAATTATGTCTTGATGCACCGCTAGGTGACAAACCTATTGCAGGAGCAGATGCAGATGTTATGAACGTTTGGCTAGCTCAATATGATGACTACTTGATAGTTTAGTGCACCATACTTAAACGGCTTAGAATCGGGACTTCAAAGACGTTTTGAATGTCATGGACCATATGAGATGTTCCAGGAGTTGAAGTTAATATTTCAAGCAAATACCCGAGTTGAGAGATATGAAGTCTCCAACAAGTTCTATAGCTAAAAGATGGAGGAGAATAGCTCAAGCAGTGAGCATGTGCTCAGATTGTCTGGGTACTACAATCGCTTGAATCAAGTGGGAGTTAATCTTCCAGATAAAATAGTGACTGGCAGAATTCTCTAGTCACCATCACCAAGTTAGTAGAACTTCGTGATGAACTGTAGTATGCAAGGGATGACGAAAACGATTCCCGAGCTTTTCATGATGATGAAATCGATGAAGGTAGAAATCAAGAAAGAGCATCAAGTGTTGATGGTTGACAAGACCACTAGTTTCAAGGAAAAGGGCAAAAGGAAGAAGGGGAACTTCAAGAAGAACGGCAAGCAAGTTTCTGCTCAAGTGAAGAAGCCCAAGTCTGGACCTAAGCCTGGGACTAAGTGCTTCTACTGCAAAGGGAATGGTCACTGGAAGCAGAACTGCCCCAAGTATTTCGTGGATAAGAAGGATGGCAAAGTGAACAAAGCTATATTTGATATACATGTTATTGATGTGTACTTTACTAGTGTTTACAGCAACCCCTCAGTATTTGATACTGGTTCAGTTGCTAAGAGTAGTAACTCGAAACGGGAGTTGCGGAATGAACAGAGACTAGTTAAGGGTAGTGACAATATGTATTGGAAGTGGTTCCAAGATTGATATGATCATCATCACACACTCCCTATACTTTCGGGATTAGTGTTGAACCTAAAATAAATGTTATTTAGTGTTTGCGTTGAGCATGAATATGATTGGATCATGTTTATTGCAATACGGTTATTCATGTAAGTTAGAGAATAATTGTTGTTACATTTTACATGAATAAAACCTTCTATGGTCATACACCCAATGAAAATGGTTTGTTGGATCTCGACCGTGGTGATACACATTTTCATAATATTAAAACCAAAAGATGCAAAGTTAATAATGATAGTGCAACTTATTTGTGGCACTGCCGTTTAGATCATATTGGTGTAAAGCGCATGAAGAAACTCCATGCTGATGGATTTTTGGAATCACTTGATTATGAATCACTTGATGCTTGCGAACCATGCCTCATGGGCAAGATGACTAAGACTCAAAATGGAGCGAGCAACTGACTTATTGGAAATAATACATACTGATGTATGCGATCCAATGAGTGTTAAGGCTCACGACAAGTATCGTTATTTTCTGACCTTCACAGATGATTTGAGCAGATATGGGTATATCTACTTGATGAAACACAAGTCTGAAACATTTGAAAAGTTCAAAGAATTTCAGAGTGAAGTGGAGAATCATCGTAACAAGAAAATAAAAGTTTCTACGATATGATCGCAGAGGTAAAATATTTGAGTTACTGAGTTTGGCCTTGATTAAAACAATGTGAAATAGTTTCACTACTCACGCCACCTGGAACACCATAGTGCAATGGTGTGTCCGAACATCATAACTGTACTTTATCAGATATGGTGCGATCTATGATGTCTCTTACCGATTTACCACTATCATTTTGGGGCTATGCATTAGAGACAGCTGCATTCATGTTATATAAGGCACCATCGAAATCCCTTGAGACGACGCCTTATGAACTGTGGTTTGGCAAGAAACCAAATTTGTCGTTTCTTAAAATTTGGGGTTGTGATGCTTATAAGAAAAAGTTTCATCCTGATAAGCTCAAACCCAAATCGGAGAAATGTGTCTTCATAGGATACTCAAAGGAGACAGTTGGGTACACCTTCTATCACAGATCCGAAGGCAAGATATTCGTTGCTAAGAATGGATACTTTCTAGAGAAGGAGTTTCTCTCGAAAGAAGTGAGTGGGAGGAAAGTAGAACTTGATGAGGTAACTGTACCTGCTCCCTTATTGGAAAGTAGTTCATCACAGAAATCTGTTCCTGTGACTACTACACCAATTAGTGAGGTAGCTAATGATGATGATCATGTAACTTCAGATCAAGTTACTACCGAACCTCGTAGGTAAACCAGAGTGAGATCCGCACCAAAGTGGTACGGTAATCCTGTTCTGGAGGTCATATTACTTGACCATGACGAACCTACGAACTATGAGGAAGCGATGATGAGCCCAGATTACGCAAAATGGCTTGAGGCCATGAAATCTGAGATGAGATCCATGTATGAGAACAAAGTATGGACTTTGATTGACTTGCCCAATGATCGGCAAGCCATTGAGATTAAATGGATCTTCAAGAGGAAGACGGACGCTGATAGTAGTGTTACTATCTACAAAGCTAGAATTGTCGCAAAAGGTTTTCGACAAGTTCGAGGTGTTGACTACGATGAGAGTTTCTCACTCGTATCTATGCTTAAGTATGTCTGAATCATGTTAGCAATTGCCGCATGTTATGAAATCTGGCAAATGGATAAACAAAACTGCATTCCTTAATGGATTTATTAAAGAAGAGTTGTATATGATGCAACCAGAAGGTTTTGTCAATCCTAAAGGTGCCAACAAAATGTGCAAGCTCCAGCGATCCATCTATGGACTGGTGCAAGCATCTCAGAGTTGGAATATACGCTTTGATAAGTTGATCAAAGCATATAGTTTTATACAGACTTGCGGTGTAGCCTGTATTTACAATAAAGTGAGTGGGAGCACTACCGTCTTTTTGATAAATATATGTGAGTAACATATTGTTGATCAAAAATGATGTAGAATTTTTCTGGAAAGCATAAAGGAGTATTTGAAAGGAGTTCTATAAAAGAAAGACCTCAGTAAAGCTACTTACATATTGAGCATCAAGATCTATTTAGATAGATCAAGACGCTTGATAAGTTTTTCAAAAAGTACATACTTTGTCAAGATTTTGAAGTAGTTCAAAATGGAACAAACAAAGAAAGAGTTCTTGCCTATGTTGCAAAGGTGTGAAATTGAGTAAGACTCAAATCCCGACCACGGCAGAAAATAGAAAAGAGAATGAAACCTATGCCTCAGTTATAGGTTCTATAAAGTATGCTATGCTATGTACCAGACCTATTGTATACGTTGCTCTGAATTTGGCAAGGGAGTACAATAGTGATCTAGGAGTAGATCACTGGACATTGGTCAAGAATATCCTTGGTGAGGACTAAGGAAATATTTCTCGATTATGGAGGTGATAAAAGAGCCCGTCGCAAAGAGTTACATAGGTGCAAGCTTTTACACCGATCTAGATGACTCTAAGTCTCAATCTGGATACATATTGAAAGTGGGAGCAATTAACTAGAGTAGCTCCGTGCAGAGCATTGTAGACATAGAATATTTGCAAAATACATACGGCTCTAAATGTGACACACCCGTTGACTAAGCTTCTCTCACGAGCAAAACATGATCACACCTTAGTACCCTTTGGGTGTTAATCACATTGCAATGTGAACTAGATTATTGACTCTAGTAAACCCTTTGGGTGTTGGTCACATGACGATGTGAACTATGGGTGTTAATCATATACAGATATGAATATTGGTGTTAAATCACACGACGATGTGAACTAGATTATTGACTCTAGTGCAAGTGGGAGACTGAAGAAAATATGCCCTAGAGGCAATAATAAAGTTATTATTAATTTCCTTATTCATGATAAATGTTTATTATTCATGCTAGAATTGTATTAACTTGAAACTTGATACATGTGTGAATACATAGACAAACATAGTGTCACTAGTATGCCTCTACTTGACTAGCTCATGAATCAAAGATGGTTAAGTTTCCTAGCCATGGACATGAGTTGTCATTTGATTAACGGGGTCACATCATTAGGAGAATGATGTGATTGACTTGACCCATTCCGTTAGATTAGCACTTGATCGTTTAGTATGTTGCTATTGCTTTCTTCATGACTTATACATGTTCCTACAACTATGAGATTATGCAACTCCCGTTTATCGGAGGAACACTTTGTGTGCTACCAAAAGTCACAACGTAACTGGGTGATTATAAAGGAGCTCTACAGGTGTCTCCGAAGGTACTTGTTGAGTTGGCATATTTCGAGATTAGGATTTGTCACTCTGATTGTCGGAGAGGTATCTCTGGGCCCTCTCGGTAATGCACATCACTATAAGCCTTGCAAGCAATGTAGCTAATGAGTTAGTTACGGAATGATTCATTACATAACGAGTAAAGAGACTTTCCAGTAACGAGATTGAACTAGGTATTGGGATACCGACAATCGAATCTCGGGCAAGTAACATACTGATGACAAAGGGAACAACGTATGTTGTTATGCGGTTTGACCGATAAAGATCTTCGTAGAATATGTAGGAGCCAATATGATCATCCAGGTTCCGCTATTGGTTATTGACCCGGAACGGTTCTCGGTCATGTCTACATAGTTCTCGAACCCGTAGGGTCCGCACGCTTAAGGTTTCGATGATAGTTATATTATGAGTTTATGAGTTTTGATGTACCGAAGTCTGTTCGGAGTCCCAGATGTGATCACGGACATGACGAGGAGTCTCAAAATGGTCGAGACATGAAGATTGATATATTGGACAACTATATTCGGACACCGGAAGTGTTCCGGAGAAGTTTCGGATAAAACCGGAGTGCCGGAGGGTTATCGGAACCCCCGGGGGAACTAATGGGCCTCGATGGGCCTTAGTGGAGAGAGAGAGATAGGGCAGCCAGGGCTGGCCGCGCGCCCCCTCCCCCTCTGGTCCGAATTGGACTAGGAGAGTGGGGGCGGCGCCCCCTTTCCTTCTCCCTCTCCCTCTCCTTCCTTCCCCTTCTCTCCCTTTAGGTGGAAACCTACTAGGACTTGGAGTCCTAGTAGGATTCCCCTCTTGGGGGCACGCCATAGACGGCCGTCCGGCCTCCCCCTTGCTCCTTTATATACGGAGGCAGGGGGGCACCCCAAAGATACAACAATTGATCTCTTGATCTCTTAGCCGTGTGCGGTGCCCCCCTGCACCGTAGTCCTCGATAATATTGTAGCGGTGCTTAGGCGAAGCCCTGCGACGGTAGAACATCAAGATCGTCACCACGCCGTCGTGCTGACGAAACTCTTCCCCGACATTCTGCTGGATCGGAGTCCGTGGATCGTCATCGAGCTGAACGTGTGCCTGAACTCGGAGGTGCCGTACGTTCGGTACTTGGATCGGTCGGATCATGAAGACGTACGACTACATCAACCGCGTTGTGCTAACGCTTCCGCTTTCAGTCTACGAGGGTACGTGGACAACACTCTCCCCTCTCGTTGCTATGCATCACCATGATCTTGCATGTGCGTAGGAAATTTTTTGAAATTACTACATTACCCAACAGGTGGGACGTTGGAGGGTGCAGCTCCTCCATGGGGCTCCACTTGTCATCCCTTTATGCCCTTTATGCCCTTTTATGTGTGACATAAAGTGTGGACATTTTGGGTTTTTCATGTGTCCCCTACCCCTTGGGTTTTCCTATAAATAGAGGTGGAGAGGCACTCTCCACACTCACTCTTTCGCACATACAAGTGCCATTGCAATGATCTGGCTTCTCTCTCCCTCCCCGCGAAATAGTTTCGTAAAGCCGAAAGGCTGTCTGGGTTCCGGTGGGAACTAGTTCTGGACGGCGAAGCCCTGCCGGATAGATGACACCGTATGTGTGCAACTCTGTAGAGAGGTCGAAGTTTCGATCTTGGTGCCCGAGGGGCTATTCGAGAATGCCTCACGAAGGGCTGTCCAAGTGACGGTCCGAGTTCTGTGAGTCCTCCCGAAGGGCTGTCCGCAACACCGTCCAGGGGACTGTTCGACCGCCTCCCGGAGGGCTATCTGAGGAGCGGATGAGGGTATACATCCTCGCGGTTGGGAGGTTGTAAATCCTAGCTGCGGGGATCTGCACCGCCGATCGTCATCGACTCTACTTCCTGCTGCGCTACGAGTCGGTAGCGAAAAGGATCAAACCATGTATGCAGTCTCCAAAGTGGTCCTGGGCTGGTGCGTAGGTTGGAAATTTTTTGTTTTCTGCTGCGTTCCCCTACAGAAATCGCCCAAACATATCCAGTGGAATATATTACAGATGAAGACTGGACAACCCTTGTTAAACACTGGTCTGATCCAAAGTATCAGGTAGGGTATATGTATTTGATCAGACCACATATTGAACTTGTATTTATGCATGTGCCTTACAAGTGTATCTTCTTCTAGGCTAATTGTTTGAAGAACAAGACCAACCATTCTAAAGTGAAATTCCAACAGACAACATGATCTCGTAGCTATATTGCACACTGCGAGGCTCTTGTAAATAGCTGCTACTTCCTTCTTTTTTCTGTGCCATATTATCGTATCTATATTGAATTGTTCCAAATACAGAGGAAAACCCGTGCGGACCAAAAAGAACCTGAACCGAATGCAATGCAAATCTTCCAGGATTGCCACACCAGCAAGATAAAGGGCATGAGCACACCAGTTCAGGCCGCTGTTGTAAGTCCTTACTCCTCCTGCCTTTGAACTGATTGGCACTATGATGTGTTCATTTAACTGCTTCGTTTGCAACCAATGTTAGTTACTCTGTTCACTTTTATACACAGTTGTCTTAACGTATCATTTCACCTTACATGGTTTAAAAGAGATGAAGGATATTCTTTTGGTCTTGATCTGTAATCTAGTTGTGATGTTCATGTGCGCACACAATGATACAATAGCATGTTTGTTTTATATTTGTTTGCCCATGATATGAATGATGTCTCTTTATCCTACTTTAAACCATGTCTCTTTATCCTTAGATGTCAACGAATCTGAGGAAATAGACAATACAGTAGGCATGCTACATGGCATATGTTCCGAAAGTGATTTTATTATGTAGTTGGCACTACAATACATGCTAATGTATTACAGTAGTTCACCAACATAAGTTATATATAAACGTGAAACCTACTTTGTTTGTTTTTGTCTCATTAGTAACTTATTTGGTACACTAATCTACAAGTTCAAACTTTCAGCAAGCTATGGAACAAATGATTGAACAGCCACAACCACCTGAAGGTGACGAGGCTACCACAGGCACAATGTCACCTCTTCTTGCGGTCAAGGCCAAGATCTCTCCACTAACGGTGCAAAAAGCACCTTCCTGTGTAATTCTAGGTTGGTTGTCAAGGTAAACCTCGTCCAAATCGCCTACTAAACAAAATCTTCTGGCTAGACAGAGTGATATATCTGTGCTCCAGACATAAGTCCAATCCGTAATGGATGTTGTGTTGGAAACAAAAATAGTGGCTGACAAATGTCGTGAATATATGAATGGTTTTGAAACCAGACTACCAGACATTTGCTTCGTTGTTCAAGAGCAATGGCGAAAAAAAGGGGAAGATCATGCTGCTCCATCAGATTCTACAGCCTAAAACATAAGCACTCAGGTCAAATGATCTGTGCTTCTATACATCTGATGGTGCTTTTATCTGCAAGGACTGTAAACTTTATGCCAATGGGCCTTTTGTTGTATGGTTGGAATTTATTTTGTTGTGATACCGCATTTATGATGCTGCCAAAGGTTGCAGTAATTACAACGCTATTTTTGTATAGTGTAGGTTTATCTTAGTAATGTATTCGGCCGAAAGCTTCGTAGGAGCCCAACATGCCAACATTCGTCAGGCCCATTCCAATTGGGCTAAAAACGATTCTGGGCCGAAATTTGCATGTAGCCCACTAAACATATCTGGGCCTAAATCAGCATAAGCTTTCATATTTTTCTGGTAGGCCCGTGCCCATAGTGGGCCTTTAACAGGCCTAAATATAATTTGGGCCCTCAGTAATAATAGGCCGTTTACATGTGTAAATATCTTGAGACCATAAAAAACATGGGCCTTTAGTAGGCCGAAAGTAAGATTGGGCCCTGATTGTGCCAAATAACCCACTGGTCTTAGCAGGCCGAAATGGTGGCCCATTTACAATGTGGATCGTCCACAGGCCGAAATTCAGACGGGTCGTAAATGCACCGACCTACTACACGGGCCTTTAACAGGCCAGAAGTTCGGTCTGGCTTGATTAGTGTCATTTTTATATGGGCCGTTAGTAGGCCCAATGTGGCGTTCGGCCACATATGGCCCATGGATTTCGTCCGACGTTAGCAGGCCGAAATTCACAACAGGCTGAAAGTGGCCCAAATCTGTAGTGGGCCTCTAACAGGCCAAATGTCAGACATGACCGAATATGACTCATATCCTTCACGGTCGTTTATGGGCCGAAAGTTTCAATGGCCTATAAATGGGCCCAAATGAAGTAGGACCTTTAACAGGCCGGAAACACACCGGGCCGTAATTCGGCCCAAATTCTTAACGGACTGTTAACGAGCCAGAAGTGACCATGTGCCGCAATGATGACAAGTTTAGGATGGGCTGTTGACGGGTCGATTTAACACTAGTCGTACGGGCCTTAACTGAGAATGTTGGGCTTTTAGCTGGGACGGCCCATTATGGTCTGCAAAGTCTTGTGGGCCTTTAGCTGGGCTAGCCCATTATGGCCCGCTAAATCTTGTGGGCCTTTAGTTGGACCGGCCCATTTGATCTTTATGGGCCACTTTTGGGCCGGTCCATGTGTCAATGTATCATAGGCGCATCTCGCCCATTGGATGAGTGACACCTGTGCCAACGCTGAGCTGACACGTGGTTCCATCAGCCAATGAGAATTTTACACGTGGAAAATTGGCATTGGTCGTTGCTGTTAGCGGGTTATCGGATCCAAAACCGGACCCGATAGCTTAACGGCGTCCCATTATGGTGGATGCCACGTGCCGGTCACCCTTGACGAAAGCACTTCTATGACGTGTGATTTATCATCATGGAAGTGGACACTTCCGTGATGAAACACTTCTACGACAGCACAGGTATGACTATCTTGATTCTGTCATAAAATCGTCATGGATGTACATGCATGACAGAAAACGTGACCTACTGTGACAAACACGTATCATCATGGAAGTGTCTTTTTTATAGTGTCGGGGCACCTCCCCCAAGCTTGGCGGAAACCAAGGGAGTGCCCATACCGATACTCAGTTCTCCTTTGGTGGTGAAGAAGATGATGGTGATGAAGGAGAGATCTTGTCCTCGGATTTCCATGGCAGTGGTCCACCATCATAAGAGGAGGAGTGAGTCTCATGGGTCCTACAACTAGCAGCCAAACTCATACCTTTGAACCTCGCCTCATATTCAAAGACTTGGTTTTGGAGGTCATAGATCTGGCTTTGGAGGAAGTTGATTTTCTCGTTGAGGGTGAAGATGATGTCCTTCATGGGCTTGCCATCCACCTTGAGATCACGGGAAAGGTCTGCGATCATAAGGTGATTAGCATTGAGCCCGCGCACCACCATCCCCTTGCACCAGAATACTTCCTGCTCCATGGCTTCAAGCCTGGCCTCCATGGTTCCCATGCCCTTGGGACCTTGCTCATCGCGGATGTACAGCACCCCCTCCCGCAGATAAGGGTTGATGACGTTCTTGAAGAACTTGTCCTTGGAGGAGCTTGAAGAGGCCATGGTAGATGGGATCTGACAGAAAACGGCAAGGAAAAAGAGAACAAAGGATTTCTCCGTGATACGGTGGTCAACAGGTTCGGGAACTATATATAGATTTTTTATCTTGGAGGACAAGTACATGGTAGAAAAATGAAGTACGGAAGGTGTCCCAGGTGGGCACAACCCACCTGGGCGCGCCAGGGCGTATTGTGCCCACCAAGGTACGCTTCCTGGAAGTTTCTTTATTCCTAAAATTCTTAAATATTCCAAAACTGGTAAAAAAATATTTTTGTGGATTTTTCGGAGTCCGTTTACTTACCACATAACGTACCTCCTTATTTTCACGATTTTGGAGTATTCCGGAAGGACTATTTTATGTGCTCTTCCGGTGTCAAAGTTTGGATAATATTACTTTCAACATTAAGAGGCGTACCTGAGATATAATGCTTTATTCGTTTCCCATTGACAACCTTCGGGTTAGTACCTTCGGAATTATTTATTTTGATGGCTCCAGACCGGTAAACCTCCTCTATGACATATGGGCCTTCCCATTTTGAGAGGAGTTTTCTTGCAAAGAATCTAAAACGAGAGTTGTACAAAAGAACATATTCTCCAACTTTAAACTCACGCTTTTGAATTCCTTTGTCATGCCACCTTTTAACTTTTTCTTTAAATAATTTTTCATTTTCATAAGCTTGGGTTCTCCATTCATCCAGAGAGCTAATATCAAATAACCTCTTTTCACCAGCAAGTTTGAAATCATAGTTGAGCTCTTTAACTGCCCGATATGCTTTATGTTCTAACTCAAGAGGCAAATGACAAGCTTTTCCATAAACCATTTTATATGGAGACATACCCATAGGATTTTTAAATGATGTTCTATAAGCCCAAAGTGCATCATCTAATTTCTTAGACCAATTCTTCCTAGACCTACTAACAGTCTTTTGCAAAACTAATTTCATTTCTCTATTGCTAAGTTCAACTTGACCACAAGACTTAGGATGATAGGTGATACGTCTCCAACGTATCTATAATTTTTTATTGCTCCATGCTACTTTATCTACTGTTTTGGACTATATTGGGCTTTATTTTCCAATTTTATATTACTTTTGGGACTAACCTACAAACCTGAGGCCCAGCCCAGAATTGCTGTTTTTTTACCTATTTCAGTGTTTCAAAGAAACGGAATATCAAACGGAGTCCAAACGGAATGAAACCTTCGGGAACGTGATTTTCACGAGGGTGGAGGGCGCCCCCCCTGGGCGCGCCCCCTACCTCGTGGGCCCCCTGACGCTCCACCGACGTACTCCTTCCTCCTATATATACCTACGTATCCCCAAACGATCAGAAGGGGAGCCAAAAACCTAATTCCACCGCCGCAACTTCCTGTATCCACGAGATCCCATCTTGGGGCCTATTCCGGAGCTCTGCCGGAGGGGGCATCCACCACGGAGGGCTTCTACATCATCACCATAACCCCTCCGATGAAGTGTGAGTAGTTTACTTCAGACCTTTGGGTCCATAGCTAGTAGCTAGATGGATTCTTCTCTCTTTTTGGATCTCAATACAATGCCCCCCCCCCTCTCTCGTGGAGATCTATTCGATGTAGTCTTCTTTTTGCGGTGTGTTTGTTGAGACCGATGAATTGTGGGTTTATGATCCAGCTTGTCTATGGAAAATATTTGATTCTTCTCTGAATTCTTTTATGTATGATTGAGTTATCCTTCCAAGTCTCTTCGAATTATCCGTTTGGTTTGGCCAACTAGATTGGTAGTTCTTGCAATGGGAGAAGTGCTTAGCTTTGGGTTCAATCTTGCGGTGTCCTTACCCGATGATGTAAAGGGTTGCAAGGCACGTATTGTATTGTTGCCATCGAGGATAACAAGATGGGGTTTTTATCATATTGCATGAATTTATCCTCTACATCATGTCATCTTGCTTAAGGCGTTACTCTATTTTTAACTTAATACTCTAGATGCATCTTTGGATAGCGGTCGATGAGTGGAGTAATAGTAGTAGATGCAGAATTGTTTCGATCTACTTGTTTTGGACGTGATGCCTATATACATGATCATTGCCTAGATATACTCATAACTATGCTCAATTACATCAATTGCTCAACGATAATTTGTTCACCCACCGTAGAATTCTTATGCTCTTGAGAGAAGCCACTAGTGAAACCTATGGCCCCCGGGTCTATTCTCATCATATCAATCTCTATCACTTTATTTACTTGCTTTGTTTTTACTTTGCCTTTTTCTTTTTACTTTGCATCTTTATACCAAAAATATTATCTCTATCAGATCTCATTATCGTAAGTGAGCGTGACGGGATTGACAACCCCTAATCGCGTTGGTTGCGAGTTGCTATCGTTTTGTGTAGGTACGAGGGACTTGTGTGTGTCCTCCTACTGGATTGATACCTTGGTTCACAAAAAACTAAGGAAAATACTTACGCTACTGTGCTGCATCATCCTCTCCTCTTCGGGGAAAACCAACGCAAGCTCAAGACGTAGCAAGAAGGATTCCTGGCGCCGTTGCCGGGGAGTCTACGCAAAAGTCAACATACCAAGTACCCATCACAATCCCTATCTCTCGCATTACATTATTTGCATTTTGCCTCTCGTTTTCCTCTCCCCCACTTCACCCTTGCCGTTTTATTCGCCCTTCCTCCGTTCAATCTTGTGTTACCATGTGCCTTATTTTTGCTTGCATCTTCGCTTGCTAAAAGTATATGGATCCTCATCCACTTGCTAATCTCTTTAAGAGATCCAATTATGATGAACCTATTGCTAGTGAATTGAGTGCACTAGATTATCTTTATGAGGTTTTGCCTGAAATTCGTGAATCTAAAAATTGTGATGAAGTACTTTATGAAGCGATTCACGATAGATCTGTGAATAAAAAGCATGATTGCAATGATTTTACTATAAATTCTATTGATATCAATTGTGCTAAAAATATGCAAAACCGTAAGCTTGGGGATTCTAGTTTTGCTATGTCCTCTACTTGTTGCAATGATCATGATTGGGGTGATTCTTCTTATGATCTTGAAAATTTATTTAATCCCCATGATGAATATGAGATTGATAATAGTGTTCGCAATAATATTGAAAGTGGGTTTGGAAGAGTGTCAACTTTAGATCCCACATATTTGGATAATGCTCAATCTTATGAAGTTTTTGATAAAAGTGGGTTTGGAGAGGTCATGACTTTAGTTAATATTAATCCCACTATTTCGGAAGAGTGTCAACTTCGCATGCATGTGGATCGTGTTGAGAATATGTTATGTGATAGCTATATTGTTGAATTTTCTTATGATGCTACATGTAATTATTATGAGAGAGGAAAATATGGTTATAGAAATTTTCATGTTACTAAATTACCTCTCGTTATGTTAAGATTGCTATTGTTCCTTTCCGCTTCCTTGCATATGCTAGTTTTTGCTTGCTACGATAATTTATTTGCCTATAATATAACTATGCATAGGAAGTATGTTAGACTTAAGTGTGTTTGTCACATGTTTTATGATGCTCTCTTTGTGCCTCAATTCTTGTCTTTCTTGTGAGCATCATTGAAATCTCAATGCCTAGCTAGGGGCGTTAAACGATAGCGCTTGTTGGGAGGCAACCCAACTTTATTTTTAGTTTTTTTTGTTTTTGCTTCTGTTTAGGAATAAATAATCCATCTAGCCTCTGTTTAGATGTGGTTTTATGTTTAATTAGCGTTTGTGCCAAGTTAAACCTATTAGATCTTCTTGGATGATAGTTATTTGATCTTGCTGTAATTTCCAGAAACTTTGCGCTCAGTGCCCGAATTGTTAAAAATCACCAGAACGTGATAAAATATTGATTCCAATTGATTCTGATCAATAAACAAATTTTCCAGGTCTTCCAATTTTGGTAGAACTTTTTGAGTTCCAGAAGTTTGCGTTAGTTACAGATTACTACAGACTGTTCTGTTTTTGACAGATTCTGTTTTTCGTGTGTTGCTTGCTTATTTTGATGAATCTATGGCTAGTAAAATAATTTATAATCCATAGAGAAGTTGGAATACAGTAGGTTTAACACCAATATAAATAAAGAATGAGTTCATTGCAGTACCTTAAAGTAGTCTTTTGTTTTCTTTCTCTAACGGAGCTCACGAGATTTCTATTGAGTTTTGTGTTGTGAAGTTTTCAAGTTTTGGGTGAATTCTTTTGATGGATTATGGAACAAGGAGTGGCAAGAGCCTAAGCTTGGGGATGCCCATGGCACCCCAAGATAATCCAAGGACACCAAAAGTCAAAGCTTGGGGATGCCCGGAAGGCATCCTCTTTAAATCCACTTCCATCGGTAATTTACTTGGAGCTATATTTTTATTCACCACATGATAAGTGTTTTGCTTGGAGCGTCTTGTATTATTTGCGTCTTTGCTTGTTAGTTTACCACAATCATCCTTGCTGTACACGCCTTCTGAGAGAGCCATACATGAATTGGAATTTGATAGAATACTGTATGTGCTTCACTTATATCTTTTGAGCTTGATAGTTTGCTCATAATGCTTCACTTATATCTTTTGAGCGTGATAATTTTTGCTCTAGTGCTTCACTTAGATCTTTTAGAGCACGGTGGTGGATTTTTTTAAAGAAACTTGATCTCTCATGCTTCACTTAGATTATTTTGAGAGTCGTTAATAGCATGGTAATTTGCTTAATGTTAATATACTTGGTATTCAAGATATGTGAAACTTTCTTTTGAGTGCGTTGAATACTAAGATAAGTTTGATGCTTGATAATTGTTTTGAGATATGAAGATGATGATATTAGAGTCATGCTAGTTGACTAGTTGTGAATTTAAAGAATACTTGTGTTGAAGTTTGTGATTCCCGTAGCATGCACGTATGGTGAACCGTTATGTGATGAACTCGGAGCATGATTTATTTATTGATTGTCTTCCTTATCAGTGGCGGTCAGGGACGAGCGATGGTCTTTTCCTACCAATCTATCCCCCTAGGAGCATGCACGTAATAATTTGCTTTGATAACTTCTATATTTTTGCAATAAGTATATGAGTTCTTTATGACTAATGTTGAGTCCATGGATTATACGCACTTTTTCCCATCCTTCCACTATTGCTAGCCTCTCTAATTCCGCGCACCTTTCGCCGGTATCATACACCCACCATATACCTTCCTCAAAAAAGCCACCATACCTACCTATCATGGCATTTCCATAGCCATTCCGAGATATATTGCCATGCAACTTTCCACTAATCTGTTTATTATGACACGCTCCATCATTGTCATATTGCTAGCATGATCATGTAGTTGACATCATATTTGTGGCAAAGCCACCGTTCATAATTCTTTCATACATGTCACTCATGTTTCATTGCATATCCCGGTACACCGCCGGAGGCATTCATATAGAGTCATATTTTGTTCTAAGTATCGAGTTGTAATTGTTGAGTTGTAAGAAAAATAAAAGTGTGATGACCATCATTATTAGAGCATTTTCCCAAGTGAGGAAAGGATGATGGAGACTATGATTCCCCCACAAGTCAGGATGAGACTCCGGACGAAAAATAAAAAAAAAGAGGCCATAAAAAAAGAGAAAAGGCCCAAATAAAAAAATGAGAGAAAAAGAGAGAAGGGACAATGTTACGATCCTTTTACCACACTTGTGCTTCAAAGTAGCACCAAGATCTTCATGATAGAGAGTCTCTCATTTTGTCACTTTCATATACTAGTGGGAATTTTTCATTATAGAACTTGGCTTGTATATTCCAATGATGGGCTTCCTCAAATGCCCTAGGTCTTCATGAGCAAGCGAGTTGGATGCACACCCACTTAGTTTCTTTTGTTGAGATTTCATATACTTATAGCTCTAGTGCATCCGTTGCATGGCAATCCCTACTCACTCACATTGATATCTATTGATGGGCATCTCCATAGCCCGTTGATACGCCTAGTTGATGTGAGACTATCTTCCCTCTTTTCTTGTCTTCTCCACAACCACCATTCTATTCCACATATAGTGTTATATCCATGGCTCACGCTCATGTATTGCGTGAAGATTGAAAAAGTTTTGAAAATGTTAAAGTATGAAACAATTGCTTGGCTTGTCATCGGGGTTGTGCATGATTTAAATACTTTGTGTGGGGAAGATGGGGCATAGCCAGACTATATGATTTTGTAGGGATAACTTTCTTTGGCCATGTTATTTTCAGAAGACATAATTGCTTTGTTAGTATGCTTGAAGTATTATTATTTTTATGTCAATATGAACTTTATTCTTGAATATTTCGGATCTGAATATTCATACCATGATTAAGAAGATTTACATTGAAATTATGCCAAAGTATCACTCCCCATCAAAAATTCTCTTTTTATCATTTACCTACTCGAGGACGAGCAGGAATTAAGCTCGGGGATGCTTGATACGTCTCCAACGTATCTATAATTTTTGATTGCTCCATGTTACTTTATCTACTGTTTTGGACTATATTGGGCTTTATTTTCCACTTTTATATTACTTTTGGGACTAACCTATTAACCGGAGGCCCAGCCCAGAATTGCTGTTTTTTACCTATTTCAGTGTTTCGAAGAAACGGAATATCAAACGGAGTCCAAACGGAATGAAACCTTCGGGAACGTGATTTTCCAACCGAACGTGATCCAGGAGACTTGGACCCTACTCCAAGAAGTGCCAGAGGCGGTCACGAGGGTGGAGGGCGCCCCCCCTGGGCGCGCCCCCTACCTCGTGGGCCCCCTGACGCTCCACCGACGTACTCCTTCCTCCTATATATACCTACGTATCCCAAAATGATCAGAAGGGGAGCCAAAAACCTAATTCCACCGCCGCAACTTCCTGTATCCACGAGATCCCATCTTGAGGCCTATTCCGGAGCTCCGCCGGAGGGGGCATCCACCACGGAGGGCTTCTACATCATCACCATAGCCCCTCCGATGAAGTGTGAGTAGTTTACTTCAGACCTTCGGGTCCATAGCTAGTAGCTAGATGGCTTCTTCTCTCTTTTGGATCTCAATACAATGTTCTCCCCCTCTCTCGTGGAGATCTATTCGATGTAGTCTTCTTTTTGCGGTGTGTTTGTTGAGACGGATGAATTGTGGGTTTATGATCCAGCTTATCTATGGAAAATATTTGATTCTTCTATGAATTCTTTTATGTATGATTGAGTTATCTTTGCAAGTCTCTTCGAATTATCCGTTTGGTTTGGCCAACTAGATTGGTAGTTCTTGCAATGGGAGAAGTGCTTAGCTTTGGGTTCAATCTTGCGGTGTCCTTACCCAAAGGATGTAAAGGGTTGCAAGGCACGTATTGTATTGTTGCCATCGAGGATAACAAGATGGGGTTTTTATCATATTGCATGAATTTATCCCTCTACATCATGTCATCTTGCTTAAGGCGTTACTGCTTTTTAACTTAATACTCTAGATGCATCTTTGGATAGCGGTCGATGAGTGGAGTAATAGTAGTAGATGCAGAATCGTTTCGACTACTTGTTTTGGACGTGATGCCTATATACATGTCATTGCCTAGATATACTCATAACTATGCTCAATTCTGTCAATTGCTCAACAGTTATTTGTTCACCCACCGTAGAATTCTTATGCTCTTGAGAGAAGCCACTAGTGAAACCTATGGCCCCCGGGTCTATTCTCATCATATCAATCTCTATCACTTTATTTACTTGCTTTGTTTTTACTTTGCCTTTTTCTTTTTACTTTGCATCTTTATACCAAAAATACCAAAAATATTATCTCTATCAGATCTCACTATCGTAAGTGACCGTGAAGGGATTTACAACCCCTAATCGCGTTGGTTGCGAGTTGTTATCGTTTTGTGTAGGTACGAGGGACTTGTGCGTGGCCTCCTACTGGATTGATACCTTGGTTCTCAAAAAACTAAGGGAAATACTTACGCTACTGTGCTGCATCATCCTCTCCTCTTCGGGGAAAACCAACGCAAACTCAAGACGTAGCAATAGGGTGATGCAATTATATGGTTAACATCATACTTGGCAAGCATCTTACGGAAAGCACCATGAATAAAGTGTGAACCACCATCAGTCATTAAATATCTAGGGACTCCAAACCTTGGGGAAATAACTTCCTTAAGCATTTTAATAGAGGTGTTGTGATCAGCACTACTAGTTGGAATAGCTTCTACCCAGTTAGTAATACAATCAACAAAGAACCGTAATACGTGTATACCCATTAGAGGAAGGAAAAGGTCCCATGTAATCAAATCCCCAAACATCAAATGGTTCAATGACAAGTGAATAATTCATAGGCATTTCTTGACGCTTACCGATATTACCTATTCTTTGACATTCATCACACGATGAGACAAACTTACGGGCATCCTTGAAGAGAGTAGGCCAATAAAATCCAGACTGCAATACCTTGTGAGCAGTTCTATCTCCAGTCCATAAGCCTCGGAGTGATATTTCCGTAGGATTTGTCCTTGTTCATGCTCATGTACACAACGTCTAATAATACCATCTACTCCTTTATAAAGATGTGGGTCATCCCAAAAGTAATGTCTTAAATCATAGAAGAATTTTTTTTCTTTTGTTGGTATGTAAAGCTAGGTGTTAAATATTTAGCAACAATGTAATTAGCATAATCAGCATACCAAGGAGTACTATGAGAAACATTTATTGCAGCTAACTGCTCATCGGGAAAACTATCATCAATAGGCAGTGGGTCATCAAGCACATTTTCAAGTCTAGACAAATTATCGACTCGGGTTCTCAGCTCCTTTTCTATCAGTGATATGTAAATCAAATTCTTGCAACAAGAGAACCCATCTAATAAGTCTAGGTTTAGCATCTTTATTTTCCATAATATATTTAATAGCAGCATGGTCTGTGTGAACAGTTACTTTTGAATCAACAATATAAGGTCTAAATTTATCACAAGCAAACACCACTGCTAAGAATTCCTTTTCAGTAGTAGCATAATTTCTTTGAGCACCGTCTAGAGTTTTACTAGCATAATGAATAACATTCAATTTCTTATCAACTCTTTGTCCTATAATAGCACCAACAGCATAATCACTAGCATCACACATAATTTCAAAAGGCAGGTTCCAATCAGGTGGTTGAACAATAGGTGCAGAAATTAAGGCTTTCTTGAGTGTTTCAAAGGCTTCTAAACAATCATCATCAAAAACAAAGGGAATATCCTACGCAAGAGACTAGTAAGAGGCCTAGAAATTTTAGAAAAGTCTTTGATAAATCTCCTATAGAAACCAACATGGCCTAGGAAACTACGAATACCTTTTATATCTTTAGGACATGGCATTTTCTCAATTGCATCAACCTTAGCTTGGTCCACTTCAATACTTCTTTCAGAAATTTATGACCCAAGACAATGCCTTCATTAACCATAAAGTGGCACTTCTCCCAATTCAGGACAAGATTTGTTTGTTCACATCTCTGCAAAACTCGCTCAAGATTGCTTAAACAATCATCAAAAGACTTCCCATAAACAGAAAAGTCATCCATGAAAACCTCAACAATCTTTCCACAAAAGTCAAAGAATATAGCAGTCATACATCTTTGAAAGGTAGCAGGTGCATTACATAAACCAAAAGGCATACGTCTATAAGCATAGGTTCCAAAGGGACAAGTAAAAGTAGTCTTTTCTTGATCAGGTTGAGAAACAGTTATTTTTGAGAAGCCAGAATATCCATCAAGGAAGCAAAGGTGTGTGTACTTAGATAATCTTTCAAGCATTTGATCAATAAAAGGCAAAGGGCAATGATCTTTTCTAGTTGCTTTATTTAATTTTCTAATAACAATTCTTTGTGGAATAAGTTCATTCTTATCATTAGGAACAACGGTAATACCTCCTTTCTTAGGAACACAATGAACAGGACTTACCCATCTACTATCAGCTATAGGGTAGATTATACATGCCTCCAGAAGTTTTAAGATTTCCCTTCTTACCACTTCCTTCATTTTTGGATTTAACCGACGTTGGTGATCAACAACGGGTTTAGCATCGAGTTCCATATTAATTTTGTCTTTGACATAGAGTGGGACTAATGCCCTTTAAATCATCAAGAGTATATCCAATAGCATCCGGTGCTTCCTTAGAACTTTCAATAATCTTTCTTCTTCATGTTACGAAAGGTTAGCACTAATAATAACAGGATATATCTTCTTTTCATCAAGATAAGCATATTTCAAAGTGTCTGGCAATTGTCTTAATTCAAACACAGGATCACCTTTAGGTGGAGGAGGACCTCCTAGAGTTTCAATAGGCAAATTGTGTTTAAGAAGAGGATGTTGTTCAAACAAAATTTTAACTATTTCATTTCTTTCATGCATATGTAAATCATTTTCATGGTCTAGAAAATATTGTTCTAAAGGATCAGTAGGTGGAACAGCAATAGAAGCAAGACCAATTAATTCATCCTTACTAGGCAGTTCTTTTTCATGAAGATTTCTACTAAACTTGGAAAAATTAATCTCACGAGAGTCATCACCAAAGCTAACACCAATAGTTTGTTTCTTACAATCTGTCTTAGCATTAACTGTATTCAAGAAAGGTCTACCAAATATAATGGGACAAAATTCATCTTGTGGGGAACCAAGAACAAGAAAATTAGTAGGGTATTTTATTTTCCCACACAAGACTTCAACATCTCTAACAATCCCAAATGGTGATATGGTGTCTCTATTAGCAAGTTTAATAGTAACAACTATGTGTTCTAACTCTGCAGGTGCTATGTTTTTCATAATTTCTTGATATAAAGTGTAAGGAATAGCACACACACTAGCACCCATGTCACATAAACCATGATAGCAGTGATCTCCTATTTTAACTGAGATGACAGGCATGCCAAAAATAGGTCTATGTTTATCCTTTTTATCGGGTTTGGCAATTCTAGCAGCTTCTTCACAGAATTAAATAACATGCCCATATATATCTTCTTCTAGGAGATATTTAACCATAGCAATACTAGGTTCAACTTTAATTTGTTCATCAGGTTTAGGTGTTCTAATGTAGCTTTTGTTAACCACAGTTGAAACTTTAGCATGTTACTTTATCCTAACAGGGAAAGGTGGTTTCTCAATATAAGCAGAAGGAACAACTGGATCAACATTATAACCTATAGTTTCTTCTCTAATTGGTACCGGTTATTTAGTTTCTTTTTTAATAGGTGGGTGATATTTAAACCACTTCTCTTTAGGGAGTTCAACATGATTAGCAAATGATTCACAAAAGGAGGCTACTATCTCAGAGTCAAGTCCATATTTAGTGCTAAACTTTTGAAAAGCATCGGTATCCATAAAAGAATTAACACAATCATATTTAATTTTAATACCTGAATCTTTACCTTTGTCGAGTTCCCAATCTTCAGAGTTGCGTTCAATTCTTTCCAAAAGATCCCACCGAAATTCAGTACTCTTCTTCATAAAAGAACCAGCACAAGAAGTATCAAGCATGGTTTTATCATTATGAGAAAGACGAGCATAAAAATTCTGGATAATAATTTCTCTTGAGAGCTCATGATTGGGGCATGAATATAACATTGACTTAAGCCTCCCCCAAGCAAGAGAGATACTTTCTCCTTCACGAGGCCAAAAATTATATATATAATTCTGATCACGATGAACTAGATGCATAGGATAAATTTTTTGGTGGAACTCCAATTTCAAACGATTCCAATTCCATGATCCAATATCATCGCATAGCCTATACCATGCCAATGCTTTTCCCTTCAAAGATAAAGGGAAAACCTTTTTCATAACTTGATCCCTGGGTAAACCTGCAAGCTTAAACAATCCACAAATTTGTTCCACATATATCAAGTGCATATCAAGATGTTCGGTTCCATCTCCTGCATAAGGATTAGCTAGCAGTTGTACTATCATACCCGAAGGAATTTCATATTCAATATTTTCAGTAGGTGCAGTAGGTTGAGGGGTAATTAATTGTGGTTCCGGACGAGGTGAAGATACCCCGAACAAACCCCTCAAAGGATTTTTTTTCCATAGTAACGAGTGACAATAAATTTCAGCGCACTATATAAATGTTTCCTTACCAAATTCCACTTACCAAAGGCGCTTCACTCCCTGGCAACGGCGTCAGAAAATAACCTTGATGACCACATGTATAGGGGATCAATTGTAGCTCTTTTTGATAAGTAAGAGTGTCATACCCAAAGAGGAGCAGAAGGAAATGACAAGTAGTTTTCAGTAAGGTAGTGTCTGCAAGTGCTGAAATTGTAAGTAATAGAGTAGTTTGATAGCAAGATAATTTGTAACGATAGTAGTAACAAAAGTGCAGAAAGGTAGCCCAATCCTTTTGAGGCAAAGGGCAAGCCAAAACGGTCTCTTATGATAAGCAAAGCGTTCTTGAGGGTACACGGGAATTTCATCCAGTCACTTCCATCATGTTGGTCCGATTTGTGTTTGCTACTTTGATAATTTGATATGTGGGTGGACCGGTGCTTAGGTGTTGTTCTTACTTGAACAAACCTCCTACTTATGATTAACCCTCCCGCAAGCATCCGCAACTACGAGAAAAGTATTAAGAATAAATTCTAACCATAGCATTAAATTTTGGGGTCCAATCGGTCCCTTACGGAATAGCGCATAAACTGGGGTTTAAGTTTCTGTCACTCTCGCAACCCACCATCTAATTACTACTCCACAATGCATTCCCTTAGGCCCAAATATGGTGAAGTGTCATGTAGTCGACGCTCACATGACACCACTAAGGGAATCACAACATACATACTATCAAAATATCGAACACGTATCAAGTTCACATGATTACTTGCAACATGATTTCTCCCGTGACCTCAAGAACAAAAGTGACTACTCACAAATAATAAACATGCTCATGATCATAAGAGTATTAAATAGCATATTGGATCTGAACATATAATCTTCCAGCAAATAAACCATACAGTAATCAACTGCAAGACGTAATCAACACTACTAGTCACCCACAAGTACCAATCTATAGTTCCGGTAACAAGATTAAACACAAGAGATGAACTAGATTTTGAGAGGAGATGGTGTCGTTGAAGATGTTGATGGAGATTGCCCTCCCCAAGATGGGAGAGTTGTTGGTGATGATGATGACGATGATTTCCCCCTCCGGGAGGGAAGTTCCCCCGGCAGAATCGCTCCATCGGAGGGCAAAAGTGCTCCGGCCCAAGTTCCGCCTCGAGTCAGCGGCGCTTCGTCCCGAAAGTCCTCCTCTTATTTTTTTCTAGGTCAAAATGACATATACCAGAAGATGGGCACCGGAGGTGGGCCGAGGAGGCCACAACCCCCCAAGGCACGCCAGGGGGCCTGGCGCGCCCAGGTGGGTTGTGCCCACCTGGTGGCCCCCCTTTGGTGTTTATTTGTTCCAGTAATTCTTATTTATTCCATAGAAAATCCCCGTGAAGTTTCAGCTTGTTTGGAGTTGTGCAGAATAGGTAGCCTGACGTAGCTTTTCACGTCCAGATTTCCAGCTGCCGGAATTCTCCCTCTTGATGTGTACCTTTCAAATTATGAGAGAAAAGGCATTAGAATTACTCCAAAAAGCATTATTATGGATAAAAACATTATAAATAACAGTAAGAAACAAGATGCAAAATGGACGTATCACCCACGAGTATAGGGGATCGCAACAGTTTTCGAGGGTAGTATTCAACCCAAATTTATAGATTCGACACAAGGGGAGCCAACGAATATTTGAAGGTATTAGCAGCTGAGTTGTCAATTCAACCACACCTGGAGATTAATTATCTGCATCAAAGTGATCAGTAGCAAAGTAGTTTGATAGTTTTGATAGCAGTGACAGCAGTAACGGTAACAATGATAGCAGTAGTTTTGTAGCAAGTGTAACAGTAATGATAGCAATAGTAACTTAGCAAGAACAATATAGGATAAATTCGTAGGCGTTGGATCGGTGACTTGTTGGATGATATTCATCATGAGACAGCTATAACCTAGGGCGATACGACACTAGCTCCAGTTCGTCAATATAATATAGGCATGTATTCCGTAAATAGTCATAATGCTTATGGAAAGAACTTGCATGACATCTTTGTCCTACTCTCCCGTGGCAGCGGGTCCATATTGAAACTAAGGGATATTAAGGCCTCCTTTAATACAGAACCGGAACAAAGCATTAACACATAGTGAATACATGAACTCCTCAAACTACGGTAATCACCGGAAGAAGTCCCGGTTATTGTCACTATGGGGTTACCGGATCATAACACGTAGTAGGTGACTATAACTTGCAAGATCGGATCTAGAACATGGATATAATGGTGTTAACATAAACGGTTCAGATCTGAAATCATGGCACCCGGGCCCAAAGTGACAAGCATTAAGCATGGCAAAGTCATAGCAACATCAATCTTAGAACATAGTGGATAGTAGGGATCAAGCCCTAACAAAACTAACTCGATTACATGATGAATCTCATCCAACTCCTCACCGACCAGCGAGCCTACGAAGGAATTACTCACTCCCGGTGGGGAGCATCATGGAATTGGCGATGGATAAGGGTTGGTGATGACGAAGAACGAAGATCCCCCTCTCTGGAGCCCCAAACGGACTCTAGATCTGCCCTCCCGAGGAAGAACAGGGCTTGGCGGCGGCTCCGTCTCATGGATCGCGATAATTCTTTCTCCTCGATTTTTTTCTGAAAAAATAAGATTTTATAGCGTTGGTTTCAGGGTCTGCGGGGCCACCAGGTGGGGACAACCCACCTGGGCGCGCCAAGAGAGGGGGGCACGCCCTGGTGGGTTGTGCCCACCCAAGGGCCCCTCTCTGGTAGGTCTTGGCTCCAGAAATTCTTGTATATTGTATAAAAATTCCTCGCAAAGTTTTGTTCCATTCCAAGAACTTTTATTTCTGCACAAAAACAACACCATGGTAGTTCTGCTGAAAACAGCGTCAGTCCGGGGTTAGTTTCATTCAAATTATGTTAATTAGAGTCCAAAACAAGAGGAAAAGCGTTAGGAAAAGTACATGCGTTGGAGACGTATCAGACCACTTCTCCAAGTACGCGCACTTCATCGCGCTCGGCCATCCTACACTGCCGCGTCCGTGGCCCGTGCCTTCTTCGACGGCATAGTCCGCCTCCACGGGTTTCCCTCCTCGATCGTCAGCAACCGGGACCCGGTGTTGACGGGGCATGTCTTTGCGCGATCTCTTCCGGATGGCGGGCGTGAACCTCCGCCTGAGCACGACCTTCCATCCTCAGACAGATGGCCAATCCGAGGTGGTCAATAAGGTGATTGCCATGTATTTGCATTGTGTCACAGGTGATCGTCCTCGCGCTTGGGTGGACTGGCTCGCATGGGCGGAGTACTGCTACAACACCTCTTATCACTCTGTCCTGCGCGCCACGCCGTTCGAGGTGGTCTACGGCCGACCGCCCCCGCCCATCCCGCCGGTTGACCCGTAGACGGCTCGGGCGGAGGCGTCGGGCGACCTTCTTCGCAGCCGCGATGAGATGCTTGCGGAGGTGCGTAACGTCTCATTCAGGCCCCGCAGCTGGCCAAGCACTACTACGACGGCCGCCACGGTGAAGCGGAGTTCACGGTGGGCGAGTGGGTGTGGCCGCGCCTTCTTCACCGCTCTACGCAGTCCCTTGACCCACGCGCGAAGCGCAAGCTGGGCCCTCGCTACGCCGGGCCATTTTCCGTGCTGGAGCGCATCGGAAAGGTGGCCTACCGCCTTCAGCTTCCGGCCGGTGCTCGCATCCACGACGTCTTCCATGTTGGGCTGCTGAAGCCTTTCCGTGGGGAGCCACCGGCGGCCACGCCGACGCTTCCTCCGAGCTCCGACGGGCGCCTCCTTCCCGGGCCAGCGAAGGTGTTGCAGGCCCAGCTCCGTCGCAGGGTGTGCTACTTGTTGATCCTGTGGGACGGCCTCCAGGAGGAGGAGGCCACTTGGGAGCAGCACGACGAGTTCCGCCTACACTATCCAGACTTCTAGCTCGAGGACGAGCTGTTTGCGCAGGCGGGGAGAGATGTTATGACTGGGGTAACTTATACCCGGAGGAGGCCCATTGGGCGCGTCTAGTTAGGGGCTTCGCCCAAGAGTTATTTTATTTTTATTAGCATCAGGATTATATAAACAGTTGTAAAGACTCTTTTAGAAATCAAGCAATAAGACAATTCTATTGCCCGGCTCCCTGAGGAGCCGAAACCCTAAACCCTAGCCGCCTCTTGCCATCGCGCCCGCCTCCTCCTCACAAGACGACGGCGCCACCGCCCGGCGATCAGCGTGTCCGTCCACGTCCAGCACCCTCCTTCCCCTACAACCTCCGGCCTAGACCCGGTAGAACCCTAGTTCCCACCAATAACTTTCATGGTATTATGAATGAAAAAATACAATAAAGTCAATACTTTATACAAATTACTACTCACACCTTTTGCCCTTGATATTTATTTTCTTTGCACTGAAGACAAATGGAGTTTTTCCTTCGTGGAACTTTTTATACAAGTACAATAGAAGGTCAAGTTTGTTTTCAATTTTTAAAAGTTTTTTTGACCTTTTTGGTATTATTATTTTATATATAAGGTGTATATACACCAAGAGCCAAGGGCTATCTTCAAGCCAGTGGGGGGGGGGGGGGTCTTTGAAACTAGAAAGGACAAACTAAAATTCGGTTTGTGGGCTTCGCAACAGAACAACATTTTCTTTTGGATCTGTCATCGTGGCTCCTTTATTGCTTAAATAGTGCTTGCATCATCAATCAACATGGAGATTATAGAGCTAGGAGGATCATCTACCCAAATGGAACTCTTCAACTTACAATCATTCACCAGTGTATGAGCCACACAATTTGCTTCTAGTATAGGACAGTGAGAGTAGACAACCTTAACAAGAGAGTTGGCTTGCACACAGATGTCCACAAAGACTAGAGCCGCTGCCGATGCTGTGAACCCACCATAATTTATCGTGGTAACCACCTCCATACAATCAGACTAAAATCATCACCTTCTGGCATCCCAGCAGATTTGCTGGATGAATTCCTTGTAGAGAAGTACCAGAACAGCTGATTCCACTTCATGATTTAGGCCCTGTTCGGAATCACTCCAGCTCCTAAAAATACAAGGAGCTGTGAAGCATCTCTTTCCAGCTCCGGAAGCGGAGTGGAGTGGTACAGTGGCAGGTCTCCGAACAGGGTCTTAATTCGTTCCAAACAGGTTGCACATCTGTTTCGCCTCTAGCTTCCATGCATATCCTGTTTCCCTATTTGTGTGATCGAGTTTCTCCAGTGGTGAAGCACACTGATGATTTGAAATAACAGAAAGATGTACTCCCTCTGTTTAACAAATATTACGAGATATTTCAATATGGACTACATACTGAAGAAAATGAACAAACACACTAAAATACATCTATACCCATTCGAATCATAAATTTTTTTAAAAAAACTTATATTTGTAAATGGAGAAATATTTGTCCAGTGCAAGCATAAAAACCTTGTAGAAGCCATCGAAATTGAACAGGTTATAGGTCAGCAAGGCATGAAGACTGACAGCAACGTTCAACCATCAAGAATCAACGTCATCAGACATCGGTGTTAAAAGCTAATTTCTTCTTCTCATTTCTCAATCAATACAGATGACATTTATGTTCACAAATCGCTGTCACGCATCTTTCTCTCCAGCTGCTTTCTTTGACAAATTCGACAAGGTGATTAAATCTGGACCGTTCTTTCTACCAATACAACCGCCACAGCCCACAGGATTGTATTCAACAAGCACAACAGGCCTCCATGCACAAAAAAACAAGTATGACAGGCCACACCCTCGTTACCACATCAGAACTACAGCTATGTTATTCTCGACAAACACATCTGTGCTAGTCATACAGCCCCTCTTGCTCCCAAATGTCCACGAGGAAATCAACCATCTCCTGCAAATTCATCGTCTAGGTTTAACCACATGCCTTACAAGGAACGTTAAAATAAACTGATTTAGATCATCTTTTTCAGATCAACTGAACTGATTTAGATCTTACATGTAGAGGGATGGGCTGAGGGAATGGTTTATTTGATCCAAGCAAACTTTCATACGCTGCATTCCAACTGCATAAAAATAATGGTTTGGGTGAGCATGAAGATTCACAGTACAGCATACTATTATGTCTCGAAACAAAAGGGCACAGCATACAATTATCTAGTCTAAGCTTAGTTGGATATATGATTACAAAATGTTCTTCAGCTAAAATTCAAACCTGATGTCGATATGAACAAGAAAAAAAATAGCAAGAGCAAGCATCCCATATTTTTTTTACATTTTTAGCAAGCGTCCAATATTTTTTACATTTTGCGTCTAAGTATCTAACTTGTTTTTAAACGTCTCTTCTGGATATGATTCCAATAGATACTTTGTTTGTTGCTTGTAGGACTCCAGAATTATAGAACCCTACAGACAGAAAAACTAAGCTTATCTACCACATTATAGATCTACTATACAGCCAAATAAATTCAGAGATCAACAAGAAAATACAGCAGTAATGTGCTTTAACACTTCAGACACTCACAATGATTTTAGAAGGGAAGTGACAAGCTTTATGATTGAGCTAGCACCATTAAGAGCAAAATGAAACCCAATATGGGCAGTACAATCCAAACCGCATTGATAAAAAAAGGAGTTCACAATAACTCAGATTTACCAACTTGGGTCGAAGAAAGGGTGTGAATAAGCACAACTAAGTGCATATGAACGATGCAAACAAACTGTTGATCAAAATCAGAGAAAATGTTGTACATGCATATTATTCAGTTGAATTATGTAAAGCTTTTGTCTTGCCCTTCTTCCACATAGATCGGACGTTCCATTTTCATACCTCAACACTGGTTCCTGGATCTGCTTCACCACCGGCTCTTGCCTTAACCTTGTATTCTCAGTCCACTCATCCCTAGTTTGTTGCCAAAGAGAAAAACCTGCAATGATATTTCCATCTGGTCAGATCACCATGTCCACTAAGACTCTTAACAGGCAGACATGTGACCATTCCTTTAATCCTCTGTTAGACAAGAATGGCAATTGGACTTCTATTACCCCTTACTGCTCGGGAAAAAAAATCAGCAACGGTTTGCCAGCACAAGTTCGTTACAGTCCAAATTTAGTAGGAAAATATGGAAGACATCATGCAAAATAAAGTATGAAGTATGAACTCGAAGTTCCCAAATAAATGCTCTGCCGAAACTCTAGCTCGCACACGGAAAGAAAGTGATTTCCCACAACTAAACCAAAAAAAGTGTGAACTCAAATTTCCTAGTAACAAACTTTCCTTCTTAGAACCACAACAACTAGGACAAAATGGTAAAGCAATTGCACTGGTGTTGATAAAATACCATAGGTAACCGACTACCAAATAAGATTTGAGAGGCTAACACTGCTGGACGAGAACAGCGTTATTATGTATTGTATCTTTCTAACGTGCTATATCAAGCTAATATATGGATAATTTAAAATAGATTGAAACGAAAACGTAGGTGTTTTCCACAATTAACATGACTAGATGCTGAATGCAAAGACAGGAGATTCGGCCAAAAATCAAGTTTGATGTTTGCAAAGGTATCTGGAAAATGCGTACATGTGGTGAAAATACGCCTGTTGAGCACATATGTTAGTTCAAAACGGAATTACCATGATTAGCAGAGTCGCCCAGGTTATGACTGCTTCCCACTCCATGCAGATCAAGGTCCCAAGAGGATGTGTTGTATGGTGCTCGTAGGTCTGCCGGATCAACCTCGATGGTGGTCGTACTCCAAAATTCCTCTGCCACCGTAGGATTCTGGGCATGGGCTATTAAGCTCTTGGAAAGATCGCCTACATGTTTTGCGGCCTTCTCACAGCATCCAAAACAGCCTCTGCTCTGTTTGCAAGGAGTTTTTACATATCGACGATTAGCACAGAATCACGCACCAAATCAACAGGCACACACACTGACACGCAGCAAGAGAAAGTGGTAATCCAGGCAGCCACAGCGGGCTTAATTTTCACAAGTATAGATGATACGATCAAGCACCATAACATGACCGCATGTTAGCCTACTCAGGATACTACATGAGAAAAACTACCAGCACAGGTACGACACGAGTAAACACTAGAGAGTAATCGAGACAGTAGGCAAGACGACGCTGGTAACGACGGATCAGCAGGCTAGAATCTGAATGAAGTTAAGCGGACGCGGACGAAGGAGGGGGGAACGGTAGGGGAGCCCACCCGGAGCAGATGAAGATGCAGGCGGAGGAGAGCAGCTGCGGGATGGAGCGCCAGTCCCAGCCGGGCCCCAGCTCGACGTCCCAGTCGCCGACCCTCGCCGCCGATCCGCCGCCGCGTGCCGCCGCCATGGCGCCCGGCCGCTCCGCTCCGGCTGGAATTGGAGTGTGATGAATGGGAACGGAATCGGATCGGATTCCAGCGAGCCACCGACCGCGGCGATTTATGAGGGATGGGCGCGGCGGGGCGCGCGGATTGGGATAAGAGGGAGCGGGGAGGAGGGGCCCTGGGTGGGGTGGGGGTGGGGGCTGGTGGGGTTGACGAAGGTTGCACGGATGGATGACGATGACGCGATTCGACAGTGCGCTGTGGTTTGGAGTTTTGCCTCTTCGCTTTCGGCCGACCATTCCATTTCCGTGGCACGTTGCGATTTCCACTTGGCCCGTCTCTTCGACCAATTGGACCGACTACCCTCGTCGTCGTCATCAACATAAAAAAACAAAGGCAGAGAACAAAAGAAGGTAAAGCAATCCCTTTTGCCACCCAGACTCGAGATTCAAGAGATTTTATTCGCCCGGAAACTATTTTCTTATCAGCTTTTCTAAGAAAGATATGAACCCCAAGTGCACATAACCATGATTTATAAAAAGAGATGCAAAGCATGAACCGAATGAATCTGCTTTACAAAAACGAATTGAAAGTAACTCACATGGTTAGATTCATTGTGATCGCATTGGTGGTCCACCGGTGTTCAATTCCTAAACTTGGCATTGGTCGTTGCATTTTACGAATTTATTTTAAAGACTTTCAACGATGAGCGTCCAGTGGAGAAGATATTTCCGTCGACTATGAAAGCGTCTGTGACGACTACGTCGATCTTAAAATGATGTGTCAGCTAAGTCTGTATTGAACAAAACCGGCTTTACAAAAGGCTAGACCAACGCATCACATATGGTTTCCTGACACCAGCTTTCACGGCAGGAAACATAATTAAGAGGACCCCAAGTAAAAAAGGTCCTTACAAGAAAATTCATCGTCTCGTATACAAAAGTTGATGTATACAAAAGCGTCGGGGAAATGATGTTGATGTATGGATCATCAATCCGATATCGTATACAAAAGTTGTAGTCAATACAATGCAATGCCGCAACAAAAATAGAGATGGCCGGACTGTCCGGCCAAACACCCAAAACATCCTGACGCGACTGACTATCTGGTCCGGGTAACATAAATCATCCAAACCTTTTGTTCTGACCAGACAGTCACTCCCGATCAAAATTGTTTGTTTTCATGAATCTGATTGGTACAATGGCGATTACACCCTCAAAATTACCTCGAATTGAAAAACGTTTAACATGAAAGTTGTTCGTCTAGTCAAAACGGTTAAACTTGCTTATGGGGTCTCTGATCTATATCTGCATTTTAGTGGGTTGGTGTGGTGTGAGAAGTTTTGGAAAGAGTATATTACATGCCAGGCGGATAGAGCTAGAGCCGCGCCAGGCAACGAACAAGTAGAGAGTCGGAAGAAAGTTGCGTTGCAGCTAAAGCTAGCACTTGTTGGACTCTCCATTAGAGGCCATATGCAAATTCTACAACCCAAAAACCAAACTGCTATCCCAGATCCACGTAACCCGAGTTCGGTTAAATTTTGAAAGATTTGGACGGGATTTGGAGTCATTTTCTTGCACAAGAAATCCAGTCACCTCATATATAAATGAGAGGTGATGACCGATTGAACAACACACAATTGAGAAACCAATATATCAACTTTTCACCTTTATCCTTTCTTTCTTCCTTGTTCTTCTTATTCCTCATTCTTCGATTGTTCTTTGTGTTCAAGGGCAGTGATCCACGAGGCCGTAGGGGCGACCAGGTCAACCTAAGGCATCCTATAGATGTAGCGTCCAGACGGGGTCCCTCTTGGGTGTGTGGGGTTTTCGGTCTACAAAGCAACCACCTGATTGCTTGTATACTGCGCTTCTGGTCGGGTCTCCTTCGATGTGAGTTGTGGTGCATCACCTCCGGCATTGAGGGTACACGGTGACATGTTCGTGTGCGAACACTCTTTTTGGCGACTCTGCCAGGGATGAAGCTTCGAACGGTCTCTAGCTCGTTCATGCTACGAAGAGATCGTCATCAAGAAGTTGCGATCCACAAAGGTAATATGAATACCCAATTCACCTATGTAGATGCAAATAATTCATATGTTGTTGCTAGATCATTTAATGATAATAATGTATCGGCTAGTCCTAGTTTTATCCATCATGCATCTAATTACGTGCAAGAACCATTGCAAAATAATCTTCATGCTTCAACTTCTTATAAGTTTAGCAAAATACAAATTTATTACAACCCTCATGCATCGGTAACCCCACAAATTCATATGTCGATGAACAACATGATGAGTTCGGTTAGTCAAATTGAAACACCCCATGTTGGAACTTCCAATGGCATGCAACAAAGTGTTTCACCCTTTTATTCGTCGTCAAAATATCTTGCAATATGTGAATCCAAACATGCCGGTGGTTAGGGGAATTGGTGATGCTACTACTAGCTATTCGGTGAATTACCCTCAATCATCGTATGATAGAACTTCAGACAAGCAATTTTTCGACACCATATGCAACTATTGATACTCATATTCGACTTCGCACCTTCAGAACGGTCATAGCCGAATAAGTGAAAATTTTGCAAGAGCACACACGTCGTCACCTAGTATCATAGCATATAACGTTGCCCCTACACTACTACAGAATTTCGGCAACGCCACATTGTCGGAAGAGTCTAAAAGTGCCGGGGGGATTCTATTCAGATTGGGTTATTGAGAAAAATCTTGTATCTTTTTGGGACGAATGTAATGCTATTTGTCTTGAACTAACAAAAGAGGGAAAGCATGTTGATTCTGCTGCAATACAAGCTAGATTATGTCAAAAGGAGAAAGCAATGCGAGTGGATAGAATTATCAGAAAGAATGGTGATTTGGACAACAAAGTTAATTCGATTATTGAGAAGGCTGAATCAAACATTACATGTGTTGAATCAACTAAAGAGAACGAAGTCTTGCCAATTGGTAGAACCAATGAAAGGAAAGATTGTTTGAGTGATGAAAGTGCTTCGGTTGTAAAGGTCGAATCAAGTAGTGTATATTTTGAATCCTTGAACTCAAGGAGGTAAGCATCATTGATAAAGTGTTTCGGTTAATGGAACATATGAAAGCACAAGTGCTCCCTTGCTAGTTTTGGTAATTAATGCCAACATATCTTTTATTGGACTAATAGTTTTATCTAGTACATTTCAGACAAGTTCAACAATGGCATGGCAAGGACAAGAGGACGTGGAACCTCTTCAAAATGCTAAGGACAAGGATTGACAAAAGCTCAAGACTCTACATTTTTGTTTAAGTGATCCAAGATCACATTGAGTCCATAGGAAAGCCAATACTATTAAAAGGGGATGAGGTGTTGCTTAATGATCTTTTTGCTCGAGTGCTTAGTGATATTGCTCCAAAACCCTCAGCCACTTTCTCTATCTAAATTTGTCCAAAACCTAAACTACAACTTGGCCCTACAGGTATTTCCTACCCGGAGCCACCGAGTTCATCTGGACTTAGCCACTGCCAAAACCCTAACAATTCGGATCCATCGATATGGATCTCGGTCCCACCGAGATGGCCTTACCAACTCTCTTTTGCCTTGTTGCAATTATTTCGCTCTCACCGAGAATTGCAATCGTTCTCACCGAGATGGCTTGACTGATTCTCTGTTTCCTTATTGCTTCACTTCGGTCCCACCGAGATGATGCAATCGGCGCACCAAGATGAGGTTTGTCCTAAGCCCTTGCCCATCGGTCCCTCCGAGTTGTTCCCGTCGGTCCCACCGAGATTCCTAACGTTAATATTTTTACACATGTCTGTGTCACCGAGATTTCTGATCGGTGCCACCGAGTTGGGTCAAAAGTGTGTAATTGTTGGATTTTGTGTGGAGGCTATATATACCCCTCCACCCTCCTCTTACCAAGTAATAGAGCCATCAGAACGTGCCTACACTTCTACCATTCATTTTATGAGAGAGAACCACCTACTCATGTGTTGGGATCAAGATATTCCATTCCTACCATTTGAACCTTGATTTCTAGCCTTCCCCAAGTTGCTTTCCACTCAAATCCTTCTTCCACCATACCCAAATCTGTGTGAGAGAGTTGATTGTTTGTGAGACTATCTTTTGAAGCACGAGAGCAAGGAGTTCATCATCAACACACCATCTATTACCTTTTGGAGAGTGGTGTCTCCTAGATTGGTTAGGTGTCACTTGGGAGCCTCCGACATGATGTGGAGTTGAACCAAGAAGTTGTAAGGGCAAGGAGATCGCCTACTTCGTGAAGATCTACCCGAGTGAGGCAAGTCCTTCGTGGGCAACGGCCATGGTGGGATAGACAAGGTTGCTTCTTCGTGAACTCTTCGTGGGTGGAGCCCTCCGTGGACGCGTGTAGCCGTTACCCTTCGTGGGTTGAAGTCTCCATCAACATGGACAAACGATAGCACCACCTATCGGAACCACGCCAAAAATCTCCGCGTCTCCATTGTGTTTGCACTCTCCAATTCCCATCCCCTTTACATTCTTGCAAATTGCATGCTTTACTCTTTCCGCTGCCTATACTCTTGTCATGCTTGTATGAAATGTATTGGGTGCCCCTTAATATGTGCTAAACTTAACCTTAACTTAATTGTCACCTTGTTTGTTAAGGGTCTAATCACTCCCTCTAGGCCCCTCTTCTCGATTCTTTCAATTGGTATCAGAGCATTGGTCTCCATTGCTTTGGTTTAATCACCATTAGAGGAAGATGGATGAGTATACGTTTGGGAGTATTAGACATAGAGTGCCTATTCTTGATGGGGAGTTTTATGGTTCATGGAAAACTAAAATGCTTGATATTTTCAATGAGTATAATTTGAGCAATTATATTATTAGCCCATATGTGCCTCCTATTGATCCTTTGCATCTTACCCCCGATGAGTATCTTGACATGGTTCACAATCTTAGGACGATTAATCTTATAATTAGAGGCTTACCTAGAAATGTGCTTGATTGCTTACCTAACTTTGAATGCGCATAGACTATATGGGAATATCTCGAGGAACTCTTTCCAAATTACTTTTTGGAAAATCTCAATGAAATTCTTCAAAAGTCCATTGCTTTTCATAAGATAAAGCCTAGTGATCCCAATTTTGATGAATGTCTATTTGAGCTCTCTGACCTTATCCGTGCCAAGGGTGATGTTGGAACCATTGGTAGCATCATCACGGAAACCATTAGAATTCACAAACTTGCACATTGTCATGGTCATAAATCTAACGAATCACTTGACCTAGGTGATTATCATATGCATGATGATGATGGTGATGTTGAGCATGGTTATTATGATGAACACGAAGAATTCGACATTGAATATGAGAAGACTATGAGAAATCTTAGTCTCATGGCTAATCTTCGTAACTATATGGCCGGAGGAAAAGAGTGGATTCTTGATAGTGGATGTACCGATCACATGACCGGAGATAAAGACATGTTCCATGAGCTTACCAAAAATGATGGTCCACATTAAGTATGCAACTTTTGGAGAAAACTCCAAGGGTAAGGTACTTGGCCTTGGTAAGGTGGCCCTATCCAATGATAGCTCTATTCAAAATGTTATGCGTGTTGAATCTCTTGGTTACAATCTTGTTTCCGTATCTAGACTAGCCGACTTTGGTTTCAATGTTCTATTTACCGAAGTAGATTGCCAAGTGTTTCGTCGAGATAATCATAATATGATATTTATCAGCATTCGTAGAGGTGATCTATACATTGTTGATTTCACTAAAAGAGCCCAACCTCGTACTTTTTTAATTGCTAAATCTTCTAAAGGTTGGTTATGGCATAGAAGGTTAGGACATGTTGGCATACAAAATCTTGATAAACTCATTAAAGGTGATCATATCCTTAGTGTTAAAGATGTTATATTTGACAAGGATAGACTTTGTAGTGCTTGCCAAACAGGAACACAAGTTGGGGGAAGTCATCCCGCGAAGAACATCATGACCACGAGAAGACCACTTGAGCTACTTCACATGGATCTCTTCGGTCCCAATGCTTATAAGAGCCTTGGTTACCACTCTTTCGGTTTGGTCATTGTTGATGATTTACCAAGATTTATGTGGGTGTTCTTTCTTGCTAACAAAACATAGGCAAAAGATCTTCAAGAACTTCGCTAATAAGGCCCAAATTAATTTGAAGTGAAGATCAAGAAGGTTCAAAGCGATAATGGAACGGAGTTCAAGAATGCCAATGTGGATACCTTTCTTGAGGAAGAAGGCATTTCACATGAGTTCTCGGCTACGTATACACCTCAACAAAATGGATTTGTTGAGAGGAAGAACCGAACCCTTATTGAGATGGCAAGAATGATGATTGATGAATACAAGATGCCAAGACATTTTTGGCCAGAAGCGGTTGAGATAGCTTGTCATGCTAGAAATCAACTATATCTTCACAAGCTTATTGGTAAAAGGGCATACGAGCTACTCACGATAACAAACCCCAAGCTGGATATTTTCTAGTATTTGGCTCAAAGTGCTACATTCTTGATAAGCATCATCGTTCGAAATTTGCTCCTAAATGTCATGAAGGTTTTCTACTCGGTTATGGCTCAAACTCTCACACTTACCGTGTCTACAGCTGTTTCACCCGAAAGGTTGAAGAGATGGTAGATGTGAAGTTTGATGAATCTAAGGACACCGGCCTCATCAATGTAATCCAAGTAATGCTAGTCCACTGGGTTCTACCGTGCCAGCGACGGCCCCTCCGCATGTGGGAGTTCAATCCGGAAGGACCACGGACTCTTCAGCACTTCTTCGGCATGACGCACAGAGGAATGTGGAAGCTATTCTTTGGGACACGAAAACAGTGGCCGGATACCACCGAGGACATCGGCCTCGACTGCAACCATCTGGATACCTCGGTAAGCACTCGACTCCCGAACACAGCTTAGTTAAATATCCGTAATAATATGTTGAGAAACAATCTTCAAACAGGGCTGGATAAAGAAGGCGGAATGAATTAGGTGTTCGGCCCCTCTTCCCAAATACTCAGCTGGTCCCGTGCTAACAAGGATGCTGGCTCCGGCGCCGTATCAAGTGTCGGCGAAGGAGGACAAGGAGGAGAGCATTAAGGCCAAAAGTGACCTCCACTCTAAAGGTACACCAAACACAATGTCCGGGGAGATTGGAACTCCCTCTTCTGAAGACGAAAGAGAAGGAGAAGCTGACATCCCTTCTCCCCATGGGAAGAAAAGGAGCGCCTCCGAGGATTTGGAGGTAAAGGCTCCCAAGCGAGGGAAGATGTCCCTTTCAGGCGGTTCGAGTTCTGAAGACGACGTTGTCACGCAGTTCCTCAGTAAGGACAAGCCTTTAGCCGAATCGTAAGTGAACAAGGGTGTACTAAACCCATCATGTTCCTTTCAGGTTACAAGGGTAACATCTAATATATATATATTTGCAGTCCGGCGCACAGTCTTCCTTAACAATCCTCCTCCTCAGGGGATCTGCTTCCGGAGATGATGGAAAGCAAGATGCCTCCACAGGCCTCCTCGCCCAATAGGGCGGACGACTTCGAGGTGTCGTCCCAGAGGATCTCTCCTGATCAACAAGTAATGCGAGGGACAATGAAGACAACGCCCGAAGGAGAAACCTCGGTTACCCAGGATCCGGGGTGTGCGACCCCTACGAGGATCAACAATAAAGGCCCCGGACTATCCGGTTTACAGCCGGAGACGACTCTAGGGTCGAGTAAACATGTCACTTCAAAGGGAGTCCATACTCTCGCAACCGCTTCCAGGAATCCAGAGGCACCGGATACATTGATGGACATGTTGCAACACGCATCCGTCTCATAGGAACATCGTACCTTAATGGGTACGGTAGTTGAGAGGATTCTGTCCGCAAGAAGCGGATTAAATGAAGCCTTCACGGGCCTGCTAAATATGTTCAATCGCACTCTACGTGAAAAATGCACCTGTGTGTAGATAGTAGCCCCTGAGACTCTGGTTGGCGCCCAAAGGGAGGCGATCAGAGGGTCAAAAAGATATGCCCAGGAAATAACCTGATTGATTTGAACACGGGTTGTTACATTCAAGGCGACTGCCCAAGCTACAGAAGTTGCAGACCTGGAGCAGAAACTTGATGTGGCGGATGACGACATCACGCTTATTAATAGGCGGCTCGACGCGGCACAAGGTATGCTTTGGGGCCGTAGTATATGTATGTATAATAATATGAGCATGAAGCTAAGAATTATATATTGAGATATGCATAACTGTAGATAGTGCGCCCGGGATTGAGACCCTTCGGGTTGCGCTTGCCCGGGCCAAGGAGCAAGCCAGGATGAGTAATGCGACTGCCGAAAATGAAGATGTTGATTTGAAGGCCGAACAGGCTGCTCGGTGCCAGTGCGAGGAGAGAATATCTACCATGGCTCTCGAGCTAAAGGATGTCACGGTCCGATGCGAATTCCTCGAGAAGGATAACAAAGCCAGAACGGCGATCTCGATAAGGCCTTACAAGAGGCGAGAGAAGCACGGTCCAAATCTAGAGCGGCTCAGGAGGAGATCCGGCAAGCTGGGGAGATCGCGGCCGGTAAGCCCTTCTTATTACAAACTAAATTCGGAGATCCGAAGAGTGTCTCCGATGCGATGTAGTTTTTCCAAGCGCAAGAAGGACATGCAAAGGAAAAGCTTTTCTGGTCGCAATTCAGCATGCCAAAGCGTCCGCTGTTGTTGAACGAACAGATGGCCCAGTGGGCCGAGCTCCATAAGATATACAGATCTGCCATGAAGGATATCATGGTCCGGCTGTGGCCGACTGAGCCGATTCCGAATAGTTATTTCGGTTTGGTGCAACGACTTGTTGATGCGGTGCCGCGTATCGACGCCGTTAAGCGGTCAACGTGCATTGAAGGTGCACGGATGGCCTTTGCCCGCGTCAAGACGTATTGGGCGAAGATGAAGGCCACCGATATTGCAGCGAAGAGTCCACCCAAGGGCAAGGACCATCACACGCCAGAGCATTATTTTGAAGATGTCCTAGAGGGTGCCCGCTTGATTGAGGGTCAATGCTCGAAGGATATGATGTTCGAGTGAATGTACCAAAATTGTAAAAACAATATTATGATATATTAAGGCCATGTTTTTTATACTTTTTCCTGAAAGTTTTGGTTCCTCCTGTGCGGCCGTTTTTTTATAATCTGAAAGTTTTCCAGTCGTCGGCCCCCTCGCATATAATACGGGGGTGTTTGGAAGGGCACTTGATCACTCTTGACCCAACGTCTTGGTCCCTGAAGGAGGTGTCAATGCGGCGAACTAGGCAATCGGACTATAGGACTTTAACACTTTCACTTAGCCATAGGAGTTTGATGGTGTGTCTACGATATAGCCCCTGGTATGTACATGATTATCCGAATACGGTGCGTTACATAGGTGACCAAAAGAACAGTCCTTCGTGTAATACAGAAGGAATCGCGAAGGATTCCAATGAGTCATCGAGTGGTTGACCAACTCTCGCCGCATCAAGACAGTCAGTTTTCAGCTTTCTCTACTGAGGTGCTTGACCAGATGAACCGGAAACACAATCGTAGTAGTTCTCCCTTTACTACCCTAGCCGATAGGGTGGAACGTAAGGTAGTAAGCACAGGAGCCGGGCAACCCAACTATTGACCAAAGACATGATTCAGAGCTGATGCATATAAGGCAAAACTCGTGACGCCGAAGTGTGCTAAAAAGTTGTTCGGACTTGTCGGCAACTCATATGTTGCCGTATCGAGCCTCTGACAATTTGTGTCGAGGTGCGTGCGTGAAACAACCGAAGAAGCAAAATTCAGCTTGTAGAAAAAGCGAATACTGAATACGGGTTATGTTCACTAAAATCTGATTGACACACCAAACGCAATCTTACAGATTATAACGCTACTACCCGGGCTAATTTACATGCCGGGGGTCGAAGGCTAAGGAAAAAGGCACTTTACAGGTTTGAAATAAAGAGTGCAGTCTTACAAAAATCATTTGGACCTCCCATCGCACGTCTGCACTGCCGTGCCTCGGCGGAAGGACTCCTTAGCAGGAATAGCCTTTGCTTATTTATACGAAGCCGAACTCAGAGAGAGTTCGTAAAATGACCAGGCTTTCAGTCACCTGTGGTAAAAAATAAAAAATATTTAGAAAAAGAAAAAAGACTATGAGAGTGCAGACCGCATTGTAGGCCTGTCTGTATTGTGCCTCCGCCGATGACCAAGGTATTTAAGTGCATAGTTATGTATGCGCGGTACAAACTCCGCGGCTATATGAGTCGAACGATGGAGCTGAACTGCTAATTCAGCTCTGAGATTGGTCGGTCCTGTTTAGTAGAGCCCGGCGGCTTGATGGTCGGTGAGGTATGCGGCTTGATGAGACCGCTTCGTACTTCGGCTGCAGTAGCTGTAGTATGCTCCTCTGTACGGAGGGAGCGTTCTGCATTTTCGTTAATCTTGATGATGCCGCGTGGACCGAGCATCTTAAGCTTTAGATAGGCGTATTGTGGGACCACATTGAAACGAGCAAAAGCGGTACGCCCGAGTAGTGCCTGGTAGCTACTACGGAATGGGACAAGATCGAAGGTCAAGCCTTCGCTTCGGTAGTTGTTCGGCGAACCGAAAACGACTTCCAATGTAATTGAGCCCGTGCAGTGAGCTTCTATGCCGGGTACTGCTACCTTGAAGGTATTTGTGGTGGGCTTGATTCTTCAAGGATCAATGCCCATTTTGCGGACAGTGTCCTGGTAAAGTAGATTAAGGCTACTGCCGCCGTCCATAAGGACTTTCGTGAGATGGAATCCATTGATAATTGGGTCGGTGACCAGAGCTGCCGAACCTTCGTGACGGATACTGGCTGGGTGGTCCTTGCGATCAAAAGTGATCGGGCAGGCCGCCCATTGGCTAAATTTTGGGGTGACCGGCTCTATGGCGTATGCATCCCATAGTGCGTGCCTGCACTCCCCTGTAGGGGTGTGCGTCACGTATACCATGTTTACGGTTTTCACTTCAGGGGGAAATTGCTTCTGACCCCCGGTGTTCGGCTGGCGAGTTTCTTCGTCATCGCTGTCACTGGGCGGCCCCTTCCCCCTGTGTTAGGCATTAAGCTTGCCGGCTTGTTTGAAGACCCAACAGCTTCTGTTGGTGTGAGTAGCTGGTTTATCGGGGGTGCCATGAATCTGGCAGGGCCGATCCAGTATCTTGTCTAAATTGGATGGTCCGTCTTTGTTTGCCTTGAATGGTTTTTTTCGTTGACCGGGTTTGGAACCGCTGAATCCGGCGTTGACCGTCGTGTCTTGCGTTCCTTCGTTATTATTTGGACGCTTGTGTTTGTTGCGTCGTGGCTTGCCGTTGCCGTCTCAAACTTCGGAAGTGCCCGGATCACTGGTGCTATTGCTTCTACGAGCGAGCCAGCTGTCCTTTCCCGCACAAAAGCGGGTCATCAGAGCGGTAAGGGCTGCCATGGATTTTGGTTTTTCTTGACCGAGGTGACGGGTGAGCCACTCATCTCGGACGCTATGTTTAAATGTTGCGAGGGCTTCAGTGTCCGGACAATTGACAATTTGGTTCTTTTTAATTAAGAACCTAGTCCAGAGCTTCTGGTGACTCTCCGGGCTGTTGGACTATGTGACTTAGGTCATCGGCATCCGGAGGTCAGACGTATGTACCTTGGAAGTTGTCGCGGAAGGCGTCTTCCAGGTCCTCCCAGCTGCCAATGGAGTTTTCAGGCAGGCTGTTCAACCAGTGCCGAGCTGGTCCCTTGAGTTTTAGTGGGAGGTATTTGATGGCGTGAAGATCGTCACCGCTGGCCAAATGAATATGGGGAAGGAAATCTTCGATCCATACCGTGGGGTATGTTGTCCCGTCATATGATTCGATATTCACGGGTTTAAACCCTTCTGGGAATTCGTGTTCCATTACTTCCTCGGTGAAGCAAAGGGGGTGTGCGGCGCCTCTATATCGGGCCATGTCGCGACGTATCTCGGATGGAGTGCGTCTGCGGTTTTCGGCCCGGGCGTGATTATGCTTGTCGCGTCCATCTAGATAGTCGTCGTCCCGTGTCGGGGCACGCCCCCGCGATCCGTAGATCGATCTGGTCTGTCCTGCTCTATAGTCCAGGTCCTGCCACAGGTCGTATGTATATCCCCGAGCTGTTTTATCTCTGCCTTTACGGCGAGGTAGTATGGGCTGGTGTTCGGCTTGAGTTGCCGCCTTGTCCCGGCCACGTGTTGGTCGGCTAGCCGCATTACGCGTTGATGGTACGGGCTCCAGTGCCTCGTCATCGAATTGAGGTACCAGTTTACGCTTCGGGTAACTTTTGGTTGGGCGCTCGAGGCCGTATTCCTCGGCTGCCAGGACATTAGTCCATCTATCGTTGAGCAGATCTTGATCAGTTTGAAGCTGTTGCTGCTTCTTTTTAAGGCTCCTTGTAGTGGCTATTAGCCGGTGCTTAAAGCGCTCCTGCTTGAGAGGTTCCTCAGGCACGATAAAATCCTCGTTGTCGAGGCTCACCTCATCCTCGGAGAGTGGAAGATAGTTGCTGTCCTCCGAGTCTTTGTTTACGGCCTGTTCATCGGGACTGACTCGCCCATCTCCCCATTCGTCCTGTTTGGAAGTTGGCTCAACGGGGTCTTCATTGTCTTCGGCATCGTCTAGAGTATTTTTTTCTCCTACGCCGGTACTACTGCCTTTTCCACGACGTGACTTAGAGCGGCGCTTGTTGTCGGGCGCTTTGGCTGTATCTCGGGAGGTTTATCCTCATTCGGGTATTTTGTCATCGCCGTTAGCTTCTTTCGATGTATCCACCATGTACATGTCATACGAAGAGGTGGCCGTCCATCATCCGATAGACGGCGGGTTTTGGGCCTGCTCTTCTTCGGCATCGTCGTCCATACCGTCGATGTCTTCGGAGTCGTAATCGAGCATGTTGGTTAAGTCCTCGACAGTGGCTATAAAGTGGATGGCGGGTGGGATGTAACATTCCCTGCTCTCAGCCCCTAGTCCGGGCTGGGCATAGTTCGGACGTTGCTCCTCTGTAACGACGAGGGATCACATTAAGTCCAGAGCCTCGCTTAAAGGCGAGGCTTGGCCCGAGAGAAGAGAGCCCGTGGAGTACGGCGAGAGGGAGACTCCTCGGCCGAACTCACTCGATGCTGACTCCGAGGATTCAGAGCCAGTGTCCGGAGAAGGGTTCGGCCTTATGGCGGTTGCCAGCGACACCTCTTCCCCTGGCTCTCCCATAATGGGCTTAGTGGCCGCAGATAGTCCGACGAGCTCAAGGAGCCCGTTTCGGACTGGCTGATGCGCTCCGGATCTAAGGCCAGAGCGAAGGTTGAGGGCGCGAATCCTTGGAAGATCAAGTCTCCTCGGATATCAGCGACATAGTTCAGATTTCCAAAACTAATCTGGTGACCTGGGCCGTAGCTGTCAATCTGCTCTAGATGGCCAAGCGAGTTGGCCCGTAGTGTAAAGCCACCGATCACAAAGATCTGGTCAGGGAGAAAAACCTCCTCCAGGGCAGCATTGTTATAGATGATTGATGGAGCCATCGAGCTTTCTGGTGACGACACAACGGAACTCTCAGTGAAAGCACCAATGTCGGTGTCAAAACCGGTGGATCTTGGGTAGGGGGTCCCGAACTGTGCATCTAACGTCGATGGTAACAGGAGACAGGGGACACTATGTTTACCCAGGTTCGGGCCCTCTCTATGGAGGTAATACCCTACTTCCTACTTGATTGATCTTGATGAATATGAGTATTACAAGAGTTGATCTACCACGAGATCGTAATGGCTAAAACCCTAGAAGTCTAGCATGTATGATATGATTGCCTCTACGAACTAAACCCTCCGGTTTATATAGACAAGGAGGGGACCAGGGCTGTACAAAGTCGGTTACAGAGAAAGGAATCTTCATACCCGAATGCCAAGCTTGCCATCCACGCCAAGGAGAGTCCTATCCGGACACAGGAGAGAGTCTTTTGTCTTGTATCTTCACGGCCCATCAGTTCGGCCCACGTTACATAGTCCGGACGCCCGAGGACCCCTTAATCCAGGACTCCCTCAGCCACCAACTGTCGTTTAAAGCAGCCAACCATGTCGTGGCGTCAGCGTGCGAGGCGTCGACGGTGGCCTCAACGGCGAGGTGCTCCTCCAAGATCTGGGGGTCGGCAGGAATGGCAGCCATCGCGACCTCATCCGCGTGTGCGGCCGCGATTTGCTTCTCCGCTGCCAAATGCTCCTTGAGCTCTTGGATATACTGCGTGCACCATGGCTTAGGGCGGCGCTTATTTGGTGGAGGGGTCGGTGATTTGGGTGGAAGGTGTTGCGCCGGCGGTCGGGGCATGTGGGATGTGGAAGGAGGAGGAGGATGGGGGTCGGGTGTGGATTACCTGCCTGGATAGACGAGGCCGAGCAGCGTGAAGGAGGGTTGCCGGCGAGGAGGCGGCACTGCAAGCAAGGAGTGAAGGTTTCAACTTGGAAAGGAAGGCGAAATCAGGGGAACTGTGGATTTTGGTAAGGTGGAGGGGGCGAGGAGGTAGATATTTCCACGGAAGCTGAGAATTTTGAATCGGTTCAGCGAAAAAACTGACGCACAAAGTGTCATCAGACAGTGCTCCAGGATATTTTGTACTGCATCTCACACGGTTGGTGATAATAAACTGTGTGGGTTCTACTTGATTTTTCATCTTGATTTGAATTACATAATGGGGTCACGGCGGCAACGGACGGTGTTTGAATTGCTAGAAATTTTATCTGCGGTGAACATGCAACTATATGTGTGTCGTAAAAGAATTGGAATTATTCAGGGTTCGGTTGGACATTTTATACATTAAATTTGTTTTCTAGCCATTTCAGGCGCACAATTCAAAATTAAACTACATGCACATGCTCCGGTGCACCAACATGGGTTGTAAAATTGTATATGTGCCTATGGGTTTATGCTTATGTCCCATGCAAGAAATGGGGATGAATTTTGAACACCACGACACTGTGGCTCTCCGGCAAACGTTAAGGTACTTGCTTTTGTAATTCTAGTAAATCCAAAACCCGTCTAAAATTCATGAACCTTGGCATGCTATCATGTAATGGCATCAACATGCTGGGGTAAAAAAATATTGTCCAATTTGGGGCAGGTTATGGTATAAGCTTCTCACGAACCAGAGCTTCTCAGAAGAAGCCTCATCGTTCCGGTATGGAAACGTGTCACCTTTGTGGACAAAATGATATTTGTCGCCTCTTCTTCCTTTCAATTTTTTCCTGGTGTCAACATAGAACAACAAGAGTGTCGTGTTAAATTTTGGATTTTTTCGGGGATCGTTTGGACATTTTTATACGTTAACTGAGTTTTCTAGGTATTTATGTGCATAATTCAAAATTGAACTACATGCACATGCTCCAGTCCATAAAAACGGGTTGCAAAATCAAATGTTTGTCCTTGGTTGCAAGCTTAGGTCAATGCAAGAAATGAGAATGAATGTCAAACACCTTGACACTGTCGCTCAGCTGCTAACACTGAGATACATGGTTTTAAAATTCTAGTAAATCGAAAACTCGTCTATAATTCAGGAAACTTGACATGATATCATGGAACGGATCGATATTCCGTGGTAAAAATATTTTCTCATTTGGGGAAGGTTTGGGTATAAGCTTCTCGCAAACCAGAGCTTCTCTCACAACAAGCCTGATAGTCTCGGTAGGGAACGTGCCACCTTGGGGGACGAAACGATATATGTTCCTCTTCTTACTTTCAAAATTTTTCTCATGTCAACATAGAACAACACGAGTGTTGTGTCAATTTTTGGAAATTTTTGGGGTTCGCCTGGACATTTTTATACATTAACATAGTTTTCTATGCATTCATGTGCATAATTTAAATTTGAACTACATGCGCATGCTCCAGTGCATATAAATTGGTTCAAAATTGGAATGTGTTTCCTTGGCTACATGCTTAAGTCCCATGCAAGAAATGAGAATGAATGTTAAACACCTTTCCACCATCGCTCGGCTGCTAACATTGAGATACATGGTTTTTAAATTCTAGTAAATCGAAAACGCGTCTGAAATTTATGAAACTTGACATGCTAGCATGGAACGACATCAACATGCAGTGGTAAAAATATTGTCCCATTTGGGGTAGGTTGGGGTATATAAGCTTCTCACAAACCAGAGCTTCTCACAACAAGCCTCATGGTTACGGTGGGGAACGTTTCACCTTTCTAGACGAAACAATAGTCGTTGCCTCTTCTTGATTTCAATTTTTTTATAGTGTCAACATAGAATAACATGAGTGTTGTGTTAATTTTAGGAATTTTTCGGGGCTCGTTTGGACATTTTTATACAATAACTGAGTTTTCTATGCATTTATGTGCATGATTCAAATTTGAACTACAGGCACATGCTCTAATGCATATAAATTGGTTGAAAATTCAAATCTGTGTCCCTGGTTGCATGCTTAGGTCCCATGCAAGAAATGGGAATGAATGTCAAAGACCCTGCCACCGTCACTCGGCCGCAAACATTGAGATCCATGGTTTTTAAATTCTAGTAAATCCAAAACTCGTCTGAAATTCATGAAACTTGGCATGCTATCATGGAGCAACATCAACATGCCGTGGTAATTTTTTTGTCCCATTTGGGGGAGGTTTGGGTATAATCTTCTCACAAACCAGAGCTTCTCACAACAAGTCTGATGGTTTCGGTAGGGAACGTGCCACCTTTGGGGATGAAACGATATTCGTTGCCTCTTATTGCTTTCAAAAAATTTCTAGTGTCAACATAGAACAACAGGAGTGTTGTGTTAAATTTTGGAATTTTTCAGGGTTTGTTTGGACATTTTTATACATTAACTGGGTTTTCTAGGCATTTTATGTGCATAATTCAAATTTGACTACATGCAGATGCTCCAGTGCATATAAATTGGGTGAAAAATCCAATATGTGTCCTTGGGTTCATGCTTAGCTCCCATGCAAGAAATGGAAATGAATTTCAAACACCAGGGCACTGTTGATTGCCGGCAAAACATTGAGATACTTTGTTTTTAAATTCTAGTAAATCCAAAACTCGTCTGAAATTCATGAAACTTGGCATGCTATCATGGAATGGCACCCGACATGCTATGGTATTTTTCGTGTCCATTTTGAGAGAAGGCGCACTCGAATAACAGCCAACAAGGGCATTTTGAAAAAATAGCCGCCACTTTAATATCTCAAACGTTTGTATAATTCAAATCGTGCGTGTTCTGTTAACCATTCACGTGACGCCACGTGTCTTGCTTTTAATGGCTATAGGAAGTGCCGCGCGGACAGCTGCTTGACTGAACGGGAGGCGTGCGAGATACCTTTGAAGCCTTGGCCATAAGGCAAAATGAAATAGATGATGATGAAGGATCCCTTGAAGCACTATTCAAGACCACATCTTGTTCCATGGAGTGTTGGATTTCCTCTACATTGTTAGCACAACAACTCAAGGAAATACATGCATTTTTATCATGGCAACAAGATATAGCAAGCATATCATCATGAGATTTAGTCAAGCAATTTCTACATGATACACATGGACTATCAACACAAGCATGAGAAACATGTAAGGTGCACGAAGTGTTAAAGTCCAAAGATGGAGCATTGCAATAAGATAGTGATGAGGAGTCATCAATGATAAGCACACTATCATCATTGCAATGACCACCACTACTCACCATATCATTACCTTGTGGCAAACCACATGTGGGTGATGTAGTAGGAGTTGAGAAAGCAACACGGCCGGAGGTGGAGGGAGAACAATCATCCCCACAAATCTTGGACATGCCATATTTATATTGAAGCTTTGTCCACAACTCATGAGCATCCCGAAATGGCATGAGTTGAAATATAACTACATTGCTCAAAGCATCGAAAAGCACATTAGATGCTTGAGCATTGAGATAAGAGTTTTTCTCATCCTCTAAAGATAATCTTTGGGGATCCTTTGGAGGAGAAAACCCATATCTACAATTCACTCTAAATTTGGGTCCATGACCCAAAAGAGATTAAGCATGCGAATTACCCAAACATCAAAATTTGTGCCATCGAAACTAAGAGTGTCAGAGAATCTAATCCCCTAGTCGACATCTTTACTCTCTAGGCTATAAAGCCTAATAAAGAGAGACGAGGCTCTGATACCAATTGAAAGATCGTGGATGTCGCCTAGAGGGGGTGAATAGAGGCGCTAATTACGGTTTAGGCTTGAACAAATGTGGAATAAACCTAGCGGTTAATTTGTTAAGCACAAAACCTACAACAACTAGGCTCACCTATGTGCACCAACAACTTATGCTAAGCAAGATAAACAACTAGGTGAAGCAAGATATATGACAAGAAACAATATGGCTATCACAAAGTAAAGTGCATAAGTAAAGGGCTTGGGTAAGAGATAACCGAGGCACGTGGAGACGACGATGTATCCCGAAGTTAACACCCTTGCGGATGCTAATCTCTGTTTGGAGCGGTGTGGAGGCACAATGCTCCCCAAGAAGCCACTAGAGCAACCGTAATCTCTTCACGCCCTCGCACAATGCAAGATGCCGTGATTCCACTAAGGGACCCTTGAGGGCGGTCACCGAACCCATACAAATGGCAACCCTTTGGGGCGGTCACCGAACCCGTACACTTTGGCAACCCTTGGGGGCGGTCACTGGTACCCGTCTAATTGCTCGTGGCGATCTCCACAACCTAGTTGGAGACCCCGACGCTTGCCCGGAGCTTTACACCACAATGATTGAGCTCCGAACACCACCAACTGTCTAGGGCGCCCAAGCACCCAAGAGGAACAAGCTCAAGGGTACCAAGCACCCAAGAGTAATAAGCTTCTCAACTTGTAACTTCCACGTATCACCGTGGAGAACTCAAACCGATGCGCCAAATGCAACGGCAAGGGCACACGGAGTGCCCAAGTCCTTCTCTCTCAAATCCCACCGAAGCAACTAATGCTAGGGAGGAAAATGAGAGGAAGAACAAGAAGGAGAACACCAAGAACTCCAAGATCTAGATCCAAGGGGTTCCCCTCACATAGAGGAGAAAGAGAATGGTGGAAATGTGGATCTAGACCTCCTCTCTCTTTTCCCTTAAAAACTAGCAAGAATCCATGGAGGGCTTGAGAGTTATCAAGCTCGAAGAAGGTCAACAATGGGGGAAGAACACGAGCTTAAAGGATAAGGTTCATTGGGGAAGAAGACCCCCTTTTATAGGAGGGGGAAAATCCAACCGTTATGCCCACAGCTCGCACAGAGCGGTACTACCGCTCCTACCAGCGGTACTACCGCTAGGGCGGCAGAAGCCCAATGAAACAACACTACAAAGAGGCAACAGGGCGGTACTACTGCAGGAGCGGTACTACCGCCTGCCCTTGCGGTACTACCACGCGACCACGGATGTAAAAAATAACTGCCACGCCTACAACCGCTGGAGCTAACTACGAGAAAAAGTCGGCACGGTACTACCGTTCACACGGAGCGGTACTACCGCGTAAGGGCGGATGTCAAAAAATTACATCCACGCCTACTACCGCATGCAACAGCGCCAGGACACGAGCAGCGGTACTACCGCTCACCAGGAGTGGTACTACCGCGTAGGGCGCGAAAATAAAAAATTACTTCCACGCCAACTTCCGTGCGCGCCAGCGTTCTGGGCTAGAGGCAACGGTACTACCGCTCACCAGGAGCAGTACTACCGCTCCCTTGAGCAGTACTACCGCACGCCACAGAGGCTTTAGCACTTGGATGCCTTCAAAATGCAGCTAAAGACAACAGATGGATCCAATAAAACCAGAACTGCCATAACTTCTGCAAATGAGCTCCGAATTGAGCAAACTCAAGCTTGTTGGATACAAGACAACGAGTAGCATCAAAATAGCGAGGCAGGACCTCCAACATCGAAAACATCATAGAAGATCCAATTGAACTCCGTTTTCGATGAGCACGAGCTTGTCATCAAGATGACCATAAGCCCTAAGACTCACAAAGAGAACCAAACAAGAACCAAGAAAGATGATGCAAGGATGCAATGGTTTGAGCTCTCTACAAATGATACGATCAAGCTACTCATCGAGAGCCCCCCTTGATAGTACGACAATCGATCCTATAACCCGGTCTCCTAATTACCACCATGAGACCGGTAAAATAGAAAACCTATCAAGGGCAAACCTTTGCCTTGCACATGGTACACTTGAGCTAGATGATGACGATCTTGACTCCCTCAAGTTGGACCACCTTTTTTATTGCGTTGGCTCGATGAAGACTAGTTGATTGCTCCCCCATACTCCACTATGGGTGAGCCACCCTTCCGCACATCTTCACAAGTCCATTGTCACCAAATGGATGGCAAGCTTCAAGCATTTGATCTCTTCGTGATGCTTCACTTGAACTTGCACACATAACCCTAACCCCACAAAGAACTCTCACGTAGACCATGGGTTAGTACACAAAGCGTAATTGACAATGCTTACCATACCATGGGATCGCTTGATCCCTCTCGGTATATCTTCTACGCTTTGTGTGTTGATCAACTTGATTCTCTCTTTGACTTAGTCTTGATCAACCTCTCACAAGACCAATCTTTAGGTAATTCCTTGAATAGCACCTTGGTCGACACAAACTCTCCTAGAAACCAACACATGTATTCCAAGAAAAGCCTATGGACAAAACCTTCAAATATAACTCAAGGCAACCATTAGTCCATAGAGATTGTCATCAATTACCAAAACCAAACATGGGGGCACCGCATGTTCTTTCAACCGAGATCGACGAGGCCGGATCGAGCCACAAGCAGAGCAGTAGCGGCAAGCGCCTCAAGAAGTAGATGATGACAGATGACCGTTTATCCTAGTTAATCATGCATGTAATATATAGTTGACTTTGGTGTGTGGAAATTTCATGTGTGTAGTAGCCACCTGTGTAATTATGCATGTAATAGTTTACTTTGGTGTGTGCAAATGTCATGTGTGTAGTAGCCACCTATGTAATTGGATGTTTAATTTGGTTATGCAACCATGTCCTTATAAAAGTGTGTGTGTGTGTGTGTGTGTGTGTATTTTTGTTCTGTATGCAATCCCATTGCACAACACACACATCTTATTAGCAGCACTTCTGTGTTATTATCGGTTCGCACACATTTCTGATTACAGACCCGCTTGACGTGTATCACACACATCTTGTTAAATTGAACCGTTTCTGTCTCTTGGCTCAACGCAAACAGTTCATCCGAGTGAACCGTATGCCGTATATTGCACACACCTTGATCTGGCTGACCATTTCTTTTGTGTTGCCTAATCACAAACAGTTCATCCAAGTGAACCGTATGTTGTATATCGCACACACCTTCATCTGGCTACCCGTTTCTGTTCTTCTGCCTCGCCATAAGCAGTTCATTGAACTGAACCGTATGCCCCTCATCGCACACGCAACTCAATTATGAACCGTGTTTGACGCATCCGTCATCACAAACATTTTGCATATTTTTTGACGGTTTTTTACATCACCGTTTGCGATTATTGCATCGTACACAGTTTCGTCGAAGGGTCTCTGATCGTAGTGTCACATTAGCAGCATCCTATAGTACTGATGGTGGCCGCCGGGATGATGAAGATGGCCACAGGTGATGATCTCCCCCTCCGGCAGGGTGCCGGAACGGGGTCCAGATTGGTTTTTCATGGCTACAAAGGCTTGCGACGGTGGAACTTCTGATCTAGGGTTACCCCGAGGGTTTTTGGAATATTTGAGAATTTATAGGGCGAAGAGGCGGTGCGGGAGGCCACCGAGGTGGGCACAACCCACCAGGGCACGCATGTGCCCCCAGGCGCACCCAGGTGGGTTGTTCCCCCCTCTGGTACTTCTCTAGCCCATCCTGGGTGTTCTGGTCCATAAAGATTCTCCAAAAAGTTTCACTGCGTTTGGACTCCGTTTGATATTGATTTCCTGCGAAGTAAAAAACAAGCAAAAAACAACAACTAGCACTGGGCACTATGTCAATAGGTTAGTCCCAAAAAATGATATAAAGTTGCTATAAAATGATTGTAAAACATCCAAGAAGGATAATATAACAGCATGGAACAATCAAAATTATAGATACATTGGAGACGTATCAGCATCCCCAAGCTTAATTCCTGCTCGTCCTCGAGTAGGTAAATGATAAAAACATAATTTTGATGTGGAATGCTTCCTAACATGTTCATCACATATTCTTTTCTTTTGTAGCATGGACATTTGGACTTTATATGGTTCAAAGCAATAGTCTAGTTTTGACATGAACATTTCAATACTCAAGCATATCAACAAGCAACCATGTCTTTCAAAATATCAACACTAAAGCAAATTATCCCCATTATGCTTAATCATTGATCCATTCATGAAACACACTCACATATTAGCTACACCCAATGCTCAAGTACGATCATAGTGCCCATTAATTGGTGCTTTATGAGAGAAAATGGAGACTCAAATAAAAATAAAAATTGAATAAAGTAAATAGAGAGGCCCTTCGTAGAGGGAAGTAGGGATTTGTAGAGGTGCCAGAGCTCAAAGAGGAAATCGAGAAAAAATTTGGGTGGCATGCCTTTCATGTCAACGAAAACAATCGAGTAGTTCCCAATACTTTCCATGCTAGATATATCATAGGCGGTTCCCAAACAGAAAATAAAGTTTATTCCTTTTTCCACCATACTTTCACATTCCACGGCTAACCGAATCCACGGGTGCCGCCCATACCAACACTTTCCAAGGAATTTATTATTTGACAACATAAAGTAAATTCATTTTGCATTTCGGACTGGGCATCCCTAATACCTTTGCCGTACTCTCGTGCAATGACAAGTGAATAAACACTCATCTTGAGAATAACACATCTAGCATGGAAAATATCAGCCACCCTACCGTTTCATGAGTGGTACAAGCACACAAAAGGGAAATTTATTTTGAAGATTAGAGATGACACATACAAATTTGCTTAGAACGGCATGGAAATACCACATATAGGTAGGTATAGTGGACTCATATGGCAAAACTGGGTGCACAAGTTGTATTCCTACTTAGTACAAACGAAGGATAGCAAAAAGATTGAGAAGCATCCAACAAAGAAACGAAAAATCTCATAAGCGAGCATTAAGCATAACTAACACCGAATAATGCACCACAAGTAGGATGTAATTTTATTGCATAACTATTGACTTTCGTGCTTGCATAGGGAATCACAAACCTTATCACCAATATTCTTACTAAAGCACAATTACTCAGCAACATGACTCGCATATTATATCATCATATCACAAAACTATTACAAAGAATACAATTTAATTTGTCCAATGATCTTCATGAAAGTTTTTATTATATCCCTCTTGAATATCTATCACTTTGGGACTAGTTTCATATGTTGCAATTGCTTTTTACAAGCTCAAATAAATTTAAGTGAAGAACATGAGCATAAAAAAAATCATCTCTCAAAATAATCCAAGTGAAGCATGAGAGTAAATGACAAACTAATCCAAAAAGATATAAGTGAAGATCTGCTACGTCTTGAGCTTGCGTTGGTTTTCCCCGAAGAGGAGAGGATGATGTAGCAGAGTAGCGTAAGTATTTCCCTCAGTTTTTGAGAACCAAGGTATCAATCTAGTAGGAGGCCACCCACAAGTCCCTCGTACCTACACAAAACAAATAGCTCCTCGCAACCAACGCGAATAGGGGTTGTCAATCCCTTCACGATCACTTACGAGAGTGCGATCTGATAGAGATGATAGATAATATTTTTGGTATTTTTGGTATAAAGATGCAAAGTAAAATAAGAAGGCAAAGTAAAGAGCAAAGCAATAATAAAGGTAGGAAGATTAATATGATGAAAATAGACCTGGGGGCCATAGATTTCACTAGTGGCTTCTCTCAAGAGCATAGGTATTTTACGGTGGGTGAACAAATTACTGTTGAGCAATTGACAGAATTGAGCATAGTTATGAGAGTATGTAGGCATCACGTCCGAGACAAGTAGACCGACTCCTGCCTGCATCTACTACTATTACTCCACTCCTCGACCGCTATCCAGCATGCATCTAGAGTATTAAGTTAATGAAACAGAGTAACACCTTAAGCAAGATGACATGATGTAGAGGAATAAATTCATGCAATATGATAAATACCCCATCTTGTTATCCTCGATGGCAACAATACAATACGTTCCTTGCAACCCTTTACATCCTTTGGGTAAGGACACCGCAAGATTGAACCCAAAGCTAAACACTTCTCCCATTGCAAGAACTACCAATCTAGTTGGCCAAACCAAACGGATAATTCGAAGAGACTTGCAAAGATAACTCAATCATACATAAAAGAATTCAGAGAATATTCAAATAATGCTCATATATAATCTTGATCATAAACCCACAATTCATCGGTCTCAACAAACACACCGCAAAAGAAGATTACATCGAATAGATCTCCACGAGAGAGGGGCAGAACATTGTATTGAGATCCAAAAAGAGAAGAAGCCATCTAGCTACTAACTATGGACCCGAAGGTCCGAGGTAAACTACTCACACTTCATCGAGAGGCTATGATGTTGATGTAGAAGCCCTCCATGGTGGAATCCTTCGGTGAACTCCTAACAGGCCCCTAGATGGGATCTCGTGGATCTGAGAAAGTTGGCGGTGCAATTAGGTTTTTGGCTCCGTGTCTCGATCTGTTGAAGTGCGTGAGGTATATATAGGAGGAAGGAGTACGTCGATTGGAGCTTGAGGGGCCCACGAGGCGGGCGCCCTAGGGGGGCACCCTCCACCCTCGTGACCGCCTCGTGGATTTCTTGACGGAGGGTCCAAGTCTCCTGGGTCTTATCTGATGAGAAAATCACATTTAAGAAGATTTCATTCCGTTTGGACTCCGTTTGATATTCCGTTTCTTTGAAACACTGAAATAGGCAAAAAACAACAATTCTGGGTAGGGCCTCCGGTTAATAGGTTAGTCCCAAAAGTAATATAAAAGTGGGAAATAAAGCCCAATATAGTCCAAAACAATAGATAATATAGCATGGAGCAATAAAAAATTATAGATACGTTGGAGAAGTATCAGGCATCCCCAAGCTTAATTCCTGCTCGTCCTCGAGTAGGTAAATGATAAAAAGAGAATCTTTTATGCGGAGTTCTACTTAGCATAATTTCAATGTAACTCTTCTTAATTGTGGTATGAATATTCAGATCCGAAAGATTCAAGACAAAAGTTCATATTGACATAAAAATAATAATACTTCAAGCATACTAACAAAGCAATCATGTCTTCTCAAAATAACATGGCCAAAGAAAGTTATCCCTACAAAATCATATAGTCTGGCTATGCTCTATCTTCACCACACAAAGTATTTAAATCATGCCCAACCCCGATGACAAGCCAAGCAATTGTTTCATACTTTTGACATTTTCAAGACTTTTTCAATCTTCACGCAATACATGAGTGTGAGCCATGGATATAACACTATATGTGGAATAGAATGGTGGTTGTGGAGAAGACAAAAAGAGGGAAGATAGTCTCACATCAACTAGGCGTATCAACGGGCTATGGAGATGCCCATCAATAGATATCAATGTGAGTGAGCAGGGATTGCCATGCAATGGATGCACTAGATCTATAAGTATATGAAAGCTCAACAAATGAAACTAAGTGGGTGTGCATCCAACTCGCTTGCTCATGAAGACCTAGGGCAATTTGAGGAAGCCCATCATTGGAATATACAAGCCAAGTTATATAATGAAAAATTCCCACTAGTAAATGAAAGTGACAAAACGAGAGACTCTCTATTATAAAGATCATGGTGCTACTTTGAAGCACAAGTGTGGTAAAAGGATAGTAACATTGTCCCTTCTCTCTTTTTCTCTCATTTTTTATATTTTTTTATTGGGCCTTTTCTCTTTTTTTTTGCCTCTTTTTTTCGTCCGGAGGCTCATCCCGACTTATGGGGGAATCATAGTCTCCATCATCCTTTCCTCACTTGGGACAATGCTCTAAAAATGATGATCATCACACTTTTATTTTTCTTACAACTCAACAATTACAACTCGACACTTAGAACAAAATATGACTCTATGTGAATGCCTCCGGCGGTGTACTGAGATATGCAATGATTCATAAGTGACATGTATGAAAGAATTATGAACGGTGGCTTTGCCAAAAATACGATGTCAACTAAATGATCTTGCTAAGCAATATGACAATGATGGAGCGTGTCATAATAAACGGAACGGTGGAAAGTTGCATGGCAATATATCTCGGAATGGCTATGGAAATGCCATGATAGGTAGGTATGGTGGCTATTTTGAGGAAGGTATATGGTGGGTGTATGATACCGGCGAAAAGTGCGTGGTATTAGAAAGGCTAGCAATGGTGGAAGGGTGAGAAAAGTGTGTATAATCCATGGACTCAACATTAGTCATAAAGAACTCATATACTTATTGCAAAAATCTACAAGCTATCAAAGCAAAGTATTACGCGCATGCTCCTAGGGGGATAGATTGGTAGGAAAAGACCATCGCTCGTCCCCGACCGCCACTCATAAGGAAGACAATCAATAAATGAATCATGCTCCGACTTCATCACATAACGGTTCACCATACGTGCATGCTACGGGAATCACAAACTTTAACACAAGTATTTCTCAAATTCACAACTACTCAACTAGCATGACTCTAATATTACCACCTTCATATCTCAAAACAATTATCAAGCATCAAACTTTTCTTAGTATTCAACACACTCAAAAGAAAGTCTTACAAATCTTGAATACCAAGCATATTATTATTAAGCAAATTACCATGCTATTTAAGACTCTCAAAATAATCTAAGTGAAGCATGAGAGATCAATAGTTTCTTTAAAACAAATCCACCACCGTGCTCTAAAACATATAAGTGAAGTACTAGAGCAAAACTATCAAGCTCAAAAGATATAAGTGAAGCACATAGAGCAAAACTATCAAGCTCAAAAGACATAAGTGAAGCACATAGAGCAAAACTATCAAGCTCAAAAGATATAAGTGAAGCACTTAGAGTATTCTAACAAATTCCAATTCATGTATGGCTCTCTCAAAAGGTGTGTAAAGAAAAGATGATTGTGGTAAACTAACAAGCAAATACGCAAATAATACAAGACGCTCCAAGCAAAACACATATCATGTGGTGAATAAAAATATAGCTCCAAGTAAAGTTACCGATGGAAGTGGACGAAAGAGGGGATGCCTTCCGGGGAACCCCAAGCTTTGAATTTTGGTGTCCTTGGATTATCTTGGGGTGCCATGGGCATCCCCAAGCTTAGGCTCTTGCCACTCCTTGTTCCATAATCCATCAAAAGATTTCACCCAAAACTTGAAAACTTCACAACACAAAACTCATGAAATCTTGTAAGCTCCGTTAGCGAAAGAAAACAAAAGACCACTTCAAGGTACTGTAATGAACTCATTATTTATTTATATTGGTGTTAAACCTAGTGTATTCCAACTTCTCTATGGATCATAAACTATTTTACTAGCCATAGATTCATCAAAATAAGCAAACAACACACGAAAAACAGAATCTGTCAAAAACAGAACAGTCTGTAGTAATCTGTAACTAACGCAAACTTCTGGAACTCCAAAAATTCATCCCAAAAAGGAAGACCTAGGCAATTGTTTTATTGATCAGCAGCAATTTGAATCATTATTTTATCACCTTCTGGTGATTTTTAACAATTGTTTTCGTGAACCCAAAGTTTCTGTAAATTACAGCAAGATCAAATAACTATTATCCAAGAAGATCCTATAGGTTTAACTTGGCACAAACACTAACTAAAACATAAAACCACATCTAAACAGAAGGTATATGGATTATTTATTCATAAACAGAAACAAAAACAAAAAACTAAAAATAAAATTGGGTTGCCTCCCAACAAGCGCTATCGTTTAACGCCCCTAGCTAGGCATAAAAGCAAGGATAGATCTAGGTATTGCCATCTTTGGTAGGTAATCCATAAGTGGCTCTCATGATAGATTCATATGGTAATTTTATCTTCTTTCTAGGAAAGTGTTCCATGCATTTCTTTAATGGAAATTGGAATCTAATATTCCTTCTTTCATATCAATAATTGCACCAATCGTTCTAAGGAAAGGTCTACCAAGAATAATAGGACATGAAGGATTGCAATCTATATCAAGAACGATAAAGTCTACGGGCACATAATTCCTATTTGCAACAATAAGAACATCATTAATTCTTCCCATAGGTTTCTTAATAGTGGAATCCGCAAGGTGCAAGTTTAGAGAGCATTCATCAAAAGCACGGAAATCTAGCAGATCACACAAAGTTTTGGGAATAGTGGGAACACTAGCACCCAAATCACATAAAGCATAAAATTCATGATCCTTAATCTTAATTTTAATAGTTGGTTCCCACTCATCATAAAGTTTTCTAGGGATAGAGACTTCCAACTCAAGTTTTTCCTCATAAGATTGCATCAAGGCATCAACGATATGTTTAGTAAACGTTTTGTTTTGACTATAAGCATGCGGAGAATTTAGCACGGATTGCAACAAGGAAATACAAAAAATTAAAGAGCAACTTTCGTAATTAAATTCCTTGAAATCCAAAATTGTGGGTTTAGCAACATCTAAGGTTTTACTTTCTTCAATCCCACTTTTATCAATTTTAGCATCATAATCTAAAAGCTCCGAATTTTTAGAACGCCTTCTAGGTAAAGGTGACTCATATTCAATCTCATCATTATCAAGATTCATATTGCAAAACAAGGATTTAAAGGGAGACACATCAATAACTTTTAGATCTTCATCTTGATTTTCAAGGAACTTAGAAGAACACGCTTTAATAAAGGCATCTTTCATAGCACGCATCCTAGCGGTTCTTTCCTTGCACTCATCAGTGGAAGTTCTCATGGCTTTGAGAGACTCATTGATATCATGTTTAGGAGGAATAGACCTAAGCTTTAAAGAATCAACATCAAGAGAAATTCTATCAACGTTCCTAGCCAATTCATCAACTTTAAGTAATTTCTCTTCAAGCAAAGCATTAAAATTCTTTTGTGAATTCATAAACTCTTTAACACTATTCTCAAATTCAGAGGGCATCCTATTAAAATTTCCATAAGAGTTGTTGTAGGAATTTCCATAATTATTAGAAGGATTACTAGGATAGGGCCTAGGATTAAAATTCCCTCTATACGTGTTGTTACCAAAATTATTCCTACCAACCAAATTCACATCCATAGATTCATTATTATTCTCAATCAAAGTAGACAAAGGCATATCATTAGGATCAGAAGAAACACTCTTAATAGCAAATAACTTCATAAGTTCATCCATCTTTCCACTCAAAACATTGATTTCTTCTATCGCATGCACTTTTTTATTAGTAGATCTTTCAGTATGCCATTGAGAATAATTAACCATAATATTATCTAGGAGTTTAGTAGCATCTCATAAAGTGATTTCCATAAAAGTACCTCCCATGGCCCGAATCTAAATGGTTTCTAGAAGCAAAATTCAATCCGGCATAAATTTTTTGTATAATCATCCACAAGTTTAAACCATGAGTAGGGCAATTACGTATCATTAATTTCATTCTCTCCCAAGCTTGTGCAACATGTTCATGATCAAGTTGCTTGAAATTCATAATATCGTTCCTAAGAGAGATGATCTTAGCGGGAGGAAAATGCTTAGAGATAAAAACATCTTTGCACTTGTTCCAAGAATCAATACTATTTTTAGGCAAAGACGAAAACCAAGCTTTAGCACGATCTCTAAGCGAAAAAGGAAATAGCTTCAATTTAACAACATCATTGTCAACATCTTTCTTCTTTTGCATATCACACAAATCCACGAAGCTATTTAAATGAGTAGCGGCATCTTCTCTAGGAAGGCCGGCGAATTGATCTTTCATAACGAGATTCAACAAAGCAGTATTGATTTCACAAGAATCAGTATTGGCAAGAGGAGCAATCGGAGTGCTAAGGAAATCATTATTGTTGGTATTGGTAAAGTCACACAATTTGGTATTATCTTGCGCCATGGCAACAAGTTATCCAACACACAAGCAAACAGGAAAAAGGCAAGCGAAAAGAGAGAAGGAGATTGGGAAAGAGAGGGCAAATAAAGCGGCAAGGGTGAAGTGGGGAGAGCAAACGAGAGGAAAATGGCAAATAATGTAATGCGAGAGATAAGGCATTGTGATGGGTACTTGGTATGTTGACTTTTATGTAGACTCCCTAAGCAGCGCCAGAAATCCTTATTGCTACGTCTTGAGCTTGCATTGGTTTTCCCGAAGAGGAGAGGATGATGCAGCAGAGTAGCGTAAGTATTTCCCTCAGTTTTTGAGAACCAAGGTATCAATCCGAGGAGGCCACGCGCAAGTCCCTCGTACCTACACAAAACAAATAGCTCCTCGCAACCAACGCGAATAGGGGTTGCCAATCCCTTCACGGTCACTTACGAGAGTGAGATCTGATAGAGATGATAGATAATATTTTTGGTATTTTTGGTATAAAGATGCAAAGTAAAATAAAAAGGAAAAGTAAAGAGCAAAGCAATAATAAAGGTAGGAAGACTAATATGATGAAAATAGACCCGGGGGCCATAGATTTCACTAGTGGCTTCTCTCAAGAGCATAGGTATTTTACGGTGGGTGAACGAATTACTGTTGAGCAATTGACAGAATTGAGCATAGTTATGAGAGTATCTAGGCATGATCATGTATATAGGCATCACGTCCGAGACAAGTAGACCGACTCCTGCCTGCATCTACTACTATTACTCCACTCAACGATCGCTATCCAGCATGCATCTAGAGTATTAAGTTAATGAAAACAGAGTAACGCCTTAAGCAAGATGACATGATGTAGAGGAATAAATTCATGCAATATGATAAATACCCCATCTTATTATCCTCGATGGCAATAATACAATACGTGCCTTGCAACCCTTTCTGTCTCTAGGTAAGAGGACACCACAAGATTGAACCCAAAGCTAAACACTTCTCCCATTGCAAGAACTACCAATCTAGTTGGCCAAACCAAATGGATAATTCGAAGAGACTTGCAAAGATAACTCAATCATACATAAAAGAATTCAGAGAAGATTCAAATATTGCTCATACATAATCTTGATCATAAACCCATAATTCATTGGTCTCAACAAACACACCGCAAAAGAAGATTACATCGAATAGATCTCCACGAGAGAGGGGGAGAACATTGTATTGAGATCCAAAAAGAGAAAAGAAGCCATCTAGCTACTAACTATGGACCCGAAGGTCTGAGGTAAACTACTCACACTTCATCGGAGAGGCTATGACGTTGATGTAGAAGCCCTCCGTGGTGGAATACCCTTCCCGTGAGCTCCTAACAGGCCCCAAGATGGGATCTCGTGGATCTGAGAAAGTTGCGGCGGTGGAATTAGGTTTTGGCTCCGTGTCGATCTGTTGGGGGTACGAGGTATATATAGGAGGAAGGATGCGTCGGTGGAGCCGAGGGGCCCACGAGGTAGGGCGCGCCTAGGGGGCACGCCCTCCACCCTCTTGACCGCCTCGTGGCTTTCTTGACGGAGGGTCCAAGTCTCCTGGGTCTTATCTGATGAGAAAATCACGTTTCCGAAGATTTCATTCCGTTTGGACTCCGTTTGATATTCCGTTTCTTCGAAACACTGAAATAGGCAAAAAACAGCAATTCTGGGCTGGGCCTCCGGTTAATAGGTTAGTCCCAAAAGTAATATAAAAGTGGAAAATAAATCCCAATATAGTCCAAAACAATAGATAATATAGCATGGAGCAATCAAAAATTATAGATACGTTGGAGAAGACGTATCAAGATCAAATGAGTAGTTAAGTAAATGGGTAGCTATTTGAAGACTCTCTCTTATTTAAAAGTTCCGGATCTAAGTATTTTATTAAAACAGCAAGAAAAACAAAATAAAATGACATTCCAAGGATAGCACACATCATGTGAAGAAGCAAAAACTTTGGCTCAACCGATACTAACCGATAATTGTTGAAGAAGAAAGCGGGGCATACCCAAGCTTAGATGCTTGAGACTTGTTGAAATATTAATTTGGGGTGCCTTGGGCATCCCCAAGCTTGAGCTTTTGTGTCTCCTTAATCCTCTCATACCACGGTTTCCCTAAATCTCAAAAACTTCATCCACACAAAACTCAACAAGAACTCGTGAGATAATTTAGTATAAATCAATGCAAAACGTTATCATTCTCAATTGTAGCAAATCACTAAAATTATAATTTGACATTGCATACTAAATGCCTTTGAATATTTAATACTCCTATCCTCAAATAGAATCAATAAACAAGCAAACATATGCAAACAATGCAATCATAACAGCAATCTGTCTAAATAGAACAATCTGTAAAGACTGAAGAAGGATCCATACTTACTCAACTTAAAAAATTCTGAAAAATTACCACACTGTACAAAATTTATTATAGCTTATTCTGCAAAAAAATTCAACATTTTATCACATTCCGACTTTTCTTCAAGAATTCACACACTAGCGTGCAACTTTCTGTTTTCAAACAGCAACATGTAGACTTGCAAAATAAGCATGGCAAAGGCTATACTTGACAGTTTTATTGAAGTAAAAGATGAAAAACATTATTATAGATAGCAGCAAGCAAATTCTAATAAAATAAAATGATGCTCCAAGCAAAAGACATATCATGTGATGAATGAAAATATAACTCCAAGTGAGGTTATCGATAAAGTTGGAGACGAAAGAGGGATGCCTTCCGGGGCATCCCCAAGCTTAGTTGCTTGGATCTTCCTTGGATATTACCTTGAGGTGCCTTGGGAATCCCCAAGATTAGGGTCTTGTCACTCCTTATTCTCCTCATATCGATATCTCACCCAAAACTTAAAACCTTCAATCACACAAAACTTAACGGAACTTCGTGAGATAGGTTAGTATGATAAAGCAAACCATTCACTTTGGTACTGTCAAAGACAAGATTCATAATTGTTCTCACACAATGCCTGCTGTACCTTATCATTTACACAACTTATATTGAGCAATATAAGCCATAGAAACTAGGAAACAAGCAAATTATGCATTGAAAACATAATCTGTCAAAAACAGAATAGTCTGTGATGATCTGGAAAACAATCATACTTCTGCTACTCCAAAAATTCTAAAACAATTAGGACAATGTAGGGAATTTGTATATATATTGCCTGTAAAAAAATTAATATCAAAAGCATGTTCCAGTGAATTTTGAAAATTCCTGGACTGAGCGCAAAAGTTTATGTTTTTGCACAGATTCAAGTCAACTATCGTCCACACTATCCCAAAGGCTTTACTTGGCACTTTATTGAAACAAAAGCAATAAAACATGATTACTACAGTAGCATAATCATGTGAACACACAAAAACAGTAGGTAAAAGTGTTGGATTGTCTCCTGTCGGTGTACTAGAGTAGGGGTACCCTAGTATCCCGAACTTGTGCACGGGCAGTTGCAGCCCTCATGGCGGGGCTTACCGAGACCGCCAAGGTCCTACGTGGTTCATTTGGAGCCATTCTAGAAAAAAGTATTCAAGCCTGGGAGACAAGGCCCAGGCTAGAGGATCTTGCCGGGAAGGCCACCCAAGGCGCCTAGGAGACAAGGCCCCGGCAAGAGGAGCTTGCCGGGAAGGCCACCCAAGGCGCCTAGGAGACAAGGCCCCGGCAAGAGGAGCTTGCCGGGAAGGCCAACCAAGGCATCTCAAGAAACTTGCCGCGACGCGCCACACGTCCCGGCAAGGCCCGGCGAGCGACAAGCTTCCGAACGCGACAAGACAACAACCGCGGCAAGGCGCTTGCTGCGGCAGACCACCACCACGCCTGCGCTTCCAAAGACATCCACTAACGTGTCGCCTGGGACCTTCCCAGGTAGCGTGGCAAGAGGTCGCGGCCAGCCGGAGCGCGGTGGCAAGCGGCGCCGACAAGATTGCCTTCGTGGCGAAGCGGTGGCGTCCCGACGGTCTCTGTTTGCCTTTATTAGGGCGGCGTGACAGGGCATTTAATGCTGTGTCCCCTGCCGTCAGGGTTAGGTATGGTACACTGTACAAGTGGCTGTATCAACCACTCCTTTTCCATTTTTACCCTTGCCTACATTGCCACCTGTCGGAGCCCCCTTGAGCATATCAACGCAGCCCCATGCGCACCGTAGGGGGGGGGGTTCGGGAGGTTCTAAGCCAGAGAACACTCACGCTCGGTCTCGTTAGCAGCTTGTGTGTACTGTAGCACTCAAGCGCTCCCGAGCAAGAACTCAATACACTCAGACATGTAGCAGTAGGAGTGTTATATCTCCGGAGAGCTCCGAAGCTGGGTAAACCGCTCGTGTGCTTCGCCTCGATCTGCTCTTCATGCGACCTCCGCCCGTTGCCGAACCGAAAGGGGCTCGGTCCGCCGGTCCCATAGGTGTTCGTGGGCCAGATCAGCATCCCCCGACATCTTTGGCGCGCCAGGTAGGGGGTGTCGAGATTGTGTGAACCTGATCCGGCGTCCACACGAGCTAGATCTTCATCATCTTCATCGACATGCCACCGAAGAAGAAGGCTTCGGCGGCAGATGTTCCGTCCACGTCGAACCCACCACCACCGGAGCAAACGGGTGGTGGGGTAGACGCCGGCGGAAGAATGGACGTCGACGGGGGAGCCCACGGCGCTGCCAAGTCCAAGGACAAGGCTGCGCAAACCTCGGCGTCCGTACATGCACCGCGCCCGTCTCAGGAGGCGCGAGACCGACAGCGTCATGGTATTCACAACGCCATACGCTCGTTGGACCAAGATCGAGCTGGTGGATCTCGAGATGCTCAAGACCAGCATGCACGCCAACATGCTGGCGCGAGCGAGGCACGGTCGCCTGGACGGGATACTGCTCCTTCTAACATAGTTAGAAGTCCGAGCATATCCCGCCTCGCACTGCTCGCCATCGCCACCCACCGCTTCCATCGTAAGCTTTGGCGAGAGCTCAATCGCTCTGAATTACCTCCAACAGCCGACAAGGTCGATGAATGGAGGGCCACCATTCAGAGTCTCATCGGCTTTGCCAACGGCGACGCCAGCGGCAGCCGAGTGCATCGCCGCCGCGGCAGGATCGCAAAAGGCACGAGCCGGTGGCGGCGAAACCGGTGGGGTGCAACCACCATGCACTCTCCGCCCGAAGGCCAAGATCGCCGACTCGCCGGATCCACCTCAACAGCGACTCCACCGCATCATCGGATCCACGAGCTCGTCGCGGTCGGCGCCAAGTTCTTCACGAACGACAAAGAAGAAGACGCTCAAACTTCGCATCGAGCGCCAAGAGAAGCGTGGCGTCAATCCGACCAGCGGCTGGGCCCTCTGTCGACATGCATGCGCCCGAAGAACCAGCGACTTGCCGTCTGTGTAGGTTGCCCTGCGTTCACTCGTGAGCCGCGGCAAGTCGATGGCCCAAAGAAGAAGAATTCAAGCCAGACATACCAGAGAAGTACGACGGCAAGACGCATCCGTCGGAGTTCCTCAGCATCTACACCATCGCGGTGCAAGCTGCCGGGCGAGACGACAAGATCCCGCCAACTACTTCACCGGTGCTCAAGCCCAATGTTAGATCTGGCTCATGCACTTGCCGGACAACTCCATATCCTCTTGGGCAGATCTACGCCATCGGTTTGTCGGCGCCTTTACAGCGACCACAAGCCCCATGGCCAAGAAAGCGACCTTCATCTGCCGCCCGAAGGAAGGAGAGCCCCGCGCAAGTACATTCAGAGATTCACCACAGACAAAGACAACATCTCAGATGTCCACCCCGCCATGGTAATCAGCGCGTTCCATCGTAACGCGTAAACTGCAGGATGCGGGAGGAGATGGCGATGTGCAAGATCGTAGACGCGTTAGTGAGCTATATGCTCGCCGGCAGTGTGTGCACGTGTTGAGGAAGGGAGGAGACTCCCGGAGAGAATCTCAAGCGGGAGGATCGATAGTGAGGAGACCGCCCGCAAAGAAAAACCGGCGGTGAAGAAGAAGACCAAGTCCGGCAGGAGCTCGATGCCCACTCCGCAAGCGCACCTCTTGAGTGCTGCGCTACCGTCGAGGACGCACCAGCGAGCGCCACCGGCAAGTGCTGAGGCGATCTGCTCCGGCAAGCCCTAGGGTTTGTTCCGTTGAAGCAGACGCTCCAAGTCTGGCAAGAGCTCTGATGCCCACTCCGGCAAGCGCACCTCTTCGGAGTGCTGCGCTACCGTCGAGGACGCACCATCGAGCTCCACCGGCAAGTGTTGAGGAGCAGTCTGCTCCGGCAAGCCCTAGGGTTTGTTCCGTTGAAGCAGACGCTCCAAGTCCGGCAAGAGCTCTGATGCCCACTCCGGCAAGCGCACCTCTTCAGAGTGCTGCACTACCGTCGAGGACGCACCATCGAGCTCCACCGGCAAGTGCTGAGGAGCAGTCTGCTCCGGCAAGCCCTAGGGTTTGTTCCGTTGAAGCAGACGCTCCAAGTCCGGCAAGAGCTCTGATGCCCACTCCGGCAAGCGCACCTCTTCGGAGTGCTGCGCTACCGTCGAGGACGCACCATCGAGCTCCACCGGCAAGTGCTGAGGAGCGTTCTGCTCCGGCAAGCCCTAGGGTTTGTTCCGTTGAAGCAGACGCTCCAAGTCCGGCAGGAGCTCTGATGCCCACTCCGGCAAGCGCACCTCTTCGGAGTGCTGCTCTACCTTCGAGGACGCACCTTCGAGCTCCACCGGCATGTGCTGAGGAGCAGTCTGCTCCGGCAAGCCTTAGGGTTTGTTCCGTTGAAGCAGACGCTCCCGACAAGTTTTGCTACGGCAAACTTGCCGGGGAACGTCAAGCTCCGGCTGAGCCGCAGGTTCTCGCCGTGGAAGCAAATGTTCCCGCAGCAGCAGATGTGCCGGTGGTTCTTTGGTCGATCAGGACGACGCCAAATCGAGCCACTGGCCAGACACCTTTCGCTCTAGTCTATGGAGCAGAGGCAGTTCTCCCCACGGAACTCGTATACGGATCACCTCGAGTGCTCGCTTATGATGAGCTTGAGCAAGAGTAGTTGCGGCAACATGACGCGCTGCTCCTTGAGGAGGATCGTCTTCAGGCTGCTGTACGAGCTGCTCGATACCAGCAAGCTTTGCGCCGCTACCATAGCCGCAAAGTTAATGCCAGAAGTCTCGAGGAAGGCGACCTTGTTCTTTGGCGCGTTCAGTCCGCCAAGAATTCCAACAAGTTGACGCCGAAGTGGGAAGGCCCTTACCGGGTGAAACGAGTCACTAGGCCTGGCTGTCCGCTTTGAGACCGAAGATGGCATTCGGTGAGCAACTCCTGGAACATTGAGCATCTTCGTAAGTTTTACTCAGAAGCGGTTGCCGGAACCCGTTCCGGCAACCACCTTTTGTACAAGTCTTGCCGATGTTGCATGTAATCCTTTGTACAAAGCCGGGCGCAGACCCCGTGCATAAAAGTGCTTCGCACATCTTGTCAATTTCATGCTTTCTACTTCTATTTTGTATGCGTTATCTGACACTTTGTGCAGCACCTACCCCCGGTAAGCAATAACGAGCCATAAGGCTCCATATCTTTATTTTCTCTTCTTTCTCTTTCTCAAAGAAAGGAAGGTTCCCTCGCCCACAAGTTTGCCGGGGGAAAGGAGAAGATAATGGTGTGGTCCAAGCGTCGCTCAAGGAAGTCTAGCCTTACCGAGAAGCAAACGATGAAAAGCTAAGTTGCTAAAGTTTGAGCAATCAGTTTTAAAAATTTTAAGTTATCTTCCTCGAACGACCGTACTTTGTATGGAAAACCTGTCTTGTGGAGGAACCAACTCGTAGCTAGTTGCGCCCTTACTTTGTTTCGAGTCCGCTCAACAACTTAAGTGAGCTGCGATTGCGCCCTTACTTTGTTTCGAGTCTGCTCAACAACTTAAGTGAGCTGCGATTGCGCCCTTACGTTGTTTCGAGTCCGCTCAACAACTTAAGTGAGCTGCGACTAGTTGCGACAAGGTTTCTTGGCGGTAGCGGCACCGCCTTGACAGATTCTTGACGTCACTTTTCGGCGCTCATGACCAGTGCTCACTTGACAAGTTCCCTAAAAGCGAGGGCAAAAACATACAAAGGAAGGAACCAAGTAAAGGAAATAACATAGCAATCAAGCTACCGAAATAGAGTTATATTACAAGATAACTTGTCGCAGCTCTAATAGACTGCTCTCATAACATGACTAGCGGCGGCAAGAAGAAAAGAAAACGAGCAGCTCTTCATCAAAAGTTTCTCCTTCGGCCGGCGCCCTGGAGCTCGACGCCCATGGGAGCTTGATGAAGACGCCATCGCCGGCCTTCAAATAGGCGCCGGGCTGGGGCTCTTCGGAGCCCGACGCTGCCGCAGCGGCGGAGGGATCGGCGGTCGGCGTAGCGCCTGGCGCTCCTGTGGCCTCAGGGCCGTCAGTCACGATTGCGGACCCTCGCCCGGCTTCTGCGGCGGCAGCTGGCGGCCTCTTCACCGGCGGGCTCGTCGGCGCCACTTCTTCTTCGATGGCTGGCGTCGTCAAGATTGCCACAAGGCGTCCTCCTCGTCGGCGACCTCGATCTCCATTGGCTCTGTGGCGGATGGATCTAACGACCAGAAAATGAAGAAAAGTCAAGCAAATATTCAAAAAGAAAATCAGAAGAAGAAGAACACAAGGAAAGTTTTCAAGCAAGAGGATTACCTGTGCTAGGGTCTGCAGTCATGGTCTCCGCCACCAGGAGATCGCTGGTGCTGTCCCTTGCCGGAGAGCTGTCCCTTGCCGAAGAAGTCTCCCTTGCCGGAGAACGCTCCCTTGCCGGGGAGTCCTCCCTTGGCGGTGTAGTCGAAGCAGAAGGCATGTTAGGAGCGGCTTCAGGGCACTCCTGGTAAGGCTACTCTGCTCCTACACAAATCAGCGAATGAGATATCAAAGAAAGGGCACCCATGCACGCCTAACAGGAAGTAAACCATATACTTACGCTGGGGCTGCGCTTGGGGCTGCGTGCCTGCAGCCTGCTTTTGGGCCTGGCCCAACAGCGCAAGACCGTGCAGGTGGCCCAGGCCCGGGGCTCTGCCGGTGTACTAGAGTAGGGGTACCCGAGTATCCCGAACGTGTGCACGGGCAGTTGCAGCCCTCCGCGGCAGGGCTTACTGGGAGACCGCCAAGGTCCTCCGTGGTTCCTTTGGAGCCATTCAAGAACAAAGTATTCAAGCACAGGAGACAAGGCCCGGCAAGAAGAGGAGCTTGCCGGAAGGCCACCCAAGGCGCTTAGGAGACAAGGCCCCGACAAGAGGAGCTTGCGGGAAGGCCAACCAAGGCATCTCAAGAAACTTGCCGCTGACGCGCCACGCGTCCGGCAAGGCCCGGCAGCGACAAGCTTCCGGACGCGACAAGACAACAACCGCGGCAAGGCGCTTGCCGCGCAGACCACCACCCTATACTGCGCTCCGGCACATCCACTAACGTGTCGCTACAGGACCTTCCCAGGCGCGCGTGGCAAGAGGTCGTGCGGCCAGCGGAGCGCGGTGGCAAGCGGCGCTGACAAGATTGCCTTCGTGGCGAGCGGTGGCGTCCCTGACGGTCTCTGTTTGCACTGTTAGGGCGACGTAGACAGGCATTTAATGCCTGTGTCCCCTGCCGTCAGGGTTAGGTATGGTACACTGTACAAGTGGCTGTATCAACCACTCCTTTTCCATTTTTACCCTTGCCTACATTGCCACCTGTCGGAGACCCCTTGAGCATATAAAAGGAGGCCCATGCGCAACGTAGGGGGGGGGGTTCGGGAGGTTCTAAGCCAGAGAACACTCACGCTCGGTCTCGTTAGCAGCTTGTGTGTACTGTAGCACTCAAGCGCTCCCGAGCAAGAACTCAATACACGGACATGCAGCAGTGGGAGTGTTATCTCTCCGGAGAGCTCCGAAGCTGGGTAAACCGCTCGTGTGCTTCGCCTCGATCTGCTCTTCGTGCGACCTCCGCCCCCCGCCGAACCGAAAGGGGCTCGGTCCGCCGGTCCCATAGGTGTTCGTGGGCCAGATCAGCATCCCCCGACATCTCCCAACAAGCACTTTTCTTTAATGGCTTTTAGCTAGGCATGATGAGTTCAATGATGCTCGCATAAAAGATAAGGATTGAAACATAACAAGAGCATCATAAATCACATGGCAAGCACACTTAAGCCTAACATACTTCCTATGCATAGGGATTTTGTGAGCAAACAACTTATGGGAACAAGAATCAACTAGCATAGGAAGGCAAAACAAGCATAACTTCAAGATTTTCAACACATAGAGAGGAAACTTGATATTATTGCAATTCCTACAAGCTTAAGTTCCTCCCTCATAATAATTTTCAGTGACATCATGGATGAATTCAACAATATAAATATCACATAAAGCACTCTTTTCACGATGCACAAGCATAGAAATTTTATTAATTTCCACATAAACAAATTTATTCTCATGAATAGTAGTGGGAGCAAACTCAACAAAATAACTATCATGGGATTGAAAATTAAAATCATGATGACAAGTTTCATGATTATCATTATTATTTATAGCATACATGTCATCTCCATAATCATCCTAGATAGGAGGCATGCTTTCATCATAATAAATTTTCTCATCGAAACTTGGGGGACCAAAAATATCATCTTCATCAAACATAGCATCCCCAAGCTTATGGCTTTGCATATCATTAGCATCATGGGTATTCAAAGATTTCATACCAACAACATTGCAATCAAGCTCATCATGCAAATATTTTTTTCAAACATTTTATAGAATTCTTCTTCTATCAATTGAGCACAATTTTCCTTTCCATCATTTTCACGAAAGACATTATAAAGATGAATAATATGATGCAACCTCAATTCCATATTTTTGTAGTTTTATTTTATAAAATAAACTAGTGATAAAACAAGAAACTAAAAGATTCAATTACAAGATCTAAAGATATACCTTCAAGCACTCACCTCCCCGGCAACGGCGCCAGAAAAGAGCTTGATGTCTACTACGCAACTTTATTCTTGTAGACTCATGTTGGGCCTCCAAGCGCAGAGTTTTGTAGGATAGTAGCAATTTTCCCTCAAATGGATGACCTAAGGTTTATCAATCCATGGGAGGCATAGGATGAAGATGGCCTCTCTCAAACAACCCTGCAACCAAATAACAAAGAGTCTCTTGTTCCCCCAACACACCAAATACAATGGTAATTTGTATAGGTGCACTAGTTCGGCGAAGAGATGGTGATACAAGTGTAGTAATGATAGTATATATTGGTGTCGGGGAGGCTGATCGTACCCACGGACACCTATGGGGCCGGCGGACCGGGCCCCTTGTGGTTCGGAGGGGGGCGGAGATCGCACGAAGAGCGGATCGAGGCGGTGCACACGAGCGGTTTACCCAGCTCGGAGCTCTCCGGAGAGATAAAACTCCTACTGCTGCTTGTTTGATCTATTGTGTTCTTGCTAGGGAGCAACGAGAGCTACAAAACCTAGCGTGAGTCTATCTGGTCCCGAGTGGGTCGAATGAACCGGACGAGCCGAACCTACGGAGCCTTGCGAAAGACGCGAACCTCCTCTACGTTGCACTCGGGCCTCCTTTTATATGCTCAAGGGGTCTCCGACAGGTGGCAACATAGACGGGGGTACAAATGTAAAAACAAGAGTTGGTACACCTACTTGAGCGATTATACAGTGCAAAATACCTAACTCGACGGCAAGGGACAAAAGCAATAAATGCCCGTCGTTGTCGCCCAAACAGTGTAACAGAGACCGTCAGTGCGCCTCCGCCGCCACGATGGCGAGCCTGTCACGCCGCTTATCGCTGCTCTCCGCTGGCTGCACGGCCGCCGACACGCCCATGGAATGGTCCCATGGCGACACGTCGCTGGGTGAGCTGGAGCGGAGACGGAGAGGTTGCATGCCGCGGCAAGCGCCTTGCATGGCCGAATCCTTGTCGCGCTCGGAGACTTGTCGCTCCGAGCCTTGCCGGCAAGCTCCTCTTGTCGGGGCCTTGTCTTCTGCGTGCTGGGCGGCCTTCCCGACAAGCTCTTCTTGTCGGGCCTTCTTCGTGCCTAGAGGCCTTCCGGCAAGCTCCTCTTGCCGGGTCTTGTCTTCTCAAAGGAGGCGGAGGGTCTTGGCGGACGCCTTGGCGAGGCTTGCAGCAGGGACGCTATCGTTGCCCGTGCACAAGTTCGGGGTACTAGGGTACCCCTACTTTAGTACACCGACAATTGGTTTTTGTAACAAGAACAATAAAAAATAGTAAGGTAGCAATTGATAAAATGGAGCACAAACGGTATTGCAATGCTTGAAAATGAGGCCTAGGGTCCGTACTTTCGCTAGTGGAATCTCTCAACAATGCTAATATAATTGGATCATATAACCGAAAGGAAACTATGTCTGCCTCTGTGAGATTTATTCAAAACTATTGGGCATCCTTCTCGTCCTCTCATTCCAATCTGAAGATGGAGATTAGCAACAAAGGTAAGGAGAGGGCGGATGGTTTAACTTTCACTAATGATGTGCTTGATAAATTTGTGGTTTGGCAGCCTCCTACTAGGGAGTTCATTAAGATTAATGTTGACGCAAGTTATGTGGAGGCCATGAGTGCTGCGAGTGTGGGTGTGGTTGCCAGGAACTATGTTGGAGAGGTCATCATTTCGTCATGGGATTATATTGAGGTGTGCAATAGCGTGGATGAAGCGGAAATAAGAGCGACCCTAGCGGGGTTGTGCATTGGTATTTCTCTCCACAAGCCCATCATTTTAGAAACTGACTGTTCTTTTGTGCCATCTTCTTTCAGAAATGATCTTCTAGACAAGTCTCCCATGGTTGATCTAAATATGGAAGCGTTGAGTATTTCCAAGTTGATAATAAATTGCAAGATATCCAAGATTAATAGAAGGGCCAATAAGGTGGCATTTAGATTGCAAAGTTTAGTTTTGATAAGAGGTCTGGCGGTGTGCTTCTTAATAGTGTTCCGCCCTGCGTGGCTAAACTTGTAATGGAGGATTGTATGAATGTTTTAAATTAATTAATAGATGGGAGGGGTTTTCAAAAAAAAACGTGCGATGAAGAATCACTCCAAAGTTCCTATCTAGCGGAGAACATAAGTCGAAATTGTTTGTAGGGTACGAAACCACCTCAAAGCTTTTCTTTCCGATCAATCTATCCTAGAGTTCGTACTAAAATAACACCAAGCTATTCTTTCTGATCGATCTAACCAAGAGTTCGTACTAAAATAACACCATATGATACACATAAACCAACTCTGATGTCACCTAGATACTCCAATGTCAACGCAAGTATCCGTGAGTTGATTATACGATATGCATCAAAAAATTTCAGATTCATAATATTCAATCCAAGACAAAGAACCTCAAAGAGTGCCCCAAGATTTCTATCGGAGAAACAAAGACAAGAACATGCATCAACCCCTATGCATAGATTACCCCAATGTCACCTCGGGATTCCGCGAGTTGAGTGCAAAAACACATATCAAGTGAATCAATATGATAACCCATTGTCACCACGGGTATTCATAGCAAGACATACATCAAGTGTTCTAAAATCCATAAAAGTATTCAAACCGATAAGAACGAAATCTCAAAGGGAAAACTCAATTTATCACAATAAGATAGAGAGGGAGAAACACCATATGATACAACTATATTAACAAAGCTCGCGATACATCAAGATCGTGCCATCTCAAGAACACGAGAGAGAGAGAGAGAGAGATTAAACACATAGCTACTAGTACAAACCCTCAGCCCCGAGGGTGGACTACTCCCTCCTCATCACGGTGGCCGCTGGGATGATGAAGATGGCCACCGGTGATGATCACTCCCTCCAGCAGGGTGCCGGAACAGGGTCTAGATTGGTTTTTCGTGGCTACAGAGGCTTGCGACGACGAAACTTCTGATCTAGGGTTACCCCGAGGGTTTTTGGAATATTTGACAATTTATAGGGCGAAGAGGCGGTGCAGGAGGCCATCGAGGTGGGGACAACCTACCAGGGCGCGCCTGGGACCCCAGGTGCGCCCAGGTGGGTTGTGCCCCCCTTGGGGCACCCCTCTGGTACTTCTTTGGCCCGTCATGGGTGTTTTGGTTAATAAAAATTCTCCAAAAAGTTTCACTGCGTTTGGACTCCGTTTGATATTGATTTCCTGCGAAGTAAAAAACAAGCAAAAAACAACGAATGACACTGGGCACTATGTCAATAGGTTAGTCCCAAAAAATGATATAAAGTTGCTATAAAATGATTGTAAAACATCCAAGAAGGATAATATAACTGCATGGAACAACAAAAAATTATAGATACGTTGGAGACGTATCAGACATCAACACCGGGAGAATCACCTCTAAAACTCGTTTGGCTAATTTTTGTGAACTTACTCATTCATCTGTAGCATTGAACCTTTGATGGTAGAATAAGCCCTTGAGGATCCGGATTGGATAAACACTATGCACGAAGAGCTACACAACTTTGAGCGGAACCAAGTGTGGACATTGGTTCAGAAGCCCAAGGATGATCAAAACATCATTGGTACAAAATGGGTATTCCGGAATAAGCAAGATGATGATGGACAAGTGGTACGCAACAAGGCCCATCTCGTTGCTCAAGGCTACACTCAAGTCTAAGGTATGGACTATGGTGAGACATATGCCCCCGTTGCTAGACTTGAGTCCATTCGCATTTTACATGCTTCTGCCAATCAACATGATATCACCTTATACCAAATGGATATTAAAAGTGCTTTTCTAAATGGTGAAATTGAGGAGGAAGTTTATGTTAAGCAACCTCCTGGCTTTATTAATCCCAAGAAACCTAATCATGTTTACAAACTTCAAAAAGCTCTTTATGGTCTTAACCAAGCTCCTAGAGCTTGGTATAAATGCTTGACTAAGTTTCTTATTGAAAAAGGTTTTGAAATTGGGAAAATTGATTCTACACTTTCTACTAAAAGGGTTAATGGAGAATTATTTGTGTGCCAAATCTATGTTGATGATATCATATTTGGTTCTATTAACCTCATTTTAGTGAAAAGTTTGGAAGGTTAATGTCAGAAAAGTTTGAGATGTCTACGATGAGTGAACTCAAATTTTTCCTTGGTTTGCAAATCAAGCAAACTAAGGAAGGTACCTTTGTCTCACAAACGAAGTATACCAAGGATCTTTTCATGAAGTTCAACATGCAATAAAGCAAAGGTATGAAAACACCCATGCCTACTAGTGGACATCTTGACTTGACGAAGGATGGCAACCCGGTTGACCAAAAGGTTTACCGATCAATGCTTGGTTCATTATTTTATCTTTGTGCCTCCCGTCCCGGTATTATGCTAAGTGTGTGCATGCGTGCATGATATCAAGCTGCTCCTAAATAATGTCATCTTAAGGCCGGGAAAAGGATAGTGAGATATTTGATTCATACACCAAACTTTGGCATTTGGTACCCTAAGAGGTCATCTTTTGATCTTGTTGGCTATTCCGACTCGGACTATGCCGGTGACAAGGTTGATAGAAAGTCCACTTCGGGTACATGTCGATTTCTTGGTAGATTCCTTGTCTTTTGGTCTTCCAAGAAACAAAATTCGGTATCATTATCCACCACCGAAGCGGAATACATTTCTGCGGAATCATGTTGTGCTCAATTACTTGGATGACCCAAACTCTCAAAGATTATGGGATACATGTGATCCATTGCTTTGTGACAATGAGAGTGCTATGAAGATTCAATCCCGTGCAAGATTCTTGAACTAAGAATATTGAAGTTCGTCACCATTTCATTCGTGATCATGTTGCTAAAGGACATATCAATCTTAAGAATGTTAAATTACCCGACAAGCAATTGGCAGATATCTTCACTAAACCACTTGATAAAAAGATATTTTGTCGTTTGAGGAGTGAGTTGAACATCATTGATGCCTCAAATTTGGAATAGACATTCCGTTTGGATACATGCAAGGCATGGTCCTATGTTACTAATCCTTGATAGTTCTCTTATAATGATGATCATTTGCCTTGGATATATTTGCACCCTTGTATGTTATCCAACCTTTGTAGGTACTTGGATGAGCCTCAATCTCCGAGATTGCAAATAGCTCACATCTTGAGAAATTTCTACATCACCAAGTATCTATATTTTTGTTGTCTAGAACAAGAAACAAGTCTATACACAACATATACTTTGACAATATTTATGTGATGAAATTTACTCTTGTCATTTTGGATACATAAGAGTTATTCCTTGCTAGACTAACCCATGTAGGAAGATGAGCTTCAAATTCATAGGGATGCTCCCAACTCTTGATGACCCACATCAACATTGAGCATCCACCACAAGTTCAACTATATGATCAAGTTCAACAACAAACCTAAGGTATGTTTTTCCATCTTAGAGAAACTTTGCTCCAAGCCAAGAGTTAAAGGAACTCAACAACATGTGAATACATTAAGACGCTTAAATGAAAAATGACAACCCGTTTTTGAGCTTAACGATGAGTATGACCTATGATCAAGTGATCTCACTTGAGTCCTAAGTGAATATACTCTAACATAGGTGACTATGTCGACGACCACCTCTAGATGAAGTTCTCTAGTGTTTTTCATTAGTTGCATTTTTTTGTTCTACTGTGTTTCCCTTTTAAAATGGAAAAAAATCATCTAGATATTTTCTGTTGTCTGTATTTCTTTTCTATTTTCTCCATTTTGAATTCATTGCAAACTCTATCTAAATTCCTTGAAAATCTTTGTGAAATTTCTATTGCAAGTGAGCTGATTTGACAAAATCTTTCCTCTCCATTGAACTCGGTTACACCGATCTAATGACTATCGGCCAGACTGAAGCACAAGTTACACTTGTACACAGTTCATCGGTTCTACCAAAACGGACTAACTCGGTCTCTCTGATATGCTTTGTGTGACTAACTCATCTCGGAGTCACCGATTGACATAAATCAGTGACACCGATTTCACTGCTGAGAAAACATTTTTGCCATCTTCAAGTGTTTATTCTTATCAGCTCCACTCAATGATTCTTTCCCTCTACCTGCATCTTAAGTTGTATTCTGCTTTGTTGTGTCTCTCAAGGATGACACGCACTTGACTCATATCCATGAAAACTACCCTTATTGGAAATTGATGTCAAAGGGGAGAGAGAGAGAGCGCATCAAAGCTTATCCTTACAGAACTCTTCTAATAAAGGAAGAGAGATGCACTTTCATAAGAGGACAGAGTTCGTCATGTCTTTAAGACGGGAGAGACATGTCAGCTTTTATTTAGTTATTGCTCTAAGCTTACATTGCCATAATCTCTTTTTGTTCTAGAAATCTATTTCTCTCTGATTAGATCTTGATAACTCTTAGCTTGACTACAACTTGCTCCTGATTGTTTCTCACCCTACCCACTCCCATTATCCGGTGTTAGATTCAGGGGGAGAGGAAGTCCATTCCATGCTTAGGGGAGAACAATCCTTGGAATTTATTGCAAATCCTTAATTCTTTGGGGACATGTATATACCTAAATGAAGTACTCATTCTATGATACTCACCTATTACATGTCATCCCAGTCTTGGTATTCTTGTGGATATTGAAATCTTTCTTGTTTGAAGTTCTCTTGTGTTATCTAACCTTGTTTTCTCAAGCTTGCTTCTTCAAGAGTTAGTTCAAGAACCACAAGGTAAGTATATGCATCTCACTCATGTGCATAATGAGCTCTTGCTTTTGCACATATTGTTTGCAAGAGGGAATCATAAACATGAAGGTACATCTCACATCACTTTTGCTCGATGCATGTAGCCAAGATACATGTAACCCATCACTACTCTATCGTGTTGTGCATTCACATGTCTTTCAATTCTATCATTACATGAGTGCACACATGTAGGCGGAGCTCATGCAAGTTACATGTTCCTCCAAAGCTTCACTTTCTACTCTTCACATTATTTACTTGAATCTTTGATGTATGTAGTTATCAATTACCAAAAAGGGGGAGATTGAAAGCACAAGTGCTACCTTGGTGGTTTTGGTAATTAATGTCAATATATCTTTTGTTGGACTAATAGTTTTATCTAGTATATTTCAAACAAGTTCAACAACCGCATGGCAAGGACAAGAGGATGTGGAACCCCTTCAAAATGCTAAGGACAAGGATTGACAAAAGCTCAAGACTCTACATTTTTTGTTTAAGTGATCCAAGATCGCATTGAGTCCATAGGAAAGCCAATACTATTAAAAGGGGATGAGTTGTTGCTTAATTATCCTTTTGCTCAAGTGCTTAGTGATATTGCTCCAAAACTCTCAGCCACTTTCTCTATCCAAATTTGTTCAAAACCTAAACTCCAACTCGGCCCTACCGATATTTCCTACCTGGAGCCACCGAGTTCATCTGGACTTAGCCACTGCCAAAACCCTAACAATTTGGATCTACCGATATGGATCTCGGTCCCACCGAGATGGCCTTGCCAACTCTCTGTTGCCTTGTCGCAATTATTTCGGTCTCACCGAGAATTGCAATCGGTCTCATCAAGATGCCTTGACCGATTATCTATTGCCTTATTGCTTCACTTTGTTCCCACCGAGATGATGCAATCGGTGCACTGAGATGAGGTTTGCCCTAAGCTCTTGCACATCATTCCCTCCGAGTTATTCCCGTCAGTCCCACCGAGATTCCTAACGTTCATATTTTTACACAGGTTGGTGTCACCGAGATTTTTGATCGTGCCATCGAGTTGGGTCAAAAGTGTGTAACGGTTGGATTTTGTGTGGAGGCTATATATAGCCCTCCACCCTCCTCTTACCAAGTAAGAGAGCCATCAGAATGTGCCTACACTTCTACCATTCATTTTCTGAGAGAGAACCACCTACTCATGTGTTGGGATCAAGAGATTCCATTCGTACCATTTGAACCTTGATTTCTAGCCTTACCCAAGTTGCTTTCCACTAAAATCCTTCTTCCACCATAGCCAAATCTATGAGAGTTGAGTGTTGGGGAGACTATCTTTTGAAGCACAAGAGGAAGGAGTTCATCATCAACACACCATCTATTACCTTTTGAGAGTGGTGTCTCCTAGATTGGTTAGGTGTCACTTGGGAGCCTCCAACATGATGTGGAGTTAAACCAAGAAGTTTGTAAGGGCAAGGATATCGCCCACTTCAGGAAGATCTACCCGAGTGAGGCAGGTCCTTCATGGGCGATGGCCATGGTGGGATAGACAAGGTTGCTTCTTCATGCACCCTTCATGGGTGGAGCCCTCCGTGGACTCGCATAGCCGTTACCCTTCATTGGTTGAAGTCTCCATCAACGTGGACGTACGACAGCACCACCTATCAGAACCACACCAAAAATCTCCACATCTCCATTGCGTTTGCACTCTCCAATTCCCATCCCCTTTACATTCTTGCAAATTGCATGCTTTACTCTTTTCACTGTCTATATCTTGTCATGCTTGTATGAAATGTCTTGGGTGCCCCTTAATATGTGCTAAACTCAACCTAAACTTGAAAATTGTAAAAACGGCCACCTTTGTTTGTTAAGGGTCTAATCACCCCCTGTAGACCCCTCTTCTCGATCCTTTCAGCATATCTCCTTCCCTATGAGTTTCGTGCCATAGAACTTTACGAGCCTCAACGGCAAGAACATATAGCTGAACAAAGTTCGATTAAACAAAGACCTTCAAAGTAGTGAAGCACAAAACCAAGGAAAAGAGAAGGACAAGGTGTTGGAGAGCTATGTGAAGGCGGAGCAACGTATTGTTAAATTCACACAACAACTATGCTCACCCAACATGTTTGAAGAGGTATGTCTAGCAAGTGATTTACCTATTTTCCGATTTGGTCGCCACTTCATTATTGATGCATCTATTAGAAAATTCCTATAAGAGATCTTGAAGGGCCAATGAAAAAGGGTAATTTACTTGTTAGCAATACAATTGTTATAGAACACATCGGCCAACACATTGTACGACTCCACAAGATAGATAATGACAATTTGATGGAACCAAAAAAATTCATTATCTTGTTTAAAGTTTATATCTAAATGGGTAGCTTTGTTTGTTTCATACTCCCTCCGTCCCAAAATTCGTGTCTTAGGTTTGTCTAAATACGGATGTATCTAGTTATGTTTTAGTGTTAGATACATCCGTATCTAGACGAATCTAAGACAAGAATTTTGGGACGGAGTGAGTACTTACACTTGGTCTTGGTTGAGACATATATGTTACAACTATTATGATTTTAGAAATTTAAAGCCAAGTTTAAAATCTTTTGAGAAAATCGATGTTAGTATAATTTCTTATCCAATGACATCAAAAAAAGATTCCAAAAGAAAAATCATAGCCGCATGAGGAGATGCCAAATCTAAATCATTCATATGCTTAGTTCCAAAGTTTTTCTCACGCCAAGATCGACTAGAAAATAAGAAGTACACCTTCAATTCAAGTATGTGTGGTCAAATCTTTGATTTTTTGTTGAAGATTAATTATAATAGAAATCTTGATCACCATGTCAAGCTATCAATCCAAGTACCAATGTATTCTAAGTTACATGATTCGTTCAAGCGTAATTTTTTAGAGTTGCAACATGTTCCGTCAAATAGTTAAATCGGGCATTGATTAAGGATGACAAAAATTTGTTGAAACACTAACGGATGGTTAGTCTATTCTGATTGGTCTTGATGGCGAAGTGTTTTTGCGTCGGTTCCTTCAAGCTGGTCCAAAGATGAGAAGGTAAATTTTACAGGTGATGGGATCAACCGTTCAAGTAAACAAATTGTTTATAAGCACAATGATGATATTCTTGAAGACAAGCATTCTTTTTTGCGGGGGAAAGGAGATTCTCATTACTCAAGGACGCTTCTCAAGCATAACCAAGTTTACAACAAAGTACATCCCGACATTTAGCCAAACTATGGTTCGAGGGGTACGACGCCCATACACGACCAGCTCATGGCTAACATTATTTCGCGAGCGATTAAAGTGAGCAAATAAAATCTCCCTAGCATGAAGATCTACCAATCTGTGAATCACCTCAATGAGTGAGTGGTGCCTTGATCTATCTTTCATGGTTACGGTGAGAATCGTCATTGCCGCCACACTATCCAGCTCAACTATGATTGGCAAGTTCGTCTGATGCAAGGCCAAGTATAACCCTTCTCTACATGCTGCTAGTTCCACCTCCAAGGCATTATCAGAAGTACGGATCTCCCTGCAAGCGCTATAGATGATCTCGCCTCTATCATCATGCAGAATCATACCACCGCCAGCTGTGCCCGTAGACGCGATGAAGCTGTCGTCCGTGTTTAGCTTGGTCTAGCCCATCTCGGGGGGTGACCAACGCATTGACAACTTGGGAGCAATGCGTCGGTGCACCTAGTTGTGCTACATGAACCACCATATTCCCTTCATGTGTTCTCCATGAGAGTGTTGCTGAATGCACAAGAGTGAATTAATATATCCATGTAGGAAACATCGGGAGGCTTCGGTTGGGGGTGGCGCTTTGTCATGTGTGATCTCGTTCCGCATGAACCAACTTCTCCACATGGTCATGAGCACAACCAGCCTTGCCATCTCGCCAAGGGGTTCCAGTAATGTGAAAAGTCATTGGTTTAGAGTTGTGAATGGACTCCATCTTGGAGATATTCTAGTCCAAAGCCATAGCGCAACATAGCTCTCTAACCGGTGGGCACCTACAAAATGCATGGAATCCGTCCTCTCGTTCCACACCACACAAGGGACATGTATCCGTAATCTTGAGGTGGCGCGAAAATTTGTTGGCCCAAGTGGCAAGTAAATTGGCCACAACTCTCAATGCAAACAGACGTACCTTATGGGGAGTAGGGCACCCCCATATGATCTTCCAGATCGAGCAACGACCATTTGGTGCCATGCTCATGGCGGTAACCAATGGGCGCTCGTGCTCGTCCATGGCAAGGCGGTAGGCAGAACGAACAGTGAAGATACCGTTCTTCTTTGGCGCCCATGTGATGATATCATTCGTGATGCAGGGTGATGTCCGGATGCTAGTGATCGCGTCGACATCCACCGGAAGGAAGTAGCACCAGAGAAGGTCCATGCGCCACAAGCTCCCTCCATCCAGAAGCTCCACCACCCTCCAAAGGCGGCGGTGCCTGCTGCATGATGGGTTGCCCGAGGGCTCTCTAGGAATCCACCGATCGCGTCAGATCCAAATGTTCTGCCCGTCCTCGACACGCCAGATGATGCCCTTCTTCAGGAGCACGGGGCCGTGATGGATACCCTGCCAGGTCGAAGAGGCATTTTCCGAGAACACGGCGTCCCCGAGTCGCCCATCAGGATAATATCGGGCCTTGAGAACCTGGGCACATAAATTGTTAGGTTTAGTTAGCAAGCGCCAAGCCTGTTTGGCGAGCAGGGCCTAGTTGAAGATGCGGAAGTCTCTGAAACCCAATCCACCCTTTGATTTTTGTGCTTGTATTTTTGGCCATGCCAACCAGTGTGTTTTCCTCTTGCTATCCGCTGAACCGTGATAACCCACAAGTATAGGGGGTCGCAACAGTTTTTGAGGGTAGAGTATTCAACTCAAATTTATTGATTCAACACAAGGGGAGCCAAATAGTATTTGCAAGTATTAGCAGTTGAGTTGTCCATTCAACAACACTTGAAGAACTAAATATCTACAGTAGAGTGATCAGTAGCATGGTAGTATGATAGTTCGATAGCAGTGGCAACAATAGTAAGAGTAACAGTAACAATAACAGTAGCAGTTTTATAGTGATTGTGACAGCAGTAGCAACAGCAATAGTAACTTAATAAGATCAATATGCGACGATCATAGGCATTGGGTCGATGATGGATAATTATGTTGGATGACATTCATCATGTAACATTCATAACTTAGGGCGACACAGAACTAGATCCAATTCATCAATGTAATGTAGGCATGTATTCAGTATATAGTCATACGTGCTTACGATAAGAACTTGCATGACATCTTTTGTCCTACCTTCCCATGGCAGCGGGGACCATATGGGTGCAGGGGGTACGTCGGTGGACCGAAGGGGGGGCCACGAGGCAGGGGGGCGCGCCCCAGGGGGGTGGGCGCGCCCCCCACCCTCGTGAGCACCTCCCTTCTTTCCTGACGTGCACTCCAAGTCCATCGGGTGGCTTTCCTTCCAAAAATAACTTCTCCAGTTGATTTCATTCCGTTTTGACTCCGTTTGATATTCCTTTTCTTCGAAACACTGAAATAGGCATAAAACAGCAAATCTGGGCTGGGCCTCCGGTTAATAGGTTAGTCCCAAAAATAATATAAAACTGGAAAATAAAGCCCAATATTGCCCAAAATAGTAGATAATATAGCATGGAGCAATCAAAAATTATTGATACGTTGGAGACGTATCAAGCATCCCCAAGCTTAATTCCTGCTCGTCCTCGAGTAGGTAAATGATAAAAAGATAATTTTTGATGTGGAATGCTAGTTGGCATAATTTCAATGTAATTCTTCTTAATTATGGTATGAATATTCAGATCCGAAAGATTCAAGACAAAAGTTCATATTGACATAAAAATAATAATACTTCAAGCATACTAACAAAGCAATTATGTCTTCTCAAAATAACATGGCCAAAGAAAGTTATCCCTACAAAATCATATAGTCTGGCTATGCTCTATCTTCACCACACGAAGTACTTAAATCATGCACAACCCGGATGACAAGCCAAGCAATTGTTTCATACTTTTGACATTCTCAAAACTTTTTCAATCTTCACGCAATACATGAGCGTGAGCCATGGACATAGCATTATATGTGGAATAGAATGGTGGTTGTGGAGAAGACAAAAGAGGGAGATAGTCTCACATCAACTCGGCGTATCAACGGGCTATGGAGATGCCCATCAATAGATATCAATGTGAGTGAGTAGGGATTGACATGCAACGGATGCACTAGAGCTATAAGTATATGAAAGCTCAACAAAAGAAACTAAGTGGGTGTGCATCCAACTCGCTTGCTCACGAAGACCTAGGGCATTTTGAGGAGGCCCATCATTGGAATATACAAGCCAAGTTCTATAATGTAAAATTCCCACTAGTATATGAAAGTGACAACATATGGGACTCTCTATCATGAAGATCATGGTGCTACTTTGAAGCACAAGTGTGGTAAAAGGATAGTAGCATTGTCCCTTCTCTCATTTTCTCTCATTTTTTTATTTTTTTTATTTTTTTATTTGGGCCTTTTCTATTTTTTATGGCCTCTTTTTTTAATTTTTTTTATTTTTCGTCCGAAGTCTCATCCCAACTTGTGGGGGAATCATAGTCTCCATCATCCTTTCCTCACTAGGACAATGCTCTAAAAATGATGATCATCACACTTTTATTTTCTTACAACTCAACAATTACAACTCGATACTTAGAACAAAATATGACTCTATATGAATGCCTCCGGCGGTGTACCGGGATATGCAATGACTCAAGAGTGAAATGTATGAAAGAATTATGAATGGTGGCTTTGCCACAAATACGATGTCAACTACATGATCATGCAAAGCAATATGACAATGATGAAGCGTGTCATAAGAACAGAACGGTGGAAATTTGCATGGCAATATATCTCGGAATGGCTATGGAAATGCCATGATAGGTAGGTATGGTGGCTGTTTTGAGGAAGGTATATGGTGGGTGTATGATACCGGCGAAAGGTGCGCGGTATTAGAGAGGCTAGCAATGGTGGAAGGAAGGAAAAGTGCGTATAATCCATGGACTCAACATTAGTCATAAAGAACTCATATACTTATTGCAAAAATCTAGAAGTTATCAAAGCAAAGTATTACGCGCATGCTCCTAGGGGATAGATTGGTAGGAAAAGACCATCGCCGTCCCCGACCGCCACTCATAAGGAAGACAATCAATAAATAAATCATGCTCCGACTTCATCACATAACGGTTCACCATACGTGCATGCTACGGGAATCACAAACTTTAACACAAGTATTTCTCAAATTCACAACTACTCAACTATCATGACTCTAATATCACCATCTTCATATCTCAAAACAATTATCAAGCATCAAACCTTTCTTAGTATTCAACACACTCATAAGAATTCTTACAAATCTTGTATGTTTAGCATATTAGGATTATTTAAGAAAATTACCATGCTATTTAAGACTCTCAAAATAATATATGTGAAGCATGAGAGTTCATCTATTTCTACAAAATAAAACCACCGTCGTACTCTAAAAGATATAAGTGAAGTACTAGAGCAAATGACAAGCTACTCTGAAAGATATAAGTGAAGATCAATGAGTAGTCGAATAATTATACAACTATGTAAAGACTCTCCCATTTAATAATTTCAGATCTTGGTATTTTATTCAAACAGCAAGCAAAGCTAAAGAAAGTGACATTGCAAGGATAGCACAACTCATGTGAAGAAGCAAAAACTTAGGCTCAACCGATACTAACCGATAGTTGTTGAAGAAGAAAGGTGGGATGCCAACGAGGGCATCCCCAAGCTTAGATGCTTGAGAATTCTTGAAATAATATCTTGGGGTGCCTTGGTCATCCCCAAGCTTGAACTTTTGTGTCTCCTTAATTCCTCTCATATCATGGTTTATCTTTTTATCAAAAGCTTCATTCACAACAAACTCAACAAGAACTCGTGAGATGGGTTAGTATAAACCAATGCAAAACCTTATCATTTTCTACTGTAACAAATCACTAAAACTATTATTCAACATTGCATACTAAATGCCTCTGCATATTTAATACTCCTATCATCAAATAGAATCATTAAACAAGCAAACATATGCAAACAATGCAAACATAACAGCAATCTGCCAAAACAGTACAATCTGTAAAGAATGCAAGATTCATCATACTTCCCTAACTCCAAAAATTATAAAAGAAAATTCCCACTGTAGTAAATTTATCAAAGCTTCTTATGCAAAAGGTTTCAACATTTTATCACATTCTGACTTTTCTAAGGAATTTTTGCAACAGCGGTAAACTTTCTGTTTTCAACAGCAACATGTATAGTAGCAAAATAAGCATGGCAAAGGCTATCCTTGACATTTTTATTGGAACTAGAGATGCAAAACACTATTCTAACTAACATAAAGCAAAGCTAAAGAAAATAAAATGATGCTCCAAGCAAAACACATATCATGTGGTGAATAAAAATATAGCTCCAAGTAAAGTTACCGATGAGCGAAGGCGAAGAGGGGATGCCTTCCGGGCATCCCCAAGCTTAAACTCTTGGTTATCCTTGAATATTAACTTGGGGTGCCTTGGGCATCCCCAAGATTAGGCTCTTGCCACTCCTTATTCCATAGTCCATCGAATCTTTACCCAAAACTTGAAAACTTCACAACACAAAACTTAACAGAAAACTCGTGAGCTCCGTTAGCGAAAGAAAACAAAACACCACTTCAAGGTACTGTAATGAACTCATTATTTATTTATATCGGTGTTAAACCTACTGTATTCCAACTTCTCTATGGTTTATAAACTATTTTACTAGCCATAGAGTCATCTAAATAAGCAAACAACACAATGAAAACAGAATCTGTCAAAAACAGAACAGTCTGTAGTAATCTTTAACTAAAACAAACTTCTGGAACTCCAAAAATTCTAAAATAAATTGGTGGACCTGAGGAATTTGTCTAGTAATCATATGCAAAAAGAATCAACTAAATAGCACTCTCCAGTAAAAAGTTGAAGCTAATCTCGTGAGCGCTAAAGTTTCTGTTTTTACAGCATGATCATAAAGACTTCACCCAAGTCATCCCAAAGGTTCTACTTGGCACAAACACTAATTAAAACACAAAACCACATCTAAACAGAATCTAGATGGATTATTTATTACTAAACATAACCAAAAAGCAAGAAACTAAAATAAAATTGGGTTGCCTCCCAACAAGCGCTATCGTTTAACGCCCCTAGCTAGGCATGATGATTTCAATGATGCTCACATAAAAGATAAGAATTGAAACATAAAGAGAGCATCATGAAGAATATGACTAGCACATTTAAGTCTAACCCACTTCCTATGCATAGGGATTTTTGAGCAAACAACTTATGGGAACAATAATCAACAAGCATAGGAAGGCAAAACAAGCATAACTTCAAAAATTGAAGCACATAGAGAGGAAACTTGACATTATTGCAACTCCTACAAGCATATGTTCCTCCCTCATAATAATTTTCAGTAGCATTATGAATGAATTCAACAATATAGCCAGCACCTAAAGCATTATTTTCATGATCTACTAGCATAGAAAATTTACTACTCTCCACATAAGCAAAATTCTTCTCATTCGGGATAGTAGTGGGAGCAAACTCAACAAAATAACTATCATATGATTGAGAATTAAGATCAAGATGACAAGTTTCATGGTTATCATTATTCTTTAAAGCATACGTGTCATCACAATAATCATCATAGATAGGAGGCAAGCTTTCATCATAGTAAATTTGCTCATCAAAGCTTGGGGGACAAAAATATCATCTTCATCAAACATAGCTTCCCCAAGCTTGTGGCTTTGCATATCATTAGCATCATGGATATTCAAGGAATTCATACTAACAACATTGCAATCGTGCTCATCATACAAAGATCTAGTACCAAACATTTTAATGCATTCTTCTTCTAGCAATTGAGCACAATTTTCCTTTCCATCATTCTCACGAAAGATATTAAAAAGATGAAGCGTATGAGACAAACTCAATTCCATTTTTTGTAGTTTTCTTTTATAAACTAAACTAGTGCTAAAACAAGAAACAAAGAGATTCGATTGCAAGATCTAAAGATATACCTTCACTTACCTCGCCTCCCCGGCAACGGCGCCAGAAAAGTGCTTGATGTCTACTACGCAACCTTCTTCTTGTAGACGTTGTTGGGCCTGCAAGTGCACAGGTTTGTAGGACAGTAGCAAATTTCCCTCAAGAGGATGACCTAAGGTTTATCAATCCGTGGGAGGCGTAGGATGAAGATGGTCTCTCTCAAGCAACCCTGCAACCAAATAACAAAGAGTCTCTTGTGTCCCCAACACACCCAATACAATGGTAGATTGTATAGGTGCACTAGTTCTGCGAAGAGATGGTGATACAAGTGCAATATGGATGGTAGATAAAGGTTTTTGTAATCTGAAAATATAAAAACAGCAAGGTAACAAGTGGTAGAAGTGAGCGTAAACGGTATTGCAATGATAGGAAACAAGGCCTAGGGTTCATACTTTCACTAGTGCAAGTTCTCTCAACAATAATAGCATAGTTGGATCATATAACTATCCCTCAACATGCAACAAAGAGTCACAAGTCACTGATAGCGGAGAACAAACGAAGAGATTATGGTAGGGTACGAAACCGCCTCAAAGTTATTCTTTCCAATCAATCCGTTGGGCTATTCCTATAAGTGTCACAAACAGCCCTAGAGTTCGTACTAGAATAACACCTTAAGACACAAATCAACCAAAACCCTAATGTCACCTAGATACTCCAATGTCACCTCAAGTATCCGTGGGCATGATTATACGATATGCATCACACAATCTCAATTCATCTATTCAAACCAACACATAGAACCTCAAAGAGTGCCCCAAAGTTTCTACCAGAGAATCACGACGAAAACATGTGCCAACCCCTATGCATAGGTTCATGGGCGGAACCCGCAAGTTGATCACCAAAACATACATCAAGTGGATCACGTGATATCCCATTGTCACCACAGATATGTGTTGGGGAACGTAGTAATTTCAAAATTTTCCTACGCACACACAGGACCATGGTGATGGCATAGCAACGAGAGGGGAGAGTGTTATCTACGTACCCTCGTAGACCGTAAGCGGAAGCGATCTGGCGTAGAGGAAGTAGTCGTACTTTCTCCTCGCGATCCTGCCGATCGGCGCCGTTACTCCGGCACCTCCGAGTCGATGATGGCGTAGAGGAAGTAGTCGTCGTTCTCCTCACGATCCAGCCGATCACAGCGCCGTTACTCCGGCGCCTCCGAGTTCTAGGCACACGTTCAGCTCGATGGCGCTCCACGGGCTTCGATCCGGCAAAGCTCGGGGAGGGAGTTCCGTCGACCTGACGGCGTGGTGACGATCTTGATGTTTCACCGTCGCAGGCTTCGCCTAAGCACCGCTACAATATGACCGAGGTGGAATATGGTGGAGGGGGCACCGCACACGGCTAAGGAACGATCTCAAGGATCAACTTGTGTGTTCTAGGGTGCCCCCTCCCGTATATAAAGGAGGGAGGGAGGAGGTGGCCGGCCCAAGGGGAGGCGCACCAGGAGGGGAAACCTACTCCAAGTAGGTTTCCCTCTCTTCCTTATCTTATTTGGAGGGAGGAAAGAGTACTAGTAGTTAGGAAGTAGTACTAGTAGTAGGAATAGGAAGAGGGGAAGGAGAAAGGAAAGGGGGCGGCCCCTCCCCAGTCGGATTGGGCTTGAGGGCGCCCCCTCCTGCTCCTTCTCCCTTCTTCCTACATGGGCCCAATAAGGCCCATATACCTCCGGGGGTTCCGGTAACCTCCGGAGCTCCAAACTTCTCCGGAACCTTTCCGGTGTCCAAATATATCCGTCCAATATATCAATCTTTATGTCTCGACCATTTCGAGACTCCTCGTCATGTCCGTGATCATATCCGGGACTCGAACAACCTTCGGTACATCAAAATACACAAACTCATAATATAACCGTCATCGAAACCTTAAGCGTGCGGACCCTACGGTTCGAGAACAATGTAGACATGACCGAGACACATCTCGGTCAATAACCAATAAGCGGGACACGGATGCCCATATTGGTTCCTACATATTCTCTGAAGATCTTTATCGGTCAGTCCGCATAACAACATACGTTGTTCCTTTTGTCATCGGTATGTTACTTGCGCGAGATTCGATCGTCGGTATCCAATACCTAGTTCAATCTCGTTACCGGCAAGTCTCTTTACTCGTTTCCGTAATACATCATCTCACAACTAACTCATTAGTTGCAATGCTTGCAAGGCTTATGTGATGTGTATTACCGAGAAGGCCCAGAGATACCTCTCAGAGCAATCGGAGTGACAAAACCTAATCTCGAAATCGCCAACCCAACAAGTACCTTTGGAGACACCTGTAGTACTCCTTTATAATCACCCGATTACGTTGTGACGTTTGGTAGTACCAAAGTGTTCCTCCGGTAAGCGGGAGTTGCATAATCTCATAGTTATAGGAACATGTATAAGTCATGAAGAAAGCAATAGCAACATACTAAGCGATCAAGTGCTAGGCTAACGGAATGGGTCATGTCAATCAGATCATTCTCCTAATGATGTGATCCCGTTAATCAAATGACAACTCATGTCTATGGTTAGGAAACATAACCATCTTTGATTAACGAGCTAGTTAAGTAGAGGCATACTAGTGACACTCTGTTTGTCTATGTATTCACACATGTATTATGTTTCCGGTTAATACAATTCTAGCATGAATAATAAACATTTATCATGATATAAGGAAATAAATAATAACTTTATTATTGCCTCTAGGGCATATTTCCTTGATCTCCCACTTGCACTAGAGTCAATAATCTAGTTTACTCGGTAATGATTCTAACACCCATGGAGTCTTGGTGCTGATCATGTTTTGCTCGTGGAAGAGGCTTAGTCAATGGGTGCGCAATGTTCAGATCCGTATGTATTTTGCAAATCTCTATGTCTCCCACTTGGACTTGGTCCCGAATGGAATTGAAGCGTCTCTTGATATGCTTGGTCCTCTTGTGAAATCTGGATTCCTTTGCCAAGGCAATTGCACCAGTATTGTCACAGAAGATCTTCATTGGTCCCGATGCACTAGGTATAACACCTAGATCGGAAATGAACTCTTTCATCCAGACTCCTTCATTTGCTGCTTCCGAAGCAGCTATGTACTCCGCTTCACATGTAGATCCCGCTACGACGCTTTGTTTAGAACTGCACCAACTGACAGCTCCACCGTTTAACAAAAACACGTATCCGGTTTGCGATTTAGAATCGTCCGGATCAGTGTCAAAGCTTGCATCGTCGTAACCATTTACGACTAGCTCTTTGTCACCTCCATATCTGAGAAACATATCCTTAGTCCTTTTCGGTATTTCAGGATGTTCTTGACCGCTGTCCAGTTGATCCACTTACGGATTACTTTGGTACCTTCTGCCAAGCTTCTTGCTAAGCATACGTCAGTCTGGTACACAGACATTGCATACATGATAGAGCCTATGGCTGAAGCATAGGGAACATCTTTCATTTTCTCTCTATCTTCTGCTTTGTGGTGGGGCATTGAGTCGACTCAATTTCACACCTTATGTCTGAGTAAAAACCTTTCTTTGCACGATCCATTTTGAACTTCTTCAAAACTTTATCAAGGTATGTGCTTTGTGAAAGTCCAATTAAGCGTCTTGATCTATCTCTATAGATCTTGATGCCCAATATGTAAGTAGCTTCACCAAGGTCTTTCATCGAAAAACTCTTGTTCAAGTATCCCTTTATGCTATCCAGAAATTCTATATCATTTCCGATCAATAATATGTCATCTACATATAATATCGAAATGCTCTGAGCTCCCACTCACTTTCTTGTAAATATGAGGCTTCTCCATAAGTCTGTATAAACCCAAATGCTTTGATCACACTATCAAAGCGTTTATTCCAACTCGAGATGCTTGCACCAGTCCATAAATGGATCATTGGAGCTTGCACACTTTGTTAGCTCCCTTTGGATCGATAAAACCTTACGGTTGCATCATATACAACTCTTCTTCCGAGAAACCCATTCAGGAATGCGGTCTTTACATCCATTTGCCATATTTCATAATCATAAAATGCGGCAATTGCTAACATGATTCGGACAGACTTAAGCATCGCTTCTGGTGAGAAGGTCTCATCGTAGTCAATCCCTTGAACTTGTCGAAAACCCTTTGCGACAAGTCGAGCTTTAATGATGACAATATTACCGTCGGCGTCGGTCTTCTTCTTGAAGATCCACTTGTTTTCTATTGCTTTCCGACCCTCGGGCTAGTCATCCAATTTACATACTTTGTTTTCATTCATGGATCCTCTCTCGGATTTCATGGCCTCAAGCCATTTTGCGGAATCTGGGCTCACCATCGCTTCTTCATAGTTCGTGGGTTCATCATGATCTAGTAGCATGACTTCCGAGCAGGATTGCCGTACCACTGCAGTGCGGATTTTATTCTGGTTGATCTACGAGGTTCTGCGGTAACTTGATCTGAAGTTTCATGATCAATATCATCAACTTCCTCACTATTTGGTGTAGATGTCGCAGAAACTGGTTTACGTGATAAACTACTTTCCAATAAGGGAGAAGGTACGATTACCTCATCAAGTTCTACTTTCCTCCCACTCACTTCTTTCGAGAGAAACTCCTTCTCTAGAAAGGATCCATTCTTAGCAACAAATGTCTTGCCTTCGGATCTGTGATAGAAGGTGTACCCAACTGTCTCCTTTGGGTATCCTATGAAGACACATTTCTCCGATTTAGGTTCGAGCTTATCAGGTTGAAGCTTTTTCACATAAGCATCGTATCCCCAAACTTTAAGAAACGACAACTTTGGTTTCTTGCTAAACCACAGTTCATAAGGTGTCGTCTCAACGGATTTTGACGGTGTTCTATTCAGCGTGAATGCGGCCGTCTCAAGAGCATAACCCCAAAACGATAGCGGTAAATCTGTAAGAGACATCATAGATCGCACCATATCTAGTAAAGTGCGATTACGACGTTCGGACACACCATTGCGCTGTGGTGTTCCGGGTGGCGTGAGTTCTGAAACTATTCCGCATTGTTTCAAATGTAGACCAAACTCGTAACTCAAATATTCGCCTCCACGATCAGATCGAAGAAACTTTATTTTCTTATTACGATGATTTTCAAGTTCACTCTGAAATTCTTTGAACTTTTCAAATGTCTCAGACTTATGTTTCATTAAGAAGATATACCCATATCTGCTTAAATCATAAGTGAATGTGAGAAAATAACGATATCCGCCACGAGCCTCTAAATTCATTGTACCACATACATACGTATGTATGATTTCCAACAAATCGATGCTCTCTCCATAGTACCGAGAAGCGGTGTTTTAGTCATCTTGCCCATGAGGCACGGTTACGCAAGTGCCAAGTGATTCATAATCAAGTGACTCCAAAAGTCCATCGGTATGGAGTTTCTTCATGCGCTTTACACCGATATGACCTAGCGGCAATGCCACAAATAAGTCGCACTATCATTATCAACTCTGCATCTTTTGGTTTCAACATTATGAATATGTGTATCACTACTATCGAGATCCATTAAAATAGACCACTTTTAAGGGTGCATGACCATAAAAGATATTATTCATATAAATAGAACAACCTTTATTCTCTGATTTAAATGAATAACCGTCTCGCATCAAACAAGATCCAGATATAATGTTCATGCTTAATGCTGGCACCAAATAACAATTATTTAGGTCTAAAACTAATCCCGAAGGTAGATGTAGAGGTAGCGTGTCGACCGCGATCACATCGACTTTGGAACCATTTCCCAGCGCATCGTCACCTCGTCCTTTGCGGTGTTAAGCAATCTAGTCCCTGTTTCGAGTTGCAAATATTAGCAATGTAACCGGTATCAAATACCAGTACTACTGCGAGCTCTAGTAAGGTACACATCAATAACATGTATATCACATATACCTTTGTTCACCTTGCCATCCTTCTTATCCGCCAAATACTTGGGGCAGTTCCGCTTCCGATGACGGTCGCTTGCGGAGAAGCACTCGATTTCAGGTTTAGGTCCAGACTTGGGTTTGTTCACTTGAGCAGCAACTTGTTTGCTGTTCTTCTTGAAGTTCCCTTCTTCTTCCCTTTGCCTTTCTTCTTGAAACTAGTGGTCTTATTGACCATCAACACTTGATGCTCCTTCTTGATTTCTACCTCCGCAGCTTTTAGCATTGCGAAGAGCTCGAGCATAGTCTTTACTAACCCTTGCATATTATAGTTCATCACGAAGCCTTTGTAGCTTGGTGGCGGTGATTGAAGAATTACATCAATGACACAATCATCCGGAAGATCAACTCCCGGTTGAGTCAAGTGATTGTAATACCCGGACATTACGAGTATGTGCTCAGCAGGACCCATTCTCCTCCATTTTGCAGCTATAGAACTTATTGGAGACTTCATATCTCTCAATCCGGGCATTCTGTTGAAATATCAACTTCAACTCTTGGAACATCTCATATGCTCCACGATTTTCAAAACGTCGTTGAAGACCCGGTTCTAAGCCGTAAAGCATGGCACCTTGAACTATAGAGTAGTCATCGACTTTGCTCGCGAGACGTTCTTAACGTCGTCGGTTACATCAAGACGGGCACGGCACCTAGCGGTGCATCCGGGGCGTAACTCTTACGTGCAGCAATGAGGATAATCCTCGAGATTACGGACCCGATCCGTGTAATTGCTACCATCATCTTTCAACTTTGCTTTCTCAAGGAGCATTAAAATTCAACGGAACAACAAAGACGAGCCATCTATCTACAAGCAGACATAGACAAGCAAGATACTATCGGTACTAAGTTCATGATAAATTTAAGTTCAATTAATCATATTACTTAAGAACTCCCACTTAGATAGACATCTCTCTAGTCATCTAAGTGATCACGTGATCCAAATCAACTAAACCATAACCGATCATCACGTGAGATGGAGTAGTTTTCAATGGTGAACATCTTATGTTGATCATATCTACTATATGATTCACGCTCGACCTTTCGGTCTCCGTGTTCGAGGCCATATCTGCATATGCTAGGCTCGTCAAGTGTAACTCGAGTATTCTGCGTGTGCAAAACTGGCTTGCACCCGTTGTAGATGGACGTAGAGCTTATCACACCCGATCATCACGTGGTGTCTCGAGACGAATTTAACTTTGGCAACGGTGCATACTCGGGAGAACACTACATGATAATTTTAGTGAGAGATCATCTTAAAATGCTACCGTCAATCAAGCAAAATAAGATGCATAAAGGATAAACATCACATGCAATCAATATAAGTGATATGATATGGCCATCATCATCTTGCGCTTGTGATCTCCATCTCCGAAGCACCGTCATGATCACCATCGTCACCGGTAGCGACACCTTGATCTCCATCGTAGCATCGTTGTCGTTTACGCCATCTATTGCTTCTCGACTATCGCTACCGCTTAGAGATAAAGTAAAGCAATTACAGGCGTTGCATTTCATACAATAAAGCGACAACCATATGGCTCCTGCCGATTGCCGATAACTTCGGTTACAAAACATGATCATCTCATACAATAAAATATAGCATCACGTCTTGACCATATCACATCACAACATGCCCTGCAAAAACAAGTTAGGCGTCCTCTACTTTGTTGTTGCAAGTTTTACGTGGCTGCTACGGGCTGAGCAAGAACCGTTCTTACCTACGCATCAAAACCACAACGATACTTCGTCAAATAGACTCCGTTTAACCTTCTCAAGGACCGGGCGTAGCCACTTTTCAGTTCAACTAAAGTGAGAGAGACAGACACCCGCCAGCCACCTTTAAGCACGAATGCTCGTGAACGGTGAAACCAGTCTCGCGTAAGCGTCTGGCGTAATGTCGGTCCGGGCCGCTTCATCTCACAATACCGCTGAACCAAAGTATGACATGCTTTGGTAGGTAGTATGACTTGTATCGCCCACAACTCACTTGTGTTCTACTCGTGCATATGACATCAACGCATAAAACCAGGCTCGGATGCCACTTTGTTGGGGAGCGTAGTAATTTCAAAATTTTCCTCGCTTTTACGGGACCATGGTGATGGCATAGCAACGAGAGGAGAGTGTTATCTACGTACCCTCGTAGACCGTGGCGGAAGCGATCACAACGTAGAGGAAGTAGTCGTACTTTCTCCTCGCGATCCTGCCGATCCCAGCGCCGTTACTCGGCACCTCCGAGTCGATGATGACGTAGAGGAAGTAGTCGTCGTTCTCCTCACGATCCAGCCGATCACAGCGCCCGTTACTCGGCGCCTCCGAGTTCTAGGCACACGTCGGCTCGATGGCGCTCCACGGGCTTCGATCCGGCAAAGCTCGGGAGGGAGTTCCGTCAAGACGACTGACGGCGTGGTGACGATCTTGATGTTTCACCGTCGCGGGGCTTCGCCTAAGCACCGCTACAATATGACCGAGGTGGAATATGGTGGAGGGGCACCGCACACTGGCCAAGGAGCGATCTCAAGGATCAACTTGTGTGTTCTAGGGTGCCCCCTCCCGTATATAAAGGAGGGAGGGAGGAGGTGGCCGGCCCAAGGGGAGGCGCGCAAGGAGGAAACCTACTCCAAGTAGGTTTCCTCTCTTTCCTTATCTTATTTGGAGGGGGAAGGAAAGAGTACTAGTAGTTAGGAAGTAGTACTAGTAGTAGGAATAGGAAGAGGGGAAGGAGAAAGGAAGGGGGCCCCCCCTCCCCAATCGGATTGGGCTTGGGAAGCGCCCCCCTCCCTTGCTCCTTCTCCCTTCTTCCTACATGGGCCCAATAAGGCCCATATACCTCCCGGGGTTCGGTAACCTCCGGAGCTCCAAACTTCTCGGAACCTTTCCGATGTCCAAATATATCCGTCCAATATATTAATCTTTATGTCTCGACCATTTCGAGACTCCTCGTCATGTCCGTGATCATATCCAGGACTCCGAACAACCTTCGGTACATCAAAATACACAAACTCATAATATAACCGTCATCGAAACCTTAAGCGTGCGGACCCTACGGTTCGAGAACAATGTAGACATGACCGAGACACATCTCCGGTCAATAACCAATAAGCGGGACCTGGATGCCCATATTGGTTCCTACATATTCTCTGAAGATCTTTATCGGTCAGACCGCATAACAACATACGTTGTTCCTTTTGTCATCGGTATGTTACTTGCCCGAGATTCGATCGTCGGTATCCAATACCTAGTTCAATCTCGTTCGGCAAGTCTCTTTACTCGTTTCCGTAATACATCATCTCACAACTAACTCATTAGTTGCAATGCTTGCAAGGCTTATGTGATGTGTATTACCGAGAAGGCCCAGAGATACCTCTCCGAGCAATCGGAGTGACAAAACCTAATCTCGAAATACGCCAACCCAACAAGTACCTTTGGAGACACCTGTAGTACTCCTTTATAATCACCCGATTCACGTTGTGACGTTTGGTAGTACCAAAGTGTTCCTCCGATGGCGGAGTTGCATAATCTCATAGTTATAGGAACATGTATAAGTCATGAAGAAAGCAATAGCAACATACTAAGCGATCAAGTGCTAGGCTAACGGAATGGGTCATGTCAATCAGATCATTCTCCTAATGATGTGATCCCGTTAATCAAATGACAACTCATGTCTATGGTTAGGAAACATAACCATCTTTGATTAACGAGCTAGTTAAGTAGAGGCATACTAGTGACACTCTGTTTGTCTATGTATTCACACATGTATTATGTTTCCGGTTAATACAATTCTAGCATGAATAATAAACATTTATCATGATATAAGGAAATAAATAATAACTTTATTATTGCCTCTAGGGCATATTTCCTTCAATATGCATGGCAAGACATACATCAAGTGTTCTCAAATCTTTAAAGACTCAATCCGATAAGATTACTTCAAGGGGAAAACTCAATTCATTACACGAGAGTAGAGGGGGAGAAGCAACATAAGATCCAACTATAATAGCAAAGCTCGCTATACATCAAGATCGTGCGAAATCAAGAACACGAGAGAGAGAGAGAGATCGTACACATAGCTATTGGTACATACCCTCAGCCCCGAGGGTGAACTACTCCCTCCTCGTCAGGGAGAGCGCTGGGATGATGAGGATGGCCACGGTGATGGGTTCCCCCTCGTGAGTCTTGAACGGGCTCCGAGAGGTTTTTGGTGGCTCTGAGGCTTGCGGCGGAACTCCCGATCTATCTTACATTACGGAAGTTTTATGATACGTAGGTATATATGGGTGCGAAGTGCGTCGGTGGACGAAGGGGGGCCACGCGAGGCGGTAGCGCCCCCACCCTCGTGAGCACCTCCCTTCTTTCTGACGTGCACTCCAAGTCCATCGGGTGGCTTTCCTTCCAAAAATAACTTCTCGATTGATTTCGTTCCGTTTGACTCCGTTTGATATTCCTTTTTTGAAACATCTTGAAATAGGCATAAAAGCAACAAATCTGGGCTGGGCCTCCGGTTAATAGGTTAGTCCCAAAAATAATATAAAAGTGGAAAATAAAGCCCAATATTGCCCAAAACAGTAGATAATATAGCATGGAGCAATCAAAAATTATTGATACGTTGGAGACGTATTAGGACCATAAGGAAATCTAAGGGATATTAAGGCTTCCTTTTAATAGAGAACCAGAACAAGGCATTAACACATAGTGAATACATGAACTACTCAAACTACGGTAACCACCGGAAAGAATCGCAATTATTGTCACCTTGGGGTATTCAGATCATAACACGTAATAGGTGCGTATAACTTGCAAGATAGGATCAAGAACACAAATATATCCGTGAAAACATAAAGGTTCATATCTGAAATCATGGCACTTGGGCCCTGATGACAAGAATTAGGCATAGCAAAGTCATAGCAACATCAATCTCAGAACATAGTGGATACTAGTGATCAATCCCTAACAAAACTAACTCGATTACATGATAAATCTCATCCAACCCATCACCGTCAAGCAAGCCTACGAAGGAATTACTCACTCCCGGTGGTGAGCATCATGAAATTGGCGATGGAGGATGGTTGATGATGACAACGGCGTCGAATCCCCCTCTCCAGAGCCCAGAACGGACTCCAGACCAACCCTCCCGATGAAGAATAGGAGGTGGTGGCGGCTCCGTATCGTAAAACGCGATGATTCTTTCTCTCTGGTTTTTACTGGATGAATAGGTACTTACGGAGTTGGAGTTAGGGTTGCGGGAGCTGCCAGGGGCCCACAAGCCTGCCAGGCGCACCTGTCAGCTTGTGGCGCCCTGGTGGCCCCCCTCTAGTATTTCTCTTCGCCAGTATTTTATATATTCTAAAAATATTCTTCGTAAATTTTTAGCTCGATCCGAGAACTTTTATTTCTGCACAAAACAACACCATGGCAATTCCATGTGTGTGTATATGTGTGTGGGTGTGCGCATATGTAATGTTTATGTTTCTATTTTCATTTCCTTTAGTTTATGATTCTTTGTACTATAATAAGAACAAAATTGATGGATGTGGCGCTTATAAGTGAGTTAACTCATAACATTAAACGTATCATGCAAATTGTACAATTTAGATTAACCCTTATCTGGTTATCTTCATTCTTGAAAACTAAATTTAATTTGTTCACACACACAATCATTTTAAAAGTGTACGTTTAACCAACACTAGTGGACACCGACTTAATTATCTCTTCTAGAGGGCCCCTCGCGTAGCCCCCGCTCGGGCGACATGGGAGGTCCTCCCGACCCTAGCCGGCGGAGCCCTCCTCTCCTTCCTCCCTTCCCTCCATCATCGTCGAAGGACGCCGCCGGGTTTAGCCCGGGGTGGACGGCGGTGGTAGAGGTTCTCCCCTGCTCGCGTGTGGGGTGGTGCGGGAGCTTGATGCGAGTGGTGGCACAACCGAGATCGGATCGCGGCGCGATGCGGCGCTTGACCGAGATCGGATTCAGGGCGGCAACGGTAGGCTCTGGGCACGGCCTTGGGAGGCAGTTGGGCCATCCAGTCCGACTTAGTAGCGGCGGTATGGAGGGGCGCCGTGGAGGGATGGTTGCATGTGGTTGTGGCCTCCGTTCAGTGCCTACTAGTGTGACCTGCTCTATGCGGCCGCGGATTTGGTGGTTGTCTCCTCCGGCGGAGGTGGTCGGCCTGAGGCTGGGTAGTCAGATCTCGAGATCCGTCATCTAGCCTCGGTTGCGAGTCGAGGAGACATAGTTCCCGGTGAAAACATAGCCGACGGCGGGCGATGGCGGTGATCTGCGTCGTTACCTTGATGAAGGCATCATTGTGTAACTACTATCGACCCACTCGTGCTTCTTCGGGGAAAATCCTATGATCTGGTCTTCCAGAACGAACGATGGCGGCACTGCGGTGTTGTTTCTCTCTTGGGAGCATCGTTGTGGAGCGGCGCTGGAAGACAGAAGTAGGAGGTGGAGCGGCTTCGTCTTGCACAGAGCTAAGGTGAAGATGTCAATTCATGCCTGGCCGACTTGTGCTACCTTTGCCATGCTTGTTCAGCACGTGCTACACACGATAGATCTTCTAGAGACTTCAAGCTGTGTCAGCTGGTGGTACTTGGCGGCATGCTGCTGCGGTGTACTGGCAGCTACCGCGATGTGCTCAACAATTTGCACGTAGGGAGGTGGTGTCGTTGGGCGTCGTGGTGGCGTCGATGGAAGGCCGAACTGGCAAGGATGATGCAGATCTCTTTCCTGAAGATGGGTCAGCGGTTCGATGATGATGACGCATGTGATGTACGCTTTAGGTTTGCTGCACCGACTGTAGGTCCCGATATGCTATGTGGATGGATCGGCGACGACACCGATTTTAGATATGGGTAGTGAGAGTACTCATTATTGAGTTTGTAGGTGTGAGTGGTGGCTTCAAGTAGCTTGATTTATGTTCTTATCATAGCTTTTTTGAATAAATAATGAAGATGGTTGTATGCATCAATCGATGCAGAGGCCAGGCAGGGGGTCGACATCCTTTTCCAAAAAAGAAAATTATCTCTTGTGGAACAGGTAGATATGGGTTAGACTCAACATGGGAAAAGAAGGTGGAAACTGTATGTAGAGAAACATAATAATAGTACAGGGCAAAAGAGAGAGGCACTCTTTGCCTTTCTTCTTTAATATATGATATGCACACTTGTGCATATTCAAGAAAAAAGATTACATTAAAAAAATCAGACAACTTATAAAAATAGTTGCTCTTATATCTTATACTCCCTCCATTTCCTCCGTTTCATAATCTTCTCGTCGTAGTTTTTGTTCAAATTGAGTGCAACTCATCACAAACAACTCGTCACAAGGTCCTATATGGCATAAATCTTGCATTATAGAAATGGTAGAATTATACTCTGATGTGGACCAGATCATGACCAAGGCATCCAAGAGTGAGGTTAATGCTAACACAAATGCTGAACCATTAGAGCATCCAAAGGAAGACAAGGGCAAAACCATTATCTTAGTTGGGAAGCTTCGGTGCCGATTTTGGGCGAAATGACACATCAGATTTCCAGCTGCAACTTCCCACATAAAACGAATTAATTCTAGAAGTCTCTAGCACTTTATAGAGGCTGGAAAAGATGGTCTTTGAAGTCAGCTTTCATTCAAAAAAACGGTGCACCATTTGAGGTCTTGAGTCAAAAGTTGTGCAAGTTTCCATGCAAGCTGTCCAGGAATTTATTACAATGTGAGGCTCAACAAGTTTGCTCCTGCTACAGCTTGGGGCTCACGAATTTACCCTTCATTTTGAGTTGTTTTCACACCTAACTAGTGGGTGCTTCTAGTATAAATACTCCCCAGCTGTTCCATGTGAAGGGGGGGATGAGATTTCTGAGTTTATGTTTGTAGACAGCCGGTGTGGTTGTGTTGTGTTGTGAGCACTAGTATCGTTGAGTGTTAGCTCGTGTGTGTGGATTGGAGGGCCTGTCCTCAATTCATATAGGATCCTTATGGTTCCCTCTTGTGATTCTTCATAGGTTCACAAGCTTCATGGTTTGGGTTGCATCCTTGTAAACCAAGCTAGTTATCCCCTGCAATTTATCTGAGAGTGTTTCCTCTTGTTCTTGCCACTTGAGAGAAACAAAGTTTGTTGAAATAAGTTTCGAGTGAGCTTGTTGCTGCTCCTTGTGAGTTCTTTGGCACCGTGAAAGATCGTTTCCGAGGCGTCCCGTATCATACTCCCTCTGTAAACTAATATAAGAGCATTTAGATCACTATTTCAGTATTCTAAATGCTTTATTATTAGTTTACGTAGGGAGTACATGTAACGTGCCTGGTCGCGATGGATCTAGAAGAGGGAGGAGGAGGGCGAGAGCATGTAGGGGAAGGAAGAAAGGGGATCGATTAGGTAGGAAGAGTCCAGGAGATCAGCTCTGGTTCAAGTAATGTTACATTTCATAACTCACACACACGCCACTCGCTATTATATAAAGGCCGTTTCGTTACGCTGGCTGATCTGGACCAATTGCCGTCTTGCATCGCATCATTTGCCTGCTGACCTGTCATCCTCAGGGTCGTCCGACCTGGCCGTGGGGTTAACCAGCTCTTGGGGCCCATCGGTCAGGTATTGGGATGCGGTCCTAACATTCTCCCCCCCTTGGAACATGGCTTGTCCCCAAGCCAGTGTAGATGGGAAACGCTTGCTGAGCTGAGTACTCTCTTCCCAAGTGGCCATGGAGTTTGGTAGATCACCCCAACGCACCAGAACCTGCAATTTGTTGCCCTGCGTTGTCTTGATTGTCTTCTCGGCAAGGATGGCTGTCGGCAATTGCTCCATGCGAAGGATTTCCATGATCGGGGAAGTTCAGCTTCAACCAGAATGTTCTCGCCTAACGCCTTCTTCAAGCTGTGACACATGGACTACGGATGAATCTTGCTCGACGGCAATCGCAGCTTGTATGCAACCTTCCCCACTCACTCCACAACCTTGTATGGCCCGTAGTACCGGAACGCCAGCTTCTGGAATGGACGTTGCGCCACCGAGGTCTGAATAAATGGTTGCAGTTTGAGGAACACATCATCCCCCACGGCGAACTCGCGATCCGTGCGTTTTTGTCCGCTTGCCTTTTCATCCCGCCCCGGCTTGTTTGAGCTTTATTCTTTGGAGTAGTTCCAACATAACTTCTCTTTCCTTGAGCCATGATGCCAGATCTGGAACAGTGCACTCATCCACTTGATTCACCCCAAACTCTCTAGGCATGGTGCCATAGATCACTTCAAATGGAGTTCGTCCCAAGGCTGAATGGAACATTGTGTTGTACCAGTATCCAGCAAGGACCAACCACTTGAACCAGTTCCTGGGGCAGGCATGAACTGAGCAGCGTAGATACGTCTCCAAACATTGGTTGACTCGCTCCGTTTGCCCGTCTGTCTGAGGATGGTAGGAAGAGCTCATGCGGAGTTGGGTTTGAGCCAACTTGAAGAGCTCTTGCCACAAGTCACTTGTGAAGATACGATCCCGGTCAGAGATGATCGCCATTGGGAGCCCGTGCAGCTTGAAGATGTTTTGCATGAAGGTAGTGGCCACTGAGAGGGCTGTGTGTGGGTGCTTCATGGCTAAGAAGTGGCCATATTTGGAGAATTTATCCACTACCACCAGAATAACATCGTAGCCCCCTGATCGCGGCAACCCTTCGATGAAGTCCAAGGAGATCACTGCCCACGGCTGTTTGGAATTGGCAAGGGTTGTAATAGTCCAGCCGGAGCCACCCTTTCTATCTTTGCTTGCTGACAAGTTTGGCACTTCCTGACGAAGGCACGCACCATCTCCTTGAGGCCTTTCCATGCAAACAACCGTCACACTCGATGATACGTTGCATGAAACCCAGAGTGCCCCCCTGCTGCACTGTCATGAAGCGTTGAAATCAGGGCCGTTTGAGTTTCAGTGTCCTTGCCAATCCAGATACGCCCCTGAAATTTGATGACCCCTTCACTCAATTCAAAGCCGGGATCACTTTTACTATCCAAAGCCAATCTGGTCATCAGCTGCTGAGCCGCTGCGTCTTGCTGGTAACTCGCTCGAATTGCGTCCATCCAAGCTGGTCGTGCAAGAGTGACCGCCGCCAGTTCGTGGGTATCCGTATGTGTGCGTTTGGAGAGGGCATCAGCCGCTCGATTGGCCACCCCCGCCTTGTACTGTATTTGGAAGCGAAGCCCGACCAACTTGGTGAAAGCACGCTGCTGAATAGATGTATTGAGGTGCTGGTCCGTCAGGTTGAGCAGACTGCGTTGGTCCGTCCGGATGACAAAATCAAAGTGTTGAAGGTACGGTCGCCAATGATCGACAACTAACAACAGGGCCAAGCACCCTTTCTCGTATGCCGACAGTCCCAGGTTGCGGGGAGCAAGGCTCTTGCTCAAGTAGGCTGTGGTGTCCTGCCTCCATCGATGCCGCCAATCCTCGCTATACCGGCATCCGTTTCCACGATGAATTGCTTCAAGAAATCGGGCAGCAATCTGAGTCTGATGACTAGCGCTTTTTTGAGAGCCTGAAATGACGCTTCTGCTATTGGAGTCCACACAAACACTGAATTCTTTTTGAGCAGGTCGGTGAGCGGTCGGCTGATAGAGCCAATTTTTTTGACAAATTTCCTGAAATAGCCTAACAATCCCAAGAAACCCCGCAACTCCTTGACATTTGCAGGCTGCTTCCAGTCTTGTACCGTCTGTACATGCTCCATCATAGTGGCAACCCCTTGTTCGCTGATCTGGTGGCCTAAGTAGGTGATCTGTTTTTGAGCGAAGGAGCATTTGGAGCGTTTTGCAACTAGTTCATTATCTCTCAGGAGTTGTAACACTTGGCGCAGCAGCTGTATGTGCTTCCTTAGTGTTACGGAGTGCACCCGTATATCATCCATGAAGACGAGAACCCCATGACAAAGTAGAGGGGACAGAACAATTGGCACCATCGATTGAAATGTGTTAGGGCCTCCGGTGACACCATACGGCAACACCCTGAACTAAAAGTGCCCCTGATGGGTTATGAAGGCTGTCTTTTCTTCATCTTGTTCCACCAATCTTATTTGATGATACCCAGCGCGTAAGTCTAGCTTCGAGAACCATTTGGATCCTGCCAATTCGTCTAGGAGCTCGTGAATGATCGGTAGAGGAAAATTTGGCTTGATCGTGATGGCATTCAAATGACGAAAGTCCACACAAAAGTGCCATGTTTGATCTTTCTTCTTGATGAGTAGCACCGGAGAAGAAAATGGGCTCGTGCTTGGTACAATCAGGCCTTGTTTCAACATCTCCCTGACCTGCTTCTCAATTTCTGTTTTCTGTTCAGGCGTGTAGCGGTACGGTCTGATATTCACCGGTTTTGTGCCTTCCAATAACTGAATTTTGTGGTCCCACGGTTTGTGTTTTGGCAGTGTCGTGGGTTCAGCGAATACCATGTCGAATTCTTCCAATAACTCTACAATCTCTTGGTGCTCCGCCTCAGATGCATGACACTTGGGGTCTGTCTCGACTTTGCAGAGGAGCACTACATGCGCTACGGCATGCTGATCCTCTAATTCCTGCAACTGCACTGTTGAAATATGTGGAACAATAGCTAACTGCGGTTGAACCCCGACCAACTCGATCCACTGCCCTTCATGCTGGAATTGGAGTCGCTTGTGCTCCCAGTCAACCCACATAGGCCCACAACTCTGAAGCCAGTCCATGCTGACTACCATATCATAACAGCCAAGAGGAAGTACTCGAAGGTCAGTTGCAAATTGTTGCTCTTGCGTCTGCCATGAGCATTGAGGAATCATGCTATCACATTTCAGTATCCCTCCATCAGCAATTTTCACCAAAGAGCTCGCAGTTTTCTGAACTTTGTCTGCCATCGTCATCGCGACTGCCTCACTAACGAAACTGTGAGAACTACTAGAGTCCACCAGGATTAAAACTTCCTTGGAGTCAATCTTGCCCATCAGGCGCACTGTATGAGGTGTTGTTTGCCCTATAGTAGCCAGCCTTGAAATAGACATGAGCACCTCATCATCTGAATCATCAGCCTGTTGATCTTGAAACTGATCGCCCGCTTGAAGGAGATCGAGCAGCTCCTCGACCACATGGAGTTGGACCGTGGAGGCACACTAGTGGCCTTGACCCCAGCGTTCCCCACACTTGAAGCAGAGCCCTCGCGCTCGACTGTAATTTTGGAGCGCGGCGACACGGTCATCCCCTGCTCATGGTCGCTCAGGCGCATTTGCCGCCTCGACACCGCGCCGATCTTTAGCCACAACTGGAATTCCGGGGGCTGCCGCACGAACGGGTGGCACACCCAACACCAGCAGGGGCCGCGCGGCTGCTCGTGGCAGTGGTGCTTCCTGTCGTCGGTACTCACGCCGGGGTAGTGCGTCTAAGAGCTCCTCCTGCATGGAAGCCAAGGAAAAGGCGGAGTCCAAGTCTTTTGGTTGATGTAAAACAACACTTGCACGAATCTCATGCCGCAATCCTTCTAAGAACTGTGTGGTGAAAAATATGGGATCGAAGGAAGGATTGTGCGCTAACAACTGATGCATAAGCTCTTCGAATTGTAACATGTAACTATGGACAATGTTAGTCTGACGGAGAGTACAGAACTGACGAAGATGAGTTTGATATTGTTCCCGACCAAACTTCCCACACAAGGTCGCGCACAGCTCATCCCACGACATGGATTCACTCTAGGTCTCATGCAGTTGCAACCAGCGTGCCACATTGCCTGTGAAGTGCAGGGTTGCTACTCTGACCCACAGCTCAGACTGAACTCCATATACCGAAAAGTACTTTTCACACCGCATTTTCCAGAACTGTGGATTATCGCCGTCGAACAACGGAAAATCCAATTTCGGCAGCGACCAACTATGGGAATTGATGTGTGGTGTGCGCGGATCGAAAGCTACCAGATGCGGTGATGGGGAATCGGTCAGGGACGTACCCTTGACCGGAGGAGGCACATGGGTGGTGACCACGCCATATGCCAGCCCTCCGGTGTCGTCGATCGCCTTGGCCTCTTGGCCCGTGGTGTTCGGGAGCCTCGTGGTTCGAACTTCGGCCGGCCGCTGCCGCGTCCGCCTCGGGATCGGATCCGGAGGCGCCGCCGCCAAAGACGTGGAGAGCGATTCGCCCCACCTGCGCGCGCAGGTCGTCCACCTGCTTCTGGATGTGGGTGACGGCGGGGCGCCACAGCTCCAGGGACCTTTGGATCGCATCCAGCCTCGCCTCTTTAGCGATTCGGCCGTCGTTGATGGCCTTTCCGAGCGCGGCGGTCTGCTCTTCCATTTCCGCCGCCTGTCTTGCCTGCTTCATCTGATAGCAGGGCTTGGGGTAGGCGGTCTCCAGGTCGAAGGATCGCTGGACCTCTGATACTAGATGTAACGTGCCTGGTCGCGATGGATCTAGAAGAGGGAGGAGGAGGACGAGAGCAGGTAGGGTAAGGAAGAAAGGGGATTGATTAGGTAGGAAGAGTCCAGGAGATCAGCTCCGGTTGAAGTCATGTTACATTTCATAACCCACACACATGACACTCACTATTATATAAAGGCCGTTTCATTACGCTGGCTGATCTGGACCAATCGCCGTCTTGGTCTTGCATCACGTCATTTGCCTGCCAACCTGTCATCCTCAGGGTCGTCCGGCCTGGCCGTGGGGTTAACCAGCTCTTGGGGCCCATCGGTCAGGTATTGGGATGGTGCGGTCCTAACAGTACAGCTTAATTATTCAGTGGAAAAACCAAACATACAGCAGTCTGATACCATACAATGGAAAAAAAAAATATCTACATATCCATCATACAATAAGAAACACGCGTTAACTTTATTATCCACCATTGAAGATCCAAGTAGGTATGACGAGCGTAAACAACTAAACATTGACAATTTATAATTAAACAGCAATACAAACAGCAGAAACCGTGTAAAGTATCAGCAGTCCTCCTAGTCACTACCGTGGTTCTCAACCATGCACACCACTGCGCTTATTAACTGTCCCACAACTATAACAGCCTGCTATTTTCTGAAACACAAGTTCTGAATCACCAAAGGAACCACCAAACTGAGGCCACACACAGGAAATGCAGGATGCGATCTTATCTATGTGGTGAGGATGGGGGGAAGGTAGTCCGACTTGGCGCCGAGGATGCGGGCCCGGGTGTCGGGGAAGAACTCCATGCCCGGCAGCTCCGTCACCACGCCGTCGCTGGCGACGCCGATGGGGTAGCTCAGCAGGTGGCCGGGGAGGTCCTGCTCCAGGTCGTCGCTCGAGTATATGTCCCAGTACTTATCGGCGATCCTGTTCACCTTCTGCACGCACTCGACGCTCTCCGGGCGCTGGAACACGTCGTCCAGCATGCCCAGGTGCTCGTACCACAGCGCCATCCGGAAGCCGTGGATCTGGCCCGGGCGGCTCCCTGTTGGCTAGATGGTATGGCTGGTAAGCACCCATGGCAATCTCGGAGTCCCGGGCACCGTCCATTGACCTTTGATTGATGTTTGCAGACCCAATGATGATGTACTCGTCATCAACTGAAAATGGAAGAGGTGAAGTTAGTAGCTTTACAGAATAACAGGATCCTTTCAATCCACACAGAGGAGAACAATATAAATCAGTTGTTCAATGAATTGCCAACAGGAGTAACTAACCAGCGATAGTTTATTTCAATTGAATTTAAGAGACAAATCAAGAGCAAGAATGCAATATTCAAATGAAATACAAAGTTAGGAAGCATATGACAGGTACATTTTAAATAATCAATTCTTTGTGAGTTTTAAAACTGAAGCCTCTAATATTTGAAGGAAGGAAACTGACTTTGAGTTGCTGCTAGTTTTCCCAGTGAACGAACCGTGTATGGATCAGATGCAAACATTAGACAATGTACTGCTTCGGCATGCTTTAGATATAAAAAAAGATCATGCAATTCATTCAAAACCCTGATACTGAAATATAATGCAACCCACAGGTTAAGTAGAACTGAAGGAGTACCTATCATCATTTTGGTATGAACGTAGATCATGAACCTCCTAGCCTCTTGAGCGCGGACGTAATCAGTATCAGGTTCTGGCTGCTCCTGGGGTTCATATTCCCCATCCTGCTTCACCTCACGGTTACCTAGGCAGAAGAAAGTGAGGTATTCCTTGGGGTTTGCTTCAATTCCCTTTGCCTCGAGAGCTTGTGTGATGTCAGTGTACATCATCTCCATTGTTCTCCTTTGCCAGTCCAGAATTGCTTGTACAGATGCACTCTCTGGCATGCCCTCAGGCCACATTGGCACCACAACATAAACAGTAAACCGTTCTCCGGCTTCAATCTTACTGACAATCTTCAACGAAAGCTCCTTAGGAATCACATGCAGAGCGCCAATTTCTTCAGGCTTGATGCCTTCAGGCTTCCAGCAGTAGGAACTTCCAAGGAAGTATTGGTTCTCAATGTAGATGAAGTCCTTTGCCCGCCGGATAGCATTTATGTATGCATCCTGGATGCTCCTGTCAATGATTTGATCCTTTCCACTTACAAGCCCAGCCCTTGCAGCTTCCTCAGGAGTATCAGGGAAGCCAAAAGCAGCACCACCATCAATAGATCTGAAGAGCTGGACATTCCATGTATCTCTGTCCTCTGGGAACATGACAGGAGAAGGGGGGATAATTATGTCAGAGAGATCCCTGAGCTGCACGAGAAGATCTTTACCACCCTGCTTTCTCCATCTCTGCTCGAAATTGTAAAGAACATCCCAGGAAATTGGACCTTCCAATCGGGAATGAATATCATGCCATGGCTCTCTTGGGCCACCTTTGGTGATGGATGCAGTCGCAAAGTTAGGCTGGTGGAAGTCATCATGGTGGACAGTGTCAAGTGTCCTAAACAAGGAGTGGTACTGAGTGTCATATCTTCCGTCGCAGAGGTCAATGCCACCAACGAAGCTGAGTATCCTCCTTTGCTCGGAGCTCTGGCTTGGCAATGCATCGTCAACACATACTATCTTCTGATGGTGAGTGAACATGGTTGAGATCTGCAGATCCTGAACAATGCTGCCTGAATCATCGGGGTTACGAGGGCACAGAACACAGTGCACATCCGTGCCTTGGAAGTAATTTGCAGTCTCCTCATCATGGGTGGCCATCAAGCCATCTCTCTTGAGCAAGCCAACTGAAGTTCTATCATCCCACACTAGCATAAGGACCCGGACACCTTCGCTGGCCTTCCTCTTGAGTAACTCTCCAAGAGTGACATCTCCTCCAGGTTTGGGGCGATTGGTGTCCCTAATCAAGGTGATCTCAGTGTGCACAGACCAACCAGTGATGTAAATCAAATGCTGAGCATTGCTTATGGCATCAAAGATATCCTCCCAACATCTGGCAGGCTCATAGTTCTTGCCATCCGCAAGCGGAATCTTGGGGATAAAGTTGTCTGGGACATGAGCATCTTGGTACAATCTAACATTGCATCCTTGCCTCTGCGAAAAGAAGGTGTAAGGAACACCAGGAAACTTGACACTCCGGACACCCCTCGCCCAGTTGCGGTCCTTGTCAACGCCAAAGTACTGAAGCTTGACATGGATCTTGCTCTCACCAACAGGCTCCCGGTTGTCATCACAGATTTCAAGCCACCTGTCGATCTCCTCTCCTCCCAGGAGCTCTCCGACAGGCAGGTACGCCCTCCCAATGAGCGTGGCCCCGATCGCGTTGTCGGCCTTCATCGTGAAGATCACATCGGCGGCAAGGTGCGCACAATAGATGTGGAACGACTCGTACCAGCGAGGGTTGACCGGCTCATTGCCCAACATCCTGGTACGCCCAACACGAGCTTTCTCGAGATCAATGGTGGCATATAGCTTGGAGCTTCCTTTGCCAACACCGACGGTTTCTTCAATCCCCTCCACAAACTGTCAAGATAAACTTGATGTGTTAGAACATGAAGAGTCATATCATGGACATGACTACAGAAACACACATCGCATACACCAAACTGTGAATCCAGAAAAACAATTCAGGGAATGAAGATCTAACCATGATCAGGCCTAACCCACCTTTAAATTACTGGGCAACTATCATAATCATCTACGACCTCTGTCCCTCAATATAAGACGTTTTGGCAGTCCAATTTAAACTGCCAAAACGTCTTATTTTAGAAACAGTGGCGGCATCAACCATGGTAGGCGCAGGCACAAGCAAACTTTAGCAATGATTCTGGATTAAAAAAAACGCAGCGATTCCATGTATTTTCAGTTAATTTTTACTAGTAAAAAATGCTCCCTAACCGCACCATTTTACCATGTGCTGGTACGTCGGACGTGGTAACGATCAATTGATTTGGCTTGGACGGTAAGAAAATAAAATGAAGGAAGAAATCAGAAATGATCCATGAGTAGTACTAGGACTGTAGGAGTACCTTGCGGATGAACTTGGGGGCGCCGCCGCTGGCGCGGCCGGGGTGGGAGAGCGACGAGGCCTCGAAGATGGTGACGTGGAGGTTTCCATGGAGCAAGATCTGAGCCATGGCGGCAACCGAAGGACCCCTCCTCCGCGCTCCTGCTGCTCACCTGCCTGCACACAACCCGAGATGGCAGTTAGCTACCGACACAAGGGGAAACAACAGGAGAGCGCGCGGACCGGTCGCGACCACCACCGGCAGTCAAAACCAGAGCGGCAGAACAGCAGCACCCGCGCACAGACTACGCCCAGCCCGCCATAGCCGCAGCACAAGCAGAGACCAACCAGTGAAAGGAAGCAGAAACGCACGCACCGCACCGACAGCCAGGAGCAAGGGTGCGAAGCGAAACCGGCGGATCTGGCCGAGAGAGCAGCGGCAGGCACGCACGGCACTGCCGCCACCGCCGCACTAAGCTTAAGCGGCGAGCAAGAGGCGGATAAAGAGGCTTACCACCACCGTCCACCGCCGAGGAGAGCCTGCCTCTGCCTGCTGCGTTGTGAAGAGGACAAGAGAGGGGACGGGAGACGAACGGGAGGGAGGCAGATCCGATCGGGCGGTGATATACAACTGGAGCTGTAGAGTCTCTAGACGTGGGAAAAGAAAGAAAAGAGCGTCCGACGCGGCGATTTTTCTTTCCTTCTCTCCCTCCTTTTTTTTCCTTTCATTTTCCTAGTTTAGCTAGAGGGGCGCACGCGGCGGGCACGTCACGGGATAGTAGCGATCAGGGGCCGGTTCCCCCGGATACGCGTCGTCTCCGCAGATCTCGAGCCGGGAAATCAATCAATTAAGAATGGGATCGAGAAAATGGGGAGGGAGGGGAGGGGAGCTATCCGTACTCCGCCCGTCGCGAGCAACGAGTTAATGGAAACCACCACGTCCCGATCCAATCATCCAAACCCCGGTGGCCTCCGGTAGCATTCGTCATGATGGCCTCGTTTGTTTTTTAAGTTTCAGATCGCTAACCAGCCCACCGGTTTGAGTATCACAATCTCGTATTATTTTTTAAAAATTTGTTTCAGTCTTTTCAGGTATGTCCCCTCAGTGGAAGGAGAAGTTCTCATCATGTCTGTGATGACTTCATCAATCTTAAAATATTATGTTGGCTTAATATCTCGAATGTACTCATACAAATAAGATATATGCGTGCTTCTATTGAGTGTATATGTGTGTATGTAAGCATCTGCTGGCGACCTGATCAGCCATTTCCTCATCCTTATACAGATATGGATTTTTGTGTATCTGAGCCCATACATAGATACCCTTAAAGACCACCGATGCAGGATCGTTCCTCCCGTCATAATACCCAATCAACAACCCTAGACTTTTGAATAGCCAAGGATCGTCATGGACAACGCGCTTCCAATCCCTGAGACAGAACATTTAAAAGACAGACAAGTTCTCGCCTGTCTCTGTGTACTTTGGCTCATGGGCCAAACTCCACATAGACTTTAGTGTTTCGAACATGGCCGAAGAACTAAACGAACGAGACGTGTTCAAGCGCATGATCACAAGCCATCTAGCTTCAGCCTCATATTGCTTTACTCCCTCCGCCCATGATCACCTAATCAAGTTCCCTCTCCTGCAGCTGCATGTTTTCTTATCATCTCTTCAAGATTCCCCTCGGTCCAGCCCTCCGCAAAGGTAGCCGAACTCTCGCCCCTCTCAGCCATCAGGAGGAGAAGCCTTCCAACACCCGTAAACTTGATCCCAAGGACCCGTGTGAGTCGCAAAGATCACAATAGCAGTAAACCCTCGTCGATGATTGGGATTCCTGTTGGAGTATGTTTATTTTTTAACATTCCGATGGAGTAGGTTAAAACCCTAAACAAGAGGGTAGATTATTAGCCATGATGTAAGCAGGAGCAACTAACTAAGGGTCGCTTTTGGTGGAGATTACACCATCAAGAGTCACATTTATGTTGAGTTTGGATATCTATGGCGGAGGAAGAATGATTTTACAAAATCATAAAATTATTCTAAATAAACAGGTCATGTTCGAAATGAAGTCACAAGACGCATTATTTCTAGGCTTCTAGCCCTAGTTCTCCGTACGATCCAGACCTCGGAGGTCAGGGATTTATTACAGCCTGCCGATCCCGAGAATAGGCCGGCCCGCCCAAGTGGCGAGAGCCTTGACTTGGCCGGCTTCGAGAAGGCGATCGTGTTGGCCGGTGGACGGTGGTGATCGTGCCTACTGCCGACGTCGTGGGGCCTCCGCCCAAGGCTGGGAGCATCCACGCCCCTGCACGCAAGCAGTTGGACTTGGACCGAATGCCCCGCCTGGATGGATGGTCATGCACATCCCGTGCCGACACCTCGCCTTTACCTACTGTAATTTTCAATCGTGAACTGATCTGTTTGGCTCGAGCAGTCTGAGTGTGTCCCTGTCCACGAATCGCGGTGCGCCACCTAGCCAGGTCACCGAAATGTCGCTTTTTCGCTGACGCGTCAGGAACCAGCACCAGCTGGAGAAAACGGTTTTAGCCGATCCTCAAATATCTTCTAGGGTTGAGATCTGCTTGGCCAAGGATGGGGTTCAGTCCAGTCTGCCGCGCACGTTATCCTTTGGAGATCCATATGGCATCGAGTTGGTCCATATGTTATCATCAGCTCTTCGTTACTGCTTAATTTACTGACATCAGGGGCTGTGGCTCTTTTCATCTAAACTTTTTTACTGACACCGTAGAGCAGGCTCAGATCAGAGCTTGAAAGCTCTCGGGAAATGGGAATCAACAACACAACTGGAGTTTGCACTTTCTTATTTTTCAATAAGAAGGAAGATTTCTCTTTTGTTTTGCCACACTGTTCGACGATTTCGGAGCTATAAATCGGTTTGTACTTGGGGGTTGACGGACTGATTTTGTGACCTATGTAAAACGGGCAAATGTGTCAACTTGGTCCTGTACTTTCAACTAGAAATATTATGAGTTATTTTAGCGCTATGTACCAAAAGAGAGTGAAGAGCAAGTTCAATCCGGAGCCATGTTGGAAATCTTGCCTACACTTGAGCATATGCTCCCCGATGAATAGTAAATAAAAATTAAAAAGCCTGATTTTTTTATGTTAATGTTAGTGTGACAAGCATGCTGGACAATTTTTATGCGAACCGGGACAACAGTGCTTCATCGGTGGAAAAACAAATTAAGTGTAACATTTGGCATTTGGGTTGGCTCTCTTAAAGTTTTCACCTAAAATTTTGCAGATAGCATTTGGGTGTGACAATGAACATATCTAAAAAAATTCCTACTTTTTATCCATTTGCATGTATCATTTTTTGCTCGCAAGAACATATGCTCACAAGAGCCAAATTGGATTTCCGCTTGTTCACTAGATATTTTATGGAGTTCCATGTCAAAAAAGTTTCACAAAGTGACAACTTACGGATCCGGTTACTACTAAACTAACAGAAAACACAAAATATTACTTGGTCGAATCTTGCTTCTCTTGAGTTGGTACATATGTTATTATCAGCTTTTTCTCTTTTGTTTTACCACACTGTTTGATGATTTTGGAGCTAAATTCGTTTACACTTGGGAGTTGATGGACCAATTTTGCAAACCTATGTATATACGAACAAACTGTCAACTTGCCCTTGTATATTATGAACTAGAAACACACGTTTTTTGGTGTTATGTATCATAAGAGAGTGAAGAGCAAGCTTAAATAGTCATGTCGGAAGTCTTGGTAAATACTCCCTCTGTCCTTGAGAGAGTGTACTTTCATCTTTGTTGGAGGGTCAAACTATCTCAAAGTTTGACCGAGTTTGTGCAAAAATATACCAATACTTGTGAAACCAAATAGGTATATGATAAAAATATATTATATCATGAATCTAACGCTACTAATTTGATAGCAAAAATATTGGTGTATTTTATTATAAATACAGTCAAACATAAAAAAGTTTGACTTTCCAACAAAGTTGGAGATACACTCTTTCAAGGACGGGGGGAGTAAGTGGTTATGCGTCAACATCCTCATTTCAATTTACATATAAATGATTCCCCTGGTTTTGTGACAGGGGACAGGTGTTCTCATGAAAAAGTCGTGCGTCAAAACTTGTTCGCAAAGTGGTGCCTTATGATCCGATTACTACTCGACTAGGGTTAGAGCTTGAAAGCTCATATTAGAGCTTGAAAGCTCTTGGGAGAAGGGAATCGAGAGTACAACCAGCGCTGCCCTATCGTTTTGGTAACTAGAGAATACCTCGCGCGTTGCTGCGGGAATCGATTGCAATATATTTCAGTGATTTGATTGTATGAAGCTTCCATAGTTGAATTAAAAATATATGTACTAAAGCTAAAAATAAATATTATATATATTTGATTATTGCGTGTAGTCAAAAAATATTCTGAATATTATTGGCATATAAATGGAAAACTTTTTTTCATGCAAGTTGAGTGGACCTCTTTGATGATGTGGCATGTGTGGTCAGGTGAAAGGTGTGCATGAGATCAACTAATAATGAAAAACTTTTTCTCATGCATGCAAGTTGAGTGGACCTCTTTGATGATGTGGCATGTGTGGTGAGGTGAAAGGTGTGCATGAGATCAACTAATAATGGAAAGCTTTTTCTCATGCATGTAGTGATGGCCCTTGATGAGGTGGCATGTGTGCATGTGAGATAAATAAGATACTAGGAATCAACTTCTTATGTATATAGGATAAGTAAGAATTCTCTTTAGTTTTGCCACATTGTTTGACTATTTCAGAGCTATAAATCGGTTTGCACTTGGGGGTTGACAGACATTTAGCGACATGTAAAACGAGCGAACGTCCCAACTTGGTCCTGTATATTTTGAACCAGAAATATTAGAAGTTATTTTAGCGTCATGTACCAAAAGAGAGTGAAGAGCAAGTTCAATCGGGAGCCATGTTGAAAATCTTGGGGTGGTTATGTGTCAACATCCTTGTTTCAATTTTCATTTAACTGATTCCTCTGGTTTTGTGACGGAGCTTCATGAGGGCCAACCTGCGACAGCCCCCCCCCCCCCTCCCCCTCCCAATCATGATTTCAGCTCAAGCTCCACCACTACTTGCCTTGTCATCCTCTCTCATTTTGCTCTCATACTGTTGTGGGAGCATATGAATAGTAAATTCAAAATAAATTGTAAATTAAATTTATAGTCTGTTTTTTTATGTTCACGTTAGGTTGGATAATTTTTATGCGAAGCGGGACAACAATGCTCCATCAGTGAAAAAACATAATTAAGTGTAACATTTGGCATTTGACGTGGCTTTTTTTTTGTGCAAGTTAAAATGCTTAGAATTTTCACCTAAAAATTTGCAGGTAGCATTTGGGTGTGCAACGGGCATATCTTATTTTATTTTTCTGAAAGGGGAATATATTAATATCAAGCGGATACTAAATACACCCAGCCTCTACATCAACAAGATGCCTAAAACATCTAGGATGAACACAACCAAAAAAGAAAATAAAAAAAGAATAAAAAGCAAAAAAAGAAAAAGAAAAAAAGGACCTGCCCCGATGATCAATCACCCAGAGTAGCACCATTCTAACCACCACCAAAGACAGCAGCCAGGCTGCAAAGGAGGTTCTCCAAAAGCAACGCCCTCTAGAAAGGAAACAATGCACAAGCGTTGTCGTTGCCCGATCAAAGATCTTAGGTTTTCATCATAGAGAAAGACCGCGTTTCGAAAACAATGCCTTAAATAAGACCACTGCCAAGCACAACCAATAAAGCTAGACCTTGTGTTTTCACCCTTGAAATCACGATTCGGTACTCAGAAGAGCACCACCAACAAAGAAGTCCTCCAGTGCTGCTGCCCCCACTTGCAGAGGCCACTACTGCAAGTCACGTACCATCGGGCTCATAGGAACTCGTGTCCGGTCTGGACGGGAACATATCCCGCAAGCCATGCCAGAACAACTACCTATGAAGCAAAGTCTTCATCACATCCAAGACCCTGCCTTTGCCACTTGGAGGTCCTCCAATCACGTTATGGCATTCTCCACAGGTCTTGATCCCTTGAAAATCTTAGTACACACATGTCCCAAAGTGTCAAGAAAAACAGAGCTTCGTGATACCCAATTAAACTGGTTATGCTGATGTTGCGTGTACCCACAACTGGCCCTATCCAATCAAGGAGTCCAAAAAGAGCGCCACATGCGTCAGTCCTTGTTTTGCTTTGGAGGATAAGTCCGGAACTCGCCAATGGCTGGATCGAAAGGATATCAGGATGGCCACACTTTGGGGCGGTTCTTCAATCCCTGTTCAACAGAACTAAGTGGCTGAAGTGGCAGTCAAGTCCATGATGAGCCGTCCCCGGCGGGATCCGGCAGCCAACCATCGTGATGGCTGATCCCAGCAGATCAGACGAAGGCAGGGGGCCGATTCTGGCCAGATCCTGCAGCTAGCCGCCGAGAGGGCCGTCCCCATCACCAGATCCATTGAAGGCAGAGGTGACTAACTCGAGCACGATGAAGATCAGATCGAAGCCGCCCGCAGAGCTTGAGCCGCCAGATCGAGACTTCACCGACATTTCTTATTTTTTCCCTACATTTTTTTACATTTGCATGTATCATTTTTTGCTTGCAGGAACATATGCTCACAAGAGCCGAATTGGATTTCCACTTGTTCACAAGATATTTTATGGAGTTCCATGTCAAAAAAGTTTCACAAAGTGACAACTTACGGATCCAGTTACTACTCAACGAACAGAAAACACGAATATTACTTGGTCGAATCTTGCTTCTCTCGAGTTGGTACATATGTTATTATCAGCTTTTTCTCTTTTGTTTTACCACACTGCTTGATGGTTTTGGAGCTAAATTCGTTTACAGTTGGGATTTGATGGACTAATTTTGCAAACCTATGTACTCCCTCCGTCCTTTAAAGAGTGTACTTTCAACTTTGTTGAAAAATCAAACTTTTTCATGTTTGACCGTATTTATACAACAGTACAACAACATTTATGCCATCAAAGTCGTAGCATTAGATTTGTGATAAAATATATTTTTATCATATACCTAATTGATTTCACAAACATTGATATACTTTTGCACAAACTCGGTCAAACTTTGAGATTGTTTGACCCTCCAACAAAGTTGGAAGTACACTCTTTAAAGGACGGAGGGAGTATATACGAACAAACTGTCAACTTCCCCTTGTATATTATGAACTAGAAACACAAGTTTTTTGGTGTTATGTATCGTAAGAGAGTGAAGAGCAAGCTCAAATAGTCATGTCGGAAGTCTAGGTACATAGGTGGTTATGCGTCAACATCCTCGTTTCAGTTTACATGTAAATGATTCCCCCGGTTTTGTGACAAGGGACAGGTGTTCTTATCTTGTCACCGCTTTAAATTCTCTCATACTCATCTTCATTCAATATTTGACAAAGTCCTGTGTCAAAACTTTTTCACAAAGTGGCGCCTTATGATCCGGTTAGTACTCGACTAAGAGAAAGCGTAAATATTACTTGGTCGAATCTTGCTTCTAAAGATAAAAATTGGTGATCACCTTCTTATGGTGATCGTGTTAAAAATGCATTATACAGGTCCCACAAAACAAATAGCATATGGTGATTTTGGTATGGTGAGCTCTCCTCATAAATCTCCAACACGAACCGTTATTACGTATCAAATTGCAGAAGATATGCCCGACTCACAATGTTGTCACCCTTGCTCATGAAGAAGGTTTTCAAAAAAGTGATTTTGGCTCCCGATCGCCTCTCTATCGCTCAACGGATTCAATTGACTGTTCAAAACCCCTCCAAAGTCAGCATCCTGGTCTGCGGCATTAAGAAAAGAGATTTTCCTTGATTGATGTTTTATTCATGTTAATTTTTAATGGCTTGTCAAATGTTTTGCCACATACTTTAGCTCGTTATGCTGGGCACTCAATTAGTAATTTAAGTTCGGATTGTATCCGGGAGACCCCGTATAATGATGCCATTCAATCAATGAAGTTCCCGTATTTGACCAAAAAATAATATTCTCCGGAGCGACACAACCGTTGGTGCTCTGAAGATGACACCAAAAAAGTAGGTACAGTCTATCTGTCGGACCATGCTCATCAGTTAGTGCTAGGACGACACTGATGTCTTCCTTATCAGAATCACGTGCAGCGCTTTGTGTTTGGTCTGCCTGAATTGCAAAATGAGTATGGTGGGAGCCCAAACATGTCAAGCCCACTTGTGAGAAACCCTTCCACTAACACTTTGTTTCCCATGTTCATCACGAGTGTACCTATACTAGCAGGCCTTTGCTGACTGTAGCCTCCCAATTCCCATTTTCTCCGTGAACCAAAAGTACCACTGAAGTGCTACTTGTGGGCTATCTGTTGGTAAATATGGGAATTGGTCATGTGGATGGAGTTCACTAATGAATTTTACATCTCTCTGAACAACTGATTTTTATCTTGGAGGCGCCCAAACTCCATTGTGACCAAAATTGCTCAAAAATTACTGGGCTGCCTCTCATTTCACTCTACTCTTTCTAGACCAATGAGCTTAAACATGTTACTCATCTTGCCTTGAAATGGCTGTCGTAACGGTGTTTTTCCGTGTTAGAAATATTATAGCTCTATCACATCACCAGGTTTCTGAAACCATCAAAATGCTACACATCTCTGGCCACTAATCAGAAACGTATGGTCTGCATCTGATTGTTGTTACTATGCTGGAGCATATGGGTCGGTTATGCGGGTGCATTATGGCAATCTAGCACTTAGAAACCGTGGCCTGAGTGGCTGCTGCTATCTTACACAACAGAACGACTCTTGCACAATTCGATGAGGGATGATATATCAATTGTGAAATATGCAGGTTGATATTCTAGCTGTAATCCACACCATTCAGTAGTGCATGATCCACTTGCTACCCCACTGACCAAAATTGCGACAAGGCTGCACCAATTGGAAGATATCACAAGCTGAATAGCCCTATATAATGAACAATGCGATTGCATGATTGCCGCAATCAGGATTGTTCTTGATAACCGTTACCTAGACCATGTTAGCATCAGAAATAGCAACCGTTTTATTTCTGTTCAATGTTTTGTTGAGAAGTTCTTTGGTCCATAGCCAAGGACTTCAGAGAGGATTCTACGACTCCAGCTGCCCTGACGCAGAGGATATCGTGAGGTCTACCGTCGAGAAGTACTACAACAACGACGCCACCATCGCCCCGGGCTTGCTCAGGCTGCACTTCCATGACTGCTTTGTCCAAGTCAGTTCTATAATTCTGTTCTGTGTAGCCTGTAGTTCTATAATTCTACTACAGTATTTATTTACTCTGAATCCCATGTTAAATTGTTCTTTCCATTCTGCAATAGATTTTGCTTTCCTGTCTGACATTTCGTTTTGCTGGTATGCTTTGTAGGGATGCGATGCTTCAGTTTTGATTTCTGGAGCGTCATCTGAGAGGAGTGCGCCGCAGAATTTCGGTCTCAGGGGATTCGAGGTGATAGACGATGCCAAGTCTCAGGGGATTCGAGGTGATAGACGATGCCAAGTCCCAGCTGGAATCAACGTGCCCTGGGGTGGTGTCCTGCGCCGACATACTGGCCCTCGCCGCACGTGATTCCGTCGATCTGGTAGGCAAGTTTTGTTTCTGACTGAACTCCTGCCAAGAACTGTTTGACTGAGAGCCTGATGACTGAACTGTCTGTCTGTCACGTTCTGTACCGATGGCAAGACCGGCGGGCCAAGCTGGTCAGTGCCTCTGGGACGAAGAGACGGGAGGATCTCATCGGCCGCAGATGCCAAGGCCCTGCCGTCTCCCGCCGATCCCGTGTCCGTCCAGCGCCAGAAGTTCGCAGACCAGGGCCTGTCTGACCACGATCTCGTCACACTAGTCGGTAATAATCTTCCTCGATCCTTCAGACTACAAACGCACGACACTGCATAACCGTCCGGTGTAACATCTGCTACCCTGTCGACGACGATCTGCATGCAGGCGCGCACACGATCGGGCAGACGGACTGCGCATTCGTCCGGTACCGGCTGTACAACTTCACGGCGACGGGGAACGCGGACCCGTCGATCAGCCCGGCGTTCCTGCCGCAGCTGCGGGCGCTGTGCCCGCCCAACGGCGACCCGGCGCGGCGGGTGGCGCTGGACAGGGACGGCGCGGGGTCCTTCGACGCGGCCTTCTTCAAGAACGTGAGGGACGGCAACGCCGCGCTGGAGTCGGACCAGCGGCTGTGGGGCGACGGCGCGACGCAGGGGGTGGTGCAGAAGTACGCCGGCAACATCCGGGGGCTCTTCGGGCTCCGCTTCACCTACGAGTTCCCCAAGGCCATGGTCAGCCTGGGCGGCGTCGCCGTCAAGACCGGCCGGCAGGGCGAGATCAGGAGGAGGTGCTCCAGGTTCAACTGAACTGATAGCACATGCAATTCTGTATGAGTATGGCTGGCTTGATGCGATGCTTGTGATAATAAACCAGTTGATTGCTGGGCAACGTACGTGCCTGGTGTGAAAGTATCTTTGTTTGCATGTTTTTCTTTCACTCACTGCTGTGTGAGCCAAGGCTAATGTTTGTTCCATGATCATGTGCTTCAGATACGCTGACGGCAGTATTGTGGTGTTATATCAAGCTGAAGCTAAGGAAATAACAAGCCCGTTAGATTAATCATAAACACATAAGGGCAATTGGTCTAGTGGTATGATTCTCGCTTAGGGTGCGAGAGGTCCCGAGTTCAATTCTCGGATTGCCCCATTATTTTTCCTCTATACTGTTGGACAACGTACACTCTGAAACCAACACACTGTGTAGATGATGCAACTGATCTGTGGTATTAGCATTTCTCGAAGAAGCAAGATCACTGATTCACTCGAAGTTTGATCCAGAGTAGAATTCAGATGCCCAAGCAAGTGAAAACCACAGACCACATATTTATTCAAGGGATTCTAATCATCTACAATACACTGTGCTCCCTAATTTTAGAGTCTTTTTGTTTAATTCAGATGTTACGGTTGGATTTGGTTCATGATATTAACTGGGTCAATAATTTATCAAAAATCTCTTTCATTCATTTCACTAATTAATTTTGGATTTGATTCACGATTTTCACCGGGTCAGCTATTTCTTAAATTAATGGCAGCAACCAACACATCAATCTCGCGTATCCCCTCGCCACCTAGAAAAAAAAGTCAGCATATGACATTGTAGCACCAATATAATACATGGGGCCACCAACATAAGCAAATTTCTCACATAAGTATTAGTTGATTATCAAATAACACAGAATCACACCGCCAAAAAAGCCCACCAAAACAAAGACACCATCTTCCCCCGCGCCAAATCAAATAACAAAAAAAATCATGAAATCCCAACAAACACCAATTACACAGCGGAGCGCGCTCGACCCTTATGTATAGTATGTTATATGTTATGTGGGCAGGCAGACTGATCGTTGGGTTTTGAAATGTGTGGACTGAGCAGCTACATGCCTGACGGTTCAGTGGGGATCAGTGGATTCGGCCAAATCCCCAGCTAGGTGCCGTCGGGCTCTACACCTCACACTAATTAGCATTTCTCGAAGAAGCAAGATCACTGATTCACTCGAAGTTTGATCCAGAGTAGAATTCAGATGCCCAAGCAAGTGAAAACCACAGACCACATATTTATTCAAGGGATTCTAATCATCTACAATACACTGTGCTCCCTAATTTTAGAGTCTTTTTGTTTAATTCAGATGTTACGGTTGGATTTGGTTCATGATATTAACTGGGTCAATAATTTATCAAAAATCTCTTTCATTCATTTCACTAATTAATTTTGGATTTGATTCACGATTTTCACCGGGTCAGCTATTTCTTAAATTAATGGCAGCAACCAACACATCAATCTCGCGTATCCCCTCGCCACCTAGAAAAAAAAGTCAGCATATGACATTGTAGCACCAATATAATACATGGGGCCACCAACATAAGCAAATTTCTCACATAAGTATTAGTTGATTATCAAATAACACAGAATCACACCGCCAAAAAAGCCCACCAAAACACCGCATTAATAAAAAGACACCATCTTCCCCCGCGCCAAATCAAATAACAAAAAAAATCATGAAATCCCAACAAACACCAATTACACAGCGGAGCGCGCTCGACCCTTATGTATAGTATGTTATATGTTATGTGGGCAGGCAGACTGATTGTTGGGTTTTGAAATGTGTGGACTGAGCAGCGACATGCTGACGGTTCAGTGGGGATCAGTGGATTCGCCAAATCTGAGCTAGGTGCCGTCGGGCTCTACACCTCACACTAATTTAGGTGTCAGTTCCTTGTTGCACCTTTTCGTCTCGATACCAAGTTCTCGGTCTAGTCGGATCGTTGACCCTACTTTAGCGTTATCGGTTCCCTTAACGGTAAGCTCCCTGAGCTATTCTACATTTATGGGAATCCAAATGTTTCAATGGTAGTAACCCTCGCTGATATCAGTGATATCGTGTTTGATGACCTTTTGGACCGATGGAGGTTGTTGCCTTTGGGCAGATTGGTCTCGGACTTGGAGGGATTCATGTTAATGATGGATCATGATTTAGTTTTCTAGTGACTATAATCCTTTGGATACTTCTTCGCTAGATCTCTATATGTAACTATTTATGGAGGAATCTGGTGCTTCAGAGCTAACCGACATTTGGTCGATTAAGCTGCCCCTCAAAATCAAGATTTTCCTCTACCAATTAGTTCGTGGTCGCCTGCCTACAGGGGTGTAGGTCTTGAAGCAGAACAACTCCAGTCGATGGCATATGTCCGTTGTGTGATGTCCTAGAAGATAACAATCGCTTACTTTTCACTTGTTTGACCGTCCAGTTTCTTTGATGCTGCTTTTCTAAGGTTGTAGGATACAGGAGTATCCTATGAACTTTTTGGATCTTTACAAGATTATTTGGGCTAGCTCACGCAACACTCGTCACCACCTTTAGGTTGTCTTTGATGTTGTTGCTTGGACGCTTTGGCCCATTCACACCAAGCTTGTCCTTGATAATATTCATTGTCGATGCCCTACTGATGCCATTTATAAATTGCACGATTTGTTGCACTAGTGGCGGGTCCTTGGTAAAAAGCTGAATAGTCGTCATCAAGGTTTCACCGTTTCGGTTGGGCGATTTGGCTCTTCGACTCTCCCCTCCGCCTGTCCCTTGATCTTGGTTGTATCCATTGAGCCTTTTGGAGCCGATAACTGTCACACGTGTGGCACGTAGTAACACCGCCCACATGTTTTTTACACTAAAGTTGTCTGAAAAAACAAATCTAAAAAAACTAAAACTTGCCATCCGAACAGAAAGTTGTCATGCTTCACAACTAAAGTTGCCATCAAAAAGTGTGTGAACGGAATTGCTTCGTGCCACACGTGTGGACTTTATCATTTGGATTTGCTTTTGAACCTGTTTTATGATGCAACGTGTGGGCGAAAGGCTTATTTACTTTGTCAAATACAGAAATGCAACTGCACAAATAGAGTATTGACTTTATTTAAATCACACAATGCAACGTGTGGGCGAAAGGCTTATTTACTTTGTCAAATACAGAAATGCAACTGCACAAATAGCGTATTGACTTTATTTAAATCACACAAGGGCATTTGGTCTAGTGGTATGATTCTCGCTTAGGGTGCGAGAGGTCCCGAGTTCAATTCTCGGAATGCCCCATTATTTTTCCTCTTTTTTTCTTCCTCTGTGCTGTTGACATACACCCCGAACCAACCAACACTACTTCTTTTCTTTCCATTGGAGAAGGCAGTTCTCTGGCTACATTTCTTGAATCGGTCCATCGCAGAAAATCAGAGTTCCAAACAATAACACAGACTTGTTACTCTACTGCAGTAGAATAACTGAAGAATCCACCAGCTTAAGGGATCAGATTCAAATTCAGTTCAGTTCCTCCTCTGCGCGCGATGGATCCAGCTACACGCCTTGGAATTTACCAGCGGTTTTTTACCGCGACTGATGCGGCGGCAGATACGGCAGGCCGCGCCGAGCCCGCTTCATGAGGTTGTACTCCACCAGCGGCGCCGCGTCCGGCACGATCTCCCTCACGCCGTCCAGCGCGCCGAACCGCTCCGCCCACGCCGCCAGCCGCGGCGTCCTGGCCGGGTCGATCGTCCGCACGCCGCACATGGCCTCGGACGCGCGCAGCCACCCGACGAACCCGCCGAGCGCCACGTCCACCAGCCCCACGCCGTCCCCGCCGAAGAAGCCCTTGTCCCCGAGCTCCCCCTCGAACGCCTCCAGCACGGCGACGACCTCCCTCGCCGCCCCCGCCCGCTCCTCGGCCGTCCTCCCGCCGTAGAGCGGCGCCCACGTCGGGAGCAGCTTCTGGTCGACGTAGGCGGCCCAGAACCGGGCGGCGGCGCGGCCGTGCGGGTCGTCGGGCGGGGGCAGGAGGCGCGGGAGCATCTCCGGGAACGCCTCGTCGATGTACTCCAGGATGACCAGCGACTCGGCGACGGGGCGGCCGCCGTGGATGAGCACGGGCACCTTCCCGCCGTGGGCCGGGTTGGAGGCGAGGAGGAGCCGGCTCTTGCCCCGCTCGCCGAACAGGTCCTCCTCCACGTACTCGTGGGGGACGCCCTTGAGGTTCAGCGCGAACCGCGCACGCAGCGCGAACGGGCTCGCCCAGAACCCCAGCAGCGTCAGCCCCTCCTCCCGGCCTCCGGTCGCTTCCGCCGCCGCCGCTATTGGAATTAACCACGATGTCCTAGTTCGACTTGGACAGCAAATAGTCACCGAGTAGGTTTTGTATAGGGGCAGGTTAACTTCTTTAAATACCTACGTAACCCACGCTATAGTAATACAAAGGCTCGATACGAGCCTTTAGCCATCCAAATCAGTTTACCTCTGTCCAGGTTCGATCGCAAGTTCCCGTCGAGTGATCACTAGCTAGCTTTACCAGGCGAGACGTACGTGCACTTGTTTCAGGAGGAATCCATTAAGCTGCTAGCTTGCTAGCTAGCTTACACGTACAGGTTGCTATTGGTGATTTGGTCTAGCGTTCTAAATCCAACAATTGGTATCTAGAGCCTCGACGATCTACGATCTATGATGACGGACAGCGACGCTGAGTCGGTCAAGTCCGGCAACGGCGGTTCCAAGCGAACAAGAACGGCGACAAGGTGAAGAAGGCGGCAAGTCGGCAACCGGTGGTGGCGGGCAGGCGGCGCCAGCATCTTGGCGCATTGCAACATCCCCATCCAGTACCCGATGCTCACGGACGCCAACTACGGCGTGTGGGCAGTGAAGATGAAGATCATTCTCCGAACCCTTCGGTGTGGGAGGCCATTACGGATGACGACGTCGACGAGGAGTGCGATGAAGGTGCCATGGCCGCCATAGCCCGGTCATGCGATTCCGTCTTGATGACATTGGCGGAGTTCGAGACAGCAAGAGAGGCGTGGAACGCACTCAAAGAGATGAGGATTGGAGAAGATCGCGTCACCAAGGCTCGGGCACAAGTCTCAAGCGCCAATTTCACAAGTTGCGAGATGGAGGAAACTGAATCGGTGAACGACTATGCCATGCGTCGACTACATTGGTGGGAGAGATCCGGCGGCAGTGCGAAGCTTCGAGGAGACCGAGATTGTAGAGAAGTTTTTCAGTTCGGTGGTGATAAATTCACGTACATCATCGGCACGCTCGAGCAGCTTTACGACATCGACGACATGACCATAACGGAGGCGATCGGACGCTTGCGGACATGGGAAAAGAATGCTCGTGGTTGTCGGAAAGGCAAAGGAGGAGGTGGTGACCAACTCATGTACTCACGCGCAGATTGGGAGTCCCCAAGTAGCAAAGGAAGGCGCAACGTTGGCGAAGGCTCAAGCAACGTGAAGAGCGGCGGACAAACCGGAAAAGGCAAAGGAAAAGGCAAGCCACAAGGTCGTGGTAAGGCGGACCGATCTAAAGAGCGGAAGCCACGGAACTTGGATATGTCCGAGGTCAAGTGCTATAACCGCAACGAGATGGGTCACTTTGCAAAGGATTGTCCGGAGCCTAACAAGCGGGAGATCAAGGCAAATTTGGCGAAGCGGGAAGGCGAACGTCCAGGTCTTCTTATGGCGAAGTTTGTGATCTCGTCCAAGCGATGGTTGTAAAACCAAACCGGAAGGTGCTACTTCATGAGAAAAAGTAACACCAAAGTTATCCGGAAGCGAGCGTGTCGTGGTATCTGAACACGGGTGCGATAACCACATGAAGGGGTGCAAGGAGAAGTTCCGCGAGCTAGAATATGATGTTCAAGGCTCGGTCAAGTTCGGTGATGGTTCAAATGTGGAGATTTGCGGGCAAGGTTCTGTCCTCTTCAAGGGTCTCACAGGAGAACATCGCATACTCACCGGAGTGTACTACATCCCACAGCTTTGCAACAACATCATCTCTGTCAGGAAACTTGATGAGAATGGATGCAAGGTGAATATCGAGAACGGAGTGATGACGATCTTCGACAACCTCCGAAGCGATGCTAAGCGTGTGAATCATACGCGGAACAGGCTCTATATTCTCAACCTTGATCAATCTCAACTTTGAGTGTTGGCTCGCCAAGAGTGATGATGATTCGTGGTTATGGCATGCTAGATTTGGACACGTTAACTTCTACGCCTTGAAGAAGATGTCGAAGATGGAGATGGTATACGGGATGCCGTTTATCGACCATGTTGATCGAGTATGTGACGGGTGCTTGGTTGGAAAACAGCACGTGGCCGTTCCTCGCTCGATCTACCTATCGTGCAAGTGATGCACTCGAGCTGCTACATGGTGATCTATGTGGCCCTAACACCCCAAAGAACTCACGGAGGAAAGAAGTACTTCTTCCTTGTGGTAGATGACTACTCGAGATACATGTGGGTCGTTCTCCTATGATCTAAAGATGAGGCGTTTGAAGCGTTCAAGAAGCTGAAGGCTGCAACGGAGATGGAACACAAGCTGAAGGTTCGCGCACTACGGACAGATCGCGGCGGAGAGTTTACGTCAAAAGAGTTCAACGACTACTGCGAGAAGATTGGCATAAAGAGGTTCCTCACGGCACCTTATACGCCACAGCAGAGCAGGGGTTGTTGAAAGGCGCAATCGAACCGTCGTTGACATGGCGAAGTTTACTCAAGAGCAAGAACTTGCGGGGGCGTTTTGGGAGAAGCTGTCTCGGCGGCGGTCTATCTTCTCAATCGGGCTCCAACGAAGGCGGTGATCGGCAAGACTCCGTATGAAGCAATTTACGGACGTAAGCGAATGTGTCTCATCTACGGACATTTGGGTGCGTGGCGCATGTGAAGACGGCGAAGCCGCATCTCTCAAAGCTTGCCGATCGCAGCACCAAGATGGTGTTCATCGGATACGAGAGGAGTTCCGGCACCAAGGCATACCACTTCTACGATCCACGAACCAAGCGTCTACGGATTTCACGCGACGTTGTGTTTGAAGAAAACCAAGCGTGCAATTGGAGCGCAGCAGCCGACGATGCTCCAAGCGGTAACATATTCACGGTTGATTTTCCAACTGATGATGATGTAGGGAGGATGTCCGGTGGTTGGCAAGACACCCAACCAAGGTGACCACAATGGAAGTGATCATCATGGTGCCGACACCGACGACGGCGTGCATGGGTCGCAAGGTGATAGCGACAACGACACGCCGCGATCTGGCGGAGATCTCGACAATGAGGCGCATAGTGATGATGACAATCAAGATGATGGTCACGATCACGGCGACTACGCCCGACGACGAGGATGCCAACGACCGGCTTCTACCACGCCGAGACTCAACCGTCTTCCTCAAGTGCATCGACGCCGACACAATTTGTGTCGCCCCTTCGCATAAGCCACGACGGATTCTTCCGGGCCTCGTCGCTACAAGCCCCTCAAGAAAGTCTACAAATGCATAAAGCCGGTTACACTCGAGTACTCCGATTTGTGCTTACTCGGAGTTGAGGAGCAGCGAACCGTGAGAGGCGAGCAAAAGTTCAAGTTGGATGCACGCCATGGATGAGGAGATGAAGGCGATTGAGAGCAATGGCACGTGGACTTTGGTAACCCGACCTCCGAACCAAAAGGCCATAGGTTTGAAGTGGGTTTACAAGTTGAAGAAGGACACGAAGGGTGCCATTGTGAAGCACAAGGCAAGACTCGTCGCAAAGGGCTACGATACAACGTCAAGGAGTTGACTATGAGGAGGTGTTTGCACGGTTGCTTGAATCGAGACGGTGAGAGTGCTCCTAGCTTTGGCAGCACAAGAGGATTGGAAGGTTCATCATATGGATGTGAAATCCGCTTTCCTCAACGGCGACCTCAAAGAAGAAGTGTACGTGGAACAACCCCACGGCTACGAGAAGAAAGGCGAAGAAGGGAAAGTTTATAAGCTCAATAAGGCACTTTACGGGTTGAAGCAAGCGCCAAGAGCTTGGAACGCAAAGTTAGACCGAAGTTTGATCTCGCTCGGGTTTAAGAGATGTCCCCTCGAGCACGCGGTCTATACAAAGAACTCCAAAGGATCAAACCTGCTAGTTGGAGTTTATGTCGACAATCTGATTATCACCGGAGATATCGCGCAAGAAATTGAACTTTTCAAGGCGCAGATGAAGAAGAAGTTTAGCATGAGCGATGTGGGATTACTCAGTTATTACTTGGGCATCGAAGTGAAGCAAAGCTCCGGAGAGATTTCCCTATGTCAATCGGCTTATGCGGTCAAGTTATTGGACAAGTGTGGCATGACAGATTGCTACGAGACACAAGCTCCAATGGACCAACGCCACAAGTTGAGCAAGCGTAGCTCAAATCCGCCGGTGGACACCACAATGTATCGAAGCATTGTGGGCAGCCTAAGATATTTGGTGCATACCCGACCTGACTTGGCTTATTCAGTCGGGATCGTGAGTCGTTTCATGGAGAATCCGACACCCGAACACATGAGCGGTCAAGCAAATCTTGCGCTATGTGAAAGGCACTATTAATCTTGGATGCACGTCTGAAAGGGAAAGGAAGGATTGATCCTTCGTGGATACTCGAGATAGCGACATGGCGGGTGATGTGGATGACCGGAAAAGCACAACGGGCATGGTATTCTATCTTGGCCCAAATCCTATCAGCTGGAATTCTCGGAAGCAAAAGGTGGTTGCCTTGTCTTCATGCGAGGCGAGAATACATAGCGGCAAGCACTGCGGCTTGTCAAGCGGTGTGGTGAGAAGACTCCTAGCTGATCTTGCAAAGCGGGAGGTGCAGAGGGTGTCATTGAAGATCGACAACCAAGCTGCAATCTCATTGTGCAAAAATCCGGTTTATCACGAAAGGAGCAAGCACATAGATACCGGTTCCACCATATCCGGAGTGCATTGAGGAAGGGATGATCGAAGTTACGCACGTGAACACGAAAGACCAGCTTGCCGATATTCTCACGAAGTCTCTCGGGCGACAGAAGTTCTTGGAGATGCGAGAAAGGATCGGCATCCAGACTGTAAAGTAAGGACATCGTGTTTAGGGGGTGATTATTGGAATTAACCACGATGTCCTAGTTCGACTTGGACAGGAAATAGTCACCGAGTAGGTTTTGTATAGGGGCAGGTTAGCTTCTTTAAATACCTACGTAACCCACGCTATAGCAATACAAAGGCTCGATACGGGCCTTTAGCCATCCAAATCAGTTTGCCTCTGTCCAGGTTCGATCGCAAGTTCCCGTTGAGTGATCACTAGCTAGCTTTACCAGGCGAGACGTACGTGCACTTGTTTCAGGAGGAATCCATTAAGCTGCTAGCTTGCTAGCTAGCTTACACGTACAGGTTGCTATTGGTGATTTGGTCTAGCGTTCTAAATCCAACAGCCGCCGCCATTGCTGCGGTGCCTGCCGATCGGGTGGTGCGATGATTGAGCCTCGCGGGCGTGTATGGTGGGGATTTTTAATGGTTTGTCTGGTGGATCTGGTGCGACGAATCATGTGCTTGTTCAGATATTGCACTCCGATTCGTCATGCGTGAGGCTGGTCATGGTGGGGAGTAACTTATACTAGTGTCATGCATATGACACTAGTCTAAGTTACTCCCTTCATAGTGCAAAGTAACATAATAGTAGTGTCATAGAGGACTTTATTAATTAGCTTGTAGACTTATCTTGTCTTGGAAAGCGCTATGTTACAGTAACATATTATGTTACCACTTCTCATTAATTACATGCCACATAAGCAAAAAAAATTCGGAGTGCGCTATGTTACTTGCTAAGTTACTCCCACTATGACTAGCCTGAGGCCAACTCCACCACGCGACCCCAAACGGACATCCGTTTTGTCCGATTTCTGTCCGTTTGGGTAGGGACTTGGCCGTGCTCCCAGCACGCGGCCGCATCCATTTGCCCCATCCTGTCCGTCAGGGCAAAAAATGCCCAAATTTGCATCAAAACTAGTTTCCAACCCAAATATTTGTCTGAAAATTAAAATAGTTTTATAACCCAATTAAAATTGTCTTTCATAAAATAGTTCTACAACCAAATCGAAATTGTCTTGACTGAACATAAAATGGACCAATACATCTATTGGTTGCCAATGTGATCCCACACGTGCTCAACCAAGTCATTTTAAAGATTCAAATGAGTGTGCCAATCACGCATCTCACGGTGGAATTGGGCAAACTGTTCAAATGTGGCCGGGTCTTGGTGCAGAGGCTCAATATTTTCACCTTGATAATCAAATCCTTGGTCGAAGATACTCTCATCACGCTCGTCCTCGACGATCATGTTGTGCATGATCACACAAGCAATCATCATCTCCCAAAGCTTCCTTTCATCGCATGACAGTGTAGGGTTTCGAACGATACCCTACCGGGATTGAAGCACACCAAAAGCACGTTCCACATCCTTTCTAACACTCTCTTGCATTTGGGCAAATCTCTTTCTCTTCTCACCTTGGGGTTTCGAGATTGTCTTCACAAAAGTTGACCACTGAGGATATATACCATCTGCTAGATAGTATCCCTTATTGTAATGGTGGCCGTTGATCTCAAAGTTGACAGGTGGGGAGTGGCCTTACGCAAGCCTCGCGAAGACCGGAGAACGCTGCAAAGACGTTGATATCATTGTGAGAACCTGCCATGCCGAAAAAAGAATGCCATATCCAAAGATCTTGCGATGCCACCGCTTCTAATATGACAGTGCACCCATTAACATGCCCCTTGTACTAGCCCTGCCAAGCAAATGGACAGTTCTTTCACTCCCAATGCATACAATCTATGCTGCCAAGCATGCCTGGAAAGCCTCTAGCTGCGTTGGTCGCCAACAATCTCTCTGTATCAGCGGCAGTTGGCTGCCTCAAGTACTCTGGGCCAAACACCTCGATCACAGCCTGGCAAAACTTGTACATTGACATCAGACATGTTGTCTCACTCATACGCACATACTCATCCACCAGATCGCCTAGAATACTATATGCAAGCATGCGGATGGCCGCGGTGCATTTCTGGTAAGAGGAGAATCCAAGCTTGCCAAGGGCATCCGTCTTGCACTCGAAGTATGGGTCATGAGCAACCACTCCCTCTCGGATACGATTGAACACATGCCTTGCCATACGAAAACGGTGACGAAATTTATCCGGCTTGAAGAGCGGGGTGTTGGCAAAGTAATCGGCATAGAGCAGGGCGTGGCCTCTCTCCCTGTTGCGGTTCAGGTTGGGAGCACGGCCGATGAGTGACCCCTGCATCGAGGAAGCTGCCATTGAATATGGTCGTGAGCGACCGTGCAGCCACCACAAGATCTTCATCATCCCGTGACGAATCGTCCGATGAACAAAGGAAGTGATGGAAGAAAACTCGTCTCCACTGTCCATACCTTTGTTGGCAAAAGGTCGAACACCTTGCGGTCGTGGTGGCGAAGAGGCCGCGATGATCACCTCGACGCAGCAGGGGTGGTTGCCGGCCGGCTACTGGCCACTCTGGAGCTCTCGTCGGAATCTGCCTCGGCCGCCGTGGTACGTCGCCGACAGTCGTGTCCCCTCTGCCACCGGCAAGGACGGTGACGGCCAAACCTCCTCCGATCGACGGCCAAAACTACGTCGAAAGCGCGGGCGTGGTGGCGGCCATGTCGATACGTGGTTTGGTATGGACGGTGGGGGCTGCGCGGTGAGGAGGCGGCCGGAGAATAGCGGCGGCGCCGGCGAAGGGGCGGGGCGGGGAGAGAGGGTGAAGCATTGGGAGCGGAGGGACTGCTAGTGTCCCCGACAGGCCGACCACGGGGGGGGGGGGGGGGGGTGGGGGACAAGGGCATGCGTCGAGGCCGTCCGCGCGCGTTCATTTCACCCCCAAACCGAGCGCAAGTTTGGACCGGGGATGGGTCGAAAATGGACGGAATCCGGACATTTGTCCGTTTGAGGCCGTGCGCTGGGCCGCCTCTTTTGTCCGTTTTACCCCAAACGGACGGGGCCGGACAGGATAGGGTCGTGCGGTGGAGTTGGCCTGACGGTGAGTGTGTGGCTGTATTGTGCGATTGGAATGGTTATCCTGTCTCCGATGTCATTTTTGGCGCGACCAAGTGAGCAAACTGGTCATTTCTTGCCATTTTCTTTCGTTTTGAGCGCTATTGAAGAATGGACAGTCAGATATGCAAACTCTCATCAGTCAGTCACTCCGAGCTTCCCTCGGCGGTGGCTTTGTCGGCGCCGTGAGCACGTAAGGGTGAGGCCACGCGGATCCTGTACCAACGATCTTCGTCGATATTCAGAAAATGGTTTATGTATATAAACTGTTCCCTGTTCATTTATGTGTGTAATACATTTGCATACTATGGCGGTATACCTGATTGTGTGGGGTTAGATACTTGTTCCGTGGAATCGATTAACAGTGAAATACATAATCAAATATACAAACATAATACAAATGAGCAAACGCGAGTCATTATGCTCATTTAAGAACAATGGAAATATGAAATATTCTTTGCTTTTTTCTTAGAAAAAGAGGATCACCTCCGGCCTCTGCGTGAGTCGATGCATGCAGAGCTTTGCTTACCTACATCAATCCCACAACGTATTTTGAATGGAAAGTTCAGCGATCACATAAGAGATACTTATTGACAAATGATAATTTTTCATTTTTATAGTTTAAAAGCTCCAATTCAAGTTTATTTACATTAGAGTCTATACTACCCCCTCGGTAAATTAATATAAGAGTGTTTGCATCATTAGTTTAGTGATCTAAACGCTTTTATATTAGTTTACAGAGGGAGTATGTTTAAAGGTGAGACATTCTGTAACTCAAGAATATAAGCCGATGCATGCTAAAAGAATCCGTGAGTGGAATATCAAGAAGGATAAAATAGTGAGAGAGGTTATTGAATTGATAGATAAAGTCTTCTTGTTGTTAAACCAATCATGCATGTGTTGCACCAAAAGAATGTCGAGGCCGTCCGCGCGCGTTCGTTTCACCCTCAAACCGAGCGCAAGTTTGGACCGGGGATGGGTCGAAAATGGACGGAATCCGGACATTTGTCCGTTTGAGGCCGTGCCTGGGCCGCCTCTTTTGTCCGTTTTACCCAAACGGACGGGGCCGGACAGGATAGGGTCGTGCGGTGGAGTTGGCCTGACGGTGAGTGTGTGGCCGTATTGTGCGATTGGAATGGTTATCCTGTCTCCGATGTCACTTTTGGCGCGACCAAGTGAGCAAACTGGTCATTTCTTGCCATTTTCTTTCGTTTTGAGCGCTATTGAAGAATGGACAGTCAGATATGCAAACTCTCATCAGTCAGTCACTCCGAGCTTCCCTCGGTGGTGGCTTTGCCGGCGCCGTGAGCACGTAAGGGTGAGGCCACGCGGATCCTGTACCAACGATCTTCGTCGATATTCAGAAAATGGTTTATGTATATAAACTGTTCCCTGTTCATTTATGTGTGTAATACATTTGCATACTATGGAGGTATACCTGATTGTGTGGGGTTAGATACTTGTTCCGTGGAATCGATTAACAATGGAATACAGAATCAAATATACAAACATAATACAGATGAGCAAACGCGAGTCATTATGCTCATTTAAGAACAATGGAAATATGAAAAATTCTTTGCTTTTTTCTTAGAAAAAGAGGATTACCTCTGGCCTCTGCGTCAGTCGATGCATGCAGAGCTTTGCTTACCTACAGCAATCCCACAACGTATTTTGAATGGAAAGTTCAGCGATCACATAAGAGATACTTATTGACAAATGATAATTTTTCATTTTTATAGTTTAAAAGCTCCAATTCAAGTTTATTTACATTAGAGTCTATACTACCCCCTCGGTAAATTAATATAAGAGTGTTTGCATCATTAATTTAGTGATCTAAACGCTCTTATATTAGTTTACAGAGGGAGTATGTTTAAAGGTGAGACATTCTGTAACTCAAGAATATAAGCCGATGCATGCTAAAAGAATCCGTGAGTGGAATATCAAGAAGGATAAAATAGTGAGAGAGGTTATTGAATTTATAGATAAAGTCTTCTTGTTGTTAAACCAATCATGCATGTGTTGCACCAAAAGAATGTCAACTAGACGTTTGCTTGAGAGGGCAAATAAATCAACATGCATCGCAAAAAACCTGGTATTATGTAAGTATTATACTTGAGTTTAACTAAGTGATATTACATTTTTTTTTCTTATTTCATATGGTCAGTTTATCTAGTTTCGCAGAGTATTTTGAAACAATTTTCTGGTCTCAGTAATGTTCATGCAGTACCACAAGGTAAACTTTGTTCTAAGCAACTTTTTGTTCATGTCTTTGATATATTGTTCTCATTAATGTTCATGCAGCATCACAAGGATGATTTGAAGCAGATTAAGCAGGATACATGCAAATTTATCTCGATCTCATGCGCCGTGTTCAGCTTCATTGGAGTGTTTTCGCTTAGGGAGAGTGGGACGACGACAACAACAACAATAGAGGAATACCAACACTAGCTATCATGGGTGCCGATGGTTGGAGCCATGAAGTTGAGGCGACCGCCGCCAACACGGTCCAGTGCCAATGACAAGAGAGTAGATACACAAGATGACACTCGAAACAATGACCATGAGAGGAAGAGAGGAGGCATGAAGAAGTTCATACTTCTGCGCAGCAAGCTGGGCTGGGGGGCACATTGTATGTGAAAATTACATATACGATGTTGAGCCGCCCATGCATCCAACCTCCACACCCTCGAGTTGCAAGCATGTTGTGCCCTTTACAATTACATATACATTGTGGTATAAGACAGCCATGCAGTTGGGTGGCACATTTGCAGAATAAAAGATATCCCTATTCAAATAATAAATAAACCCAAATCACAAAATAAAATGAAAAGAAAAGCAAAAATATATAATTTTTCTGGAAAGTAGATTTCTTATAATAATAAAATAGATATAGACAACCGGTAGCAGGAAAATGGGAATGGATTTGAGGAGGAAGGACCCTTGAACACCTAAGAGTCACTTACAATGATTTGTGACCGCTTCCCAGGAGCAACTGACTGAAGGTTACCCTCTCCAAGGACCTCCAAGTATTACTTTTGGTGGTTCGGGAGCACGCCAAGTGGTCATCTAGCTGTCGCCACATGCCACGTGTTGGACGCTTCCTCTGAATTTTATTTTATTTATTTTTATATACCTTTTTTCAGGTTTTAGATGGTTTTCTTCTTTGATTTTTTGGCTTTATGGTTTTCGCCTAGTTTTCCCTAGGTTTTCGATTTCTTTTTGCATGGAAAAACATTGCGTTTCCACGAGAAACACACTTGAGCTTCTCAGAAAAGGGAAAAATCAGTACTCCAATGAGAAAAACAGGTTTGTTTCCCCTGTAAGCACATATTTACTTCCTTGAGAAGCACAGAAAAAAGCATGTGCTTCCACGAGAAGCACACATTTTCTTCCGTGAGAAGAAAAGTTGTGCTTCTTGAAAAAGTAAAAAAAAAATGAAGCGCTGTTTTGCTTTCTTTGAGAAGCATAGTTGTGCTTCTCCCGAAAAAGAAAAAGCACGGCCTATGCTCCAAACAAAACGAAGAACTGCAGCCGTGCTATTGCTTCCAAGCTTCGCTTTTTTTTTCTTATTTTGTATTCTCTTTTTTGTGCGAACCGATATTTTTGTATTCGCCTTTTGTTTCTATTTTTAGGTTTTACTTTTTTTTGCAAAAAAAAGTTCGGCGAAACCTATTAAAATGTGATCTAGTTTCGAAGATCTCGACACGAGAATCCAACAGTGAAGACGGTTCTGGATTTGGAAACCCATGTTGTGACAAGTGACATATGAGAATGTGCAGTGACCTTTACAATTTAACTGGTGAGTTTTCCGCTTTCCCTTCCCCTCTCTATCTGTAACAGTAAAAAATCGCAGCTTAACAAAAAAGAAGACAACCAAACCGGGCGCCCCTATGTCTCTCTTCTAGCGAGAACTAGGGAACCCTCCCGTCAAGCAGAGCACGAGATGGGCCGGCCCAGCTGCACGGGAGGCCACAACCTCTTTTCTTTGGGTTTGTTTTCATTTATTTTGTCTTTGTTTTTTCTTCCTTTCTTTACTTTCGTTTATACTTCCAAATATTCTCAATAAATATATTACAAAAAACTCTTTACATATAACATTTAAAAATATTAACCAAGCATTTGAAAAAAGTTTCTCATGTATACAAAAAATATACAATGTGTGTGAATTTTTTAATCATGTAATTAATAATTGTTAATCCAAGCATTTGAAAAAAGGTTAAACATGTATTTGAAAAATGTTAATCAAGCATTTAAAAAATGTTAAATATGTATAGAAATAATTTTGACCATGTATTCAATAATTGTTAAACTTGTATTTGAAAAATGTTAATCAAGCATGTGAAAAAAGTTAAATATGTATATGAACATGTTGACCATGTATTAAAAAAATTTAATCTGGTGTTTGAAAAATGTTAATAAGTTATTTAAAAAGTGTTAAATGTGTAGAAAAAACTTGATCATGTATTCAAATAATATTAATCTACTATTTTCAAAATGTAATCAAGTATTCAAAAAATGTTAAATGTGTATAGAAAAATGTTGACCATGTATTCAATAAATATTAGTCTTGTTTTTGAGAAATGTTAAACATGTATTAGATATATGTATGACAAATGTCTATATAAAAAACAGTAAAAACCCGACATAAAACAAAAAACTGATGAAAATGAGAAAAAAAGGAAAATGGAGAAAAATAAATAAAGAAAATAAAAAAGCTAGTGCAAACTGAGAAAGGAACAAAGAAAACTGAAAATTTAAGACAAAAGAAAGAAAATAAAAAATTTAGTGAAAACCGAGAAAGAAACAAAGAAAAACAAAGGAAAAAACCCTAGTAGAAACAGAGAAAGAAACAAAGAAAAACCGATGAAAAAATAAAATAAAATTGAAAAGCAATGGAAAACTGCTCTATTCCTTCAAGTAGGTCGCGCCCTACTAATTTAACATGAACTTGATGGTGACTCATTGGCTAGCAGGGCTACGCAACAAAATGGTAGATCCTGCGATCGATCCCCTACAAGGAGCTCTGTTTTCAAATCAAATTTCCACGACACGAAAAATGCCAAATTTATCTGTGGACACACAACCCATGTATAGTACGTATGTGCAAAATTTCATGGCATTATACTTTCACACGTGATGTACAAAAAAGCAAAAATGTATTTTTTGATGGGATTTTTATTTTTATTGCTGGACCATTTTTTTTACAGCCTACAAATCACAAATTTTTTAAACGAAATTTAACATGTTCTTGCGGAATACATATATGTTTCCATGGAAAAAAATTCGGATTTTTTAATTACTTCTAAATATGATTTTGGATTATTTTTTCAAAATACCGAGCTCCCTCGAGCTCGGCCTCCAAAAGTTCGCACGCCTTACACAGGCCGAATGAAGACAAATCACTCCAAGCGTGAATCTTGAAGCAAGGAAGAGGATCTGACGGTTGGCGCTCCTACCTCTTTCTCTTTTACGGGAACTCTGCTACTCCTACCTCCTCCTTTTTAGACAGCTGCGCCCCCCGACCCTCCTCCAACCACCAAGCGCGAGCTAGTGAGCGGAAGCAGCCCGCCTTGCTCAGCATCCTCACTCTCGATCTCCTCTCCTCGATCCCTCCGCCTCTCTCTCTCCCTCCCCCCCTCCACAGAAAATGGCTGGCAAGGACGTCGTGCCGACGGCGACCGCCCAACGGAAGAGCGTGGCAAGGCGGCTGTGGCGCGTGGTGCGCGCCGTGCTCTACATGCTGCGGCGTGGGGTGCTACCGTCCGGGCGCAAGCTGGCCGTGGACCTCAGCCTCCTCCTCCGCCGCGGCAAGAAAGCCGGCAAGGCCCTCGGTGGCCTTTCTTCGGCGCGGTCGTCGTCCTTCTCGTGCCGCGCGCTCGACCCGGCCCTCGCGGTGCACGAGCCCTCGCGCAGCCGCCGCGAGGTGGAGTTCAGCTGCAGCAACACCCCTTTCTCCGCCGCCGCCAGGAGCCGCGGCCACCGCGGCGACGAGGACCCCGGGTACTACTACAGCTACGACGCGGCCGACATCGCCAAGGTGTTCGAGATGCTCAACGAGGGCGGCCACCCCTTCGACGACGACGAGCTCGTGATGGCGCCGGCCACCGCGACGCCGTCGCCCGCGCTGTGGAGTTCATCCGCCTCCGGGGCCGGGCCCAACCCGGGGACGAGGCGGCTCCGCATCGCCGACTCGCCGTTCTCGGCGCAGGGCAACGAAACGCCGGGCGAGCAGCAGGTGGACAGGAAAGCCGACGAGTTCATCAGGAGGTTCTACGAGCAGCTGCGCGCCCAGAAGAGCGTCGCCGCCACGCCGGACAACAACGGTTACGCCGCCGGCTCGTACACCGGCCGTTCCCCACGTCCGGTTGCCGCTGGCACCGTGTAGTGAAGTGCCTCAGTGGAGCACTGGAGCCCGAGGCGGCCACCGGTCGCCCGGCCGGCAGGAGGGTCTAGACACGCCGCATGCATGAGTGACCCTTGTCCTTGTGCACCAGTCCATGTTGATGTCGCATTTAATCTGTTTGCTCTGGTTTTTGCTAATTGAGAGAGATTTTGATGTATTTCCCGTAGATTTTGCTTAAATAGTCCTCGGTTGTTTACATGCTTAGATCAATATATTCTTTGTAATTCAGCTTTTTGGCCAAAACCTCTAAACCTTCTTCTTAATCAATGAAAGTGATAAATCTTTTGCCCAGTTTCAAAAAATATACTCTTTAATTTGGATTATGTAAACTGTAAATAAAAGTATAAGCGAGTGACAATTGCTTATACTAAACCGAACGTGGGCGATGTGGAGCACTAAAGAAAGAAAACAACAAATATTGAGGAGTTGGATAACTGTCTTTGAATTTTGTGTAGTACTAGTGCTCGCTTTAGCATGTTTGTTGGATGTGTCGGATGGTACACCAGTATTTTCAGAACATCGTCACTCTTTATGGTTGCAACCTTTTTGACCACGATGACTCACAACCTTAGCTAGAATTGGTAGATTCGAAGTCTTAATATTTACAAGAAAGTGTCCACTAACTAAAAGAGCATGCAATGGTGTCGGAGTAATGGACTACGGGTAGGCAGACCCGAGCCCCTGAACCTTTCAAAACATCGGGGCAGGCTGCGCCCCTCAAGACCCCAAGACGAAGAGCCGCCTTCAGATAGTCGGTAACAGCGACGGCCGGCTACCCCTCTGGGCCGAGTCCCAGGGGGCGCCTTCAGGACAAGCCGACTCCAAGCCAGCGACCTCCAGCAAGGCCGGCTACGCGGAGTCGGCCCGTGACCACCACCGCCTTACGCCTGGGCGACTACGGGGTAAAGCCGCCTCGCGGCCCATCCCCGCCTTGATCCATAAAGGGCGTGTACGCTGTGGCGCCTGCATCAACGGAAATCTCCATGCAGCAACCTTTGTTGCCATACCGGCCTTGACATCATCACCTTGGGTAGATTCCTGTACCCACGTAGGCTTGTCTGTACGACCCGAAGACGGCGGGACCCGCCTGTCGGCGGGAGTACCGAAGACGGCGAGAACACCCCAGAGACGGACCCGGTGGAGTCGGCCTCCGGAAGTCGGCCGGCTCCTCCTCCGGGATCCACGCGCCATTAACCAGACAAGACAGGGAATGGCAACAGTGATCGTCCGCCAGGCGGCGGCATTGTTGCCATAACCTCACGACCAAGCTCGCGTCATTAGAAGCACGGCTACTGATGATCTGCCGGCAAGACCCCACAAGGGCGGACACGGACTGCCGGCCCCATGCTGGACCGTCGGCGGGGCTTGCTAGTCGGCGGGCCCCAGGAGTCGGCGGAGAAGACGGCGACTTAGAGACTGACGGCTTGGGCCCACACCAAGCCGGATTACCATTGTACCCCCGGGGGGTAGGCCTATATAAACCCCCCGGGGCACGCATGCAAAGGGTTGGAAGCTAGTAGCTTTAGACACACACATTGAGGGAGAGGAGCAAGCCAAGCCCTTCTCCTTCCTCACCCCGAACAGCTCAAGGAGCCTCTTGTACCCATTTTGTCATAGTGATCATGCGGAGACCCCACAGAGCAGCAGTAGGGGTGTTATCTCCTCGAAGAGCCCTGAAGGTGGGTAAGATTCGCCGGCGTGCATGTCTTCGCCTCATCCCGTTTCCAGGCACCAACGACGTTCTACTCGCCCCCTCCATGATAAGCCATCCTTTGGCATATGTCGCACCCAACCCCCGACATTTGGCGCCCACCGTGGGGCCTGGTGCACCGCCGTCTCGAGACTCGCTCGACGGGAACCCTCTTCCTCCTCGGCGAAGCGCAGCCAGCCCGCACGCCAGATGGAGTTAGCGCCGACGCCTTTGCATGGCGCTGAGATCGCTTCGGCAAGTTGCCTCGCCGAACTTGTCGGCGAGGTTCGCCTCTCCGACGAGCCTGCATCCGACGCAGGCACGGGCGGCCCCGAGAGCCTCCTCGCGGGCCTCCTCGAGCAGCTTCACGTCGACGGCAAGCCCGCCGCCGACCTGGAGTCCGTAGAGGCTCCATCGACCCGATCCGGTCGACTCCGACACCGCGTCGCCGACGCGTTCCCCATAACGTGGTGGTTCACGACGCAGCCTCTCCCTCGTCGCGGAGAGCGGCGGAGCACCGCCACGGAAGTACTCGCTATCAGCCATGGCGAAACCCTCCGGCTGGGGCTCGTGACCCTCTCGACACTGTTACGCAAGACCGAGCGCCTCCATTCCGGAGGACGCCCGATGCCGAACGCCGGAGGCGCCGCCTTGAGCTCCTCGAGGGCGCTGGCGGGCAAGCATGAGATGCTTGTCGAAGCCTATCGCCTTGAGATGGATCGCGCTGGGCGTGCTCGCTGCCCGACTGGGCCTAGCCGCATAGGCGCGGTCCGACAGCACGGTGCGGCCCTCGCTAGTCTGTTTGGGGCCGGCCGCCCTGTATACGCCACGCCAGCGGAGAACATTCGCGCTGCCCAGGCAGCGGCGGACGAGCTGGATAACTTCGAGGGCGAGGAGCGCCGCTTGATGACGGAGCGCGTCCAGCAGCTCCTCGACGCGCCGCCGCAAGAAGACGGTTGCCGCCGCGACGGAGGCGCCAGAACGACGACACGGCAACTTGCCTCCCGCCGAGATCAAGGCGCGACATCTCGGACGCCGATCGGCGGCGTCCGCGGAAGAAAGAACCAGATCCGCCGCCCATAGCCGGACTCACATCTCCATCGAACGCGACGAAGCCGGCCGCCTCAGGCGGTAGAGCGGCGGACGACTATCAGCCTCCGCCTCGCAGAGAAAGGCGAAGTCTCCCGCCGCCTGGCCGAGCATCCGACTCTCGGCGACCGCCTTTGGCCGCCGAGAGGAGTCGGCGAGAACGACGCCCGCCACCGGATCGGCGACTTCACCGATCTCGGCGCTAGAAGAAGAAGATGAGTTGGGCCCACCTTGTTTCGGACCTCGCATCCGCGACGAGCCCTTCCCCGAGGATTCACACTCCCGAGACACGCCCAAATACACCGGCTGCGTGAAGCCGGAGGATCGGCTGGTGGACTACTCCACGGCCGTCAAGATAGCTTAACGGCAACAAGCGTGTTGCCATAAAGTATGTTCCCTCATGCTCTGTGGCACGGCCCGGACATGGTTGAACAGCTTGAAGCCCCGCAGCATCAACGGTTGGGTCGACTTCACCGAGGCCTTCGTCCGCAACTTCACGAGCACATACAAGCGACCTCCCAAGCCTCGTCAGCTGTCCTTATGCGTACATAAGGCCCCAACGAGTCCACTCGCGACTACCTCACGCTACCGGGCGAGCTCGAACTATCGTGAAGGAGTGCACGAGGTGCAGTAATCGAGTACTTCACCGCCGGTGCGAGAAGGCACCCTCCTCAAGCACAAGCTCCTTTGCGACGAGCCGGAGACCCTCGACGAGCTGCTAGTCATAGCGGACAACACGCCATCGCCGACTCCTCCATGAAGGCGGAGATCGAAGTCAGTGCGACGGGCAAAGTAGCTCCTCATGCTCCCAGAACTCTAGCTGGCGATCCCAGCCGACGACAGCAGCAGCAGAATGATCACAAGCGCAAGGCCCCGCAGTCGACTTCCAACAGTCGGCAGGTGGCGATAGTCGAAGACCAGCAGCCAGAGGGGCAGCCTCCTGCCAAGCGGCAGAAAGGCGGCAAGTCCAACTGGTTGCCGGCCTTCTCCTACGAGCAGACTCTGGACGGACCCTGCAAGTTCCACAGCGAATGAAGCCGTTGGCCAAACCACACCACCCGAAAGTGCCATCGCTCACCAGATCGCCAAGGAGACGGCCTTGCCCTCCTCCGGCTCTGGGCCGCCGCCCACCATCACCGCCCAAAGCCGGCTGTCCCGGCCCGGCGCAAAGATACAAGACGATCACCTCAAGAGCACGACGCTTATGTCGTGTTTACCGGCGTGAGATGATCGCCAGAAGAAAGCGGCAAAGAAGAAGAAGAGGTGAATGCCGAGTAGCATCAGACGCCCAGAGTTCATGCATCGGTCCGAGAAGCCCATCACCGTGAGTCGTGCTGATCACACAGAGGTGATGCCGAATCCGGGCTCCTACGCCCTGGTCTTGGGAGCCACCCTTGCCACGGATAGGCGGGCCACTCGCTTCTCGCGAGTGCTGATAGACGGAGGCAGCAACATCAACATCCTGTACAAGGATACGATGGAGAAGCTACGAATCAGCGAGGCAGCTTCAAAGATAGTCGGACTGTGTTCCACGGAATTGTACCGCCTTTCCTGCTCCCCAATTGGCAAGATTCGATAGACGCCCTCTTTGTGGACAAGGATCACTTTCGCCGAGAGCCGCCTGGTTCGAAGTGGTGGACCTCGAGAGCCCCTACCATGCCTTGCTTGGCCGACCTGCTTTGGCCAAGTTCATGGCGGTCCCCCACTACGCCTACCTCAAGATGAAGATGCCGAGTTCCAAGGGGATCCTGACCGTAGCCGGCGACTACAGAAAGTCGTCCGCCTGCGCAGCTGAAAGCAGCCGGCTAGCCGAGTCCCTTGTGATCGCAGCTGAGAAGCGACTCCTGGATCGGGTCGTGGATTTATGGCGGCAAGCAGCGGAGATGTCGTCCGACCCCAAGGAGTCGGCGAGGGCTAGTTCAAGCCGACCAAAGAGACCAAGAAGATACCCTTGGACCCGGAGCACCCAGAGAAGTACGCTGTCATAGGTGCGAACCTCGACAACAAATAGGAAGGCGAGCTCGTCGATTTCCTCTGTGAGAATCGGGACATCTTCGCATGGTCCCCCAAAGACATGCCAGGTGTACCGACGGAATTCGCCGAGCACAAGTTACATGTCCGACCTGATGTGAAGCCCGTTAGGCAGCCCTTGCGCCGCTTGTCAGAAGAGAAGAGAAGAGTTGTTGGAGAAGAGATAGCCCGGCTCCTTGCAGCCGGTTTCATCATGGAAGTTTTCTTTCCAGAGTGGTTGGCGAACCCGGTCCTGGTACTAAAGAAGAACAAGCAGTGGCGGATGTGTATTGACTACACAAGCCTCAACAAAGCCTCGCCCCTAAGGACCCGCTCGCTCTACCTGTAATTGATCAGGTGATAGACTCCACAGCCGGATGCGAGCTGTTGAGCTTCTTAGATGCATATTCAGGATATCACCAGATCAAGTTGAACCCGGCAGACAGATTGAAGACCGCCTTCATCACGCCATTTGGAGCCTTCTGCTACCTGACCATGACGTTCGGCTTGAGGAACGCCGGCGCCACCTTTCAGCGTTGCATGCAGAAGTGCCTCCTCAGGCAGCTAGGCAGAAACGCCCACGTTTACGTGGACGACGTGGTGGTGAAGACGGAGAGGCGAGGAACGTTGTTGGAAGACCTCAAGGAGACCTTTGAAAATCTGCGTCGATTCGCATCAAGCTCAACCTGTAGAAATGCGTCTTCGAGTACCACCGCCAGCTCCTCGGCTTCACGGTATCCGAACGCAGCGGCATAGAGTGCAACCCGTGAATATCAAGGCAATTGAGAGAATGGAAGTACCCGACCGCTGGACGTGCGAAGTTCACCGCTGCTTACGCCTATCACCGGTTCATCAGTCGGCTGGGCGAGAAAGCCCTTCCTCTGTACCAACTTATGAAGAAGACCACCTTCTTTGAATGGAACTCCAAGGCGGACGAAGCTTTTCTCCAGTTGAAAAGGATGCTGGCTACTCCCCCAGTGCTGGCGGCTCCGACTCCAAAGGAGCCCATGCTCCTGTATATTGCCGCCACCAGCCGGGTAGTCAGCGTAGTTATTGTGGTTGAGCGCAAGGAGGAAGGCAAGGCGCTGCCTGTCCAGAGACCGGTATACTACCTGAGCGAGGTACTGTCGACCTCCAAGCAGAACTACCCCCACTATCAGAAGATGTGTTACGGCTTGCACTTTGCCGCTAAGAAGTTGAAGCCTTACTTTCAAGAGCACTCAATCACCGTGGTTTGCACGGCCCCACTAGCAGAGAGATCATCTAAGCCGAGATGCTTCAGCCGAGTGGCCAAGTGGGCCATAGAGTTGGCCCCTACACCATTTTACCAGCCCCGCACCGCCATCAAGTCACAAGCACCGGCCGACTTCCTCGTCGATTGACCGAGACCAAGATTCTGCCGCAGCCGACTCCACTCATTGGCGGATGCACTTTGATGGCTCCAAGATGCGCACCGGCTTGGGAGCCGACGTGGTCCTCACTTCCCCTAAAGGCGACAAGCTCAAGTACGCGCTGCAGATCCATTTTGCCGCCTCCAACAACGTCGCCGAATACGAGGCGCTCATCCACGGGCTCCGGCTTTCCAAGGAACTCGGCATTCGCGGATCACATGCTATGGCGACTCCGACTTGGTGGTCCAACAGTCATCCGTGATCGACGCAAAAGATGCAAACATGGCGAGCTACCGCTTTCTGGTACAGCAGCTGAGTGGATACTTTGAGGGATGCGAATTCCTCCATGTACCAAGGAACGACAATGACCAAGCAGACGCCCTGGCAAGAATCGGTTCCACCCGACAGGCAATACCATCCGGCGTCGCCCTTCAGCGCCTTCTCAAGCCATCCGTCAAACCGTCACCAGAATCAGACTCCATTTTTGTGCCGGCTCTCAAGAAAGCAGATCCGACTCGAGCCTCGGCAGACGGCACAAGAATCCTTGAAGACGCCCCAAGAACGCAGCGGTCGAAGCGGCCGGACTTGAACCCGCCCGGGGGCTGGCGACCTTTGCAAAGCCCTCAAGATTTCGGCCCAGTGGCTGTGCCCGGTCAGCCGAGGACTTCCTAACGCAGCAAGCTGCTGCAGACTCTAACCCGCCGCCTCCCAGCCCAGCCGCCTCGTCCAAGTAGCAAGATGCTGGCGGTCAAGAAATATAAGCACCCTCATGGGCCCAGCCCATCTTGAAGTTTTTGGTAAGCGGAGAGCTACCAACTGATGAAACCTTGGCTCGGCAAGTGCAACGCCGAGCGGCAGCCTATACTATAATCAATAAAGAGTTGGTCAGGCGCAGCGTCACCGGTGTCTACCAGCGCTGCGTCGAATCATAGCAAGGCCAAGCAATCCTCGAAGGCATCCATCAGGGCGAGTGCGGCCATCACGCAGCCTCCAGAGCACTCATCGCCAAAGCCTTCCGACACGGTTTCTTCTGGCCGACCGCCCTAGAAGAGGCCAAGGAATTGGTTCAAAAATGCAAGGGGTGCCAGGTGTTCCGCTCTAAGCCGCTTCAGCCGGCTTCAGCGCTCAAGACAATCCCCATCGCCTGGCCCTTTGCTATCTGGGGCCTGGACATGGTGGGACCATTGAAGACGGTAACGAGGTGGCCTAACTCACCTACTTGTCGCGGTGGACAAGTTCACCAAGTGGATAGAAGCAAAACCCATCAAGAAGTTGAATGGTCCTACAGAAGTAACTTTCATCGCCGACATCACGACTCGATGCGGCGTACCGCGACAACATCATCACCGACAACGGCACAAATTTACGCCAAAGGCATACTGGCCCGTTCTGCGCGACACGGGGCATCCGATCGACTTAGCGTCCGCTGCCCATCCGCAATCAAACGGCCAGTGGAGCGGCGAACGGCCTCATCTTGTTCGGCATCAAGCCTCGCTGGTCGAACCACCGGAGCGTTCGGCCGGGCTGGCTTGAGGAGTTGCTACCGCCCTTCCGGAGTCTGCGTGACGACTCCAAACAAGTCAACCGCTTCACACCCTTCTTCCTCGTCTACGGTGCAAGCCGTCATCCCAACGGATATAGAGTTCGACTTCGCGAGTCGGCATGTACATCAAGAGGAAGCGGAAGAAGCACGCCAAGACGGGCGTCGATCTGCTGGAAGAGGGCCGGCTGCTGGCACTCAGCCGGTCCAACATCTACCAGCAGAGCCTGCGCCGCTACTACAACAAGAAAGTCAAGCCAAGATCATTCTTAGAGGGCGACCTTGTGCTCCGGCTGATTCAGCGAACAGCCGGCCAGCACAAGCTGTCGGTGCCTTGGGAAGGACCGTTCATCATCGATGAAGGTGCTGGGCAACGACTCCTACTCCCTGATCGACGCTATGAAGCCCCGAGCACGAAAGAGGAACGACTCTGGCAAAGAGACAGAGCGTCCATGGAATGCAAATCTCCTCCGTAGATTTTCTGATTGATGCAGTATGTACCACGCTACCCTTTTGTGTTTGAAATACCAAGACTCCGGCCCCCCCGAGACGAGCTCGGGGACTGCCCTCTTTTATTATCTGTATGATAAGAATTATGCCTTTGGGTATGTTACCCTTTTTATTATGCTGTTTTGGCACCGGGCTCGACTAGTCGGCCCGGGGACTCGCCGCTTTTGAGCTATGAAGTGCTTCCTGAAGTCCGACAAGTAGCGTGCGGCGCCCAAGCCGTCTCTGTCGAAGCCGCAGCTCGCAGAGCGACTGCTTTGTGGCAGGAGTGAGGTAGAGCGGCGCCCACGAAAAAAGGGCTAAGGACCCAAAGCATACACATAGTTGAAACCGGCTCCTAGCCCGTTTTATGAAGCCGACTCTTAAGAGGCCGGCTTGCCGCTTTCTACCCAACTTGCTTAAACGACTCTAAAATGGCCAAGTACTTTCCTTCTCAAAAGTAGCCGAGCACTTGACCTAAACGGCAGTCCGCAGAGCTGTCATCGACGGGCAAGGCGGCATCTAAGGAAGGCGGCAAGAGGAAAGCCATAAGAGCACCGAGCAAGGAAACATGAAATTAGAACAATATTTACATAAACTTAGGCCCTTGGCGGATCTTGAACAAAGGTTGAGAATACACCTTGGGTGGAATTGTGCGAATTAACAAAGTTCTTTCAAAAAACTAACAAGCAGATAAAATAAAGCCAACGCAGCGCTTAAGAAGCAGCCGGATGGGGCTGGAAGGCCGAGGCGGTGGCGGCGTCGCGCCGGGCGGCCGGGCCGAAAGCAGTCTCAGTTTGATTGTTTCTGGCAGCGGCTGGCTCAGAGGGGCGCGGCTCGTTGCTAGAGGCGCGGTCGAGCTGAGGCTGGCCGCCCGCTCCGTCTTCCGACGCCTCCATACTGTCTCCGTCCTCCGCCTCGTCCTCATCCTCGGTGCTGGAGTCGATCACCTCCGCCGAGTCCACGCCGTAGTCCGGGTTCATCCCGAACCACTCCGGCGGCACCTCCCCACCGTCTTCAGCCCGCTCCGGGACGAAGACGCTGGTGTCCGTGTGAAGTCGGCGATCGCTGCCAGACGCTGACGAGGGCGGCCTCCGCGACTCGCAGCTCCGCTTTGGGCTTCGACCGGAATGCGCGGCCGGTCAGTCAAGCCTCGATACCATGCCTTGACGAACTCTGTGGCTCGGCGAAGCTCCAGCTCGGGCATGAGCCCTTCCAAGCCTCAAGACGCCCGGCCGCGACCTCCAGCCCGGCGGTCCGGCTGGAGGCGCAGAAACCGGCATGTCCGGCCACAGGCAGCAATCGCACAGGCCTCGACATCGAAGACGGCGCAGCATCCGATGAGCCGGCCGCAGACGAGCTTCAATGCTCAGGAGCTGCTCGTCAAGGGTCCGGGGGGCGTTGGCTGCGATCTTGGCGCCATCCGCCCTTCGCGCCTCGCGTTCGGCCTCAATGGCCTGATTGGCCGCCTGCGTATGACCAGGGAAGAAGTCTGCCAGGAAGAAGAAAAAGCAAGTTAGAAAAGACAAGAGCCGGCTTAACCCATAGTCGGCAACCCAAAAGAGAAAGTAAAGCAAACTTACCATCAACGATATCTTTGATCTCATGGAAGCCGGAGGTCAGATGCGCCTCTCGGTCGGTCCAGGCGGAGTGCTCGCTCTCAAACTCGGCCAGGAGGGCGGCCTCTTTCTTCTCCGCCTCGTCACGCGCTGCCTTGAGCACATCCCTATGCTCCGCCAGCTGCGTGGCCAGCAGGTCGCGCTCTGCGGCGAGCTTGCCGCATTCCTCCTCCTTGGCGCGCAGGGCGGTCTCGGCCGTGCCCAGCTGATCTCGCAGAGCGGCGTTGGCCTCTGAAGAACAAAAGAAGAAGGGCGCGAAGTCGTCAGATAAGAAGGTCGCCAGGAAGATCCGGCCCGGCTGCGCAGCAGTCATCCCGAATCTCGGGGACTACAGCCCGCGGGTGCGCAAGCGCGCCCCCGCGAAGAAGAAAACTCACCTCGGCTCCTCGCCAGGTCGGCAGCCCGTTTGTTCAGCTCTTCAACATTGCGGTTGAAGGCGGTAGCACGGAGGTTGTGATACTCCTGTAACAAGGATCCCGCATACGAGATAAAGACTTGGAAGTAAGCAAATAAAGTTCGGTCGCCCGGCTGAATTCGACCGAAACTTCGGGACTACACCAGTGGAGTGCTTGGCCGCCTTACGAGAAGAAGATCAAGAGAAACTTGGAAATAAAACTTACCCAAGACGGCAGAGCACGACGCCAGTGCGCCTTGGAGAGGTTTCGAGGGCGGCGCTCTTGCCCGCAGCTTTGCTTGGACGCCCAGAGCGTGTTCAGCAGGCCCGTCGCCTCCTTGCACCCACCCAAAGGCGGGCGCCGACGCTTCAGCTGCCGGGGATCGCCGAGCTGGCGCCCGGTCTCCGGGGCGCGGCGCCGAGTCCGCCTTCTCAAGGCGGCGCCATACCGGCGTAGGCGACTTGAAGAAGCAGCCGCCACGGCTTCATCGTCGGTCGGCGGCGCTGGTGGGTCCGCCATTGTTGCCCGCGACTTGATCGCTGCGGCGGAGGTGGCGCGGCCGCGCCCGGCGAAGAAACCTCGCCGCCCCTTCCTGCGACGAGAGTCTCACCACCATCTCCCTCCGATTGCCCCGTGTAGTCCGGCGGTGGTGGCGCTGAGTTCAGAAGAATGACGAGCAGCGCCGACTGGAGACGCGCGGCCTCCTCGGCTTGCCTTTGGGCTGCGGTGGCGGCTTCGACCGCCCTCTCGGCCGCTGCCTTCTCTCGGCGGGCGGCCGCCTCCTCGTCGCGCTTCTCCTGCGCGCTCTGTTGCCTCCCTGAGGGCGGCCGCAGGGTCAACCCGCCGACTGCTGGCGGACGTCTCTGCCGACCCCATGACGGAGGCGGCAGCGACCCTCTCCAGAGTAAGGAGAGCCCTGATGAGAGAAAAAGACATAAGAAGACTTGGCCAAGACGGACGGGATGAAAACAAGACGGAATAAGAAGATACTTACGCGGAGACCAGCGGTGGCTTCTTCACCTCCTTGCGGAAGCGGTTGGCCTTCGCGACCGCTTCTTCACGCTGGGTCGCGGCGGCTGCTCCCCTGATCCTCTTGGCCTGGCCACCTGGCTGACTCGGCCCGACCCGGCGCTTCTTCAAGCCGCCTCGGCCCCCCAGGGCGGCGGAGGAGCTCGCGCCTGGATGGCCGGCTCTCTGCTGGCGACGGGGGGCGACTTCGTCATCAGGCCAGTCTGCAAAAGTGGCCGAGGGCCTGAAGTCGTCGGCATCTCCCCCTCCCTCGGCATCGGTCTCCACCGCCGCCACGCCCAAGTCGGGGTCGTCGGCGTCACTCTCCGCCAGGTCGGGGACGAACTTCATGAGCGGCCCACGGTGCCGGTCGAGGGCGGCATGAGAGGATTCTGAGTCGGAAAGAACAAAGGAAAGTAAGAGCCGGATCCGGCTAAGGAAGGAAACAAGGAAGCGAGAGGCGACTTACCATCGGCGGGGGATTGGCGCGCGAGTATGGCTCCTTGCCGAAGCGCCACTCCTCCTTGAGGTCGCAGTTCGCCAAGAAGTTCACCGTGTCCACCACCTCCGCGTGGGGCATGTCCTTGGAGCACATCCGGGGTCCCGGCCGCTCATCTGGCCGGTCGGATGAGGGCGGCCACTGAGAGGGAGGACTCGGCGCGCCACGGCGCGCCAACAAGTCAGCCCTGGGCCAGGACCTCCGATTGTATCATCACGCTGGTTGCTGACGGCGGCGGCGTTACTGCAGGAGTCGGCGTCCGGGCCTGTAGGACCAGCTGGTGGGTCGGCCATGATTCGCCGCCCACGAGGGGCGGCAAGTTGACCCGATCGCCGTCGGGGCGGCGTTCTTGACGAGAAATCTGGCGCTGCCACATCTTCACCGACTTGATGAGGGGATGGCGGGAAAGGATTATCGGCCACCGGCCTCCTCTTGGCGATGAACGCAGCAGCCTAAGACGCGAGCTGGCGATGTGGGTCCCGAAGCTTCGCTTGAAAGAACTCCTGTTGGGGAACGCAGTAATTTCAAAATTTTCCTACGCACACGCAAGATCATGGTGATGCATAGCAACGAGAGGGAGAGTATTGTCTACGACTCGTAGACCAAAGCGGAAGCGATCACAACGTAGAGGAAGTAGTCAGACGTTCTCCTCGCGATCCGGCCGATCGGCCAAGCATTACTCGGCGCCTCGGAAGTTCTTGGCACACGTTCAGCTCGATGGCGCTCCTCGGGCTCCGATCCAGCAAAGCTCGGGGAGAGGGAGTTCCACAAGACGACGGCGTGGTGACAATCTTGATGTTCTACCGACGCAGGGCTTCGCCTAAGCACCGCTATGATATGACCGAGGTGGAATATGGTGGAGGGGGCACCGCACACGGCTAAGGAACGATCTCAAGGATCAACTTGTGTGTTCTAGGGTGCCCCTGCCCCCGTATATAAAGGAGCAAGGGGGAGGGCCGGCCGGCCCTAGGAGGCGCGCCAAGGGAGGGGGGAGTCCTCCTCCTAGTGGGAGTAGGACTCCCCTTTCCTAGTCCAACTAGGAAGGAGGACGGGGGAAGGAAAGAGAGGGAGAGGGAGAGGGAAGGGGCGCGCCCCTCCTTGTCCAGTCGGACTCCCCATGGGGGCGCGCGTCACCTCTGGCGCAGCCCTCTCTCCCCTCTTGGCCCAATAAGGCCCATTACTTCCCGGGGGTTCCGGTAACCCCTCGGCACTCCGTCTTTCTCCGGAAACTTCCGGAACCTTTCCGTGTCCGAATATAGCCGTCCAATATATCAATCTTTATGTCTCGATCATTTCGAGACTCCTCGTCATGTCCGTGATCACATCCGGGACTCGAACTCCTTCGGTACATCAAAATACACAAACTCATAATATAACCGCCATCGAAACCTTAAGCGTGGCGGACCCTACGGTTCGAGAACAATGTAGACATGACCGAGACACATCTCCGGTCAATAACCAATAAGCGGGACCTGGATGCCCATATTGGTTCCTACATTTTCTCTGAAGATCTTTATCGGTCGAGACCGCATAACAACATACGTTGTTCCCTTTGTCATCGGTATGTTACTTACCCGAGATTCGATCGTCGGTATCCAATACCTAGTTCAATCTAGATTCTTTGGTAAGTCTCTTTACTCGTTCCGTAATACATCATCTCACAACTAACTCATTAGTTGTAATGCTTGCAAGGCTTATGTGATGTGTATTACCGAGAAGGCCCAGAGATACCTCTCCGAGCAATCGGAGTGACAAAACCTAATCTCGAAATCGCCAACCCAACAAGTACCTTTGGAGACACCTGTAGTACTCCTTTATAATCACCCGATTACGTTGTGACGTTTGGTAGTACCAAAGTGTTCCTCCGTAAACGGAGTTGCATAATCTCATAGTTACAGGAACATGTATAAGTCATGAAGAAAGCAATAGCAATATACTAAGCGATCAAGTGCTAAGCTAACGGAATGGGTCATGTCAATCACATCATTCTTCTAATGAGGTGATCCCATTAATCAAATGACAACACATGTCTATGGTTAGGAAACATAACCATCTTTGATTAATGAGCTAGTCTAGTAGAGGCTTACTAGTGACTATCTGCTTGTCTATGTATTCACACATGTATTATGTTTCCGGTTAATACAATTCTAGCATGAATAATAAACATTTATCATGATATAAGGAAATAAATAATAACTTTATTATTGCCTCTAGGGCATATTTCCTTGATCTCCCACTTGCACTAGAGTCGGTAATCTAGATTATACTGAATGATTCTAACACCCATGGAGTCTTGGTGCCGATCATGTTTTGCTCGTGGAAGAGGCTTAGTCAATGGGTACGCAACATTCAGATCCGTATGTATTTTGCAAATCTCTATGTCTCCCACTTGGACTTGGTCCCGAATGGAGTTGAAGCGTCTTTTGATATGCTTGGTCCTCTTGTGAAATCTGGATTCCTTTGCCAAGGCAATTGCACCAAGATTGTCACAGAAGATCTTCATTGGTCCCGATGCACTAGGTATGACACCTAGATCGGAAATGAACTCTTTCATCCAGACTCCTTCATTTGTCGCTTCAAGCAGCTATGTACTCGCTTCACATGTAGATCCCGCCACGACGCTTTGTTTAGAACTGCACCAACCGGCGGCTCCACCGTTTAACAAAAACACGTATCCGGTTTGCGATTTAGAATCGTCCGGATCGGTGTCAAAGCTTGCATCGGCGTAACCATTTACGACTAGCTCTTTGTCACCTCCATATACGAGAAACATATCCTTAGTCCTTTTCGTATTTCAGGATGTTCTTGACCGCTGTCCGATGGATCCACTCTGGATTACTTTGGTACCTTCTGCCAAGCTTATAGCTAAGCATACGTCAGTCTGGTACACGACATTGCATACATGATAGAGCCTATGCATTTGAAGCATAGGAACATCTTTCATTTTCTCTCTATCTTCTGCGTGGTCGGGCATTGAGTCGACTCAATCTTACACCTTGTGTCTGGTAAAAAACCTTTCTTTGCACGATCCATTTTGAATTTCTTCAAAACTTTATCAAGGTATGTGCTTTGTGAAAGTCCAATTAAGCGTCTTGATCTATCTCTATAGATCTTGAGGCCCAATATGTAAGCAGCTTCACCGAGGTCTTTCATTGAAAAACTTTTATTCAAGTATCCTTTTATGCTATCCAGAAATTCTATATCATTTCCAACCAATAATATGTCGTCCACATATAATATCGTAAATGCTCTGAGCTCCCACTCACTTTCTTGTAAATACAGGCTTCTCCAAAAGTACGTATAAAACCATATGCTTTGATCACACTATCAAAACGTTTATTCCAACTCCGAGAGGCTTGCACGGACCATAAATTGATCATTGGAGCTTGCAGACTTTGTTAGCACCTTTTGGATCAGCAAAACCTTCTGGTTGCATCATATACAACTCTTCTTCTAGAAATCCATTCAAGAATGCAGTTTTTTCATCCATTTGCCAAATTTCATAATCATAAAATGCGGCAATTGCTAACATGATTCGGACAGACTTAATCATCGCTTCAGGTGAGATAGTCTCTTCATAGTCAACCCTTGAACTTGTCGAAAACCTTTTGCAACAAGTCGAGCTTTGTAGACAGTTATATTACCATCGGCGTCAGTCTTCTTCTTAAAGATCCATTTATTCTCAATGGCTTGCCGATCATTGGGCAAGTCAACCAAAGTCCATACTTTGTTCTCATACATGGATCCCATCTCAGATTTCATGGCTTCCAGCCATTTCGCAGAATCTGGGCTCACCATCGCTTCTTCATAGTTTGTAGGTTCGCCATGGTCAAGTAACATGACTTCCGAATAGGATTACCGTACCACTCGGGTGCGTATTTTATTCTGCTTGACCTCTGAAGTTCGGTAGCAACTTGATCTGAAGTTTCATGATCAACATCATTAGTTTCCTCACCAATTGGTGTAGTTGTCACAGAACCGCTTTCTTGTGATGAACTACTTTCCAATAAGGGAGCGTATCTGATTATCTCATCAAGTTCTACTTTCCTCCCACTCACTTCTTTTCGAGAGAAACTCCTTCTCTAGAAAGGATCCAAATTTAGCAACGAAAATCTTGCCTTCAGATCTGTGATAGAAGGTGTACCCATGATCTCTTTTGGGTATCCTATGAAGACACATTTCTCCGATTTGGGTTCGAGCTTATCCGGTTGAAGTTTCTTTACATAAGCATCGCAGCCCCAAACTTTAAGAAACGACAACTTTGGTTTCTTGCCAAACCACAGTTCATACGGTGTCGTCTCAACGGATTTAGATGGTGCCCTATTTAACGTGAATGCGGCCGTCTCTAAAGCAAATCCCCAAAACGATAGCGGTTAATCAGTAAGAGACATCATAGATCGCACCATATCAAGTAAAGTACGATTACGACGTTCGGACACACCATTTCTCTGTGGTGTTCGGGTGGCGTGAGTTGCTAAACTATTCCACATTGTTTCAAATGTAAACCAAACTCGTAACTCAAATATTCTCCTCCATGATCAGATCGTAGAAACTTTATTTTCTTGTTACGATGATTTTCCACTTCACTCTGAAATTCTTTGAACTTTTCAAATGTTTCAGATTTGTGTTTCATTAAGTAGATATACCCATATCTGCTCAAATCATCTGTGAAGGTGAGAAAATAACGATACCCGCCACGTGCTTCAACATTCATTGGACCACAAACATCAGTATGTATGATTTCCAACAAATCAGTTGCTCGTTCCATAGTTCCGGAGAACGGCGTTTTAGTCATCTTGCCCATGAGGCATGGTTCGCAAGTACCAAATGATTCATAATCAAGTGATTCCAGAAGCCCATCAGTATGGAGTTTCTTCATGCGTTTTACACCGATATGACCCAAACGGCAGTGCCACAAATAAGTTGCATTATCATTATCAACTCTGCATCTTTTGGTTTCAACACTATGAATATGTGTATTACTACTATCGAGATTCAATAAAATAGACCACTCTTCAAGGGTGCATGACCATAAAAGATATTATTCATATAAATAGAACAACCATTATTCTCTCGTCTTAAATGAATAACCGTCTCGCATCAAACAAGATCCAGATATAATGTTCATGCTCAACGCCGCACCAAATAACAATTATTTAGGTCTAAAACTAATCCCGATGGTAGATGTAGAGGTAGCGTGCCGACCGCGATCACATCGACTTTGGAACCATTTCCCACGCAGCGCATCGTCACCTCGTCCTTAGCCAATCTTCGCTTAATCCGTAGTTCTGCTTTCGAGTTGCAAATATTAGCAATGTAACCAGTATCAAATACCGTGTACTCTGCGAGTATTAGTAAGGTACACATCAATAACATGTATATCACATGTACCTTTGATCACCTTGCCATCCTTCTTATCCGCCAAATACTTGGGGCAGTTCCGCTTCAGGTGTCGGTTTGCTTGCGGTAAAAACACTCAGTTTCAGGCTTAGGCCGGACTTGGGTTTCTTCTCTTGAGCAGCAACTTTCTTGCTGTTCCTTTTGAAGTTCCTTCTTCTTTCCTTTGCCCTTTTTCTTGAAACTAGTGGTCTTGTTGACCATCAACACTTGATGCTCTTTCTTGATTTCTACCTCCATGGCTTTTAGCATTGCGAAGAGCTCGGGAATTGTTTTGGTCATCCCTTGCATATTATAGTTCATCACGAAGCTCTTGTAGCTTGGTGGCGATGATTGGAGAATTCTGTCAATGACACTATCATCCGGAAGAGTAACCCCAGTTGAATCAAGTGGTTATTATACCCGGACATTTTGAGTATATGTTCACCGACGTAACTATTCTCCTCCATTTTGCAGCTATAGAACTTATTGGAGACTTCATATCTCTCAATCCGGGCATTTGCTTGAAATATTAACTTCAACTCTGGAACATCTCATATGCTCCATGACGTTCAAAACGTCGTTGAAGACCCGGTTCTAAGCCGTAGAAGCATGGCACTTGAACTATCGAGTAGTCATCGCTTTTGCTCGCCAGACGTTCACAACTTACGGCGTTGCTCCTCTGGTGGCACGGCACCCAGCGGTGCTTCGGGGCGTAATTCTTACGTGCAGCAATGAGGATAATCCTCAAGTTACGGACCCAGTCCGTGTAATTGCTACCATCATCTTTCAACTTTGCTTTCTCAAGGAACATTAAAATTCAATGGAACAACAAAGACGAGCCATCTATCTACGATGAAACATAGACAAGCAAAATACTATCGGTACTAAGTTCATGATAAATTTAAGTTTTAATTAATCATATTAAAACTCCCACTTAGGCAGACATCTCTCTAGTCATCTAAGTGATTACGTGATCCAAATTAACTAAACCATGTCCGATCATCACGTGAGATGGAGTAGTTTCAATGGTGAACATCACTATGTTGATCATATCTACTATATGATTCACGTTCGACCTTTCGGTCTCCGTGTTCCGAGGCCATATCTGTTATATGCTAGGCTCGTCAAGTTTAACTCGAGTATTCTGCGTGCGCAACTGTTTTGCACCCGTTGTATTTGAACGTAGAGCCTATCACACCCGATCATCACGTGGTGTCTCAAAGCATGAAGAACTTTTGCAACGGTGCATACTCGGGAGAACACTTCTTGATAATTTTAGTGAGAGATCATCTTATAATGCTACCGTCAATCAAAGCAAAATAAGATGCATAAAGGATAAACATCACATGCAATCAATATAAGTGATATGATATGGCCATCATCATCTCGTGCTTGTGATCTCCATCTCTGAAGCACCGTCGTGATCACCATCGTCACCGGCGCGACACCTTGATCTCCATCGTAGCATCGTTGTCGTTTACGCGATCTGTTGCTTCTACGACTATCGCTACCGCTTAGAGATAAAGTAAAGCAATTACAGGGCGTTTGCATTTCATACAATAAAGCGACAACCATATGGCTCCAGCCGATTGCCGATAACTTCGGTTACAAAACATGATCATCTCATACAATAAAATATAGCATCACGTCTTGACCATATCACATCACAACATGCGCTGCAAAAACAAGTTAGACGTCCTCTACTTTGTTGTTGCAAATTTTACGTGGCTGCTACGGGCTTAAGCAAGAACCAATCTCACCTACGCATCAAGACCACAACGATACTTCGTCAAATAGACTCCGTTTTAACCTTCTCAAGGACGGGCGTAGCCACTTTTCAGTTCAACTAAAGTGAGAGAGACAGACACCCGCCAGCCACCTTTAAGCACGAGTGCTCGTGAACGGTGAAACCGGTCTCGCGTAAAGCGTCTGGCGTAATGTCGGTCCGGCCGCTTCATCTCACAATACCGCTGAACCAAAGTATGACATGCTGGTAGGCAGTATGACTTGTATCGCCCACAACTCACTTGTGTTCTACTCGTGCATATGACATCAACGCATAAAAACCAGGCTCGGATACCACTGTTGGGGAACGCAGTAATTTCAAAAAATTTCCTACGCACACGCAAGATCATGGTGATGCATAGCAACGAGTTGGGAGAGTATTGTCTACGTACCCTCGTAGACCAAAGCGGAAGCGATCACAACGTAGAGGAAGTAGTCGTACGTTCTCCTCGCGATCCAGCCGATCCCAGCGCCCGTTACTCGGCGCCTCCGAGTTCTTGGCACACGTTCAGCTCGATGGCGCTCCTCGGGCTCCGATCCAGCAAAGCTCCGGGAGAGGGAGTTCCACAAGACGACCGCGGCGTGGTGGACGATCTTGATGTTCTACCGACGCAGGCTTCGCCTAAGCACCGCTATGATATGACCGAGGTGGAATATGGTGGAGGGGCACCGCACACGGCTAAGGAACGATCTCAAGGATCAACTTGTGTGTTCTAGGGTGCCCCCTGCCCCGTGATATAAAGGAGCAAGGGGAGGGCGGCCGGCCCTAGGAGGTGCGCCAAGGGAGGGAGTCCTCCTCCTAGTGGGAGTAGGACTCCCTTTCCTAGTCCAACTAGGAAGGAGGAAGGGGAAGGAAAGAGAGGAGAGGGAGAGGGAAAGGGGCGCGCCCCCTCCTTGTCAATTCGGACTCCCCATGGGGGCGCGTCACCTCTGGCGCAGCCCTCTCTCTCCCTCTTGGCCCAATAAGGCCCATTACTTCCCGGGGATTCCGGTAACCCTCCGGCACTCCGTCTTTCTCCGGAAACTTCCGGAACCTTTCCGTGTCCGAATATAGCCGTCCAATATATCAATCTTTATGTCTCGATCATTTCGAGACTCCTCGTCATGTCCGTGATCACATCCGGGACTCCGAACTCCTTCGGTACATCAAAATACACAAACTCATAATATAACCGTCATCGAAACCTTAAGCGTGCGGACCCTACGGTTCGAGAACAATGTAGACATGACCGAGACACATCTCCGGTCAATAACCAATAGCGGGACCTGGATGCCCATATTGGTTCCTACATTTTCTACGAAGATCTTTATCGGTCGAGACCGCATAACAACATACGTTGTTCCCTTTGTCATCGGTATGTTACTTACCCGAGATTCGATCGTCGGTATCCAATACCTAGTTCAATCTCGTTCTTTGGTAAGTCTCTTTACTCGTTCCGTAATACATCATCTCACAACTAACTCATTAGTTGTAATGCTTGCAAGGCTTATGTGATGTGTATTACCGAGAAGGCCCAGAGATACCCTCTCCGACAATCGGAGTGACAAAACCTAATCTCGAAATACGCCAACCCAACAAGTACCTTTGGAGACACCTGTAGTACTCCTTTATAATCACCCAGTTACGTTGTGACGTTTGGTAGTACCCAAAGTGTTCCTCCGTAAGCAGGAGTTGCATAATCTCATAGTTACGGGAACATGTATAAGTCATGAAGAAAGCAATAGCAATATACTAAACGATCAAGTGCTAAGCTAACGGAATGGGTCATGTCAATCACATCATTCTTATAATGAGGTGATCCCATTAATCAAATGACAACACATGTCTATGGTTAGGAAACATAACCATCTTTGATTAATGAGCTAGTCTAGTAGAGGCTTACTAGTGACTATCTGTTTGTCTATGTATTCACACATGTATTATGTTTCCGGTTAATACAATTCTAGCATGAATAATAAACATTTATCATGATATAAGGAAATAAATAATAACTTTATTATTGCCTCTAGGGCATATTTCCTTCACTCCCCCCATAGCTCGATGGTGGGGAGAACTCCGAGGAAACCTTCGCATAAGGATGCGAAGGCGGCCAGCGGCACCACCGTGTTGGGGGTGAGCTGGTGCGGCTGGAGCCCGTAGAACTCCAAGAATGCGTGGAAGAAGCCGCTCGCCGACAGCCCCAACCCGCAACTGAGGTGCGAGCGGAAGACCACCCGCTCGCCCTCCTCCGGCGCCGGCGTGATTTCGCCCTCCGGCGGGGCGCGGGCTCGCACGAGGTTGCTGCCGGGGATGCGGCGCGTCTGCCGAAGGAACTCCACCATATCGTCGTCGATGACGGAGCCGTCCCACACGCCGGAGCGCGCGGTGGGAGGCGCGGCGGCTGATGAAGAGCTCATCTCCGCGGCGAGGCAGGAACGAGGCTCGGCGCGGAGGAGCGAGGAAGAAGATGGGGCAGGGAGCGGGGATGAGAGAGTGCGCGTGCCGCCGCCTCCCTTCCCCGCCTACTTATAGGCGCCTTTGGCTGCGGCCGAGGCGGGCATGGGATTAATCGCGCCACGCCCTTGCGCCCCATGATTTAACCCACGACATTATCGCACGCGAACGCGGGGAGCCCAACCGCCGCACGCATCGCAGCCGCGGATCCGCGCCGCCGGGCATGGTAGTGGCGGGCCCCGCCGACGGGCCCGTCTTGTCACGCAGCGTGGCCGGCAGACCAGCCCCGCCGCGTGGCGCCACGTGGCGGCCCGCGACGGCGATCGCCAGAAGCTTATCAGCACGCCCGCCCGGATCAGCTGCGACCTTGAAACCTTTGAAGGGCAAGGCGGCCCTGCGGCCGACTCAGATGGAGCGGCGGGCGGGCCCAGATTGTTCCATCGAAGGATGAAGGCGCCGAGGATCCTCGACGAGCTGCCTCGGCGCCTCCCGGCCGGGGACTCATCGCCGGAGTAATGGACTACGGGTAGGCAGACCCGAGCCCCTGAACCTTTCAAAACATCGGGGCAGGCTGCGCCCCTCAAGACCCCAAGACGAAGAGCCGCCTTCAGATAGTCGGCAACAGCAACGGCCAGCTACCCCTCTGGGCCGAGTCCCAGGGGGCACCTTCAGGACAAGCCGACTCCAAGCCAGCGACCTCCAGCAAGGCCGGCTACGCGGAGTCGGCCCGTGACCACCACCGCCTTACGCTGGCGATTACGGGTAAAGCCGCCTCGCCCATCCCTTGATCCATAAAGGGCAGGTATGGCTATAGGGCGCCGTACCAACGGAAATCTCCGTGCAGCGCAGCACTGTTGCCATACCGGCCTTGACATCATCACCTTGGGTAGATTCCTGTACCCACGTAGGCTTGTCTCAGACGACCGAAGACGGCGGGACCGCTTTGTCGGAGTACCAAGACGGCGAGAGCACCCCAAAGACGGACCCGATGGAGTCGGCCTCCGGGAGTCGGCCGGCTCCTCCCGCAGGATCCACGCGCCATTAACCAGACAAGACAGGGAATGGCGACAGTGATCGCCCGCCAGAGGCGGCACTGTTGCCATAACCTCACGACCAAGCTCGCGTCATTAGAAGCACGGCTACAGTGATCTGCAGCCGGCAAGACCCGCCCGCGGCGGACAAGGGCTGTCGGCCCCATGCTGGACCGTCGGCGGGGCCCGCTAGTCGGCGGGCCCCAGGAGTCGGCGGAGAAGACGGCGACTTAGAGACTGACGGCTTGGGCCCACACCAAGCCGGATTACCATTGAACCCCCAGGGGTAGGCCTATATAAACCCCCCGGGGCACCCATGCAAAGGGTTGGAAGCTAGTAGCTTTAGACACACACATAGAGGGAGAGAAGAGCAAGCCAAGCCCTTCTCCTTCCTCACCCCGAACATCTCAAGGAGCCTCTTGTACCCATTTTGTCATAGTGATCATGCGGAGACCCCGCAGAGCAGCAGTAGGGGTGTTATCTCCTCGGAGAGCCTTGAAGCTGGGTAAGATTCGCCGGCGTGCATGTCTTCGCCTCATCCCGTTTCCAGGCACCAGCGACGTTCTACTCGCCCCCTCCATGAAAAGCCATCCTTTGGCATATGTCGCACCCAACCCCCGACAAATGGTCATCTATTTGCCGCATGATCACATTACATGGTTTTCGTTCGAGGATGAACCAATTAAAAGTCTTCCTTAGTTCAGGAGGCGGAGATAATAAGCCTTGGAGCATCCCTCATCTTTTAACGGAAAGCTTATAGAATCGACGCCGGGTATTTTTGGCATTCCGAGTGAATGCCTCAAGCATGTTGGATCCCGTGCACGAACCTGTGTTGGATCGACGTTGAGATCCAACGTCGGATAGGGATGGGGGGAGAAGGGAGAGGCGATTGATGACAAGAATTTAAGAGGACCTTGAGTCACCCATGAGGGAGCGACAGGAAGGAGAGGTTTCTGGTTACACCAACCAAGAACTAGACTTAGGAAACATACTAATCTGTGTTGCTCCATATCTTTGGGAGATAAAGGCGGCGTTAGCTTCCCCAGTCATCCCACTCTCTCCCTCGTCCTCGCCAAGACACTTTCCTCTTTCGCCTTGAATAACGACCCGCTCACGGTGGTGCCACTCAGTGTGGTGGCATGTTACTAGTTGCAGCGCGACACATGAGATGGTTGCTCGACGGGCATAGTAGTATTGCATGTTCCATGCTGGACAGGAGTGGTGGTGTTGACGTTGACTCGGTTGCCACTCCATTGTGATGTTATTGTCGTGATGTCCTTCGGCTACATTTGGTGTGCTTAGTTGTTGGCGAACACAAACAAAGATGTGGCTCGGTCTCATAGGTTCACAAACGGCTAGCCCTTCAACCTGTGATTCAAGGGGGCCTCGAGTTACCCATAAGGGAGCGACGAGAGGGACAGTTTTCGCTGGTTACACCAACCAACAACTAGACTTAGGAACCATACTAACATGTTTCCCTCCATACCATGGGAGATAAAGGTGGCGTCAGCTCCCCCAACCATCCCACTCTCTCCATTGTCCTCGCCAAGATACTCCACCTGGCGAAGCCTGGGAGGAGCACATGGGGGCGACGCTTTCCTCTTTCGCCTTGAATAATGACCCGCTCGCGGTGGTGCTCCTTGGCATGGGGGTGTTACTAGTCGCAATGCGACGCATGAGGTGGTTGCTTAATGGGCATAGTGGTATTGCGAGCCCATGCTGGACACGAGTGATGGTGCTTATGTTGAGTCGGTCGGTCCTCCATTATGATGTCCTTCCGCTCCGTTTGATGTACTTAGTTGTTGACGGACACAAACAAAGATGCGGCTCGGGCTCGTAGGTTCACAACAGCTAGCCCTCCAAGGCTGAGGTGGCGAGAAATTAGGCTTTGGGCCAAAGCTTTCATTCAACGAGCCGTGTCCACTTAGAGTTAAAGCGGTAGCGAAGTATGTTGCCTTGGCTAAACCATTCACCAAGGTTGAGTTGGGCAGTCGAGTCCAAGTTTGGGCAAAAGCTTTGTGGTCGGCAATGGTCGATGACAACAACAATATCGTACACACGTGTCGTTTTTTTGGGGCTGTACACACGTGCTGTTGCTCTTCTCAATGTCTTTTCTAAAGACATCACTCCCAGTAATTCGGCTAAGTCTCTTGAAGGTGCTCATAGAGGTAGGGTGTGCGTGTGTGCGTTTATAGGTGTGAGTGTATACACTTATGTATGAGCGCTTGCGTCTGTACTGTGTTAAAAAAATTTCCAGGTGGTGATCATGTTATGCGGTGGTGGCCTGTTTAGGTCAACTTTTTGTGTTATTGTGTTTTCCCTTTTATTTGGGTTTCCATCCTAGTTTTTCTTATCATTTGGATCACTCTATTTTCCCCTGTTCTACATGCTATGTGCTGAAACACCCTAATTTAATTTCTGACGAGATTTCCTTTTGAAAAACAGCTAGACTCAGGGAGACAAATGAACTGATAGCCATACAGTAAACACTCAGTTAGGACCAGCGCGAGACTGCTCAGTTCGGACTACTGTCGGCAGATCACGCAGTATAGGACCAAGGAAAAGGAGAGGGAGCTGGTACGGAAGTTGGCCGTCGAGGTCGTGGCCGGTGACATGAATGCCCGCATTTGCAGGCTGCCGAGTCAAACGATCTGCTGCGAACTCCGTAAATCCATAACGATTGATGTGAGTGCAGGGCCAATTCCACGAGCTGTATGCTATCCTCACCAAATCAATACGGTACGAGGCCGCGGGTAAACCTTGTTGGACCGCGGCGTAGGCTTCACAATCGAGTGGCCGCGAGGGCTCGGTCAATACAGGAACGGAGACGACCGACGTGTTGCCCTGATCCATCCTCTGTAGCGGCCTGTGGGTGATGGTTGGTCCTTGGTCGCTGACATGCCTATGCCACCACTAGCCACTGGCCACTGGCCCGAGCCATGCAACACATAGTGCGCGCGGGGCCGGCACCCTAAAGCGTCCGATCCTTTCCCTCATCCAAAAGGAAGAAAGTCGCCAGCGATTTGCAAGTACCAACTACCTCTGTCAAAGTTGAGGCCAGACTCAGAAAGTTGCAGCATCATGCACAGGGCGCCAAAATGCTGGGGCATCCAATTTTTAAGCAGTATGCTATCACTCTCTTCATTTTATTCAACCTTGACTGAGGTCAAACTTGATAAAGGTCAATATTTTTTTTTATAGAACATAAAATGAGCATTCACAAGAAAAAAAATCCATATGCCGTGGAAATATATTCAGTGATGAATTTAATACTAGTATTGATTTGGTATTGTATATGGTAATATGTTTTTTTTTATAAATTTGTAAAGGTTTGTAAAGTTTGACTTCAGACAAAAACTAATATACAAAGTAAATAAAAGCAAGGAAAGTAGTAAACATGTATTATTAGAGACTAATGAACCGAACACTGACTCAGCCCACTCCCAAGGTCATGCCAAGGTCTCACCTTCAGGGACTCAAAGCAGTGCATACACGCACATGCATCAAATTTCCCTTAGTGTCAACGGCAAATAAAATTGCTGCAAATTACTCCCTCCATTCACAAATATAAGATGTCTTATATTTGTGTTGTCGGTGCACTAAAGTTCAGGCCCTTTAGTACCCCGTACTTGTGCACGGGCAGTCGCAGCCATACCCGCAGCAAGGCCTGCCGGGGACAGCTGGGAGCAAATACGAGGCGACCAAGATGGCATCCGAGCCAGTAATCAGAGAACAGAAGGCACGTTGAGCCCCGTCCTTGCCGGGGTGGCTTGCGAAGCCCCGACAAGATCCTTGCCGGGATGGTTTGTGAAGCACCGGCAAGACCATCACTCTTGAGGTTGAGAGCTCTGACACCATCGACAATGTCAAGACCAAGATCCAGGGGCGTCTGTGTGGTGGCATGCAGATCTTTGTGAAGACCAGAAAGCAAAGTTCCCAGCAAGGTTCTTGCCGTGGACGCTTGCGAGGCCCCCGACAAGATCCTTGCCGGGGACGTTTGCGAGGCCGCGGCAAGGCTCGCACACGGCAAGGTTCCACCGCCTTGCCACCGCTCCAGCGTAGCAACTAGCCTGCCAGCCAGGCAAGCACCTGCGTGGTGGCATGCAGATCTTCGTGAAGATCATGCCACCGCCCAAATAAGCAGCTGCTAGCTACCAGCTTGGCATTGCATGCCTCGTCATCCTGGATGCGTGTCAAGACGGGGTGAGGCGGCGACGGACGGGACGGGCTCTATTTCCGTCCCCGATAAAGTTAGGGACACGTAAACAACACATTTAATGCGTTTGTCCTAAGACGTCAGTGATAAGCATGTACACTGTAGCAACTTTACACCTCCTGTGTGCCTGTACGCCGTTGTGGACGCCCCTTGGTATAAAAGGAGGCCCGAGGCGATAAAGGGAGGGACTTTTGGACTTTTCATCCAAGTTTGCATGCGTAGCAGCAGGCCGAAGCTCAAGAACACTTAATATACACTAAAAGCAGGACTAGGATTTTACGCTTCTCAGCGGCACGAACCTGGGTAAAAATCCTTTGTGTTGATCGTTAGATCTGCTCTTTGTGCACACTTCTTCCCTGCCAAACCGTAGAAGGGATCCACAGGATCCCATAGGTGTCATTTCTCTGACATCTTTGGCGCACCAGATAGGGGGTGAAGGTTGTGCAAACCTGATCTAGCAGTTAGCGCGTCGGTTTCTTGATCACCATGTCTCCCAAGAAGAAGGCGATCACGGCGATCGGTTCGTCTGTGGCCGATCCGCCCGTGCAAGCACGGACGGCCGATGGGGTAGACGCTGGTGGAGGTGAAGATATCGAGCATCCACGACGTTCTGGCGACCGGAGCCAGGCAAGTGGTATCGTCCGGGGCCGCGACAATGACCCGCACGCCGCTGGCTCCAAGGACAGAGCCATGTTGCCTACGGGCGGCGCAGCGACCTCCAAGACACCCGAGTTGGCGCATGCGGCGCGGTCTTCCCAGGTCGTGCGCGACGAGCAGCGCCGTGATGTTGGTGACCCCGAGCGTCCCCACGGAATGAGCCCTCAGTATCATTCTCGGGATGCGCAGGGCCGGCATGCACGCCAAGATGCTGGTGGAAATGGCGCACGACCGCGGAACCGTGACGGGGCTCCTTCTAACGTGGTTAGAAGTCCGAGCATCTCCCGTTCTTCGCGCATGTCGCTGCCGCCTACACCAGCCAAAGTGTTGGCGCGAGCGCAGCTACTCCTGGATTTCCCTCCCATTGCGGAGAAGCACGACAAATGGAGAGCTGCTATCCAGAGCCTTATTGGTTTCACCAATAAAGATGGGACCAGGAGGCATGTCCTTCGCGGCGGCGGTCCACCGAGCCGGCACGTGCTGACGGCGGAAGAATTGGTGATGCTGCGACCACGGTGCACTCTCCTCCACCACGACGACAGCGGTCGCCAGCTTGGCGGGTCGATGCCCGCGATGACGGATCCACGGCGTCGTCCGATCCACGAGCTTGCCGCGACCAACGTCAAGTTCTTCGGGAACGGGTCAAAGAAGACGCTCGAACTACCATCGAGCGGCGGCGAGAAGCGCGACATCAGTCTAATAGGCGCGCAGGGCCCACTGTAGACAAGCCTGTGCCGGGGGATTCTGGCGACTTACCTTACGAGGTAGGTTGTCCAGCTTTTACCCGTGAGTTGCGGCTGTTCCAGTGGCCCACTTCCCGCACGTTCAAGCCAGAGGTCCCAGAGAAGTACGACGGCAAGACTCATCCGTCCGAGTTCCCGAGCATCTACATCATTGCGATGCAAGCTGTCGGGGCTCGAGACAGCAAGATGCTCGCCAACTACTTCCCGTTGGTACTCAAGCCCAACGTTAGGTCGTGGTTGATGCACCTGCCAGTAGATTCCATCTCCTCTTGGTCAGATCTATGCCACGAGTTTGTTGGCGCCTTTACCAGAGGCCACCAAGCTCCTAGCCAGGCAAGTGATTTACATCTCATCCCCCAGAAAGATGGCGAATGCTGAAGTGCTGCGGGGCCTCAAGACAAGGACTTTTGACAGGCTGCACAAGTGCGGAAGATGCTGGATTGATGAGTTGCTGGCAGTTCTTTGGTTAATCAGGATGACACAAAATCGAGCCACCGGCCAGACACCCTTCTCCCTGGTGTACGGGGCAGAAGCAGTTCTCCCCACATAACTCATATACGGGTCACCTCGAGTGCTCGCTTATGATGAGCTTGAGCAAGAGCAGTTGCAGCAAGTGATGGTACGCTCCTTGAGGAAGATCGTCTTGAGTTGCAGTGTGAGCTGCGTGCTACCAAAGCCTTGCGGCGCTATCATAGCCGCAAGGTTCACGCTCAAGCCTTGAGGAAGGTGACCTTGTTCTTCGGCGTGTTCGGTCGGCCAAGAATGCCAACAAGTTGACGCCAAAGTGAGAAGGCCCTTATCGGGTAATATGAGTCACCAGGCCCGACACAGTCTGCCTAGAGACCGAGGATGGCATTCCAGTGACCAACTCCTGGAACATCAAACATGTTCGCAAGTTTTACCCATGAGGCGCGGTTGCCGGGTCCCTCGGCAACCCCCTTTTGTACTAGCCTTGCCGGCGAGGCATATAACCCTATGTACAGAGCCAGGCGCAGACCCTGTGCGCAGTTGAATAAGTTTAAGTATGTACAGTTCTTGTCGATTTCCATGTTTATTTATATGCATGCGTGTCCAAGATATTGTACTGCGTTTGTTTCCGGCAAGTACTGCTGAACCACCAAGGTTCCATGTTCCTATTTTCTCTGCTTCCTTTTTCTCAAAGGACAGGAGGTTCCCTTGCATACAAGTTTGCCGGGGGGATAGGGAGTATGGACACCAACAAGTGACGTTCGAAGTGGCATCTTGCAGGAAAGGGTACAGTAGCGAAAAGCTAAGTTGTGAAACCTCGAGTGAATTTCTTTTAAATATGAGGTTATTTTCCTTGAACAATTCCTGTATGGAAAACCTGCACGCGAAGGAACCTTGTCATGATTGGTTGCGCCCTTGCTCTGTTTCGAGTCCGCTCAACAGTTCAAGTGGTTGCGCTAAGAGCGGAAAGGTATTTTGCCGGTAGCGACACCCCTAGTGATACGTCTCCAATGTATCTATAATTTTTGATTGCTCCATGCTACTTTATCTACTGTTTTAGGCAATATTGGGCTTTATTTTCCACTTTTATATTATTTTTGGGACTAACCTATTAACCGGAGGCCCATCCCAGATTTGTTGTTTTATGCCTATTTCAGTGTTTCGAGGAAAAGGAATATCAGACGGAGTCAAAACGGAACGAAATCAACTGGAGAAGTTATTTTTGGAAGGAAACCCACCTGATGGACTTGGACCCCATGTCAGAAGATACGGGAGGTGCTCACAAGGGTGGGCGCGCGCCCACCCCCCTGGGCGCACCCCCTGCCTTGTGGGGCCCCCGTAGCTCCAATCGACGCATTCTTTCACCCATATATACCGTCGTGCCCTTAAACTTCCGTAACAGAGATTAGATCGGGAGTTCCGCCACCGCAAGCCTCCAGAGCCACCAAAACCAATCGGGACCCCTTTCCCAGCACTGCCGGAGGGGGGGTCCATCACCGGTGGCCATCTTCATCATCCCGGCGCTATCCATGACGAGGAGGGAGTAGTTCACCCTCGGGACTGAGGGTATGTACCAGTAGCTATGTGTTTGATCTCTCTCTCTCTCGTGTTCTCTCTCGTGTTCCCTCTATGGCACGATCTTGATGTATCCCGAGCTTTGCTATTGTAGTTGGATCTTATGATGTTTCTCCCCTCTACTCTCTTGTGATGAATTGAGTTTCCCCTTTGGAGTTATCTTATCGGATTGAGTCTTTTATGAGAACACTTGATGTATGTCTTGGTGATCAACTTGCGGGTTCCGTGACATTGGGAACCTATGCATAGGGGTTGGCACATGTTCTTGACTCTCCGGTAGAAACTTTGGGGCACTCTTTGAAGTACTTTTATGTTGGTTGGATGAATCAGAGATTGTGTGATGCATATCGTATAATCATGCCCACGGATACTTGAGGTGACAATGGAGTATCTAGGTGACATTAGGGTTTTGATTGATTTGTGTCTTAAGGTGTTATTCTAGTACAAACTCTTTTATAGATCAATCTGAAAGAATAACTTTGAGGTGGTTTCGTACCCTACCATATTCTCTATGTTTGTTCTCCGCTATTAGTGGCTTTGGAGTGACTCTTTGTTGCATGTTGAGGGCTTGTTATATGATCTATCTATGTTATTATTGTTGAGAGAACTTGCACTAGTGAAAGTATGAACCCTAGGCCTTGTTTCCTATCATTGCAATACCGTTTATGCTCACTTTTATCATTAGTTACCTTGCTGTTTTTATATTTTCAGATTACAAATATCCATATCTACCATCCATATTGCACTTGTATCACCATCTCTTCGCCGAACTAGTGCACCTATACAATTTACCATTGTATTGGGTTTGTTGGGGACACAAGAGACTTTTTGTTATTTGGTTGCAGGGTTGCTTGAGAGAGACCATCTTCATACTACGCCTCCTACGGATTGATAAACCTTAGGTCATCCACTTGAGGGAAATTTGCTACTGTCCTACAAACCTGTGCACTTGCAGGCCCAACAACGTCTACAAGAAGAAGGTTGTGTAGTAGACATCAAACTCTTTTCTGGCGCCGTTGCCGGGGAGGCTAGGTAAGTGAAGGTATATCTTTAGATCTTGCAATCGAATCTTTTTGTTTCTTGTTTTAGCACTAGTCTAGTTTATAAAATAAAACTACAAAAAAATGGAATTGAGTTTGTCTCATACGCTTCACCTTTTTAATATCTTTCGTGAGTATGATGGAAAGGAAAATTGTGCCAAAGTACTAGAAGAAGAATGCATTAAAATGTTTGGCACTAAATCTTTGAATTATGAGCATGATTGTAATGTTGTTAGTATGAATTCCTTGAATATCCATGATGCTAATGATATGCAAAGCCACAAGCTTGGGGATGCTATGTTTGACGAAGATGATATGTTTAGTCCCCCAAGCTTTGATGAGCAAATTTACTATGATGAAAACATGCCTCCTATCTATGATGATTATTGTGATGACACGTGTGCTTTAAAGAATAGTGATAACCATGAAACTTGTCATCTTGATCTTAATTTTCAACCATATGATAGTTATTTTGTTGAGTTTGCTCCCGCTGTTATTCATGAGAAGAAATTTGCTTTTGTGGAGAGTAGTAAAATTTCTATGCAAGTAGATCATGAAAAGAATGATTTAGGTGCTGGTTATACTGTTGAATTCATTCATGATGCTACTGAAAATTATTATGAGGCAGGAACATATGCTTGTAGGAATTGCAATAATATCAAGTTTCCTCTCTATGTGCTTAAAATCTTGAAGTTATGCTTGTTTTGCCTTCCTATGCTAGTTGATTATTGTTCCCATAAGTTGTTTGCTCACAAAATCCCTATGCATAGGAAGTGGGTTAGACTTAAATGTGCTAGTCATATTCTTCATGATTCTATGTGAGCATCATTGAAATCATAATGCCTAGCTAGGGGCGTTAAACGATAGCGCTTGTTGGGAGGCAACCCAATTTTATTTTAGTTTATTGCTTTTTGGTTCTGTTTAGGAATAAATAATCCATCTATCTTATGGTTAGATGTGCTTTCATGTTTTAATTAGTGTTTGTGCCAAGTAGAACCTTTGGAAAGACTTGGGTGAAGTCTTTATGATCATGCTGTAAAAAAACAGAAACTTTAGCGCTCACGAGATTAGCTAGAACATTTTACTGGAGAGTGATATTTAGCTGATTCTTTTTGCAGATGATTACTAGACAAATTCCTCAGATCCACCAATTTATTTTAGAATTTTTTGAGTTCCAGAAGTTTGCGTTAGTTACAGATTACTACAGACTGTTCTGTTTTTGACAGATTCTGTTTTCATTGTGTTGTTTCTTATTTTGATGACTCTATGGCTAGTAAAATTGTTTATAAACCATAGAGAAGTTGTAATACAGTAGGTTTAACACCAATATAAATAAAGAATGAGTTCATTACAGTACCTTGAAGTGGTGTTTTGTTTTCTTTCGCTAACGGAGCTCACAAATTTTCTGTTAAGTTTTGTGTTGTGAAGTTTTCAAGTTTTGGGTAAAGATTCGATGGACTATGGAATAAGGAGTGGCAAGAGCCTAAGATTGGGGATGCCCAAGGCACCCCAAGGTAATATTCAAGGATAACCAAGAGCCTAAGCTTGGGGATGCCCGGAAGGCATCCCTCTTTAAATCCACTTCCATCGGTAATTTACTTGGAGCTATATTTTTATTCACCACATGATATGTGTTTTGCTTGGAGCGTCTTGTATTATTTGCGTCTTTGCTTTTTAGTTTAACACAATCATCCTTGCTGTACACACCTTTTGAGGGAGCCATACATGATTTGGAATTTGTTAGAATACTCATTGATCTTCACTTATATCTTTCGGAGTAGTTTGTTGTCGCTCTAGTGCTTCACTTATATCTTTTAGAGCATGGTGGTAGTTTTATTTTGGAGAAATAGTTGAACTCTCATGATTCACTTAGATTATTTTGAGAGTCGTTAATAGCATGGTAATTTGCTTAATGTTAATATACTTGGTGTTCAAGATATGTGAAACTTTCTTTTTGAGTGAATTAAATACTAAGATAAGTGATGCTTGACAATTGTTTTGAGATATGGAGGTGATAATATCAAAGTCGTGCTAGTTGATAATTGTGAATTTGAGAAATACTTGTGTTGAAGTTTGAAAGTCCCGTAGCATGCACGTATGTTTAAAGTTGTGTAACAAATTTGAAACATGAAGTGTATCTGGCTTGTGCATCCTTATGAGTGGCGGTCGGGGACGAGCGATGGTCTTTTCCTACCAATCTATCCCCCTAGGAGCATTGCGTGTAGTACTTGATTTTTGATGGCTTCTAAATTTTTGCAATAAGTATATGAGATATTTTGACTAATGTTGAGTCCATGGATTATACGCACTTTTACTTTTCCGCATTTGCTAGCCTCTTCGGTACCGTGCATTGCCCTTTCTCACCTTGAGAGTTGGTGCAAACTTCACGGTGCATCCAAACCCCGTGATATGATACGCTCTTTCACACATAAACCTCCTTATATCTTCCTCAAAACAACCACCATACCTACCTATCATGGCATTTCCATAGCCATTCCGAGATATATTGCCATGCAACTTCCATCATCATCATTATGACATACATTACTTTTTTCATATTGCCATTGCATGATCATGTAGTTGACATCGTATTTGTGGCAAATCCACCATGCATTATTTTCCATACATGTCACTCTTGATTCATTGCACCATCCGGTACACATGGAGGCATTCATATAGAGTCATATTTTGTTCTAAGTTTCGAGTTGTAATGGTTGAGTTGTAAGAGAAATAAAAGTGTGATGATCATCATTATTAGAGCATTGTCCCAAGTGAGGAAAGGATGATGGAGACTATGATTCCCCATAAGTCGGGATGAGACTCGGACGAAAAAAAAAAAAGAGCAAGGCCAAAAAAAGAGAAAGGCCCAAAAAATGAGAGAAAAGAGAGAAGGGACAATGCTACTATCCTTTTACCACACTTGTGCTTCAAAGTAGCACCTTGTTCTTCATGTAGTGAGTCTCATATATTGTGCTTCAAAGTAGCACTAAGATCTTCATGATAGAGAGTCTCTCATTTTGTCACTTTCATATACTAGTGGGATTTTTCATTATAGAACTTGGCTTGTATACTCCAATGATGGGCTTCCTCAAAGTGCCCTAGGTCTTCGTGAGCAAGCAAGTTGGATGCACACCCACTTAGTTTCTTTTGTAGAGCTTTCATATACTTATAGCTCTAGTGCATCCGTTGCATGGCAGTCCCTACTCCTCATGTTGACATCAATTGATGGGCATATCCATAGCCCGTTGATTATCCTCGTCGATATGAGACTTTCTCCTTTTTTGTCTTCTCCACACAATCCCATCATCATATTCTATTCCACCCATAGTGCTATACCCATGGCTCGCGCCATGTATTGCGTAAAGGTTGAAAGAGTTTGAGATTATTTGAGTATGAAACAATTGCTTGGCTTGTCATCGGGGGTATAGAAGTTGGGAACATCTTTGTGTGACGAAAATGAAGCATAGCCTAACTATATGATTTTGTAGGGATGAACTTTCTTTTGCCATGTTATTTTGAGAAGACATGATTGCTTTGATTAGTATGCTTGAAGTATTATTATTTCTTTGTCAATATGAACTTTTGTCTTAAATCTTCGGATCTGAATATTCATATCACAAGTAAGAAGATTTATATTGAAATTATGCCAAAGTATCATTCCACATCAAAATTATCTTTTTTATCATTTACCTACTCGAGGACGAGCAGGAATTAAGCTTGGGGATGCTTGATAGTCTCCAACGTATCTATAATTTTTGATTGCTCCATGCTACTTTATCTACTGTTTTAGGCAATATTGGGCTTTATTTTACACTTCTATATTCTTTTTGGGACTAACCTATTAACCGGAGGCCCAGCCTAGATTTGTTGTTTTATGCCTATTTCAGTGTTTCGAGGAAAAGGAATATCAGACGGAGTCAAACGGAACGAAATCTCTTTGGAGAAGTTATTTTTGGAAGGAAACCCACCGATGGACTTGGACCCCACGTCGGAAGATACGGGAGGTGCTCACGAGGGTGGGGCGCGCCACCCCCGGCGCCCCCTGCCTCGTGGGGCCCCCTTAGCTCCACCCACGTACTCCTTTCACCCATATATACCGTTGTACCCTAAAACTTCCAGAACAGAGATTAGATTGGGAGTTCCGCCGCCGCAAGCCTCCAGAGCCACCAAAAACCAATCGGGACCCCTTTCCCAGACTTCACGGAGGGGGGAGGGATCCATCACCGTGGCCATCTTCATCATCCGGCACTATCCATGACGAGGAGGGGTAGTTCACCCTCGGGGCTGAGGGTATGTACCAGTAGCTATGTGTTTGATCTCTCTCTCGTGTTCTCTCTCGTGTTCCCTCTATGGCACGATCTTGATGTATCCCGAGCTTTGCTATTGTAGTTGGATCTTATGATGTTTCTCCCCCTCTACTCTCTTGTGATGAATTGAGTTTTGCCCTTTGGAGTTCTCTTATCGGATTGAGTCTTTTATGAGAACACTTGATGTATGTCTTGGTGATCAACTTGCGGGTTTCGTGACATTGGGAACCTATGCATAGGGGTTGGCACACGTTCTTGACTCTCCGGTAGAAACTTTGGGGCACTATTTGAAGTACTTTTATGTTGGTTGGATGAATCTGAGATTGTGTGATGCATATCATATAATCATGCCCACGGATACTTGAGGTGACAATGGAGTATCTAGGTGACATTAGGGTTTTGATTGATTTGTGTCTTAAGGTGTTATTCTAGTACAAACTCTTTTATAGATCGATCCGAAATAATAACTTTGAGGTGGTTTCATACCCTACCATAATCTCTACGTTTGTTCTCCGCTATTAGTGGCTTTGGAGTGACTCTTTGTTGCATGTTGAGGGCTTGTTATATGATCTATCTATGTTATTATTGTTGAGAGAACTTGCACTAGTGAAAGTATGAACCCTAGGCCTTGTTTCCTATCATTGCAATACCGCTTACGCCACTTTTATCATTAGTTACCTTGCTGTTTTTATATTTTCAGATTACAAATATCCATATCTACCATCCATATTGCACTTGTATCACCATCTCTTCGCCGAACTAGTGCACCTATACAATTTACCATTGTATTGGGTGTGTTGGGGACACAAGAGACTCTTTGTTATTTGGTTGCAGGGTTGCTTGAGAGAGACCATCTTCATCCTACGCCTCCTACGGATTGATAAACCTTAGGTCATCCACTTGAGGGAAATTTGCTACTGTCCTACAAACCTGTGCACTTGCAGGCCCAACAACGTCTACAAAAGAAGGTTGTGTAGTAGACATCACCTAGCAGGCTGCTAAGGATCCGTTCCTCAAAGTGCTCGCGGCAAGGGCGCGCGCACCGGTGAGTTTTTCCCAATAAAGCGTAGGGCATATCCCATACAGAAAGAGATTAGACGAGAAAGATAGCATGCATTCATCCAAAACACAGCAAGTTATATTACATCAATAGTTGTTGTAGTTCTAACTTAAGGTAAATTGTCTTGGGCACGAGTTCGTGGCGGCAAGGAGAAGCGAAGCGGCTAGTCCCTGCGCTGGCCTTCCACCCTCTTAACTTGGTCCACCATGTCGACGAGAGGCCCGACGAGATCTTCAAGCGCCTTGCGGACTGCATCCTCCAGCAAGCTGTCAAGTACGTTGGTGAGGTCGAGGCCGGGGTTCTTGTACGCCACTTTGATGAGCACCTTGAGAAGGACAGCCCGACAAAGTTTGCGGGATTCATTGGCCAATTGGGTTGCTCGGCTGGAGTGGAGCAGCTTCAGGGCATCAAGGAGGGCCTCGAAGAACATGGTCAGTATGGCGCACGGAGTTACCCTCTCCTCGTGGGAATACCTGAAATTCGACAGCCCCATGGTGAACAGTTGTGTTGTGAGCCTCTCTGCGACATCGATGAGGCGCTCAATCCAGATCCCCACGCCTTTCGCATAGTCATTGTAGGTGGCAGCGGCTCTCAAGCAGTTTCTTCTCCTCCTGGAGGTCCTTGGCCAGGGTCTTCTCACAAGCCCCGCTGCCCTCAAGGGACTCCTCCAGTGTGGTCAGCTTCAGCTTCAAATCGGCAATGGAGTCGTTGGCGGCAGGGATCTGTTTGGTCTTGTCGGATATGGTGGTTTGCAACTCCGCCAAGGTATAGAGAGTTTTCTCTCTGTCGCTCTTGAGCATCGAGACCTCCTTGCCGTGCCTCTCCAGATCCGCCTCCAGCTTCCCCACCTTCTCGGCCAGCTCGCTCTTGGCGGCCTCTGCAGCTTCGGCGGCATTGACGGCTTCCTTCAGCTTGCCGGCGTGGTCCAAGACCAGAGCGGCAAGTGTCTTCTTGTGCTCTTGCTCCAGCCCTTGGGTCCGCTGCGCGGTGAGCTTTTCAATTTCTTCATCCTTTCCACAGAGCTTGACGGAAAGCGCCTCCTTGCAAGCGACAAGGTCCTCCTGATGAGCATCGAGCAAGACACGATGTTCCCTAAGTTGAGCATCTTTCTTGGCGGCCTGTTGAGAGGCCTCCTCATGTGCCTTCTCAACGTCGGACTGCTTCAGAAGGAGCTCATCCCAACGTTGGCTCAGCTGCTCTCGGCTAGTCCTCAGCTCTTGCCAGGCCTCGGCAAACCAGACCTGCATCTGCTCGACACACTTCTGGAGGTCTGCCTCTGTCGCGTCGACAACCGCTGCCATGGAGTCCAGTTTCTCCTAGCGGGCACGGTGAAGTGCCTAGAGTTTCTAGAAGTTACCACTCATGGCCTGGAGGAGCTGGTCTTTCTTTGGATCCGCTGCTGCTAGCATGCGGCTCATCAACAGTCTTGAGCCCGGCCGCGGCAATGACTTCTTCATCAAAAACCTCTCCATCGGTTGGCGCCCCAGTGCTTTCCATCCCCGGGATGTTGACGAACAGATTGTCGCCAACTTTCAGGTACCTGCTTGAGGGAGGGGCTTCAGAGGTTGACGGCTAGTCCTTGACAACCGTCTCCCCGGCAACTGAGGGCTTTGGGACCGACTTAGCGCCAGGCGCTCCTACGGCAAGAATGTCGTCAGTACGGTCACCGGTCTCCTTGCCGGCCTCCCCAGCAGACCCTGTGGCGGCTCCTTCTTGTATATCCTTGGCGGCCTCATCAGCCGCGACCCTGGCGGCTTCGGTGGCAGCATCCTTGGTGGTCTCCTTGATGATGGCGTCATCGTCCATCTGGTCCGCCAAGGGGAGATCTGAGAGCCAAGGAGGAGGAACAAGATGAAACCAAGGTTGAAGCTCAAAGCAGAAAGAAAAGAGAGGAAAATCATACAGCAAGAATGGCGAGTGCCTGAAAGCAAGTGGCATACCTGTGACAAGCGCCTAGGAGGTGGCTCCCTCCCCGGCAACATTCGTTGCCGGTATGGAGTTGCCGATGCCTATGCTCGCCGGCTCTTCCTCCACGCGCGTGGGCTCATCAGTGGAGGTGGCATGTCGGGGGTAGCCCTCAATGGCTCCTCCTATTGTTGTTCTCCTTCTGCAAACCCGGCAAGGTTACCAGCAAAGATACACACCCTGACGCCCGCCAGCGGGAAACGAGTAACGGGCTCATGCTGGGGGCTACGTCGTGGGCTGGACTCCGGGCTAATTGTGATCGTCTCTGGTGCACCTGTGGTGCTTGCCGGGGGCTCGTCACCCATTGAGGTCTTGGCCTTCTTCGCCATCCTCTGTGCCAATGTTTCCATGTCTCTGCGGGGACGGGCCAAAGCGAGGGTAAGAAAAGATAAGCAAATCAGAAACTCAGGGGATAAAGAAAAGCGGCAAGAGACTTACTCATCTTCTTCTTCTGGCCTCGTCTCCCTCCTTGGGCTAAAAGAGGAGAGGTCAAAGTTGGCCCCCGCTATGGTGTCCGTACGAGGGGATGGTAAAGGGGACCTGGGCCGCTTGGCTGTGGCAGGAGTGGCAGCCTGATGTGAGCTTGCTCCAGCTGCCGGCGCCATCACGTGAGCTGCCCTCGCTGCTTTCTTTGCCACCACTCTCGTCTGGCGCACGGGTTGGTGTTGAGCCTCTTGCCGCTCCACAGCCTCGCCGGCTGCCCCCTTGTCGGGGACCTCTTCGGACGAGGAAGCCTGCTGGACTGGCTCACCGGAGATGGCTCGCCGAAGGACGTGCTTCTTCTTTGGAGCCAGGGCTCCTCATGCAGCTGCTCCTCGGCTGCATCTTCAGCAGATGGGCCCCCAGCAGCTGCACCACTATGCTCTCTGGCAGGCTCCCCCTGCTCGGCGAAGTCCTCCTCTGCGCTGGCTTCGTCTTCCATGAAGCTGACGCTGCCAGCCTCCTCGGCAAGGGCTGCCTCTTCCGCCTTGCTGGCAATGTACGCCACCTCTTCGTCGGTGGTGGGGCGGATGAAATTCGTCTCTTCCTGAACGGTCTCCTCCAACAGGTTGTCAAAGAAATCCTTCACCTGCTCCGCGGATGGTTCAACCCAAGTTTGATCAAGGCCATGGGCGTTCAACGCCGGCATCATGGCGATGATCGAGTTCAGAGCGGTGTTGTTGCAGAGGGGAATGATGCTTGCCGACAACTTGTACTTGGCGTCGACCTTGAACATCTTGTGGTAGAGGGCCGCGTGCTGCATTACCGTCCGGCTGTTGTTCAGACCAGGGAGCGGCCTCATGATATCTGCCGTGTTTTGGTACTCTCAAGCCGGTCTCCCTTTGTTCTTCAGAGGGGCGATGCGGCGGCGGAGGAAGTCGGTGCCAATCATCTCGATTGTGAGCCCGACAGCTTCGAGGCGCTTGATCCTGTCGACTGTGATCGTGAGTGCTACCTCTTGAGCTTGCGTTGGTTTTTCCCTTGAAGAGGAAAGGGTGATGCAGCAAAGTAGCGTAAGTATTTCCCTCAGTTTTGAGAACCAAGGTATCAACTAGTAGGAGACAACGCGCAAGCCACCGAATATCTGCACAAACAAACACCAACCTTGCACCCAACGCGATAAAGGGGTTGTCAATCCCTTCACGGTTATTTGCGACATGAGATCTGATAGAGATGGATAAACGGTTAAAGTAATGTTTTTGGTATTTTTGGTTTATGAAACGGAAAGTAAAATATTGCAAATAAAGTAAATAGGAAACTAGAATTGTAGATCGGAAACTTATAAGATGGAAAATATACCCGGGGGCCATAGATTTCACTAGAGGCTTCTCTCAAGATAGAGAATATTATGGTGGGTGAACAAATTACTTCCGAGCAATTGATAGAAAAGCGCAAAGTTATGACGATATCTAAGGCAATGATCATGAACATAGGCATCACGTCCGTGTCAAGTAGACCGAAACAATTCTGCAACTACTACTATTACTCCACACATCGACCGCTATCCAGCATGCATCTAGAGTATTAAGTTCATAAAGAATGAAGTAACGCCTTAAGCAAGATGACATGATGTAGAGGAATTAACTCAAGTATTATGATGAAAACCCCATCTTTTTATCCTCGATGGCAACAATACAATACGTGCCTTGCTGCCCCTCATCACTTTGGGAAAGGACACCGCAAGATTGAACCCAAAGCTAAGCACTTCTCCCATTGCAAGAAAAACCAATCTAGTTGGCCAAACCAAATCGATAGTTCGAAGAGACTTGCAAAGATATCAAATCATGCATATAAGAATTCAGAGAAGATTCAAATAATATTCATAGATAAGCTTATCATAAATCCACAGTTCATCGGATCTTGGCAAACACACTGCAAAAGAGTATTAAATCGAATAGATCTCCAAGAACATCGAGGAGAACTTTGTATTCAGAATCAAAGAGAGAGAAGAAGCCATCTAGCTACTAGCTATGGACCCGTAGGTCTGTGGTAAACTACTCACGCATCATCGGAGAGGAAATTGTGTTGATGTAGAAGCCCTCCGTGATCGAATCCCCCTTCGACAGGATGCCGAAAAAGGCCCCAAGATGGGATCTCACGAGTATAGAAGGTTGCGGCGGTGGAAAAGTGGTTTCGTGGCTCCCCTGGAGGTTTTTGGGGTATAAGAGTATATATAGGAGGAAGGTCTAGGTCAGGGGGTCACCAAGGTTTTCGTGGCTCTTTTGACTTGCACTCCAAGTCTCCTGGGTGTCTTCTGGTCCAAGAAAAATCATCGCGAAAGTTTTATTCTGTTTGGAATCCATTTGGTATTCCTTCTCTGCGAAACTCTAAAACAAGGAAAAAACTGAAACTGACACTGCGCTCTAGGTTAATAGGTTAGTCCCAAAAATCATATAAAATAGCATATTAATGCATATAAAACATCCAAAACAGATAATATAATAGCATGGAACAATCAAAAATTATAGATACGTTGGAGACGTATCAGTGAGCTCCTTGTCTCGAGGGTCGAGGGTGCTCCACCCATTGCCACAGGTCAGCTTCATTTGCCAGGGCAGACAGAACGGCTGCGGATCTTCCTCCGAGATCCAGCACCACCGGCGATGCGGTTCGAAGCTACGTCGGTATTTCCCCAAAGAGGAAGGGATGATGCAGCACAACAATGGTAGGTATTTCCCTCAGTTATGAGATCAAGGTTATCGAACCAGTAGGAGAACCAAGCAACACAACCTAAACAGCACCTACACACAAATAATAACTACTCGCAACCCGACGTGTAAAAGGGGTTGTCAATCCCTTTCGGGTAGCGGCGCCCAAGATAGGCAAACGGACGTGAGATAAAATTGTAGTAGATTGATAGATCGAACGCCAAATAAAATAAATGAGACTAAAATGCAGCAAGGTTTTTTCGTATTTTTGGTTTAATAGATCTGAAAATAAAAGTCAAATAAAATAGATCGCAAAGGCTAATAATATGAGAAAGAGACACGGGGGCCGTAGGTTTCACCAGTGGCTTCTCTCGAGAAAAATAGCAAACAGTGGGTAAACAAATTACTGTTGGGCAATTGATAGAACTTCGAATACTCATGACGATATCCAGGCAATGATCATTACATAGGCATCACGTCCAAGATTAGTAGACCGACTCCTGCCTACATCTACTACTATTATTCCATACATCGACCGCTATCCAGCATGCATCTAGTGTATTAAGTTCATGGAGAAACGGAGTAATGCAATAAGAACGATGACATGATGTAGACAAGATCTATCTATGTAGAGACAAACCCCGTCGTTTTACCCTTAGTAGCAATGATACATATCTGTCGGTTCCCCTTCTGTCACTGGGATCAAGCACCATAAGATCGAACCTACTACAAAGCACCTCTTCCCATTGCAAGATAAATAGATCAAGTTGGCCAAACAAAACCCAAATATCGGAGAAGAAATACGAGGCTATAAGCAATCATGCATAAAAGAGATCGAAGACACTCAAATACTTTCATGGATATAAAAAGATAGATCTGATCATAAACTCAAAGTTCATCGATCCCAATAAACACACCGCAAAAAGAGTTACATCATATGGATCTCCAAGAGACCATTGTATTGAGAATTCAGCAAGAGAGAGGAAGCCATCTAGCTACTAACAACGGACCCGAAGGTCTACAAAGAACTACTCACGCATCATCGGAGAGGCACCAATGGAGGTGGTGAACCCCATCTGTGATGGTGTCTAGATTGGATCTGGTGGTTTTGGCCTCTGCGGCGGCTGGAATTGATTTACGTCGACTCCCCTAGGGTTTCTGGAATATTGGGGTATTTATAGAGCAAAGAGGCGGTCCGGGGGGCACCCGAGGTGGGCACAACCTACTAGGGCGCGCCTGGGCCTCCTGGCTTGCCCTCGTGGGTTGTGCTCCCCTCGGAGCACCCCGTCAGGCGCAACCATGGCCCATTGGTTGTCTTCTGGTCCATAAAAAATCTCCTTGAAGTTTCGTTGCATTTCGACTCCGTTTGGAATTGATTTCCTGCTATGTAAAAAACATGCTGAAAACAGCAACTGGCACTTGGCACTATGTCAATAGGTTAGTACCATAAAATGATATAAATGACTATAAAATGATTATAAAACATCCAAGATTAATAATATAACAGCATGGAACAATAAAAGATTATAGATACGTTGGAGACGTATCAACATCCCCAAGCTTAACTCCTACTCATCCTCGAGTAGGTAAGTGATAAAAACAGAATTTTTGATGTGGAATGCTGCCTAACATGTCATATCATATTCTTTTCTTTATAGCACGGACTTTTGGACTTTTATATTGTTCAAAGCAATAGTCTAGTTTTGACATGACAACTTAAATACTCAAGCATATCAACAAGCAACCATGTCTTTCAAAATATCAACGCTAAAAGAAGCTATCCCTAGCCCATCATGCTCAATCATTGATCCATTCATGAAACACACTTGCATATTAACTACACCCTATACTCAAGTACGATCATATTGCCTCCTAGTTGGTGCTTTTATAAGAGAATATGGAGACTCAAATTCAAAAAATAAAAATTGTATAAAGTAAAAGAAAGGCCCTTCGCGGAGGGAAGTATGGATTTGTAGAGGTGCCATAGCTCAAAGAAAAAAACTTAGAGATAAAAACATTTTGGGAGGTGTGTCTTTCCCACCAACGAAAATGACTTAGAGTTCCCAACACTTTCCATGCTAGATATATCATAGGCGGTTCCCAAATAGAAAATAAAGTTTATTCCTTATTCAACCATGCTTACACTTTCCATGGCTAGTCATACCCACGGTTGCCTTCCATACCAACACTTTCTAAGGAATTTATTATTTGACAACATAAAGTAAATTCATTTTTCATTTTGAGACTGGGCATCCCTAATACCTTTGCCTTACTCTCGTGCAATGACAAGTGAATAAGCACTCATCGTGAGAATAACACATCTAGCATGGAAAATATTAGCCACCCCTCACACCGCTCATGACAGTCTGAACACACAAAAGAGAAGTTTAATTTGAAAATTAGAGATGGCACATACAAATTTGCTTAGAACGGCAAAAGAATATCGCATATAGGTAGATATAGTGGACTCATGTGGCAAAACTGGTTTAAAGGTTTCTGGATGCACAAGTAGTGATCATACTTAGTGCAAAATGAAGGCTAGCAAAAGATCGAGAAGCGACCAACCAAGAAATGAATAAACTCATAAGCGAGCATTAAGCATAATTAACACCGAATAATGCACCACAAGTAGGATATAATTTCATTGCATAATTATTGACTTTCGTGCTTGCATAGGGAATCACAAACCTTAACTCCATTATTCTTACTAAAGCATAATTACTAATCAACATAACTCACATATCACATCATAATATCTCATAACTATTACTAAGAATCAAGTTTATTTTGTCCAATGGTCTTCATGAAAGTTTTTATTATATCCTTCTTGGATATCTATCACTTTGGAACTAATTTTCATGTGTTGCTTTTGATAAACTCAAACAAATATAAGTGAAGATCATGAACATAATATTTATTTCTCTCAAATTAATTTAAGTGAAGCAAGAGAGAATTTCTTGAAAATTTTACTAACTCTCAAATAAATCTAAGTGAAGCCAGAGAGCATTTCTTCAAAAATACTAAAACACACCGTGCTCAAAAAGATATAAGTGAAGCACTAGAGCATGTCCATAGCTCATAAAAATTTAAGTGAAGCATAGAGAGCAATTCTAACAAGTCATGACATAATTTTGGCTGTCTCAAATAGATGTGTCCAGCAAGGAATAAATACTTAAAACACAAAATAAAACAAGCAAAGACTCATATGATACAAGACGCTCCAAGCAAAACACATAGTATGTGACGGATAAAAATATAGCTTCGAGTAAAATACCGATGGTCGTTAGAAGAAAGAGGGGATGCCACTCGGAGCATCCCCAAGCTTAGTTGCTTGCTCTCTTTTGGATAATATCATGGGATGCCGGGGCATCCTCAAGCTTAGGCTCTTCTTACTCCTTATTCCTTCATTCATCGTAAGATAACCCAAAACTTGAAAACTTCAATCACACAAAACTCAACAAAACCTTCGTGAGATCCGTTAGTATAAGAAAACAAATCACTACTATAAGTACTATATAAAACCAATTCATATTTTGTTCTTGCATTACATCTACTGTATTCCAACTTTCTATGGCAAAAACTCATCAAAGAAAACCATAGAGCCATAAAAAAAAGCACACAACACAAAGAAAACAGAATCTGTCAAAACAGAACAGTCTATAGCAATCTGGATATTTCGAAAACTTCTGGAACTCAAAAAAATCTGAAAAATTAGGACGACCTGAGCAATTTTTATATTAATCTTCTGCAAAAAGAATTGGCATTTTATCACGCTCTGGTAAAAATGAGAATTGTTTTCATGAGAGAAAAAGTTTCTGTTTTTCAGCAAGATCAAACAACTATCACCCAAGAAGATCCTAAAGGCTTTACTTGGCACAAACACTAATTTAAACAAAAAAACACAATCATAATAGTAGCATAATTGTGCAAAGACTCAAGAACAGAAAAGCAAAAGGCAAAAATAAATTTTATTCATTGGGTTGCCTCCCAACAAGCGCTATAGTTTTACGCCCTTAGCTAGGCATAAAGCAAGGATCTAAGTTTTGTCATTCTTGTTCTTTTGAAAGCAAAAGGAAAATTTCCTCTCAATGGCATTTAATTTTCTATTTTGTGAAAGCACATGGCCATTGATAGCAGAAAAAAGATTAAGCACGTTGAGAAAATTCGTATCTAAACTAGCCTTCATCTCTTTAATTATTTCATTTTGAGAAAAGCACATAAGGGTAGTTGATTCAACATTTTCTTCTTTGGGGTGCCCAAATATGGTTTTCGTCTTTTCATAAGTATCAATGGCAGCCCCTTCAAGAAAACCATTTTCAAATATAGAATCCAAAACTTGCTTGAAGGAAGAAGGTAAACCAACATAAAAACTTTTCAAGTATATCTCTATCTGATATTGAGGCACATAGTTAGCTCGAATTCTCAACAGCCTATCCCAAGCATCTTTCAAAGATTCATTAAGCAAATAACGAAAAATTTCGGGATCATGTTCATCACAATTGTTAAGATTTTCCTTAACAACCTCGGTAGATCCTTCCATAGCATCATTGTTTATGAGCTTAGAGAGGACAGAGGGGCTATCCAAAGCATTAAAACTCGGAAGAAAACTCTTAGCCTTTTTAGGAGCGATCATGGCGAGAAAACGACGAGCGGAAAAGAGGGGCGAATAAAACGGCAAATTTTTGTGAAGTGGGGGAGAGGAAAACGAGAGGCAAATGACAAATAATGTGAATTGCGAGGAGATGAGAATTGTGATTAGGAACCTGATATATGTTTGAAGATCCTCTCCGGCAATGGCGCCAGAAATTCCTTTTGATGCGGCTCGAAGCTACGTCGGTATTTCCCCAAAGATGAAGGAATGATGCAGCACATCAGCGATACGTATTTCCCTCAGTTATGATACCAAGGTTATCGAACCAGTAGGAAAACCAGGAAACACAACGTAAACAACACCTGCACACAAATAACAACTACTCGCAACCCGACGTGTAAAAGGGGTTGTCAATCCCTTTCAGGTAGCGGCGCCCAAGATAGGCAAACAGACGTGAGATAAAATTATAGTAGATTGATAGATCGAACGCCAAATAAAATAAATTAGAATAAAACGCAGCAAGGTATTTTTGGTTTAATAGATCTGAAAATAAAAGGCAAATAAAATAGATCGTAAAGGCAAATAATATGATAAAGAGACCCGTGGGTCGTAGGTTTCACTATTGGCTTCTCCCGAGAAAAATAGCAAATGGTGGGTAAACAAATTACTGTTGGGCAATTGATAGAACTTCAAATACTCATGACGATATCCAGGCAATAATCATTACATAGGCATCACGTCCAAGATTAGTAGACTGACTCCTGCCTGCATCTACTACAATTACTCCACACATCGACCGCTATCCAACATGCATCTAGTGTATTAAGTTCATGGAGAAACGGAGTAATGCAATAAGAACGATGACATGATGTAGACAAGATCTATCTATGTAGAGACAGACCCCATCGTTGTATCCTTAGTAGCAACGATACATACGTGTCGGTTGCCCTTCTATCACTGGGATCAAGCACCGTAAGATCGAATCCACTACAAAGCACCTCTTCCCATTGCAAGATAAATAGATCAAGTTGGCCAAACAAAACCCAAATATCGGAGAAGAAATACGAGGCTATAAGCAATCATGCATAAAAGAGATCAAAGAAACTCAAATACTTTCATGGATATAAAAGATAGATTTGATCATAAACTCAAAGTTCATTGATCCCAACAAACACACCGCAAAAAGAGTTACACCATATGGATCTCCAAGAGACCATTGTATTGAGAATTCAGTGAGAGAGAGGAAGCCATCTAGCTACTAACTACGGACCCGAAGGTCTACAAAGCACTACTCACGCATCATCGGAGAGGCATCAATGGAGGTGGTGAACCCCATCCGTGATGGTGTCTAGATTGGATCTAGTGGTTCTGGACTCTGCGGCGGCTGGAATTGATTTTCGTCGACTCCCCTAGGGTTTATAGAATTTTGGGGTATTTATAGAGCAAAGAGGCGGTCCGGGGGCACCCAAGGTGGACACAACCCCACCAGGGCACGCCTGGGCCTCCTGGCGCACCCTGGTGGGTTGTGCTCCCCTCGGAGCACCCCCCAGACGCATCCTTGGCCCATTGGTTGTCTTCTGGTCCATAAAAAATCTCCGTGAAGTTTCGTTGCATTTGGACTCCGTTTGTTATTGATTTCCTGCGATGTAAAAAACATGCAGAAAATAGCAACTGGCACTTGTCACTATGTCAATAGGTTAGTACCAAAAAATGATATAAAATGACTATAAAATGATTATAAAACATCCAAGATTGATAATATAACAGCATGGAACAATAACAAATTATAGATACGTTGGAGACGTATCAACCGACCCCGCCACTCATCCCACTTTTCGCGCCAGAGACCGTCTGGATACGTCTCCTTGTTCCATGCCCTTGGAATCCAGGCAACAGGCCGAAAAGGGCCTCTCCCGGCTGGATGCGAGGAATGAAGAAGTGGCGGAAAAGGGCTGTGTTGGGGACCACTCTGGCGAAGTTTTCACAGAGGTGGGGAAAGACAGACATACATGCTACGGAATTCGGTGTAAAATCCAGAAGGTGGATGCCAAATGTGTACATGATGTTGATAAAGAAATCGGAAAACGGAGGGCAGAGCCCACAGTAGAGATAATCAACAAAGAAGGGGGATTTATCTGGAGCGGGCGTGGCGCGGGAAGCAGGGATGACGCGGGTAGCAGGGTGCCCCTTTGTCTCTCTTCCCCACATGCACAGGTACCGATCCCTCAGCGCGCGCGCGTCGAGCGTCAGAGTGAAGACGACGTTCTTATTTTGCATCTTCACCAACTCTCTCTCTCCGGCACATCTTTGCCCTTGCCCGCCGTGGGTGCTTCCTTGCCCTTGCTCGCTTTGGGTGCCATAGCAACAAGGGGAGGGCGGGAGGCCGAGAGTGGTGAGGGCGCGACAACGGCGGACGGAGGAGGAAGCTCTCGTTTGGGCTCAGGGAAGAAGAGCGGTTCCTAGATTGGAATGGGCGAGGGGTAAATGAGCGGCGCCACTGCTGATTCTTCTTTTTATGGGGAAGGCGCAGGGCTGCCTCTTTACTGTTTGATGTGAAGGCGTTTTAGCAGGCGAGCTGCTGCTGCGACCATTCCGCGCACGCGCCCCACGTTGCACACTCAATGCAGATTGTGCGGAAGCACAACAGACGAGATGATTATAACAGTTAAATCCTGTCATGCGTGCCCGTGAACTATTTGGGCCTGGAGCAACGACGCCTCACACTCGTGTGTGACCCAGGCCCGGGGGCTCCTGTCGGTGCACTAAAGTTCGGGCCCTTTAGTACCACGTACTTGTGCACGGGGGGTCGTAGCCATACCCGCGGCAAGGCCTGCCAGGGACAGCTGGGAGAAAATACGAGGCGACCAAGACAGCATCCGGGCCAGTAATCAGATAACAGAAGGCACGTTGAGCCCCCGGCAAGGTCCTTGCCGGGATGGCTCGCGAAGCCCCGGCAATATTCTTGTCGGGATGGTTTGCGAAGCACCGACAAGACCATCACCCTTGAGGTTGAGAGCTCTGACACCATCGACAATGTCAAGACCAAGATCCAGGGGCGTCTGCGTGGTGGCATGCAGATCTTTGTGAAGACCAGAAGGCCAAGTTCCCAGCAAGGCCAGGGACGATTGCGAGGCACCCCCGGCAAGATCCTTGCTGGGGACGTTTGTGAGGCCACGGCAAGGCTCGCACACGGCAAGGTTCCGACGCCCTGCCACCTCTCCAGTGCACCAACTAGCCTGCCTGCCAGGCAAGCACCTGCGTAGTGGCATGCATATCTTCGTGAAGATCCCGCCACCGCTCCAACGCAGCGGCTAGCCAGTCAGCTTGGCATTGCATGCCTTGTCATCCTGGATGCATGTCAAGATAGGGTGAGGCGGCGACGGATGTGACGGGCTCTATTTCCGTTCCCGGTAAAGTTAGGGGGCACGTAAACAGCGCATTTAAAGTGTTTGTCCTAAGACGTCAGTGATAAGCATGTACACTGTAGCAACTTTACACCTCCTGTGTGCCTGTACGCCGCTGTGGATGCCCCTTGGTATAAAAGGAGTCCCAAGGCGATATAGGGAGGGACTTTTGGACTTTTCGGCCCAGTTTGCATGCGTAGCAGCTGGTCGAAGCTCAAGAACACTCAATATACATTAAAAGCAGGACTAGGGTTTTACGCTTGTCAGCGGCCCGAACCTGGGTAAAAATCCTTCTTGTTGATCGTTAGATCTGCTCTTTGTGCAGACTTCTTCCTTGCCAAACCATAGAAGGGATCCACATGATCCCATAGGTGTCGTTTCTCCGACATCTTTGGCGCGCCAGGTAGGGGGTGAAGGTTGTGCAAACCTGATCTAGCAGTTAGCGTGTTGGTTTCTTGATCACCATGTCCCCCAAGAAGAAGGCGATCACGGCGATTGGTTCGTCTGCGGCTGATCCGCCCGTGCCAGCACAGACGACCGATGGGGTAGATGCTGGTGGAGGTGAAGATATCGCGCATCCACGATGTTCTAGCGACCGGAGGCAGGCGAATGGTATCGTCCGCGTCTGCGACGATGACCCGCGCGCCACTGGGTCCAAGGACGGAGCCGTGCTTCCTACGGGTGGCGCAGCGACCTCCAAGACACTTCGCCGCCGCATGCGCCGCGGTCTTCCTGTGTCGTGGCGTGATTTAGCAGCACCACGATGTTGGTGACCCTGAGCGTCCCCACGGAAAGAGCCCTCAACATCATTCTCGAGATGTGCAGGGCCGGCATGCACGCCAAGATGCTGGTGGAAACAGCGCACGGCCGCGGAACCGCGACGGGGCTCCTTCTAACGTGGTTAGAAGTCCGAGCACCTCCCGTTCTTCGCGCCTGTCGCCGCCGCCTACACCAGCCAAAGCGTTGGCACGAGCGCAGCTACTCCTGGATTTCCCTCCCACTGCAGAGAAGCACGACGAATGGAGAGGTGCTATCCAGAGCCTTATTGGTTTCACCAATAAAGGTGGGCACTAGGAGGCAGGTCCTTCGCGGTGGTGGTCCACCGAGCCGGCGCGTGCTGACGGCGGAAGAATTGGATGTGCTGCGGCCATGGTGCACTCTCCTCCACCACGACGACAGCGGTCGCCAGCTCGGCGGGTCGATGCCTGTGATGACGGATCCACGGCGTCATCCGATCAATGAGCTCGCCGCGACCAACGTCAAGTTCTTCGGGAACGGGTCAAAGAAGACGCTCGAACTACCATCGAGCGGCGATGGGAAGCGCGCCATCAGTCTGATAGGCGCGCAGGGCCCACTGTAGACAAGCCTGCGCCGGGGGATTCTGGTGACTTACCTTACGAGGTAGGTTGTCCAGCTTTTACCCATGAGCTGCGGCAGTTCCAGTGGCCCACTTCCCGCACGTTCAAGCGAGAGGTCCCGGAGAAGTACGACAGCAAGACTCATCCGTCGGAGTTCCTGAGCATCTACACCATTGCGATGGAAGTTGTCGGGGCTCAAGACGGCAAGATGCTCGCCAACTACTTCCTGTTGGTACTCAAGCCCAATGCCAGGTTGTGGTTTATGCACCTGCCAGTAGATTCCATCTCTTCTTGGTCGGATCTGTGCCACGAGTTTGTTGGCGCCTTTACCAGAGGCCACCAAGCTCCTGGCCAGGCAAGTGATTTACGTCTCATCCCCTAAAAAGATGGCGAATCCTTGCGCAAATACATACAGAGATTCCGCCGTGTGCAGTACAACATCCCAGATGTTCATCCTGCCGCTGTTATCAGCGCATTTCATCAGAATGTGCGCAACCGCAAGATGCGTGAAGAGCTGGCAATGAACAACGTTAGGGATGTTGCTGGCAATGAAAAATATTAATGTTTACAAAGAAAATGTTAATCACACATACGAAAAATGCTTTAAAATACAATTTGTATGATTTTTTTGATCATGTATTTAAAACATGTTTAATCAAGCATTTGAGAAAAATGTCGAACAAGTATTTTAAAAAATTAATCAAGTACTTAGAAATTGTTAAATGTGTATAAAAAATCTTGACCATGTATTAAAAAAGATATTTTTTAATTATGTATATAAAAAATGTTAATTAGGCATTCAAAAATAATTGAACAAGTATTTGGAAAATGTTAAATGTGTATAAAAAATTGTTAACCATCTATTGAACAAATGATAAAATTTTGATCATGTATTTGGAAAATGTTAAATCAGGCATTTGAAAAATGTTAGATGTGTTTAATAAAATGTTGACCATCTATTAAAAGTGATGAAAATTTTTGGATCATGTATTTAAAAAATGTTAATGAAGCATTCAAAAAAATATTCAACAAGTATTTAAAAAATGCTAGTCAAGCATTTGAAAAATGTTAAATGTGTATATAAAAATTCTTGACCATCTATTACAAAAATGAGGGAAAAAATAGATAATGTATTTAAAAAATTAATTAAGCATTTGAAGAAATGTTGAATAAGTATTTCAGAAAATGTTAATCAAACACTAAAAATATATATCAAATGTGTATAGAAAAATGGTTGACTATGTATTACAAAAATGCTAATCTTGTATAACATAAATATTAATGAAGCATTTAAAAAATATTAAAACATATAGAAAAATGTTAACCCTATATTAATTAATGTTAATCTTGTTATTAAATTTTTTAATGTAGTGTTAAAAAATGTTAAGTTCATTATAGGAATATTGTTGATATTTATGGAAAATGTTAAATGTGTATGAGAAATGTATATTAGATATATACCAAAAAATCATATTGCAAAACAATAAATACCCGAGAGAAAAGAAAAGAAAATTCATGAAAACTGAGAAAGAAAGAAACAACATAGAAGAAAAAAGAAAGAAAATAAAGGAAAGAAACAAGGCATTGAAAACCTAGAAAAAAGAAACAAACCAAAAAAACCAAAGAAAAATGGAAGAAAGCAAAAAAAAAAGGGGAAAATGAGAATGAAACGAAAAACGGTGAAAAAATGTAATTAAAAGAAAAGACAGAAACCAGTGAAAAAGTGCGTAAGAAACAAAGAGATTGGTTAGCAACAAACAAAAAAATGGATAAACTAGCGAGGAAGCAAAGAAAAATCAATAAATAAAAAGAAAGAAAAATCGACAAACCTAGCAAAACCAGCAAACAAAGCGTAGCGAGCGAGCGAATTCCATCGAAGAACTAGTGAACGGAAATAAGCATGAAACTAGGCCGGCCCAATAGGTACATCGCAGTGGACACCTTCAGCGAGAATTGAGATATAGGGTGTGTTTGATTGCCTAGGTGGCTCTAGCCTTTATCGCATGAGGGATATTGGCTGAGCGTGGCCTGGTTGAGGCGATGCAAGGATGAGACAAGGTTTATGTTTGGTGGACTGTACGATACTGCTGCTCGAGACATGTTGTATACGACATATGTTGTTTGGTAGGCTGCACTAGTGATTAATTCTGTTAACTCTTCGCCATACTCCTGTTTGGCACACTAAGCACCAAGTTCATACGCCTTCTCGCGTGGGCCGGTGCAACACACATGAATTGATGTGTCGTTTGGATCGATCGTCCCTTTCACTAGCTCGGTTGGACTTCCTAATCCTCCTTGTACGTGGTAGAAAACCACATAACACGAAGCACCTTGTCCCCGCGCGCAAACTTGGGATGGCCCAAGTGAGGGGCGGGGCTCCCCAATTTTTTTACCTTCCTATTTTTTCATCTTTAAAAAGTTCCAAGATTTTAAAAATGTTCACGACTTCAAAATAAATAAAAATCTTGATATAAAAAAGTTCATGATTTGAAAGACATTTTTTTAGTTCAGATGATCAACTTTTGAAATTTTTATGAAATATTTTTTAACATTGACAAACATTTTTTATATTTGCAGAAGAAATTTTGAATTCGATGAACATTTTCTAGAATTTGATGACCAAATTTTAATTAAAGTTCATTTTACTAATTCGATGAACATTTTCGAATAGGATGAATTGTTTGAATATTCATGAACATCTTTTGAATTTGATGATCATTTTTTGAATTCGGTGAACAAATTTTGATTTGATGAACTTTTTTGAATTTCATGAACAATTTTGGGGTTCTTTTTGTTTTTAGTTAAGTGAATAAGTTTTGAAAATGAATGGACATTTAAAAAAAAGTAAAGTACAAGGAAAAGGGAAAAATGAAAAAAAAATAGAAATACAATAAAAAAGGAAGAGAGAAAAACAAAAAACCAATAGGAAAAACACATAAGAAAGAAAAGTAGTCGGCTTTAGAACCTTCCTAAAAATGGTGGTATCAAGGCACGAGAAAAACACTAATACTGGTCGGCTTATTTGTGAGCAAGGGGGTGATCGTGTTGTGCGTTACTTGACTATTCCCCGACCTACATGGAGGATAGGAACCTCAAGATCAACCCTGCTAAAAAAGTTGGACTGATTGACCGGCTAGCCTTTTGACCATTGACCATTTGATAGTTGACCATATGAGTATTAACTATTTTAGAAAGGGCCATTTGCATTTCATCCCCTGACTCGAACCATCTACTTAGATTTATTCCTTAAAATAAATCTTGTGCTCCAATTTGCCCGTCTTATGTTAAGTGCGCTTATAGAAATGCCCTTGCATATATTATCTGTCTTGCCAAAGGCCTTTGACCATGGTCAAAGGCCTTTGAGTGGACGGAAAATATATGAAAGGGCATTTCTGTAAGCGCATTTGACGAAAGAGGGGCAAATTTTAGCATATGGTTATTTTAGGGGTAAATATGAGAGTGGACGCAAATTAGGGGCATAAATGTAAATGTCCCTTTCAAAAATAGTTTATTAAATTGAAAAAGTTCATGCATTTTTAAAAACTTCAGTGGTTTGAAATATAATTTGAATTTGAAAACTATTCGCGGATTTGGAAAATTCACAAATTGAAAATTGTTCTTCTATTTGAAAAAAGTTTCAATAATTTGATAAAACATTGACAAAATATAAAAATATACAAGAATTTATAAAAAGTTTGTGGATTTTGAAAAAGAGTTCACAAATTTGAAATGAAATTCATGAATTTGAAAAATGTTCACGAACTTGACAGAGGTTTACGGATTTGAAAAATAGTCATGAACTTGAAAAGAGTTTGCGGATTGGAAAAACGTGCATGAAATTGGAAAATGTTCAAGAATTTGAAAATTCTTTGCGACATTCAGAAAATATTATGAAATTGAAAAAAAAGAAGATGATGGAAATTAAAAATGGAAAAATTGAAAACAACAAGAAAAGGAAAACCATAAAATAAAAAATAAAAGGAAAAGGAAAAACAAAAAACAAAAAGAAAAAAGGAAAAGGAAAACGAGAACAAAGAGGAAAAAAGTTGGTTTAACATATGTTCACGGTCTCTCGTGTATTTTATTTATTGGTGTGCTCGCGGGATAGGGATGTAAGATGAGATTTTCAGCTAGTTTCTCGCGCCTCCTTTTGCTTCCGTGCTTATGAGAGAAGATAATGTAAGGCATGTTGATCCATATGCACAATCGCCTTAGAATTAATAATATAAGATCTAAACCTATCACAAGCAAAGACAATAGCAAGTAATTCTTTTTCAGTAGTGGCCAAGTGCCTTTGATCATCATCCAAACTCCTGCTAGCATAAAAGACAACGTTAAGTTTCTTCTCATCCTACTGCCCTAAGACAACTCCAATGGCATAATTGCTAGCATCACATCCCAAACGGTTCATCCCACTTGGGAGGTTGCATGATCGGGGCGGTGATCAAGGCATCCCTTAGCTTTTCATAAACTGATACACATTCCTCATAGAAAGAATACGTAACGTCTTTCTGCAAGAGATTACTAAGTGGCTTTGACAGTTTAGAGAAATCTCGAATGAACCGCCTATAAAAACTTGCATGTTCAATAAAAGTTTGCATCCCTTTTGCATCTTGAGGATAGGGTAAATTTTCTTTTACGTCGATTCTCTCTTGGTTTATTTCGAAACTCTTACCGAAAACTCTATGGCCGAAGACCACACCTTCGGTAACCATAAAGTAGCACTTCTCCCAATTCAATACGTAACCTGTTTCCTCACATCTCTTCGAAACTTTCATGAGATTGTAAAAAACAGTGGTAAAATGAAATGCCTTGGACATAGATGTTGTCCATGAACACTTCGACAATTCGTTCACCAAAATCAGAAAAGGTAATATAAGCATATATTTGAAACGAAGATGTCCTACTTCATAAAATCAAAGGGCATCGTGCGATAAGTATATCTACCATAGGGACATGTGAAAGTGGTATTTTTTTGACCTTCCAGTCGAATGGGTGATGATCCTTCTGAGTCCATTTATTTAATTTCACATTTCACACATACACGCACACGCACACGCAGACGCACCATATTCGTAACGTTTCTAGTAGGGACTAGATCGTAATCTTCATTAGACACAATGGAAATACCTCCTTTCTTGGGAATACAATGCACCGGACTAACCCATTTACTATCAGATACTGGAAAAATTACACCAACATTGAGTAGAAGGATTACCCCCTTTCTTACCATGTTTTTGGAATGGGGATTCAACCTTCTCTGACTTTCAATGACTGGTTTAGCCCCTTCTTCTATAGGAATGTCGTGTGAATAGATAGATGGGCTCACCCCCTTAACATCCTTCATGGAATATCCCAAAGCTTTCCGATGTCTTTTTAACACCAATAAGAGTTTTTCTTTCTCTTTTCCTAAAAGGTTAATATTAACAAGAACAAGATTTTTTTTAGTGCCTTATGTTTGTCTAACTTCAAACACCGCACACCGGTCAGGCTGGGCGTTTATGCTGATTTTGCCAGGTCCGGTTGGGTGATACTTTTCTGTCTGGGTAAGCTGCCCGGACGTTTGAGATGGATATGGGTTCCGATTGTACATGCTCTTAGGCTGTTATCCAGTACTCCTAGTTTAGGACGAAACTCTCGTAGCTACGAAGAAGAGATGCCGAAATAAAACCAGTGGTTAACTCTTAACCAATCATGTACTGCCATTGAGCATCCGAGCTCGCGAGCCGGCATGTCCCCCATATCTTCCCTCCATTCCCATAACGAAGACATAACAAGGCGCAGATGAAACAAAATATGTAGTAGCAGTACTTGTCATGCTCTCATGTGTCAAAATCAACGGAGCGTGGAGACCATGGCACCGGTCCTTTGTACTAGAAAAGGACCTATCGTGTGTGTTTAGTGAAGACAAGGACGCCAATACTCGTGGAGCACGCTGAGCCAGAATCACGCCCTCCATTTGACACGTGCACCTATCGCATAATCACACGATGTAGCGTTTGTATGGCCCCACTGCCGGCCACCTCCTCCTCACCATCTACCAACCCAGCTGGAGCCTGCACTGGCCCCCAGTATTCAATCTCGACAGATCAGATCAGACCAGACGCGCAAACCACACGCATAAATAATTTCCTTACCGCCAATCGGCAAGCCAGCCACGATCCTCCAGTCCACTCCAGCCCTCGCCGGTCGCCACCACGACTGATTTCGCCATGGCGATGGCGCCGCCGCAGCTCCTCCTCCTCCTCGCCCTGGTTGCCTACCTGAGCCTCGTCTCTGCCGCCCCGTCGCTCCGGCCTCTCCCGCGCACCGACGACGACGGCCCTGCGCGGGCCACCGGCAGCTCCTCCTCGTCTTCGGAGCGAGGCGTGGGCGCGCGGACGTGCTGGTACACGGTGCAGATCAAGACGAGCTGCTCGTCCCCGGCGCGCACGTCGGACGCGATCAGCCTGGCGTTCGGGGACGTGTACCGCGACGAGGTGTACGCGGCGCGGCTAGGCGGCGCCGCCGGCGCGTTCGACCGGTGCGCCACCGACACGTTCAAGATCGGCGGGCCCTGCGGGTACGGCGTCTGCTACCTCTACCTCCGCCGCGCCGGCCGCACCGGGTGGACGCCCGAGTGGGTCAGGGTGTACGAGCCCACCGCCCCCAGCGCGCCCTCCACCTTCCGCTACGGCGACCCGCTCCCCAACAACGTCTGGTACGGCTTCAACCGCTGCCCGCGCCTCGCCTCCTCCTCCTCGTCGTCTTCTTCCTCTGCTGCTGGTGCTGCACAGGCGATGTAGCCATGGTCGGAGCAGGTCGTGGGACTCGTGTATGTATGATGGTTTGTGGATCGACCACGGCGTCTGCCATAGTTGTTAAAAATTACTACATGTGGATTCATTTCTGCTGTGCGTGAGTGATTGCGGCGTGCGCCTGTAATAATCCCGATCGAGATGAACTGCTATATGGTACCACGGATAAACATCTCTGTTTTTTGGAATCATGCATTGTACCCCCCGACATTGGCATGCACCTGCGATGTTGCTACCATTCGAATTGTTTCATCGCGTGAACTATGGAAGCATATGCTTCGCACGAAGTCAACGGATCCACAGCGTACACAATGCCAATGATCGATCTGGATCCGCTTCCAAGTCAACAATCTGTTTGGAGAGGGGGAGACATCCTGCGATGCCATAAAAATCAAAGTTATATGTTTCACAAAAGGAAAACGATTCTACCCGGCCGACAGGCCGAGTCTTCCGCCGGTCGCGCACGGGTCGTCAGATCCATCCCGATCCAAAGGACCTCGTTGCGCCACCCCCCACCCCCCCCCGCCCCACCCCCGCGAAACCACCCCAGGTGCTTCTAGCACGGGTTTTGTTGCAACATTTGTATAGAGGGTGGGGCTTTTTTTTCACTATCAGAGAGAGAGAGAGAGAGAGAGAGAGAGAGAGAGAGAGAGAGAGAGAGAGAGAGAGAGAGAGAGAGAGAGAGAGAGAGAGAGAGAGAGAGAGAGAGAGAGAGAGAGAGAGAGAGAGAGAGAGAGAGAGAGAGAGAGAGAGAGAGAGAGAGAGAGAGAGAGAGAGAGAGAGAGAGAGAGAGAGAGAGAGAGAGAGAGAGAGAGAGAGAGGAGGGGCTTTCGGCGCCCAGAGGGTGACGACTTCGGCAACAACAGGAGATAGGGAGCGGCGTCCCTGAGGGAGTCCTGGACTAGGGGGTCCCCGGGGTGCCGGCTCATCTCACATGGGCCGGACTGTTGGGCCGCACCGTGTCCGGTCGAAGACCTTTGTGCCTTGATGTGTACCCCAAGTTAAGGTAGAAGATCTGGAGATTCCTTGATGTAACCGACTATCTATAAACCTTAGTACCACTGGTGTCTATATAAACGACGAGTTTTAGTCCATAGAGACTAAGAGAACGATCACCATCCTATTAGCCAGGGTTTAGTTCCTCTAATCTCGAGGTAGATCTACTCTGTAACCCTCATATACACAAGCAATATAATCAAGCAAGACATAGGGTATTACCTCCTAAAGAGGGCCCGAACCTGGATAAATATCGTGTTCTGCGTCCCTTGTTCCCCGTCGATCCAAGATCCATAGTTTGGGACCCCTTACCCGAGATCCGCCGGTTTTGACACCGATATTGGTGCTTTCATTGAGAGTTCGGTTGTCGGATCGACGGAAGGATCGATGGCCACCGATGCCAGGGACGTCGCATCCCCTGGCCGGGCTCTTGCGCCCGGCGACATTAAGCCGCATACTTATCCATCCAGTCCCCCAGGCCAGGATGGAAATTTCACCCTCGGACAGAGAATCAGGTGGGAGCCTAGAGTTCACCGCGATCGCTGAGGAGACCTTACTCTTGCTAAGCTGTCGTCTCCCCTCTGGAAACCCGCATATCCCGACGCTTTGAATTCGGAGGCGAAGACCAACGATATACGAAACCTGGCCCTAGACCCGGATTTCGTCAATTTGTCGTCCGGACACCGTCCAGACACTGTCTCGAACAAACCCGAAGCGGCCTCACTTCGAATCAGCCTCGAATACTCAGGAAGCATGGACCCGGCGGACCTCTCGTCCGCAAACGATCTTCTAGATCGGATCCGGGCCATGGGAGTCTCCGACGTCAATCCTCGGTCTACGACCGGATTGGGCTCAAACCCGACAATAGGGAAATTCACACCTCGCCTGTCACGCACTTCGTCGCCACCATTGAAGAATTGGCCGAAGGATCGCTATCGCCGAAGCTCATAACAAGTTACGTCCGAATCAACGATCGGGCTTCGAGCCCCGAAGAAGGTCCGGATCCAAACTCCGATCTAAAACATGACCCTAAGTCTCCGACGTCGCCCGCTGACAGTGCGGATGCCGGACCCAACATGTCAAGTGCTTCAGGGGTCGCGGATACTACCACCAAAGTTCAGGACACGCAATTTCCTCTCACCCACCACCCACGTCGCGTACTCCCCAGACAATTCGGGTCCTCCGGACATATGGGATTTGATGTAGTGAAGCAGCAGCCTAGAGAGACGGTCCATCACTACTGGGCTAGAATCCTCTTGGTACAAGAAAAAAATCATAAGTTACCGCGAACAAGACATAATTGCGGCCTTTCGGTCAAACTATCAAGACGAAGGGATTTTAAACGCCCTCGCCCGTCGACGCGTGCAAAGCCTCACCAAATTATTAGACTTGGTACACAAATACTACGCCATGGAGAGCACCTGGAAGGAACAACAAATGCGCGTGGAGTCAAACCACACCAAACAGTCAAGCGCAATCCGGGACAAGCGTACATATGCACCACGGTCGCCTGAGGACGAGCCCGTCGAAAAAAGAAACAGATTCCTCGCCGGATCCAGATCGGTCCTGGACGAGTTATTGGATAAGCCATGTCCCATACACTCAGCCCTGTTAAACACAAATCCAACTCACATGCTTCGAGCTTGTTGGGGGTTAGAAAGGTGATACGTCCATTTTGCATCATGTTTTGCTACTATTATTCAGTATGTTTTTATGCATAATAATGCTTTATGGAGTAATTCCGATGCCTTTTCTCTCATAATATGCAAGGTTTACACAAAGAGGGAGAATGCCGGCAGCTGGAATTCTGAACTTGAAAAGCTACGTGAGAGCTACCTATTCTGCACAACTCTAAATGAGCTGAAATTTTATGGAGAATTTTTTTGGAATATATGAAAAGTACTAGAGCAAATAACTACCAGAGGAGGCAACCCTGGTGAGCACAAGACACCAGGGCGCTCCTAGGCCCCCAGGCGCACCCTGGTGGGTTGTGCCCTCCTCGGCCCACCTCCGGTCCCCATATTATTGTATATAATTCATTTTGACCTAGAAAAAAAATAAGAGGAGGACTTTCGGGAGCACTTGGGCAGGAGCACTTTTGCCCTCCGGCGGAGCGATTCCACCGGGGGAACTTCCCTCCCGGAGGGGAAATCGAAGCCATCGTCATCACCAAACCCTCTCATCTTTGGAAGGCCAACCTCCATCAACATCTTCAACAACACCATCTCCTCTCACACCCTAGTTCATCTCTTGTGTTCAATTTTTGTATCGGACACTCAGATTGTACCTGTGGTGACTAGCAGTGTCACTTACATCTTGTAGTAGATTACTATATGGTTTATTTGGTGGAAGATTATATGTTCAGATCCATTATGCTATTTAATACCCCTCTGATCTTGAGCATGATTATCATTTTGAGTAGTTACTTTTATTCTTGAGGTTACAGGAGAAATCTTGTTGCAAGTAATCATGTGAACTTGATATGTGTTTGATATTTTGATGATATGTATGTTGTGATTCCGTTAGTGGTGTCATGTGAATGTCGACTACATGACACCTCATCATATTTCGGCCTAAGGGAATGCATTGTGGAGTAGTTATTAGATGATGGGTTGCTAGAGTGACAGAAGCTTAAACCCTAGTTTATGCGCTATTTCGTAAGAGACTGATTTGGATCCAAAAGTTTAATGCTATGCTTAGATTTTATCTTAATACTTTTCGCGTAGTTGCAGATGCTTGCGAGGAGGTTAATCATAAGTAGGAGGTTTGTTCAAGTAAGAACAACATCTAAGCACTGGTCCACCCACATATCAAATTATCAAAGTAGCGAACACAAATCGAATCAACATGATGAAAGTGACTAGATAAAATTCCCGTGTACCCTCAAGAACGCTTTCGCTATTATAAGAAACTATTTTGGCTTGTCCTTTGACACAAAAGGATTGGGCTACCTTGCTGCATGATGACCCACAAGTATAGGGGATCTATCGTAGTCCTTTCGATAAGTAAGAGTGTCGAACCCAACGAGGAGCAGAAGGAAATGATAAGCGGTTTTCAGCAAGGTATTCTCTGCAAGCACTGAAATTATCGGTAACAGATAGTTTTGTGATAAAGTAATTTGTAATGGGTAATAAGTAACAAGTGTAAATAAAGTGCAGCAAGGTGGCCCAATCCTTTTTGTAGCAAAGGACAAGCCTGGACAAACTCTTATATAGAGAAAAGCGCTCCCGAGGACACATGGGAATTATCGTCAAGCTAGTTTTCATCACGTTCATATGATTCGCGTTCGGTACTTTGATAATTTGATATGTGGGTGGACCGGTGCTTGGGTGATGTCCTTACTTGAACAAGCATCCCACTTATGATTAACCCCTATTGCAAGCATCCGCAACTACAAAACAAGTATTAAGGTAAACCTAACCATAGCATGAAACATGTGGATCCAAATCAGCCCCTTACGAAGCAACGCATAAACTAGGGTTTAAGCTTCATTACTCTAGCAACCCATCATCTACTTATTACTTCCCAATGCCTTCGTCTAGGCCCAAATAATGGTGAAGTGTCATGTAGTCGACGTTCACATAACACCACTAGAGGAGAGACAACATACATCTCATCAAAATATCGAGAATACCAAATTCACATGACTACTAATAGCAAGACTTCTCCCATGTCCTCAGGAACAAACGTAACTACTCACAAAGCATATTCATGTTCATAATTAGAGGGGTATTAATATGCATAATGGATATGAACATATGATCTTCCACCAAATAAACCAACTAGCATCAACTAGAAGGAGTAATCAACACTACTAGCAACCTACAGGTACCAATCTGAGGCTTTGGGACAAAGATTGGATACAAGAGATGAACTAGGGTTTGAGAGGAGATGGTGCTGGTGAAGATGTTGATGGAGATTGGCCCCCTCCCGATGAGAGGAGAGTTGGTGATGACGATGGCGATGATTTCCCCCTCCCGAAGGGAAGTGTCCCCGGCAGAATAGCTCTGCCGGAGCCCTAGATTGGTTCCGCCAAGGTTCCGCCTCATGGCGGCGGAGTTTCTTCCTGAAAGCTTGCTTATGATTTTTTTTTCTCGGACGAAAGACTCCATATAGAAGAAGATGGGCACCGGAGGGCCACCAGGGGGCCCATGAGGCAAGGGGGCACGCCCAGGGGTAAGGCGCACCTCCCACCCTCATGGCCAGGGTGTGGCCCCCCTCTGGTATTTTCTTCGTCCAGTATTTTTTATTAATTCCAAAAATGGCTTCTGTGAAGTTTCAGGACTTTTGGAGCTGTGCAGAATAGGTCTCTAATATTTGCTCCTTTTCGGCCCAGAATCCCACCGGCATTCTCCCTCTTCATGTAAACCTTGTAAAATAAGAGAGAATAGGCATAAGTATTGTGACATAACGTGTAATAGCAGCCCATAATGCAATAAATATCAGCATAAAAGCATGATGCAAAATGGACGTATCAACTTCCCCAAGCTTAGTCCTCGCTTGTCCTCAAGCGGAAGCCGGTAACGATAAATATGTCCACATGTTTAGAGATAGAGGTGTCGATAAAATAAAATACGGACATGAGGGCATCATGATCATTCTTATAACAACAACATATATGGATATTGTCATATGATTTCTTATGCTCAAGTAATAATCTATTCACAATGCAAAGTATGAATCAGAAATTTCACTGAGAACCAACAAACTATAATCTCAGTCATTGAAGCAATTGCAATTTATCATAACATCGGAAAGAGTCTATGTCAGAGCTTTTCAGCAAGGCCACATACTCAACTATCATTTAGTCTTTCACAATTGCTAACACTCACACAATACTTGTGGTTATGGAGTTTTAGTCGGACACAGAGAAAGATAGGGGCTTATAGTTTTGCCTCCCAACCTTTTACCTCAAGGGTAATGTCAACAATAATTGAAAGATCATGGATGTCGCCTAGAGGGGGGGGGGGGGGTGAATAGGCGCTTTAAAATAATTACGGTTGAGGCTTGAACAAATGCGGAATAAACCTAGCGGTTAATTTGTCAAGCACAAAACCTACAACAACTAGGCTCACCTATGTGCACCAACAACTTATGCTAAGCAAGAAAAACTACTTAGGTGATAGCAAGATATATGACAAGAAACAATATGGCTATCACAAAGTAAAGTGCATAAGTAAAGGGCTCGGGTAAGAGATAACCGAGGCACGCGGAGATGACGATGTATCCCGAAGTTCAGACCTTTGCGGATGCTAATCTCCGTTTGGAGCGGTGTGGAGGCACAATGCTCCCCAAGAAGCCACTAGGGCCACCGTAATCTTCTCACGCCCTCGCACAATGCAAGATGCCGTGATTCCACTAAGGGACCCTTGAGGGCAGTTACCGAACCCGTACAAATGACACTCCTTGAGGGCGGTCACCGAACCCATACACTTTGGCAACCCTTGGGGGCGGTCACCGGTACCCGTCAAATTGCTCGGAGCGATCTCCACAACCTAATTGGAGACCACGGCGCTTGCAGGAGCTTTACACCACAATGATTGAGCTTCGAACACCACCAACCGTCTAGGGCGCCCAAGCACCCAAGAGGAACAAGCTCAAGGGCACCAAGCACCCAAGAGTAATAAGCTTCTCAACTTGTAACTTCCACGTATCACCGTGGAGAACTCAAACCGATGCACCAAATGCAATGGCAAGGGCACACGGAGTGCCCAAGTCCTTCTCTCTCAAATCCCACCGAAGCAACTAATGCTAGGGAAGAAAATGAGAGGAAGACCAAGAAGGAGAACACCAAGAACTCCAAGATCTAGATCCAAGGGGTTCCCCCTCACATAGAGGAGAAAGTGATTGGTGGAAATGTGGATCTAGATCTCCTCTCTCTTTTCCCTGAAAAACCAGCAAGAATCCATGGAGGGATTGAGAGTTAGCAAGCTCGAAGAAGGTCAACAATGGGGGAAGAACACGAGCTCAAAGGATAAGGTTCAATGGGGAAGAAGACCCCCTTTTATAGGTGGGGAAAAATCCAACCGTTATGCTCACAGCCCGCACCAAGCGGTAGTACCGCTTGACATCACAAGATACTACCGCTAGGGGTCGCGGCACTACGGCTACGGGTAGCGGTACTACTGCTTGCGAGCGGTACTAAAAAATTACATCCATCCCTACCACCGCTGGACTTGTGACGAGTTTTTGGTCCCGAGCGGAAGTAGCCACGGAAGTAGCCGCGGTAGTACTGCTCCAAGCGGTAGTAAAAAATTACTTCCGGTCCTACCCGCGGTAGTACGCTGCAGCCTTTTCAGAACACCAAAACTACCACAACTTCTGCATTCGGACTCCGAATTTGACGAAACCAAGTTTGTTGGAAAGCTAGCGACAAGGGCTAACACAATCTTGATAGAAATACCAATAATAAGCAAATGAGAAAAGGCCCAAAACAAAATGGTAAGAACCCTTCCTCGGAAAAGACCGGTAAAACTCCAACACCGAAAACATCATAGAAGACGCATGCAAACTCCGTTTTCGATGAACTCAAGCTTGTCATCAAGATGACCATAAGCTCTAAGACTCACAAAGAGAATCAAACAAGAACCAAGAAACATGATGCAAGGATGCAATGATTTGAGCTCTCGACGAACGATACGATCAAGCTACTCACTTGAGAGCCCCCCTTGATAGTACGACTATTGATCCTATAACCCGGTCTCCCAACTACCACCATGAGACCGATAAAATAGAAAACCTATCATGGGCAAACCTTTGCCTTGCACATGATCCACTTGAGCTAGATGATGACGATCTTGTCCTCCGCAAGATGGACCACCTTTCTTGATTGCGTTGGGTCGATGGAGACTAGATGATTGCTCCCCCATACTCCACTATGGGTGAGCCACTCTTCGGCACATATTCACAAGTCCATTGACACTACAATGGATGGCAAGATTCAAGCACTTGATCTCTTCGTGATGCTACACTTGAACTTGCACATGACAATCTTGATGACGATCACTACTTGATGTCATCCTTTCCATGGGTTGTATGATATCTTCCTCTTGGACGCAAGCCCATGGACATGTACCTAACCCCACATAGAACTCTCACATAGACCATGGGTTAGTACACAAAGTGCAATGGACAATGCTTACCATACCATGGGATCACTTGATCCCTCTCGGTACATCTTTTACGCTTTGTGAGTTGATCAACTTGATTCACTCTTGACTTAGTCTTGATCAACCTTGAATCTTTCCAACTCTCTTAGTTTGGATGATGTCTTGAAGGTAAACATGAATGGTCACACAATCTTCTTCTTCAAGACATGCTTGCAATAAGCTCAACACTCACATGACCAATCTTTGGATAATTCCTTAATAGCACCTTGGTCAACACATAAACTCCTTGAAACCTACACATGGACTTCAAGAAAAGCCTATGGAAAAACCCTTCAAATATAACTCAAGGCAACCATTAGTCCATAGAGATTGTCATCAATTGCCAAAACCAAACATGGGGGCACCACATGTTCTTTCAATCTCCCCCATTTTGGTAATTGATGACAATCACTTTCAAGAGAGTTTATACAAGGAATTATGCATCACCATGCAATGCAACAACCAATGATGCAATACAAGGAATTATGCATCACCATGAAATGCAACAACCAATGATGCATGAGAATGAGATGCAAATGCTTAGGAACCAAAACCAAAGCAAGCAGAAAACTCAGAAGACTTCTCCACAAAACTCTCTGAAACTCCTCCCCCATTGCATCGATTGCCAAAATGGGTGAAAAGCTTAGAAGGCCAAAATAAAAAGTGTTCCTCCATAAATTGTGTATTTCTCAACAAGAGAGTGGAATGCAATACACATATCCAACTGCCAATACTTGGAGGAAGACAAACTATATTGAGGCCCAAAGATTGCAACAAAAAGATATGCCACAAAGACATAACAAAGAGAGACACAAGCAATCAGAAGATACCAATTGAAGCAAGCAATCAACGGATATCAATTGAACCAACTAGACCAATGATCCTACATGCCACAAGAATAGAGATATTATGATAAGCGCAAAGGAGTGTTCTAAAGAAACTAGAGGAGCTCCCCATGATTTGTGCACACATAAGAATTTTTGTGTTTGAATACAAAGTGCACAAAATAGGATCATAGCTCCCCCAAAATCAATAGAAACTTACATCCAAAGTGCAAGTGAGCATATAGGAAACAAAGCCTAGTACTTGCAACAAGCACATGGTTGAGCAACATTGTAAAGGAGGCAACTTAAGAATAGGCTCAACCAAAATGATGTGTGTGAGTCATGGTAGAGCACATGAGAAGACTAATATACGGATGAGCATAAGCATCAACATAGTCTCGAATGAATGAGATACACGGTGCAAAGCCTTTCATTCTCACACACAACTAGCAAATGGGTTCACAAGCTTACTAATAAGAAAATAGAGAACCTATGCTTGTGACAACCCGTGGTGAAGATAGACGATGAGAGGCTCATCAAGACGAGGGGTACCAATTAAGATGGCAAAAGCCTCGTAAAGATAAGCAAGAGGAAAATAATCTTCACCACACAAGAGTGCATCAAGATGCAATGATAGAGGACACACACTCAATGCAAAAGCTTTCACAGAGCCACCAAAGAAATAACATAAGAAAGACAAGGTGGACGTGAATGAAAGGATATCAACTAGAGATGTAATTTCTCTCAAATGTATAAGGTTCTAGGTAGAAAAAATCATGATGATATATATCTACAAAGAGGGATGTACACCCGAAATAGTTACAACATGAAGGAACAATATATCCACAAGGAAGTCATAAATATACCAATAAGATATTTGCTTGAAAGCATAGCACTTGGCTAGATATGGTCTTATTGTATATAAATGAATTCCTACCGCATGAACATCAAAGACATCACAACTAGCAGCATGAGATCATCGTTGAGATGCTTTGAGAAAGGAAACAAGTATCACAAGAAAGAATGAAATGCATGCCATGATCCAACCTACACAAGGTTGATGCAAGTAATGTGTGCATGTAGTAGATGATGATACTTATTACCGAGATACCATTGGAAGGATGTAGTAGATACCAATTGAAGGTAGATAGTAGTTCATTGATCATCCTAGCTTGACTCCAATATGCACATGGTGACAACACCTTCCTTGTGAGTGAGCCGATCATCCAATGCATCTCCAAATGTTCCTATAAGAACAACACAAACTAAACGGTACCAAAACTCATCGGGACCAAATAGTTAGAAACACAAATACATAGGACAAACTCCACATAAATATGTGCATATAGATATGAAAATGAATATCATGCACATCTCATCCAAATTGAGACTAGGTGGAGTTTCTCCCATATATTGAGTCAAAGAAAGAAAGCATGCCAAATAAAATACATGAAGAAAACATGCATGCTCAAGACTTCAAAACCCGAAACCAAAAGACAAAGAAATGCCAAGTGAAAAGGATACCAAATGAATAAAACATCACTTAGAGGATATCCATAAAAGATACATCAAGGAATGAGATATCCATTGATACACTCAAAATAAAAGATATCAAACTCCCAAAGAGAGGATGGTTCCAAACAAACCAAGCTCTCTACAAAGTTTCATGATGGCACAAAGTACCAAACGAAACGGCTTGCCTTCCACCAACACACACTTGATAAGGATCACAAGAAGAGTGTTCTAAAGAAAATAGGATAGCTCCCCACGAGTTGTGCATTATATAGGATTTGCATTTGAATACAAAATGCACAAGGTGGGATCACCACTTTCACTATATCTAGAAAGCACTAGACAAGAACGAGAAACAAACAAGATCCACAAGTGGTAGGGAAGACAATGGGAGTTGACACAAACCTTAGCAAGAGAAAAGGCAAATAAAAATAAAAGCCAATGTAAAGATGATCAATAAATTCTACCACACATAAGTGAGTACCAATTGTCAAAAGACAAGAAGTATTTGGAAATAATTCCCGGTGGTAGATAGCAAGGATATCCGACATCATCTTCACACCAAACACAAGCAAATTGCAACTTGTAGAGCTATCATGCCACCTAGGAACAAGATAATTTATAATATCAATTCTAGGTGACAATATCTCAAATGTACACATTTTCTAGGCTAGTAATACACACATAGCATATTACTCCCCCATAATGTGATACCAATTAAAGATAGACAAGAGGCAATTAAAAGGATCCAACAAGAGATAATTAATGGACAATTTAGAATTTGAATTTCACATGAGAAGACATACCACATAGAGACTAGATAATCTTGTAATATCAATACTAGATGGTATTCCTCATGTACACACATTTATAGGATTGTGAGGTACACAAAGCACATCACTCCCCCACAATGGGATATTCCATTAATCTCTCACAAGAGCCAACTAAGATATGACCAAGATGCACAAAGGCTCAACGAACGACACACATGTACATGATGTGCAAACCAACACACATATACTTGATTGCTCAAGATAATAAAGTTGGAAGAACACCATATACAAACACATGCAAGGAACGAAACCAAACATGCAAAGGGGGCAAGTAACTTTCAATGTAAGAAATTTTAAGTACAAGTTACCGCAAGGAGGCACATTGGATATAAGATATAAACTTGATGATTAAATTGACTTGGCTTGAGACAATAAGAGTGATGAAGTCCCCATAATTCTTCATAATGTAGCCAAGTCTCCAATGCCCTCCAACAACACCTATTGATCAAGTTTGAGCTTGTTGGTCCCCAACCAAGTTGGGTCCTAAGAGGTTAGTCACAATAGGTTTGGCTACCCAAATGGTTCTTTGCTTGACACCACTTTGAGTACCAACAAACTTGGCAAACACATTGCCAACCTTATCCTTACCAAGAGAATAGATATCATCAATAATAATTGGGTTGGATAAGTTACCACTAGTGCATGAAGAAGCGACGTGACCTTTCTCACGACATAAGTAGCAACGTCTACTTTCACTTTCTTATCACTTGATTTCTCAATTTGAGAAGCATTAACTTGAGTCTTCTTGGGAAGAGGCCTTTCTTCAACTTGATGTTGAGCATGAGATTGAATTTGTGCCCTCTTCCCTTGTTGCTTGACACTAATGGCCTTCTTCTTCAATGGGCAAGATCTAACATGATGCCCTTCGACTTTGCACTTGAAGCAAACAATCTTGGCCGAATTCTTGACTTGTTCTTGGCCCTTCCTTTTGTTCATCTTGGACTTATTCTTCTTATTGGAGTTGAATCCAAGTCCATCTTTGTCATTGGGGGATTTTTGCACACTCAAGATATTGTTGAGTGTGGATTTCCCTTGATGACTCTTTTCCAAGTCTTTCTTCAAAGAAGTGACTTGGGCCTTGAGCTCTTTGATTTCCTCTACATGGTTAGTCTCAACACAAGTACTAGAGGAAGTATAAGCTTCATCGTTAGAGCAACAAGGCAAGGAAAGCAATTCATCACAAGATGTACCAACATTGTGAGTAGATGAATTACAAGGACTAGCACATGGCAATATACTATTTTGACTAGAAGTAGTGCTAGTATCCACATGAGGCTCACTAGATGTTACCTTAGCAATCATGGCCTCATGAGCTATCTTTAGCACACTATGGGATACTAGAAGATCATCATGAGAGCTTGAGAGCTTTTCATGACTTTCTTCCAATTTCCCATAATTTCTAGATAGCACCTCAAGTTGAGCCCGTAGCTCAACATTCTCCTTCAAAATGGATGCTTCACAAGTAATAGAGTTAGTAGCACAGGCATCATCATTTACAACAATAGGAGAGGACAACTTGGCAAGCTCTTTTAAATAATAAGCTTCAAGTTGGGCATGAGACTTCAGTGAGTTTGATGAGCTCACCCTTGATGACCCTTGAGCCATTTTCGAGGTGCTCAAAATCCTCAAGGAGTCTAGTATGAGAAACTTCAAGCTTAGCATTTTTAGTTTTGAAATAATTGGCCACCTCAAGAGCTCTATCATGTGATTCCCTCACTCTAGATAATTCTAGAGCAAAAGTCTCCTCAAGAGATTCGGAGGTGGTTTGTTCATGTTCAAGAGCTTGAGATAGCTCCGCGATATCATTTGCGTAATCACGCCCATGAGCTTCCATCTTCTCAATGGTGGCCTCATGCTCCTCTAGATGAGATTCCAAATCCTCAATGTATTTCTTGCCATCAATGGCAATGGACATTATTTCCATGAAGTTGGAACAAGCAATTTTATTTTTATGAAGAGCTTTAAAAACCATTTCCCCCTTAGTTTTTAAGGAGGCAACATTATCATTCTCTTCATCATTATCCTCATCATCATTAGCATCAACATCATCACCAAGAGACATATTGGGGTACAAAGTAGGAGATACCTTTGACGCCTTAGCCATAAGGCAAAAAGCAATAGATGATGATGTAGGATCCCTTGAGGCACCATTAAACACCACATCTTGTTCCATGGAGTGTTGGTTTCCTCTACATTGTTAGCACAACAATTCGAGGAAATAGATGCATTTTATCATGGCAACAAGACATAGCAAGCATATCATCATGAGATTTAGTCAAGCAATTTCTACATGATATGCAAGGACTATCAACACAAGCATGTGAAACATTTGGAGTGCTCGAAGTGTTAAAGCCCAAAGAAGGAGCATTGCAATAATATAGTGATGAAGGATCATCCACAATAAGCATACTATCATCATTGCAATGACCAACACTACTCACCATATCATTACCTTGTGGCAAACCACATGTAGGTGAAGTAGAAGAAGTTGAGAAGACTATACGATCGGAGGTGGAGGGAGAACAATCATCCTTACAAATCTTGCACACGCCATATTTATCTTGAAGCTTTGTCCATAACTCATGAGCATCCCGGAACGGCATGAGTTGAAATATAACTACATTGCTCAAAACAACGAAAAGCACATTAGAAGCTTGAGCATTGAGATAAGAGTTTTTCTCATCCTCTAAAGATAATCTTTGGGGATCCTTTGGAAGAGAAAAACCCATATCTACAATTCGCTCTAAATTTGGGTCCATGACCCTAAAGAGATTAAGCATGCGAATTACCCAAACATCAAAATTTGTGACATCGAAACTAAGAGTGACAGAGAATCCTAATCCCCTAGTCGACATCTTTACTCTCTAGGCGATTAAGCCTAACAAAGAGAGACGAGGCTGTGATACCAATTGAAAGATCGTGGATGTCGCCTAGAGGGGGGGGGGGTGAATAGGCGCTTTAAAATAATTACGGTTGAGGCTTGAACAAATGCGGAATAAACCTAGCGGTTAATTTTTCAAGCACAAAACCTACAACAACTAGGCTCACCTATGTGCACAAACAACTTATGCTAAGCAAGATAAACTACTTAGGTGATAGCAAGATATATGACAAGAAACAATATGGCTATCACAAAGTAAAGTGCATAAGTAAAGGGCTCGGGTAAGAGATAACCGAGGCACACGGAGATGACGATGTATCCCGAAGTTCACACCCTTGCGGATGCTAATCTCCGTTTGGAGCGGTGTGGAGGAACAATGCTCCCCAAGAAGCCACTAGGGCCACTGTAATCTTCTCACGCCCTCGACAATGCAAGATGCCGTGATTCCACTAAGGGACCCTTGAGGGCGGTCACCGAACCATTACAAATGGCAACCCTTGGGGGCAGTCACCGAACCCGTACACTTTGGCAACCCTTGGGGCGGTCACGGTGCAAATCAAATTGCTGGGCGATCTCCACAACCTAATTGGAGACCCCGGCGCTTGCTGAGCTTTAAACCACAATGATGGAGCTCCGAACACCACCAACCGTCTAGGGCGCCCAAGCACCCAAGAGGAACAAGCTCAAGGGCACCAAGCACCCAAGAGTAATAAGCTTCTCAACTTGTAACTTCCACGTATCACCGTGAAGAACTCAAACCGATGCACCAAATGCCATGGCAAGGGCACACGGAGTGCCCAAGTCTTTCTCTCTCAAATCCCACCGAAGCAACTAATGCTAGGGAAGAAAATGAGAGGAAGAACAAGAAGGAGAACACCAAGAACTCCAAGATCTTGATCCAAGGGGTTCCCCTCACATAGAGGAGAAAGTGATTGGTGGAAATGTGGATCTAAATCTCCTCTCTTTTTTCCCTAAAAAACTAGCAAGAATCCATGGAGGGATTGAGAGTTAGCAAGCTCGAAGAAGGTCAACAATGGGGGAAGAACACGAGCTCAAAGGATAAGGTTCAATGGGAAGAAGACCCCCTTTTATAGGTGGGAAAAAATCCAACCGTTATGCTCACAGCCCGCACCGAGCGGTAGTACCGCTCGACATCACGGTACTACTGCTAGGGGTAGCGGTACTACTGCTAAGGGTAGCGGTACTACTGCTTGCGAGCGGTACTAAAAAATTACATTCGTCCCTACCACCGCTGGACTTGTGACGAGTTTTTGGTCCCGAGCGGAAGTAGCCACGGAAGTAGCCGCGGTAGTACTGCTCCAAGCGGTAGTACCGCTCCCAAGGGCGGTAGTAAAAAATTACTTCCGCTCCTACCCGCGGTAGTACGCTGCAGCCTTTTCAGAACACCAAAACTACCACAACTTCTGCATTCGGACTCCAAATTTGACGAAACCAAGTTTGTTGGAAAGCTAGCGACAAGGGCTAACACAATATTGATAGAAATACCAATAATAAGCAAATGAGAAAAGGCCCAAAACAAAATGGTGAGAACCCTTCCTCGGAAAAGACCGGTAAAACCTCCAACACCGAAAACATCATAGAAGACGCATGCAAACTCCGTTTTCGATGAACTCAAGCTTTTCATCAAGATGACCATAAGCTATAAGACTCACAAAGAGAACCAAACAAGAACCAAGAAACATGATGCAAGGATGCAATGGTTTGAGCTCTCGACGAACGATACGTTCAATCTACTCACTTGAGAGCCCCCCTTGATAGTACGGCTATCGATCCTATAACCCGGTATCCCAACTACCACCATGAGACCGGTAAAATAGAAAACCTATCAAGGGAAAACCTTTGCCTTGCACATGATCCACTTGAGCTAGATGATGACAATCTTGTCCTCCGCAAGATGGACCACCTTTCTTGATTGCGTTGGGTCGATGGAGACTAGTTGGTTGCTCCCCCATACTCCACTATGGGTGAGCCACTCTTCGGCACATCTTCAAAAGTCCATTGACACCACAATGGATGGCAAGCTTCAAGCACTTGATCTCTTCGTGATGCTACACTTGAACTTGCACATGACAATCTTGATGACGATCACTACTTGATGTCATCCTTTCCATGGGTTGTATGATATCTTCCTCTTGGCGCAAGCCCATGGACATGTACCTAACCCCACATAGAACTCTCACATAGACCATGGGTTAGTACACAAAGTGCAATGGACAATGCTTACCATACCATGGGATCACTTGATCCCTCTCGGTACATCTTTTACGCTTTGTGAGTTGATCAACTTGATTCACTCTTGACTTAGTCTTGATCAACCTTGAATCTTTCCAACTCTCTTAGTTTGGATGATGTCCTAAAGGTAAACATGAATGATCACACAATCTTCTTCTTCAAGACATGCTTGAAATAAGCTCAACACTCACATGACCAATCTTTGGATAATTCCTTAATAGCACCTTGGTCAACACATAAACTCCTTGAAACCAACACATGGACTTCAAGAAAGGCCTATGGACAAACCCTTCAAATATAACTCAAGGCAACCATTAGTCCATAGAGATTGTCATCAATTGCCAAAACCAAACATGGGGGCACCACATGTTCTTTCAATAATAGCTCATGCTAACTTACAACAATTATATATATATATATATATATATATATATATATATATATATATATATATCAGGATCTTTCCAACACATTGTGTTTGCCAAAGGATAAAATATAAAAAGGAAAGGTGAAGATCATCGTGACTCTTGCATAAGGTAAAAGTAAAATATAGGCCCTTCGCAGAGGGAAGCAGAGGTTGTCATGCGCTTTCATGGTTGGATGCACGAAATCTTAATGCAAAAGAACGTCACTTTATATTGCCACTTGTGATATGGACCTTTATTATGCAGTCCGTCGCTTTTATTTCTTCCATATCACAAGATCGTATAAAGCTTATTTCCTCCACACTAATAAGTCATACATATTTAGAGAGCAATTTTTATTGCTTGCAACGATGACAACTTACTTGAAGGATCTTACTCAATCCATAGGTAGGTATGGTGGACTCTCATGTCAAAGTTGGTTTTAAGGGTATTTGGAAGCACAAGTAGTATCTCTACTTGGTGCAAAGAATTTGCTAGCATGAGGGAGAAAGGCAAGCTCAACATGTTGGATGACCCATGACAATATACTTTATTTCGGATATATGAAAACATAACCCATTACGTTGTCTTCATTGTCCAACATCAACTCTTTAGCATGTCATATTTTAATGAGTGCTCACAATCATAAAAGATGTCCAAGATAGTATATTTATATGTGAAACCTCTCTTTCTTTATTACTTCATATTAATTGCAATGATGACCAAAACTAAGTTTGTCAACTCTCAACAACTTTTAATCATCATACTCTTTCTATGTGAAGTCATTACTCTCCATAAGATCAATATGATCTCTTTATTTCTTTTTATTCTTTCTCTTTTCTTTTATTCCCTCAAGATCATGGCAAAATAATCAAGCCCTTGACTCAACACTAATCTTTATTATATAGCTCACGGACTCGATTACATAGAGGGATCATAAAGCAAAACTCAAAACTAAATCATACTAAAACTTTATTCTACTAGATCAAGATATTACCAAAAGGATCGAACTAAGAAAACGGTAAAGATAGGAGTGTGATGGTGATACGATACCGGGGCACCTCCCCCAAGCTTGGCAGTTGCCAAGGGGAGTGCCCATACCCATGTAATTATGTCCCCTTCTTCGGGGTGGCGATGATGGAGTTAATTGTGCCTTCAGCTTTTTCATATTGTATTTGAGAAGAGAAATTTCCTCCTTTAAATCATCGACCTACGATTCCAGCTTCAAGATCTTGTCACATAAATCTCCTTTGCTTTTCTGCCGAAAACGAGAAGGAATAGATCAATTGTTAGATAGTTTAGCCCTCTTAGGGAGACTAGATTTCTTGAACTTCACGTGCATATCCCGAGGTTGAGGTAAATGGACATCCTCCTCCCCCGAGCTTGAATCATTGATCCTCATCAAATGAGCAACCTCCTCCTCATCAGTAGTTCAACCACAAGGAGATAGATCCCCATAGGTCTTTGGGTCAGCAATGAGGTGTGAGACATAGCTCTCTCCGTCGGAATCCTGAGATGACATCTTGCTCCAAATCTGCTACAGAAACGGCTCGAAACAAAAGTAGAGGATATTTGCGTGATACGGTGGTCAGAACCTTCGGGGAGATTATATAATGAATTTTTACCGACCGAAAGAAGTATCATGCAAGAAGATGGAGTTCGGAGAGTGCACGGGGTGCCCACGAGGTAGGGGGGCGCGCCCAGGGGGTAGGGCGCGCCCTCCACCCTCGTGGAGGCCTAGTGTCCTTCCCAAACTGCTTCTTATTTTCCTATTTTTTAAAATATTCCAAAACGGAGAAAAAATGCCATTAGAATTGTTTTGGAGTCGATTTACTTACCGTACCACGTACCTATTCCTTTTCGGAGTCTGAAACGTTCTGGAAAGTGTCTCTTATGTATTCCTCCGGGGTTACGGTTTCAATAACATTAGTTTCAACATTTATAGGATTACCTGAGATATAATGTTTGATTCTTTGACCATTCACCACCTTCGGATTTGTGCCTTCAAAGTTGTTGATCTTTATGGCACCGGAACGATAGACCTCCTCAATAACATAAGGACCTTCCCATTTAGAGAGAAGTTTTCCTGCAAAAAATCTTAAACGAGAGTTGAATAGCAATACATAATCACCTACATTAAACTCACGCTTTTGTATCCATTTGTCATGCCATCTTTTAACTTTTTCTTTAAACAGTTTGGCATTCTCATAGGCTTGGGTTCTCCATTCATCAAGTGAGCTAATGTAAAATAACCTCTTTTCACCGGCAAGTTTGAAATCATAGTTGAGCTCTTTAATGGCCCAATATACCTTATGTTCTAATTCGAGAGGTAAGTGACATGCTTTTCCATAAACCATTTTATACGGAGACATACCCATAGGATTTTTATATGCAGTTCTATAGGCCCATAATGCATCATCAAGTTTCTTGGATCAATTCTTTCTAGATCTATTAACAGTCTTTGGCAAAATTAATTTGAGCTCTCTGTTACTCAATTCTACTTGACCACTAGACTGTGGGTGATAAGGAGATGCAATTCTATGATTAACATCATATTTAGCAAGCATTTTACGAAAGGCACAATGAATAAAATGTGAACCACCATCAGTCATTAAATATCTAGGGACTCCAAACATCAGAAAAATAACTTCTTTAAGCATCTTAATAGAAGTGTTATGATCAACACTACTAGTTGGAATAGCTTCTACCCACTTAGTAACGTAATCAACAACAACTAAAATATGTGTATACCCATTAGAGGAAGGAAACGGTCCCATATAATCAAAGCCCCAAACATCAAATGGTTCAATAACAACTGCATAATTCATAGGCATTTCCTGACGTCTACTAATATTACCAATTCTTTGACATTCATCACAAGATAAGACAAACTTATGAGCATCCTTGAAGAGAGTAGGCCAATAAAAACCTGATTGCAATACCTTATGTGCAGTTCTATCTCCAGCGTGGTGTCCTCCATAAGCCTCGGAGTGACACTTGCGTAGGATCTGTTCCTGTTCATGCTCAGGTACACAACGTCTAATGACACCATCTACTCCTTCTTTATAAAGATGTGGGTCATCCCAAAAGTAATGTCTCAAATCATAGAAAAACTTTTTCTTTTGCTGGTATGTGAAACTAGGTGGTATAAATTTAGCAACAATGTAATTAGCATAATCAGCATACCATGGAGTAGTACGAGAAGCATTTATGACATTTAACTGTTCATCAGGAAAGCTATCATCAATAGGTAGTGGGTCATCAAGAACATTCTCAAACCTAGACAAGTTGTCTGCAACGGGGTTCTCAGCTCCCTTTCTATCAATAATATGCAAATCAAATTCTTGTAGCAAGAGAACCCATCTAATAAGTCTAGGTTTAGCATCTTTCTTTTCCATAGGGTATTTAATAACAGCATGATCAGTGTGAATAGTTACTTTAGAATCAACAATATAAGGTCTGAACTTATCACAAGCAAATACAACTGCTAAGAACTCTTTTTCAGTAGTAGCATAATTTCTCTGGGCATTGTCTAGAGTTTTACTAGCATATTGAATAAAATTTAATTTCTTATCAACTCTTTGCCCTAGAACATCACCTAAAGCATAATCACTAGCATCGCACATAATTTCAAAGGGTAAATTCCAATCAGGTGGCTGAACAATAGGTGCAGAAATCAATGTTTTCTTAATTATTTCAAATGCTTCTACACAATCATCATCAAAGACAAAAGGTATATCTTTTTGTAATAGATTAGTAAGAGGCCGAGAAATTTTTGAGAAGTCCTTAATGAACCTCCTGTAAAAACCGGAATGACTAAGGAAACTTCTTATACCTTTGATGTCCTTGGGACACGACGTCTTTTCAATAGCATATACTTTAGCTTTATCAACTTCAATACCTCTTTCAGAAATTTTATGCCCCAAGACAATTCCTTTGTTAACCATAAAGTGGCATTTCTCCCAGTTCAAGACAAGGTTAGTTTCTTCACATCTCTGCAAAACTCGATCAAGGTTGCTCAAGCAATCATCAAAAGAGGATCCATAAACGGAGAAATCATCCATGAAAACCTCACAAATCTTTTCACAAAAATCAGAGAATATAGCCATCATGCATGTTTGAAAGGTAGTAGGTGCATTACATAAACCAAAAGTCATACGTCTATAAGCAAAAGTACCGAAAGGGCAGGTAAAAGTGGTCTTTGCTTGATCATCAGCTGACACAGGTATTTGAGAAAAAACCAGAATAACCATCTAGAAAGAAAAAATGTGTATGTTTGGATAATCTTTCTAGCATTTGATCAACAAATGGCAAGGGGTAATGATCTTTTTTAGTAGCTTTATTTAATTTTCGGAATTCAATTACCATCCTATAACCTGTAATAATTCTTTGCGGAATCAATTCGTCTTTATCATTAGGAACGACGGTAATACCTCCTTTCTTAGGAACACAATGAACAAGACTTACCCACTGACTATCAGCAATGGGATAAATTATACCTGCTTCAAGGAGTTTTAATATTTCCTTTCTTACCACTTCTTTCATATTAGGATTTAGCCGTCGTTGCTGCTCAATAACTGGTTTGGCGTCTTTCTCCAAATTTATTTTGTGTTGACATAGAGTGGGACTAATGCCCTTAAGATCATCAAGAGTATATCCAATAGCAAAGACGGTGCTTCTTCAGAGTTTTCAATAGTTTCTCTTCTTCATGCTCTGAAAGGTTAGCACTAATAATAACATGATATATCTTATTTTCATCAAGATAAGCATATTTAAGAGTATCAGGTAATGGTTTAAGCTCAAACACGGGATCACCCTTGGGTGGAGGAGGATCCCCTAGGATTTCAACAGGCAAGTTGTGTTTCAGAATGGGTCCCTGTTTAAAGAATACTTCATCTATTTCCCTTCTTTCATTCATAAACATATCATTTTTCATGGTCTAGCAAATATTGTTCTAAAGGATCACTAGGAGGCACGGCAATAGAAGCAAGACCAATATTTTCATCTTTACTTGGTAATTCCTCATCATGGGGTTGTCTACGAAATTTAGAAAAATTAAACTCATGAGACATATCATCCAAATCAATAGTAACAACATCCTTTTCGCAGTCTATCTTAGCATTAACATTGTTCAAGAAGGGTCTACCAAATATAATGGGACAAAAGCTATCTTGTGGGGAACCAAGAACAAGAAAATCAGCAGGATATTTAGTTTTCCTACACAAGACTTCAACATCTCTAACAATCCCAATCGGTGAAATAGTATCTCTATTGGAAAGTTTAATTGTAACGCCTATATCTTGTAACTCAGCCAGTGCAGTATCATGCATGATTTCTTTATATAAAGAGATAGGTATTGCACTAGCACTAGCACCCATATCACACAAGCCATGATAACAATGATCTCCTATTTTAACAAAAATAATAGGCATGCCTACCACAGGTCTATGTTTATCTTTAGCACCAGGTTTAGGAATTCTAGCAGTTTCCTCACAGAAGTAAATAACATGCCCATCAATATTATCAGCCAAGAGATCTTTAACCATAGCAATATTAGGTTCAACCTTAATTTTCTCAGGAGGTGTATAAGTTCTAGTATTACTTTTACGAACCACAGTTGAAGCTTTAGCATGATCCTTTATCCTAACAGGGAAAGGTGGTTTCTCAACATAAGCAGTAGGAACAATAGGATCATTATAAGTGATAGTCTTTTCTTCAACTTTAATAGGTTCAACTACTTTTACTTCTACGGGAGGATGATATTTAAACCAATTCTCCTTAGGGAGATCAACATGAGCAGCAAAAGATTCACAAAAAGAAGCTACTATCTCAGAGTCAAGTCCATATTTAGTGCTAAACTTACGGAAAACATCGGTATCCATAAAAGATTTAACACAATCAAACTTAGGTGTTATACATGACTCCTTACCTTCGTCGAGATCCCAATCTTCAGAGTTGCATTTAATTCCCTCCAATAAATCCCATTTGAATTCAATAGTCTTCATCATAAAAGAACCAGTACAAGAAGTATCGAGCATGGAGCGATTGTTGTCAGAAAGCCGAGCAGAATTTTTTTGAATAATCATTTCTATTGAGAGCTCATGATTGGGGCATGAATATAACATTGACTTAAGCCTCCCCCAAGCTTGAGCGATGCTTTCTCCCTCGCGAGGCCAAAAATTATATATATAATTACGATCACGATGAACAAGATGCATAGGATAAAACTTCTGATGAAATTCCAATTTCAATCGCCTGTAATCCCATGATCCCATATCATCACATAGCCTATACCATGTCAATGCATCTCCCTTCAAATATAAAGGGAAGACCTTCTTCTTGATAACATCATCGGGCATACCTGCAAGCTTAAATAATCCAAAAACTTCATCCACATAGATTAAGTGTAAATTGGGATGCAATGTTCCATCTCCTGCAAAAGGATTAGCTAGCAGTTTCTCTATCATACCCGAAGGAATTTAAAAGTAAACATTTTCAGTAGGTTCAAGAGGGTTGAGGAGCAACTCTTTGCTCTCACCGGTCGTGGTGAAGATACCCGAAAAAAGCCCCTCAAAGGATTACTTTCCATAGTAACAAGTGACGATGAAATTTCAGCACACTATGTAAATTTTTTCCTTACCAAATTCCACCTACCAAAGGCGCTTCACTCCTCGGCAACGACGCCAGAAAAGAGTCTTGATGACCCACAAGTATAGGGGATCTATCATAGTCATTTCGATAAGTAAGAGTCTCGAAACCAACGAGGAGCAGAAGGAAATGATAAGCGATTTTCAGCAAGGTATTCTCTGCAAGCACTGAAATTATCGGTAACAGATAGTTTTGTGATAAAGTAATTTGTAACGGGTAACAAGTAACAAGTGTAAATAAAGTGCAGCAAGGTGGCCCAGTCCTTTTTGTAGCAAAGGACAAGCCTGGATAAACTCTTATATAGAGAAAAGCGCTCCCGAGGACACATGGGAATTATCGTCAAGCTAGTTTTCATCACGTTCATATGATTCGCGTTCAGTACTTTGATAATTTGATATGTTGTAGGATCTTGAGAAGAGGTGTCTAGAGGGGGGGGGGGGTGATTAGACACTAAGTACCAAAGTTGCAGTTTTTAACTTCCTTTAGGTTTAAGTGGAGTTTAGGCACAAGTTTAACTTTCTCAATACATAACAAGCAAGCATGCAAAGAGTATGTGAGCAGCGGAAAGTAAAGCATGCAACTTGCAAGAATGTAAAGGGAAGGGTATGGAGGATTCAAACGCAATTGGAGACACGGATGTTTTTGTCATGGTTCCAATAGGTGGTGCTATCGTACATCCATGTTGATGGAGACTTCTACCCACGAAGGGTAGCAGTTCTTGTGAGTCCACGGAGGGCTCCACTCATGAAGGGTCCACGAAGAAGCAACCTTGTCTATCCCACCATGGCCGTCGCCCACGAAGGACTTGCTTCACTAGCGGTAGATCTTCACGAAGTAGGCGATCTCCTTGCCCTTACAAACTCCTTGGTTCAACTCCACAATCTTGTCGGAGGCTCCCAATTGACACCTAGCCAATCTAGGAGACACCACTCTCCAAGAAGTAACAAATGGTGTGTTGATGATGAACTCCTTGCTCTTGTGCTTCAAGTGATAGTCTCCCCAACACTCAACTCTCTCTCATAGGATTTGGATCTGGTGGAAAGAAGATTTGAGTGGAATGCAACTTGGGGAAGGCTAGAGATCAAGATTCATATGGTTGGAATGGAATATCTTGGCCTCAACACATGAGTAGGTGGTTCTCTCTCATAAATAGGATGCTGGAAGTGTAGGCTTGTTCTGATGGCTCTCTCCACGAATGAAGAGGAGGTGGAGGGGTATATATAGCCTCCACACAAAATCTAAGCGTTACACACAATTTACCAAACTCGGTGGGACCGAATCAACAAACTCGGTCAGGCCGATTTAGTAAACCTAGTGACCATTAGGGTTTTCGGTGGGACTGATATGCAACTCGGTGGGACCAATGTGGTTAGGGTTAGGGCATAACGTAATCTCGGTGAGACCGATTACACAAACTCGGTGAGACCGATTTTGGTAATTAGCTAACCAGAGAGTTGGTCAGGCAAACTCGGTGGAACCGATTACTCGAACTCGGTGGGACCGATTTTGGTAATAAGTTAACCAGAGAGTTTGCATTGTAATCTCAGAGTAATCTTGATTGCACAAAATCGGTGAGACCGATTTTGGTAATGGACATACACAGAGAGATTACAATCCCATCTCGGTGAGACCGAGATCCCTATCGGTGAGACTGATTTGCCTAGGGTTTGTGGCAGTGGCTATGACATCTGAACTCGGTGGCGCCAGATAGAAAGAATCGGTAGAGCCGAGTTTGACTTTAGGTTTAGCTCATATGTGTGTAAGTGAGAAAGTAGTGGAGGGTTTTGGAGCATATCACTAAGCACATGAAGCAAGAGGCTCATTAAGCAACACCTCATCCCTCCTTTATAGTATTGGCTTTTCCTATAGACTCAATGTGATCTTGGATCACTAAAATGTAAAATGAAGAGTCTTGAGCTTGAGGCTTGAGCCAATCCTTTGTGCTTAGCATCTTGAAGGAGTTCCCACAACCTTTAGTCCATGCCACTCCATTGTTGAACTTATCTGAAACATACTAGATAAAGGTGTTAGTCCAACAAGAGATATGTTGACATTAATTACCAAAACCACCTAGGGAGCACTTGTGCTTTCATATGTGGGTGGACCGGTGCTTGGGTGCTGTCCTTACTTGAACAAGCATCCCACTTATGATTAACCCCTATTTCAAGCATCTGCAACTACAAAAGAAGTATTAAGGTAAACCTAACCATAGCATGAAACATGTGGATCCAAATCAGCCCCTTACGAAGCAACGCATAAACTAGGGTTTAAGCTTACATCACTCTAGCAACCCGTCATCTACTTATTACTTCCCAACGCCTTCCTCTAGGCCCAAATAATGGTGAAGTGTCATGTAGTCGACGTTCACATAACACCATTAGAGGAGAGACAACATACATCTCATCAAAATATCGAACGAATACCAAATTCACATGACTACTAATAGCAAAACTTCTCCCATGTCCTTAGGAACAAACGTAACTACTCACAAAGCATATTCATCTTCATAATAAGAGGGGTATTAATATGCATAATGGATCTGAACATATGATCTTCCACCAAATAAACCAACTAGCATCAACTACAAGGAGTAATCAACACTACTAGCAACCTCATGGTACCAATCTGAGGCTTTGGGACAAAGATTGGATACAAGAGATGAACTAGGGTTTGAGAGGAGATGGTGCTGGTGAAGATGTTGATGGAGATTGGCCCCCTCCCGATGAGAGAAGCCTTGGTGATGACGATGGCGATGATTTCCCCCTCCCTGAGGGAAGTGTCCTCGGCAGAATAGCTCTGCCGGAGCCCTAGATTGGGTCCGCCTCGTGGCGGCGGAGTTTCTTCCCGGAAGCTTGCTTATGATTTTTTTTCTCAGACAAAAGACTTCATATAGCAGAAGATGGGCACCGGAGGGCCACCAGGGGGCCCATGAGGCAGGGGGCGCGCCCAGGGGGGTAGGGCGCGCCTCCCACCCTCGTGGCTAGGGTGTGGCCCCCTCTGTTATTTTCTTCGTCCAGTATTTTTTATTAATTCCAAAAATGGCTTCCGTGAAGTTTCAGGACTTTTGGAGCTCTGCAGAATAGGTCTCTAATATTTGCTCCTTTTCTAGCCCAATCCCAGCTGCCGGCATTCTCCCTCTTCATGTAAACCTTGTAAAATAAGAGAGAATAGGCATAAGTATTGTGACATAACGTGTAATAACAGCCCATAATGCAATAAATATCAACATAAAAGCATGATGCAAAATGGACGTATCACTGCACTTTATTTACCATTACTGTTACTCTCTCATTACAAATTATCTTGCTATCAAACTATTTATTACCGACAATTTCAGTGCTTGCAGAAATTACGTTGCTGAAAACCACTTGTCATTTCCTTATGCTCCTTGTTGGGTTCGACACTCTTACTTATCGAAAGGACTACGATTGACCCCCTATACTTGGTCATCAAGACTCTTTTCTAGCGCTGTTTCCGGTGAGTGAAGCGCTCTTGGTAAGTGGAAATTGGTAAGGAACAATTATTACTGCGTGTTGAAATTTATTGTCACTTGTTACTATGGAAAATCATCCTTTGAGGGGTTTGTTCGGTGTATCTTCACCTCGACCGGAACCACAATTAGTTGCCTCTCAACCTAATGCATCTATTAAAAATATTGGTTATGAAATTCCTTCGGGTATGATAGAACAACGGTTAGCTAACCCTTATGCAGGAGATGGAACTGAACATCCTGATATGCATTTGATATATGTGGATGAAATTTGTGGATTATTTAAGCTTGCAGGTTTATCCGAGATGAAGCTAAGAAGCAGGTTTCCCTTTTATCTTTGAAGGGAAAAGCATTGGCATGGTATAGGCTATGCAATTATATTGGATCTTGGAACTGGAATCGATTGAAGCAAGTGCCTTGTACCTTCACCCTATGAAGCTGAAATTTTGCATAGATCATCACCCATCCATACCATGCCTATCCACAAAGTTTGATCATTAACAAACCACCAAAGCTTCCTCCACAATTTTCCAAAAATTGCATCAACACCACCACCCTATGAAGGAAGTACATTTTGCATCCATCCATTTGCCCTCAAATTTTATAGGTGATCAATCACGAAAAATATCACTGCCACTGTCGTGGGTGAACATGATAACCTATGGGGCCACCGACCCCTTTGTGGTTCGGCAAGGGGAGATCATGTTGTACAAAGAGCGGAGGCCATGAAGCAGCATGACGATGATGATACTGGTCGTTTTTACCCAGGTTCGGGCCACTGTGAAGCGTAAAACCCTACTCCTGCTTTGTTGGATTAGATTGGAGGACACAACAACACAGAGCGCTCTAGCCCAGCAAGGTGACCTCGGGGAGACCTGCTACGCGTGTACAAGTGTGAGGGGGTCTGAATATTCATCTAGGTTGCCTTGGACCTCTTTTTAGAGCTTAAGGGGTAACCACAGTGGCAAAACAGACATTATCTTGTGATCAAATAGCTAAAAATGCTATCATACCTAACTCTGACACTTAGGAAAAAATGCCATAAATGCTGCCTTAGGTGGCGATCGGGGTGCATCCCCGGCAAGCTTATGTCGCCGCTTAGCCACCTTCTGCTTATCATCTTGACACGACCTTGGACGGGTGTCAAATGGGGACCTGCTCTCCATTGAGCTGCCATGCACTTAGTGAGAGCCACTTAATCACCTGAAGCTCTCGACACCGCATCGATAAGTGATTGGCGTTACGATGCTATGGAGTGGTGGTAATTATCCCGTGCCTGCCGGGGGCAGGGCCTGCCGGGGCTTGATACGTCTCCAACGTATCTATAATTTATGAAGTATTCATGCCATGTTTACAACAATATTATATGGTTTTGGTATGATTTGCATGGAACTAACTCAGACCGATTTGTTTTCAGCAGAACTACCGTGGTGTTGTTTTTTGTGCAGAAATGAAAGTTCTCCAAATGAGCTAAAACTTTTTGACAAATTTCTTTGGAACAAAAGAGACCCCCAAAGCTTCGTGGAAGGACCAAAAGGTGAAGGAGTAGGGCACAAGACACCGGGGCGCGTCTGGGCCCTTACCTGTGCCCTGGTGGATTGTGCTCAGCTCGAGGCCCATCTTAGCGTGAAACCAACGCCAGAAATTCCTATTAATAGAGAAACCATTGGGGGTTAACCTAGATCAGAAGTTCCGCCGCCGCAAGGCTCTATAGCCATGGAAAACCAATCTAGACCCTTTCCGGCACCCTGCCGAAGGGGGGAATCATCACCGGTGGCCATCTTCATCATCCCGGCAGCCACCGTGATGAGGAGGGAGTAGTCCACCCTCGGAGCCGAGGTTTTGTACCAGTAGCTATGTGTTTAATATCTCTCTTTCTCTCTCTCTCTCTCTCTCTCTCTCTCGTGTTCTTGAGATGTCACGATCTTGATGTATCGTGGGCTTTGTTAATATAGTCGGATCATACGGTGTTTTCCCCTCTCTTGTTGTGATGAATTGAGTTTTTCCCTTTGAGATTTCGTTGTTATCGGATTGAATACTTTATGGATTTGAGAATACTTGATATATATCTTGCAATTGAATACTCGTGGTGACAATGGGGTATCACATTGATTCACTTGATATATGTTTTGGCACTCAACTCACGGATTCCTGAGGTGACATTGGGGTAATCTATGCATAGGGGTTGATGCACATTCTTGTGTTTGTTTCTCCGGTAGAAATTGTCAGATCACGGCTTCTGGCAAAACCCTCAAGGTTCGAACACTGGGGTGCGCACGAAGATTTTCCCCCCTATCGATCCACGTTCTAACTTACTAAGATCTCAAGAACGAACTCGACGAATGCACCACACAAGGGGCACAAGATTTATACTGGTTCGGGCCACCGTTGTGGTGTAATAACCTACTCCAGTGTGGTGGTGGTGGATTGCCTCTTGGGTTGATGATGAGCAGTACAAAGGGGGAAGAACAACCTCCTAAGGATGAGGTGCTCTTTTGCTTTGTGTGTGGCTAAGGATCAGATGCTTCCTACTATGGTGGCTAGCCCTATTTATAGAGGCCCTGGTCCTCTCCCCACATATTGAGCGGGAAGGGAGCCAACAACAGCCAATTTGAAAGGGGACAACTAGTACAACTTATCCTGACAAAAGTGGTCTTCGCCTGCAAAAGGCTCTGGTGGTGACGCCGCCTTGGGCTCCATGGTGACCTCCGTCTTGCCGTCCTGCTGGTCTTGGTCTCGTTGCACTGATGTGGAAACCTTTGCTTGATGCCTCGGTACTCCGCGTCTGCGCTTGCCTCCTTAGCACCAAGGAGGAAACAAGGACGCTCCGCGCGCTGGCGCCCGCCTGGTCTCGACCGTCATGGCTCACATCACGAGAACCTCACGAGGTTTGTATTGCCTTGATCTCTCCGCCCCTCGCGATCCTGCCTGGTGAGGCCACTCCTGAGGAGGTTGCTACGTCTTGAGCTTGCGTTGGTTTTCCCCGAAGAGGAGAGGATGATGCAACAAAGTAGCGTAAGTATTTCCCTCAGTTTTTGAGAACCAAGGTATCAATCCAGTAGGAGGCCACGCGCAAGTCCCTCATACCTACACAAAGCAAATAACTCCTTGCAACCAATGCGAATAGGGGTTGTCAATCCCTTCATGGTCACTTACGAGAGTGAGATCTGATAGAGATGATAGATAATATTTTTGGTATTTTTGGTATAAAGATGCAAAGTAAAATAAAAGGCAAAGTAAAAAAGCAAAGCAATAATAAAGCGTAGGAAGATTAATATGATGAGAATGGACCCAGGGGCCATAGATTTCACTAGTGGCTTCTCTCAAGAGCATAAGTATTTTACGGTGGGTGAACAAATTACTGTTGAGCAATTGATGAATTGAGCATAGTTATGAGAGTATCTAGGTATGATCATGTATATAGGCATCACGTCCGAGACAAGTAGACCGACTCCTACCTGCATCTACTACTATTACTCCACTCATCGACCGCTATCCAACATGCATCTAGAGTATTACGTTAATGAAAACAGAGTAACGCCTTAAGCAAGATGACATGATGTAGAGGGATAAATTCATGCAATATGATAAAAAACCCATCTTGTTATCCTTGATGACAACAATATAATACGTGCCTTGCTGCCCCTACTGTCACTAGGAAAGGACACCGCAAGATTGAACCCAAAGCTAAGCACTTCTCCTATTGCAAGAACTACCAATCTAGTTGGCCAAACCAAACGGATAATTCGAAGAGACTTGCAAAGATAACCAATCATACATAAAAGAATTCAGAGAAGATTCAAATATTGCTCATAGACAATCTTGATCATAAACCCACAATTCATCAGTTTCAACAAACACACCGCAAAAAGAAGATTACATCGAATAGATCTCCACGAGAGAGGGGGAGAACATTGTATTGAGATCCAAATAGAGAGAAGAAGCCATCTAGCTACTAACTATGGATCCAAGGTCCAAGTAAACTACTCACACTTCATCGGAGAGGCTATGATGATGATGTAGAAGCCCTCCATGGTGGATTCTCTTCCATGGAGCTCTAACAGGCCCCAAGATGGGATCTCGTGGATACATAAAGTTGCGGCGGTGGAATTAGGTTTTGGCTCCGTATCTGATTTGTTGGGGTGCGTGAGGTATATATAGGAGGAAGGAGTACGTTGGTGGAGCTTGGGGGCCCACGAGGCGGGGGCGCCCTCCACCCTCGTGGCCGCCTCCCCTTTCTTAACCGAGGGTCCAAGTCTCTCGGATCTTATCGATGAGAAAATCACGTTCCCGAAGATTTCATTCCGTTTGGACTCCGTTTGGTATTCCATTTCTTCGAAACACTGAAATAGGCAAAAAATAGCAATTCTGGGCTGGGCCTCCGGTTAATAGGTTAGTGCCAAAAGTAATATAAAAGTGGAAAATAAAGCCCAATATAGTCCAAAACAATAGATAATATAACATGGAGCCATCAAAAATTATGGATACGTTGGAGACGTATCAGGCATCCCCAAGCTTAATTCCTGCTCGTCCTCGAGTAGGTAAATAATAAAAAGAGAATTTTTGATGCGGAGTGCTACTTGGCATAATTTCAATGCAACTCTTCTTAATTGTGGTATGAATATTCAGATTCGAAAGATTCAAGACAAAGGTTTAATATTGACATAAAAAAAATACTTCAAGCATACTAACAAAACAATTATGTCTTCTCAAAATAACATGGCCAAAGGAAGTTATCCCTACAAAATCATATAGTCTGGCTATGCTCTATCTTCACCACACAAAGTATTTAAATCATGCACAACCCCGATGACAAGCCAAGCAATTGTTTCATACTTTTGACATTCTCAAAACTTTTTCAATCTTCACGCAATACATGAGCGTGAGCCATGGATATAGCATTATATGAGGAATAGAATGGTGGTTGTGGAGAAGACAAAAAGGGGGAAGATAGTCTCACATCAACTAGGCGTATCAACGGGCTATGGAGATGCCCATCAATAGATATCAATGTGAGTGAGTTGGGATTGCCATGCAACGGATGCACTAGAGCTATAAGTATATGAAAGCTCAAAAAAAGAAACTAAGTGGGTAAAAGGCCCAACTCGCATGCTCACGAAGACCTAGGGCAATTTGAGGAAGCCCATCATTGGAATATACAAGCCAAGTTCTATAATGAAAAATTCCCACTAGTATATGAAAGTGACAAAACAAGAGACACTCTATTATGAAGATCATGGTGCTACTTTGAAGCACAAGTGTGGTAAAAGGATAGTAACATTGTCCCTTCTCTCTTTTTCTCTCATTTTTTTTATTTGGGCCTTTTCTCTTTTTTTATGGCCTCTTTTCTTTTCTCTTTTTTATTTTTATTTTTCGTCCAGAGTCTCATCCTGATTTATGGGGGAATCATAGTCTCCATCATCCTTTCCTCACTTGGGACAATGCTCTAAAAATGATGATCATCACACTTTTATTTTTCTTATAACTCAAGATTTACAACTCGATACTTAGAACAAAATATGACTCTATGTGAATGCCTCCGGCGGTGTACCGGGATATGCAATGATTCATAAGTGACATGTATGAAAGAGTTATGAACGGTGGCTTTGCCACAAATACGATGTCAACTAAATGATCATGCCAAGCAATATGACAATGATGGAGCGTGTCATAATAAACGGAACGGTGGAAAGTTGCATGGCAATATATCTCGGAATGGCTATGGAAATGCCATAATAGGTAGGTATGGTGGCTGTTTTGAGGAAGGTAGATGGTGGGTATATGATACCGCTAAAAGTCTTGTGTAATAAAAGGCTAGAAATGGTGGAAGGGTGAGAAAAGTGCGTATAATCCATGGACTCAACATTAGTCATAAAGAACTCATATACTTATTGCAAAAATCTACAAGTTATCAAAGAAAAGTATTACGCGCATGCTCCTAGGGGGATAGATTGGTAGGAAAAGACCATCGCTCGTCCCCGACCGCCACTCATAAGAAAGACAATCAATAAATAAATCATGCTCCGACTTCATCACATAACGGTTCACCATACGTGCATGCTACGGGAATCACAAACTTTAACACAAGTATTTCTCAAATTCACAACTACTCAACTAGCATGACTCTAATATTACTACCTTCATATCTCAAAACAATTATCAAGCATCGATCTTTTCTTAGTATTCAACGCACTCAAAAGAAAGTTTTACAAATATTGAATACCAAGCATATTATTATTTTAAGAAAATTACCATGCTATTTAAGACTCTCAAAATAATCTAAGTGAAGTATGGGAGATCAATGGTTTCTATAAAACAAATCCAGCACCGTGCTCTAAAAGATATAAGTGAAGCACATAGAGTATTCTAACAAATTCCAAATCATGTATGGCTCTCTCAAAAGGTGTGTTCAGCAAGGATGATTGTGGTAAACTAAAAATCAAAGACGCAAATAATACAAGACGCTCCAAGCAAAACACATATCATGTAGTGAATAAAAATATAGCTCCAAGTAAAGTTACCGATGGAAGTGGATTTAAAGAGGGATGCCTTCCGGGGCATCCCCAAGCTTTGACTTTTTGGTGTCCTTGGATTATCTTGGGGGTGCCATGGGCATCCCCAAGCTTAGGCTCTTGCCACTCCTTGTTCCATAATGCATCAAAAGATTTCACCCAAAACTTGAAAACTTCACAACACAAAACTCAACAAAAATCTCGTAAGCTCCGTTAGCGAAAGAAAACAAAAGACCACTTCAAGGTACTGTAATGAACTCATTCTTTATTTATATTGGTGTTAAACCTACTGTATTTCAACTTCTCTATGGATTATAAACTATTTTACTAGCCATAGATTCATCAAAATAAACAAACAACACACGAAAAACCGAATCTGTCAAAAACAGAACAGTCTGTAGTTATCTGTAACTAACGCAAACTTCTGGAACTCCAAAAATTCAGCCAACATAGGAAGACCTAGGAAATTTGTTTATTGATCAGCAGCAATTGGAATCACTATTTTATCACGTTCTGGTGATTTTTAACAATTGTTTTCGTGAACAGAAAGTTTCTGGAAATTACAGCAAGATCAAATAACTATCATCCAAGAAGATCCTATAGGTAACTTGGCACAAACACTAATTAAAACATAAAACCACATATAAACAGAAGGTAGATGGATTATTTATTGAATAACAGCAAGGAAAATATTGTGTTGTCTCCCAACAAGCGCTTTTCTTTAAAGCCTTTTAGCTAGGCATTGATAATTTTAACGATGCTCACATGAAAGACAAGAATTGAAGCACAAAGAGAGCATCATAAAACACGTGACAAACACATCTAAGTCTAACATACTTCCTATGCATAGGCATCTTATAGAAAAAAAATTTATCATAGCAAGCAAAAACTAGCATAAGCAAGGAAGCAGAAAAGAACAATAGCAATCTCAAGATAACGAGAGGTAATTTAGTAACATGAAAATTTCTATAACAGTATTTTCCTCTCTCATAATAATTACATGTAGGATCATAAGAAAATTCAACAATATAGCTATCACATAAAATATTTTCAACACGATCCACATGCATGCAAAGTTGACACTCTTCCGAAATAGTGGGATTAACATTAACTAAAGTCATGACCTCTCCAAACCCACCTTTATCAAAAATTTCATAAGATTGAATATTCTCCAAATATGTGGGATCTAATGTTGACACTCTTCCAAACCCACTTTCAATATTATTGCAAACAATATTATCAATATCATATTCATCATGGGGATTAAATAAATTTTCAAGATCATAAGAAGAATCACCCCAATCATGATCATTGCAACAAGTAGTAGACATAGCAAAACTAGCATCCCCAAGCTTCGGGTTTTGCATATTATTAGCACAATTGACATCAAGAGAATTTATAGTAAAATCATTGAAATCATGCTTTTCATCGAGGGAACTATCAAGCATGGGTGCAATAGCAACAATCTCATTTTTAACATAAGGAACTATAGCAAATTCGTCTTCATAAATATTGGCATCATGGCCACAAGAATATCAAGCATCTTGTTCATCAAGGGATACTTCAACCAAATCATCGAAATCATCATTATCTACAGATTCATGCATATCATTATTTTCTTCCAAAGCAACGGTCATTCTTTCAATAAATTCTTGGACATAGACATTATGAGCAAGGTTTTAATTGCAATATTTAAGTATGACAGAATTTTCAGATTGTTGAGAGTAAAATCATACTTTTCAATCAAAGAAGCAACTTCATGAGCACCCTTAAAAACGACAAATTCTTCAATTTGTTCGATATCATAGTAGCTATAAACACCCTTTGCATAAGAAGATAAGATTTCATTATCATTGAACTCACATAGGTAGGGAAGGTGTTTCTTAGGGTTCTTAGAGCAACAAGTAAAATCACAAATTGCACAAAGATTCCAAGCATAGCATAGCAAACTATTTATATGATACCATAAGAGCTTCCCTTTTTTAGATAAACGATGACGCACAAAATGAGCATGCTCATCTAAAGATTTCCCATCAACTAGGCTAGTTGGTGTTTCAAAGACGAAAGATAAGGATCGAAGATGATCCAAGTAGAACACTTTAAGTGGATCCATATCAATAGATTTTCAGCAAGCAAAGATGCAAGCATATAGAAGGCACAAGGAAACACAAACAAAGATACATACAGGAAGAAGACGAATGAAAAAGAGAGGGCGAATAAAACGGCATGGGTGAAGTGGGGAGAGGAAAACGAGAGACAAATGGCAAATAATGTAATGTGAGAGATAAGGGATTGTGATGGGTACTTGGTATGTTGAATTTTGCGTAGACTCCCCGGCAACGGCGCCAGAAATCCTCCTTGCTACGTCTTGAGCTTGCGTTAGTTTTCCACGAAGAGGAGAGGATGATGCAGCAGAGTAGCATAAGTATTTCCCTCAGTTTTTTAGAACCAAGGTATCAATCCAGTAGGAGGCCACGCGCAAGTCCCTCGTACCTACACAAAGCAAATAACTCCTCGCAACCAACGCGAATAGGGGTTGTTAATCCCTTCACGGTCACTTACGAGAGTGAGAACTGATAGAGATGATAGATAATATTTTTGGTATTTTTGGTATAAAGATGCAAAGTGAAATAAAAGGCAAAGTAAAAAAGCAAAGCAATAATAAAGCGTAGGAAGATTAATATGATGAGAATAGACCCGGGGGCCATAGATTTCACTAGTGGCTTCTCTCAAGAGCATAAGTATTTTACGGTGGGTGAACGAATTACTGTTGAGAAATTGATGTAATTGAGCATAGTTATGAGAGTATCTAGGTATGATCATGTATATAGGCATCACGTCCGAGACAAGTAGACCGACTCGCCTGCATCTACTACTATTACTCCACTCATCGACCGCTATCCAACATGCATCTAGAGTATTACGTTAATGAAAACAGAGTAACGCCTTAAGCAAGATGACATGATGTAGAGGGATAAATTCATGCAATATGATAAAAACCCCATCTTGTTATCCTCGATGGCAACAATACAATACGTGCCTTGCTGCCCCTACTGTCACTGGGAAAGGACACCGCAAGATTGAACCCAAATCTAAGCACTTCTCCTATTGCAAGAACTACTGTCGGTGTCAAAACCGGCGGATCTCGGGTAGGGGGTCCCGAACTGTGCGTCTAGGCGGATGGTAACATGAGACAAGGGACACGATGTTTTTACCCAGGTTCGGGCCCTCTCGATGGAGGTAATACCCTACTCCTGCTTGATTAATATTGATGATATGGGTAGTACAAGAGTAGATCTACCACGAGATCAAGGAGGCTAAACCGTGGAAGCTAGCCTATGGTATGATTGTTGTTCGCCCCACGGACTAAAACCCTCCGGTTTATATAGACACCGGATAGGTTAGGGTTACACGTAGTCGTTTACAATGGTAGGAGATCTACATATCCAGATCGCCAAGCTTGCCTTCCACGCCAAGGAAAGTCCCATCCGGACATGGGACGAAGTCTTCAATCTTGTATCTTCATAGTCTTGGAGTCCGCCGTGACGATAGTCCGCTATCCGGACACCCCTAGTCCGGGACTCCTCAAGAGCCCACGAACCAGGCTTCAATGACGACGAGTCCGGTGTGCATATTGTCTTCGGCATTGCAAGGCGGGTTCCTCCTCCGAATACTTCATAGAAGGTTTTGAACACAAGGATAGTGTCCGGCTCTGCAAAACAAGTTCCACATTCCACCGTAGAGCGAATAACTTTTGCACAGATCTGCTGACATATTCCGCGGCGTGACATCACACCACGGCCAGGCCTTTATATGAATCGTTTTTTACCGTTTGACCTTAGCGCATTTAGCGAGGCGGTTTCCTTGGCACGTCTTATCAAAGTATAGATCGTGCCCCCCCCCTTATTCCGGGATTCTCATCAATACGGACGTGGGTAACCCATCCGCGCCATTGATTATGGCGCTTGGGAGATAAGCGAGTTTTACCAGGCTGGTGGGGGAGGCATAGGTTCGTCCGTCCATATAAGGGGATAAGGATCCACCTTTTCACCTACGCCTTCTTCCTCCTTTGCTCATCCATTTCCGCGCACTCGAGCTCTAGCACCCAAGTCCGCACATTCCTCCTCAACCTTCTCCAACCATGTCGAGGTGGGAGGCAGATGGATGGCCTCCTCCGTCACGGAGGGGCACATCACAAGATCAAGGGAGGCCGAATACTTGTCCGGGCGATATCGCAGACAAAGCTGCCTGACGCTGGGCAACTCATTCCAACCCCTGTGCCCCATGAGAGGGTGGTGTTTCTCCCCACTTCCTTCAGCGGACTAGGTTTTCCACTTCACCCATTTGTGCAGGGGCTCATGTTCTACTACGGCCTGGACTTCCACGACCTAGCCTCAATTTCGTCCTCAACATCTCGGCATTTATCGTCATGTGCGAGGCCTTCCTCTGCATCCAGCCCCACTTCGCCTATGGTGAAGACCTTTAATGTCGAGCCAAGGTTGTGGGCGGCCATCAAGCGGAGTGCGGAGGCGCCATGGTCGGCAAGATGGCCAAAGTCCTATGGCTCGAGGGCTCCTTTGTGGAGAGAATAAAGGGGTGGCAATCGGGGTGGTTCTACATCACCGAGCCACGCGACCCTGAATGGGTGGCGGCCCCAATTCAGATCTGGATTCCCCACACGGCTCTCGTCATGGAAAGAGACGGGCCTGAAGTGGGGGATTCGGACGAGCTATCCGGATTCTAAACATGCGTCCAAACCTGGTGGACAAGAATCTCGGGCTTGTCGACGTAATCCGTGTGATGCTCATCCACGGACTCTCCCATGCCAACAACGGGCCTTCAATTTGTGGGAGTTTGATCCGCACAAAGACCAATTCTGAGCCGGCTCTTCGATACTACGTACGAAGATGCCTGGAAGGTGCTGTTCAAGGGCGCCGAAGCCCCCGCATCCGCTAACAAAGATCGCGGATACAGCTCGCGGCGTCAAGCCGGCGAGGTAAGTTATTTTACCCTTTACGGGACTCTTTTTTCATAGATTGACTCTACGTGGGATCTAAAAACTCCCTATTCTTTGACAGGACTGGCTGAAGACGTCCGGACAGATTAACTATCCGGCTCCTTTGCCAGAAGACCCAGCGGACGCCCGATTGACGGGGCTGCTGGCTCCGGCACCCCATGTGGTGCCGGAGAAGAAGGCCAAGAAGGAGGCCAAGAAGGAGGCCACGGGAATTCGAAGGAGCTCCCGACGCCAGGTGCTGTCAGATTCTGAAGCAGAATCGAGGAAGAATGCGCTTCTCCCCTAGCGGGGGAGGAGAGGAAAAGGAAGGCCGCCACAACTGGGAGGCCGTAGGGTCCAAGAAGGGAAGAACCCTTCCTCCGGACTTCTCCACCAACGTCGACGACGACGAGGAGGATTGGCCTACAAGGGCCAAGCCCCTGGCGAGATCGTAATTGTCCGGATACCCATGGCTTTTTATTATTGCAGAGTGTTCTCTAATGTCGAACAATCGTGCAGTCCGGCCAAGGGCGAGTTCGCCGATTCATCGAGCGGGTCCCTTGGCTCGTCGGAAATGGAGAGTACTTCGCTTCCGACCGCCTCCTCGCCCCACGCTGCGGACGACACCGAGGTGGAGCCCCAAGGGGGGCTTGGTCAAGAGGAGGTGGCGCAGGAGGAGCTACAAGGCAACCTCCCAGACTCCAGGCGCGTGGGGGGCAAGACCCCCAGGGGCTCTAAACCCGACCCTCGTCCGGACTCCATGCCGGAACCATCAGCGGTTCTGAAGTCCGGCCAGCGGATCCTTCGCAAGAAGGGTAAGACGCCGGTGTCCTCCGTCCAACCGGAGGCACCGAATAGCATCGGAGGCGCTTAACAGCGCTTCCATCAGGAGGAGCACCGCCTTGTTATGAGTGCGGTGATCCGGACAGTTCAGTCCGCCAAGAGCGGATCGACTGAATACATCAGCCTTCTAACAGGCTTTGAGGTAAGTTTAGAATATGTAAAAATATTACCGCATAGACAGTAGTTCTGATGCTTAGTTCGGTGTTCGGAAAGAAAAGCCGGACTAAGGATCTAAAAAGATATATGCAGGAGTCTAACATAAGTATGTCAATATGGGAATGCAGGCTGCTATTGACCTCTGCCAAGACCGATGCGGAGGTCAATGAATTAAAGCAGAACCTCGAGTGGTCCGAGAACGAGCTCGGACAAGCCAAGAAGCAACTCGAGGACAAAGAAGGTAAGTAATACCTTATTAAAGAAATACCTTATAGAAAAGGTTTTGGTTGCAAAAAATAACAGGAATAACTTGGGTACTACAGGGGCCACGAACGAGGTGGCGACCCTGAAGGAAGCGGTGTCCGTGGGTCGAAAATAAAGCGGCTACAAACGCACCGAGCGAGAGAAGGGGAGGCGAGCTGGCTGGCAGGTACGGCAAGAGCTCCAAGCTCGTGGAAAAACACGAGGGTTTGGAGCGTGACTCAAGACTTCGAGAGTCCGAGGCTCGCCTCGGCTCTTGAGAGTGCCAAAGTCGCTAAGGCCGAGGCCCAAAAATCCTCCAAGAAATTGAGTCGTTGAAGAAGATAGCGGCGGTAAGGCATTCTTTATGCAAAGCAAGCATGTGAAAGTGAATTACCTATTACTTACCCGGATTCGAGCTCTCCAGAGCATTCGCAGATTTGCCCGTGGTGTGTGTCTGATGCTGCCGCATTCTACCGCGCCAAGGAGGGGAGCTCGACGGAAAAGGTGTTCTGGTCTCAGTATGCTGAGGCCGGACGTCCGGTGCCCCTGAGCGACCAGCTGAAGTAGCTGGTCGAGCTCCACAAGGTTGTCGAACAGGCCATGAAGGGCCTTATAGCGCGGCTGTGGCCATTGGAGGCCATGCCTGGGAGCTACTTCGGCTTGGTGCAGCGGCTGGTGGACGCCTGTCCACGAATTGAAGTTATCAAGCGCTCCATCTGCATTGAAGGTGTCCGTCGGGCCCTTGCCCGTGCTAAAGTGCACTGGGGCAAGCTAGATGCGGAGAAGCTTGTGACGGACGGGCCACCGAAGGGCCATGAGCATCGCACGCCCGAAATGTACTATGAGGGCCTCCTGAAGGGTGCCCGCCGAATAGCGGATGAGTGCTCCAAAGATGTAATTTTTGAATAGGCTCGCATTTGTTATCCTGTATGCTGAAAACTTGTTCATATGCGCTAAGCAATGCTTGTTAATTTAAAATATTATCTTCTGTGCGGACGTTTGTCAAATTTGAGAGATGGCAAGTCGTTGGCTTCAGCCCCCATGCCACGAGTGCTGGGGTGTTCGGGATAAACTTGAGCACTCTTGTTCCCATTCTTGGGTCCATCTAGGGAGGCGCTCAACACAACGAACAAGGCAACCGGACTTATAATGCTTGAACACTCTCACTAAGCCATAGAATTCTATAATTTTAAATTTCAGCGAAGCCCCTAGTATTCGGAAGACCGAGTTCGGGGCGCTATCCACACCTTGGCCGGACAATTCCGGTTCCTCGCTCTAAGCGGCATAAGTCTTTAGGGACCCGAAAAAACCTCTCGAACAGCGACATCGCTCTCGCCTATCATGACGGTCAGTTTTAGCTTTCTCACCGAGGTGCTCGACCCAGCTCAAGCTGGGGCACAATCGCGATGGGTTCTCCCGTGCTACCTTAGCCGATATAACAGAACGTAAGGTACCAAAACATGGGAGCCGGGCAAACCCAACTATTGACCCAAGACATGATTCGGAGCCGATTCATATAATGCTATAAGTTCGGGGTGCCGCACTTGTGAAAGTGTTCGGACTTATCACACCATAATTTTGGGATACTTAAGCCCCTGGTGTATTGGCCGTACCAAAGTGTACGGTTGCAACATGTCGTGAAATGAACATATGTATAGATAAAGGAAGTAAAGCAATAATAAGCAAAAGCTATGTATTGTTTATTCAACAAGGTACTGCAATGAAAGCGTAATGATACAAATAGTGCGATAAGCAAGGGATGGGACTATCTCGACATGTCCCCTCCGTGGGTAAGCTGCGAGATGGTATGTAAAACAGGTATAATGCTCGTAACAGAGACCACTGAACACATGACGTGGCTTTACGCCTGGCTGTTGCATCGTGAGTTCGGCGATTCAAGTGCCGGACAGGACTTCTCAAAGACGGAGTCCCGAAAGTAAGAAAAAAGGAAGAAAAAAGGAAAAAAGAAAAAGAATGACACAATCGGGAGCCCCTGGTGCGGTCGAGCCGCATTCCTGGCGTGCCGTGGTCTTGCCCCTCCCCATATGCTCATGGTATCTCCAGAGCGTAATTATGTACGCGTAATACTAGCTTCAAATTTCGCGAGGGCGGGGTTAGCCGGATTGCTACGCTGCGATGCTTGAATCGTGCCAGCGGTCTTGTTGTAGGTTACTCCGGGCGCGCTTGACGGTGTCCGGACGCTTAATGGCCGGACTCGAGAGTTGCTGTGAGAGGCTACTTTGTACCTCCGCCATGAGGGCCGCCATGTGCTCCTCCGTTCGGAGAGAGTGTTCGGTGTTTCCATTGACCGTGATTACTCCTCGAGGGCCTGGCATCTTGAGCTTGAGGTATGCGTAAGCGGCACTGCATTGAACTTTGCAAATGCGGTTCGTCCGGCAAAGTGCATGATAGCCGCTGCGGAATGGGACGATGTCGAAGATTAACTCTTCGCCGGAAGTTATCCGGGATCCGAAGACCACTTCGAGTGTAATCGAGCCCGCATAACCGCCTCTACACCCGGTATGACGCCTTTAAAGGTCGTCTTTGTAGGTTTAATCCTTGAGGGTCTATGCCCATTTTGCACATTTGTATCACGATAAAGCAGGTTCAGTTGCTATCCCGGCCCATCGGGACTCTGGTGAGGTGAAATCCGTCGATAATTGGGTCAAGAACCAACGCGCGAAGCCGCCGTGGACGGATGCTAGTGGGGTGGTCCTTCGATCGAAGGTGATCGGGCAGGAAGACCATGGGTTGAACTTGGGCGACCGCTCCATCGCATATACGTCCCTTAGTGCACGCTTCCGCTCCCTTTTGGGTATGTGGGTTGCGTATATCATGTTCACCGTCTGCACTTGTGTAGGAAAATCCTTCTGTCCTCTATTGTTCGGCGGCCGGGGCTCTTCCTTGTCATCGCTATGCAGCCCCTTGTCATTGAGTTCGGCACTTAACTTGCCTTCTTGCTTGAACACCCAACAATCCCTGTTGGTGTGATTGGCTCGTTTTTCGGGGGTGGCATGTATCTGGCACAAGCGATCGAGTATTCAGTCCAAGTTGGACGGGCCCTGGGTATTTCTTTTGAATGGATTCTTCCGCTGACCGGGTTTAGAGCCTCTGAATCCGGCATTGACGGCCGTATCTACAGTGTTATCGCCGTTAATGCGGCGCTTGTTCTTGTTGCGACACGACCTGCCATTGCTATCCTTGGTATCCGAACTATCAGGATGTTTGGCCAAGTTGTTGCTTCGAGCTAGCTACTGTCCTCTCCCGCACAAAAGCGGGTCATGAGTGTTGTGAGGGCTGCCATGGATTTTGGCTTTTCCTGTCCTAGGTGCCGGGCAAGCCACTCGTCATGGATGTTATGTTTGAAGGCTGCAAGGTTCTCTGCATCCGGACCGATACCAATGATTTGATTTTTCTTTGTTAGGAACCGTGTCCGTAATTGTCCGGCCGATTCTTCCGCTGCTGGATTATGTGGCTAAGGTAATCGGCGTCTGGTGGTCGCACATATGTGCCCCGGAAGTTATCAAGGAATGCGGCTTCCGTGTCCTCCCAACAACCAATTGATTCTGGCGGCAAGCTGTTGAGCCAATGCCGAGCTGGTCCTTTAAGCTTGAGTGGGAGGTATTTGATGGCATGTAGATCATCACCGGGCCATGTGGATATGGAGGAGATAGTCCTCGATCCAGACCGCAGGATCTATGGTACCATCGTATGATTCGATGTTTACGGGTTTGAAGCCCTCAGGGATTTGATGATCCATTACTTCATCTGTGAAGCATAGTGGGTGTGCGGTGCCTCTATATTGGGCTATATCATGACGTAGCTCATATGAGCTTTGTCTCATCGTGGTTCGCCCGGCCGGTTTGTCGATCCGGCGCGACGGTAATCATCCCGTCGTTACGCCCACGCGATCCGTAGATCGATCTTGTATGTTTTGCCTTATCCTCCAATATATCTCGCAAGTCCGGCGCATTTTCCCGTGCCTTGGTACTTTTTGAGCGGCGTCGGGTGTGGCTTGAGCGGAGGGCCGAGAGGCTTCTCTGTCGCGGCCACGGGGTGGCCGGGTCCGCCATGTCGTGTCCGGTGACTTGGGTGCTTCCTCCTCCGATCGAGGCAGCGGCCCGCGTTTGGGGTAGCTTTTGAGGGGCGTTCGAGTTCATACTCTTGGCTGCAAGGACTTCAGTCCATCTGTCGCCTAGCGTGTCTTTGTCAGCTCTAAATTGTTGCTGCTTTTTCTTGAGGCTGCTTGCCGTGGCTATAAGCCCGTGTTTGAAACGCCTGCTCGCGGCGGGATCCTCGTGCATGACAAATTCATCATCGCCGAGGCTTGCCTCATCTTCGGAGGGAGGCGCATAATTATCGCCCTCGACCTCTCTTTACTGCCAAGACCGTCAGGCGAACTTGCTTCTCCCTCCTCCCGCGCTGAGTCCCGCCGGAGGGGTTCTCGTCGGCACCGTCCCGGTGTTATTATCTCCGTGCGGAATCACCGCTTTTTGCCGTGGCGGGATTTAGAGCGGCGCCACGACACCGGGCGCTTCGGTTGCTTTTTGAGGGGTCATCCTCCGTTGTTCCATCGCCGTTCCCATCTTTTGGGATATCCACCATGTATATGTCGTATGACGAGGTGGCCTTCCGGTGCTCGTAGAGGCGCTGGGTCTTGGTCGTCTCCGGCATCGTCGTCCATACCGTCGATGTCTTCGGAGTCGAAGTCTAGCATGTCAGTTAAATCATCGAGACTGGCTACGAAGTGGGTGGTGGGTGGGCGTTGAATTTCTTCATCGTCCGCATCCCAACCTTCCTGTCCGTAGTCCGGCCAGGGCTCTCCGGATAAAGAGAGAGACTTTAGCGAATTCAGAATGTCGCCAAAGGGCGTAGTCTTTGAAAGATGTCCGCGGCGATGAACTCCATAACGGGCGCCTAATCGGGTTCGATTAAGGGGCGCGGAGGGTTCGGAGTCCGGCACCCGGAGTCAAGGTCTTCGCAGCGACAGGGATAGAGTTCGACTCAATCGCCAGTAGAGATTACAGCCCCGAGGCGGTGTCCAACCACTCGCCCTCGATCGGGAATCCGCCCGGATTAAGGGTCGGAGCGGATACGTGCGGCCTGTGGCAATCGCTCGCCGCAGAGCTAGATCATGCCCATCGAGACAATGTGGCACGCTTTGGTCGTGGCTTGAATCCGTCGAAGATCAAGTCTCCGCGGATATCGGCCCATAGTTCAAACTTCCAAATCTGACCTGATGGCGGGGGCGAAGCTTCGATCTGCTTCCGGATGGCTGCTTAATTGCCCGCAGTGCAAAGCCGCCGAATCACGAAGATCTGTCCGGTGAAAAGTCTCACCTGGACCGCGTCGTTATTGATGATCGAAGGAGCCATCGGGCCTATCGGTGACGCATACGAGCAACTCTCAATGAAAGCACCAACGTCGGTGTCAAACCGGCGGATCTCGGTAGGGGGTCCCGAACTGCGTCTAGGCGGATGGTAACAGGAGACAAGGGACACGATGTTTTTACCTGTGTTCGGGCCCTCTCGATGGAGGTAATACCCTACTCTGCTTGATTAAAATTGATGATATGGGTAGTACAAGAGTAGATCTACCACGAGATCAAGGAGGCTAAACCCTAGAAGCTAGCCTATGGTATGATTGTTGTTCGTCCCTACGGACTAAAACCCTCCGGTTTATATAGACACCGAGATAGGTTAGGGTTACACAGTCGGTTACAATGGTAGGAGATCTACATATCGGTATCGCCAAGCTTGCCTTCCACGCCAAGGAAAGTCCCATCCGGACATGGGACGAAGTCTTCAATCTTGTATTTTCATAGTCTTGGAGTCCGGCCGTGACGATAGTCCGGCTATCCGGACACCCCCTAGTCCGGGACTCCCTCAACTACCAATCTAGTTGGCCAAACCAAACGGATAATTCGAAGAGACTTGCAAAGATAACCAATCATACATAAAAGAATTCAGAGAAGATTCAAATATTGCACATAGATAATCTTGATCATAAATCCACAATTCATCTGTCTCAACAAACACACCGCATAAACAAGATTACATCGAATAGATATCCACGAGAGAGGGGGAGAACATTGTATTGAGATCCAAAAAGAGAGAAGAAGTCATCTAGCTACTAACTATGGACCCGAAGGTCTGAAGTAAACTACCCACACTTCACCGGAGAGGCTAGGATGATGATGTAGAAGCTCTCTGTGGTGGATTCCCCTTCCGGCGGAGCTCCAGAATAGGCCCCAAGATGGGATCTCGTGGATACACAAAGTTGCGGCGGTGGAATTAGGTTTTTGGCTCCGTATCTGATCTGTTGGGGGTACGTATGTATATATAAGAGGAAGGAGTACGTCGGTGGAGCTTCGGGGGGCCCACGAGGCAGGGGCGCGCCCTAAAGGGGGGGCGCCCTCCACCCTCGTGGCCACCTCCCTCCTTTCTTGACTGAGGGTCCAAGTCTCCTGGATCTTATCTGATGAGAAAATCATGTTCCCAAAGATTTCATTCCGTTTGGACTCCGTTTGATATTCCGTTTCTTCGAAACACTGAAATAGGCAAAAAACAACAATTCTCGGTTGGGCCTCCGGTTAATAGGTTAGTCCCAAAAGTAATATAAAAGTGGAAAATAAATCCCAATATAGTCCAAAACAATAGATAATATAGGATGGAGCAATAAAAAATTATAGATACGTTGGAGACGTATCAGAGGTCTTGCGTTGTCCGCCTCACGAGGCTTGGCCCCTCGCGAGGGTCTTGAGTGCCTTGTTGATGAAGATGGGCCGTACAGGACTGCTAGCAGAGCCACGCCATGGGCCGCAGGCAGGCAAGTCTGGGGACCCCCATTCCCAGAACGCCGATAGTAGCCCCCGGGCGGAAGGTGCGCTCGGGCTTGGCTTGGAGGCGAAGCCAAAGGTCAAGCGCTGGGTGCCGTGGGCCCCAAAAGCCTTCCACCTTGGTCGATGCGTGGCGGTTGATTGGATGTGGGCATCTCCGCTTTCCCATGCTGCCTCAGCAACTGCCTGACTTGACATGTCCCTGCGGCATGCAAGGAAAACCATCATTACCTGTGATCGTGGGGGGCATTGGTGGGCCTTCTCCTGCTATAAATGAGGAGGGGGTAGAGCCCCCATCGCCACTTCTCCCTATCCCGTTGGCTTCTTCCTCCTCGACCCTCTGCTAGTAGCAATGGCGCCCATCCAAGGGTTCTCTGCTGCGGAGAAGGGAAAGACTCCCTCGATGTGCCAGCGCCGCTCCCGCCGAAGAAGAGGTCGAATCGCCACTGTGACGCAGCGGCGATGCAGGTGGTGACGAGGCCTTGGTGCGAGCGGCCTCCTCCTGGGTATCCACTGCCCTTGTATGCCCAAGCCGGGGGCTCAGGAGGAAGGAGTGATGAGCGTCGGCGCGTGCGCCATGGCCAAGGTCGACGTGCCGCGGTAACGCGCGTTGCCGCTCCTAGAGTCCACGCCACGGACTCCTCGCGCGAGCTCGTGCCGCGGGCGGTGATGCCCACAAGCTCCTGGATCTGCTTCCCGCGTTTCTTCTCCGACGTGATGCCGCCGAGGGGACCCCTCGAGCTCTGGTTGCAGCATGCTGACTGCGATGCTTCGGCGACTAGAGAAGAGGTCGAAGCGGTCTCCCCCGGCAAGATCTTCATGACCCGCGGCTGGGGCGAGGTCGCGCGGGTTTTCTGTGCGGAGGGCGCCCTTGCGATCCACTTCGAGTATGACGGTGCTTCCATGCTGTTCTTCAAGGTCTTCGACGCGGAGGGACGCCGCTTGGAGTGCTGCCCTGGAGGGGCGCGCCAGGATGATGCGCACTCCGCTCGCGGCTACTCCAGCAGTAGCGACTTTTGGGAGTCCAGTGGTTCTCCTGAGCTTTATTAGACTCCGGAGACGAGCGACGACAACTACGTGCCCCCGAGCTCTCGCCGCGCCCGGAGCAGGGCCGCAACGTCCGGCTGCCGCCGTCACTGATCTGGATGGGGTTGGCGCCGGCTTCCCGCGGCCCACTGTTGATGATGGCGTCAGCCGCGGGGGCATGTAGATAGGATTCTCCTAGGTCCTCATGTTTTGTTCCCTGCGAGGAATCAAGAAGTACCCCGTGGGGGCATGTAAAGGGTTTGTAATGTATTTTGTTGAGATTATCCAAATTATGGAACCCTGTGAACGCAAGTCCTGTTTAGGCTCGGTCTCCCCTTTCCAACCTCGTGACTGCTTGTTGCTCTATGCTGACAGGTCCCGGTCCCCAGGCAAGCTACAGCCGTCGCTGGTATGCCAGGTCGCGTGCCGTGGTCAAGGGAAGGAGGTGAGCGGCCCGAGGTCCAGTAAGAGCTCCTGAGGCGTGATGCTCAGGGGGTTCCCTTTAGCGCTCAGGCAGCCGTGGTAAAGTAAGAATGGGAGGCGGTGTTGCCATAGCAGGATTGCGGGGAGCACGACTCCTAGGCTCCAACGATTAGCTGGTTTGAGTGCGGGACTTATCTTGGTGATCCGGGGTCGATTCCTCATGATGCGCCAGGTTTGTGCAAAGGCATCCGCAGCGTAGCTAGGTCGGGCCCATTCGAGTCTCCCCATCTCCCCCTCTCTCCTTCGTGCCCTACGTCCTCAGGTCCCGAGCAGCTTGGGGATGATGCAGCCCGAGGGGCGCCCCCAACAACGTAAGCTAAAGACATAAAAGGGATACATGCCACAAGTACGGACCCACGCGGCCTGGAAATGATGCAGCCCTAGGGGCGTTCCCAGCTAAATGAACTTGGAAAATGTCACCCGGCTCTGTTGATGAAGGAGAGTTGGGGTAGCTGAAGGTACGCGGCGAAGGGGTTGCTCCTCATGAGCCACCGGGGCCCTGGGCCTCGGGAGGCTCTGGGGGTCTAGGCGGTTCCTTGAGGACCGTCTCCGTCAGCACATCGTGGTGCCTGGCCTCCTGAGCCACTAGGATGCTCTGCATGTTGCGCTGATAGGCGATCGCCACGCTCGGCAGACCAAAAGGCATGCAAACGTAGCTGTGAGGTGGGCCCTCACAGCATCCCATGCGCGAAGGCCAGAAGAGCTCCTGAGAGGCGGCCCTGTTGAGCCCTGGGACATCGATGTAGACGCGCAGCCCTGCATCCTCCCCTGGATGGGGAGCTGCGCCTGGTGAGCGGCGGCCTCCGCGCATGGCCCTTGCGTCTTGCAGTTCCTGAGTGGTCTCGGTGATGAACTCCTGAACGGTGGGCACTCCTTGCCCTGCGTCCTTGTCGGTGTCAAAACCGGTGGATCTAGGGTATGGGGTCCCGAACTGTGCGTCTAGGCGGATGGTAACAGGAGACAAGGGACACGATGTTTTTACCCAGGTTCGGGCCCTCTCGATGGAGGTAAAACCCTACTCCTGCTTGATTAATATTGATGATATGGGTAGTACAAGAGTAGATCTACCACGAGATCAGAGAGGCTAAACCCTAGAAGCTAGCCTATGGTATGATTGTTGTTTGTCCTACGGACTAAAACCCTCCGGTTTATATAGACACCGGAGAGGGTTAGGGTTACATAGAGTCGATTACGATGGGAGGAGATCTACATATCCGTATCGCCAAGCTTGCCTTCCATGCCAAGGAAAGTCCCATCCGGACACGGGACAAAGTCTTCAATCTTGTATCTTCATAGTCCAGGAGTCCGGCCAAAGGTTATAGTCAGGCCATCCGGAGACCCCCTAATCCAGGACTCCTCAAGAGCCCTGAACCAGGCTTCAATGGCATTTAGTCCGACGCGCAGATTGTCTTCGGCATTGCAAGGCGGGTTCCTCCTCCGAATAGTTCATAGAAGATTTTGAACACAAGGATAGTGTCCGGCTCTGCAAAATAAGTTCCACATACCACCGTAGAGAGAATAACATTTACACAAATCCAATCTACTGACGTATTTCGCAGCGTGACACCACGGCCAAGCCTTTATTCGAATCATTTTTACTGTCCCACCTCAGCACACTTAGTGAGGCGGTTTCCTTGGCACGTCTTGTTGAAGCAGAGATCGTGTCCCCTTATTTCGGGATTCTCATCAATACGGGTGTGGGTAACCCAACCGTGCCATTAATTTACGGCGCTTGGGAGATAAGCGAGTTTTACAAGGCTGGTGGGGGCACATAGTTTTGTCCGCCCATATAAGGGGATAAGGATCCACCTTTTCCATCTACGCCTTCCTCCTCCTTTGCTTATCCATTTTCACAAGACTCGAGCTCCAGCGCCCAAGTCCGCACATCCCACCTCTACCTTCTCCAGCCATGTCCGGAGCGGGAGGCAAGTGGATGGTCTCCTCCGTCATGGAGGGACACATCAAGAAGCTGAGGGAGGCCGGATACTTGTCTAACAACATCGCGCACCGGCTCCCAGACAAGGGGCAGCTCATCCCCACCCCCAGGCCCCTTGAGAGGGTGGTGTTCCTCACCCATTTCCTCCGCGGACTAGGTTTCCCACTTCACTCGTTTGTCCGGGGGCTCATGTTCTACTACGGCCTGGATTTCCACGATCTGGCCCCAAACTTCGTCCTCAACATCTCGGCGTTTATCGTCATGTGTGAGGCTTTCCTCCGCATCAAGCCCCACTTCGGCTTATGGCTGAAGACCTTCAATGTCAAGCCGAAGGTAGTGGGTGGCCAACAAGCGGAGCGCGGAGGCGCCATGGTGGGCAAGATGCCCAACGTTACATGGCTCGAGGGCTCCTTCGTGGAGACCATAAAGGGGTGGCAATCGGGGTGGTTCTATATCACCGAGCCGCGTGACCCTGAATGGGCAGCGGCCCCAATTCGATCTAGCATCCCCACACGGCTCACCTCCCGGAAAGAGAAGGGTCTGTGGGTAATTCGAAGAGCGGACCGGACTCCAAACCTGCGTCCAAGACCTGGTGGACAAAGAGGTTAAACCCGTCAACGTAGTCCAGGTCATGCTCATCCGCCGGATCCTCCTGTGTCAACGACGGGCTTTAAACTTATGGGAGTTCAACCCGGCCCAGCACCAAACTCTGACCAGGCTCTTTGACACAACGCACGAGGATGCTTGGAAGGTGCTATTCAAGGGTGCGAGGTTCCCCCTCCCATCACCGAGGATCGCGGATTCCGTGCGAAGCGCCAAGCCAGCGTAGTAAGCTTATTTTACCCTTTACGGGATACTTGTTTTTCATAGTTTAACTCTATGCGGGATCTAAGCTCCAGTTCCTTTGACAGGAATGGCAGAAGAAGACCAGACAGATCGACTGTCCGGCTCCTTTGCCCGAAGATCCAGCAGACGCCCACTTGACGGGTTGCTGGGTCCGGCACCTCACGTGGTGCCGGAGAAGAAGGCCAAGAAGAAGGCCACGGGAACTCGAAAGAGTTCCCGGTGCCCGGTGGTGCCGGATTCATCGTCCGATGACTCCGAGGCGCATTCCTCCTCCGAAGACGAGGAGGAGGAAGAAGAAGCCTCTCCCCCTCCAGCGGGGGGACGAATGAAAAGGAAGGCCGCCCCAACTGGGGGGCCAGAGGGTCCAAGAAGGGAAGGACCCTTCCTCCGGACTACTCCACCAACGCCGACGACGGCGAAGAGGAGTGGCCATCTAGGGCCAAGCCCCTGGCAAAATCGTAAGTATCCGGATACCAGAATAACTCATGGCGTTCCTTTACTACACAGTATCTTCTGACGCCGAATGTAATCATGCAGTCCGCCCGCGGCCCAGCTCGACACTTCGTCGAGCGGATCCCTGGATTCGTCGGATGTGAATAGCCTTTCACTTCCGACTGCTACCTCCTCGCCCCTACGGACGATGCCGAGGTGGAGTCCCAAAAGGGTCCAAGCCAAGAGGGGGTGGTCCTGGAGGCGCCGCAAGGCGACCTCCCGGACTCCAGGCGCAAAGGGGATAAAACCCCGAAGGGCTCTAAGTCCGGCCCTGGGCCGGACACCGCACCGGAACCTTCAAAGGTTCCGGCATCCGGCAGGCGCCCCCTACTAAGAAGGGCAAGCCTACGACACCGGTGACCTCCGTCCAACCGGAGGCACCGGATAATCTGCTGGAGGTGCTTAACGGCGCCTCCATCGACGAGGAGCACCACACTATGATGAGTGTGGTGATCCGAAGGTTCGATCCCGCCAAGAGCGGGCTGATCGAAGCTCGTGCCAGCCTTCTAACAGGCTTTGAGGTATGTATTTAAGATATGTAAAAATATTACCGCATAGACAGTAGCCCCTGATGCTTAGTTTGGTGTTTGGAAAGAAAAGCCGAACTAAGGATCAAAAAGATATACGCAGGAGTCTAACATAAGTATGTCAATATGGGAATGCAGGTGTCCGCTGACCTCTGCCAAGACCGATGCGGAGGTCAATGCATTGAAGAAGAGCCTCGAGCGGTCCGAGAACGAGCTCGGCCTTGCCAAGAAGCAGCTCGAGGACAAGGAAGGTAAGTAATACCTTATGTAAGTATATAAAAAAGATGTGGTTGCAAAAAATGACAGGACCAACGTGAGTATTGCAGGGGCCACAACCGAGGTGGCGACCCTGAAGGAAGCGTTGTCCAAGGCCGAAAACAATGCGTCCGTGGAGCGCACCAAGCGATAGAAGCAGGAGGCGCGGGTGGCGGAGGTGCAGCAAGAGCTCCAGGCTCTCGTTGAAAAACACGAGAGGTTGGAGCTTGACTCAAAGACTCGAGAGTCCGAGCTCGCCTCGGCCCTTGAGAGCGCCAAATCTGCTAAGGCCGAAGCCCAAAAAGCCCTCCAGGAAATTGAGGCGATGAAGAAGATAGTAGCGGGTAAGGAATTCTTTATGCAAAGAAAGCACGTGAAAGTGAATTACTTGTTACTTACCCGAGTCCGGAGCTCTCCAGGAGCATTCACAGATCTTCCCCGGAGTGTGTCCGACGCTGCCGCATTCTACCGAGCCGAAGAGGGGAGCTCGACGGAGAAGGTGTTCTGGTCTCGATATCTTGAGGCGGACACCCGGCAGTTTTTGAGCGACCAGTCAAATGGGTCGAGCTCCATAAAGCGGCCGAACAGGCCATGAAGGGTCTTGTAGTCCGGCTGTGGCTCGGGAAGCCATGCTCGGAGCTACTTGGCTGGTGAGGCGGCTGGTGGATGCCTGTCCATGGCTTGAAGTCATCAAGCGCTCCGTATGCATCGAAGGTGCCCAGGCCCTTCCCGTGCTAAAGTGCACTGGGCAAGATGGACGCTGAGAAGCTTGTGACGGACGGACCACCGCCGGGCAAGGAGCATCGCAAGCCCGAGATGTATTATGAGGGCGTCCTGAAGGGTGCCCAACGTATCGCGGATGAGTGCTCCAAAGATGTAATTTTGAGTAAACTCGCATTTGTGATCTGTCTGGCTGAAAACTTGTTAATATTCGCTAAGCAACGCTTTTGAATTTAAAATATTACCTTCTGTGCGGCCGTTTATTAAATTTGAGAGATGGCGAGTCGTCGGCTTTTGTCCCCATGCCACGAGTGCTGGGGTGTTCTGGATAAACTTGAGCGCTCTTTTTCCCATTATTGGGTCCTTCGAGGGAGGCGCTCAACACAACGAACAAGGCAATCGGACTATAATGCTTGAACACTCTCACTTAGCCATAGAATTCTATAATTTTAAATTTCGGCGAAGCCCCTAGTATTCGGAAGACCGAGTTCGGGCGCTATCCACGCCTAGGCCGGACAAAGCCGACTCCTCGCTCTAAGCAGCATAAGTCTTTAGGGACTCAAAAACCTCTCGAACAGTGACCAGCTCTCGCCCTATCATGACGGTCAGTTTTAGCTTTCTCCACTGAGGTGCTTAGCCCAGCTCAACTGGGGCACAATCCCAGTGGTTCTCCCAAAGGCTACCTTAGCCGATATAACGGAACGTAAGGTACCAAAACATGGGAGCCGGCAAACCCAACTATTGACCCAAGACATGATTCGGAGCCGATGCATATAATGCTATAAGTTCGGGGTGCCGCACTCATGAGAGTGTTCGGACTTCTCACACCATATTCTGGGGTACGTAAGCCCCTTGTGTATTGGCCGTACCAAAGTGTACGGTTGCATAATGTCATAATTGAACATATTTTTATAAAAAAGGAATGCAATAATAGACAAAAGCTATGTATTGTTTATTCGAAGTCTGCGGTAAAAGCAGGACGATACAAATAGTGCGATAAGCAAGAGATGGGACTATTTGACATGTCCCCCTCCAGGTGCGAGCTGCGCGATGATATGTGAAACAAGTATACTGCTCGTTATAGAGACCACCTGGACACTCGACGTAGCTTTCTGCCTCCCTGGCTGTTGCATCGTGTGTTCGGCGATTGTACTGCCGAACAGGCCTTCCGTAGAGTGGAGTCCTAAAAGTAAGAAAAAGAATGACAAAATCGGGAGCCCCTAGTGCGGTTGAGCTGCATTTTGGGCATGCCGTGGTCGTGCCCCTCCCCATATGCCCATGGTATTTCCAGAGCGTAGTTATGTACGTGTAGTACTGGTTTCACAGTTTCGCGAGGGCTGGGGTTGGGGCCGCATTGCTACGCTGGCGTTCTTTCGAAGCGTGCCAGCGGTCTTGTTGTAGGTTACTCCGGGCGCGCTTGACGGTGTCCGGATGTTTAATGGCCGGATAGGAGAATTGCCTTGAGAGGCTGCTTTGTACTTCCGCCGCGAGGGCCGCCGTATGCTCCTCCGTTCGGAGAGAGCGTTCGGTGTTTCCATTGACCGTAATGACTCCTCGAGGGCCTGGCATCTTGAGCTTGAAGTATGCGTAGTGCAACACCGCATTGAACTTTGCAAATGCAGTTCGTCCGAGCAGTGCTTGATAGCCACTGCAGAACGGGACTATGTCGAAGATTAACTCCTCGCTTCGGAAATTATCCGGGGATCGGAAGACCACCTCAAGTGTAATCGAGCTCGCATAGTTGGCCTCTACACTGGTATGACGCCTTTAAAGGTCGTCTTTGTGGGTTTAATCCTTGAGGATCTATGCCCATTTTTCAGACCGTATCCTGATTAAGCGAGGTTCAAATTGCCGCCATTCATAAGGACTCTAGTGAGGTGAAATCCGTCAATGATTGGGTCTAGAACCAATGCGGCGAATCCGCCATGGCCGATGCTAGTGGGGTGGTCCCTTCGATCAAAAGTGATCGGGCAGGAGGACCATGGGTTGAACTTTGGGGCGACTGGCTCCAACGCATATACGTCCCTGAGTGCATGCTTCCACTCCCTTTTGGGTATGTGGGTTGCGTATATCATGTTCACCGTCCGCACTTGGGGGGGGGGGGGGGAAGACTTTCTGTCCCCTATTGTTCGGTGGCCTGGGCTCCTCATCGTCATCGCTATGCAGCCCCTTGTTATTGTTTTCGGCGTTCAATTTGCCTGCCTGCTTGAACACCCAACAATCCCTGTTGGTGTGGTTGGCTGGTTTTTTGGGGGTGTCGTGTATCTGGCACGAGCGATCGAGTATTCGGTCCAAATTGGACGGGCCCGGAGTATTTCTTTTGAATGGCTTTTTCACGACCGGTTTAGAGCCTCTGAATCCGGCATTAATTGCCGTATCCTCGGCATTATCGCTGGCACGCGGCGCTTTTGCTTGTTGCGACGCGACCTGCCAATGCTGTCCTTGGTATCCGAATTACCAGGGCTCTTGGTCATGTTATTACTACGAGCTAGCCCGCTATCTTCTCCCGCGCAAAAGCGGGTCATGAGTGTTGTGAGGGCTTCCATGGATTTCGGCTTTTCCTGTCCTAGGTGCCGGGCAAGCCACTCGTCACGGATGTTATGCTTGAAGGCTGCAAGGGCCTCTACGTCCGGACAGTCGACTATTTGATTTTTCTTGGTTAGGAACCGTGTCCAGAATTGTTCCGCCGATTCCTCTTGTCGCTGAATTATGTGGCTTAGGTCATCGGCGTATGGTGGTCGCACATAGGTGCCCCGGAAGTTGTCGAGGAATGCGGCTTCCGTGTCCTCCCAACAACCAATTGATTCTGGCCGGCAAGCTGTTAAGCCAATGCCGAGCTGGTCCTTTAAGCTTGAGTGGGAGGTATTTGATGGCGTGTAGATCATCGCCGCGGGCCATGTGGATATGAAGGAGATAATCCTCGATCCATACCGCAGGATCTGTTGTGCCATCGTATGAGTCGATGTTTACGGGTTTGCAACCCTCGGGGATTTGATGATCCATTATTTCATCTGTGAAGCATAGTGGGTGTGCGGCACCTCTGTATTGGGCTATATCACGACGTAGCTCAAATGAGCTTCTACTGTGTTCGGCCTGACCGGATTTACCATATCCGGCATGATGGTTATCGTCACGTGTCGTGGGGCGCCCACGCGATCCATAGATCGATCTTGTTTGCCTTGCCCTGTCCTCCAATATATCTCACAGGTCTGGCACATTTCCCCATGCCTTGGTATTCTTTGAACGACGCCGGGGTGTAGCTTGAGTGGAGGGCCGAGAGGCCTCTCTGTCGCGGCCACAAGGTGGCCGGTCGGCCGCATCATGCGCTGGTGATGCAAGTCTAGGTGCTTACTTCCTCTAATCGGGGTAGCAGCCTGCATTTTGGGTAGCTCTTGGAGGGGCGTTCGAGTTCGTACTCTTCAGCCGCAAGGACATCAGTCCATCTGTCGACTAGCAAATCTTGGTCAGCTCTAAGCTGTTGCTGTTTTTTCTTGAGGCTGCTCGCCATGGCCATAAGCCTGCGTTTGAAACGCTCTTGTTCGACGGGATCCTCGGGCACGACAAATTCATCGTCGTCGAGGCTTGCCTCGTCTTCGGTGGGAGGCATGTAATTATCGTCCTCTACCTCTCTGTCTGCCGCTCTCTCATGAGGGCTGGCTTCTCCATCCTCCTGTGTTGAATCCTGCTGGAGGGGGTTGTCTTCGGCACTGTCCGGGGTGTTATTTTCTCCAGTGCCGGAATCGTCGTTTTTGCTTTGGCGGGATTTCGAGCGGCGCTGCTGACGTCAGCGCTTAGGCTTCTTCTTGGAGGGGTCATCCTCCGTTGTTCCATCACCGTTCCCTTCTTTTGGGGTGTCCACCATGTATATGTCATACGACGAGGTGGCCTTCCAGTGCCCTGTAGGCGCTGGTTCTTGGTCGTCTCCTGCATCGGCGTCCATACCGTTGATGTCTTCGGAGTCGAAGTCGAGCATGTCGGTTAAATCATTGACAGTGGCTACCAAGTGGGTGGTGGGTGGGCTTTGAATTTCTTTGTCGTCCGCATCCCAACCTTGCTGACCATAGTCCGGCCAGGGCTCTCCTGATAAACAGAGAGACTTTAATGAATTCAGAATGTCGCCGAAAGGAGAGTGCTGAAGGATGTCTGCGGCGGTGAACTCCATGATCGGCGCCCAATCGGATTCGATTGGCAGGGGCACGGAAGGTTCGGAGTCCAGAGAGGAGTCCGGCACCTTGGAGTCACGAGCTTCGGAAAGGACAGGTATGGTGTTCGGCTTGATCGCCGTAGAGATTGCAGCCCCCGAGGCCGTGTCCAGCCACCCGTCATCGATTGGCACAGTCGGCTCCGAGCTAAGGGTCAGAGCGGACACTGGTGCGACCTCCAGGGTACTGTTCGGCGGCAGAGCTAGATCATGCCCATCGTGACAGTGTCGCGCGCTTGGCTGTGGCTCGAACCTGTCGAAGATCAAGTCTCCGCGACGTCACCGTAGTTTAAACTTCCAAATCTGACACGATGGCGGGGCGAAGCTCGATCTGCTCCAGATGGCCGTTTAATTGGCCCGCAGTGCAAAGCCGCCGAATACGAAGATCTGTCCGGGGGGAAAAGTCTCACCCTGGACCGCATCGTTGTTGATAATTGGAGGAGCCATCGGGCCTAAAGGTTATACTCTAGGCGTCAAAACTGGCGGATCTCGGGTAGGGGGTCCCGAACTGTGCGTCTAGGCGGATGGTAACATGAGACAAGGGACACGATGTTTTTACCCAGGTTCGGGCCCTCTCGATGGAGGTAAAACCCTACTCACCGCTTGATTAATATTGATGATATGGGTAGTACAAGAGTAGATCTACCACGAGATCAGAGAGGCTAAACCCTAGAAGCTAGCCTATGGTATGATTGTTGTTCGCCCCACGGACTAAAACCCTCCGGTTTATATAGACACCGGAGAGGGTTAGGGTTACATAGAGTCGGTTACAATGGGAGGAGATCTACATATCCGTACGCCAAGCTTGCCTTCCATGCCAAGGAAAGTCCCATCCGGACACGGGACGAAGTCTTCAATCTTGTATCTTCATAGTCCAGGAGTCCGGCCAAAGGTTATAGTCCGGCCATCCGGACACCCCCTAATCCAGGACTCCCTCAGTCCTCCTGAGGGAAACGTGCTGTGAAGCACGCCTCCAAGTGGTGCCCAAGCGCCTCCCTCGTGATGTTGGCAAAGTCTGAGGCCCTCCAGAAGAGAGCCCCCGAGCCCTGCCCGAGAGGGGCGCTGGGCGCGCTTTCCTATGCGATGGAGGGAGGCGCCCCAGGTGAGGGCGCCGATCCTGACGAGGCACCGCTCGCCTGAGACCCCGCGTGGTGCAGCTGCTTCTTCTTCTTGGGGGTGGCCTCAGGAGGGCCCTTGCCCTTGTTGTCGGGGTCATCGATTGCTGCAGCTTGGAAGGCACGCTCGAGGGAGCACACTGCATCTCTTTCTTCGCATGGGACCATGATGATTCCGCCGCTTCCCGGCATCTTGAGCACATTGTAGCCGTGATGGGTCACCGCCATGAACTTGGTCAGGGCTGGGTACCCGAGGATCATATTATATGGTAGGCAGATGTAGGGGATGTCGAAGTCGATGAGCTCGGTGCGGTAGTTGTTGCGTTCTCCGAAGGTGACAGGGAGGCAGACCTGTCCTATCGGTATGGTGGAACCGTCGGTCACTCCTGAGAAAGGCTTGGTAGGCTGAAGCTGGTCATATGGCACTGGAGGTTGTTGAACGTGTCGACGGACAGTACTTTGAGCCCTGCGCCGCCGACGATGAGGGTCTTGGTAACTTGCATGTTGCTGATGACTAGTGAACAAAGCATTGGGAGGGCGCCAGCGGTAGCTGCGCACTTGAGATGATCTGCCGAATTGAACGTGATGGGGCACATGGACCATCTGAGCGGGCGTGTGGCCTCGAGCTTGGGGAGGACTGCATTCACTTCACGAGCAAACTGTTTGAAGATACGCTGTGAGGATGGGGCCTGAGCTCTGCGCAAGATGCAGGCGATAGCACGCGGCTCCTGGAAGCCCCCAGTCCCTTGTCTTGATGGTGGTCGTCATTCCTTCTTGGCGGAGGCGGTAGTGGAGGGAGGCCAGCGTTGCCTTGAGGACGATCCTCACGAGGCTGGTCCTTCCAGGCACCCTCGCGAGGCTGGTACTGCCAGTGGTCCTCACGAGGCCGGTCGCGCCACTCCTGGCATGGGCCACGGTCATCCCAGCGTCCGCCACCACGTCCTCCTCCTCGGCCGTAGCCCCAGTCACTGCGCTCGGGCGTCGACCGAAGCGTCCTTCTCGAATGGCTCTGAGCTCTTGAACGTCGCTGGTGTTGTGGGTATGCAGGTTATGGAAGGCGCAGAACAGTTGGCTGCTCTTGGATGACTCGGGCTGGTCTCTGCCGTGCTTGGTGTCCGGTTCTGCCGCGAGCACGGCTGCTCCCTTGCGCTTCACGTCCTTGGCCTTGGATTTCTTCTCCTCCGGGTCCGCAGCTGGGAGCTCGAGGAGGGAGAGGCGCCCCTCCTCACCTCTTGCGCACTTGGTCGCCAGGTTGAACAACTCCAGAGACATGCACAACTCCTCGTGGATAGCGAGCTCCTCCTTCATCTTGACGTCGCGGACGCCATCAGAGAACACGGAGATTATGGCCTCGTCCATCACCTTGTGGATCTTGAGGCAGACATTGTTGAAGCGCTGGACGTACTTCTGGAGGGTCTCTCCTGGTTGTTGCTTGACGTGGCGCAGGTCACCCGCGGCCAGCAGGCGGTCGCGAGTGCCCTGGAAGTTCGCAACAAAATGGCTATGCATCTCGTCCTAGGAGGAGATCGAGCCTGGGGGCAGGTTCAGGAGCCAGGAGCGGGCGCCATCCTTGAGAGCCATGGGAAACCAGTTCGCCATGACTTTCTCATCGCCGTTGGCCGCCTCGATGCTCAGCTCGTAGAGCTGCAGGAACTTCGCGGGGTCGGGGTGCCATCGTAGGGAGGAGGCACTTGAACTTGCCCAGCCAGGCGACGCTACACAGCTCGGGGGCGAAGGCGCGGCAGCCGTCCGTGGTCACCGGGTCCCGCCTTGGAGGTGGAGCTTGGTCTTGGCGCCCGCGCGCCGCTACGGCAAGCGGCGCGGGGCCTTGCCACAGCAAACAATCCTGGCGCGGCGGTGCGAGGAGTGGGGGAGCGTTCTCTTGCGGTTGAGGGACTTCTTGACAGCTTCTTTCTTCACGCGTGGGCACCGGACGCGGTGGCTCGCGCCGTGGAGCCGCGCGCCTTGGCGCCAGGGCGCCGTCTTGGGGCAGAGGTGGTGGAGGTGCTTCGTGAGCTACATCGCCTGTAGCTGGCGGAGGGTGAGGTGGCGAGAGGTACGACGCAGGGGAGCCTCCTGTGGTGCGGACAAGCTCGGCGATGTGGTCGAGCTAGTCCTCGTAGAGGTCGTCGACTGGGCGGTAGCATAGGAGCTCGTGCGCCATGAGGAGCGTGGCCCACGCGTCCATGGGAGCGCGACGTGCATGGGACGAGGAACCGCCCGGGGTCAGCGATGGAGTGGCGGTGCGGCCGTCCCGCTGCACTGAGGGGTGCAGCGAGGATGCTTGCTGCTCGTTCCCCGCCGGGCCGGTGGCGGCGTTGGCGGGAGGCGACGGTGAACGGCGAGGTGGCCCGCCGACGGGAGCCGTCTGAGTGACGCTGGTGGCGAGGGCAGCCTGACGCTTAGCACGAGCACGGCGAGCGTCCGCCATGGAGACGACGGAGTAACTGGACACGGAGCGACGGAAAGTAAGCTTCGGTGCACCCCTACCTGGCATGCCAAATGCCGGATCATGGGTTCCGGCAAAACCCTCAAGGTTCAAACACTGGGGTGCACACGAAGATTTTCCCCCTACCGATCCATGTCCTAACATACTAAGATCTCAAGAACGAACTCGACGAACGCACCACACAAGGGACACAAGATTTATACCGGTTCAGGCCACCGTTGTGGTGTAATACCCTACTCCAGTGTGGTGGTGGTGGATTGCCTCTTGGGCTGATGATGAGCAGTACAAAGGGGGAAGAACAACCTCCCGAGGATGAGGTGCTCTTGTGCTTTGTGTGTGGCTAAGGATCAGATGCTTCCTACTATGGTGGCTAGCCCTATTTATCAAGGCCCTGGTCCTCTCCCAAAATATTGAGTGGGAAGGGAGCCAACAACGGCCAATTTGAAAGGGGACATCTAGTACAGCTTATCCTGACAAAAGTGGTCTTCGCCTGCAAAAGGCTCTGGTGGTGACGCCGCCTTGGGCTCCATGGTGACCTCCGTCTTGCCGTCCTGCTGGTCTTGGTCTCGTTGCACCGATGTGGAAACCTTTGCTTGATGCCTCGGTACTCCGCGCCTGCACTTGCCTCCTTAGCACCAAAGAGGAAACAAGGACGCTGCACGCGCTGGCGCCCGCCTGGTCTCGATCGTCATGGCTCACGTCACGAGAACCTCGCGAGGTTTGTCGTGCCTTGATCTCTCTGCCCCTCGCGAGCCTGCCTGGCGAGGCCGCTCCTGAGGAGGTCTTGCATCGTCCGCCTCGCGAGGGTCTTGAGTGCCTTGTTGATGAAGATGGACCGTACAAGCCTGCTAGCAGAGCCATGCCATGGGCGTAGGCAGGCAAGTCCGGGGACCCCCGTTCCCAGAATGCCGACATAAATCTTGGGGCACTCTTTGAAGTTTTTTTTGTGTTGGATTGAGTATTATGAATATGAATTTTCTTTGGTGTTATTTTAGTACAAACTCTTGGATAGATCGAATGGAAAGAATAGCTTTGTGTTATTTTAGTACAAACTCTTGAATAGATCGAACACAAAGAATAGCTTTGAGGTGGTTTCATACCCTACAAACAATTTATTCTTATGTTCTCCGCTAGATAGGAACTTTGGAGTGATTCTTCATCGCACTTTGAGGGGTGGTTCTATGATCCAATCATATTAGCATTGTTGAGAGGTTGCACTAGCGAAATTATGGACCCTAGGCCTCATTTTCAAGCATTGCAATACCGTTCTTGTGCCCGTTTACTATTTGCTACCTTGCTGTTTTTATTTATTCAGATTATAAATATATATTTCTACCATAAATATTACACTTTTATCACCATCTCTTCGCCGAACTAGAGCACCTATACAATTTGCCATTGTATTGGGTGTGTTGGGGACACAAGGGATTTCTTGTATTTGGTTGCAGGGTCATTTGAGGGAGACCATCTTCATCCTACACCTCTCACGGATTGATAAACCTTAGGTCATCCACTTGAGGGAAAATTGCTACTGTCCTACAAAACTCTGCGCTTGGAGGCCCAACACGTGTCTACAAGAATAATGTAGCATAGTAGACATCAGGCCTTCTTGGAGGGGTACGCGCTACGGTCTCCAGTCGCCCCGGAGGCATGGCTGGCGCAGTTTGGTTTCACTTTTGTCTATTGCGTCGACCTTACTGGCCTCGCCTAGCCGGCAAGGGACACTTCTCTTGAAATCCTTGCTTTGTATGTTGACTTGGTGTTCTTGATCCGCTCGTTGTTCTCACGAAGAGCAGTTTCTCTGGTTTTCCCTTGCATTATATGTTGGCGTTGGATATATGATCGTCAGCATGCCTGTGTATGGGTCCGGTCAAAAAACACAAATGTTTGTTGCACCGATAGGAGCCCCTGGGCTTGGCCCATACGTGTTGTCGGGCATCGTTGGGGTAGGCCCCAACAAATACACAGGCAAACACTTTGGCCATACCGCAACGGGATCCATGCCTTCCTTGATATCTTCCTTGCTTCTTCATTATCCTGTGATTGAATCAGTTTCCGGTTTCTCAGCGAGTCGTGCTGAACGTCATGTGGTTATCTACGTAATGGTCCGCGGGCCACCCACGTTCACGGGGAGGTAACTGCCACTTTACTCATCCCACTACCCCTGTCGTTTCTGCCACGTACACCACATGCATTGTGCAGGGTTGGTGGCGGATGCGTAGGGCGTGGGAATGAGTGCCATGGCAGAAAGCTCAGCACCATGGATAGACGCAGGAGCATGGTCGTCAATTCTGGATGTTTCCAGCAATGCAGAGGGACCGTATTGGCGGAGCGGGGTGGTTGCCTCCTGGGTGGTGAGGAGCCAGCCCCCAGCCACGCTTCATTATAAAAGGCGACATGGAGGAGGGGATCACCCACGCACATCCTCTTCTTCTTGTGTCTTTCTTCCACTATGGTGAGGGGAAGAGGACGCGGTCGAGCTCCTACGGTGGCGACGAGGGCTTGGTCTAGACACCGTACCCCCGCCCCCTCTAGGGATGCAGGGGTAGGGTCCAGTGCGCAAGGCGGAGCCACAGGACATGGTCGTGTCTGGCGTGGCGCTCAATGCCGAGGACAACATGGAGGTGGCCCGACCACTCTCCCTCCAGCCGCTCCTGCACCAATGGAAGGCCACGTCGGGGACACACCACTGGAGTTCATTGTCAGGCTGCGCGAGCCTCCACGCAGCCGTCTTCGACTTCCTACTACTTTTGCAAGGGTAATGAAGGTTGAATAGTTATACGCGTTGAAGGTGCACATGAGGGGTTGCTGTAATGGCAACATGCGGGTGGACGTAGAGTTCCCCGCACCTCATGTCATGCATCTCCGGCGTGGCTAGAAAACCTTCGCTTGTGCCCATAGCTTGGCGGAGGGGCACGTTCTCCATTTTAAGTTAATGGAGGCAGACCTGCTCTCCATCAAGGTCTTCGGTGTTCTGGTGCTCGCTTAGGGTGCTGCACGGAGAGCTCGACACACGACAAAAGCTCCTCCTCGAGCGACAGCGGCGAAGAGGATAGTGACGGTGATGACGACGATGCAAAGTAGGAGTACGGCGGATCGGACTCCAGCTGAGCGCCGGTCGCACCATTACAGCCAGCCAGGCGCAGGCAGCACCATCATCTGCACCTTGCCTTCTGCCTGGCAGAGCGATTTGCCGGGGTGTTGGGTGTGGATGTCTCCGCCCCCTCCAGCTGGACTCCGGCAGGCTTCCTCATGGACTTTGGCTTCGTCTTCCCTGCCAGTGTCCCTTCTACTATGTTCTGCTGGTCCTAGCGGTGGTTACCAGAGCATCGCCTAGGCGCTCCTTCCGTCCGTTGTCTTCGTCCTCGCCCTCCCGATCTTGTCAGGCTGTATCCCGCGGGCCCTAGCTGGGTCAGGCTAGGCTTCTGCCCAGACGCTTCTTTTGCCCTCTTCACCTCCCACTGTGGTTCCTAAGATGAGAGGGACAAGGAAGGCATTACGGGGCATTTATCCTTTTTCAATTCAAAATATGTAGGCATCTGCCAAACTTTAGTTCGATTTATGTAATCTCCCATCTATGTTAGTATTTTGTATGATCTATACTTGTTTTGCATAAATGGAAAGGATGTTTGCCGGGTGTTTGTGCATGTGTCTTTCAATACATCGAGAAAAAAGGTCCCTTAGTATTTTCAGATAAGCAAAAGCTTTTCCAACAAGACATCCCACCAACCCCCTCACCACAGCTTCTATTGGATCCTGCCGCCAGACCAAGAGTGAGATTGACGGATGGCTCCCCCCGCCAAATCCCTTCAAATGTCACTTCAACCATGCCATTTCGGCAAAAATGGGAGCACAGACAATGGAAGTGGCAAGGTTCTTCCATTTCATAAGTCTTTCATACTCTGTACATAACATGGATGGTAAGGCAAACTTATCTACTTTGGCTGCCCTTCCTCTTGTCCCAACAAAAAGAGTTGTCGAGGACCGATATGCTGGACCTTTCTCATTTCTTCTATTTGGGGAGGCTATCCACGGCAGGGACCATGCTGATAGCACAGGGGAGAAAACAACAACATACGATCTTATCTACATGATTTAATGACTATAGCAAAGTCATACTTAAATAAACATGCATGAAAGTTTTAGGCGCCAACGCTTCGTTTTATTATCCTTGCACATGGTCTGTGTCTGGCCTTGTACAAAGGGTTACATGCCCATCGGCAAGGCTTGTACAAAAGGTGGTTGCCGGGGACCGAGCCCAGCAGCCACGCCTTATGGGTAGAACTTACGAAGATGCTCAATATTCCATGAGTTTTGCATTTTGATGCCATCTTTGTCTCTAGCCGGACTGCGCCGGGCCTGGTGACTTGTAATACCTAGTAAGGGCCTTCCCACTTAGGCGTCAACTTGTTGGAACCCTTGGCGGACTGAACGCACCTAAGGAGAAGGTCACCTTCCTCAAGGCTCCGGACAGGAACCTTGTGGCTATGATAGCGGCGCAGGGCTTGCTGGTAGCATGCAGCACGCGCAGCAGCCCGAAGATGATCTTCCTCGAGGAGCACGACATCATCATCCCGTAGCTGCTCCTGCTCTACTTCATCGTAGGCAAGTACTTGAGGTGACCCGTATATGAGTTCCGTGGGGAGCACTTCTTTTGCCCCATACACTAGGGAGAAGGGGGTCTGACCGGTAACTTGATTTGGTGTCATCCGAAGAGACCAAAGAACCAGCGGCAACTCGTCAATCCAGCGCCTGCCACATTTTTGCAACTTATCAAAAGTTCTCGTCTTGAGTCCGGGCAGCACCTCATCATTCATCCTCTCAACTTGCCCATTGCCCCGTGGGTGTGCAACAGAGGCGAAGGAGACCTTGCTCCCAAGGTTTTGGATGTACTGCATAAAGGTGCGGCTTGTGGATTGGGTGCCATTATCAGTGATCACTCTGTTAGGTACTCCAAGATGGTACATCAATCCTTTCAAGAACTTGATAGCTGACTGTGCTGTCACCTTCCTCACTGGCTCCACCTCAGGCCACTTTTTAAACTTGTCGATTGCTACGTACAAGAATTCAAAGCTGTAGCGACCCGACCTCAGATGGTCAAGCCTCTGTGTATCCGTGCCATCCCTGAATTCAAAGGTGAATCACGTATTCTATCACTTGGGCATCCTCACAAGCATTGCACTATTTCTTTTGTCCTCGAACAGGGTTCGGGTAAATCCATTGGTTCTGCAAGGTGAACAAGACATCTATCGTTTCTTCACCACTCGGGTTTTGCGTAACCTCCTATGAACGCGTTATCGATGGAATCATAGCTTCTTCCAAATTTCTTCTTCTAGGGAGTCCTTGATTCCTTATAAATTCCGGCTTCGTGGGTTGTGGGCCCAATTCAACACTTGCACGTCTTTAACTCATCCTTTCGACGATTATTGTTCCATATTCCCACATTATACCTCTTTTAAATCCAATAGTATTTCATTCCTTCATACCCTTGTGGTGACGATCATACAAAACTCCAACTTATTTGGTCCAACTCCCTTCTATGGACCATCATGAATAACACATGTCCTTCTTCATTGATCCTGTGGCTTTACAGAGTACTACCACACTTAAAATGAAATGCACTAGTTCATCCATAAATCATATTCTTTTCATATAAAATCTATTATTACATCCTTAACCATTTTTCATAAATCCAAATGCCAAAAGTACTTTATTACAAATGCTGCCATCCACATGGCTTGGTATGGTCAAGCATTACTTCATTTTTTTCCTCCTTGAGGATTCTTCAGTCCCACTGGAATTGTGCGACATGCTCCTTGAAATCTTCAATCTTCTGTTTCATCGTAGTGGCCTTGAGCTTCATCTCCATCATCTCTGCATGCACTTCTCTTAGGTATTCCTGAGTATAATGGAGTCTCGCTTCAAGTATTTCTCCGATCTGGCGTATGGCTTCCATGGCTGCTTCACGAACAACGTTGAAGAAAGGTGCTTGTGGTACACGTGAGATGAAAAAGTACTGCCCCATCATCTTTGGGCAAACTCCTTTCATACGGTGGAGGTGTACCTCCACATACCAAAGTTCCACTCCCTCTTGCATGAAGGGGTATCCTTAGTAGGCTGCATTTCCTTCAAGGTGAATATGCTTCATCATGTCCTTTAGGATTTTCGGGTAATCATGATCACTTGACAGGGTCATGGTCGTTTCCGAGCCCTTGAGGAAAGACTCACAAAGGGTCGTCATCTGCAGTTGTAAACCAAAAATGGTACTCAGAATAAGGTACATATCTCCTTGGGTACACATTCATATCATCCAAACAAAACTTCAAACTCAATTTCCAACATCCAGTTTATGCATCACAACTCATTTTCTTCCATGTTCACCCAGAATATAATTTCCAAGATAAAACATAACAACTCCTTAAAGCCTTTCAGCATATGACATACCAACTTTATTGAGTCATGAATTATTACAATCTTTGAGTAATCTATTACATAACTCAACTCTGCATTCTCATGAAAATAAAAGTGTTTTCCATACCGCACTTATTATTGATATCAACATCTCCACTACTTAGCTCCAGCTTTCTCATGATTTGAACAATCCGTAGAAAAATGTCCTGCTTCCTTGCAACGAAAACAAATAACTTCCGGCATGTCTCGAGGCTTCTTGGTGATGGTGCCTGCTCCTTCAGTTCCTTGCTTCCTTTCGAGACAATGATTGACATAATGCCCGACGTCCTTACATTCAAAATAGGTAATATGACTCTTGTCCCTCTTTGCAGAAATTGGGTTGTTCTGAAGGTGTCTTTGTTTTCTCTTCCCGGTTTCTTCGCTCGATCAAACCTTCTATTCCTCGTGGATCAAACTCTAATCCTTCCGTCGGGAAGTATCCTTATACTCTTTTCTTTCCTTGGTGCAATACTGTGAAAAATGTCCTTCTTCTCCACATGAATAGCAGGCATTGGAGTAAAATCTGTTGAGGCCTTCTCCATCAGGGTCTTCAACACAGTCCTTCATCATTCATAACTTCTCGGAGGGCTTCTTTCATTCCTTCTTCCTGCTTCTGAATAGTTTGTTGCACGGTGGGGTAAATGTGACACTGAGTCGGGTAGTGGGTGGTTCCTTCACAGAAGAAACAAGTCACTGGACTAGTTGGGAATTCCTCAGCTAGGTGTTTCTCCTCACAATGAGGGCATCCATCCTTGTGTTCCTCCTGGGTGTGTCCTATTTCTCTGCAAATCTTGCAGGCAAAAGGTTTCTTCATCGGTTTATCCCAGTGCTTCCGGATGAGACGGGATCTTAACAGAGTCTTCTTGAATTCCTCCCAAGTTCTTGCTCCGTTGCATCCTTGTATGGGTTGATGCATTTTCCACCAGGTTGCAGCACTTTTTGTAAAGTACCGAAGAGCGTATTGAACCTCATACTTGCTTCCAATCAAGTTGTTACTGAAGTGATCCTCCATGTTCTGAATCCATAGTTCTACCTCCCGTTGAGTCATCGGTCCAGAGAATACTAGTCCTTCTCCATTCACCATCTATTGGATCCAAGGGTTTTGGGATGTGATATGGGAGGTAGAGAGAGATACACACAATACAAAAAATAATTTTGAAAATGGGTTTTATTTGTGGCTGTCGAGAAACATCACACAAATGACAGCTCACAAATCGTCGCATCTAACGTAAGTATATAACAGGGGTTTGGCCTTCTAAAGGTCAAATAATTCTTCAGATTCTCCAAATTCTTCAAGTCTTCGCACTCTTCAACTGTTGTAGCTTCTTTCTTCAAAATGTATCGTGAAATCTTCTTTACTCTTAAGAGGTCATCGGTTGTCCGATATCTTGTCCTTCTTGAAGCGGCTTCAGCTGATTCTTCGTGTGGTCAAAAAGGGAAAAGGGGTATATTCTAACTATTTGTGGTAAGAGGGACTATTTGATAAAATCAGAAAAGATGAGAAGTAAGGGTCTTTTTGAAAACAAAGTTTTAGAGATACCCTGCCCTAGGGGCTTTCTGATTTCTAGGGTCACGTCCTACAGTCAACATGTGCTCTGGTACCATATCTGTAGCGACCCGACCTTAGACGGTCAAGCCTCTATGTATCTGTGCCATCCCTAGATCAGTATGTTGGCACACACAATACATCAATGTATATATCAAAGTGCAATCACATGTATAAATAACATAAAACTGATATATAGCTCATAAGTCTCAGACGAAACAAGTAATCGGGTGTGGAGTCCCATCAACGCCATCGGCAGGTTGGGTGTAGACCATAACCCTGTACCGTACTCTTACCCGTCGGAAGAAAAATATCTGCAACATGATACGTTGCAGCCATGTAGGTCAGTACATTGAATGTACCGGCAAGATCACAACATGAGAAAACAGATGATAAAACTATACTATATGCAATATGGCTTTGTGGCTCTGGGTCTGAGTTTTGTTTGCGTAAAAGCTGGTTTTATTTTCCCTACATCAAAGGATATAACCGGAGTCTGTACTAAAGAGTTTTCTATCATGACATGGTTCCGCCAACCGATGTCTCATAGCCCAAATCATCATAAGTTGCCCACAATTAAGTTATCAGTCCACTGTTGGGAGTTCCGAGATAGATCCAAGTCCAAAGGCTCAAGTTGTCCGTAACCGGGGACACGACTAATCGATTAGGTTTTAACCCTCTGCAGAGTCTTGTACACTTTACCCGCAAGATTCGATCCCTCTCTTTACGTTCTCACACTTCAGGGTGTTTGAGATGACCGAAACATGGTCTTCCGAAGAGTTCCCCTGACCACTGTCCGGTGCTAATCCAATCCTACCGTAGTTCTACATCTGCTAGCACCGTCCCAGCCAGAGTCACAATTAAGGTCAACCAAGCCAGAGCCCATAGTGACTTGCGGTTGCACAGGTAAGCTTCCGCGCATGAAGTATTCTTCCGTCTCTTTGAGTCTGGGTGAAGCTTTCCACAAGATGTCATGGCGCTTCTCCATGCATCCCGGCCATCCACTGGTTTCTCCAGGTGCCCGTCAACCATCCTTCACCCAAAGAGTGTGTATTGAATTCTTGTCTTGAGTCTTGAAGTCTTGAGGCCTTGAAGATGCAGTCCCTTGCAGATGCCATCATGGAGTTGTCGTCATTGACGAGAGTACTCCTTCTTCACGCCACTCTCGGACACTCATACCAAACCCCGTCTACTATAGCGTAGCATTAAAATAAATAACGTCCCGGGAATAGGGTGATGGGTTCCTACCTCATGCATACTACTCAACTACAAGAATTCAATATCACTACTGGAGGGTTGTTGCAAAGATTCCACTAAATGCAATAAAACATAGGTATGAAATCATGGTCAAAGTGAACTTGCCTGGTATACTTGATGAAGATAACAACGCTGTCAGAAAATGACTTGGTAGAACTAATCGTCACTCCGTTGAAAATCTAAATATAGCATTTATATAAGCAAACACACTAGCAATAAATTCTAACACTCATAATAAAACCAATAAATAAAATGCAAAAGAACAAGGGACACTAAATAAAACAAAGGAAAGCTAAAGAGCAAAACTACTAAAGAAAACTCTATGACATAACACAAAAATAGTTTTGTCCTAAGTAAAAACTTAACAATAATTAAAACAATATATTAATAAATTAATAGAAAATAAAAGTAAAACAACTAAGTTAACATAAAGTATTTTTCATAAAATTTTATTTGCAAAAAGAAACAAATAAAAAGCTTTTATGAAACTCTAACAATGACCTCTACAAGCTTTCATACAAAACTAAAGAAACTAAAATTTTAAAATAAAATAAAATTGTCTACTGATCAAAACAGAAACAAAACTAAAATTTTCAAAAGTGACAAAAATTTTTTAATTAAAAAACATTTAAATACTAAGGGAAAAGAAAAGAAAATTAAACTATGTAAAACAGTACTATTTTGCCTAAACCCTAAATTAAAATAAACAAAAACTAATTTGCAAAAGCCTACTGCTTAGAAAAAGACCAAGTGATCACTAGGAAAAAGAATTAGTCAAAAAATCTATTTTAAAATAAAAGTTATTAGCAATCTAGTGTTTGTAACAAATCTGTTTGAATTAAAAAATTAAAAAATTAAAAATTATTTTTCGTTGGTTTCTCTGGATAGATGGGATTTTTGTGAATCCGTAGCAAAAAGAATCATCAAAGTCGGAGTTGTAGATCTAAAGATATAAAAAAACAAAAACTGAATCTGAAACTAAAAACAGAAAAAAATAACGCAGATCATGCGCTAGCTATGTAGTGGGCTGTAACTGGTGAAAGTGCGTTATATCGACTAGAGGGGGGTGAATAGGCGATTTTTATGAATTCTTCACTGAGGAATTTGCAGATGAGGAAATTCCTTAGCGAAGAACTACTTGCAGCGGAATAAGTACTCAGAAGTAAGCATAACAGAATACACGCATGGTCATCATGATGAAATGAAGACAAACACGGAGTACAGAAAGCAAAATCACAGGATAACACAAGATGAAGACAAACTGATCAAGAAATTGAATCGAGGAAATTGAGAAAGTCTTGATCAAAGTCTTCAAACACAGATATGAACAAACACTCAACACAATAATGAGGAAATGAAAGGGTTGAGGAAATAGAACCCGATTAGGTTGGTGAAGACAATGATTTGGTAGACCAGTTCCAACTGCTGTCTCGGTTATGCGTCTGTTGGAGCGGCTGAGTATTTAAACTCGAGGACACACAGTCCCGGACACCTACCATCGAGCACGCAGCTCAGGACACCAAGTCCTCACCGTATTCTCCTTGAACTAAGGTCACACGGACCTCGTCCAATCACTCGTGGTAAGTCTTGAGCGACTTCCAAACCTTCACAGACTTGGTCACTCGGCGATCCACAATTCCTCTTGGATGCTCTAGACCATGACGCCTAACCGTCTGGAAGAAGCACAGTCTTCAAAGGTAACAAGCGTCGGATCCACGCAGGATCAATTTCTTCAGTGGTGCTCAATCACTTTGGGTTTGTAGGGGTTTGGTTTTTGGGGTTTTTCCTCACTCGATGATTTTCGCTCAAAGTCCTCAGAGGATTGGTTACTCTCAAATGACAAGTGTCAAGTTTCTCTCGGAGCAGCCAACCAGCTAGTGGTTGTAGGGGTGACTATTTATAGCCTAGGGAGCAGCCCGACATGATAAGACATAAATGCCCTTCAATGATATGACCGTTAGGTGGATAAGATATTTTGGGACGGTGGCGCGCAAGATTAACAACGGTCGGAAATTTGACTCTCAAATTCCTCGGGGCTATCATGTTCCTCACTTGTGTAGGCAATCCGCCGGGCGAATTCCTAACTCCTCGGTCAGAACAAATTCCTCAACACCGGAAGAACTTCGTCTGCATCCTTTGAAGAAATTGACTGAACTATATGAGATTTCCAAAAGCTTCACTCGAAGGGATTGGTAGGTGTAGGATTTTGAGTTGAGCATCACATGGAAATTTTTCCTTAGTATTTCCTCGACCTTTTAACAAAGACGGTGTTTCCTATGACTCAAGAAAGAGAAGCGAAACTACGAAAACAAAAGTCTTCACGCTTCATGTTCCTCAAATGAATACAAAGTCTTCAAGGTCAAACCAATTTCTTCACTTTCAAAGTCGTAAGAAAGTCTTCAGAATATAATAGTATTCAGTCGAAGAACTTCATTTTTATGGGTCGACTTTCTCTGTAAATATCATACTCCTCATAGACTTATACACTGTGTACACTCACAACGCATTAGTTCCTTAACCTATAAGTCTTCAATCCACCAAAATCACTAAGGGGCACTAGATGCACTTACAATCTCCCCCTTTTTGGTGATTGATGACAATATAGGTTAAGTTTTCAACGGGGATAAACATATGAAGTGTAAATACTGATAATGAGGAATTTGACCGCAAGATATAGAAGAACTCCCCCTGAAGATATGCATAGTGAGGAATTTTCTTTTGAGGCAATGCACATTTGAAGAGTTGAATCATGGAGATCTCTCCCTATATCTTGTAATTCATACACGCATTTGACATATAATATGAAGAATTTGAAATGCATGATGAAATATGGTGCTTGATGTTATTCAACATGCGTGCGATAACATTAATGAGGAACAAGCATGCAAAATAACGCATCAAGAGTATCAGAGCTCAAATAGATTTGTTATGAAGATCTTCAAGGAGCTCAAGAGAATCAGAGCATAGTGCAAGAGCATAATGCATCAAAAGTATCAAAGCACCATCGGGTTTAAGATTACAACTCGATCCAATAAAAGTTTCAGAAGAACGAGAGTTGTAAATTAATAAATTGTTGTATATGGGCAATAAAATAGACCCGCTTGAAGACTAACTCAAATTTCTCCCCCTTTGTCATCGAATGACCAAAAGGATCGAAACTGAGGACTAACGTTCCTGAAGAATTTCAAGTTGAGGAAGGAGCGTCAGCGTTGTTGGGGTCGGTTGTTGTAGTAGGACCTGCCGCGGTGTCGTCCAAGTCTTCATTTTCATCAGTGTCGCGCGATGAAGAATAGGAGCTGGCCACCAAGGAAGGAACTTTGACCTTCTTGTATTTCTTCGGAGGTGGTGCAGACCAGTCAAATTCTTCCTTGAGTCCCATTGACGTCAGTTCTTCTGCATCGTAGACATGTGAAAGAACAGCCCAGGTGCGTCTGAAGGTTTCATGGAGGTAGTAGTGGTTTTTCTTCACTACATTGTGTGTTGAGGTCATGTTGTGAAGAAATGAACCAAACTGACGCTTGACCCATTTATGATTACGATCAACCTTCTGATGAAGACTGAGGAGTAACTCACGATCGATCATCACCACAGGTGCTGAGCTTGAGGACTTTGCTTGACCGAGGTATTTGGCAGAGTCATGTGTGGCGTAGTCATCATTGGTGGAGTAGGATGTCGCTACGAAACTGTCCATCCAATGGACGAATGCCTTCATCGATCACAGCAGTAGCCTTGCCCTTGTCATCATCTGAGGTAAATATCCGTTTGATGACTTCAATCGGGGGCAAGTAGCTGCAGTGGTTCAGAGTATCAGCCTTGTAATTGAGTGAAGACCTTGTCCTGATGAATCTCATTATCCAAGGTGCATAAGGCTTCAGCTCAAATGGTCACATAGCAACGTTTGCCAGAGTCCTCATGAAGAAATCATGGAAGTTGACGGGAACGCCATGGATGATGTTGAAAAGCATATTCTTCATGATGCCAACGACTTCTTCATCATTCGAGTCGTGGTCATTGATAGGACTCATTGTCTTCGTCAGAATCCGATAGACAGTCCGGGGCACATACAGTAATTACTTGACGAGGAATTTGGTTCTTGGGGCCTGCCTTGGCTTCAAAGGCTTCATCAGCACTTGCATATAGTGATTTGAAAGTTCTGGTTCGTTGTAGATACAACATGCACCATCAAGTGGAGGACTGAGTGGTAGAGCACGAAGCAATTCAGTTGCTGGTGCCTTGTAGTGAGTATTTTCAGACATCCAGTCTAATACCCATGAGTTCACGTCTTCAGCGTCTCCGGTGATGTGCAGTGTTGCATAGAATTGAAGAATTAGTTCTTCATTCCAGTCACAGATATCAGTGCAGAAATTCAGAAGTCCTGCATCGTGAAGAACACTGAGGACTGGCTCAAAGCCTGGCAGCGACTCCATGTCCACATGCGGAATATGAGCATGATCGAAGACTTTATCCTTGTTGAAGAGCACCGAGGAATAGAAGTTGGCTTGGCTGGCAGTCCAGAAACGCCTCTTCCTAATGCGAGCAGAATCATATGGATTATAGTCAGTGAAGAACACGTGCTCGGCAAAGAAATCATCAGCCTTGAGCTTTTGCTTGCTTGAGAACGGATTCTTTTGCTTGGGCAGAGGGGTGTCAGTGAGTTGCATCACCACCTCAGGAATCGCAAGTTCAGGTTCTTCAGGCTGAGGAATTTCTTCTTCCTCAACAGTCGTCGAGGATCAGCAGCAGCAGGTTCATCGGCACCAGTGGCTGGAATTTCTTCATGCACAGAGCAAGTGGGGTGAGTTTCTTCAGAGTCCATTTGGACTGTTTGTGCAGGGGACTAAGGAATTTGTTGGAGCGGGGTGAAGAGAGGAGTATTGGGATGCAGACTTTCCCAAAAGTCATCATTCATCACCGGCGTGGTGCATCCAATATCCACATCTTCATCTTCAATTTCCTTAACACCAGCCTCTTCAGCTGTGAACAGAGGCATAGGTGAGGAAATGACTGGGGTTGAAGGGATGGCGTCCACTTCAATTTCTTCATCAATCTGCTCGACGGGCAGCAGAATGATGGTCTTCATCAGATCCGATTGGGATCTCATAGTCTTCTCCAAAAGGAACAAGGTCCTTTGATGGCACGGAGGAAATCAGAACAACATCAATTGGATTTTTGAATGAGCTGGTCATAGGCTTCATTTTCTTCGCAGCCGAAGAATCTGACGCAGCTGATGCTTTCCTTTTCTTCACAGCAGCTCGTTCTGCAGCCTTGGTTTTCTTCACATCAGAGGCAGATGGAAGAATTGGAGTTGGAGTTGGCGCAGGAGGAGCTGAGGAATTTGGTTGATTTTCTTCAGGCACAATTGATGCAGTTGCCCTGACTTCTTCAGTTTCTTTAGGCGCACCACTAGTGGATGCCCTGGCGATTTCTTCAACGGCTGGAATGGGATCATCAGCCCTGGAACTAGCATTTTCATCGACCTTTGAACATCATCGGCCGATCTTGGCATGTTCTTGATCTGCTGAGCCGAGGCTTCGGCTTGAGGAATTTCATGTTGCGCTGGGCAGCAACATTTGTGAATTTCTTCGTCGGGTTGATTTAATCGACCTTGGCTCCTTGCCAATCAGCATAATAAGAATCGAAGTTTTCTTTGAGGTCTTGAATTTCACCTGGACCTTGAGAAGTTCCTCGGTGTCATTTTGACAACGTTTTTCTTCGTGAACTTCTCCTTTACGTATTGAGCCTTCTTGATCTCTCTTGCCTTTTCAAACTTCCATTTCTCTTTAGCGAGGAAATGGGTCAAGATATGACTTTGTCCAGGGTCGATGAAAGTCGTGCATAGGGGTATTGGGATCCTTGTGCCAGAGATCAATATAATCGAGGACTTTCTTTGGATCCAACAGCAGTGGCACAAATGTACCTTTGGCTCTAGCGGCCTTTTCTTGACGGTCTCTGATGATTTCTGCAAGTTCATCATCAGACACTTCATCATCAGAAGGCACATGGAATGCAACATGTTTCTTCTTTGGGCTTGGCCGAGGACCTCGGCCCAAATTGCTGTTTTGGTCTTCAAATGAGTCGGGCGGATGATGAAATGGGAGCTGCCGAGGAACTTGCGTAAACGCTGAGGCAATTGAGAAGCCAGCAGTCCTTTGACATGTAGCCAGTGCACAGAACCGAAGACTTTGACGGAGCTGTTGAGGACTTTGGTGGAGCTGTAGCAAAGGTGAGGAATTTGCTTTGAGGGTGCTGCTGAGGAACTTGGCCGTGAGGGCGCTGATGGTGAAGCACTTGGCTTATGAGCAGGCTTCTTTGGCATGGATTTCCTCGGTTTGACCGAGGCCTCGATGTGATAGCGAGTGGCAGAATCCTCATTGAATTTCTTCACCGCCTCCTTGGCTTGTCTTGCCAATTTAGCTTGGCGCTTAGCCCATTCATCGTGAAAGTCCTCACCACGCTTGATGCTTGTGGGATCGGCTACTTGGCCAGTGCCAATGGAGCTCTTGGGCATGGAGGATTGAGAGCGAATTTCTTCATGTACTTTGGAGTCACATATCTGTATTCCTCCATTCCCTTGCCCTTCTCCGCTCAATCTTCTGAATACGCACCTTCCGCTGATTTTTGTTTTCTTCATCAGGTGTGCAATAGTCAGAATAGATTTCATCAGGGATCTCAAACGCAGTCATAACCTCAGTTTTCTTTCCTCATTTCTGTTTCTTCTTTCCGTATGCCATATTCTTCAATGAGGAATTTGAACAATTGAGTTTTCTGAAGAAGTATGCAGTTTTTCTTCGAGGAATGTTGCAAATGAGTTAAGTTGATGAGAACCTAGTGATTCAGCAGCAGACATGTGTACCTGTGAACAGAGTATAGTTGCGAGGAATTTGGAGAGGTCATATGCGTTCTCAGAAGGTTTTTCAAAAAGAACAAGGATTGAGGATTTTGACCAGATGAGCCTTGAAGAATTTCACTAAGCGTTCTTTGTCTTAGGTTCCAGAGTTGTACAGATCGTGGATCCACACAATTGAGGAATCTTGAAGAAAATCATTGCTTAGGGAAACGAATCAAGAGCATATTATGTTTGAGGTGTTCATACGTGTGAAGATTTGAAGAATATACACCTTTGAAGATTTTCAAGAAGGTTTGAGAATCAAGGCGAGTAATAAAAGTAACTTTTAATTACCCGAAGTGAAGAACACGACGAACTAGGAAGAACAGTTGGGAAGTTAAATCGATTCAGATCTTCCACGCCCTAACTTGGCGGAGGAAGACAGCTACGGCGGCGGCGGAGTGAGGATTTCCGCGGTCGGCGCGAGTACGTCGGCGACGAGGTCGAGGCAGTGAAGCTTTTCCTCACCGGCAACGATGGAGTAGCGGCGGCGCTAGGGTTTGAGGAGCTCGAGCGGGTGAGAGAGGTCGAGCGGAGTAAAAGAAGTGAGGAAGGGAAGAGGGGTATTTATAGACACGGTGAAAAACGGATCGCCCAAAGATTTAGGAAAAACGTGCCCCTGCCCATTTCCCTTCTCACGACATGTGTCTTCCACGTACTGTGTAGTGGAGATCGTGTACGATTGTGGGTGAGTAAAATAATGCATCGTGGGATGCAGAACGGTTTGAGCGGCAAAACCGAAAGTTTGGATAAGATCAGTTTTAAAGATCCGTTCACAATTTCTTCAGCTGTCAAGGACACAGTGAAGATTTTGAACGAGTTACAAAATAGAACGCACATGAAGAATTTGCGAATACATTGGGTTGAGTATAGCATAGAGGGGGAAGGGTCCGATCACATTCACTTAGCAGAAAAAGCGACTTGAAGAAATAGCCATAAGTGAATGTCAGAGAGGACATAAACCCATATATATATATAGCCAATGAAGAAAGACGACGGAAACAGTGAAGATTTTGAAAAGTTGAAGAATTTGAAAACTGAAGAATTTCAAAACTGAGGAAAAACTCAAATTGAAGATTTTCAACTTTGGTGGTGGCGTGACCCAATCAGATAAGAATGATGATTTCAGACACCGCGTACACTTGTCGTAGGGTTACGAGAATCAAATTCTTCATTAATTTCTTCACACTTAGAGTGTTATTCTTCATTGATTGAAGAAAACGTTTCTTCATGTGTTGCACATCTAAGTCATCAATTTTGCATAAGTGTCGGGATGTGTGTCCTTTTCAAAGAACATTCAAGATTCTAAGATATTTAGCTCACGCAACTTGCTCAATCTCTTCTCATCCAAGGGCTTAGTGAAGATATTGGCTAGCTGTTCTTCAGTCTTCACGTGCCTTTCGATAGAGATGTCGCCCTTCAACACATGATCACGAAGAAAATGATGACGAATTTGAATGTGCTTTGTCTTCGAAAAGTCTTTGAATCGGGTTGTGAGCAATCTTGATGGCACTCTCATTGTCACATTAGAGAGGCACATTCTTCACGTTGATGCCGTAGTCCTTGAGAGTTTGCTTCATCCACAGCAATTGAGCACAACACGAGCCAAGAAAGCAATGTATTCAGCTTCGCATGATGAAGCGGTGATACACAGTTCTGTTTCTTCGAGGACTAACGGACCAAAGATCGTCCGAGGAAATGACAAGTGCCGGATGTTGACTTGCGGTCCACACGGTCACCTGACATAGTCGAGTCGAATATCCAATGAGATCAAAAGTAGAGCCCTTGGGGTACCATAATCCTAGTGTTGGTGTGTGAGCTAGATATCGAAGAATATGCTTCACAGCCTTATGGTGTGATTCCTTCGGTGTAGCTTAAAATCGGGCACACATGCAAACACTAAGCATTATATCTGGCCTAGATGCACATAAGTACAATAAAGAACCAATCATGGAGCGGTGTACCTTGTGATCGAAGTCAATACCATTTTCATCAGTGCATAGATGGCCATTTGTGGGCATAGGAATTTTGACGCCTTTGCAATCTTGCATGCCGAATTTCCTCGTAACATCTTTGAGGTATTTCTCTGAGATATGAATATGCCATTGCTGCTGTTGTCGAATTTGAAGACCTAAGAAGAATTTCAACTCTCCCATCATAGACATTTGATATTCTTCACTCATCATATAGGCAAATTCATCACTATAACGTTGGTCAAGATGACCAAAGATAATATCATCAACATATATTTGGCACATAAACAGTTCACCATCATAAGATTTAGTAAAGAGAGTAGGGTCGAGTGAACTGGTGTGAAGCCATTCTTCACGAAGAATTCCTTCAATGTATCATACCATGCCCGTGGGGGCTTGTTTGAGACCATAGAGGGCCTTATTAAGTCTCAAGACTTTGTCAGATTCTTTGGATCTTCAAAACCGGGGTTGAGCAACATATACTTCTTCCTCAAGCTTACCATTGAGGAATGCACTTTTCACATCCATTTGATATAAAGTGATATTGTGATGGTTAGCATAGGCGATTAACATGCGAATAGACTCAAGTCTAGCAACAGGTGCAAAAGTTTCATCGAAATCAATTCCTTCAACCTGTGTGTAGCCTTGAGCTACTAGTCGTGCTTTATTCCTCACCACAAGGCCATTTTCATCTTGCTTGTTGCGGTAGATCCACTTTGTGCCAATGATATTATGCTTGCGAGGATCTGGACGTTTGACCAGTTCCTGACATTGTTGAGCTCGAATCGATGTAATTCTTCTTGCATAGCCTGAATCCACTCGGCTCGTAAATGCTTCATCTACCTTAGTGGGCTCTGTGATAGAGACAAAAGCATAGTGCCCACACAAGTTAGATAAATGTGAAGCTTTTGAGCGTGTGAGAGGACTGGCGCTTTAATGTCATCGATGATCTTGTCAACTTGCACTTCTTTTGCAACACGAGGATGAGCTGGTTGTCGCCGAGGAATTTGATCATTTTCCTCAAAGACCACCGCCTTTCAAAGATTATCTTCAGTGCATCAGCTCGACGTTCTTCACAGACAGTGAATGTATTCTTCAGCAGTTTCTTCAGTTGGTATGACATCCTCATTTGCCTTGAACTTGATAGTTTCCTCAGGTGCTGGTTCATCTAACACAGAAGGTAGTTGCTCTCTTTTCGAGACATTAGTTTCATCGAACCGCACATCTACGGTGTCAACAATCTTGTGAAGAGCGATGTTGAAGACTCAGAGGTGTGCGCGTCCTTTCCGTAACCAAGCATACAACCTTCATGTGCTTTCGGTGCAAATTTAGAATTGTGATGAGGATCTCTAATCCAGCATTTAGCACCGAAGACTTTGAAATAACTTACATTGGGTTTCTTGTTAGTGATGAGTTCATAGGCAGTCTTCTTGAAGAATTTGTGAAGATATACTCTGTTGATGATGTGGCACGCAGTATCAATTGCATCAATCCAAAAATGACTAGGCATTTTGTATTCATCAAGCATGGTGCGAGCCATCTCAACAAGAGTTCTGTTCTTGCGCTCCACGACGCCATTTTGCTGAGGAGTATAAGGAGAAGATAACTCATGAGTAATACCAAGTTCATCAAGATAGTCATCAAGACCGGAATTCTTGAACTCAGTTCCATTGTCACTCGATGTGTTTGATCTTCACACCAAAGTTAGTTGAAGCCCTCGAGGAAAATCGTTTGAAGACTTCCTGCACTTGATTTTTGTAAGTAACAATGTGTATCCATGTGTAACGAGAGTAATCATCAACAATAACAAAGCCATATAGAGATGCATCATTAACGATACTGAGTAATGATTGGGACCAAAGAGGTCCATGTGAAGCAATTCAAGGGACGAGTAGTGGTCATGATAGTCTTTGCTGGATGCTTGGCCTTGGTCATCTTTCCAGCTTCACAGGCTCCGCATAAGTGATCCTTGAGGAATTTGACATTCTCAATGCCGATGACATGCTTCTTCTTTGCAAGCGCATGCAAATTCCTCATGCCTGCATGACCAAGTCGTCGATGCCATAGCCAGCCTTCTAAAGCTTTTGCAAGTAGACACACGGCTGGTTGTGGTCCTGTAGAGAAATCAACAATATACAAGTCTCCTCTCCTAAAGCCTTCGAAGACTTTGGAATTGTCAGCTTCCATAATCACAACGCAACGATACTTGCCAAAGATAACAACCATATCAAGATCACAAAGCATTGAGACTGACATGAGGTTGTATCCTAAGGACTCAACAAGCATGACTTTGTCCATGTGTTTATCCTTAGAGATCGCAACCTTACCAAGACCCAATACACGACTTTTGCCTTTGTCAAGAAAGATGATATGCTTCAGATGTGACGGTGATAAGGGAGCATCCATCAATAGATTCTTGTCACGGTCATGTGATTTGTACAACCACTATCGAGAACCCACTCGGTGGCTTTGGGTTGATCATCCTGCAGATGAATTAGTACAACTTACGATCTCATATACTTCATCGGTGAAGAATATGATATCAAGTTCATCAGATGAATTTCATCACCAAGATAACAGATAAGCAAGATGAGGACGTGTGAAATGAAAGTTCATTTCATCATGATTAGCCTGCGCCCTTTCGTGCATTTTCGCCAGTCCCCAAAGCAAATTCTTCACACATTAAGGCACGCCCGGAGACCTGACCTTGCGTAAGAGATTAGTTCTTTTCTTCACCACCCACATCTGAAGGGGTGGCAAAGAGTTCATTACTCTGAAAGCACCATACGAGAATGGTGGCATAGAAGCCAAACCATTTCGCTTTCACATAAGAGGGGTTAGGGTAAGCATATGAATAAGCAGAGAAATTCTTCGAGGACTTATGAACATATTGGTTTGAAGAATAATGCACATATTCATAGCCCTTAGCTCTACCCTGCGAAACAGAGTTGTTAGCATGATGATAATCATATGAGGACTTTGATCCTTTTTAGGAATTTGATCCACGTGAGGAATTTGGTCCGTATGAGGACTTGGATCCATATTAAGAATTTGGTCCATATGAAGAATTTGATATGGGGTTCCTATTCTTCACAGGTGGTGTCATGAGGACATTCACCTGAAGACTTTCAAGGCACTTCTTGGGAACCCAGATTTTTTTCATAGGGGAACCGTTCCTGCAGTTAGTGCCAACATATCTAGCGAATACTTCACCATTCTGATTTTTGAACAGTTTATAGTTGGAGTCAAATGACTCAGCAGAAGAATGAAGAGATTCGCATGTAAAGCCAGATAAGTTAGATGGATCAACTGGAGGTCCCTTTGCAACAACCCATGAGGTTTTGGGATACTGCTCAGGCTTCCAATATGTTCCATCAGCATTGAGTTTCCTCACAAATGCAATACCCTCTTTCCTAGGGTTCCTGTTGAGGATCTGCTTTTTAAGCACATCACAAAGAGTCTGATGCCCTTTGAGGCTTTTATACATGCCTGTCATGTACAATTCCTTCAGCCCTGCATCGTCAGTGATACTAGCAATGTCCTCGGATGAGGAATTAGTGATAGCAGAGGCAGGTGAAGAATTTGTAACAGTTGAAGCATTTGAACATTTAGGTGAAGAATTAGCAGATTCACGCTCAATGCACTTTAAGCATGGAGGAACAAATTCTTCACGAGAAGTGCTGATTTGTTGAGCAAGTAATGAATCGCGCTCCTTCGAAGATCTTCATAACTCACTCTTAGCTTCTCAAGGTCTTGCTTTCTTTGAAGAAATTCATAAGAAAGTTTCTCATGATCGATAAGAGAGTGTTATGATGACCTTGAAGGCTGTCAAACCTAGATCAAGTCTCTGAAGATTTTCAAATGTGGGCTTTAGTGCGATCCATTTCTTCACCTAACATATCATTACTCTTATCTAGCATGTTTTGAACCTTTTCCAAAGCCCTTTGTTGTTTTACAGCAATTTCAGCAAGTTTTGATTAACTGGGCTTTACATCTTCATCAGATTCATTTTCACTAGATTCAGAGGAGGTATAGTTGAGTACCTTGGCACCCTTTGCCATGAAGCAATAGGTGGGAGCGTAGTCATCACTATCTTCATCAACATTGTTGGTGAGGTCATTTTCTTCAGAGTTGAAGATGGACTTGCTGATGAAAGCAGCAGCGAGAGCTAGACTTGCCACACCAGACTCAGATTCTGCTGATGCCTCCTCTTCCTCATGTTCCTCAGATTCAGCTTCAGAGTCCATTTCCTTGCCAATGAATGCCCGAGCCTTTTTGGAGCTGTCCTTCTTGTGAGAAGAAGGTTTTGAGGATTTTGATGATGAAGATTTCGATGATTTCTTCTTCTTCAATTCCTTTTCCCACTGAGGACAATCTTGGATGTAGTGACCAGGTTTCTTACATTTGTGACAAAGTCTTCTCTTATAGTCACTGGATGAGGAATCACTGCTCCTTGAGGATTTTCCAAAACGACCATGTCTCGTGAACTTCTGGAATTTCTTCACGAGCAGTGCTAGCTCTGGCCTAATTCTTCAGGATCTCCAAGGCTACTACCGAGTCTTCACACTCAGATTCGCATACAGCCTTGGCCTTCGTGGCACGTGTTTTTCCATAGCTAGAACCATAGAGATCTCTCTTTTCAAAGAAGTCGAACTCATGAGTATTTAGCCTCTTGAGGATATCACCGGATCAAGTGACTTGTAGTCGACGCTCTTGTATCATCGGTGCGTGAGTATCAAATGAGGAATCGCGATCTTAACAATTTCTTCACCACCTCATGGTCGGTGATGTCGATGGCGCCAAGTGCTTGAAGCTCATTTGAGATGTCAAGAGGCGATCGAAGGTTTGTTGAACATTTTCGTTGTCGAGTCTTTTGAAGCGGTTGAAGAGATTACGAAGAACATCAACTCGAGAGTCACGCTTGAGTTGAGACTCCTTCATTCACTTTGGACAGCCTTTGTCCCGGATGAGCTTGGCAGATTCCAAAGCACTCACTCTTCCATATTGACCTTTGCTCGAGATGGCCACATATGATATTCTTCGCTTGAGAATCGAGTTGCTTGAATCTCTTCACGCCGCCAGCGTTAGAGAAGGTGTGACTGAGGAACACCATTTTCCACAACATACCGTAGATCGTTGTCAATTGCTTCAAGATGCATTCGCATCTTGTTCTTCCAAAGAGGTAGTCCGTCCCATCAAAGGTAGGACACCTGCCGAGACCTTGATCATACCTGCGGTCAACATAACTAAAACTCGTGTGGTTAAACCAAAATCACACGTAACAAGGGAGTACCTTGCTCGATACCAATTGAAAGTGCGTTATATCGACTAGAGGGGGTGAATAGGCGATTTTTATGAATTCTTCACTGAGGAATTTGCAGGTGAGGAAATTCCTTAGCGAAGAACTACTTGCAGCGGAATAAGTACTCAGAAGTAAGCATAACAGAATACACGCATGGTCATCATGATGATATGAAGACCAACACGGAGTACAGAAAGCGTAATCACAGGATAACACAAGATGAAGACAAACTGACTGAAGAAATTGAACTGAGGAAATTGAGAAAGTCTTGATCAAAGTCTTCAAACACAGATATGAACAAACACTCAACACAATAATGAGGAAATGAAAGGGTTGAGGAAATAGAACCAGTTAGGTTGGTGAAGACGATGATTTGGTAGACCAGTTCCAAGCTGCTGTCTCGGTTAATGCGTCTGGTTGGAGCGGTGAGTATTTAAACTCGAGGACACACAGTCCCGGACACCCGATCGAAAGCACGCAGCTCAGACACCAAGTCCTCACCGTATTCTCCTTGAACTAAGGTCACAAAGACCACGTCCGCCACTCGTGGTAAGTCTTGAGCGATTTCCAAACCTTCACAGACTTGGTCACTCGGCGATCCACAATTCCTCTTGGATGCTCTAGACCATGACGCCTAACCGTCTGGAAGAAGCACAGTCTTCAAAGGTAACAAGCGTTGGATCCACGCAGGATCAATTTCTTCAGTGATGCTCAATCACTTTGGGTTTGTAGGGGTTTGGTTTTTGGGGTTTTCCTCACTCGGTGATTTTCGCTCAAAGTCCTCAGAGGATGGGTTGCTCTCAAATGACAAGTGTCAAGTTTCTCTCGAGCAGCCAACCAGCTAGTGGTTGTAGGGGGCGACTATTTATAGCCTAGGGAGCAGCCCGACATGATAAGACATAAATGCCCTTCAATGATATAACCGTTAGGTGGATAAGATATTTTGGGACAGTCAAGCGCCAAGACAAGAACGGTCGGAAATTTGACTCTCAAATTCCTCGGGGCTATCATGTTCCTCACTGTGTAGGCAATCCGCCTTTGGCGAATTCCTAACTCCTCAGTCAGAACAAATTCCTCAGCGACCAGAAGAACTTCGTCTCTGTCACTAAAGAAATTGACTGAACTGTATGAGATTTCCAAAAGCTTCACTCGAAGGGATTGGTAGGTGTAGGATTTTGAGTTGAGCATCACATGGAAATTTTTCCTTACTATTTCCTCGACCCCCTTTAACAAAGACGGTGTTTCCTATGACTCAAGAAAGAGAAAGCGAAACTACGAAAACAAAAGTCTTCACGCTTCATGTTCCTCAAATGAATACCAAGTCTTCAAGGTCACACCAATTTCTTCACTTTCAAAGTCTTGAGAAAGTCTTGAGAATATCAAAGTCTTGATCGAAGAACTTCATTTTTAGGGTCGACTTTCTCTGTAAATTTCAAACTCCTCATAGACTTATAGACCTGTGTACACTCACAAACGCATTAGTTCCTTAACCTATAAGTCTTCAATCCACCAAAATCACTAAGGGGCACTAGATGCACTTACAACTGGGCTACAGGGTTGTGCGATCCGAAGCTAAACCACGCTCGGTCGTAACTGAACAGAAATGTATGCGTACGTTTAAGAAACGGCAAACCGGTTCGACCTAAACCATAATAAACCGCACCGACCGATCTAAATAAATAAGAAAAACCGATCTAAAGAACCTGCTTTTTTTCAACTGAAACGAACAGAGCGTTGCACTTAAAGAGAAGAACGAGAGGAGATGAGGGCGATGGGGCGGCTCGGGTCCGGCGGTTCCGGTGGTCGGGGGCCGCGGGGGATGTGTCATAGAGATGCAGTGGACAGTGGCCCATCCGGTGGTGGAGTCGGAGGTGGTCGGCAATGATGAACGACGACGGAACAAAGAGATGAAGCTCAGTGCTTCGGGTGCTTCGGTGAAGATAACGAGTTTGGTACAGCCTCTGTAGATGGAGAGGCAAAGCAAGACCATGTCAAAACGGTTGTAAGGGTCGAGGGAAGTCGACATACAAAAGGAGAAGGCTCGGGATGGCTCACCGGCGTGGGAAAACGACGATGAACTGCAGCGTCTTCGGCCAGATTGGAACGACGAGTATGTGCTATATGGGTGGACTTGGCGAGGGGGTTCGAAGGGAATCGGTCGAGATGGGTCGTGGCTATTTATAGGACAACTTGCTTGGACGAGGGGAAGACTCGGGTTAGGTTTCCCACAAAGATCGGACGTGGTGGCGGCGTCGCGTAGGTATAGGTTTCTGTTTCTGTACACGTACATGGGGAAAAAGAAAAGAGCGGGGTAGGGTCCATGCGCTAGAGAGAAAAAAAACGAGGGAGAGAGAGAGATCGTGAGAGGGAGGGTGGCGGCGGCTCATGGGGTTTTCCTCCCGTGCATGTGTGCCCTAGCGTCGGTCTGGGCTGGGCGGCCAACGTGCTTGGCCTGGCCTGGCAGGCGTGTGTGTTGTGATTTTTTTAACAAACAGCAAAAAACAAAAACAAAATAGAAAAATACATTTTATATAGGCATAATATTCCTAAAACATGAACATATTTCCATGTCCAAAAAAAAATCATTTTTGCAATAACTCCAAAATCAAATAGAATTTGAGTTTCAAATAATTTGTCAAACATTGTCTCTGATTTTTGGAGTGTCATATTCCTCCTCTCATATTTTTTTATTTGAGAATTTTTGACAAGATGCAAACGTAAAATTAGATAGGGATTCAAATGGAAAATTTTGGGAAAGTCTTTTTATTCCCTCTCATTCAACTTTCAAAAAGTTTCAAATTTCACTCAATTTCACTCAATCAATCACACAACACACAATCAATCAATCAAAACTATTTATTTATTATAACATTCCAAAATTTAGAGTTTTGGGATGTTACAAACCTACCACACTTAAAATGAATCTCGTCCTCGAGATTCGAAGAAGCTAGCAAGAAAAGGTTATGGTTTGGGGTCTTCCAACAAATCCATTGTCCGGAGAGGTCTGGGGTGCTACTACACTTAAAAGCAAGGCTATGAATCCAACAAAACTCATGTACACCATCCTTAGGGTTGACGGTGTCGGTCTTCTCATATCTTCGGTAAGAATCCTTTACTGATATTCTTCCGGTATAGGCATACCGTTTTCCTCAAAATCTTGAGTCCTGTCATCAGGATAAAGTTCTTCCGAGACTCGATCTTCATAGCTGACAGGTCTATCACCAAAACTAAACAACTATCGGAATTCTCTTCATGGTCAACAATTTCTAGATTCTGCAGGAAATTGTTCTGGGTTGAATCTCACCGTATATCCTACGTTTGGCAACGGTTGCTGGTACAGAGTTCCATCGTCCTACCATTCTAAGGTTTTTGGCTTGTCGTTCCGACGCTCTTCTAAGATTTTCAAGTCTCTCTGATTTTCCATCAACATATGATAGTTCATGATAGAAGTCTCCGGTATGGGGGCCAATCCATCCCGTACTTGAACCATTACTTCATACACTGACGGTGAATCACGTATTCTATCACTTGGGCATCCTCACAAGCATTGCACTATTTCTTTTGTCCTCGAACAGGGTTCGGGTAAATCCATTGGTTCTGCAAGGTGAACAAGACATCTATCGTTTCTTCACCACTCTCGGGTTTTGCGTAACCTCCTATGAAACGTTTACTGATGGAATCGTAGCTTCTTCCAAATTTCTTCTTCTAGGGAGTCCTTGATTCCTTATAAATTCCCGGGCCTGTGGGTTGTGGGCCCAATTCAACACTTGCACGTCTTTAACTCATCCTTTCGACGATTATTGTTCCATATTCCCATGTTATACCTCTTTTAAATCCAATAGTATTTCATTCCTTCATACCCTTGTGGTGACGATCATACAAAACTCCAACTTATTTGGTCCAACTCCCTTCTATGGACCATCATGAATAACACATGTCCTTCTTCATTGATCCTGTGGCTTTACAGAGTACTACCACACTTAAAATGAAATGCACTAGTTCATCCATAAACATATTCTTTTCATATAAAATCTTTTATTACATCCTTAACCATTTTTCATAAATTTAAATGCCAAAAGTACTTTATTACAAATGCTGCCATCCACATGGTTTGGTATGGTCAAGCATTACTTCATTTTTTTTCCTCCTTGAGGATTCTTCAGTCCCACTGGAATTGTGTGACATGCTCCTTGAAATCTTCAATCTTCTGTTTCATCGTAGTGGCCTTGAGCTTCATCTCCATCATCTCTGCATGCACTTCTCTTAGGTATTCCCGAGTATAATGGAGTCTCGCTTCAAGTATTTCTCCGATCCGGGCGATGGCTTCCATGGCTGCTTCACTAACAGCGTTGAAGAAAGTTGCTTGTGGTACACGTGAGATGAAAAATCTTGCCCCATCATCTTTGGGCAAACTCCTTTCATACGGTGGAGGTGTACCTCCACATACCAAAGTTCCACTCCCTCTTGCATGAAGGGGTATCCTTAGTAGGCTGCATTTCCTTCAAGGTGAATATGCTTCATCATGTCCTTTAGGATTTTCGGGTAATCATGATCACTTGTCAGGGTCATGGTCGTTTCCGAGCCCTTGAGGAAAGACTCACAAAGGGTCGTCATCTGCAGTTGTAAACCAAAAATGGTACTCAGAATAAGGTACATATCTCCTTGGGTACACATTCATATCGTCCAAACAAAACTTCAAACTCAATTTCCAACATCCAGTTTATGCATCACACCTCATTTTCTTCCATGTTCACCCAGAATATAATTTCCAAGATAAAACATAACAACTCCTTAAAGCCTTTCAGCATATGACATACCAACTTTATTGAGTCATGAATTATTACAATCTTTGAGTAATCTATTACATAACTCAACTCTGCATTCTCATGAAAATAAAAGTGTTTTCCATACCGCACTTATTATCGATATCAACATCTCCACTACTTAGCTCCAGCTTTCTCATGATTTGAACAATCCCTAGCAAAATGTCCTGCTTCCTTGCAACGAAAACAAATAACTTCCGGCATGTCTCGAGGCTTCTTGGTGATGGTGCCTGCTCCTTCAGTTCCTTGCTTCCTTTCGAGACAATGATTGACATAATGCCCGACGTCCTTACATTCAAAATAGGTAATATGACTCTTGTCCCTCTTTGCAAAAATTGGGTTGTTCTGAAGGTGTCTTTGTTTTCTCTTCCTGGGTTTCTTCGCTCTGATCAAACCTTCTATTCCCTGTGGATCAAACTCTAATCCTTCCGTCGGGAAGTATCCCAGATACTCTTTTCTTTCCTTGGTGCAATACTGTGAAAAATGTCCTTCTTCTCCACATGAATAGCAGGCATTGGAGTAAAATCTGTTGAGGCCTTCTCCATCAGGGTCTTCAACACATTCCTTCATCATGCATTCTTTCATAACTTCCTTGAGGGCTTCTTTCATTCCTTCTTCCCGCTTCTGAATAGTTTGTTGCACCGTGGGATAAATGTGACACCGAGTCGGGTAGTGGGTGGTTCCTTCACACAAGAAACAAGTCACCTGACTAGTTGGGCATTCCTCAGCTGGGTGTTTCTCCTCACAATGAGGGCATCCATCCTTGTGTTCCTCCTGGGTGTGTCCTATTTCTCCACAAATCTTGCAGGCACAAGGTTTCTTCATCGGGTTATCCCAGTGCTTCCGGATGAGACGGGATCTTAACAGAGTCTTCTTGAATTCCTCCCAAGTTCTTGCTCCGTTGCATCCTTGTATGGCTTGATGCATTTTCCACCAGGTTGCAGCACTTTTTGTAAAGTACCGAAGAGCGTATTGAACCTCATACTTGCTTCCAATCAAGTTGTTACTGAAGTGATCCTCCATGTTCTGAATCCATAGTTCTACCTCCCGTTGAGTCATCGGTCCAGAGAATACTAGTCCTTCTTCATTCACCATCTATTGGATCCAAGGGTTTTGGGATGTGATATGGGAGGTAGAGAGAGATACACACAATACAAAAAATAATTTTGAAAATGGGTTTTATTTGTGGCTGTCGAGAAACATCACACAAATGACAGCTCACAAATCGTCGCATCTAACGTAAGTATATAACAGGGGTTTGGCCTTCTAAAGGTCAAATAATTCTTCAGATTCTCCAAATTCTTCAAGTCTTCGCACTCTTCAACTGTTGTAGCTTCTTTCTTCGAAATGTATCGTGAAATCTTCTTTACTCTTAAGAGGTCATCGGTTGTCCGATATCTTGTCCTTCTTGAAGCGGCTTCAGCTGATTCTTCCTGTGGTCAAAAAGGGAAAAGGGGTATATTCTAACTATTTGTGGTAAGAGGGACTATTTGATAAAATCAGAAAAGATGAGAAGTAAGGGTCTTTTTGAAAACAAAGTTTTAGAGATACCCTGCCCTAGGGGCTTTCTGATTTCTAGGGTCACGTCCTACAGTCAACATGTGCTCTGATACCATATCTGTAGCGACCCGACCTTAGACGGTCAAGCCTTCAGGTATCTGTGCCATCCTCGGATCAATATGTCGGCACACACAAGACATCAATGTATATATCAATGTGCAATCACATGTATAAATAACGAAACTGATATATACCTCATAAGTCTCGGTGAAACAAGTAATCGGGTGTGGAGTCCCATCAACGCCATCGGCAAAGTTGAGTGTAGACCATAACCTGCACGTACTCTTACCCGTCGGAAGAAAAATATCTGCAACATGATACGTTGCAGCCGTGTAGGTCAGTACATTGAATGTATCGGCAAGATCACAACATGAGAAAACAGATGATAAAACTATACTATATGCAATATGGCTTTGTGGCTCTGGGTCTGAGTTTTGTTTGCGTAAAAGCTGGTTTTATTTTCCCTACATCAAAGGATATAACCGGAGTCTGTACTAAAGAGTTTTCTATCATGACATGGTTCCGCCAACCGATGTCTCATTGCCCAAATCATCATAAGTTGCCCACAATTAAGTTATTAGTCCACTGTTGGGAGTTCCGAGATAGATCCAAGTCCAGAGGATCAAGTTGTCCGTAACCGGGGACACGACTAATCGATTAGGTTTTAACCTTCTGCAGAGGTTTGTACACTTTACCCACAAGATTCGATCCCTCTCTTTACGTTCTGGCACTTCAGGGTGTTTGAGAACAAGATGACCGAAACATGGTCTTCCGAAGAGTTCCCCTGACCACTGTCCGGTGCTCATCCAATCCTACCGTAGTTCTACATCTGCTAGCACCGTCACAGCCAGAGTCACAACTAAGGTCAACCAAGCCAGAGCCCATAGTGACTTGCGGTTGCACAGGTAAGCTTCCGCGCATGAAGTATTCTTCCGTCTCTTTGAGTCTGGGTGAAGCTTTCCACAAGATGTCATGTCGCTTCTCCATGCATCCCGGCCATCCACTGGTTTCTCCAGGGTGCCCGTCAACCATCCTTCACCCAGTAGTGTGTATTGAATTCTTGTCTTGAGTCTTGAAGTCTTGAGGCCTTGAAGATGCAGTCCTTGCAGATGCCATCATGGAGTTGTCGTCATTGACGTAGAGTACTCCTTCTTCACGCCACTCTCGTACACTCATACCAAACCCCGTCTACTATAGCGTAGCATTAAAATAAATAACGTCCCGGGAATAGGGTGATGGGTTCCTACCTCATGCATACTACTCAACTACAAGAATTCAATATCACTACTGGAGGGTTGTTGCAAAGATTCCACTAAATGCAATAAAACATAGGTATGAAAGCATGTATAAGTGAACTTGCCTGGTATTACTTGATGAAGATAACAACGCTGTCAGAAAATGACTTGGTAGAACTAATCGTCACTCCGTTGAAAATCTATATAGTCAAATATAGCATTTATATAAGCAAACACACTAGCAAGCAATTCTAACACTCATAATAAAACCAACAAATAAAATACAAAAGAACAAGGGACACCAAATAAAACAAAGGAAAACTAAAGAACAAAACTACTAAAGAAAACTCTATGACATAACACAAAAATAGTTTTGTCCTAAGTAAAAACTTAACAATAATTAAAACACTAAATTAATAAATTAACAGAAAATAAAAGTAAAACAACTAAGTTAACATAAAGTATTTTGCATAAAATTTTATTTGCAAAAAGAAACAAATAAAAAGCTTTTATGAAACTCTAACAATGACCTCTACAAGTTTTCATACAAAACTAAAGAAACTAAAATTTTAAAATAAAATAAAATTGTCTACTGATCAAAACAGAAACAAAACTGAAATTTTCAAAAGTGACAAAATGTTTTTAATTAAAAAACATTTAAATACTATGGGAAAAGAAAAGAAAATTAAACTATGTAAAACAATACTATTTTGCCTAAACCCTAAATTAAAATAAACAAAAACTAATTTGCAAAAGCCTATTGTTTAGAAAAAAGATCAAGTGATCACTAGCAAAAAGAATTAGTCAAAAAAAACTATTTTAAAATAAAAGTTATTAGCAATCTAGTGTTTGTAACAAATCTGTTTGAATTCAAAAATTAAAAATTTAAATTTTTTTTCGTTGGTTTCTCTAGATAGTCGGGATTTTGGTGAACTCGTAGCAAAAAGAATCATTAAAGTCGGAATTGTAGATCTAAAGATATAAAAAAACAAAAAACGAATCTGAAACTAAAAACAGAAAAAAATGCAGATCATGCGCTAGCTATGTAGTGGGCTGTAACTGGGCTACATGGTTGTGCGAGCCGAAGCAAAACCATGCTCGGTCGTAACTGAACAGAAACGTATGCGTACTTTTAAAAAAACAGCAAACCGGTTCGACCTAAACCATAATAAACCGCACCGACCGATCTAAATAAATAAATAAAAAACCGATCTAAAGAACCTGCTTTTTTTTCAACTGAAACGAACAGAGCTTTGAAATTACAGAGAAGAACGAGAGGAGATGAGGGCGATGGGGCGGCTCGGGTCCGGCGGTTCCGGTGGTCAGGGGCCGCGGCGGAGGTGTCGTAGAGATGCACTGGACAGTGGCTCGTCCGGTGGTGGAGTCGGAGGTGGTCGGCAACGATGAATGACGACGGAACCAAGCGATGAAGCTCAGTGCTCCGGGTGCTCCGGTGAAGACAACGAGTTTGGTACAGCCTCTATAGATTGAGAGGCAAAGCAAGACAATGTCAAAACGGTTGTAAGGGTCGAGGGAAGTCGACATACAAAAGGAGGCTCCGAATGGCTCACCGTGTGGGAAAACGACGATGAACTACAGCGTCTTCGGCCAGATTGGAACGAAGAGTACGTGCTATAGGGGTGGACTTGGCGAGGGGTTTCGAAGGGAATCGGTCAAGATGGGTCGTGGCTATTTATAGGACAACTTGCTTGGACGAGGGGAAGACTCGGGATAGGTTTCCCACGAAGATCGAACGTGGTGGCGGCGTCGCGTACGTATAGGTTTCTGTTTCTGTACACGTACGTGGGTAAGAAGAAAAGAGCGGGGTGGGGTCCATGCGCTAGAGAGAAAATAAACGAGGGAGAGAGAGATAGTGAGGGGGAGGGTGGCGGCGGCTCGTGGGGTTTTCCTCCCGTCCATGTGTGCCCTAGCGCCAGCCTGGGCTGGGCCGGCCAACGCGCCTGGCCTGGCCTGGCAGGCGTGGGTGTTGTGTTTTTTTAACAAACAGCAAAAAAAATAGAAAAAATACATTTTATATAGGCATAATATATATCAAAATTTTCAGAATAAAAATTCCTAAAACATGAACATATTTCCATGTCCAAAGAATCATTTTTGCAATAACTCCAAAATCAAATAGAATTTGAGTTTCAAATAATTTGTCAAACATTGTCTCTGATTTTTGGAGTGTCATATTCCTCCTCTCATATTTTTTTTATCAGAGAATTTTTGACAAGATGCAAACCTAAAATTATATAGGGATTCAAATGGAAAATTTTGGGAAAGTCCTTTTATTCCCTCTCATTCAACTTTCAAAAAGTTTCAAATTTCACTCAATTTCACTCAATCAATCACACAACAAACAATAAATTAATCAAAACTATTTATTTATTATAACATTCCAAATTTAGAATTTTGGGATGTTACAAAAGCCCCCGACAGCACGGGAGAAGGGGCCCAAGATGTCGAGCCCCTAGATAGAGAATGGCCAGAACAGAGGGATTGTCTGGAGAGCTTGAGCAGGTTGATGAATATTCTTGGAGTGGAACTGGCAGGCTTCACACTTGGTGACTAGCTCAGTTGCATCCTGGAGGGCTGTGGGCCAATAGAAACCCTGTCAGAAAGCTTTTCCAACTAGGGCTCTTGACCCAATGTGGGAGCCACACGCACCTCCATGTATCTCTCTGCCAACAACTTCAGCCCATCTTCCTGGCAAATGCACTTCAATTTCACACCGTTTGGCCTTTTTCTGTACAGTGTGTTGTCGACAAACTGGTACATACTAGACCGTCGAGCTACTTTCTTAGCTTCTTCTTGCTCTTCGGGAAGTTCTCCTGATTGAAGGAAATGGACTATGTGTTGTGCCCAGGTTGGAGCCAGTGGCTCGACAACAAGGACTAAAGGTGCCTCCTTGTTTGTGGGAGCGCTTATCTCAACCACGAGAACCCAAGGTCCCGTAGGAGGGTGCTGCTCACCAGCTGAAGCGAGGTTATCCCCAACAGCCTCTTTACCAGCGGCTTCAGGAAGCCCTGTTGGGAAATACTTGCTGGAGTCTAACTTTCTCCTTTTTCTGGTCATTGTTGAGGGGGACACTGAGGGCTGAGTTAGATGGACGAAAAAAGTCCCTGGTTCCACAAGGAGCTTTTGCACAGCACATTTTGACAAGTGATCAGCGATGCTATTCTCCGCATGTGCACGTGCTCTGCTTGTAACCCATCAAAGTGCTCTTCCAACTTCCTCACCTCCTCTACGTATGCCTCCATCAACGGACTATGATAATCTTTGTTGACTTTCCTCACCATGAGTTGGGAGTCTCCCCAAATAATTAGCTTTTTGATCCCCAATTCCACTATGATCCTGAGTCCGGCAAGGAGCCCCTCATACTCAGCAGTGTTGTTGGTGGCTTTCTCCCGGGGAAAGTGCATTTGAACCATATATCTGAGATGCTCTTCGGTGGGCGCGACAAGAAGCACGCTACTCTGGCGCCCTGCCACGAGAAAGCACCATCAAAATACATGATCCACTCTTGAGGTGCTTCTTTGTCGGGGAGAACTGTCTTTGATACTTTTTTGCCTGGAGTGGGCGTCCATTCTGCAATGAACTCAGCCAACGCTCTACTCTAAATAGTTGAGGTGCTCTCATACTTCAAGCCAAAACTTGGCAGCTCTAGTGCCCACTCTACTATTCTGCCCGTGGCTTCAGGGTTCCTCAATATGCGTTTTAGTGGTAAATGGGTGACAACTGTGATCTCGTGGGCTTGGAAGTAGTGGCGTAGCTTCCTCGAGGCCATGATAAGGCCGAAGATCAGCTTTTGCACCCTAGAGTACCTCGACCTATAACAGGGAGCTGACAAAGTACACTAGTCGTTGCACCACTTTCTTCCTTGCCGCGGTATTGGAATTTTTTTCGCTGGTTAGCCTTGCCTCTCCTTGGTTTGTGTCAAGTATTGCCGCTGGTGCCTCGGTTCCATCTCTGGAAGGGTAAGTTGCTGCAGCTGCTTCCTCATCGACTTCTCGTTGTGCCACCATCGATGTAGTAACCACTTGGTTCATTGCAGCTAGAGATAGCAACAGCGGCTCTTATGGTTTAGGCACGACTAAGGTGGGAGCAGAGGAAAGGTAAGTTTTCAGGTCTTGCAGCGCTGCTTCAGCTTCTAGAGTCCACTTCATCGGGCATGTCTTCTTCAAAATTTTGAAGAAGGGCAAGGCACGCTTGGCACACTTGGAGATGAACCTACTGAAGCAAATATGCCCTAGAGGCAATAATAAAGTTGTTATTTATATTTCATGCTAGAATTGTATTAACCGGAAACTTAGTACATGTGTGAATACATAGACAAAACAGAGTGTCCCTAGTATGCCTCTACTTGACTAGCTCATTAATCAAAGATGGTTATGTTTCCTGACCATAGACATGTGTTGTCATTTGATGAACGGGATCACATCATTAGAGAATGATGTGATGGACAATACCCATCCGTTAGCTTAGCATTATAATCGTTGAGTTTTATTGCTATTGCTTTCTTCATAACTTATACATATTCCTATGACTATGAGATTATGCAACTCCCGAATACCGGAGGAACACTTAGTGTGCTATCAAACATCACAATCTAACTGGGTGATTATAAAGATGCTCTACAGGTGTCCCCGATGGTGTTTGTTGAGTTGGCATAGATCGAGATTAGGATTTGTCACTCCGATTGTCGGAGATGTATCTCTGGGCGCTCTCGGTAATGCACATCACTATAAGCCTTGCAAGTAATGCGATAATGTGTTAGTTACGGGATGATGCATTATGGAATGAGTAAAGAGACTTGATGGTAACGATATTGAACTAGGTATTATGATACCGACGATCAAATCTCGGGCAAGTAACATACCGATGACAAAGGGAACAACGTATGTTGTTATGCGGTTTGACCGGTAAAGATCTTTGTAGAATATGTAGGAACCAATATGAGCATCTAGGTTCCCCTATTGGTTATTGACCGGAGATGAGTCTCGGTCATGTCTACATAGTTGTCGAACCCGTAGGGTCCGCACGCTTAACGTTCGATGACGATCGGTATTATGAGTTTATTTGTTTTGATGTACCGAAGATAGTTCCGAGTCCCGGATGTGATCACGGACATGACGAGAAGTCTCGAAATGGTCGATACATGAAGATTGATACATTTGAAGGTTATGTTTGGACACCGGAATGATTTCGGACTAGTTCGGGCTATTTCCGGAGTATCGGGGGGGGGGGGGGGGTTACCAGAACCCCCCGGGGGCTTAATGGGCCTACATGGGCTTTAGTGGAAGAGAGAGGAGGCGGCCAGGAGGTGGGGCGCGCCCCCCAAGCCCAATCCAAATTGGGGAGGTGGGTCGGCCCCCCTTTCCTTCTTCGCCTCTCGCCCTTCCTTCCCCCTCCTAGTTGGACTAGGAAAGGGGGGAAACCTACTCCTAGTAGGAGTAGGAATCCCCCTTGGGGGCGCACCATGAGGCCGGACCCTCCTCCCCTCCTTTATATACGGGGGAGGAGGGCACCCCATAGACACACATGTTGATCTTTTAGCCGTGTGCGGTGCCCCCCTCCACAGTTACACACCTCGGTTATCTCGTCGTAGTGCTTAGGCGAAGCCCTGCGCCGGTAACTTCATCATCACCGTCACCACGCCGTCATGCTAACGAAACTCTCCCTCGGCCTCAGCTGGATCAAGAGTACGAGGGACGTCACCAAACTGAACGTGTGCAGATCACGGAGGTGTCATGCGTTCGGTACTTGATCGGTGGATCGCGAAGACGTTCAAATGCATCAACCGCGTAACTAAACGCTTCCGCTTTCGGTCTACGAGGGTACGTAGACACACTCTCCCCGCACGTTGCAATGCTTCTCCTAGATAGATCTTGTGTGGTCGTAGGCAAATTTGTTAAATACTATGTTCCTCAACAGTGGCATCCGAGCCAGGTCTATGCGTAGATGTTATATGCACTAGTAGAACACAAAGAGTTGTGGGTGATAATAGTCATACTGCTTACCAGCATGTCATACTTTGATTTGGCGGTATTTTTGGATGAAGCGGCCCAAACCGACATTTCATGACCGCGTTCATGAGACTGGTTCTACCGCCGTGCTTCGCACACAAGTGGCTAGTGGGTGTCTGTTTCTCCAACTTTAGTTGAATCGAGTGTGACTACGCCCGGTCCTTGTTGAAGGTTAAAACAACACACTTGATGAAAAATCATTGAGGTTTTGATGCGTAGGTAAGAACGGTTCTTGCTAGAAGCCTGTAGCAGCCACATAAAACTTGCAACAACAAAGTAGAGGACGTCTAACTTGTTTTTGCAGGGCTTGCTGTGATGTGATAAGGTCAAGATGTGATGATATATAAATTCTTGTATGAGATGATCATGTTTTGTAAAAGTTTTCTGCAACTAGCAGGAGCCATATGGTTGTCGCTTTATTGTAAGAAATGCAGTCGCCATGTAATTGCTTTACTTTATCACTAAGCAGTAGCGATAGTCATAGAAGCAATAGTTGGCGAGACGACAACGATGCTTCGATGGAGATCAAGGTGTCAAGCCGATGACTATGGTGATCATGACGGTGCTTTGGAGATGGAGATCAAAGGCACAAGATGATGATGGCCATATCATATCACTTATTTGATTGCATGTGATGTTTATCTTTTATGCATCTTATTTTGCTTAGTACGGCGGTAGCATTATAAGATGATCTCTCACTAAATTTCAAGGTATAAGTTTTCTCCCTGAGTATGCACCATTGCTACAGTTCGTCGTGCCGAGACACCACGTGATGATCGGGTGTGATAAGCTCTATGTTCACATACAACGGGTGCAAGCCATTTTTGCACACACAGAATACTCGGGTTAAACTTGACGAGCCTAGCATATGCAGATATGGCCTCGGAACACTGAGACCGAAAGGTCGAGCGTGAATCATATAGTAGATATGATCAACATAGTGACGTTCACCATTGAAAACTACTCCATCTCACGTGATGATTGATACATCTCCAACGTATCTACTTTTCCAAACACTTTTGCCCTTGTTTTGGACTCTAACTTGCATGATTTGAATGGAACTAACCCGGACTGACGCTGTTTTCAGCAGAATTGCCATGGTGTTATTTTTGTACAGAAATAAAGTTCTCGGAATGACCTGAAACTTCACGGAGAATATTTTTGGAATTAATAAAAAATACTTGCAAAAGAATCAACACCAGGGGGCCCACACCCTGTCCACGAGGGTGGAGGGCGCGCCCACCCCCTGGGGTGCCCCCTGCCTCGTGGGCCCCTTGAGGCTCCACCGATGTCAACTCCAACTCTATATATTCACGTTCGGGGAGAAAAAAATCAGAGAGAAGGATTCATCGCGTTTTATGATACGGAGCCGCCGCCAAGCCCTAATCTCTCTCGGGAGGGCTGATCTCGAGTCCGTTCGAGGCTCCGGAGAGGGGAATCCGTTGCCGTCGTCATCATCAACCTTCCTCCATCACCAATTTCATGATGCTCACCACCGTGCGTGAGTAATTCCATCGTAGGATTTGCTGGACGGTGATGGGTTCGATGAGATTTATCATGTACTCGATTTAGTTTTGTTAGGGTTTGATCCCTAGTATCCATTATGTTCTGAGATTGATGTTGCTATGACTTTGCTACGCTTAATGCTTGTCATTAGGGACCGAGTGCCATGATTTCAGATCTAAACCTATTATGTTTTCATGAATATATGTGAGTTCTTGATCCTATCTTGCAAGCCAATAGTCTCCTACTATGTGTTATGATCCGGTAACCCCAAAGTGACAATAATCGGGACCACTCGCGGTGATGACCGTAGTTTGAGGACTTCATGTATTCATAAAGTGTTGATTCTTTGGTCCGGTACTCTATTAAAAGGAGGCCTTAATATCCCTTAGTTTCCAATAGGACCCCGCTGCCATGGGAGGGTAGGTCAAAAGATGTCATGCAAGTTCTTTTCCATAAGCACGTATGACTATATTCGGAATACATGCCTACATTACATTGAGGAACTAGAGCTAGTTCTGTGTCACCCTATGTTATAACTGTTGCACGAGGAATCTCATCCGACATAATTATCCATCACTGATCCAATGCCTACGAGCTTTTCACATATTGATCTTTGCTTAATTACTTTTCCGTTGCCACTATTACAATTGCTACAAAACTGCTACTGTTACTATTGCCACCGTTACAGTTATTTCCATACTACTTTGCTACTAAATACTTTGCTGCAGATATTAAGTTTTCCAGGTGTGGTTGAATTGACAACTCAACTGCTAATATTTGAGAATATTCTTTGGCTCCCCTTGTGTCGAATCAATAAATTTGGGTTAAATACTCTACCCTCGAAAACTGTTGCGGTCCCCTATACTTGTGGGTTATCAAGACTACTTTCTGGCGCCGTTGCCGGGGAGGATAGCTCTGTTCTTTGAGTCACTTGGGATTTATATCAGCTGATCTCTATGAGGAACTTGAAAGATGAAAAAACCAAGATTTATCCCTCAACTATGAGGGGAGGTAAGGAACTGCCATCTAGCTCTACACTTGATTCACCTTCTGTTATGAGTAAATTTGCGACACCTACACCTGCTATTGATTCTAATAGGTCACATGTTATTGATTATGCCACTTCTGCTTTGCATGATACTTGTGATGAAACTACTTTGATGCTTGATAATACTGTGCCACTAGGTGAATTTCTTGATAACAACTTGCTAGGGTAAGAGAGAATGAAATTATTGAAACTGATAATATTGATGAAAGTGATGATGAAGATTCTCCCCCTAGATATGAATTGCCTCATGTACCTGAGGGTTATGTTATGGATGAAGAAACTGCTAGAGACTTTTTTGCTTGCAAAGATAGATATGATCTTAAGAAGCTGTTAGCTAAGCTGAAAGAAAAATCTCTGAATGCTAGAATGAAATATGACCCTGCTTTTGCTACTTCACCTATCTGTATTTTTTATAAGGATTAAGATTTCTCTGTCGATCGTGAGATAATTACTTTGGTTGAATCTGATCCTTTTTATGGCTATGAATTTGAAACTGTTGCGGCACATCTTACTAAATTAAATGATATATCGACCCTATTCACCCATGAGGAAAAAATTCATTACTACTATATCCTTAAGTTATTTCCGTTCTCATTAAAGGGTGATGCTAAAACATGGTTTAATTCCCTTGATCCCGGTTGTGTGCGTAGTCCCTAGGCTATGATTTATTACTTCTCTGCTAAATATTTCCCTGCTCATAAGAAACAAGCTGCCTTAAGGGAAATATATAAACGTGTGCAAATTGAAGAAGAGAGTCTCCCACAAGCTTGGGGGAGGCTTCTCCAACTACTTAATGCTTTGCCTGATCATCCTCTCAAGAAAAATGAAATACTTGGTATCTTTTATAATGGACTAAGCGATGCTTCCAGAGACCACCTGGATAGTTGTGCCGGGTTGTGTTTTCGAGGAAAGAACTGCTGATCAAGCTGAATTGCTATTGAATAAGATGTTGAGTAATGATAATAAGTGGACACTTCTGAACCAATTCCTAAGCCAACTCAAGAAAAGGGGTATTCTATTTCTCGATCCACGAAGATATGCAAGAGGCAAAGAAATCTACGAAAGAAAAGGGTATTAAAGCTGAAGATGTTAAGAATTTACCACCTATTGAAGATATACATGGTCTTGATAACCCGACACAAGTAGTAAAGGCAAATTCTCTCTATAGATTTGATGAAGGTGATATCCCTCGTAATAAGTCTGCTACCCAATGCTTAGATGAGTTTGATAATTTTATTGTTAAATAAGAAAACTTCAATGCTTATGTTGGTAGACAATTGAAACGTAATGCTTACATGATTGAACACTTGACTGATTATATGTCTAGAGTTAAGGGTGAACTTAAACTTATTAGTAAACATGCTTCTATGGTTACCACTCAAGTAGAACAAGTGCTTAAAGCTCAATATGATTTTCTCAATGAATTAAATATAAGAAGAATGATAATGCTATTAGAGTTATGACTAGAGGGGGTAAAATGACTCAGGAGCCTTTGTATCCTGAGGGCCGCCCTAAGAGAATTGAGCAAGATTCTTAGAGAACTAATGTTGATGCACCTAGTCCTTCTAAAAAGAAGAAAAAGAAAAATGATAGGACTTTGCATGCTTCTAGTGAACCTGTTGTTGACACACCTGAGAATCCCGATGATATTTCTATTTCTGATGCTGAAACACAATCTGGTAATGAACATGAACCTAGTGATGACATTAATGATGATGTTCATGTTGATGCTCAACCTAGCAATAACAATGATATAGAGATTGAACCTGCTGTTGATCTTGATAACCCACAATCAAAGAATCAACGTTATGATAAGAGAGACTTTGTTGATAGGAAGCACTGTAAAGAAAGAGAACCATGGGTTCAGAAGCCCATGCCTTTTCCTCCTAAACCATCCAAGAAAAAGGATGATGAGGATTTTGAGCGCTTTGCTGAAATGATTAGACCTATCTTTTTGCGTATGCATTTGACTGATATGCTTAAAATGAATCCTTATGCTAAGTATATGAAAGAAATCATTACAAATAAAAGAAATATACCGGAAGCTAAAATTTCCACCATGCTTGCTAATTATACTTTTAAGGGTGGAATACCAAAGAAACTTGGAGATCCAGGAGTACCAACTAACCATGCTCCATTAAAAGAAACTATGTTAAAACTGCTTTATGTGATCTTGGAGCCGGTGTTAGTGTTATGCCTCTCTATTTATATCGTAGACTTGATTTGAATAAGTTGACACCTACTGAAATATCTCTACAAATGGCCGTTAAATCAACTGCTATACCTGTCGGCATTTGTGAGGATGTGCCTGTTAGGTTAAGTAACGTTACTATTTTAAAGAACTTTGTTATTCTTGATATTCACGAGGACGATAGTATGTCGATTATCCTTGGTAGACCCTTTTTGAATACTGCAGAGGCTGTTATTGATTGCAATAAAGGCAATGTCACTTTTCATGTTAATGGTAATGCGCATACTGTACACTTTCCAAGGAAACAATCTCAAGTCCACAGTATCAATTCTATTGGAAAAACTTCAACGATTACTATTGGAGGTTTTGAATTTCCTCTTCCTACTGTCAAGAAGAAATATGATATTCTTATTATTGGGGACGTGCATATCCCTGTTGAGGTAAATTAGTGTTATTCGAAAAATCTACGGTTTCATGCAATTCGGAAAGAGTTTAGTAAAAATACTTGATCAACCTTGTTAGTGGATTCCTTTTGATGAGTATGAGATGGATGAAGTTAGAAAGCACAACTCTCTGTACCCTCCTCTTAATTTCTGTTATTTATGTTAAATAAAGAAAAAATAGTATTTTCTGTCTGTTTTCTGAATTATCCTTGCAATAAAAAATACCCCGAAAATAAAAGTTCTCCAAATGTCCTAAAAATGAAATATGATTTTTTGTAGAATATTTAAGAATATCTGGCACTGAGAACACACCAGGGGGAGCCACCACCTGGCCACGAGGGCACAGGGCGCGCCCACCCCCCCGGGGCGCGTACTCCTGCCTCGTGGCCCCCACGTGGCCCCCTCCACTTATTCCAGCACCCACACACATCTTCTTCCTCCAGAAAAAAATCCTCCCCTAGTTCAAACCCGTGTTCTAGCTCATCTTGCTGAGATTTTCGATCTCCTTGCTCAAAGCTCCACTCACAAAATTGCTTAGGGGGATTGTTCTTTGGTGTGTGACTCCTCCAATGGTCCAATTAGTTTTTGTTCTAGAGCTTTATTTATTGCAAATTTTTGCTGCTTAGGTGACCATGTTCTTGAGCTTGCATGTCAAATTTATATGGTCCCAAGTAGTTCTAATGCATGATATAGTCTCTAGGCACTTTTGGGAGTAGTTGCTATCAATCTTGTTGAGTTTGGTTCACTTTTATTTTGAGTTACTCAAAAATTCAGAAATTTTTCAGAGGAAGAAATATGTTTAGGAAAATATACCAAGGTGGTTCCTCAAGGAAGCAGGCACCTAGGCTCGCGATACGTGAGCCGGACTATGAACTACCGAGGGAAGCTCAAGTGTGGCAGTGTGACTGGCCGTCAGAGGAGTTTATGGCCTCAAGGGCATCAAGGACTTAATTTGACGCCAGATAAAAGCGTAATGCTGATCTTGAGGGCTTCGTGTCAGACAAGTGCCCGCAATACCACTACCTAACTGATTCCTTTGTGAGAAGGTTTAAATTTACATCTTCGCGCAATTCTCACACTGTATTATTTGATCTTTATGATAAATCATATACCATGGACCTAGAAGATTTTAGTAATGCTTGCAAACTCCCGCAGTGGGGCAATGTTAGTGAACATCGCAAATCTGAATATAAAGACTTTCTTGCTAGTATCACTGTGGGGGAATCTAGAGAAATCACACAGGCTACCATAAGGAGCATTCATTTTCCTTCCGTACATTATTTTGCTCTCTTTATAGGTAGATGCATTAACGGTAAAGATGAAGCTTGTCACATGTGCGTTCTAGATCTTTGTGTCCTCAAAAGTGCGGTATTAGGAGATAAACAATATAACTTGGTGGGCCATTGTTGCACGAAGGTTGCATCTTAACGGTTTAAGTGGAGACTTGTTTGGTGGAATTTATGCAACTCGTGTAGCTAATTATCTTGATGTACCCATACATGAAAATGATATGGAGTTACCTCCTGCTTATCTAGATTATAATGCTATGATTCGCCATCAGTTTGTTGAGAGGAATGAACAGTCCCTCCAGTACCGACTAATCTTTGACAGACGTCGCACTATCCATATTGCTCTCCCTGCTCCTACTTTCTTTGACTTTCAGGCAAAAAGGAGATATGTTATAACCAGGGAGGAGGCGAACGAGTACAAGAGGAGGACGGAGGTAGCTCGCCTCCAAGCTGCAACTCGTCAGGCAGAAGCTGCTGCATCTCAGTATGACCCCAGCTACGACTTTGGATATCCGCCGGCCCAGCCATGGGCATAGACCAACTTAGGCCAAAAGCCTAAGCTTGGGGGAGTACGTATTTCTCACCGATGTTGCATTCATGTTCACACAATCATTCTAGTTGTCGTGCTCATACTTTTTCATTGTACTATCCATGCTAGTTTATTTTCTTTTCTAGCCTTCTTCTTGTGTGTTTTAAAAACCTTAAGAAAAACCAAAAAAATAGTAGTAGCTTTTAGCTAGTTTACTTTCCATGCCTGTAGCAGTAATAACTAAAAGATAACCCAAAAAGATTTCTCGTTCTTCTTTTGCTTGTTGGGAGCTTTCCCGTGTAAATAGTTTTATTTTATTTCTTTTCTTTGGGGGTCAAGAGGAGAAGACCATGATGAAAATGTTGAAGTGGCTCTTATATGCATTATTGTTGATTTAACCAAGAGCCCATATTACCTTGTCTTCTCCCTTGTATTAAATGCTTACAGATTCCAGCTTAGTCCAATGCACGTGCACTATTTTTATTATCCACACAGTTCGCTTGTGCAAGTGAAAGGCAATAATGACGATATATGATGAACTGATTGAGATGAGAGAAGCTGGTATGAACTCGACCTATCTTGTTTTTGTAAATATGATTAGTTCATCGTTCCTGATTCGGCCTATTATGAATGAAACATGTTTGACAATTAGTGATTATAGTTGCTCATGCCATGCTTAATTTGCTAGGAGTTTATAATGGTTTACCTTGCGTGCCAATATGCTATTAAAATGGTTGTGATGTGGTATGATAGGGTGGTACTCCTTTGAACGATTCGAGTGGCTTGAGTTGGCACATGCTCGCACATGTAGTTGAAACAAAATCAACATAGCCTCCACGATATTTATGTTCATGGTGAATTATATCCTACTCATGCTTGCACTCAGTGTTGATTAATTTTAATGTATGTTCATGACTATTGTCGCTCTCTATTTGGTCGCTTCCCAGTCTCTTTATAGCCTTCACTTGTACTAAGCGGGAATTCTGCTTGTGCATCCATTTCCATAAACGCCAAAGTTATTCCATATGAGTCCACCATACCTTCCTATATGCGGTAATTACCTGTCATTCCAAGTAAATTTGTATGTGCCAAACTCTAAACCTTCAAATGAAATTCTGTTTTGTATGCTTGAATAGCTCATGTATCAACTAGGGCTGTCTGTATCTTCCATGCTAGGTGGGCTATTCTCACGAGCAATGGACTCCGCTCCTCATTCACGATAAAATGGCCGGTCACCGGGATGCCCAGTCCCATGCTCAAATAAAAATAATTGCAAACAAAACTCCCCCAGGACTGTTGTTAGTTGGAGGCACCTGTTGTTTTGGGCAAGCCATGGATTGATGCTTGTTGGTGGTGGGGGAGTATAAACTTTACCATTTTGTTTGGGAACCGCCTATAATGTGTGTAGCATGGAAGATATCGAGATCTCTCGGTTTTTATGTTGACAATGAAAGTATGCCGCTCAAAATATTATTTATCTCTATTTCAAAAACGAGCTCTGGCACCTCTACAAATCCCTGGTTCCCTCTACGAATGGCCTATCTATTTACTTTTATGTTGAGTCATCATCCTCTTATTAAAAAGCACCGATTGGAGAGCACTATTGTCATTTGCATGCATTACAATTAATTTACATTGAGTAAGACTATGACTGGATCTCTTTTACCATGAATTACAATGTCTAGTCAGTCCTTGATCTTCAGAGGTGCTCTGCATTTATGTTTTGCGGTCTCAAAAAGGGCTAGTGAGATATCATCTTGTTATATCATATTATGATTGTTTTGAGAAAGTGTTGTCATCCGAGATTTACTATTATTGTTCGCTAGTTGATTATGTCATTGATATGAGTAAAATGAGACCTAAATGTTATTGTGAATATGGTTAGTTCATAATCTTTGCTGAAAACTTGAATGCTGGCTTTACATATTTACAACAACAAGAGCAAACAGAGTTTGTAAAAGTTTTTCTTTATCACTTTCAGTTTTTCAACTGAATTGCTTGAGGACAAGCAAAGGTTTAAGCTTGGGGGAGTTGATACATCTCCAACGTATCTACTTTTCCAAACACTTTTGCCCTTCTTTTGGATTCTAACTTGCATGATTTGAATGGAACTAACCAGGACTGGCGCTGTTTTCAGCAGAATTGCCATGGTGTTATTTTTGTGAAGAAATAAAAGTTCTCGGAATGACCTGAAACTTCACGGAGAATATTTTTGGAATTAATAAAAAATACATGCAAAAAAATCAACACCAGGGGCCCACACCCTATCCACGAGGGTGGAGGGTGCGCCCACCCCCTGGGGTGAGCCCCCTGCCTCGTGGGCCTCCTAAGGCTCCACCGATGTCAACTCCAACTCTATATATTCACGTTCAGGGAGAAAAAAATCAGAGAGAAGGATTCATCGCGTTTTACGATACGAAGCCGCAGCCAAGCCCTAATCTCTCTCGGGAGGGCTGATCTGGAGTCCGTTCGGGGCTCCGGAGAGGGGAATCCGTCGCCGTCGTCATCATCAACCTTCCTCCATCAGCAATTTCATGATGCTCACCGCCGTGCGTGAGTAATTCTGTCATAGGCTTGCTGGACGGTGATGGGTTGGATGAGATTTATCGTGTAATCGAGTTAGTTTTGTTAGGGTTTGATCCCTAGTATCCATTACGTTTTGAGATTGATGTTGCTATGACTTTGCTACGCTTAATGCTTGTCACTAGGGCCCGAGTGCCATGATTTCAGATCTAAAGCTATTATGTTTTCATGAATATATGTGAGTTCTTGATCCTATCTTGCAAGTCAATAGTCACCTACTATGTGTTATGATCCGGTAACCCCAATAATCGGGACCACTCCCGGTGATGACCGTGGTTTGAGGAGTTCATGTATTCACAAAGTGTTAATGCTTTGGTCTGGTACTCTATTAAAAGGAGGCCTTAATATCCCTTAGTTTCAAATAGGACCCCGTTGCCACGGGAGGGTAGGACAAAAGATGTCATGCAAGTTCTTGTCCATAAGCACGTATGACTATATTTGGAATACATGCCTACATTACATTGATGAACTGGAGCTAGTTCTGTGTCACCCTATGTTATAACTGTTGCATGAGAAATCGCATCCGACATAATTATCCATCACTGATCGAATGCCTACGAGCTTTTCACATATTGATCTTTGCTTAGTTATGTTTCCGTTGCCACTGTTACAATTGCTACAAAACTGCTACTGTTACTTTTGCCACCATTACCGTTATTTCCATACTACTTTTCTACTAAATACTTTGCTGCAGATATTAAGTTTTCCAAGTGTGGTTGAATTGGCAACTCAACTGCTAATGCATGAGAATATTCTTTGGCTCCCCTTGTGTCGAATCAATAAATTTGGGTTAAATACTCTACCCTCGAAAACTGTTGCAATCCCCTATACTTGTGGGCTATCAATGATCGGACATGGTTTAGTTGATACGGATCACGTGATCACTTAGATGATTAGAGGGATGTCTATCTAAGTGGGAGTTCTTAAGTAATCTGATTAATTGAACTTTAATTTATCATGAACTTAGTCCTGGTAGTATTTGCATAACTATGTTGTAGACCAATATCTCGCGATGTAGCTCCCCGTTTATTTTTGATATGTTCCTAGAGAAAAACTATGTTGAAAGATGATAGTAGCAATGATGCGGACTAGGTCCATGTTCTGAGGATTATCCTCATTGCTGCACAGAAGAATTATGTCCTTGATGCACCGCTAGGTGACAGACCTATTGCAGGAGAAGATGCAGACGTTATGAACGTTTGGCAAGCTTGGTATGATAACTACTTGATAGTTTAGTGCGCCATGCTTTACGACTTAGAACCGAGACTTCAAAAACGTTTTGAACACCACGGAGCATATAAGATGTTCCAAGAGCTGAAATTGGTATTTCAGACTCATGCCCGAGTCGAGAGGTATGAGACCTCTGACAAGTACTTTGCCTACAAGATGGAGGAGAATAGCTCAACCAGTGAGCATGTCCTCAGATTGTCTGAGTACTACAATCGCTTGAATCAAGTGGGAGTTAATCTTCCAGATAAAATAGTGATGGACAGAGTTCTCTAGTCACTATCACCAAGTTACTGGAACTTTGTGATGAACTATAATATGCAAGGGATTTTTAAAACGGTTCCCGAGCTCTTCGTGATGCTGAAATCGACGAAGGTAGAAATCAAGAAAAGCATCAAATGTTGATGGTTGACAAGACCACTAGTTTCAAGTAAAAGGGCAAGGGAAAGAAAGGGAAATTCAAGAAGAATGGCAAGCAAGTTTCCACTCCCATGAAGAATCCCAAAGCTAGACCCAAGCCTGAAACTGGGTGCTTCTACTGCGAAGGAAATGGTCACTGGAAGCGGAACTACCCCAAATACTTGGCAGATAAGAAGAATGGCAAAGTGAACAAAGTATATATGATATAAATGTTATTGATGTGTACTTTACTAGTGTTCATAGTAGCCCCTGGGTATTTGATACTGGTTCAGTTGCTATGATAAGTAACTCGAAACAGGAGTTACAAAATGAATAAAGACTAGTTGAGGGCAAGGTGACGATGTGTGTTGGAAATGATTCCAAGGCTGATAAGATCACCATCGCACACTCCCTTTACCTTCGGGATTGTCGGTGCACAAAAGGAGGGGCCCTATTTTGTACCCCTTTACTTGTGCGTGGGAAGTTGGAGCCGCGCCCGCGGCAACACTTAGAGGGGCAGAGGAAGGAAGCAAAGCCACAAGACAACCGGAGCAACGCCAAGCCAGAAACACGAAGAGCAGAAGGGTGAGGTGAACTCCCCCGGCAAGGCCCTTGCCAGGGCGGCCTCCACAGCCCCGGCAAGAACCTTGCCGGGGCAACTTGCCCAACGCCAGCAGGGCTGCCACCCTTGAGCCCGAGGGTTCCCACGCCCTCAACCACATTGGAACCAAGGCTCGGGAAGCGCCTCCGCTGTGGCATGCAGATCTTTGTGAAGACCAGAAGCACACAAGACTAGATGATGACCAGAAGACGACGATCCTCGGCAAGATCCTTGCCGAGGATACCCACGAGACCCCCGGCAAGATTCTTGCCGGGGACGACCACGATGCGACGGCAAGACCCTTGCCGGGGCCCCGGCAAGACCCTTGCCGAAGACAACCGCGGGGCCGCAGCCAGGCCCACATATGCCAAGACTCCACCGCCGCTCCCATGCAGCTGCCAACCCACCAACTAGGCGAGCACCTGCGTGGCGACGTGCGGCCTCTAGGCCAACTCAACAAGCACCTGTGTGGTGGCATGCAGATCTTTGTGAAGACTATGCTATCGCACCAACTCAGCAGCCAGCCAGCCAGCCAGTGTGGCGCTACACGCCTCGTCATCTCGAACGCGCGTCGAAGCCAGGTGAGGCATCGACAGCTGGTACGAGCTTCCTTGTCGTCCCCGATAAAGCAAGAAGGGCACGTCGGCAACGCATTAATTGCGTTTGTCCTACGGTGCCAGGAGATAGACCCGGCCACTGTATAGCTTTCCACCTCCTGTGTGCCACTATGGCAGCCCTTTTTGACTATAAAAGGAGGCCCGCGGCGTACTGAGGAAGGATTCGGACTTTTTGGACCCTGCACGCTTTGTAGCTAGTCGAAGAACACTAGATAAACATAAACCAGTAGGAGTAGGGTATTACGCATCACTTGCGGCCCAAACCTGGATAATCCCCCTGCGTTGATCTCTCAATCCCGCCCTTTCCACAGCCCCACGCCCGCCAACCATAGCAAAAGGGATTCCTCGTGATCCCGTAGGTGTCGTTTCCCCCGACATCTTTGGCGCGCCAGGGAGGGGGCGCAAGCCATGGAAATCTGGTTTTGGAGCCGCCTCGTCGACTCTTTCATGGGGATGGCTTGAAGGGAGAGGGCGACATCGACCAGCCGCCCTCTGATACCGTCCGCAGCTTTGACAGCCATCCGTGTGGCCCCGAAAAGTTAAGTCATGCAAAATTTTGGCTAATTTCATTTATATTAGTTTGTCTTCCTCGGAAGATCTTGTTTCTTGTATGGGAAACCTGCATGCAATGGGACCCTTCCACTACTAGCAACGCCCTTGTCTCTGTCTCGAGTCCGCTCGAAAGTTCATGCGGCCGCGCTGAGGGCGGCTAGTTGACCTACCCGCTACTAGCAGCGCTCTTGTCCTGTTCCGAGCCAGCTCGACAGTTCAAGCGACCGCACTGGGGGCGGCAATGTGGTTTGTCCGGCAGCAAGCGCCCTCCTAGCAGGGTGCTGAGGATCCGTCCTCAAAGCACCACGGCATGGGTTTGCGTGCCGGCGGCCTTATCTCACCAAGCGTAGGGTGCAAACATACAAAGAAAGATCTAACAGGAAGATATCATGCGTGATATTAAAGTACTGCAGAGTTATATTACATCAAATAATCGCTGCGGTTCTAACTTAAGATAAAATTGTCTTGGTCTTGAACTCGCTGCGGCGACGAGAAACGGGGTGCCTAGTCTCGGCACTGGCCCTCCACCATCTCAACTCCGTCGACACAGTCGATGGTGGGCTTGATACGCTCCTTGAGCACCGCGAGGTCCGCCTCCTTCGGCAAGCTCTCCAACGCGTTGGCAAAGTTGACGGTGCTGTTCCAGAACGCCACCTTGGTGAGCACCTTGGTCAGGGCGCCCCGTCAGAGCCTCCGGGACTCGCTGGCCAGATAAGTTTCCCGGTTGGAGAGGAGCTGCTCCAGGGCTCCAAGAACGCCCTCGAAGAATAGGGTCAGTTTGGCATTGGGACTCATGTTCGGCTCCAGGGCGTACCTCACGTTCGGCATCCCCATGGCAGCCAGCTTCATGGTGGTCCTGCCAGCGACGTCGGCGAGGCGGCTGACCCAACGGTTTATGCCCTCCGCGTACTCCTTGTGTTCGGCGGTGTTATTCCTCCGCAGCTGCCTCTCCTCCTCCAGGTCCTTGGTCAGGGTCTCTTCCCGGGCCCTGACCTCTGATAGTGTCCCCTCAAGACCCTCCACCTTCAGCTTCAGGTCTTTGATGGAGTCGTTGGCCTTGGAGAGTAGCTCGGCCTTGCCAAGGACTGCGGCCTGCGCATCCACCAAAGCGCTGTTGACTGTGTCGTTCTGCTTCGCTAGCTCCAGGACCTGTTTCTTCAGCCCCTCCCACTCCACCTCCAGCTCCTTCACCTTGCCGGCATGGACCAGGGTTGAGCATTGAGTGCCTCCTTGTGCCTCTGCTACAGGTCATGGGTCTGCAGCAGGACAAGCTTCTCGACCTCCTCATCCTTGCCGCGGAGGGTGGCGGCGAGCGCCTCCTCATGAGCGGCAAGGTCCTCCTCCTAGGAGTTCAGTCAGCTTGGTGCTGGTGTCGAGCGGCCTCGTCCTTGGCGGCTTGTTCCTTCGCCGCCTCCTGGGCTTTCTCGACATCGGCCTGCTGCAGGATGAGCTCCTGTTTGCGCTCAGCCAGCAGATCCTGGGTAACCTTTAGTTCCTCGTGGGCCTAGTGGAACCAGGCCTGCATCTCGGCAAGGCACCACCCAAGATCCGCTTTTGCCTTCTCCACCGCCGCCATCCTGGATTTTGCCTTGTCTAGGCGGGCACGGTGAAACGCCTGGAGCTTCTGGAAGTTGATGCTCATGGCCCGAAGGGGCTGCTCCTCTTGGGAACTGTCGCCATCGGCGGTCGGTTCGTCGACAACCTCGAGCCCGGCGGCGGCAAGCGCCTCGTCGTCGAACACCTCCCCCTCGGTTGGTTCCCTGGTGCTCGCCGTTCCCGGAAGGTGGACGAACAGGTCGTCGGCCACCTTTAGGTACTTGCCCGAGCCAGAAGCAGCAGAGGAGGAAGGTTGGTCGTCAACCGCCCCCTCCCCGGCAGGCCCCTTGCCGGCCTCCCCGGTAGCAGCCTTGCTGGCATCCTCGGCAGCGGCCTTGCCGGCCTCCTCGGCAACGGCCTTTCCGGCCTCCTCGGCAGGCCCCTTGGCGGCCTCTTCGGCGGCAGGCTTGGCGGCCTCCTCGGCGGCGATCTTGTCGGCCTTGGCCTCGGCGTCCCTGGCGACCTCCTCGATGATGGTGTCAATGTCCTCCCGGTCCACCGAGGAAGGGTCTGGATACCAAGAGGGGGAATGAGACGGAGCCAAGGCCAAGGTTCGATGAGAAAAAGAAAGAACGGGGATGGGAAACAAACGACTTACCCACACCGGGCTGGGAAGAAGTGGCACCCTCCCTTCCAGCATTCATTGCCGGGGTAGAACCCCCGGCACCCAAGTTCACCTCCTCCTCCTCCATGTGTGTGGGCTCGGTGGTGGATGCCCTTGCCGGGGACGCCCCCGGGGCGGCATAGTCGAGAGGGCGGCGGGTTGGGGGTGGCCCTCGGTGGCTCCCCCTGCTGCTATTCTTCTCCTACAAACCCGACAAGATCAGCATCAAGGATTCACACCGCAAAGTTCATCAATGGAGGAGTGAGTGATGAGCTTATGCTGGGGGCTGAAGCGAGGGCTATCCCGGGGGCTACTATCCAGGCTGCTATCCACCAGCAACGGCGTATGCGAAGTACCCGCCACCCTCTGTCGCCCGTCGAGGCCTTGGCCCTCTTTGCCACCCTCTAGGCCAGCGTCTCCACGTCCCTGTGAAGATAACATCAAATCAAAGAAAGATAACACTGGAGTAAAGTCAGGAGATGATGTGGGGGGAGAAATACTTACTCTTCCTCCACCTCCTCCTCCACTAGCTTCCTCTTCCTCGCCAGGCAAAAAGATCTGTGGTCAAACTCGGCCTCCAAGGTGCTATCCGAAGGGGAAGGAGATGGGGTCCGGTACCGCTTGGATGAGGAGGAAGCAGTGGCCGTCTTCTTCGCCACGGTGGCCTTCGCCGCCTTCTTCATTGTCACAGCCTTCATCATCCTCATCTCGCACACAAGCTGCTCCTGGGGCGGCTGCCGCTGCGTGATCCTGCCGGGCTAGACCGGCTTACCAGAGCTGGCCCGCCGTAGGATGCGCTGCCTCCCCGCGACCGGGGGGTCGTTCACCTCGACCTCCTCTTCGGACGACTCATCGCACGCGTCTTCAACGAGGGGAGCCCCATCGCCAGCACCGCTGGCCTCCCCGGCAGACTTCGCCCACTGGGCGAGCTCTTTCTCCTCCGCGGCCGCGTCGGCCTCGTCGTCCACATCGCCAGCACTGCTGGCCACCTTGGCAACCGCCGCCTCCGCCGCCTGGCGGGGATGTAGTCTAGCTCCGCCTTGGTGGTGTCCTGGATGAGCAGCGGCTCGTCGCGGACATAAGCCTCCGATAAAGTGTCGAAGAAATCCTGCACCTTCTCCGCTAGCGGCTCGGCCCAGGCTGGGTCAAGGCCATGCGCGTTGAAGTCCGGCATCATGGCGATGATGGAGGACTTGCGAGAGTTGTTGCTCAGCGGGACAACTCATGCCGGCAATCCAAACAGGGGCCCCTTGACGGCCTTTCCGGCCTTCACGGCACTGCCGATCCTCTCAGCCCTGCCGTCGCTGTCCACGTCGAGCTGAAAGAGCCTTTGACAGAAATGGGCGTGCCCCATCACCGTGAAGTTGTGCTTCAGGCCAGGTCGGAGTCTCATGATGTCGGCCGCGTTCCTGAAATCCCAGGCCGGCCTCCCCTTGTTGTGCAGCAGGGCGATTCGGTGATGGATGAAGTCCACCCCAATAATCTTGAGGGTGAGCCCGGCCGTGGTGAGGCGATGGATCCTTGTGGTGGCAATCGAAAGCTTCTTGTCGTTGGCGTCGAGGTCACTCCAGTCCTGGCGGCGGGTCAACGGGCTCTGAAGAACCCGGCAAAACTCCTGCGGGTCCTTCTCCTCGATCCAGCACCACCGGCCCCGCTACTCCTCCCACCTCTCCTTCTGGGCGCCCTCTGGGTACGTGTCTTTCTCCTGGGTCCTCGGGATCCAGGCGATACTCCTAGAAATGGCGCCTCCTGGTTGGAGGCTAGGGTAGAAGTAGTGGCAGAAGAGCGCCATGCTAGGGAGCACCCCAGCAAAGCCCTCGCAGAGGTGGGCAAAGAGAGCCATGCACGCCACGGCATTCGGTGTGAGATCCAAAAGATGGAAGCCGTAGGTGAGCATGCGTCATTGAAAAAGTCCTTGGCCGCTCCCTTGCCCCTGCTGGTTTTGGGCGCCATGGCAGCTGTGAGGGGGCGCAGGATCAAGAGCAATGGGGGTGCTTGTTGAGTCAACCATGGTCTTCGGGTGCATGCATGGGGCACCAATGGCAAGCAGCTTCCTTGGCGTGCAAGGACTAGGTAGTTTCCTAGTTATTTCCTGTAGTTTCCTTAACGTTGAGGAACTTGACTAGAAGTAGACTTTAGTTGTGCAAGCAACCACGTGGTAGTTTCCTAGTGTAGATAGGAAGGTGATGTGCACTTACGTGGTGCTTGTCTCGCAAGTGCCATTTCAAGTCCTATAAAAGGACCCCTAGTCCCTCGTATGTAAATCAACTCAAATCATTTTCAGCTTCAGTACAAGGCAGTAGAAGTGAGCTCCACTCTTACTAGTGCGTGTGTGTGTGTGAAGCCTTGAGTTCACGTCCTCCTCTGCTAGTATAGCTAGCTTGCACTGGCTATAGTCTAGCCGTGTATCCTCTGCCTGGTTGATCCTCGGGGAACTAGCTAGTCCATAGTTTTGGGCTAACAATTGCCATCAGAGCCTCAGGTTATGCCGAAGCATATGCCGAAAGGAGGCGTCGCCGACGACGGTTCCAAGACCGCCGAGCAGAGCTCGGCTAAGGACACCCGTGCGGCGGATGCGCTCGCGCTGCGAGGCAGGCCGGGAGGTGAGCTGGGCGCGCCACACTCCGTGCGATACGTGGGCATGTCCAGCACCTCCTTCCCTCTCCTCACGCGGACCAACTACCCCAGTTGGTCGGTCATGATGAAAGTCATCATGGAGGCGCAGCATATGTGGAAAGCCGTGGAAACTGGCAGTGTCGAGTACGAGGAGGACCGGCTGGCGATGGAGGCAATCTTGCGCTCCGTCCCAGAGGAGATGGTGCTCACCCTTGGCGCCAAGGAGACGGCCAAGGAAGCATGGGAGGCCATCAAGACTGTGCATCAGCGTGGAGCGTGTACGGGAGTCGAAGGCCCAGACCTTGCGCCTCCAGTATGAGGAGATCCGGTTCAAGGCCGGTGAACAAGTCGACGACTTCGCCTTGCGGCTGCAAGGTCTTGTCAACGAGCTTCATAGCGCCGGAGATCACATCGACAACAAGATGGTGATTTTCAAGTTCCTCCGCGTCGTCCCCAGGTAGTACAAGCAACTGGCCTGGTCCATTGAGAGCTTGGTGGATCTCTCCACCATGACGATCGAGGAGCTGGTAGGGCGGCTGAAGGTCGTCGAGGAGCGCGGCAATGAAGCCGACAACTGTGCTAGCGGCGAATTACTGCTCACCAGGGAGCAGTGGGACATGCAGCTTCAGCAGCGCGGCTGCGACGGCTCTTCCGCAGTGGGGGAGGCGCCCCCACGGGAAGCAGAGGTCGCGACAGAGGCGGAGGCCGCGCCCAGAGCGGCGGCGGCAACCGCGGTCGCAAGCGAAGCCAGGTATGGCGAGGCACTAGCAACGGTGGCAAGTGCCGCTACTACAACATGACGGGTCACTGGATCCGGGATTGCCGCAGGAGGAAAGCCGACGAGGCAGCCGTGGCAACGACAAACCTCGTCCATGCTGACGTGGACGGTGGGCCGGCAATGATGTTGGCAAGAGTCGAGCCCGTGCAGGAGAGCACAGCGTCTCTCACGACCACGGCTCTGACAACCACCCATTCCGTGCAGGAGGCACGGAACCCGTCCACGGGAACCATCACTCCAGTGACAGGCCACACCTTGACAACGATGTTTTCGGGGCCTGTCGACTGGGAGGCGATGAAGGCTCGGGTGTGGGGGAGCCACACCCTGGCAACGGCGTCCCTGACAAGCTTGGGGCCCGACCAGGTCGCACAAGTTGGCGCGGCAACGACGCATATGGCGGACCATGGTCCGACCATGATGCTGGCGACCATCGACTCCATGCAGGTGCGCACGGAGACTCAGGTCAGCCACACCCCGACAACAAAGTGTTCGAGGTCCACCGTGTTGATGGGAGATGGCTCCCTGACAATGACATGTGCGTGCGGCTATGTCTTCCTCAACGAGGAGAGAGCCGTGACCACACCATGCTTGCAGGCGGCAAGCAAAGTGAGGGTTGGTTCCTCGACACCGGCGCCACGAACCACATGACTGGTTCGGTCGACGCGTTCGTGGAGCTGGACCGCTCAATCACCTGGAAGGTGCGGTTCGCGGACGGATCCGTGGTGGAGATCCACGGGCGCGGGACCGTCGTCTTCGCCGATAAAGGGGGTGATCATAGGGCGTTCACGGACGTCTACTTCATCCCGGCGCTCAAGAGCAGCGTCGTGAGTGTCGGACAGCTCGACGAGGGCTGGTTCGACATCGGCATCCGGCGCGGTGTTCTCACCGTGCGCGACCAGCAGAAGAGGCTGCTCATCGAGGTAACCCGCTCGGCAAACCGCCTCTACAAGCTCTTCTTTCGACCCGTGCATCCTGTGTGCCTTGCCGTGGGCCATGTCTCTGACGCGTGGTGTTGGCATGCCCGGCTAGGACACCAGCACTTCGACGGGTTGCGGAAGATGGCGCGAGGCAACCTCGTTCATGGGCTACCTCACATCGAGCACGCCGACGAGTTGTGCGATGCGTGTCTTGCCGGGAAGCAACGGCGCCTGCCCTTTCCCGAAAAGGCACGCTATCGGTCGCAGAAACCCCTGGAGCTGGTTCATGGGGACCTCTGCGGCCCAATCACCCCGGCAACGCCATGAGGGCGTCGCTACATCCTGCTGCTCGTCGATGACTATAGCAGGTTCATGTGGGTGCTGCTCCTCGCCTCGAAGGACGAGGTGGAGCAAGCCATCGTCAAGCAGCAAGCAGCAGCAGAGGTGGAGTGCGGCCACAAGCTGCGCGTGCTGCGCATGGACCGTGGCGGCGAGTTCACGTCGGCCACGTTCTACAAGCACTGCGATGACAAAGGGGTACAACGTCACCTGACGGCCCCCTACTCACCGCAGCAGAACGGCGTCGTCGAGTGGAGGAACCAAACTGTGCTCGGGATGGCACGCTGCATGCTCAAGGCAAAGCAGGTGCCGAGCACGTATTGGGGGGAGGCCGTACTCACGGCCGTTTTCATCCTCAACCGCTCCTTCACAAGGAGCGTCGACGGCAAGACGCCTTACGAGGCGTGGTATGGGAGGAAGCCCGATGTACGCTTCCTCCGCACCTTTGGCTGCGTCGGGCATGTCAAGATGACGCGCCCATAGCTGAAGAAGCTCGACGAGAGGAGCACCCCAATGGTGTTCATGGGCTATGAGACCGGCTCTAAGGCGTACAAGATGTACGATCCCGTCTTGAAGCGTGTGCATGTCTCGCGTGACGTCATCTTCGACGAAGACGCGCGATGGACTTGAGAGGCGTCGGGGGAGGCCCCGGCAAGCAGCTCCTTCACTGTGGAGTACCCGATGTACTCTACAACCCCGGGAAGCAAGACCTCGGGAATTGCCACGCCGGGAAGCCCGGGAGGTGTGGATCCGGGAACCGCAACCCCGAGAACACCGTCCCCGGGTATGGTGTCCCCAGACACCCCGACATCAAGCAAGGTGGTTCCCGGGAGGCTGTTCGCGACCCCGCCAACAGCAAGGTCGGAGCTGTTCGACGCCAATGATAGTGTTGGCGGCCCCCACAGGTTTCGGCGCATGGGGGATCTCCTCGGCGAGGCTGCGGTAACACCGCAACAGCCCGAGGAAGAGGACGTTGATGACGACAACGTCTTGCATCTGATGGCCGGCGAGGAGCCGACCACGTTCGTGGAGGCCGAGCAAGAGGATTGCTGGCGCCACGTGATGCTGGACGAGCTGGCGTCGATCAACGACAACGCCACTTGGACACTCACCACACTGCCTGCTGGGCATCGAGCCATCGGGCGCAAGTGGGTGTTCAAGGTCAAGAAGGACGAAGATGGCGCCATTGTCAAGCACAAGGCGCGCCTCGTCGCAAAGGGCTACATGCAGCATGAGGGAGTGGACTTTGAGGAAGTCTTCGCTCCGGTGGCAAGGCTGGAGTCTGTGCGGCTCATCCTTGCCGTGGCCGCTCACCGTGGGTGGGATGTACACCACATGGACGTCAAGTCGGCGTTTCTCAACGGCGACCTTAATGAGGAGGTGTACGTCTCCCAACCACCCGGGTTCCTTGTCAAGGGCCACGAGCAGGGCGTGTATCGACTACACAAGGCCATGTATGGTCTCCGGCAAGCCCCAAGGGCGTGGAACGCCAAGCTTGATGCAAGCCTCGCATCCCTTGGGTTCTCACGCAGCGCTTCTGAGCATGGTGTGTACTCGCGTGGCACCGCAAACACGCTGCTCATCGTCGGCATCTACGTTGACGACCTGGTCATCGCCGGGGCAGATCCTGAAGAGGTTCAACGCTTCAAGGGAGAGATGCATCGTCTCTTCATTATGAGCGACCTCGGGCTGCTCCGGTACTACGTCGGGCTGGAGGTGAACCAGGAGGGTGGTTGCATCACGATCATGCAGACGGCCTACGCCACTAAGATGCTCGAGCGAGCAGGCATGAAGGACTGCCATGCCGTGCACGCTCCAATGGAGGCACGACTGAAAGTGGTGGATGCTACACTCTATCGCAGCATCATCGGGAGCCTCAGGTACCTCGTGCACACTCGATCGGACATCACGTTCGTTGTCGGGTACCTGAGTAGGTTCATGGAAGCTCCGGCAAGTGATCACCTCACTGTCGTCAAGCACCTGCTCCGGTACATCGCGGGTACGCTCACGCATGGATGCGTATATCGTCGTGGCGACGGCGAGAGCTTGGTCAGATAAAGTGACTCCGACCACGCTGGTGACGTGGACTCTCGGAAGAGCACCTCGGGCATACTGTTCCTTCTTGGAAATAGTCCCATCAGCTGGCAATCGGTGAGGCAGAAGGTTGTCGCCGTATCTTCGTGCGAGGTGGAGTACATCGCGGCAGCTACATCGGCCTGTCAAGGCATTTGGCTTGCTCACCTTCTCGGCGAGATGCTGAATCAGGACACCGCCCCTGCGCTCATCTTCGTCGATAACAAGTCAGCGATTTCCCTCTGCAAGAATCCAGTGCTTCATGACCGCAGCAAGCACATCGATCTCCGCTATCACTTCATACATGACTGCGTCGAGGAAGGCACGGTGATCGTGGAGTTCATCAGGACTGGTAAGCAGAAGGCGGGCATCCTGACCAAGTCACTTGGTCGCGTCCGGTTCCAGGAACTGCGCGATAAAGTCGAGATCATGGACATCAAGCTACTTCGACAAGGTTGAGGGGGAGATTGTTGAGTCAACCATGGTCTTCGGGTGCATGCATGGGGCACCAATGGCAAGCAGCTTCCTTGGCGTGCAAGGACTAGGTAGTTTCCTAGTTATTTCCTGTAGTTTCCTTAATGTTGAGGAACTTGACTAGAAGTAGACTTTAGCTGTGCAAGCTACTACGTGGTAGTTTCCTAGTGTAGATAGGAAGGTGATGTGCACTTACGTGGTGCTTGTCTCGCAAGTGCCATTTCAAGTCCTATAGAAGGACCCCTAGTCCCTCGTATGTAAATCAACTCAAGTCATTTTCAGCTTCAGTACAAGGCAGTAGAAGTGAGCTCCACTCTTACTAGTGTGTGTGTGTGTGTGTGTGTGTGTGTGTGTGTGAAGCCTTGAGTTCACGTCCTCCTCTGCTAGTATAGCTAGCTTGCACTGGCTATAGTCTAGCCGTGTATCCTCTGCCTGGTTGATCCTCGGGGAACTAGCTAGTCCATAGTTTTGGGCTAACAGTGCTGCGGCAGCAAGCAGAGGCAAGAACTTAAAATCTTTCGCCTGAGGAAGAAGAGAGGAACGACAGTTCTGAGATTGGAAGAGGCACAAAGGGTAAATGAGCAGCGCGCCTACGGTTTTTCCTTTTTATGGGGAAGGCGTGGGCCGCCTCTTTACCATTTACTACGATGTGACGCATGAGGGCAGCAACCGCCCCACGCATGACCCCTACGTCAAGCTTGACCCCCACGTCATGCATTCAACACGGGTCATGGGGAAGCGCAACGAGCGAGGGAGTTACTGCAGTAAAAACTCGGCCCCGCATGCCCGCGCACCGTTTTGGGCCTAGCCCAACAATGCGTCGCGCTTATGTGTGGCCCAGGCACGGGGGCTCCTGTCGGTGCACAAAAGGAGGGGTCCTATTCTGTACCCCTTTACTTGTGTGCGGGCAATTGGAGCCGTGCCCGCGGCCACACTTAGCGGGGCACAGGAAGGAAGCAAAGCCATAAGACAACCGGAGCAACGCCAAGCCAGAAACACGAAGAGCAGAAGGGTGAGGTGAACTCCCCCGGCAAGGCCCTTGCCGGGGTGTCCTCCACAGCCCCGGCAAGAACCTTGCCGGGGAAACTTGCCCAACGCCAGCAGGGCTGCCACCCTTGAGCCTGAGGGTTCCAACGCCCTCAACCACATTGGAACCAAGGCTCGGGAAGCGCCTCCGCGGTGGCATGCAGATCTTTGTGAAGACCAGAAGCACACAAGACTAGATGACGACTAGAAGACGATGATTCTCGGCAAGATCCTTGCCGAGGATACCCACGAGACCCCCGGCAAGATCCTTGCCGGGGACGACCACGATGCCACGGCAAGACCCTAGCCGGGGCCCGGACAAGACCCTTGCCGTAGACATCCGCGGGGCCGCAGCCAGGCTCACATCTGCCAAGACTCCACCGCCGCTCCCATGCAGCTGCCAGCCCACCAACTAGGCAAGCACCTGCGTGGAGACGTGCGGCCTCTAGGCCAACTCAGCAAGCACCTGTGTGGTGGCATGCTGATCTTCATGAAGACTCTACCACCGCCCTAACTCAGCAGCCAACCAGTCAGCCAGCCCGCATGGCGCTACACGCCTCGTCATGTTGGACGCGCGTCGAAGCCAGGCGAGGCGGCGACTGCTGGGACTAGCTTTTTGGCCGTCCCCGATAAAGCAAGAAGGGCATGTCAGTAGTGCATTAAATGCGTTTGTCCTACAGTGCCAGGAGATAGACTCGACCACTGTATAGCTTTCCACCTCTTCTGTGCCACTGTGGCAACCCCTTTTGACTATAAAAGGAGGCCCGCGGCATACTGAGGAAGGATTCGGACTTTTTGGACCCTGCACGCTTTGTAGCTAGTCCAAGAACACCAAATAAACATAAACCAGTAGGAGTAGGGTATTACGCATCACTTGTGGCCCGAACCTGGATAATCCCCCTGCGTTGATCTCTCAATCCCGCTGTTTCCACAGCCCCGCGACCGCCAACTGTAGCAAAAGGGATTCCTCGTGATCCCGTAGGTGTCGTTTCCCCCGACAGGGATTAGTGTTGAACCTAAAATAAATGTTATTTGGTGTTTGCGTTGAGCATATATGATTGGATCATGTTTATTGCAATACGGTTATTCATTTAGGTCAAAGAAAAATTGTTACTCTGTTTACGTGAATAAAACCTTCTGTGGTCATACACCCTAGGTGAATGGTTTATTTAATCTCGATCGTAGTAATACACATATTCATAATATTGATACCAAAAGATGCAAAGTTGATAATAATAGTGCAACACATTTGTGGCACTGTCGTTTAGGTCATATTGGTGTAAAGTGCATGAAGAAACTCCATGCTGATGGGCTTTTGGAATCACTTGATGCTTGCGAACCATGCCTCATGGGCAAGATGACTAAAATTCCGTTCTCCGAAACAATGGAGCGAGCAACTGACTTATTGGAAATAATACATACTGATGTATGCGATCCGATGAGTGTTGAGACTCGCGGTGGGTATCGTTATTTTTTGACATTCACAGATGATTTGAGCAGATATGGGTATACCTACTTGATGAAACAAAAGTCTGAAACATTTGAAAAGTTCAAAGAAATTCAGAGTGAAGTGGAAAATCATCGTAACAAGAAAATAAAGTTTCTATGATCTGATCGCGGAGCCGAATATTTGAGTTACGAAGTTTGGTCTTCATTTGAAATAGTGTGGAATAGTTTCGCAACTCACGCCACCTGGAAGACCACAGTGTAATGGTGTGTCCGAGCATCATAACCGTACTTTATTAGATATGGTGCAATCTATGATGTCTCTTACCGATTTATCACTATCGTTTTGGGGTCATGCATTAGAGACAACTGCATTCACGTTAAATAGGGCACCATCTAAATCCGTTGAGACGACACCATATGAACTGTGGTTTGGCAAGAAACCCAAGTTGTCATTTCTTAGAATTTGGGGCTGCGATGCTTATGTGAAAAAACTTCAACCTGATAAGCTCGAACCCAAATCGGAGAAATGTGTCTTCATAGGATACCCAAAAGAAAATGTTGGGTACACATTCCATCATAGATCCGATGGCAAGATCTTTGTTGCTAAGACTGGATCCTTTCTAGAGAAGGAGTCTCTCTTGAAAGAAGTGAGTGGGAGGAAAGTAGAACTTGATGAGGTAGTTGTACCTTCTCCCTTATTGGAAAGTAGTTCATCACAAAAATCAGTTCCAGTGATTCCTACACCAATTAGTGAGGAAACAAATGATGATGATCATGGAACTTCTGATCAAGTTACTACTGAACCTCGTAGGTCAACCAGAGTAAGATCCACACCAGAGTAGTACAATAATCCTCTTCTGGAGGTCCTGTTACTTGACCATGACAAACCTACGAACCATGAGGAAGCGATGTTGAGCCCAGATTCCGCGAAATGGCTTGAGGCCATGAAATCTGAGATGGGATCCATGTATGAGAACAAAGTATGGACTTTGATTGACTTGCCCAATGATCGGCTAGCCATTGAGAATAGATCGATCTTCAAGAGGAAGCCGGACGCTGATAGTAGTGTTACTATCTACAGAGCTCGAATTGTCGCAAAAAGTTTTTGACAAGTTCAAAGTGTTGACTATGATAAGATTTTCTCACTCATAGCGATGCTTAAGTCTGTCCGAATCATGTTAGCAATTGCCACATTTTATGAAATCTGGCAAATGGATGTCAAAACTACATTCCTGAATGGATTTCTTAAAGAAGAGTTGTATATGATACTAACAGAAGGTTTTGTCAGTCCTAAAGGTGCTAACAAAATGTGCAAGCTCCAGCGATCCATCTATGGACTGGTGCAAGCATCTCGGAGTTGGAATATACGCTTTGATAAGTTGATCATAGCATATAGTTTTACACAGACTTGCGGTGAAGCATGTATTTACAAGAAAGTGAGTGGGAGCACTACAACCTTTCTTATAAGTATATGTGAATGACATATTGTTGATCGGAAATGATGTAGAATTTTCTGGAAAGCATAAAGGAGTGTTCGAAAGGAGTTTTTCAAAGAAATATCTCGGTGAAGCTGCTTACATGTTGGGCATCAAGGTCTATAGAGATAGATCAACACGCTTGATAAGATTTTTCAATGAGTACATACCTTGACAAGATTTTTGAAGTAGTTCAAAATGGAACAGTCAAAAAAGGAGTTCTTGCCTGTATTGCAAGCTGTAAAGTCGAGTAAGACTCAAAACACGACCACAGCAGAAAATAGAAAGAGAACGAAAGTCATTCCCTATGGCTCGGCCATAGGTTCTATAAAGTTTGCTATGCTATGTACCAAACCTTTTGTGTACCTTGCCATGAGTTTGGCAAAGGGGTACGATATTGATCCAGGAGTGGATCACTTGACAGCGTTCAAAATTATCCTTAGAAGACTAAGGAGATATTTCTCGGTTATGGAGGTGATAAAGAGTTCATCGTAAAGAGTTACGCCGATGCAAGCTTTTACACCGATCCAGATGACTCTGAGTCTCAATCTAGATACATATTGAAAGTGGAAGCAATTAGCTAGAGTAGCTCCATGCAGGGCATTGTAAACATAGAAAATTTGCAAAATACATACGGCTCTGAATATGATAGACCCATTGACTAAGCTTCTCTCACAAGAAAAACATGATCACGCCTTAGTACTCTTTGGGTGTTAATCACACATAGATATGAACTAGATTATTGACTCTAATAAAACCCTTTGGGTATTATTGACATGACGATGTGAACTAATCACATGGTGATGTGAACTATTGGTGTTAAATCACATGGCGATGTGAACTAGATTATTGACTCTAGTGCAAATGGGAGACTGAAGGAAATATGCCCTAGAGGCAATAATAAAGTTGTTATTTATATTTCCTTATATCATGATAAATGATTATTATTCATGCCAGAATTGTATTAACCGGAAACTTAGTACATGTGTGAATACATAGACAAAACAGAGTGTCCCTAGTATGCCTCTACTTGACTAGCTCGTTAATCAAAGATGGTTATGTTTCCTGACCATAGACATGTGTTGTCATTTGATGAACAAGATCACCTCATTAGAGAATGATGTGATGGACAAGACCCATCCGTTAGCTTAGCATTATGATCATTAAGTTTTATTGCTATTGCTTTCTTCATAACTTATACATGTTCCTATTACTATGAGATTATGCAACTGCCGAATACCGGAGGAACATTTAGTGTGCTATCAAATATCACAATGTAACTGGGTGATTATAAAGATGCTCTACAGGTGTCTCTGATGGTGTTTTTTGAGTTGGCATAGATCGAGATTAGGATTTGTCACTTCGATTGTCGGAGAGGTATCTCTGGGCCCTCTCGGTAATGCACATCATTGTAAGCCTTGCAAGCAATGTGACTAATGTGTTAGTTACGGGATGATGCATTAAAGAACGAGTAAAGAGACTTGCCAGTAACAAGATTGAACTAGTATGATGATACCGACGATCAAATCTCGGGCAAGTAACATACCGATGACAAAGGGAACAACGTATGTTGTTATGCGGTTTGACTGATAAAGATCTTTGTAGAATATGTAGGAACCAATATGAGCATCCAGGTTCCCCTATTTGTTATTGACCGGAGATGAGTTTCGGTCATGTCTACATAGTTCTCGAACCCGTAGGATCCGCACGCTTAACGTTCGATGACGATCGGTATTCTGAGTTTATGTGTTTTGATGTACTGAAGGTAGTTCGGAGTCCCGGATGTGATCATAGACATGACGAGGAGTCTTGAAATGGTCGAGACATGAAGATTGGTATATTGGAAGGTTATCTTTGGACACCGCAAAGGTTTCAGACTAGTTCGGGCATTTTCTGGAGTACCGGGGGGTTACCGAAACCCCCCGGGGGCTTAATTGGCCTACATAGGCTTTAGTGGAAGAGAGAGGAGGCGGTCAAGAGGTGGGGCACACCCCCAAGCCCAATCCGAATTGGGGAGGGGACCGGACCCCTTTCCTTCTTCCCCTCTTCCCCTTCCTTCCCCCTCCTAGTTGGACTAGGAAAGGGGGGAAACCTAGTCCTAGTAGGAGTAGGAATTCCCCCTTGGGGTCGCACCATGAGGCCGTACGGCCCCCTCCTCCCCTCCTTTATATACGGGGGAGGGGGCACCCCACAGGCACACAAGTTGATCTTTTAGACGTGTGCGGTGCCCCCCTCCACAGTTACACACCTCGGTCATATCGCCGTAGTGCTTAGGCGAAGCCCTGCGTCAGTAACTTCATCATCACCGTCACCATGCCATGGTGCTGACGAAACTCTCCCTCGGCCTCAGCTGGATCAAGAGTACGAGGGACGTCACCGAGCTGAACGTGTGTAGATTGCGGAGGTGTCGTGCGTTTGGTACTTGATTGGTTGGATCGCGAAGACGTTCGACTACATCAATCGCATAACTAAACGCTTCCGCTTTCGGTCTAGGAGGGTACATAGACACACTCTCTCCGCTCGTTGCTATGCTTATCCTAGATAGATCTTGCGTGACCGTAGGCAAAATTTTGAAATACTATGTTCCCCAACACCTACTTAGTGCGGCAATGCATCCGGTCAAATGTCTCACGTCCTTGACAGTCTTGGGCGCTTGTATCTACTCAATTGCCTTGATCTTGTCGAGATTGGCCTCTATTCCCCGTTGGGACACAAAGAATCCAAGGAGCTTGCTGGATGGGACGCCAAACACACATTTTCAAAGGTTTAGCCCCAAACTGATCTTGCACAAGTTTTCAAAGGTCTCTTCCAGATCTTGAATAAGGGTTGATTTATCCCTAGTCTTGACCACTATATCATCCATATAAACTTCTACATTCCGGTGCTGCTGGAGTTAGAAGCCAATCTGTACTGCTCACACAAAAGTGGATCCGACGCTCCTTAATCCGAAAGGCATTCCTATAAAGCAGTACGTGCCACATGGAGTTATGAACGCGGTCTTTTCTTCATCTTCCTTAGCAATGAATATCTGATGGTACCCGGAATATGCATCCAAGAAGGAGAGCTGATCGCACCCGGAGGTGGAATCTACAATTTGGTCAATGCGCGGCAGGGGAAAAGGGTCTTTTGGACATGCCTTGTTCAAGTCAGTGAAATCAATGCAGAGCCTCCACTTTTCGTTCGCCTTGTGCACTACAACCGGTTTTGCTAACCAAGTTGGGTGCAGCACCCCTCTGACAAAACCAACTGCTTCTAGTTTCTTGGTTTCCTCGGCAATATACAAGCTTGCTTTTTGAACTTCTGCTTGACGGGCCAAGCATGATGGCAGACAGCAAGTTGGTGCTCGATTACCTCCCTGGGAACACCTGGGATGTCAGATGGTCGCCAAGCAAACACATCGACATTCGCCCGTGGGAAGCCAACGAGCGCGCTTTACTATTTGTCATCGAGGGTGGCGTTGATGGTGAACATACCGTCAGCGCCATCCTGCCTTACCGGCACCCTTTTCATAGCAGGTGAAGCAACCTTTGGTGTCTTGCTGGTGGAACTCTCCGGCAGGTCATCAACAGGCGCATCACAGTCCAAAGAGGTGTGCTCCCCGGAGTCCTTGCCGATGTCCCCGCTAGTTTTCTTCCCTTTCTTGACTTCCTTGGTGGGAGCTGGGGCCTCTGCGGCTTCAGCTGCTTCCGTGTCTCGATACATCTTGTCCATGCATATGATTGCATGTTTTTCTTCTGACGGAATGGAAATGATACCTATCGGCCCTGGCATCTTCAAGGTGTTGTAGGCATAATGAGATGTTGTCGTGAATTTTGCCAGAGCTGGGCGACCCAGAATTCGTTTTTAAGGCAGAGGAAGATCAACAACATCAAACATGACCCTCTCGGTCTGATAATTCAGTTCCTCGCCAAACGTCACAGGTAGTGTAACCTTCCCCTTAGGTCGGCTCCTACCGGGGTTGATCCCCTGGAACATACCCGTAGCCTTGAGATCTTCATCAGGGATCTGTGGTTTGCCAACCACCTTAGGGGAGATTAGGTTCAGCCTAGCCCCACCGTCAACTACCATCTTTGACACCTTGAGGTTGCAGATTGTTGGGGAAACCAACAATGGCAAGCACCCAACCGCAGTAGTACGGTCAGGGTGATCCTGTTCGTCAAAGATGATAGGCGTGCAGGACCATTTCAGTGGCCTTCGGGAATCTGCAGTTGGTTCCACGACATTGATCTTACACGCACATTGTTTGAGCTGGCAATGAGAGGAGTGCAAGGATGCACCCGCATCAATACACATGGATTCAGTTGCCTTTTGGAACTCTTGCTCGCTGGTCTCTTCATCATCCTCTTCATCACTCCCGTCGTCTCCTTCTTTCTTTTCATGGCCTCTAGCAGGTTTTTCCTGCTACGGGGCCTTGCCGTGGCGGTCTCCTCTACCACCACGGGCTTTCCCGCCAGCACCCTCTTGGCATCTCTCCCTATCACGCTTCTCATATTCAGCCTTCTGCTTCTTAACAAGCTGCTCAACTTGGGGGCACTCTTGGAGATCATGGCCTTTGGTGTGGTGGATCTTGCAGTATGGCCCGTCAGATTGCCCGACATTCTCTGATGTTGCGGCCTCCCGACAATCAGCACATGTGGCAGCTCCCTTGTCGGGGGTCTCAGTTTTGGCTTTCTTGTCGGCACTGGGATCGCCAGAGCTCTCTACGGCCAATACTGCCTTCTATTTGCGCTTCCTATTGCGCCTCCGATTTCTCCTCTTCGGGTTGGTGGCCTCATCGTCATCATCTGAATCGATTTCGATGCCAGCCTCTTCCCCGGGGAGTCGCCTTCCTTCTTCAGCTCGAGCGCACTTATCTATCAAGGTATACAACTCGTTGATGGTCTTGGGCAGCCGTACATTCATTTTGGCTCACATCCTTCTTTTGCGCATGTTCAAATGGAACTAGGCAATCACTGCTGCTGGGTGTATGTCTGGAATCTTACGGTGCACTCGACTGAACCTCTGGATGTATTTACTCAAATCCTCCCCTTCCTTCTGTGGAAGGACTTGCAAATCACTGGGTTGTCGAGGCTTTTGGTGGCCGTCTGTGAAGGCACCAACAAACTCATTGCACAAGTCAGCCCATGATGAAATAGAGTTCTCTGACAGGTGCATCAGCCACGACATCACATTTGGCTTGAGCGCCAAAGGGAAGTAGTTGGCGAACACCTTCTCATCCCTGCCTCCGTCGGCTTGAACGACAATCGTGTAAATGCTCAAAAACTCTGTCGGGTTTAACTTCCCATTGTATTTCTCTAGTAGTTCAGGCTTGAAGACTCGAGCAGATGGCCAGCAGACCTGCCGTAGCTCATGAGTGAAGGCGGAGCACCCGACCTCGTAAGGCACGTACCCGCCATCACTGGGCATGGGTTCATCAATGTCTGGACCATTGCACCTATTGGATTGACGGTGTGCCTCCCAGCGTCGCTCTATAGTGACGCGTGCATCTTCTTTCCGCTGATCTTCCAAAACCCGCCGCTGATTCTAGTGGGTTTGCGGGCCAGACGAGGCCATCAACGTTTCGTCGGGCTCGTCGACATGCTGCACTTGCTGTGGCTGCCTTGGAGCCTGTCATCGCAGAGGGTACTGCACATTCAGTGTGGCCCCCTCGACACGGCCATCAGCCAGGGCTGCCACTGTCGTTTGCGGGCATCAAGACGGATCCACATGCTGTGATTTACCAGCTTCAGCAAAACCGATCAAGCTCTGGATGGTGTCTCTCCACTCGTCCATCTTGTTAGCCGCTGGTGAAAAATTCAACATGAGTTGAGCTCGTGCCATCGGTTCCGTGGTTGTGCTTAGTATGGCTAATGAGGCAGACCGCGATGTCGCTCGACTCCTGGTAGAACTAGCAGGAGTGTCGCATGTTCTTGCTGCCATGAACCGATCGCCAAGGCGTTTTGTCGATGAGGAGGTCGTGTCTAGGGGTTGACGGCTCTGTTCGGTGCTCTGTCTTGCACATCTTGCCCCGAGCAAGGCGTGTGCCTTGTATTTGCACCCGTAGTGAGCACAACTGGAGGCTTGCGGCTTGCGCCAAATCAGGCGTCGCTGTTGCAACTGCGTCTGCTGGTGCGGCGGGGAGGTAGATACTAGGTATTCCCTCCACTCGTAGCTTCGGGGTCAAGCTCGCCAGAATACTGCTGCTGCTGCCCATCCCCGGTGTTCCCCGCTCCAGCTTCGGCCACAGGGGATACAACAATGGCGCCGCCTGCACTGGTCATGTCACCCGCAGCACCCGCCTCACCTAACTCCATAGTGGCGCCTACGGCATCCGCGGCTGGGTGTGAGGGGGCCTTCAAAGTGGAGGGGTGAGCGGTCGCGTCGGGCTTCTTCTTGGGCGCCATGGACGAAGAAGAGGATGACAAAGAAGAAGAAGATGAAACTCGACGTGCTGTTCACAACTGCGGGTTCGCGTAAGCGATTCTCCCCTACCTGGTGCACCAAAGATGTCGTGGGTGAACCTATGGGGCCACCGGCCCCTTTGTGGTTCAGCAAGGGCGAGATCACGTTGCACAAAGAGCGGAGGCCATGAAGCAGCACGACGACGATGACACTGGTCATTTTTACCCAGGCTTGGGCCACTGTGAAGCGTAAAATCGTACTCCTGTTTTGGTGGATTGGATTGGAGGAGACACAATAACACGAAGCGCTCTAGCCCGACAAGGTGGCCTCGGGGAGAGTTGCTACACATGTACAAGTGTGAGGGGGGTCTGAATCCTCATCTAGGTTGCCCTGGACCTCCTTTTATAGCTTAAGGGGTAACCACAGTGGCAAAACAGACATTATCTTGTGATTAGATAGCTAACAGTGCTATCATACCTAACTCTAACACTTAGGACAAAATGCCATAAATGTCGCCTTAGGTGGCGATCGGGGGTGCATCCTCGGCAAGCTTATGTCGCCGCTTAGCCATCTTCTGCTTATCATCTTGACACGCCCTTGGAGGAGTGTCAAATGGATGTGACCTGCTTTCCATTGAGCTGCCATGTGGTTAGTGAGAGCCACTTAATCACCTGAAGGGCTCGACACCGCATCGATAAGTGACTGGCGTTACGATGCGGTGGTGCGGTGGTAATTATCTTGTGCCTGCCGAGGGTAGGACTTACCGGGCCTTCTTGGAGGGGTACGCGCTGCGGTCTCCGGTCGCCCCGGAGGCGTGGTTTGGTTTCGCTTTTGTCTATTGTGTCGACCTTGCCGTCCTCACCTGGCCGGCAAGGGACACTTCTCTTGAAATCCTTGCTTTGTATGTTGACTTGGTGTTCTTGATCTGCTCCTTGATCTCATGAAGAGCAATTTCTCTAGTTTTGCCTTGAATTATATGTTGGCGCTGGATATATGATTGTTAGCATGCCTGCGTATGGGTCTGGTCAAGAAACACAAATGTTTGTTGCGCCGAAAGCCACTAAAATTTCATTCAAATTCATCGCAGCAATTGTCCACAACAAATTCTCAAATTTTCTCAAACCATCCACACTTACCCATTTGGCACGCAAATTTTCATACATACACGGGTGCGCGTCGGTGCTAAACAATCGGTTTAAAACTCCTTTCCGCGATGGCATCTGGAACCATCTCCAAGTGAGTGTGGGCGATAGGGGGGTCCTTCCCACACGACCCAGAAACCATCGGGGATATGCCCTCCTGGCACACACGTTCAGCAAAATGAGGTCGTGTGCGACCGGTGAGCGCTCAAATACGTACAGTACAAATAAAAAATACAATTATACGGCGAAATTGTTTCGGGTCGCAAGTACATCCCACACAATCAGTCCCCGCTAAACGTTTCCGTTCGTATGCACATCCCACATAGTCGCTCCAAGGAAAACGTTTTTGTTCACAGGTACATCACACACAATTTTTCCCGTTAAATCGTTTGTGATAGCGTTGCCATTGCACACGATATTAATAATTTTATCATTTGTGTTATTGAATGCATCACACACGGTGCCTAGAAAGAAACTGTGTGGCAAAGGCCGTCCATCACACACACACTTTTTATGTAATAAATGTTTGCGCAAGGTGGCCTAACGCAAACAGTTTTCAAGAGAAAGTCATGTGTGCAGTGGAGATTGATCGCATACGTAGTGGATCCTAGAAACATTTCTGATCTCCACGTATATCGCAGACGTTTCACTTTCGCAAACCTAGTGGACCCTATTTAATCCATAATTAATCCAATTAATCCCTAATTTAAAAATCACATGTTATGAATTTTAAAGTTGGCAATCACTTATTTCATATCCAACCATGTTTATTACAAATATAGATTCAACCACGAAACCATAATTCAATGCACAGGTACATATACTGAAGAACTATAGAAGCACCAAGTAAAGAATGATGAACCACAGTTGTACTAAACACTGTAAAAAGAGAGGCGAAAGACATTCTAGTTGCTGGAGAAGGTGAAGAGGAATGCCCATATTGTGCCCTCCTCCATGCATAAGGCGCGCACGACTCCAGGCCAACCCCTTGTGATGGTTGCCCGTCCATCCTTCACTGTCTTCATTAGGACTTCTCGATGCTCATTGTAGTCTGGATGAAATACTTTAACCTTCATTGCATTTCCACCAATCATGTACTTTGCGAGGTAATCCTGAGTGAATTGCTTTGAGAACCACTGGGAACAAAAAAGATTCAGATATTGTTGTCTAACAACTCATTATGGGCAGTAAAAAGAGAAGGCTGCGGAGTTTGTAGTTACCATCCTACAGCTCACTGTTGTGTTGGATAGAGCATAAACAAATAATTTGCTTGCCACCATTCGTATCTTTTTGCTAATAATCCTTATCAGTTTCCTCACTTGATGCTTGTCCATCAATATCTCATTGCCCCATACGCAAAAAGGGTTGATGCGTGGATCCTTGCCAAGGGCATATGTACCTACAAGCAACAAGTCAATATTAGAAGCTAACTAGTGTCCAGACCTGGATCTATATGCACTACATTATGGAACGACGGGGCTGTACAAGCCGAGTGATGAAGCTAACCTCGGCGGAAAATGGTGGCCTCTCCCGTTGTTGTCCTGCATAAGTAGTGGAAATGCATGATAAGTACAACAATCTTAGCATTAAACAAATATAGAAAAGGTAAACAACATCATCTCCAAATGATAGCTTGAATGTGTTGGTTTCAGCATGCTGTTAAAGCAGATATAAAATGGAAGGCAAAGTTACCGACAGAAGGCTTAACAGCCATCAAATATTGCAATTCAACTGGTATTGTTGAAAATGAATAGAACGTTGATACGTCTCCAACGTATCTATAATTTTTGAGTGTTCCATGCTATTATATTATCTGTCTTGGATGTTTAATGGGCTTTACTATACACTTTTATATTATTTTTGGGACTAACCTACTAACCAAAGGCCCAGAGCAAATTGCTATTTTTTTGCCTAATTCAGTGTTTCGCAGAAAAGGAATATCAAACGGAATCCAAACGGAATTAAACCTTCGAGAGAGCTATTTTGGAACAAACGTGATCCAGAGGACTTGGAGTGGACGTCAAGAAAGAAGCGAGGAGGCCACGAGGCAGGGAGGCGCGCGTGCCCCCCTGGGCGTGCCCCCACCCTCGTGGGGCCCTCACAACTGCACCGACCTACTTCTTCCTCCTATATATACCCATATACCACGAAAACATCCAGGAGCACCACGAAATCCTATTTCCACCGCCGCAACCTTCTGTACCCGTGAGATCCCATCTTGGGGCCTTTTCCGGTGCTCCACCGGAGGGGGAATCAATCACGGAGGGCTTCTACATCAACACCATAGCCTCTCCAATGATGTGTGAGTAGTTTACCACAGACCTTCGGGTCCATAGTTATTAGCTAGATGGATTCTTCTCTCTCTTTGGATCTCCATACAAAGTTCTCCTCGATCTTCTTGGAGATCTATTCGATGCAATTCTTTTTGCGGTGTGTTTGTCAAGATCCGATGAATTGTGGGTTTATGATCAAGATTATCTATGAACAATATTTGAATCTCCTCTAAATTCTTTTATGTATGATTTGTTATCTTTGCAAGTCTCTTTGAATTATCAGTTTGGTTTGGTCTACTAGATTGATCTTTCTTGCAATGGGTGAAGTGCTTAGCTTTGGGTTCAATCTTGCGGTGTCCTTTCCCAGTGACAGCATTTTATTGTTTCCATTGAGGATAAAAAGATGGGGTTTATATCATATTGCTTGAGTTTATCCCTCTACATCATGTCATCTTGCCTAATGTGTTACTCCGTTCTTATGAACTTAATACTCTAGATGCATGCTAGATAGCGGTCGATGTGTGAAGTAATAGTAGTAGATGCAGAATCGTTTTGATCTACTTGTCGCGGACGTGATGCCTATATACATGATCATGCCTATATATTCTCATAATTATGCACTTTTCTATCAATTTCTCGATAGTAATTTGTTCACCCACCGTAACACTTATGTTGTCTTGAGAGAAGCCACTAGTGAAACCTATGGCCCCCGGGTCTATTTTCCATCATATAAGTTTCCAATCTATTTTACTTTGCAATCTTTACTTTCAATCTATATCATAAAAAATACCAAAAATATTTATCTTATTATCTCTATCAGATCTCACTTTTGCAAGTGGTCGTGAAGGGATTGACAACCCCTTTATCGCATTGGTTGCAAGGTTCTTATTTGTTTGTGTACATACAAGGCGACTTGCGTGTAGTCTCCTACTGGATTGATACCTTGGTTCTCAAAAACTGAGGGAAATACTTACGCTACTTTGCTGCATCACCTTTCCTCTTCATGGGAAAACCAACGCAGTGCTCAAGAGGTAGCAAGAAGGATTTCTGGCGCCGTTGCCGGGGAGATCTACGCCAAGTCAAGACATACCAAGTACCCATCACAGCTCTTATCCCTCGCATTACGTTATTGGCCATTTGCCTCTCGTTTGCCTCTCCCCCACTGCACCTTTGCCATTTTTTTCGCCCTCTTTTTTCATTAGCCTCTTTTTGCTTACCTTTTATGTGCTTTCTTCTTGTGCGATTTGCTGCCATCATGTCTGGAACTGGGGAGGTTATCATTGATAAGGACAGTGGTAATAACATGGAAAACATTGATGATTTTGATGATCCTCATGAAGAACCTACTATTTTACATACTAAAAAGTTCCGGCTTGGTAGTGGTAATATTATTGGAAAAGGAGTTATTCAAGATTTCTTTACTTGTGCCAGTACCCTGCCCACTATGGGTGGATCTATTCTTCATAGAACTAGTAGTCTTGCAGATGCTATATCTTTGCTCGTAGTTGAACTTGAAAGACAATTTATTCATATGCATCATTGCATACAAAGGATTTTTCTAGAGTTTTCCAATATCGAGTATTCTTCTGTTAAGCGAGTAGCTACTATCATTTTGGCACATGAGTTCAGATTTACAATGAAAGAGGCCAATGAAATTTTTGCGCTTTATAGGGTAGACGCTGGTCATCCTCCCATAGAAGCTATCCTTTTTAATCAAGAAGACTTAATGCGTTTACGATCTCTAGATCATGTTGCTTACAATGAAAACCTTAGAAAGAATGTTCCTACCGATGTTCTAGTTGATAGAATTTCTGAACTCAATGATGATTTTGCTATTCAAAACAATGGGTTAGGTTTTTCTCTTGAACAAAGGCTCATGACTTTTTGCCAAAAGAATGCTTATAATGATGAACTGGTTGTGCAATATAAGGGGCCAAAGGAGGAACCCATACCTCCTGAGCTTGATCTTGGGGACTTTTGTCCCATTAAATTTAGCCCTTTTGATTACTTCTGCTTGCCACAAAGAAAACTTGTTGCTGAACGTAGGTAATATGAGATGAGTTTTTGCGATTTTCCTTACCATTATTATGGTAATACCTAGATCTATTCTTGCCTTTATGCCTAGCTAGGGGCGTTAAACGATAGCGCTTGTTGGGAGGCAACCCAATTTTATTTTTGTTTCTTGCTTTTTGGTTCTGTTTAGTAATAAATAATTCATCTAGCCTCTGTTTAGATGTGTTTTCATGTTTTAATTAGTGTTTGTGCCAAGTAGAACCAATAGGATCTTCTTGGGTGATAGTTGTGTGATCTTGCTGAAAAAGACAGAAACTTTGCGCTCACAAAAATAATTGTTAAAATTCACCAGAACGTGATAAAATACCAATTATTTTTGCAGTAGATCAATATAAAAATTTTCCAGGTTGTCCTAGTATTTCAGAATTTTTGGAGTTCTAGAAGTATTCAACAAATCTGATTGCTACAGACTGTTTTGTTTTTGACAGATTCTGTTTTTCGTGTGTTGTTTCCTTATTTTGATGAATCTATGGCTAGTATCGGAGGGTATGAACCATAGAGAAGTTGGAATACAATAGGTTTAACACCAATATAAATAAAGAATGAGTTCATTACAGTACCTTATGGTGGTTATTTGTTTTCTTATACTAACGGAGCTCATAAGATTTTCTGTTGAGTTTTGTGTTGTGAAGTTTTCAAGTTTTGGGTAAAGATTTGATGGATTATGGAATAAGGAGTGGCAATAGCCTAATCTTTGGGATGCCCAAGGCACTCCAAGGTAAAATTCAAGGACAACCAAAAGCCTAAGCTTGGGGATGCCCCGAAAGGCATCCCCTCTTTCGTCTTTGTCCATCGGTAACTTTACTTGAGGCTATATTTTTATTCACCACATGATATGTGTTTTGCTTGGAGCGTCTTCTATGATTTGATTCTTTGATTTTTAGATTACCACAATCATCCTTGCTGTACACACCTTTTTGGGAGAGACACACATGAATTGGAATTTATTAGAATACTCTATGTGCTTCACTTATATCTTTTGAGCTACACAATTTTGCTCTAGTACTTCACTTATATCTTTTTAGAGCACGGTGGTGGTTTTATTTTATAGAAATTATTGATCTCTCATGCTTCACTTATATTATTTTGAGAGTCCTTTAGAACAGCATGGTAATTTGCTTTGGCTATAAAATTAGTCCTAATATGATAGGCATGCAGGATGGTTATAATAAAAACTTTCATAAAAAATGCATTCAATACTATGAGAAGTTTGATACTTGATGATTGTTTTGAGATATGAAGATGGTAATATTAGAGTCATGCTAGTTCAGTAGTTGTTAATTTGAGAAATACTTGTGTTGAAGATTGCAAGTCCCATAGCGTGCACGTATGGTAACCGTTGTGTGACATATTTGAAACATGAGGTGTTCTTTGAGTGTCATCCTTATGAGTGGCGGTCGGGGACGAGCGATGGTCTTTTCCTACCAATCTATCCCCCTAGGAGCATGCGCGTAGTCCTTGGTTTTTTATGACTTGTAGATTTTTGCAATAAGTATGTGAGTTCTTTATGACTAATGTTGAGTCCATGGATTATACGCACTCTCACCTTTCCATCATTGCTAGCCTCTTGATGCCGTGCATTGCCTTTTCTCACCTTGAGAGTTGGTGCAAACTTCACGGTGCATCCAAACCCCGTGATATGATACACTCTATCACACATAAACCTCCTTATATCTTCCTCAAAACAGCCACCATACCTATCTATTATGGCATTTCCATAGCCATTCCAAGATATATTGCCATGCAAATTTCCACCGTTTCATTTATTATGGCATGCTTCATCATTGTCATATTGCCTTGCATGATCATGAAGTTGACATCATATTTGTGGCAAAGCCACCATGCATAATTTTTCATACATCTCACTCTTGATTCATTGCCCATCCGGTACACCGCCGGAGGCATTCATATAGTGTCATATTTTGTTCTAGTATTGAGTTGTAATCATCGAGTTGTAAATAAATAGAAGTGTGGTGATCATCATTATTAGAGCATTGTCCAAAAAAATAAAAAAAGAGAAAGGCCAAAAAAAGGAAAGGCGCAAAATAAAGAAATAAAAAGGGACAATGCTACTATCCTTTTCCACACTTGTGCTTCAAAGTAGCACCATGATCTTTATGATAGAGAGTCTCTTGTTTTATCACTTTCATATACTAGTGGGAATTTTTCATTATAGAACTTGGCTTGTATATTCCAACAATGGGCTTCCTCAAATGCCCTAGGTTTTCGTGAGCAAGCAAGTTGGATGCACACCCACTTAGTTTCTTTTGTTGAGCTTTCATACATTTATAGCTCTAGTGCATCCGTTGCATGGCAATCCCTACTCCTTGCATTGACATCAATCGATGGGCATCTCCCTAGACCTTTGATTAGTCGCGTCAATGTGAGACTTTATCCTTTTTGTCTTCTCCACATAACCCCCATCATTATATTCTATTCCACCCATAGTGCTATATCCATGGCTCACGCTCATGTATTGCGTGAAAGTTGAAAAAAAGTTTGAGATTACTAAAGTATTAAACAATTGCTTGGCTTGTCATCGGGGTTGTGCATGATGAGAGCATTCTTGTGTGACGAAAATGGAGCATGACCAAACTATATGATTTTGTAGGGATGAACTTTCTTTGGCCATGTTATTTTGAGAAGACATAATTGCTTAGTTAGTATTCTTGAAGTATTATTATTTTTATGTCAATATTAAACTTTTATCTTGAATCTTTCGGATCTGAACATTCATGCCACAATAAAGAAAATTACATTGAGAATTATGCTAGGTAGCATTCCACATCAAAAATGCTATTTTTATCATTTACCTACTCAAGGACGAGCATGAATTAAGCTTGGGGATGCTTGATACATCTCCAACGTATCTATAATTTTTTATTGTTCCATGCTATTGTATTATCTTTTTTGGATGTTTAATGGGCTTTATTATACACTTATATATTATTTTTGGGACTAACCTACTAACCAAAGGCCCAGTGCAAATTGCTGTTTTTTTGCCTATTTCAGTGTTTCGCAGAAAAGGAATATCAAACGGAATCCAAACGGAATGAAACCTTTGGAAGAGTTATTTTTGGAACAAACGTGATCCAGGGGACTTGGAGTGGATGTCAAGAAAGAAGCGATGAGGCCATGAGGCAGGGAGGAACGCCTGCCCCCTGAGCGCGCCCCCACCCTCATGGGCCCCTCGCAGCTCCACCGACCTACTTCTTCCTCCTATATATACACATATACCCCGAAATCATCCAGGAGCACCATGAAACCCTAATTCCACCGCTGCAACCTTACATGCCGTGAGATCCCATCTTGGGGCCTTTTTCCAAGACCACGGAGGGGGAATCGATCATGGAGGGCTTCTACATCAATAGCATAGCCTCTCCGATGATGTGTGAGTAGTTTACCACAAAACTTCGGGTCCATAGTTATTAGCTAGATGGCTTCTTCTCTCTCTTTGGATCTCAATACAAAGTTCTGCTCGATCTTCTGGGAGATCTATTCGATGTAATTCTTTTTGTGGTGTGTTTGTCAAGATCCGATGAATTGTGGGTTTATGATCAAGATTATCTATGAACAATATTTGAATCTCCTCTGAATTCTTTTATGCATGATTTGTTATCTTTGCAAGTCTCTTCAAATTATCAGTTTGGTTTGGCCTCCTAGATTGATGTTTCTTGCATTGGGAGAAGTGCTTAGCGTTGGGTTCAATCTTGCGGTGTCCTTTCCCAGTGACAGCAGGGGCAGCAAGGCACACACTGTATTGTTGCCATCGAGGATAAAAGGATGGGGTTTATATCATATTGCTTGAGTTTATCCCTCTACATCATGTCATCTTGCCTAATGCGTTACTCTGTTGTTATGAACTTAATACTCTAGATGCATGCTGGATAGCGGTCGATGTGTGGAGTAAAAGTAGTAGATGCAGAATCGTTTCGGTCTACTTGTCGCAGACGTGATGCATATATACATGATCATGCCTAGATATTCTCATAATTATGCACTTATCTATCAATTGCTCGACAGTAATTTGTTCACCCACCGTAATACTTATGCTATCTTGAGAGAACCACTAGTGAAACCTATGGCCCCTGGGTCTATTTTCCATCATATAAGTTTCCAATCTATTTTAATTTGCAGTCTTTACTTTCAATCTATATCATAAAAAATACCAAAAATATTTATCTTATTATCTCTATCAGATCTCACTTTTGCAAGTGGACGTGAAGGGATTGACAACCCCTTTATCGCGTTGGTTGCAAGGTTCTTATTTGTTTGTGTAGGTACGAGTCGACTTGCCTGTAGTCTCCTAGTGGATTGATACCTTGGTTCTCAAAAACCGAGGGAAATACTTATGCTACTTTGCTGCATCACCCTTTCCTCTTTAAGGGAAAACCAACGCAGTCCTCAAGAGGTAGCAAACGTAGGTAATGCTTAAACATCACACTGGATAAATGTGTAAAATTGAAATAAAAGGCATGTATTAACTACACCAGGAATAACTGGAACCAAATATAGCCGTTCAAACTGGTATTGATGTAGTCGAGTGGCACAGTTCTGACTTGCACATAATGAACCAAACATTGTGAATGACTGAAATAAACAAGGCATAAATGACTAGTATAACAACCAAATATAGGCATTGAAAACTGGACAGAGTCTCACTGCAACCAACCTAACAAGCAAATATAGATAAACAGGGCATATGCTTGAAAACTGGACAAATGCTCACTGCAACCAACCTAACAAGCAGATAAAGATAAACAAGGCATCTGCTTGATAACTGGAGAAATGCTAAAAAAGGCAACCTAACAACCAAATACAGACAAACAAGGCATCCGCTTGAATACTGGACAAATGCTAAAAAAAGCAACCTAACAACCAAATACACATAAGCAAGGCATCTGCTTGATAACTGGAAAAATACTCACTGCAACCAAACTAAGAACCAAATGCAGATAAACAAGGCATCTGCTCGATAACTGAAGAAATGCTCACTCCAACCAACCTAACAACCAAATACAGATAAACAAGGCATCTGCTCACTATAAACAACCAAATATAGCCATTCGTGAAACTAAAGTGGACAATTCATACTTAAACATCACATAGACCTATTGAACAATACATTTTTTATAACTGAAATAATTAAACACGGCACAGTTAAAGCACCGCACGAAAAAAGCTACTACAACAAAGGGTACGGGTTGGCAAGCTAGAAAAGGTAATATTTTTTGATAGAATGCTGCCTCACATTTCATGGACGGGATCCTTCCATTTGGAAGAGCACAGACCCATGGTGTGCTTTCTGATGTCACATATAGGCTGTTTCACCTTGGAAGAACCTTTGTGGGTGCCCTCCTGCTGGTCGTGGTCATGGTCGATGAGATCTGACTTGGCAATTGAGGATCCGAAGCCGCCGTCGTAGAACATGTCCTTCAGAAGTGACAAAATGGGCTCGATGGCGTATAAAGCTCGCAAATCCTTGACCACTTGGCGGAGGAGATCAGTGGCAGGGTTGTCGAAGAGATCGACGGCGGTTGAACCAGAGGGGTTGGGGATGGACAACTTAACCTGTGACATGGCCCGCGTGAAGCCGTTGGTGTGGACGAGCTTGATGTCGTAGCCAGCTTTCTCGAGATAGAATAATACGCTAGCCCGCTGACATGAAGCCTTCGGCATGGCAACATAGTGAACATCTTCGCTGGCTTCCACGGCGACGTGTTGCTCCGGGATCGACGGGTCAGGGCGAACGGCGGCCACCTCGCCAACGTCCACCGGAGAGGCCATGAGAAACCTCTTCTTGGCCAAACGCTCGTCAGGCTCCCCGGGATACGTGGTCGAGGTTAGGCTGCGACATTCTGGAGCAGGGGATGTGGATCTGGCGGGGAGGGACACCGCAGGCCTCATCTAAAAACTCAGGGGAGTGGGGCGACGGTATGGGAATCACTGGATAACCTGAACTTTATTATCTAAGCTAGGAGGAACGGCAGGTTGGCGGGGTTGGCGGCGGCGGCCGCGATCTAGGGTTCAAGGGGAGGCGGGTGGGGACTGTGGAGGGGGTGTTTGAGGACACGTGCTACTGAAATGTTTAGTAATGGTGGGTGGAGATGGTGGTGGACGAGGGAGGGCGACGGTTCAAATGCCTCAGCTACTGCAATTTTACTATAAGGTCGGTGCTGGAGGAGTGTGGGCGACGGTTGAAGTACGACGGCTACTAAAATTTGGGTAAAGGAATTGATGCAGGGCGGCAGTGCCCAAGATCGCGCACGGTCCAATAACAATATGCGTGTATGATAATAAGGAAAAGTGGCACGGATCCTCCGATTTTTGCAACACTCAAGGCGGGTAGTTTTTTTATATATTTCTAGCTAGCTGGTCTATCGCACACGGTTCGTTCTAATTTCCAGATAAACTTACCCGCCTTTAGCTTCCACAGGTGGTGGTTTTACAGCGCACTTGCATCGCACACGGTTAAGCCAGTACCTCCACCCTTTGCTCGCGCTTGCGCGGTCGCGGTGATTTCAGCGCACTTGCATCGCACACGGTTGAGCCAGTACCTCCACCCTTTGCTCGCACTTGCACGGTCGTGGTGATTTCAGTGCACTTGCATCGCACACGGTTGAGCCAGTACCTCCACCTTAATTTGCTCGCGCTTGCGCGGTCGTGGTGATTTCATCGCACTTGCATCGCACACGGTTGAGCCAGTACCTCCACCTTAATTTTCTCGCGCTTGCATGGTCGTGGTGATTCACATCGCACTTGTATCGCACACGGTTAAGATATTATACCCCATGTCCGTTGAGGATCATCAGAGTCTTTGCAGCAAAAAATAACGTTAGGGAGGGTCAAAAGACAGCCACACCAGCATGTGGCCCAAATATATATGAGTGAAAAGGGTGGTATGTGATGTTCAAAATTCCAATGCACAACTTTGACCCTACGGGCCCACGGTTGGGCGTGTCATTGAAGATCCATGAGAGGGTCCAGAAGTCAAGCACCACCTAGAAGTGGCCAAATATATGTATGAATATTGGGGATGTTTAAAACTTTAAATACACAATGCATAACTTTGGTGGCACCTGCCTCGCAAACCCGAAAGCACCCTAACAACCACCTAGCTAGGATATATATATAATGACAATGTTGTACCTAGCTAGGATGCTTGGCCCACCACCTCCCACTTCGTGTCAGCGGGGCGGATGCACGTAATGATCGATACTTTGGTCATACATGCATGTCTCCATGACCTACCATAAGACGGACCAATGAATCTTTCGTTTGGTCAAATGACAGTTGTTGTTGTCGATAAACCGCTTGGGCTAATAGATTGAACCATCATAAACATCGCACGAGAGGGACCACAGAACCAGCACCTCTTGCATGCGGCCCAAAATGATGTACGTTTGGAAGGGGTGATGTGTGTTTTCAATATAGAATAATGTACAATTTAGATGTGGTACCTACCTCTAGATACAGACAACAACCATGAAGCCAAGGTAGTTAAGGATGAGATACGTACGTAGGGTTTGATGTAGGTCGAACCCAGCAATCCGAGCATCTGGGAGGGAATCCTAACAATGAATGAGCTCGAGCTTTGGTTGACCGACATTTGATGGTGACTGGCCCTAACATGAACTAGGAGGAATCCATTCATGGCCAACACATACCCCTCATTATCGGTCAAAGGGATGATATATATACACTCAGGGAGCCCACAGATATCCGTGTCGTCACAAAAAACCGCACAAGGGAGACGTGGTCGATCAGAAGACCCCATATACACTGCATGCGGCCCGAAAATATGTATGGGTACGATGGTGTATGATGTGTTTAAATCCCAAATGCACAACTTCGATGGGCCACGCCAAGTACATTACAAACCGAACACCGTACCCTACTCCAAGCCTGGTTCAATACCTATGATATCAGTTTCCCAACTTCGAGGCGACAACGGGGTTCCATGCATGTGCTCAAACTTTATTTTGTCTAGCATGGGACACATCTATATATATCTATACATCTATACACATATATAGTGTGCGAATAGCTATGAAAGTTGCTCATTGGATGAAGCCAATTCGACGGTACAGAGATGGCAAATCGGAGCACTACTGGCCGTTGGATATCATCTACATTCCACCAAATTCTGCCACATGTACAATCTAGAAGACTCCATTGTTGAACTTAAGCATAATGCACAAACCTCAAAACACAAGCACTTCTCTTTTGTTCTTTAGAATCTTCCATATCTTAATTGCCCAAATCTTTTTTTAAATGAATTGTCACTTTTTGTTTTTACCTTTACAATGCACAATTACATGAATCTTAAAATAGTGTTTTTACAAAAGTAATTGATTTTGGATGAGATGAACTATAATAATTAAACAAACATCAACATCATGCATATCTGGGAGAAGAGGCGGGAAACTGATGAGAGGAGTGGCGAGAAACGGTAGCCTGTTTTGAATGAAAACCTACTAGTAGAGAAGGAAGCGTGAGCTACACGACGCATGTGCACGGTGCTTACCCATGTACAGCATGTGTCCAAAGGGCTCAGGGTTGCCGTTCGATCTGGGAGCATCCAATGGTGCACACATACGATCCGTGGGGTTTGGGTTCTGGCCAATCAGAACGCAGGACTCAGATCGCGTGCGCAGCACGGGGGGCGGGGGATATCATACGGAAACCAACATTCGGTGGAAACCGGTGAAAACCATGAGAAAAAGATTTTTGAAGTTTCAAAAAAAATGCGGGATGTTAAGAGGATGATGTTTTATTGGCACACAAAATTTCAAGTTGAAACACATTAAGAGACGTGAGCTATGAAAAAGACAAAATTAGTGTTGGATAGTGCCGAATAGTAATGTCACTATTCAGGGCGGAGTTTGTCTTTTTCATAGCTCACATCTTGTAATGTTTTTCAACATGAAATTTTGTGTCGCAATAAAACATCACCTTCTTAACATCCCACAATTTTTTCAGATTTTTATGAAACTTTAAAATATGGTTTCCACAAATTTTTCATTGAATATCGACTTTTGTGAGTGAACCGTGTGCTATTTGAAAACATTTCATGAGAATAATCTCGGTTTTTAAATCTCCGTAAATCCAAAACTAAGCTGAAAATCGTGAAACCTGCCATGGTGTCACGACATCGCACTTATATGTCGAGGAATTTTTTTCGTCCATTGTGGCACAAGTTTTATTACAAGCCTCTTACAAACCGGAGCTTCTCTCAAAGAAGCCTCGTGGTTCCGATAGGTAAATGTGTCCCCCTTGTGGGTGAAACGTAATCACTGCCTCTTCTCACCTTGTATTTTCTTCTACGGGCAACATGGAACAACAGGATATCCATGCTGAAATTTAAACTTATTCAGGGTTTGTTTGGCCTTTTTATACACTAATTGATTTCCCTAGGCATTTAATGTCCATAATTCAAAACTGAACTACAAAATACATGCTCCAGTTCACCAAAAAGGCTAGAAAAATTATGCATGTGTCCTTGGGTGCATGTTTAGGTCCCATGCCAGGAATGGGAACGAATTACAACCATACTGGTGTCATGGCTTGTACTCAAACATTTCCAATCTTGGTTTTTAAGTCCCCATAAATCCTAAACTCACCAGAAAGTCATCAAAGGTGGCATGGTGTCACGTCATGGCACATATATGTCGTGGTAAAAACATTGTCCAATTTGGGCCAAGCTTTATTACAAACCTCTTACAAAAACTGGAGCTTCTCTCAAAGAAGCCTCGTGGTTATGATAGGGAAACATGTTCCCCTTGTGGGAGAAACGTAATCACTGCCTCTTTTCGCCTTGTATTTTCTTCCACGGGCAACATGGAACCACAAGATATCCATGCTGAAATTTAAACTTATTCAGGGTTCATTTGGCCTTTTTACACACTAATTGTGTTTCCTAGGCATTTAATGTCCACAATTCAAATCTAAACTACAAATACATGCTCCAGTTCACCAAAATGGCTAGAAAAATTATACATGTGTCCTTGGGTGCATGTTTAGGTCTCATGCCAGGAATGGGAACGAATTACAACCGTACCGGTGTCCTGGCTCTTCCTCAAACATTTTGAATCTCGGTTTTTAAGTCCCCATAAATCCTAAACTCACCAGAAAGCCATCAAAGGTGGCAAGGTGTCATGTCATGGCACATATATGTTGTGGTAAAAACATTGCCAATTTGGGCCAAGCTTTATTACAAACCGGAGCCTGTCGCAAGAACCCTCGTGGTTTTGATAGGGAAACGTGTCCCCTTGTGGGCCAAACGATAATCACTACCTCTTCTAGCCTCGTATTTTCTTCTACACACGACACGGAACAACTGGAGATTCGCGCTATGAAATTATTCCGGGTTTGCTTGACCTTTTTTATTCATTAATTGAGTTTTCTAGGCATTTAATGTCCATCATTCAAATCCGAACTACAAATACATGCTCCAGTGCACCAAAATGGCTAGAAAAAACGTACATATTTCCTTGGGGTGCATGTTTAGGTCCCATGGAGCAAATAGGAACGAATGCAACCATCTCGCCGTCCTGGCCTGGCCACAAACATTGCCAATCTTGGTTTTTAAATGTCTATAAATCCAAAACTCACCAGGAAATCATGAAACATGGCATGGTGTCACTACATGGTATATATAATTGTCCAATTTGGGTGAAGCTATATTACAAGCCTTTTACAAACCGGAGCTTGTCGCAACCCTCGTGGTTCCGGTAGGGAAACATGCCCCTCTTGTGGGCGAAACGATAATCGATGCCTCTTCTCGTCTTGAGCTTTGTTTTCTACAGGCAACATAGAATAACAGGAGTGTCGGGCTGGAATTTGAAACTGTTCAGGGTTCGTTTGGCCATTGTATATATATTACTAATTACTAAGTTTCCTATGCATTTAATGTAGTCCATAATTCAAATTTGAACTGCAACCACATGCTCCAGTGAAGCAAAATGGGTGGGAAATCATACATGTGTCATTGGGTGCATGTTTAGGTCCCGTTTAAGGAATGAGAATGAATGACAAACTTGTCGTCGTCCTGAAACAATGAGAATCTCGGTTTTTAAATACCAGTAAATAAAAAAGTCACCCCAAAAACATGAAACTTGGCATGGTTTCATTTTTTGAGGATTACTTGGCATGGTTTCATGACATGGCACATATATGTCGTGGTAAAAAAATCGTCCAGTTTGAGAAGAGGCGCACACATTAGTAGCCAACGAAGTCCTTTTTGAAACAAAAAGCTAACACGTTAATATCGCAAATGGTTGATTATATTTACCGTCTCGAAATTTAATCATACTCGGTGGCGTGCGTGCAGTTGTTTGATTAGATGGGACGAGCGCGAGAAGTTCGCCGTGCAGGATCGACGGGACGCGTGCGAGCATCCCGCCGCGCAGGCTCGACGGGACGCGTGCATCCTGTCCACCTCGCAGGCTCGATGGGACACGTGCGAGCAGCAAGGCCGCCCATGCTCACCGGGAAGCGAGCTCTTTGACCTCCATGCACCAGCCGCCGCCCGCCTCGCTCACAACTTCTCCATTAATGGGTTAATTAAAGCACCTGAATTGAAAAGCTCCAATTTAAATAATGGTACCGGGCAAATACCCAGGGAAGAATCATTCTTTGAATCATCAAGATCTATCAATTTGCGAATTCAATAAAAAACGGACTGATCCTCGGAATACACCATCATCTTTCATGGAGGGTGTTTGCTTGTGATGCTATGGCAGCATTTGCTTTGTTCTTGTTTCCAACTAGTATTCCACCCTAATTTAAATTGCCACATAGGGCAACGGATAATACGACCACAAATAAAATGGCAACGGATAATACAACGACAAATTTATAATGGCGCACATAATAATTGTCTTACATATTCTGGATAATTTAAAATGCCACATGCGGCAAAGCCCGGAAGACAGAGGGGCAAGAGAAGAAGGAAATTGAAGACAACAATCTGGGTCGCTACTGTCTGTACTCATCGATGGATCGCCGGGCGGCGAAATCCTGCAGCTTCTTCTTCAATTCCTCACGACTTTGCTTGAAAGCAGCCACGGATTCCTCCACCTCCTGCTCGTGCTCGATCTGGAGCTCCCTCAAGCCACCCATCAGTTCCTCGACGACCGCTTTCAGCGTCATCTCCGAGGCACTGCTCTCCTCATGCAGCATCTTCCAGCCGGCGGCCTCCTCCTCCTTCTCGGTTACCAACTTGAGGAGCTTCGCATTGCCATCCATGAGTTGCTCGACGAGTCCGGTCGCCTTGTCAACCGAGTCATCGCTGATCTTGAGCAGCTTCATCAAGCCGTCGACCAGCTCCTGCTGCGTAGTGATGCCAGCGAGAATGTCATCATCGCTAGTGAAGGACTTCAGGAACGCCGGTCATCGCAACGGCCGATGCCGCAAATGTGCTTGTGAGAGCCCTTGCGTGCCCGTGAGAGCTCGTTCGAGGGCTCCGCGGCGCGCCGGGACATCTCTGCTGCGGCTGCGGCTTCACGGCGGTACCTCTCTAGTGCTTCCGCGGCCTTGGTCTTTGCTGCCTGGTTATATGTCCACCCTAAACTCCTCCTACCGGTCATGGTGGAACGACTTGACAGAGAAACCAGTTTTGTGGGTGATGAGGAGAGGAACTGTGAAGTAATTTTCGAGTGGGTAGTTTTGATAGCCCGGTGCTAAGTGTGAACACATATTAGTTTGATAGGTGTGAACAGATTTGCAATTATAGTTATTTCATTGTAATCAGCAATGTGACGAGAAACAAGGTCAAAATTTATTGATGGCAGAAGGTCGACCACGTGGTTGCTCGCCGTTGAGGCGGCCGGCGGCGCGCTCCGCCCTGGCGTCCCTGCACGCGCTCTACTCGCCGTTGAGGCAAAGTTACAATGGCAACTGTTAATAATTCTTAATAATTGTCTTACATATTCAGGATAATTTAAAATGCCAAATGCGGCAAGGCCCAGAACACTCACGACCTACATATGGATACAATTATAATAAAATATAAGCTAAAAGGCTGAGCTGACGGCCTTCTGACGATGGTCTTCTCGGACTCCATGATCAGCATAGCACCCTTGCGGCCATTCACTCCGAGTGTCCCGACCCGCCTCCGCCTACGGAGCTGCTGGCACTGGAAGGCTCTTGGGGCTACTGGGCCTCTTCCGGAAGAGCTTGACAGCGTGCAATCGCGCGCATGACAACTCCGCGGAACCTCTTTCCATGTCTTTGGCCTGGTAGCAAATTCCGTCGATCACCTGCATCCTCAAGATATCACGTTGGCGATGTTCTACTTCATTGGGGATGTCAACTCCGCGAAGGATGCGCTCGAGCCAGGCCACCACATCATCGGGATCGAGGTTGACACGGCCGCCACGGGCAATGATGAAGCCGTAGGCTGCCTTTATCTTGACTGAATCACAGAGGTCCTCTGCCCATTCCTTGCGGGGCATCATGCTCTCGATGAGCACTGGTGACGGCGGCTCTTCGGGTGGGTCGTCGATCATGCCACCGAGCAGCTCTGGATCTTTTGCACAGTGGATGGCAAACTGCTCATCACACCTCCTCTGCAATATGTCGATTGTGCTCCCATGGACTGTGACGCCGATATCGTTGCCGATGGGCCATGTTGCCTGCACCGGACGATGAAGCTCTTGCTCCCGACCTGCTCTGGCTCGTTCTCCTTGCCGAAGATGTAACGCAGGTAGGCGTCGTCGTCGAAGCTTTGGTCGTTGCCTGGCATGCTTGGAATAACTAATGGTAGATGGGTGAGGACTAGATCTTAGCAGAGTGTCGCGGCGGTGCGTTGCCACCTGGGTTATATGCAGCAAGCCGTTAGCTGGTGGCGGGAAGCCGGTGAGGGAATAGACGTGGATTTTACAATTCATCCATGTGGAGTGCAGGAAGCATTCGCTGGAGCGCGGGAAGACTAAGTGGAGCACACACACAACACGAATACCATATCCGGTGCCACGAGTTATTTATCACACAAGTGTTAACATAAGGAAACGTATGTGTAACTTACTAATCATCGCACACGAGTACTCGCAGAACCATCATGTGTGATATTCCTAGCCACCGCAAGCAACTAGTTTGCATATTTCAAAGTTTTTTGTACACACAGAATCGCACACGAACTAACTGTATTAACCGTCTGTGTTGTAATTTCTCATCGCAAATAGTTCATACGATTCGGCTGTTTGCCACGTATCGCACACATCTTGTTAAGTTGAACCGTTTCTATTGCGTTCGCTAATCAAAAACAATTCGTCCGAGTGAACCGTATGCCCTATATCACACACACCTTGATCTGGCTAATTGTTTATGTTGCTCTCCCTAATAGCAAACGGTTCATCGCTGCGAACTGTATGCCGTATATCTCGCACACATTGATATGGCTGCCCATTTCTGTTGTTCTGCCTCATCGCAAACAGTTCGAACGGGTTAATTGTGTGGCCTGAATCGCACACGCAACTAAAATTTGAACCGTGTTTGATGCATCCTCCATCGCAAACATTTTGCATCATTTCTGACAGTTTTCATACAGCACCATTTGCGATTATTGCATCACACACAGTTTCTCGAAGGGTCTCTGATCGCAGTGTCGCGTTAGCAGCATCCTGTAGTAGTGATAGTCATCATCATACCACATAACACCACATAAAAATCATCATGTTTCACCACACAAAATGTAAATGACACGGTGCAAATACCTTGCTGTTAGAACCATGCATTTTTGGATGCTTCGGTCAAAATTACTCCAACCCAGACCCACAGCTTGCACAAACACACGCTTCATGCACTAAACAACACTCCTGAAATCCTTGACCACCAAGCAAACCACTAGAGCATGGGGTGCCAGTGTGACCACCACCCTTGCATGCCCATAGATGTGCTCTCCACAAATCTAGAGCATCTCTAGCCACCCCAGCTCGCCCCACCGTCTCCTCTATCTCCATACATGTTACAGTACCGAAGCCCTCTCTAGCACTTCCTTCGCACCGAAGCTCGCTGATACGTCTCCAACGTATCTATATTTGTTTATTGTTGGATGCTATTATAGTATGAATCTAGGATGTTTTATATAAAATTATATGCTATTTTATATCATTTTCTGGGACTAACCTATTAACCTAGTGCCTAGTGCCAGTTGTTGTTTTCTGCTAGTTTCTTGTTTTCCAGGAAATCGGTACCAAAAGGAGTCCAACCGCTACGAAACATTTCGCCGACTTTTTTATCGACAAGAGGGACCTTGGAAGCTTCGGGAGGAGACTAGATGATAAGCAAGGAGACGACAAGGCAATAGGGCACACACATGGGGGTAGGCGCGCCCTGATGCCTTGTGTGCCCCCATGTGGCTCCGTCTGACCTAATTCCACCTCCATAAATTCTCTAAAATCGGGAAACCAACAATGAGCCACCCGAAACACTTTTTCCGCCGCTGCAAGTTCATGTTCTTCCGCGACCCCATCTGGAGTCCTTTTCTGGTACTCTGCGGAAGGGGAATCAATCATGGAGGGCTACTACATCATCCTTGCTTCCTGCCGATGATGTGTGAGTAGTTCACCATAGACCTACGGGTCCATAGTGTCGGTGTTCTGGGAACGGGGTACCCAGACTTGCCTGCCTGTGGCCCGCGGCGTGGCTCAAGGGGTGGCCAAGCACGACCCATCTTCATCAGCACAAGCTCAAGACCCTCGCGAGGGGCCAAGCCTCATGAGACGGACAGGAAGCTTCCTCGTGCACGGCCTCGTCAGCTGGCTCGCGAGGCGGAGAGATCAAGGCGGGGTACCTCACGAGGTGCCCATGACGCAAGCCATGACGACCAAGGGCGCCAAAGTGGGCGCCCGATCAGCAGATGTGCTCATTTCCTCTTTGGTGCAAAGGAGGCAAGCGCAAAGTAGAGTATCAAGCAAAGGCATCCGTTTGATTGCAACAAGACCAAGACCGTCGCAACGGCAGGAAGGAGGTCATCGTGGAGCCCAAGCCGGCGTCACCACCAAAGCCTTTGATAGGCGAGGACCAACTTTAGTCAGGATAAGTGTACTAGATGTTGCCCTTCAAAATGGCCAACTGTTGGCGCCCTTCCCACTCGATATTTGGGAAGAGGCCCAGGGCCTTCGCCTATAAATAGGACTAGCCACACACAGAGCTAAAGGCATCTTGAATCTAGAGAGAGAGAGGGAGCGACTGAACTCCCCCTAGCAGTTCATCGCACCGGCCAAGAACAGACCCTCGCGAGGCTGTTCTTCCTTGTATTGTTCTTCATCAGCCCCTGAGGCAATCTACCACACCACACACTGGAGTAGGGTGTTATACCACAATGGTGGCCCAAACCAGTATAAACCTTGTGTCTCTTGCGTTGTTCCTTTGGTAGTTTAGATCCTAGCAAGGCGACGAGGTGCAGGTAGGTAGGGGGCGAGATTTCCGCGTGCACCCCAGAGTTCAAACCTAGATGGTCTGCCGGAACCCGAAATCCGACACATAGCTAGTAGCTAGATGGCTTCTTCTATCTCGTTGATCTTTAATACAATGTTCTCCTCGATCTTCTTGGACTTCTATTCAATGTAATCTTCTTTTGCGGCGTGTTTATTGGGATCCGATGAATTGTGGGTTTATGATCATATTATTCATGAATATTAATTGAGACTTTTTGGAACTTTATTATGCATGATTGTTGTAGCTTTGTATTTCTCTCTGATCTATCGGTTTGGTTTGGCCAACTAGATTGATTTATCTTGCAATGGGAGAGGTGCTTTGTGATGAGTTCAATCTTGCGGTGCTCTATATCCCAGTGATAGAAACGGACAAGACACATATTTTGTATTGTTGACATTAAGTATAAAACCATGGGGTCGATTTATATTGATTGGGTTTATTTTTTCTACATCATGTCATCTTGCTTAAGGTGTTACTCTGTTTTATACTTAATACTCTAGATGCATGCTGGATAGCGTTCGATGATTGGAGTAATAGTAGTCGATGCAGGCAGGAGTCGGTCTACTTGTCTCGGACGAGATGCCTATATACATGATCATTGCCTTAAATATCATCATAACTATGCACTTTTCTATCAATTGCTCAACAGTAATTTGTTACCCACTGTATGTTATGTGCTCAAGAGAGAAGCCTCTAAGTGAAAACTATGGCCCTCAGGTCTACTTTTATCATATATATATATATATATATATATATATATATATATATAAACACAAAAATACCTTGCTGCAATTTTTTTTGAAATTTATCTTATTTCCTATCACTATGAGATTTGATCCTTGCAAATAATAGTTGAGGGGATTGATAACCCCCTTGTTTGCATTGGGTGCAAGTATTTGCTTTTGTATGTGGAGGTGCTGCTAACGAGGTTATGTGTGGTTCTCCTACTAGATTGATAACCATGGTTCTTAACTAAGGGAAATACTTATCTCTACTGTACTGCTACATCCTCTCCTCTTCGAGGAAATCCCAATGTAGCTCACAAGTAGTAGGAATAATTTATGGCGTCGTTGCTAGGGAGATATCACCAAAACCTATGAAGTACCTTCACAGAAACTATCATCTACTTGCTCTTATTTTTATTTGGCTTTTTTTGCCTTTGCCTCTTGTTTTCTCCTCCACTTCTATTTTTTTACAAAACTACATTTTTTTTGCTTTTTTGCTTGCTTTGTCGCTGTGTCTCAAGAAAACACTAAGCTGTGTGATTTTTCAAATACTAATAATGATGGTTTTATTAGTACTCCAATTGCTCCTCCTGCCACTAGTGCGGAGTCATGTGATATTAATGACGCTTTGCTAAATCTTGTTATAAAAGAACAATTTTCTGGTAGTCCTAATGAAGATGTTGCATCTCATCTTAATACTTTTGTTGAACTATGCCATATGCAAAAAAATGTGTGGATAATGATATTGTCAAATTGACACTATTTTTGTTCTCACTACGAGACCGTGCTACAACTTGGTTTTCATCCTTGCCTCGAAATAGTATTGGTTCTTGGGATAAGTGTAAGGATGCTTTTATTGCCAAGTATTTTTCCTCCAGAAAAATTTATTTCCCTTAGAAATCAAATTATGAATTTAAAGCAACTTGAACATGAACATGTTGCACAATCTTGGGAGAGAATGAAATTAATGATAAGAAATTGCCCCACTCATGGTTAAGTTTATCGATGATTATACAAATTTTCTATGCTGGATTAAACTTTGTTTCTAGAAATCTTCTAGAATCTTCTACAGGTGGAACCTTTATGGAAATCACATTAGGTGAAGCTACAAAAATTCTTGATAATATTATGGCAAATTACTCTCAATGGCATACTGAAAGAGCTCTAACTGGTAAGAAGGTAAATTTTGTTGAAGATATTACTACGTTGAGTGATAAAATGGATGCTCTTATGAAAATGGTTGCTCGTAAGAATGCTCATGTTGATCCTAATGATGTGCCATTATCTACTTACATTGAGCAAAATAATGATTTCATTGATGTGAACTTTGTCTCTCGAAATGATTTCAATAACAATGTCACTGTTGATGGCGTCCTGGACTAGGGGGTGCTAACCACGCCGGTCCCGTCATAGTGGGCCGGGACGAGGATCCCTAGATCAACAACAACTGGGCCAAGACTACCATCCCTCAAGGCGTACTCAAGATGGAACCCTTGGAAGAATTGGCACATACTTCAAGACTTGTTTGTATCTTCGGCATGTTTATCCCTAGATGTAACCGATCTCATGTGAACCCTAGTACCCCAGTCCCTATATAACCCAAGTGATTTAGAGCATCTGGTAGAGAATTAGAGATTCACATATGATCTCGAGGTGGATCATCCTATACTTTGTGTCCTACACAATCAACACAATAAGAGTAGGATGTATAATTTTACCTCTTCGAGGGGGACCGAACCTGGGTAAACATCGCCTCCCTTGTTCCTTCTGTTACCATTTAGCTAATATCACCAGCTGGGAACCCTCTTCCCGAGATCTACCGGATTTAACCCCGACAACGGTCTCGGTCGATTCTGAGTGCCTACACTCCCTCCACTCGACCCAGTCACTCCAGCCGACCTCTGTGATCACCCAACTCCACCCACCCATGCCAACTAAAAAGGGGATCGTTGAAACTCTGAAAGCGGTGACACCCAACGGCACCACCCACCATGGGCGAAGACCCACTCATCTTCGCCATACCCCGGGGTCATGTCTGATACGTCTCCAACGTATCTATAATTTTTGATTGTTCCGTGCTATATTATATTCTGTTTTGGATGTTTAATGGGCTTTATTATACACTTTTATATTGTTTTTGGGACTAACCTATTAACCGGAGGCCCAGCCCAAATTGCTGTTTTTTCTACCTATTTCAGAGTTTCGCAGAAAAAGAATATCAAACGGAGTCCAAACGGAATGAAACCTTCGGCACGTGATTTTCGGAACAAACGTGATCCAGAGGACTTGGAGCCTATGTCAAGAAATCAACCAGGAGAGCACGAGGTAGGGGGCGCCTACCCCCCATGGGCGCGCCCTCCACCCTCGTACTTCTTCCTCCTATATATACCTACGTACCCCCAAACCAACAGAGGCATCCATGAAAACCTAATTCCACCGCCGCAACCTTCTGTACCCGTGAGATCCCATCTTGGGGCCTTTTCCGGCGTCCTGCCGGAGGGGGTATTGATCATGGAGGGATTCTACATCAACACCATAGCCTCTCCGATGATGTGTGAGTAGTTTACCTCAGACCTTCAGGTCCATAGTTATTAGCTAGATGGCTTCTTCTCTCTCTTTGGACCTCAATACAAAGTTCTCCGCGATTCTCGTGGAGATCTATTCGATGTAATCTTCTTTTGCGATGTGTTTGCCGGGACCAATGAATTGTGGGTTTATGATCAAGTTATCTATGAACAATATTTGAATCTCCTCTGAATTCTTTTATGTATGATTGGTTATCTTTGCAAGTCTCTTCGAATTATCAGTTTGGTTTGTCCTACTAGATTGATCTTTCTTGCAATGGGAGAAGTGCTTAGCTTTGGGTTCAATCTTGCGGTGCTCGATCCTAGTGACAGAAAGGGAAACGACACGTATTGTATTGTTGCCATCGAGGATAACAAGATCGGGTTTATATCATATTGCATGAGTTTATCCCTCTACATCATGTCATCTTGCTTAAGGCGTTACTCCGTTCTTATGAACTTAATACTCTAGATGCATAGCGGTCGATGTGTGGAGTAATAGCAGTAGATGCATGCAGGAGTCGGTCTACTTGTCGCGGACGTGATGCCTATATACATGATCATACCTAGATATACTCATAACTATCAGATCTCACTCTCGTAAGTGACTGTGAAGGGATTGACAACCCCTTTATCGCGTTGGTTGCAAGGTTGTTATTTGTTTTGTGTAGGTGCGTGGGACTCGAGCGTAGCCTCCTACTGGATTGATACCTTGGTTCTCAAAACTGAGGGAAATACTTACGCTACTTTGCTGCATCACCCTTTCCTCTTCAAGGGAAAAACCATCACAGTGCTCAAGAGGTAGCAAGAAGGATTTCTGGCGCCGTTGCTGGGGAGTCTATGCAAAAGTCAATATACCAAGTACCCATCACAAACCCTTATCCCTCGCATTACATTATTTGCCATTTGCCTCTCGTTTTTCTCTCCCCCAGTTCAGCCTTGTCGTTTTATTCGCCCTCTCTTTTCTGTTCGCCTCTTTTTCGCTTGCTTCTTGTTTGCTCGTGTATTGGATTGCTTGCTTGTCATGATGGCTCAAGATCACACTAAATTGTGTGACTTTACCAATACCAACAACAATGATTTTCTTAGCACTCCGATCGCTCCTCTTACCGATACTGAATCTTGTGAAATTAATGCTACTTTGTTGAATCTTGTCATGAAAGATCAATTCGCCGGCCTTCCTAGTGAAGATGCCGGTACCCATCTAAATAGCTACGTTGATTTGTGTGATATGCAAAAGAAGAAACATGTGGACAATGATATTGTTAAACTGAAGCTATTTCCTTTTTCGTTTAGAGATCGTGCTAAAGCTTGGTTTTCATCTTTGCCCAAAAATAGTATTGATTCTTGGAATAAGTGCAAAGATGCTTTTATCTCTAAGTATTTTCCTCCCGCTAAAATAATCTCCCTTAGAAATGATATCATGAATTTTAAGCAACTTGATCATGAACATGTTGCACAAGCTTGGGAGAGGATGAAATTAATGATACGTAATTGCCCTACACATGGTTTGAATCTTTGGATGATCATACAAAAAATTTATGCCGGATTGAATTTTGCTTCTAGAAATCTTTTAGATTCGACATGGGAGGCACTTTTATGGAAATCACTTTAGGAGAAGCTACTAAACTCCTAGATAATATTATGGTTAATTATTCTCAGTGGCACAACGAAATATCTACTAATAAAAAAGTGCATGCGATGGAAGAAATTAATGTTTTGAGTGGAAAGATGGATGAACTTATGAAATTATTTGCTACTAAAAGTGTTTCTTCTGATCCTAATGATATGCCTTTGTCTACTTTGATTGATAATAATAATGAATCTATGGATGTGAATTTTGTTGGTCGGAATAACTTTGGTAACAACGCGTATAGAGGAAACTTTAATCCTAGGTCGTATCCTAGTAACTCCTCTAATAATTATGGTAATTCCTACAACAACTCTTATGGAAATTTTAATAATATGCCCTCTGAATTTGAGACTAGTGTTAAGGAGTTTATGAATTATAAAAGAATTTCAATGCTTTGCTTGAATAAAAATTGCTCAAGGTCGATGAATTGGCTAGGAACGTTGATAGAATTTCTCTTGATGTTGATTCTTTGAAACTTAGATCTATTCCACCTAAGCATGATATCAATGAGTCTCTCAAAGCTATGAGAATTTCCATTGATGAGTGCAAAGAAAGAACCGCTAGGATGCGTGCTAAGAAAGATTGCTTTGTGAAAGTGTGTTCTTCTAGTTTCTATGAAAATAAAGATGAAGATATAAAAGTTATTGATGTGTCTCCTATTAAATATTTCTTTTGCAATATGAATCTTGATAATGATGGGGCTGGAGATGAGTCACCTTTACCTAGAAGGCGTCCCAAAAATTCAGAGTTTTTAGATCTTGATGCAAAAATTGGTAAAAGTGGGATTGAAGAAGTCAAAACTTTAGATATTAATGAACCCACTATTTTGAATTTCAAGGAATTTAATTATGATAATTTCTCTTTGATAGATTGTATTTCCTTGTTTCAATCCGTGCTAAATTCTCCTCATGCTTATAGCCAAAATAAAGCTTTTACTGAACATATCGTTGATGCTTTGATGCAATCTTATGAAGAAAAACTTGAGATGGAAGTTTCTATCCCTAGAAAACTTTATGATGAGTGGGAACCTACTATTAAAATTAGAATTAAAGATCATGAATGCTATGCTTTGTGTGATTTGGGTGCTAGTGTTTCCACGATCCCAAAAGCCTTGTGTGATTTGCTAGGATTCCGTGAATTTGATGATTGTTCTTTGAACTTGCACCTTGCGGATTCCACCATTAAAAAACCTATGGGAAGAATTAATGATGTTCTTATTATTGCAAATAGGAACTATGTGCCCGTAGATTTCATCGTTCTTTACATAGATTGCAATCCTTCATGTCCTATTATTCTTGGTAGAACTTTCCTTAGAACGATTGGTGCAATTATCGATATGAAGGAAGGGAATATTAGATCCCAATTTCCATTAAGGAAAGTCATGGAACACTTCCCTAGAAAAAAAATAAAATTACCTTATGAATCTATTATGAGAGCCACTTATGGATTGCCTACCAAAGATGGCAATGCCTAGATCTATCCTTGCTTTTATGCCTAGCTAGAGGCATTAAATGATAGCGCTTGTTGGGAGGCAACCCAATTTTATTTTTATTTTTTGCTTTTTGCTTCTTTTTAGGAATAAATATTTGATCTAGCCTCTGGTTAGATTTTTTTTATGTTTTAATTAGTGTTTGCGCCAAGTTAAACCTATAGGATCTTCTTGGATGATAGTTATTTGATTTTGCTGAAAATTCCAGAAACTTTCTATTCACGAAAACAATTGTTAAAAATCATCAGAACGTGATAAAATATTGATTCCAATTGCAGCAGATCATTAAACAATTTTTATAGGTCGTACTAGTTTGGTAGAATTTTTGGAGTTCCAGAAGTTTGCGTTAGTTACAGATTACAACAGACTGTTCTGTTTTTCATGTGTTGTTTGCTTATTTTGATGAATCTATGGCTAGTAAAATAGTTTATAAACCATAGAGAAGTTGGAATACAGTAGGTTTAACACCAATATAAATAAAGAATGAGTTCATTATAGTACCTTGAAGTAGTGTTTTGTTTTCTTTCGCTAACGGAGCTCGCGAGAATTTCTGTTAAGTTTTGTGTTGTGAAGTTTTCAAGTTTTGGGTAAAGATTTGATGAAGTACGGAACAAGGAGTGGCAAGAGCCTAAGCTTGGAGATGCCCATGGAACCCCAAGATAATCTAAGGACAGCAAAAAGCCAAAGCTTGGGGATGCCCCGGAAGGCATCCCCTCTTTCGTCCTCATCCATCGGTAAATTTACTTGGAGCTATATTTTTATTCACCACATGATATGTGTTTTGTTTGGAGCGTCTTGTATGATTTGAGTCTTTATTTGTTAGTTTGCCACAATCATCCTTGATGTACACACCTTTTGAGAGAGACACACTTGATTCAGAATTTGTTAGAATACTCTATGTGCTTCACTTATATCTTTTGAGCTATATAGTTTTGCTCTAGTGCTTCACTTATATCTTTTAGAGCACGGTGGTGGATTTGTTTTATAGAGACTATTGTTCTCTCGTGCTTCACTTATATTATTTTGAGAGTTCTACAAAAACAGCATGGTAATTTGCTTTAAGTATGATAGGCATCCAAGATTAATACAAATTTTCTTATGAGTGTGTTGAATACTATGAGAAGTTTGATGCTTGATAATTGTTTTTGAGATTTGAAGATGGTAATATTAGAGTCATGCTAGTTGAGTAGTTGTGAATTTGAGAGATACTTGTGTTAAAGTTTGTGATTCCCGTAGCATGCACGTATGGTGAACCGTTATGTGATGAAGTCGGAGCATGATTTATTTATTGATTATCTTCCTTATGAGTGGCGGTCGGGGAATGGCGATGGTCTTTTCCTACCAATCTATCCCCCTAGGAGCATGCGTGTAATACTTTGTTTCGATAACTAATAGATTTTTGCAACAAGTATATGAGTTCTTTATGACTAATGTTGAGTCCATGGACTATACACACTTTCATCCTTCCACCATTGTAGCCTCTCTAATACCGCGCACTTTTCGCCGGTAGCATAAACCCACCATATGCCTTCCTCAAAACAGCCACCATACCTATGAGTGTGTTGAATACTATGAGAAGTTTGATGCTTGATAATTGTTTTTGAGATTTGAAGATGGTAATATTAGATTCATGCTAGTTGAGTAGTTGTGAATTTGAGAGATACTTGTGTTAAAGTTTGTGATTCCCGTAGCATGCACGTATGGTGAACCGTTATGTGATGAAGTCGGAGCATGATTTATTTATTGATTGTCTTCCTTATGAGTGGCGGTCGGGGACGAGCGATGGTCTTTTCCTACCAATCTATCCCCCTAGGAGCATGCGTGTAATACTTTGTTTCGATAACTAATAGATTTTTGCAACAAGTATATGAGTTCTTTATGACTAATGTTGAGTCCATGGACTATACACACTTTCATCCTTCCACCATTGTAGCCTCTCTAATACCGCGCACTTTTCGCCGGTATCATAAACCCACCATATGCCTTCCTCAAAACAGCCACCATACCTACCTATCATGGCATTTCCATAGCCATTCCGAGATATATTGCCATGCAACTTACCACCGTTCCGTTTGCTATGACACGCTTCGTCATTGTCATATTGCTTTGCATGATCATGTAATTGACATCGTATTTGTGGCAAAGCCACCGTTCATAATTCTTTCAGACATGTCACTCTTGATTCATTGCATATCCCGGTACCCCGCCAGAGGCATCCACATAGAGTCATATTTTGTTCCAAGTATTGAGTTGTAATCCTTGAGTTGTAAGTAAATAAAGGTGTGATGATCATCATTATTAGAGCATTGTCCCAAGTGAGGAAAGGATGATGGAGACTATGATTCCCCCATAAGTCGGGATGAGACTCCAGACGAAAAAAAGAGGCCATAAAAAGGAGAAAAGGCCCAAATAAAAAAATGAGAGAAAAAGAGAGAAGGGACAATGCTACTATCCTTTTACCACACTTGTCCTTCAAAGTAGCACCATGATCTTCATGATAGAGAGTCTCTTATGTTGTCACTTTCATATACTAGTGGGAATTTTACATTATAGAACTTGGCTTGTATATTACAATGATGGGCTTCCTCAAAATGCCCTAGGTCTTCGTGAGCAAGCGAGTTGGATGCACACCCACTTGGTTTCTTTTGTTGAGCTTTCATACACGTATAGCTCCAGTGCATCCGTTGCATGGCAATCCCTACGCACTGACATTGCTATCTATTAATTGATGGGCATCTCCATAGCCCGTCGATACGCCTAGTTGATGTGAGACTATATTCTCCCTTTTTGTCTTCTCCACAACCACCATTCTATTCCACATATAGTGTTATGTCCATGGCTCACGCTCATGTATTGCGTGAAGATTGAAAAAGTTTGAGAACATCAAAAGTATGAAACAATTGCTTGGCTTGTCATCGGGTTGTGCATGATTAAATACTTTGTGTGATGAAGATAGAGCATAGCCAGACTATATGATTTTGTAGGGATAACTTTCTTTGGCCATGTTATTTTGAGAAGACATAATTTCTTAGTTAGTATGCTTGAAGTATTATTATTTTTATGTCAATACTAAACTTTTATCCTGAATCTTTCGGATCTGAACATTCATACCACAATTAAGAGAATTACATTGAAAATTATGCCACGTAGCATTCCACATCAAAAATTCTGTTTTTATCATTTACCTACTCGAGGACGAGCAGGAATTAAGCTTGGGGATGCTTGATACGTCTCCAACGTATCTATAATTTTTTGTTGTTCCATGCTATATTATATTCTGTTTTGGATGTTTAATGGGATTTATTATACACTTTTATATTATTTTTGGGACTAACCTAGTAACCATGTGCCCAAATTAAATTGCTGTTTTTTGCCTATTTGAGTTTCGCAGAAAAAGAATATCAAACGGAGTCCAAATGGAATGAAACCTTCGGGAACGTGATTTTCGGAACAAACGTGATCCAGAGGACTTGGAGTCTACGTAAGAAATCAACCAGGAGAGCACGAGGCAGGGGACGCGCCTATCCCCCCTGGGCGTGCCCTCCACCCTCGTACTTCCTCCTCCTATATATACCTACGTACCCCCAAACCAACAGAGGCATCCACGAAAACCTTATTCCACCGCCGCAACCTTCTGTACCCGTGAGATCCCATCTTGGGGCCTTTTCCGGCGCTTCGCCGGAGGGGGCATTGGTCATGGAGGGCTTCTACATCAACACCATAGCCTCTCCGATGATGTGTGAGTAGTTTACCTCAGACCTTCGGGTCCATAGTTATTAGCTAGATGGGTTCTTCTCTCTCTTTGGATCTCAATACAAAGTTCTCCACGATTCTCGTGGTGATCTATTCGATGTAATCTTCTTCTGCGTTGTGTTTGTCGGGCCTGATGAAATGTGGGTTTATGATCAAGTTTATCTATGAACAATATTAGAATCTCCTCTGAATTATTTTATGTATGATTGGTTATCTTTGCAAGTCTCTTCGAATTATCAGTTTGGTTTGGCCTACTAGATTGATCTTTCTTGCAATGGGAGAAGTGCTTAGCTTTGGGTTCAATCTTGCGGTGCTCGATCCCAGTTATAGAAAGGGAAACGACATGTATTGTATTGTTGGCATCGAGGATAACAAGATGGGGTTTATATCACATTGCATGATTTTATCCCTCTACATCATGTCATCTTGCTTAAAGCGTTACTCCGTTCTTATGAACTTAATACCCTAGATGCATCTTTGGATAGCGGTCGATGTGTGGAGTAATAGTAGTAGACGCAGTGTGAGTCGGTCTACTTATCGCGGACGTGATGCCTATATACATGATCATACCTAGATATTCTCATAACTATGCTCAATTCTATCAATTGCTCGACAGTAATCTGTTCACCCACCGTAATACTTATGCTCTTGAGAGAAGCCACTTGTGAAAACTATGGCCCCCGGGTCTATTTTCCATCATATTAATCTTCAAAACACTTAGCTATTTTCATTGCCTTTTATTTTACTTTGCATCTTTATTTCTCTTTACCATAAAAATACCAAAAATATTATCTTATCATATCTATCAGATCTCACTCTCGTAAGTGACCGTGAAGGGATTGACAACCCCTTTATCGCGTTGGTTGCGAGGTTCTTATTTGTTTTGTGTAGGTGTGTGGGACTCGAGCGTAGCATCCTACTGGATTGATACCTTGGTTCTCAAAACTAAGGGAAATACTTATGCTACTTTGCTGCATCACCCTTTCCTCTTCAAGGGAAAAACCAACGCAGTGCTCAAGAGGTAGCAATGTCATAGCTCGATAGATGCGTGACACCACCCTAAGTAGTTCCATAGGTCGGGCATCACTGGAGATGCCCTGCAACGCCTGCAATCACTGCCCGAAGGCTGTCCACTATTGCGCTTAGAGGAAGGACAAAAACCCGACAAGTGAGCTTCACCTATCGACGAGAAGAGAAGATAGAAGGCCGCAGACCTCCTATAATCTGCACGGCGAAGAGAGAGGAACCACCGACAACTGGGCCTGCGATCTAAGTGGAAACGGCTTCAGCCAAAGCCGCTTCCCCGAGGAGAAGACGAGTTTTAAAGACTACCCCCTCGACGTCACCCTCCCCCCGATGATGTTGGGCTCGGCCTAGTGAACAATAAAAGGAAAGAGAATTGGGCCCATGTCGTCCGAGTGCTTTGCTTTATTATTTTTCCACCAGAATTTCACATAGGGGCCTGTAATTAATTTTTTTTCTTACAGTTTAGTCCTTCCACTTCCACCCTCATATCTTTTCACTCACAACTCTGATTTTGACAGTTCTAACGCCACCGTTCTCCACTCGCCGTACACTTTCCAACAAGACCACTCCCACCATATTTGCACACACTCAAAATACCATTTTACCCTTGGCCCTTTTCGCCCCCCCAGAGCACCGGATCTTTCCACAAGCTATCGGGATCCTCCTGTTAGACCCCCGGGTATCGAAGAAAGTCGTTTCTTCTGATGTAGACCCTGAGTTTTTCACTCTTTGCTATTCTTGCATGTTATTTTATTTTTGTGTCGGTTTCTGTTGGCAGGTTCTCTTGGCTGGTTTACTTACATTATTTACTTGGGTTGTATTGTGAGTTGTTATTATTGTTGCACTTTGACTTGTTTGTAGGAGTATTACTAGAGTAGGTTGTTCTAATTTATTGTTGTTGCTTGTTTACTTTATTGTGCATGACCAATGTTGCAGTTATAGTAATAAACTAAAATTATATTTAACAACCTCCTCCATGCTAGGAAAGTCATTGTGCCACCGAACCAGACTCACTATGCAACCACATTTGCCTTTGTGGCAAGGACCAGCTTAATTTATAGTTGTGTCTCTTGTGTGTGTCGCCAAAGAGGGGTGGCTCGATGGTTAGTATTCCCATTGGGGTTTTGTTGTCCAATCATGAGAGTCTGGGTTAATTCCCGGGTGGGAAGGGTTCTGCCACGGGGTGGCAGGGACCCAGATCCTCTCTCCCAGGGCTAGCCCATGGGAGGCTAGAGGCACGGTAAGAGGGCCATGTTGTAAGCAGGATTTGTTGGATTGTTAGTGCATGGTGTGGGTAAAGTGTACAACCTCTGTGGAGTGTTTAAAATCTATTCGAATAGTCGTGTCCTCGGTATTGGACACAGTTCGTGGGAAGTCACATAATGTTTTATTGATTTAGTGTACAAAACATTAAGATTGTCAATGGGTGAAAGTTAAGACATTGGTTTAAGTAGCCCCTGAGTATCGCGGATGCCACGAGTTGGAAAGGCTTTGAGAAAGACGGTCGAAAGATCGCAGGGGAAGTGATTTGTAATGGTTGTTGTTTATGTTGTTCTGCTTATTGTTGTTGCCATGTTATTATTTCAGTTGTTTACTTCGTGGTAGCATTTACCACACTCGATGCAAAGACTTTAACATAGAAATGATCGGATTTTGGGAGTAAGACTTTAAGCTAGCGAGTCGAATATTAAATATGCTTGGTAAGAGGTAATCATAGTAATAATAAAACCGGAAGTGAGGAATGACCTGAACATTAGTGATCACCCTCTATGGAAAGACTATAGTCTATTAGTGATCACTTTAAAGTTGGTAATTGGAGCATGGAAGGATCACACTTGGTGGACAGACAATGCTTTAGTAAGTGATCATTAGGGACAGACATGAGCTTAAACGTACACTACAAAAAAAAGACACTTCCATGATGATACGTGTTTGTCACAGTAGGTCACGTTTTCTGTCATGCATGTACATCCATGACAAATTTATGACAGAATCAAGGTAGTCATACCTGTGCTGTCGTAGAAGTGTTCCATGACATTACTAAAATTATCATCACGGAAGTGTCCACTTCCGTGACGATAAATCACGCGTCATGGAAGTGCTTTCATCAAGGGTGACCGACACATGGCATCCACCGTAATGGAATGCCATTAAGCTATCGGGTCCGGTTTTGGATCCGATAACCCGCTAACAGCCCGGACCAATGAGGATTTTCCATGTGTAAAATTCTCATTGGCCGGAGGAAACACATGTTGGCTCACCGTTGGGACAGATGTCATCCATTCATTGGACAGGAGGCGCCTATGATACGTCGACACGTGGAACGGCCCAACAAAGGCCCATTCCGGTGAAAAGGCCAGCCCGTTTGACTTGGTCAAAAGGTAACAGGCCGGCCCGTGGAAAGCCTGTTAACGGCTTGTTCGTATATAGCCCATTTACGGCCCGCTAACTCACGGCCCGTTACGGCATATCCGAATTAAGCCCAGTAGCTTCATCTGGGCCTTCCAATATGATTCCAGCCCGTTGTAACTTCTGGCCCATGTATGGCCCATGATGTCTTCGGCCCATACCAGGCCATTTGTAACTCTTGGCCCATTAATGGCCCGTGGTGAATCTGGCCCGCAATGAACAGTGTACCCCTTTATACCCATTAACGCCCCATTATTCCATTGGGCCGTTTCCAACCCATGTTACCTTTCGGCCTTCTCAGGGCCCATTTATTCTTGGGCTCATTTCCAGCATTCGGTTACTTACGGCCCGTCATTAGCCTTTTCTGCCTATGGGCCAAATTCAGCCCGCGGTTACAATCGGCCCGCTTGCGGCCCGTTACTCCGTTGGGCATTTTTCATAACGTCATCAAATACGGCTGATTAATGATGACATGTTATTGTCGGCCCATGAATGAGCGATTCCAAATCTAGCCCATTTACGGCCCATAATGCGGTCTGTTATTGGCCCATGTTTGGCCTATCGATCATACGGCACGTAGAAGGCCCATTGATGCTATGGCCCGTAGAAGGCTCACTGATGCTATGGCCCGTAGTAGGCCCATTCTTTCTATGGCCCTAAGACGGACCATTGTTTCTACGGCCCGTAGGAGGCCCATGGTAACTACAGTAAATATGTAGCCCATGGTTATTGTGGCCTAGTTTCAAAACATAGGTTATTGCGGCCACTAGAAAACCGCGGAAAAAGAACAGCACTGACTACAAGCAAACAAATAAACAAGACAACAAGGAAATAAATAAGCAAGCAACTTACGCTAGGCTATCACGGCTATTACACATATTACATCCACTGGGCAACAAAGTTCGCCACCAGTGCAAATATGGGAACAAAGCAGCATATCATATACACTGGTTGTCAAAGTTGGCGACTAGTGCAAATAAACGCCGCAGCAAAACAAGTCCAGAACTGAAACCACTTCAGAAGAGCTCAAGAAACAATATCCTGGGTACCCATAATGCTGGCAAGATGCTTAGCAAGCTTATTAACTTTCTCTTGTTTGGCGCTTAAATCCTCAAGCGCTTCTTTGTTGCACTGAAAGTATGCATCTGAATTCTGCATGGACTTCCTCGGTCCTTGACTTCTGTCGTCAGACACATCTGATCGATGTCTTTCAACTTGAAGTTGAGACTCAAGAAGACGAACTGATTCAGGCAGCGAGTTTGAAGAGCTTGTGCCAGTAGTAGTGGCCAGTAACTCGAACACTACATCAAGACAGGACTTTTGGGTTCTCTCACTGTCGTCAAGGTAGTTTTTATCAGCTTTCTTGGAGACCAACAGGGATGTCTCACTATCTTGAACTTTATCTGCATTACTTCCTTTACCATTGCATAACGGGGTACTGTTCTCCAATACTTTGTCCGCATTCTAAAAGAGAAACAAGCATACACATCACAGGTTTACCATGTTGTATATGAAACTCATTTTGGTAAATCAGTTCAGTAGTAAAGTGCACAGGATAGCAGCATGAAACAAACATATATCTATGTACCATGGTCACTTTATGGTCTATATCATTCTAGTTTTTGTTGCCAAATCAAGATAGAGATACAGTTAAAATAATATTTGTTCAAGACAAAGAAGAATAGACAGAATATGAGTGTGGGAAACTATAGAGCAATAACAACACTTGTAATGTGCATGACATGAGAACATAACTATTTATTCAATTGAAACTAAAATCAACATAGGGCAAGTTACAACAGCAAACCAGTTAAAGAAACAGGTTTAAACATACCTGTTGCGCCATTGGAGTTTCAATTCCATCCTTCAAATTTGAAAATAGTTGGTCTGAGTAAATACAGTGATGCAAGAGCAAAGGAGTATGAACCATAGCTACAAACCCTGACCTGAGAACAATTCTTCTTCTCCTTTAAGCGTTGAGTTGGGATTCTGAGTGGTGGTCCTCGTGCTTTGGGCACTGCAGTTCCCTTACTAAATGCTCGTGTTTGGGTGCTCTATGGTGGAGACGGTCTTTGTGTCAACTGGGCCCAGGTTACTATCTGCTGGGGTTGGGGTTAGAAGGGGTGTAGCTGGTTCTCTGTCCAACTGGGTAGGGGTACAGTCTGCGAGAGCCTGGGTTATGTGTGGTGGGGCTGGTTCTTGGGCAAGTACAACCATGGTTCTATCTGCATCAACTGGTAGCACTATCTTTTTTGAAGACCGTGTTGTTACTCCCTTAGATACTGCCATCACCCTCTCCAATTCAAATGGCGTATAAACAAGAAAAGTAATTGAATGTACAGACATTGTATGATAGACAGGTGCAATGGATAGTGGGGAATAAAAGAGCGCATGAAATAATTCACATTTATGTTGTCTAACCAAACAGGATAGCATGACACAATTTCACATACATGATGGCTAACAAAACAGGATAGCATGACAAAATTTCACATTATGATGGCTAACTAAAAAAGATGGAAAGACATAGTTCAAAATATGATGACTATGTAAACAGGATGACATGATATAACTATATAATGTGTTTATTAAATAGGTTGGCATGCCATAATTCACATACATGCTGCCTATGGAAACATGATAGCATGATATAATTCCCAGATAGAATGACATAATTCAAAATTTGATGACTGTAAGCACTAAACAGGATGAGATGATATAACTATATGATGTCTTTATTAAATGGGTTGCCATGCCATAATTCAGATAGATGCTGTGTAAGTAAACATGATGGCATGATATAATTCAAATATATGATTTATATAGTAAGCAAGTAAACAGATGGCAATCCATATATGATGTAAAAACTAAGCAATGCAAGACAACATGCATGACATGGGTAATACAACCCTGCCAAGTTTGAGCATAGACCTCAGGGGGGAAATAGGACTGTTCATCAGTCTCTGAATCCTCCTCTGAGGAGCTATCTGTATCCAGCAAGATGTCTACTTCAGCAGGTAGCATTGTCTGCTCTGAATACCTTGTTTTCACTCCAGATACTTCCATCACCACTTCAAATGGCTGATGCATAGGAAGAGTAGTTGAACATACAAACGTTGTCGACAAATGGAACACGTAATACAAAAAAATGATAGCATGATATAATTCACATACATGATGATTGGCTCAACAGCATGGCATTGCATAATTCACATGTATAATGCCTTTGCAACAAGATAGCATTGCATAATTCACATATATAATGTCTTGCAACAAGATGGCAATGCATAATTCACATATATGGTAATTAGACACTAAAAAAGTGGCATTCACACAAAGCATGTCTAAACTAATCAAATGACATAGCAATGCAAGACACCATACATACGATATGAGCAACATAACCCGCCAAGTTAGAGCATACACCTCGGGGGAATATGACTGGTCATCTATCTACGAATCCTCCTGCGAGGAGCTATCCGTAACCAGCGAGATATGCGCTTTGTCGAGATAGCATAGTGCGCTCACGAAGACCTTGTTTTCACTCCAGAATTTTCCATCACCGTATCAAATGGCTGATGCACACGAAGAGTAGTTGAATGTACTAACATTGTTGACAAATGTAATACGCAACGAAAAAAAGGATGGCCTGATATAATTCACATATAAGATGACTGGCTAAGCATGATGGCATTGCAAAATTCATATATATGATGCCTGGCTAAACAAGATGGCGTTGCATAATTCACATAAATGATGAATAAACTAAACAGATGGCATTCACACAAATCATGTCTAAACTAAGCAGTTGACATATTTGATGTATAAAGTAAGCAATGCAAGGCACCATATGCATGATATAACCAACATCAGCATGCCAAGTTAGAGCGAAGACCTCAGGGGGTAAATAGGAGTGGTCTTCTCATACGAATCCCCTCGAGCAGATATCTTCCTCTCGATTACAATCTGAAATGGGTGGAGGGGGGCTGCCTTTGCGCCTACCGTGGAGCGACGTCTGCATGAAATTTTATTGCCACACAAGGCTCGTCTCTTTTGCTCTACATGTTCGGTTCCATTGTGTACAATAACTGACATGCATAGGAATAAAACATAGTGAGATTATGCAAGGAGTGCATGCAGAAATCTAGAGTGATGGTAGCAACTTTGTGGATAGACGCATAAAACCAATGATAGCGAGGCAAATAATGGCTTGATTAAAAAATATAGATAATGACTTCTTTATTGTTTGTTTCCCACCCAACATGAAACTCATAGTAGACACCAGAGATTAACCAGATAGTAGATAGATACTATTGATTGCGGCCCCGATATGTACCCCACAACCATTTAAAAACTCAAGTTTGACCATTAGTTTGGAGCTGAGTCTAATCGGTGAACAGGACGGTAAAGTAGCATGTAATATTAAGCGATGCATAACGTAAGCAGACTCGAAAGAGTGCGGCCTCTCTTGCGAATCCGTGTAGTTCTCGAGGTCATCTGCTCGGTTGATGATGGTAACGCAGTTGTCATGGTTGCCGGCAAAAGACAGTCTGGAGGCCGGATCAGTGCTGTGCTAGACCCTTCTGTCATTGAAGCAGCTGAGCTTGGGTGGACGATGGCGTAGCCGGAGCGGAAAAAAACACACAAGGTTTTCTTTGACAACTATCTGTAAGAGAAGTAATTTTGTAAGGGCTCGTTTGAATTGGAGGATTCTAACAATCCAGGGATAGGAAATACACAGCAATAGGATAGGAATGCATGTGCAAAATAGAGAATTTAAAAACAGAGGATTTATGCCAATTTGGGTGTTTGGTTCACAAGAATTGGAAGATCACAGGATGCAAAGAAGCATGGTGAGATTAAGTCAAACCACAAGAAAATGTATAGTTATAATGCTATTATGCTACTATCTCTTAGTCTTGTACTTCATGAATAGGAATTTGAAAAGGAGGACAAGTGGAAATTAAAATCCGTACGGTTTTCTTTCAAGGAGACACTAAAGGAACAAATCCTACAGTTTTCCTTTGCTCCATTCCTTTGAACCAAATGCATGAATAGTAGTACCATAGGAAACTTTCCAATTCCTATGTTTTCCTTCACTTTTCCTTTCAAGCACTGGCGATTCTAGTAGGCAGGCTTGACCAAGGAAAATCTACAGTCAAAAAATGTTTTTGTGCTACTTGCCTACTTCTACTACTTTGGACCCAGGCCACTGCCGTACTAGCTCAACTCCCAGGCCCATCGACAAATGCACAGCTCAAACACGCAGAGATAAATAATGATGGCATTGAAGAGAGTCCATCACGGATAGCTAAGTTGATTGGTACCTCACGGCTTGTCATATAGTAAGAGAAACTAATCGTATTTCACGTTACTGCGTGTGCTCAGTGGACAATATATATAACATGTAGAGTAAAAAAGAGATGCGACAAGTGTACAACCTCTTTGGCGAAGGCATGTCGGTATCAGTGTGATTGGGCTGGTCGGTGAGGATGATCCGGCTGACTTGGCTGTCGGAGGAGGGGAAGAAGATCTTAGGCATCTTGAGATGGAGCACGGGGTACTGCTCCGCTGTGATGGAGGGTTTCGTCGTTGGAGCATCTCCAGTGAGTTGTACGACACCGAGGCTGAAGCAGGAAAGGAGAGACAACGTTAAGCTAAGTGGAATTCTAATAGCATCTCCAATAGATGACGTAAAATACATAACCACAAAGTGCTAGATGTAAAATACATCAGCCGCTCATCTCTGAACTTAACTGTCGAAACTGAACTTAACTGTCAAAACTGAATTTTGCTGTCGAAACTGAATTTTACTGTCAAAACTGAATTTTACTGTCAAAACTGAACGCACTAGCTAGTAGCAGAAAAGCAATAGCAGCAACAGCGCATGCGAGAGCCGGTCGACTGAATTTTCCATCTCTGGTCAGTCGATTTTCCAGCCGTTGGATATGAAATCAAGGGCCTGCAGTTCAACTTCAACCTCCACCCCCTGAGCCGCCAGCCACCACCGACCAAACCGCCGCCCTCCGCCGCCCGCGGCCGACGCTGCGCCGCCTCGCCCGCCCCCAAACCACTCTCCCTCGCCGATCCGCCGCCACCCCGGCCATCCCTCTAGGCCCTCCTGTGCCGAGCTTTTTTCTCCAGCGTTCCCCACGCCATCGCCCCACCACCGCCGGTGACCACCGCCCCCACCCTGAACCCTAAGATAGATAGTGGGGTACCTCTCCGGCGACCCCCCTCCCCGCTGCAGCTGGTTCTTCCTTAACTCCGGCGAGCCCCCCCCCCCACCCACCCCCTAAAAATCGACTGACCCAAAAGTCGATTCAGTCGACTGAAGTGTACCTAAATCGGAGCAGCATCGCAAGCAAGAGCAAGAGCACGTTCAGCAGCGCGAGAAAGAGCAATAGCAAGAGCAGACCAAGTAGGGGACCGAGAGCATGAGCAGAGCAGCAGCGCGAGCAAGAGCTAAAGCAGCAGCAGCTCCTGCTGATGTGGACGTCGCCGCCGAGGGAGCAACGCCATGGGGGAAGTGGCTGGCGACGCCGTGTCGGTGGAAACGACACCTATGGGATCACAAGGACCCCTACTACGGTTGCGGGGCACGGGGTTGAGAGAAGAGCAGATCTGACAAAGAGTACACGGTTCATTTATCCAGGTTCGGGCCGCGAGGATGCGTAAAACCCTAGTCCTGCTTTGGTGGATGTATTCGGAGTTCTTGAGCTAGCTACGGGGTGTAACGAGCTCCAAAAAATCCGAATCCCCCTCTCGTGCGCCATGGGCCTCCTTTTATAGGTGAAAGGGGCAGCCACGGTGGCACACAAGAGGTAGAAAGTGCTACAACATTGTGAGCGTATCGCTGTTGTTACAGGACAAAGCGCATTTAATGTGAGGCTTAGGTGTCCCTTCACTTTATCGGGGACGGGAGCGAGGCCCGTCCCATCCGTCGCCGCTCCTCCTTGCCCGACACGCGCATACAGCCAGCGATGCATGCGGTGCCATGTAGGTAGGCGAGCAACCGAGGTGGCGCGGTGGTGGAGCCTCGGGAAGGTTTGCATGTTGTCACGCAGGTGCTCGCCCGGTGGTTGGGTCGGCTGCATGCATCTTGACGGCGAAGACTTGGCTGGTGCAGGCTTGGTAGTGGCCCTGCCGGTGCGCCTGGCGGGGGCCTTGCCGGGTGGCCCGGCAAGGGTCTTGCCATGGCGCGTAGGCGTCCCCGTCAAGGATCTTGCCGGGGAACTTGTGGATTTCTTCAGTGAGGATGATTGCCTTCCTATCCTCACTTGATCTTGATTATTCTTTGTCTTCACAAAGATCTGCATGCCACCACGGAAGTGCCTCCCGAGCCTTGTCCCAATGCGTCTGTTGAGCGTTGCTGGGCTCAAGGGTGGCTCGCTCGGCTGGCGTGGGCGAGCTGCCCCGGCAAGGGTCTTGCCAGGGCCGCTGAGGCTGCCCCGGCAAGGGTCCTTGCCGGGAAAACCTACTTCGCCCATCCGATCCTTGTGGCCTTGGTCCTTGTTGTTGCTTTGATTATCTTGGGCTTTGGTCTTACCTCGGCTCACCTCCCTTTCTCTGCTCGTTGCAACCGTGGGCGCGGCTCTGACTGCCCATGCACAGGTATATGGGTACAAAAAGTGCACCCCTCTTTTTGTACACCGACACGCCGCCATGGATGGAGTCGCGCCGTGTCGGCTCGGGACCGAGCGCCGGCAGCACTGTGAGATCGAATCAAGAAGAAAATGTGGCGATTAGTGTACAACCTCTTTGGTGGCACCAATTAGGCCTCAGCTTCATCCGAGGAAACGGTGATGATGATGCTCTTCCGGTGGTGCAGGTGAAGACAGTGGTGTGGGAATGGATGTGGCGCGAAAGACAAGGGGAAGGTCAGGGCAGCACCTTGGAGGTGGAGGACGGGGTGGCTGAACCGGCGGGACGACGAGATCGACCACGGATCCTCATCTGATACAGTGGATGAGGGATGTCGAGGTGTTGCTGTGGACGACATCGTCGAGTAAGAGGCTTCGGCTGGGTGGTGGGCGGAGGAGGGTGTGGGGCTTCGCGGGTTTTCGCGGCCTCGGTGTACGAATGGGTGAGCTGATGGGATGGGAGTGGGGAACCATGGCTTAGGGACGCGCATGTCCGAAATGTGGGGTAAGTTATGAAATTACCCCCACCGATTTAAGCTAGGCGATTCTTTTGGTTCAAGGGTATCACGGGCATTTCACGTGTCGAGATTTCACAGGAGGTGGGAGTTTTCGCGTGCGTTGTAATTTTGGAATAGGAAGGCGCGGGTTGAGATGGAGGGAGTTGTCGGAGCACAACGAAACAAAGATATATCTTAAATATTTTGGGGTAACAAGGTGCGGGTTGAAATTTCCGGACAAGCCCAACGTGTACTGTACCAAATCAATTCGCACTTCCGTCGAGGAAAAAACAAAAAGAAATCGATTCGCAGCACACAAGAGAGTCTAGTCCCATGTACTGTACCAAATCAATTTGCACTACAAATGTCATTCAAACCTTTGAATTCATGTTGTGTTTAATTAAAATATTTCGCTACGTGTATAATGCATGAACGTTTTAGTGCATTCCAAACGTATATACTACCGCTTCAATACGAACTAAATTTGAATTCATTTTTGTATTTGAATAAGATCTACAATGATGATTGTTGTGAAGTCAAATCATTTGAATTCGTTTCGATATTTTAATAAGATCTACAATCATCATTATTGTCAAGTTAAACCATCGTTTGTGTATTATCTTCACAACACACCACATGATTACTCTCGAGTTAGATATGAACTATGTGTACTATATGAACTCGAACTCGATTTTTTGAATCCACTTTATGTTGATTTCAAATCACAGTACATTTCAAGCTCTAGCTAGATCTTCATAATCTAAACCATGTCTCATACGTATAATGTGTTTATCACATAATGTATGGTGCCCCGCCCCCTACGCCTACAATTATTAAAATGTGAGTTGCAAACACCACACATTACCACAAATTCAAATAAAATGTGAGATTGTTCGATATATAGTATTGTTTAGATTGTTCGATATTTAGTTGTAAGCTGCAAACACCACACATTATCACAAATTTAAATAAAATGTGAGATTGTTTGATATATAGTATGGTTTAGATTGTTTGACATTTAGCTGTGAGTTGCAAACGCCATGCATTATCACATTATGGTATAACATGTGCAAAACCACAAAGACGCGTATCACCGCTTATATTCATGCATGCATATGTTTATAACACTATGGTCTCCTATTCAAATATATGAATCCACTTTCATATCAAATTATGATCTTTGTTAGTCTCTTACACCCACACAATCCTCTAACCTTTGTAGCTAGCACTAACTTTCTCTCGTGCATGCACATGCCCTCCTCGCCCTCCCCCTCCCTCGGCATTCTATCCATCGCGCACATTCATTTTTTTTCTTTAGGTCGTTCTCCCACAGTCTCCACAACTCCTTTCCGACACACACCGATCGATAAACCTCTCCAGCGTCTGCCTACAACATACATACACACGCACCTTCCATCTCCTCCTTTCTGTGTCCATGCCTCGTGTCTCTCATACGGTCCCACACACGTGTAAACTCTCGCCCCTCTTTTCACCGATCTCACAACCGCACACTCCTCCCCCTATCTAGATAGTAGCTCGGCCTCTCGCACCACCTCCTAGCTCCATTCTCTCTGTCTATCCGTCTCGCTGGGCCTTATTTTCCTCTAACAAATGGATGTACACCGACCGATCTCCCGCTATACATATAGCTAGCTAGGTCCTTAATTATAACTCGTTTTTCCCCACGCGTCGATCGATCTACCTCATTAGTTATGTCTCTCCCTTCCTCCGACAAACAACAATTGATCTACCTATCTAGTTAGGTCTGCTTAGCAAACACATGGTTCCCCTTCATCATCCATGCATGCGTCCCGACAGATCTATCACGCATAGGCACACATAGAAACACGTCCCCACTCTTATTGATAATATTGCAGTTCTACCCTCACTTTGTCTAGTAGGCCCCTCCCACCATCTTCGAGAAGCACGATTCCATCACCCATCCAGCACTCTACCCCTCTCCCTCCCTCTCTCTCCTCTCTCTCTCTCTCTCTCTCTGTCCCAACCTATTTCCCGTCCTTCAGTTATGTATGGATGTCGACCCACCTCCCTCAAGACATAGTTGGGTCTTTCCTTCTCAACACATATACGAGTCGTTCTACCTCTTTAATTAGGCCTCTGCCTCCTCCCTCCCCCCCCCCACACACACACCGATACATCGAGCGCACTAGTCATGTCTCCCTGCCACACACAAACTTGCCCTGTGCCCTCTGACGTTCTGGTAGGTCAGTCGCCCTATATCTTTGACTTGCACACACACAATTTCGATGGCTCTCTTCATCCATCTCGCGCCCACCCACTTGATCCTCTCTTCGACTCTATCGATATCTATGACCCCTCCCTCTCTTCTCGTGGATCGCCCCCTCTGGCCCTCTCTATATGATATTGATATGCCTCTATTTCACACACCTTGCATGCAAAATTTTGTTTGAGATGTCATCGACACATATTCCCACAAATACATTCACGAAATCACCACCACCCCCCCCCCAAAAAAAACAAAAAACACTCACAAACCCACACGCCATCTGTCTAGGTTTGTATCTCTCTTACACACACCCACGTAGGTGGGGGACGTGCACGAAGAGAAGAGGTGCATGCACGGCGCACGTACTCCCGTCTCTTTCCCAACCACACCCGCGGGTACACGGTGGAGCTCATTTCAGACGAAAAAGGCAGCCCACGTGGTAATTTGACACGATGTCTTGGTTGTCCAGTTGATGGAGGATCGTCTACCACGGGTGAACAAACAAATTGCGACTTGACGCGTTATGTTAAAAAAGAGGCAAACCATATGGGGCCTACCTTAGAGGCAAGGCTCTATACACTGGACTACTTTTGAAGTGTCCTGTCAACTCGCAGAACAAGGAGAAGCTTGCTTAGTACGCTGTCTCCCCCGCCCATGGGCGCGGTGGCTCGCAGGACGAGGTGAAGCTTGTTTACTACTACTCATTGTGTATTGGTTTATTTTATTGGTCCCCGTTGTATATTGTGTCTAATTTTGACTATAGATTGAACTAACAAAACGTTCGTGCATGTTACCAAAAATTATATCATTGACAACTATGTTGAAATACGAGTCCAATGAAATAATTTTTTTACATGCATTAACATTTTGTTAGCTAAATATTTTGTAAAAGTTTGGCACGAACTACAAAGCTAACCTATAAACCAAGACGGAGATAGTAGTACTAAGCCTTACGCCCACTCCCTCGCCCACGCGTGCCATGGCTCGCAGGACCTTGGTTAGAGAGATTATCATATTGTTTGGAATATATGTCGTTTAGTAGATTTCAATATGAACTACTAGTACGTACTCCAAACACTGATGTATATAGACGTATTTTAGAGTGTAGATTCACTCATTTTGCTCCGTATGTAGTCCATATTGAAACGAACATAATAGTACGCACTCTCCCTTGTCCCTCGACCCTCGCCCACGTGGTGGATGTGCAGCAATTCATTCGGTCTCATATAGCCAGAACGATATATACTGCAGTACCATTATTGCTCGACTTCCCGAAGAGGCGAAGAGCCAATCGCAAGGTTAATATTTTGGAGATGCCAAGCGCAAGGTTTATAGGAGAACGAGTAGTAGGTGTCGCGTCATTTATAAATAAAGTATTTTTTCTTCAGTGGCACGTACGCAATATAAATAGGTTCATATGGAGAGAAAAGGAAACCGCTCCAGTATATACATAGGTAGGACGAGCCTACACGGTTGCTTGCTGGGGTTGCTCTCTTCAGTTTTCACATTCTCTCGCACAAAACGACTGTGGCCACATCTCTAACATCCCGGCGGATCACGTCCACCGGGGGAAGGGGTGGATGCTTAGAGTAGATGTGGTCACCGTCGCCGACGGTGAAAACCCACTGTCGGCACGTCCCGATCAGGGGTCCCCGCCGTTCTCTCTCACAAAGCCGGTGAGATTGCCTTCGTCCATTGCTCACTGCTGCGACGTGGGCAGTTGCCTCCTCCCGCCACCCTCCTCTAGGCTGAGCTACGTCCCGACATCCCTCAGGTACAACTCCCTTTACAGCCGGCTTGCACCACTGCTCCAGCTGCCCACATCACTCCATGTGGATATTTCTCTACTTCTTTGCCCCACACATACCTCTACTGGCTTCTACGTACTGTATTTGTGATGATTTTATGTCTCACCAACTAGTCCCAGTAATCTTATTCTAATCACGCTTCTTCAATTTCTTTGCCATAGGGATGCTCATCTAGATTTTGGTGAAACTGCACAAAATGATCCGATGGTCAAAGGGTTGCAAACTTCATTTCTTAGGAAGCTCCAATGTTGCCAGAAAATTAAAGCCTGGTTAGGGTTTACGGTTCAAGGGCTAGGGACTGCATGGATCGTTTTTTCTTTAGTTGTCTCTGTTCCAAAATAAGTGTCAACTTTAGTAGTAGTAAAACTTTGTACTAAAGTTTGCATAAAGTTGAGACACTTATTTTGGAACAGAGGGAGTACATATTGGCTATGATCTGTCAATCATTGAGATGCAATAGCATGCATGTTAGTCTCCTTTGTATTTGATGAAATGTTGCAACAGGCAACCTTGGACGCAAGATACATGAAACAGAAGCTGGAAGCTTCATAGCATTGTACAAATTTATCTCGCTGATAAATTACAGTACGTACTATACTAGTACTATGTAAAGAGTCAGGTGTCGCACAGTGTCCAGAAAATATGGTAATAGTGTGAGGTGGGCCATGTAATCACTGAGCCTGCGTGTTTTCACTGCTCTCACACTCCTCTGCTGAGAATGGAGAAAATTGTAATCTAGTAGTACCTCCTTTTGCCGAAAACGTAGGACATCCAACAGTCCTACCACCTCAGTAATAATGACCAATGAGCCATCAAATCACATAGGCCCAGCAGTAAGTTGGACGGACGAAGCAACAATCACTCTTGAATCCGCTTCTCCCTTCAACGCAGGCGCCAGTGAGAGGTTGCGTCCGCTCTGCCCGGACATGAATGCGGCACCGATTCTTTGGAGCGGCGCTGACCATTTCGGGAGGGAAGCACGCGAGGGCGATGGAGGAGCTTTGGGTAGGCCAGGCTGGTCAGGTGTGGGCGTAGCAGCTGTCCCGCCTGTCCTGACCGGACGCCCGGAAACGAGAGGATGCACTGACTCTCGTGGCTAAATCATACACTACACACCATCTCTCTGTAGGAGTAGGTCGATGTGTCGCTCTCTCTAACACACACATGTTGTTAAACACACACACACACACACACACACACACACACACCAAGGTAAAATGAGGCTATATCTCAATTAATGAAGACTTGCATGTTACCATCCATATGTTACTACCTACTATGAAAGTAGTAACATAGACTAGTAACATATGCATGTTACTAGTCCAAGTTACTCACCACTATGACCAGCCTAGCAATGTAACCAAATGCTCCTTACTCTGCCTTGTTATCTCCCCCGGAAACCCAATGCATGGAGCGCAACTACGCGTTGATGCATGCGAGTTAATACGTGGCCCTGCATGGTAGCTAAAACGGCATCTCTTAGTTGTTGTGATTAATTGTGGACGAGACTTGCCTGCTCCCCGCGCGTGCGCCCATCCGTGCTCCCGCATACGTGGCTTGATTTGATTGGAACAAAATAAGGCCCGGCCCCACCCCATTAAAATCAGGGGGAGATAATTATATTAGAAAGGAAAAAGAAAAAAAGACGGCCGTAGGATGAGGTGGGAGCATGGATTGGAGCATGGTGAGGGAGCAGGCAAGCCAGATCCATTAATTGTTGCGTTTAGAGACAGAAATCAGGGCTTTGATTGGAGGAAGGACCGGTCAAGTTTCTCCTTCTCCTCCAATCTGCTTGCACCTCGTTTCGAAAAAAAATCTGCTTGCACCTTGGTCCCGCTACACCTTCTAACATGACTTATTACACCTAGACGGAGGGAGTAGTACGAGATACGGTGGCACACTAACTTAGGTCGAACACAAGTGCCCAAAACTATGTGCATGTTATAATACAAATTCACTTAAAATAGTACGTGAGCGAACAGAGGGATCAATTGGACAGTATTCACGAGCAGTAGCGACATGTGTGAGGTAAGATACACCGCTTTAAATCCCAATGACTCCCATGCAAAAAAAACATGGCATGCTTGTCACATGAATGCAGGAATGTATTAAAGGTTATTTTCCTCTCGTTAAACATAACGTGGGGGTGGTGTAGCTGGTTAGCCTGTTCGCTCATCAAACTTGAGGTCTCGGGTTCGTAACTACACTTGAGCATAATTTTGTTTTTGTTCGACTTCTTTCTTCCACCCAATGACAGGTAGGCCCTGCATGACAGAGAGAGAAAGTGATCTGGGGTGGTGCCAGGAGGATTCTTTGACTGGTCAAAATGGATGGATACAGAGCTATACGATCTCGTAGTGACCGTGTAATCACCTCATCACGTATACACTGCAGCCTCGGCGCTTGTTTTCTAGGGTTTGCACTCTTCACACTCTCTCTCCAGTATATATATACACGTTGGAGCCTTAGCGCTTGTAGTTGCTCTCTTCACACTCTCTCACCCTCTCCAGATCTAAACAAGACTTCGTTGGCCTCTCTCTCTCCCCTCACTGTTGGTCAAAGAGCCGGCAGGATCCGTCCGTCGGGAAGGGAAGGATGCTTAACGCTGTCGCTGTCGGCGAGGAAGGGAATCCACTATCGGCGCAGCTGTTCTCTTTCACCCAGCGGCGGCGCGGGAGAGCCTCCGACCCCTTCTTCCTTGCCACCGTACATAGTGTGGGCCGAATGGCCTCCGATCACCCACTGAACCCCACCCCAAGAACCTTAAGGTATAATTTACTTACTCCACATGCATTGCTCTAGCTGCATGTGGGCTTTTTCCGCTTCTGCACTCGAATCTAGGTTTTGGATCAAACAGGAAAGTAGTGGGGAAAGTTGTATAGCATGAATCTAGGACGTGGTTCAAAGAGGAAAGGAAGGGGCAAAGTACTAGTACAAACTAGCTATCCAGCACCTACGTTGGTCGAAAATGGGAAACAATGACAAACGCAAAGACGCACATCTCAGAATGTAATCGATCTTTTGTTTTGGGGGACAAGGCTGTAGAGTTTGAGCGGGACGTGATTTGCTGCGCTCACATAGGGAAAGGTGTCTAAAGATAACAAAACTGGGACCAACACAAATACGCTCCTTGGTTGTTTTTGTTCATTGTTGCAACAGACTATGCATCACCCCTTCATACATCGGTAGATGCACATGGTGCTAAAGGCCCACCGTCCCTGCAACTCTTTAGCTGTTGTTAATCTAAGGCCTTGTTTGGTTAAAACTCCCTAGTCCCTACCGCTTGGTTCCAGGGACTAAACATGGACTAGAGGTTATTAAATGACATGGTAAAAGACCATGTTACCCCTAGTAATGAACTAATAGAGACAAGCTGCGATGCGGGGCAGGGGCAACTGTTGGAAAAAGTCCCAAAAAGACTCCCTGTTTGGTTTAGATGGGACTGACACAGACTTTTTTAGTCCCTACACCAAAATGTCCTATAAACAAACACCCTCTAATAATGCGGCTGGAAAATTGATGCAATGCCACAGTTAAAAGCAAATTACATGTTTAACAAATTTTATTATTAATATAATCTCTCTGTTAATATTAATCAATGCCACCTTTTAGAAATGCTACTGTCTTGCTTTCTTTCCCATTTAGATAAGTTAGATGCTTCTTTTTGTTGGCTTCTGTGTCATCCACCGTTATTGACCACTAGTTGTTTCCTTTGCACCTCTGTGTACACAGGGTTATCTACTTCACCTCGTTGCTATTGTGACCTTTTGTTGCACTGCACAAAACACTTTTGTTTTATGAGTGTTTTGTGCCGTTCAACCAAAATGTCACACCGACAATGTTGTTTGATTGCTTGATCTTAATGGAATTGCACAAGAGGAGATCTTACTTCCTATCTGTGTTGGCAAATTTGGTTCAGATCTTCTTCTTGTGAGTTGTTTGAATTCCGCATCATGAGAGGTCAGTACTAGCCGTCTTTCACATGATTATGTAGTGTGCTTTCATCTGTTGTGCTACTTGTACGCTAATGTTGCTTGATTTTAGGGAACTGCACAAATGGAGACAAGACTTCCAATCTGTATGTGCACCCTAATATCCCATTGAGGTAAGATAAGGATATTTCACAACTGTTGGCCTGTATTTTGCCACTTTCATCTGAAAATTAACGTCGTTGTTTAGTGCTATACTTGTGCTCCCTAATTGACATGCCAAATCTTACATTGAAGGCGAAGCTTGTCTGTTATTGAACCAAGTGATGAAGGGGAAGAACAAGTGGAAGAAAAACAAAAATCAACTCCCGGTGCTGTAATGAAGCACTAGAACTGTGATGACACAAGTAATGATATAGTTTTGCATCTTAATCTATTGCTATGGCTGGAACGAGCAATTGTTTTGCCACTGATTTGATGCCACTCTTAATGTAATATGTAATTATCACTACTTGTGCAAACAGAGGGATCTTCTTTGAAGATACCATATATTTTAGTGGAACTGCACAAGAAGATGTTGGAAACATTAAACTAATTGAGGAGTATATAGTAAGCATGGCAACCACAGTAGATAACAACAGATGGTTCCGGAGAAGTGCTTGATCTATATGCTCTACACAATAAGCCTCCTGACAAAGGTTGGTACTCGCCCATGGATTTCATCCATATGATTGAGCTTTCTCATCTCTATTGGTGTTGTGCTATTGTTTAGATACTGTCATGAGAAAGTGGTAATGTCCTTGAGAAGTGCTTCATCTCTGTTGTTTTAAATATTTCCTTTCCTTTTTTTTGAGCAAACAAGGATGCTAGCATTTAGTTGTCCTCTTGTCTTTGCACAACAGGATCATCCTCCTCTGAAGAAGAATATGGAGTACGTGAAGTGCCTAGTTCCGATTATGCCAGGATAAAGAAGCCAAGCCTCTCTTCTTAAGAAGGGAGTAGTTGAAGGATGGTTACATTATTTCCCACAAGAACAAACTAACATCAGCTCAGAAGGACTCACGGATCTGCATCTTTGTTGCTGTGATGGCCAGTACAATGTTGTTTCTGATTCCTTCGGTGAGTTCCATTTTTTTAAATGTGTGCTCTGCATGGATCATGTAGGTTGACTGTTTAAACTGTCAATTCATAGTACAGTTTGCTTTATACTAATCACTTTTTTGTATTTATGCAAACAGGAGTGCTCAGCTTGATTTCAATGGGAACTGCACAAAATGTTCACGAATACATTGAATATGCTCAAATCATTCATTTCCACCACAAGAAAGGAGGTGACGATATGTTCAAGGCGCTGCAACATATAAAGGTGAAATCATACAAGCTACGCACGAATTTTGTTGATTTTGGTGGAACTGCACAAAAGAACAGCTGGTTTATTTAGCACGAGGTGCCATGTCAATGTCCGAACTGATGGCAAACCCTGCCCATTCCACAATCGTAGGCATTTGATATTTTGGAATGGGAAAACCTTGTCAAAGTTTGCTCATTGTTGTATGCAAAACAACTCGCATTTGACATTTTGGAATGGGACAACCTTGCCAAATTTTGCTCATTGATGTTAGCAAGAAGACACGCGTTTGATATTTTCAAATGGGATGCCCTTTGCTGTTAGCAGCATCTATCAATTTTTCTTTATTCTTTAGTTGTGAAGTAAATATTCGCTTTGACATGTGAATCTCTGAGATGCATAATCATTGATTGTTTTGAATGTTCTCTATGAATTGTCAGGCCTGTGTGTTGATTGCAATGTACAGGAACGCTAAATTTTGTACTCCCTCTGTTCCTTTTTACTTAGCATATTAGATTTATTTCAAGTCAGTTGATTTTACATTGTGAATGTTGATACTTTTTTCTGTAAGATTGGTCAAAGTAGAGATACTATAACATCCCAAATTTTCAATTTGGAATGTTATACATAGAGCATCATTGCATATCATATTTTTTGTTGCATTTTTGCTTGATCCTAGAAATTCTACACAACTCAAGGACGCACGGAGAGAGTTGGGGATTTCGTTATTTTCATATTTCAGTTTTCTCAAAATTTGAAAATAGGATCATTTGATTTTAATTAGTTTATCTTCAATTATTTCTACTATCAAAATATGAGAGAGGGAATAAAATGACTTTCCCAAAATAAATAAATAATGAAGATTTAATAATAAAATCAAATAAGAATTTATTTTGAAGTTTTTCGCCTTTTTATTTGAATTTAAGAAAAATGCGCGTTTTTCAAAATTGCATTTAGGCCCCAAATAAATGTTCATCTAGTCCGCTTGATTTTAGAAGCCGGGAAAATTTATTTCGGGATTTTTGGAGTCCGTTTAGTATTTCTTTTTATTTTTTTCTGCTGAATTATTTAAAAAAGCTGCAGACCGACCTTAGGCGTGCCCAGCGGGACTCCTCGGGGGCACTTTAAATAAGCGCCGCCGGCGCCCGATCACCCGAGCCGCCGAGCCCACCCGCGCCCGCCCACCCCGCCAAACCCTAGCCACCGGCCCGCCCCCCGATCCGCCGCCGACTGCTGCGTCGCCGTCGCCGAGGTTCGCCGCCGCCTCGTTTCTTGTGGCCGTTTTTTTTCATAAGCGGTTTTTCTTGATTTTGGTTTTTAGTTTTTTTAGTTTCGGTTTTTTTAGGTTTAGGTTATTTAGAGAACGTTCGTTCGTTTTAACGAACAAGTTCGTCAGATTAGTTTAGTTAACGAACATTCGTTCGTTAACCCGTTCGTCATTTTTCTTTTTCTCGGATTTAATTCGTGATTTTTTCCGATCACGATTCCTGATCCGATTTTCGTTTTAGTATAACTTTTCGCTCGTTTATCGGAATCAGGCGATTCAAGCGCCTAGAGTTTCGTCTCGAAACCCTCTTTCCGAATAACCAAGTTCAACAAGTTTTTGCTACTGTAAAATTTGACTTAGATCCAGATTAGTAAAACTTTCGTCGTTTGACTTTCGTTGCTTCGTTTGATTTGTTTCTTTTTGCAAACCGGAGTTCTGAAGTTGAACTATCTGGTTAGATCTTCTATTTGAGTTTTACCTGTGCATTAGATGAGTACTTATTGTATGCTTGTTTGTCTGCGATAGAATACCCGGAGTGCGCCGCCTGTTACTTCGAGTCTCTAGGTTTCGCGAATCATCAGCAAGGCAAGTAACACTTTGATCATAACTTTTCTACTACCCAGTTTTTATGCATTAGATCTATCCTCAAACATTGCATGATTAGGATCTAATTAAATTGTGGGATGGGAAGTAGTTGAGGTAGTACCTATTACCTATTTTATTATCAAACCCTTGGGAGTTACTTCTCACGTTTGCTTATTATGACATGCTATGCTAGTAGGCGTGGATTGGGTGAGTGTATTCCATGACAGATGTGAGATTGTTAAATTAATGGTTTATCTAAGGTGGCAACTTAAAAACACATCCGGGTGGATTGAGGCACTGGTTTCCATCAGGACTTGCTGTATTTCTTCGGACCGCCACCTGTGCTCAAAGGGATCATGAGATTATTCATGCTAGAAACTTCCGTGTGCAGCCACATGCTACTATGAGCTCTAGCATAGTTGACTAAGTTGTGCGAACTCTTACAGGTAGACTAGCTGATGTAGGGGTTGTAGGTTGGTACGGTCTACCCACATGTAAGGTGCTAGCGCTTCTGAAAGACTATGTCTCGGTCATCCGTTTCTCAAACACCATGTAGTGCGAGAAATCAAACGGAGGAGATCGAGTCTTGTGGGGAAAAGTGCACAAACCTCTGCAGAGTGTATAAACTAATCATGATTAGTCGTGTCCCCAGTTATGGACATCTTGAGTATCTAGTACTTGGATTATCATGTGAATCTCATCATGTTACTTTAATTAATATTGTTGGGCTGTTAATGAGTACTTTTAATTGGGATTGAGGATGTTTTCAACCATTCTCAATGTTCAACAACCACCATGATAGTTAAATAAATTTATTCCTTTGCAGTAGGGAAAAATTGGCTTTACGCAAAAACTGTAACCATAGAGCTTTCCACCAGCCATATATGCATGTAGTATAGGATTATTCTTCCATTACTCTCTATGTGTTACTTTGCGGCATATTCCATGTCTTGACCCGTTTCGGCTGCAACGTTTCATGTTGCAGACTTTTCGAGCATTTAGTATGGTGTTTAGGTCGTGGTTCTATACTCAGTGATGCCGTCGGAGTTGATGGACTCGCTTATTCTTCCAAGCCTTCTGCTGTTATCGTTATTAGATGGCCTTAAGCCATATTTATTTTGTTAAGTTCTCTCTTGAGACATTCGATGTAATAAGTGTGTGATTGCTACTCTGTTATAAATCCTTGAGTCTTGTGTGGTGTCGACATTCTTGATCCAGGGATGACACTTGAGCACAGAGATCAGACTGTTTGAGGTATGGTCACTACAAAGATAGTATCAGAGCACACGCTGACTGTAGGACACGACCACACTACTCTCTTCTCATTTCTGACTCCTCATCTTTTCTACTCTTTTAGGATGACGGAAGCGAGGATCAAGTTCACCCAAATGGATGAAGATACACCCTTTGACGACACTGAAGGAAGTCACTAAGTACTGAACATCGGAATACCAAGCTTCACCGGACCTATAATTCCACTTTACCCGAAGAAGAGCTGGAAGATTCAAGCTCAAGTTCCCGGAAGGACGTTTGCACCAATCACGGAACCCATAGAGTGTGTTTTCAATGCACCAACCTGGAGTCTGGGAAAGAGCATGGCAGCTCACATAACCATGGGACGCATTGGAGAAGTTTACAAAGAAGACCTCAAGGATACTATCTACCAGATTTGCTGGCGCCGAGATGAACAATGGGAGATAGTTGGCACTAAGAAGGATCGATCCATTGCAGCTTTCATCCAGGAGTTAAATCAGCACATTCGACGCCAGGAGAACCAGATGTGCGCAGACATGATGGAGTTGAAGACAACAAAAGCCAAGATTATCGAACTAGAAGGAGAACTGAAGGCCACTCGCAAGGACTACATGGAGGAGATTGTAGCCCTAGTGGGACAAAACGGCGATCTTAAGGAGAAGATTGAAGGATTCATGGGAAATTCAGCACCCGGAGGAGAAGATGAAGATTGCACCTGTCCACAGAACTACATCATCATCGACGACACCGATTCCGATCATAGTGATGATGATTTCGAAGATGAAGCTGGAGCAGATATCATGGAGTCTTCATCGAAGCAGTTTTTCTAGTTGACCACCATAACAGTAGTAGATTCCCCCATTAAAGATTAGTTTTAGTTCCAGCACTTTGTAACGATAGATAGACCATTATATGCCCTTGTTTGAATTGATTGGAGTGATATTGTGTGATTTGTCTCATGTGCATATGGGTAGTGTTTCCCTCTAGACCTCATTCTATTCTAAACTCTCGTCTTTTCTATAAATCCTCAGATGCCTCCGAGACGCGACCCCAGATTTGTTTTCCCGCCGGAGATCACTCAGTTGATTCAGCAGCAGAATGCCTTGATTCAAACATTGGTACAGAACCAAGGCAACAACAACAACAACAACAACAACAACAACAACAACAACAACAACAACAACAACAACAACAACAACAACAACAACAACAACAACAACAACAACAACAACAACAGCAACAACAACAACAACAACAACAACAACAACAACAACAACAACAACAACAACAACAACAACAACAACAACAACAACAACAACAACAACCCACCACCACCACCACCGCTGACCATTTGACCCATTTCTTAAATTTGAACCCGCGGTGTTTTCCGAGCACCGAGCCGATTGTTGCAGATGATTGGCTCCGCAAAGTAGGGAGGAGTTGACCAACTGCGGGATGTCTGAGATGGGGAAAAGGTGAAATTTGCCGCACATTAGCTTAAAGGACCCGCATCGGCATGGTGGGAGAATTTCTGACCACTTGCCACAGAACCGGCCACATGGGATCAGTTTGACAAGCTTTCCGTGCGCCCATGTTTCAAGGGAGCTATGGCCCTGAAGAAGCGTGAGTTTCGTAACTTGCGCCAAGGAGGACAGACGGTTGGCGATATGTGGATGATTTCAGTAAGTTAGCACGTTATGCCCCAGATGACAATGCTACGGACGCATGACTAAGCGGAGAAGTTTCTAGAAGGACTGAATGATGAGTGAGCATGCGGTTGATGGTAGCCACCTTCAATAACTACCAGGAGTTAGTAGATCATGCTCTTATGATTGAAGGGAAGCAGCAGCAGATTGACAATCGCAAGAGAAAGTATGGACAGGAAAGTATAACTCGAGCTCGTGAAACTTTGCTTTACCCCGAAGCCAGGAGGACAATTTCAGCATACCCACGGAGGAGGTAGCTCGCACAACCATAATGGCACCAAGAATGGGAACGGGAATGGAGGAAGCAATGGAAAAAACCGCACCAACCCGTCAACACCATCCAAGGTAGACCTGAGCCATATCACCTGCTTTAAGTGCCGTAAGACTGGGCATTATGCAAATGATTGTCCAGAAGGCCAAAATGGTAATGGCAATGGAAGCTCAGAAAGAAGCGAACCCTTTCAACAGGGGACAAGTGAACCACATTACCGTGGAGGAGGTTGAAGCTCAAATGACGCAGTAATAGGTAAGTTTTTGGTTAAGACTTTTCTGCAGTTGTTCTTTTTGATCTTGGTGCATCGCATTCATACATATCAAGGGATTTGTGGATAAGTATAAACTACCAACCCAAGCCCTTAGGTCACCCATGCTAGTAACCTCACAGGCGAGAATACATGGCTAGTATATGGTGTGATCGATCGCCATTAAGGATTGGACACTATGTATTTCCCTCGAACCTAATAGTTACGGAATCGCAAGGATTGGATGTGATATTAGGCATGGATTGGTTATCAGTATGGAGGAACATAGATTGCGCCAAGAAGTCGATTTTTCTTACCACCCGAAGGGAGGAGAATCAAGTTTGTATCACGGCATGAGCCGAGGAGAGCACATGTAAATTCCTTAACAGAGTTGTGCGGGAGGAAGTACCGGTGGTAAGGATTACCCAGACGTGTTTAGGAAGAGTTGCCGGCATGCCGCCGGACAGAGACATTGAATTTCTGATTGAACTACTGCCAGGCACTGAGCCGATATCTAAGAGACCGTATAGGATGCCAGCCCAATATTTGGAGGAAATTAAGAAGCAGATTAAGGAGTTACTAGATAAAGGTTTTATTCGCCCAAGTTCTTCGCCTTGGGGATCACCAGTACTTCTAGTGGAGAAGAAGGATGGATCATTAAGAATGGTTGTTGATTATCGAGGATTGAATGAAGTGACCATTAAGAACAAGTACCCACTACCGATGATCAATGACTTGTTTGACCAATTGCAAGGAGCTAAGGTGTTTTCCAAGATCGATTTGCGATCGTGGTACCATCGATTGAAGATTAGAGAGCGGGATATACCTAAGGCGGCTTTTACCACCGTGCACGGGTTGTATGAGTATACCGTTATGTCATTTGGTGCGAGTAATGCACCTGCCTATTTTATGAACATGATGAACAAAGTGTTTATGGAGTTTTGGATAAGTTCGTGGTGTTCATTGATGATATTTTGGTTTACTCGAAGAATGAAGAAGAACATAAGGAGCATTTGCGTTTGGTACTCGAGAAGCTCGTGAGAACATCGGTTGTATGCCAAGTTCAGCAAGTGTGAGTTTTGGTTGAAGGAAGTTGGATTTCTCGGACATGTTATATCCGGAGAAGGTATAGCAGTAGACCCCACTAAAGTTGCCATGGTGACAAACTGGGAAGCGCCAACAACAGTTGGAGAGATCCGGAGTTTCCTTGGACTCGCAGGATACTACCGGAGATTCATTGAGAATTTCTCGAGGATCGCGAAGCCTATGACAGAATTATTGAAGAAGGATACCAAGTTTGTTTGGAATGAGGAGTGTGAGGCTAGTTTCCAAGAATTGAAGAAGCGTTTGGGTACCTCACCAGTATTAATCCTGCCAGACCAAAGCAAGGATTACGAAGTTTATTGCGACGCTTCACGTCGAGGACTTGGAGCAGTGCTTATGCAGGAGGGAAGAGTTGTTTCGTATGCTTCACGACAGCTGAAACCTCACGAATTAAACTATGCCACGCATGATTTGGAGTTAGCAGTCGTAGTGCCTGCGTTGAAAACATGGAGATATTTCCTCATTGGAAATCATTGTGAGGTGTATACGGATCACAAGAGTTTGAAGTACATCTTCACGCAAAAGGAGTTAAATCTCAGGCAGAGAAGATGGTTGGAGCTCATCAAAGATTATGACATGAGATTGCATTACCACCCCGGAAAGGCTAACGTGGTAGCAGGCGCGTTGAGCCGTAAGAGTCATGTTAACATCCTAATGACCGGAGGTTTACCAAAGGAATTAGCCGAGGAATTTCGGGAGCTATGTTTGGAAATAGTTCCGCGAGGCTATGTAGCAGCATTGGAGATTCAATCTACTTTGATGGACAAAATCAGAGAAGCTCAAAGGAAAGATAAGGAAGTTGCTTCTATTAAGGAGAAGATGAGCAAGGGAAAAGCAAAGGGATTTCGTGAGGATGAGCACGATACCTTATGGTTTGAGGACCGTTTACGTACCAAGTGATCCGGAGATTCGGAAGTTGATTTTGCAAGAGGCACATGATTCGCGTATTCGATCCACCTCGGAAATACCAAGATGTATTTGGATTTGAAGGATACTTTACGGTGGACGGAATGAAGAAGGATATTGCAGAGTATGTAGCGATGCATGATGTATGTCGAGGGTAAAGGCGAACATCGAAGCCCGTGAGGATTGTTACAGCCATTGCCTATACCCGAATGGAAGTGGGATAAACTAGGCATGGATTTCATCACGGGATTTCCCAGGACTCGTTCAGGCTATGACTCGATTTGGGTTGTAGTCGATCGTTTGATGAAGGTAGCTCATGTCATTCCAGTAAAGACTACCTACAGCAGTGCCAAATTGGCTAAGATATACATGACAAGGATTGTATGCTTGCATGGAGTTCGAGGAGTATCAGACGAGATAGAGGAACCCAATTCACCTCAAAGTTAAGAGCAGTTGCACGAAACTTTGGGAACCCGACTGGAGTTTAGTACAACTTTTCATCCACACACAGATGGACAAACCGAGAGAGTCAACCAGATTTTAGAGGATATGCTGAGAGCATGTGCTTTGGATTATGGATCAAGTTGGGATGATAACTTGCCCTATGCGGAGTTTTCTTATAACAATAGCTACCAAACCAGTTTGAAGATGGCACCTTTCGAAGCCTTATGCGGGAGGAGGTGCAGAACCCGCTTCTTGTGGGATGAAGTTGGAGACCGCCATTGTTTGGACGGATTTGATTAAGGAGTGCGAGCGGAAAGTAAAGTTAATTCGCGATAGGCTCAAGGTAGCCCAGTCAAGACAGAAGAGCTATGCAGATTCAAAACGCAAGGAGGCGAATCTGAAGCCGGAGATGAGTTTATCTTCGAGTATCTCCGCTTCGAGGAGTTAAGCGTTTTGGTGTTAAAGGAAAATTAGCTCCACGTTTTGTGGGACCATACAAAGTTTTGGAACGCATGGGAGAAGTTGCGTACAAGTTGGAATTACCCGAAGGTTTGTCAGGTGTTCATGATGTGTTTCTTGTTTCTCAGTTGAAGAAGTGTCACGCAGAGATGACGGATATACCACTAAGAGATACTGTGCCACTAGAGGTGATTCAGTTGAATAACGATTGACCTACGAGGAGAAACCAGTTAAGATTCTGGAGTATGCCAGCCGAGTCACCCGCAGCAAGGTCATTAAGTTTTGCAAAGTTCAGTGGAGCCACCACACTGAGGATGAAGCCACCTGGGAGCGAGAGGAAGATTTGCTTAAGGACCACCCTCACCTATTTTCTAGCCAACCCGAATCTCGAGGGCGAGATTCATCTTAAGGGGGTAGGTTTGTAACAACCCAAACTTTCAATTTGGAATGTTATACATAGAGCATCACTGCATATCATATTTTTTGTTGCATTTTTACTCGATCCTAGAAATTCTACACAACTCAAGGACCCACGGAGAGAGTTGGGGATTTCGTTATTTTCATATTTGAGTTTTCTCAAATTTTGAAAATAGGATCATTTGATTTTAATTATTTTATCTTCAATTATTTCTACTATCAAAATATGAGAGAGGAATAAAATGACTTTCCCAAAATAAAGAAATAATGAAGATTTAATAAAAAAATCAAATAAGAATTTATTTTGGAGTTTTTCGCCTTTTTATTTGAATTAAGGAAAATGCGCTTTTTCAAAATTGCATTTAGGCCCCAAATAAATTTTCATCTAGTCCGCTTGATTTTAGAAGTCGGGAAAATTTATTCGGGATTTTTGGAGTCCGTTTATTATTTCTTTTTATTTTTTCTGTGAAATTATTTAAAAAAGACCGACATTGGGCCGTGCGGCGGGACTCCGCTGGGGCACTAAATAGCGCCGCCCGGCGCCCCATACCACCCGAGCCGCCCGAGCCCACCCGCGCCCGCCGCCCGCCAAAACCCTAGCCCGCCACCACCGTCGCCCGCCCGATCCGCCGCCACGCCGCCGGACCCCGCCGCCGCCGCCGACCCAGCCGTCCCTGCCGCCGAGGTTCGCCGCCGCCACGTTTTGCGTGCCGCCGTTTTTAAAAAAACCGAGTGGTTTTTTTTCCGGTTTTTTTAGTTTTTTTAGTTTCGGTTTTTTTAGGTTTAGGTTATTTAGCGAACGTTCGTTCGTTTGTTCGTTTTAACGAACGAGTTCGTCAGATTAGTTTAGTTAATGAACGTTCGTTCGTTAACCCGTTCGTCGTTTTTCTTTTTCTCGGATTTAATTCGTGATTTTTTCTGATCGCGATTCCTGATCCGATTTTCGTTTTAGTATAACTTTTCGCTCGTTTATCTAATCAGCGATTCAAGCGCCTGGAGTTTCGTCTCGAAACCCTCTTTCCAAATAACCAACTTCAACAAGTTTTTGCTACTGTAAAATTTGACTTAGATCTAGATTAGTAAAACGGAGTTGTTTTCTTTCGTCGTTTGACTTTTGTTGCTTCGTTTGATTTGTTTCTTTTTGCAAACCGGAGTTCTTAAGTTGAACTATCTGGTTAGATCTTATATTTTAGTTTTACCTTTGCACTAGATTAGTACTTATTGTATGCTTGTTTGTCTGCGATAGAATACGAGTCGCCGCTTTGTTACTTGAGTCTCTAGGTTTCATGGATCATCGACAAGGCAAGTAACACTTTGATCATACCTTTTCTACTACCCAGTTTTTATGCATTAGATCTATCCTCAAACATTGCATGATTAGGATCTAATTAAATTGTGGGATGGGAAGTAGTTGAGGTAGTACCTATTACCTGTTTTATTATCAAACCCTTGGGAGTTACTTCTACGTTTGCTTATTATGACATGCTATGCTAGTAGACGTGGATTGGGTGAGTGTATTCCATGACAGATGTGAGATTGTTAAATTAATGGTTTATCTAAGGTGGCAACTTAAACACACATCTGGGTGGATTGAGGCACCTGGTTTCCATCAGGACTTGCATGTATTCATGAGATTATTCATGCTAGAAACTTCCGTGTGCAGCCACATGCTACTATGGGCTCTAGCATAGTTGACTAAGTTGTGCGAACTCTTACGGATAGACTAGCTGATGTAGGGGTTGTAGGTTGGTACGGTCTACCCACATGTAAGGTGCTAGCGCTTCTGAAAGACTATGTCTCGGTCATCCGCTTTCTCAAACACCATGTAGTGCGAGAAATCAAACGGAGGAGATCGAGTCTTGTGGGAAAAAGTGCACAAACCTCTGCAGAGTGTATAAACTAATCATGATTAGCCGTGTCCCCGGTTATGGACATTTTGAGTATCTAGTACTTGGATTATCATGTGAATCTCATCATGTTACTTTAATTAATATTGTTGGGTTGTTAATGACTACTTTTAATTGGGATTGAGGATGCTGTCAACCATTCTTAATGTTCAACAACCACCATGATAGTTAAATAAATTTATTCCTTTGCAGTAGGGAAAAATTGGCTTTATGCAAAAATTGTAACCATAGAGCTTTCCACCAGCCATATATGCATGTAGTATAGGATTATTCTTCCATTACTCTCTATGTGTTACTTTGCCAGCATATTCCATGTGCTGACCCGTTTTCGGGCTGCAACATTTCATGTTGCAGACTTTTCGCATTTAGCAGTATGGTGTTTAGGTCATGGTTCTATACTCAGTGATGCCGTTGGAGTTGATGGACTCGCTTATTCTTCCAAGCCTTCCGCTGTTATCGTTATTAGATGGCCTTAAGCCATATTTATTTTGTTAAGTTCTCTCTTGAGACATTCGATGTAATAAGTGTGTGATTCCTACTCTGTTATAAATCCTTCGAGTACTGTGTGGTGTCAGCATTACTGATCCAGGGATGACACTTGAGCACAGAGATCAGACTGTTTGAGGTCTGGTCGCTACAGATACTTTGACTTCAAACAACACTTATATGCAAACTAAAAAGGACCGGAGGGAGTACATGTGAAACTGCTGCAAACGAGGTGATCACCCTGGGAATAATGCTAGTACGTATTGTTTTGCATGTTCATCCAATGCCTGTGATACAAGAATTCAAACAAATCGAACTAAATTCATTCATACACTGTCGGATTTCATTATTTCATACATTCTTCAACTAAAAAGGGGTCGCTGGAGGTATAATTAATTAACCGTAGCTGTCGGCGTTCTGGGAACGGGGGTCCCCAGACTTGCCTGCCTGCGGCCTGCGGCTTGGCTCAAAGGAGGCCCAGGACGGCCCATCTTCATCAACGCAAACTCAAGACCCTCGCGAGGGGCCAAGCCTCATGAGGCGGACGACCAGAGCTTCCTCGGGCACGGCCTCGTCAGGCTGGCAGCTCATGAGGAGGCGGAGAGTTCAAGGCGGAGTACCTCGCGAGGTGCCCGTGGACGCAAGCCATGACGACCAAGGCGCCCGGCCAAGAAGCTCCTCCTTTCCCCTTTGGTGCAAAGGGAGCAAGCGCAGGCGAGAGCATCAAACAAAGGCATCTGTCTCGGTGCAACAAGACCAAGACCAGCCCCAACGGCTGGAAGGGAGTCGCCGTGGAGCCCAAGCAGGCGTCATCACCAGAGCCTTTGGCAGGCGAGGACCAACTTTAGTCAGGATAAGTGTACCCGTTGTTCCCCTTCAAAATGGCCAATTGTTGGCGCCCTTCCCGCTCAATATTTGGGAAGAGGCCCAGGGCCTTCGTCTACATAAGTAGGGCCAGCCACCATAGTAGGGAGGGACGATCGGATAGAAAGGATCCGGCATTTGGAATCCAGAGAGAGAGAGAGAGACCCGATCCTCAAGCTAGATCGACGGGATACCACTTAGCAGTTCATCACACCCACCAAGAACAGACCCTCGCGAGGCTGTTCTTCCCTTTACTGTCCGTCAATAGCCCCAGAGGCAATCCACCACACCACAAACTAGAGTAGGGTATTACACCACAACGGTGGCCCGAACTAGTATAAATCTCGTGTCTCTTGTGCTGTTCTTTCGAGTAGTTCTAGGTCCTTGCGATTCGGCGAGGTACGAGACGGTGGAGGGTTGGATCTCCGTGCGCACCCCAGAGTCCGAATCTTAAGGGTCTGCCGGAACCCGAAATCCGACATTTGGCGCGCCAGGTAGGGGTGCGCCGGAATCTGCTTTCCGTCGCCGCGTTCTTCCACGACCACCGCAACCATGTCTGACGCCCGCCGGGCCCGCGCCGAGCGCCGAGCCGCCCTCGCCTCCCATGTCGCCCAGACGGCTCCCGTCAGCGGGCGTCCTCGTCGTTCCCCGTCACCTGCCATCAACGCCGCCATCGCCCGGCGGGAAACGGCAGCAAGCCTCGTCCCAAAGACACCCGTCCATGAGGCGGGATTATGCCGCACCGCCACGCCGCTCACCTCGCTGGTTTCGTCACGCGCGCCTCGCGCTATGGAGGCCCGAGCTGCACTCATCAGCGCTAACGAAGCTCTGCGCTACCGCCCGTCGGCAGCGTCTACAAAGAATAGCCCGACCGAAGTCGCCAAGCTTCGTCCGCGCTGCAGAGGCGACCCCACGCCGTCCGTCTCATCACGCACCGCACCCGCTTCGCTGGGCGATGAAGCTCCGGGCGCCTCAGCCTCCTCCTCAAGACGGCGCCACAGCCCCAAAGCGCGGTCCTCGGCTGAACCCGTTCCGCCAGGCACCAGCGCGGCAAGAGCAGAGCTGCCAAGAAGTTCCTCGCCCGCAAGAAGCTGCCCGAGTGCTCCCCGCTCCATCACGTCAAGACCCTGCGCTGCCCACAGCCGCGGCGCAGGGAGGTCCACAAGACCAAGCTCTCTGCCGTCTGAGGCCCCCCGCGGCCACGGCGGGCTGCCGCGCCTTCACCTCCGAAGGCTGCAGCGGTCGCGTGGCCCGCCAAGTTCAAGCCAGACCTGCCTTCACGCCACGACGGCACGGTGACCCTACGGAGTTCCTCCAGCTTTCACGTAGCCGGGCATCGAGGCTGCCAACGGGGATGAAAAGGTCATGGCGAACTGGTTTCCCATGGCGCTCAAGACGGAGCTCGCACTGGCTCTGAATCGGCCCTGTGCACGATCTCTTCTGGGCCGAGATGCGTACCCGCTTCATCGCCAACTTCCGGGTTACTCGCGACCGCCACCGCCGTGGCGACATGCGCCGAATCAAGCAGCAGCCTGGGAAACCCCGCAAAAGTACATCCAGCGCTTCAACAACGCCGCCTCAAGATCCCTGTGGTAACGGAGGAGGCCATCATCTCCGCCTTCTCCGACGGCGTGCGCGACGTCCAGATGAAGGAGGAGTTGGCGATGCATGAAGATCTGTGCACCTCCCTGGAGCTGTTCAACATGGCGACCAAGTGCGCCAGGGCTGAGGAGGGGCGTCTCTCCCTCCTCGAGCTGCCTGCCGCGGATCCCGAAGAGAAGAAATCCAAGGCCAAGGACGTGAAGCGCAAGGGGGCTGCCGTGCAGCCGTGGCGAACCGGACACCAAGCGAGGCGAGAGATCAGCCGAGTCCTCCAAGGGCAGCCGGTACTGCGTGTACCACGACCTCCACACCCACAACACCAATGAATGTCAAGAGCTCCGGCCGCGGCTTGAAGGAAGGGTCGGCAGACGTCCCGAGCGCAGCGACCGGGGCTACGGCCGAGGAGGAGGAAGAAATGCAGGACGCTGGGAAGACCGTGGCCCGCGCCAAGGATGGCGCGACCAACCTCGCGAGGACCACTGGCAAGACCCACCTCGCGTGGGAGGCTGGAGGGATCAGCCTCGCGAGGATCGTCCGCAAGGGAACGCAGGCCTCCCTCCGCTGCCGCCGCCACCAAGGAGGTCGAAGGCATCATTAGAGACGAGGGCTGGGGGCTTCAGGAAGCGCGTGCGATCGCCGCATCCCGGGCGGAGCCCAAGCCCCACCTCTCACCGCATCTTCAAGCAGTTCGCCCGTGAAGTGAATGCAGTCCTTCCCAAGCTCGAGTCCACGCGCCCTCTCAGGTGGTCGGCGTGCGCCATCATGTTCAGCTCAGCGGATCAGCTCAAGTGCGCAGCCACAGCCGAAGTTCTTCCGATGCTTTGCTCCCCAATCATCAGCAATGTGTTAGTCACCAAGACCCTCATCGACGGTGGAGCAGGGCTCAACGTCCTGTCTGTGGAGACATTCAACAATCTTCAAGTGCCTTACAGTCAGGTTCAGCCAACCAAGCCCTTCTCCGGAGTCACCGACGGCTCTACGGTCCCGATCGGGCAGGTCCGCCTTCCTGTCACCTTCGGGGCCTGTGACAACTACCACACCGAGCTCATCGACTTCGACGTCGCCCACATTCGCCTGCCGTACAACGCCATCCTCGGGTACCCAGCGTTGGCCAAATTCATGGTCGTAACCCATCATGGCTACAACATCCTCAAGATGCCAGGAAGCGGCGGGGTCATCACGGTGCCCTGTGAAGAAAGAGACGCAGTGTGCTCCACAGGCGAGCCTTCCGAGCCACACCGGAAGACCCAGACCACAGCAGCAGGATGCCTCCCGAGGCAGCCCCCAAGAAGAAGAAGACATCGACCGACCCGACTCTTCAAGAGACAGGCCCCTCAGGGCCCGCATCGGGCCAGGGGGAGCCTCCTTCCATCACATAGGAAAGCGCGCCCGGCGCCCTCCTCAGGCAGGGCTCGGGGGCTCTCCCCTGGAGGGCCGCCGACCTCGCCAAGGTCTCGAGGGAGGCGCTTGGGCACCACGTGGAGGCGTGTTTCGAAGCACGTTTCCCGCAAGCAGGAGCAAGACCAGGAGGGCAGAACCCTCAAGAGTTCGTCAGCAAGGCCATTCAAGAGCTACAGGAGTCAAGGGTCATGAGGGGCAGCCGCCGCCTACCCGTTGTGGCCCCCCATCCAGGCGAGGATGGTGGGCTGCGCGTCTGCATCGACATACCAGGGCTCAACCGAGCCGCATCTCAAGAGCGCCTCTGGCCCTCGCGAGTGGGACGTTGCGAGGGTCCGCCCCACAGCTACGTACGCATGCCTTATGGCACCGCCAAACACGGGCTGCTGCACACCAGCTGCCTCATGAGGACCATCTGGAGGCTCAAGAGGTCAAGCACGCCGCAGCCTGGCGGAGATGGAGATGGCCTCGAGGAGCCGCCAACGCCTCCCGAGCCTCCCGAGGCCCTGGGCTCGGGGGCTCGTGAGGAACGGCCCCACAGCCCACCGAGTCTGCTACACCAACACCCTTCATCCCCAACATCACCGGGTGACATCTTTAAGTTTTATTTTCTGGTGGGGCGCCTTGAGGCGCATTATTCCCAGCCGCATGGGTCAAAATCCTGCGCCATGTAACCCTTTTTACTTCATGTCATTAGCTTACCCTGCTGGGGTCGCCCCTCAGGTTGTATCATCCCCAAGCCGCTCGGGCCAGTCCCAGCGGCATGTATCCTTCCTGCCTTTTCTTAGGATTATGCTCTCGCTCTACCATGCTTGTTATTTGGTGCCTTTTCCTGGGTGGCGGAATCTTGCACGTTAAAGGGGGGTGCCTGAGCATCGCGACTCAAGGCTCCTACCGGCTCTCCGGCCCTCACCGTCTAGTCTTGTCCATGGCATCGACACAGCTTGTCGGCCGACAGTAGAGACCAGCCCGAGGCCGGGACCCGAGGACGTGAAGTTCCGTCATCGACTGACTTCAGCAGCGTTAAAGGGGGGGTGCCTGAGCATCACGACTCTGGGCTCCTACCGGCTCTCCGGCCCTCACCCTCTGGTCTTGTCCATGGCATCACGACCTGGCTTGCCAGCGACGGTAGAGACCAGCCCGAGAGCCGGGACCGGACGTAGAGTTCCGTCATCTGACCCAGCTTGCGCGTTAAAGGGGGGGTGCCTGAGCATCGCGACTCAGGGCTCCTACCGGCTCTCCGGCCCTCACCCTCTGGTCTTGTCCATGGCATCGCGACCTGTCTTGCCAGCGACGGTAGAGACCAGCCCGAGAGCCGGGACCCGAGGACGTAGACTTCGGTCATCTGACCCAGCTTGCGCGTTAAAGGGGGGTGCCTGAGCATCGCAACTCAGGGCTCCTACTGGCTCTCCGGCCCTCACCCACTGGTCTTGTACCTGGCAGCGCGACCTGGCTTGCCGGCCGACGGTAGAGACCAGCCCGAGAGTCGGGACCCGAGGACGTGAAGTTGCGTCATCTAATCCAGCTTGCGCGTTAAAGGGGGTGCACGAGCATCGCGACTCAGGGCTCCTACCGGCTCTCCGGCCCTCACCCTCTGGTCTTGTCCATGGCATCGTGACCTGGCTTGCCAGCGACGGCTGAGACCAGCCCGAGAGCCGGGACCCGAGGACGTAGAGTTTCGTCATCTAACCCCGCTTGCGTGTTAAAGGGGGGGTGCCTGAGCATCGCGACTAAGGGCTCCTACCGGCTCTCCGGCCCTCACCCTCTGGTCCTGTCCATGGCATCGCGACCTGGCTTGCGGCGATGGTCGAGACCAGCCCGAGAGCCGGGACCCGAAGACGTAGAGCACCGGCATCTGGCCAAAATTGCAGGAACACACTCAAAGATAAGGCCCAGAGCCAGGCGCAACCTGCCTTGAGGTAGGGCCCCGTGAGTCTTGCGCTGGCTCACGGGTGCCCAGATACACCTCGTCCAGCCCTACCGTGCCAGCCACGTGTCAGGGTGGGGCTGTATACGCCCCGGGGGCTCCTCCCGGAGGGGAGCCCCCTCACGTTCGATGGAAGCACCATGTTCGCTACCGGCCGATTTACACTTCCAAGGAGCTTATGCCCATACGCATGCGAGCGCTATGCTCCGCTGGTGATAAATAATCGAGGGTAGCCTCCGGTCGCATCAACCTCGGGGAGCCCAGAGCTCGATGTCTCAGCCTCGTGCGCGCTCCCCTCGGGAGCGCCCAGGCGAGGGCTAGGCATCGGGGGCTGCGCTGGGTCACGCCTGCACACACGCCACCCAGCCCAGGCCCCTCGGGCCTGGTTCGTCACGACGCCACTCACCGGCGGAGCCAAGGTACGCATGCCGCTTTGAGCGTCAATGGGGACTCTGAGCATCGCGACCTGTGAGCCTAACTGGTCACGTAGCCCCTCACCCCTCGGTTCGAAAGACTAACGGCGGTTGAGGTATGCGCGGGGCGGGCTCTGCAGACGAGAACGGTGGATCCGCCGCGCCTCACCTCCCTACTTGCTGTTCGTGTGCCAAGGGGTCTCCTGAGCATCGCGACTCAGGAGCCTAACTTGTCACGTAGCCCCTCACTCCTTGGTCCCGTCCTGGTTTCCGGTCGGGGCTAACGACGGCTGAGGTATGCGTGGGGCCGGGCTCTGCCGCGTAGAACATAAGCAAGTAGGAAGCACAAATTTCAAGGAATTCAAAAGCAAATATTACAGTCCACACTGTTATCGCAGTACCAAACGCAAGTTTAAACGCCTCCCCGAGGCATGATACATGTGCAGGAATTAAACACAAGGCAGGGGCCGCAGCGGAGTCACTTGTCGGCGGTGGAGCAGCGTGGAGTGGGCTCGCCTCGTGAAGTAGCAGGGCCGGCAGCGCCTCGCTTCGGCTTGGTGCTGAAGGCCTGGAACTTCCCCAATAGAGCCTCCGCGCGACCCTTCACAGCCTCGGCAGCGGCAGCTGCATGCTCGCCGCTTGCCGGCTCCAGCAGGCTGTCCATGTCGATGCTGGGATCGCAAAGATAGATGTGGGTGAGGATCCGCGTCAATGCCGCAGAAGACAAGACATGCGCCTCGGCCTCAGCCGTGGGGCCAAGACCAAGGGAAACATCTTCAAGAGCGCGGATCAGGAAGGGAAGCAGCTTGGCGGGGCCGTCCTCTGCGCCGGCCAGTGGGCTCTCCAGGCCGCTATCATAAAGCTCTCTCAGCAAGGCGCGAGTCTTCACCTCCATATCCATGAAGGCCACGCGATCTTCTGCAAGAACCCGCGCCTTGGCATCCAGCTCGACCTTCCTCGTCTCCAGTTCCTGCTCCAGCGTGCCTAGGCGGTCACGACGCTTCTTTAGCTTGGCCCCCTGGTCCTTGACGGCCGCCTCGCGAGCCCTCATGCTTTCCTCCTGCTCCTGGCGGAGGCGGACCTCCTCGGTGAGCTGGTTCTGCAGGCCCTTCAGCTTGCCCTCCAGCGTCTCACAGCGACCTTGGACGCTGGTTGCCTCCCCCAGGGCAGCATCGCGGGCTACCTTTGCCTCATGAACAGCCTGCTTCTCCTCATCGCAAGCCGTCGAGGCCTGGACCAGCGCCGCTCGAATCAAAGCATCGGCGCGAATCCATCCAGAGGCCAGCTCCAAGCGTCCGGCCACTAAGCGAGGGTCGACGCCCAGAAGATCCTGCCGCAGCCGGTCCAGTTCAGCGGCAGCACGATCCAGGACAGCGGGAGGAGTCGGAGAGACAGCAGTTGGCGGAGTAGGAGGAGTTGGCGGCGGCGTAGCCGCAGCGCCTTGAGGCGGAGCCAGCGGCGCCACGGCAACGGTGGAGGCAACGCCAAGCAAGGGCACCTCGGAGTCGCTGGGTCAAATTTGAGCTTCGCCCAGAGCTCGGCCCGAGCCTCGCGAGGACGCCTGGGCAGGAGAGGCCTGGGCGTCGGGATCATCTTCCTTTTCGGGCAAAGGCATCACGCCACGGATGGGGCCTCAGAGCCCCCAGCTTCTTCGCGGGCGCCCGGCCTGGCCGAAGAGCATGGACATCGATCTCGTCAGCAGAGCAATAATCAAGACGGGAAGCAGGCACTTACAGGTCGTCGCTGGTGGACTCGAGCAACCTCCGGCCATACTTGAAGCCTGAGAGCCGGCTGCAGGGATCAGCTTCAAGGGGACCAGGAGCGGGAGGCGCATCTGCGGATCGCCCCGGGGCCGGGGCTGACCCACGGGGGACCAGCCCAGTCCGGCCCTTCTTCGGGATCGGGGGCAGGCTTTTGCCTCCCCGCTCACCCTCATCCTCATCGTCGTCACTCTCGGGGAGGCGGAGAACGCGGGGCCTGCGCCGCAGGGGAGGAGCCCTTGACTCCGCCCCCGAATCAACCCCCTCTCCTGGCTCTCTTTCCTCCACCTCTTCGCCGGAGACGGAAGAGGACACGTCCTGAGTCCTCTGGAGCCTCCATGCACGAGCCCGTCCCCATTGAAGGCGGGCATAGACCCCACAACCTGCTCCCAATCCCCGCGAAGGAACAGGGGCGCCGGGGCACCCTCCGGTCTCGCCACATCGCTTCTAACCAAGGACTGGAGGACCGTCGCGGATCCTCGCTGGCCGAGGCCACGGGGCTCGGGTGAGGCCTCCACATCGGAAGCAATCTTGGCGGCGGAGCCAGTTGGTGCTCCAGAACTCCCTTAGCAGCGACAAGACAGTCAGCCTCGCCGCCCGCGCGTCGTCCGGCCAGATCTGCATCCATCTTCTCCGGACTAGCTTAGCGCGAGATCCCAAGCTTCGCCGGACCGCCGCTTCTGGAACTCTCGGCGGGCTCCGTGGGCAGGATCAGCCGAGGGTGGATCCGCCCGGCATCCACCAAGACCCACTTGCTCCTGAAGCCCTCAATCCGCTTCCTAGTGTTTGAAATGGCAATGGCTCCGCCATATGCGACGAAGCTCGCGCACGCGAAGGCGGAACCACGAGAGGCTCGGAGGAAGAAGTAGTGGCGCAACAAGGCCATCGAGGGCTTCACCCCAACGTGGGCCTCACAATAGTAAGCGAAGATTGCCAGGAGAAGGACGGAGTTGGGATGGAGGTGCAGAGCTTGGATGTTGTAGTGACGGAGGACGGAAAAGAAGAACTCAGAGAAGGGAGGTACCAGACCAACAATGATGGCGCTCGCGAAGAACGGGTAGAAGGTACTCCCCCGACCCTCAGGGGCGGAGGAGCCGGCCTTGAACACCGCCGTCCCATTGACGCCCTGCGCCTCCTAACCGGGCGATCGAGGCAAGGCTCGCCGACACATTTGGCGGGTCCAAGACAGAGAGAGTACCAGGCTCCGGTGGTTTGGCGAGGAGCCATGATCAAGCTAGGGCACGAAGGCGGAGTGGATCTGAAGGTCTTGGAAGTAGGGAGGAGAGGCGCAAGAAAGGGGATCTGGGTAGCAACTGGAGAAAGTAAAGGAGGCAAGGAGGACGCCGCTCTATTATCAACCCGCGCGGTTGCAGAGGCGCCCACATCCAATCAACCGCCACGCGGCACCCAAGGCCGCAGGCTGTTAGGGCCCATGACGCAACCGACTTGCCCTTTCGCCTCTCTGCTCGGCCAAGTTCAGACACGCCCGTGGGCCAGGGGCTACTATCGGTGTTACAGGAGCAGGGGTCCCAGACTTGCACCGCTGCGGCCTGCGGCATGGCTCAAAGTAGGCCCAGGACGGCCCATCTTCATCAACGCAAACTCAAGACCCTTGCGAGGGGCCAAGCCTCACGGGGCGGACGACCAGGAGCTTCCTCAGGCACGGCCTCATCAGGCTGGCTCATGAGGAGGCGGAGAGTTCAAGGCGGAGTACCTCGCGAGGTGCCCGTGACGCAAGCCATGACAACCAAGGGCGCCAGTCGGGCGCCAGCCCGCGCAACGTCCTCCTTTCCCATTTGGTGCAAAGGGAGCAAGCGCAGGCGAGAGCATCAAACAAAGGCATCCGTTTCGGTGCAACAAGACCAAGACCAGCCCCAACGGCTGGAAGGGAGTCATCGTGGAGCCCAAGCAGGCGTCATCACGAGCCTTTGGCGGCGAGGACCAACTTTAGTCAGGATAAGTGTACCCGTTGTTCCCCTTCAAAATGGCCAATTGTTGGCGCCCTTCCCGCTCAATATTTGGGAAGAGGCCCAGGGCCTTCGTCTATATAAGTAGGGCCAGCCACCATAGTAGGGAGGGACGATCGGATAGAAAGGATCCGGCATTCGGAATCCAGAGAGAGAGAAAGAGACTCGATCCTCAAGCTAGAGCGACGGGATACCACTTAGCAGTTCATCACACCCACCAAGTACAGACCCTCGCGAGGCTGTTCTTCCATGTACTGTTCCTCAATAGCCCCAGAGGCAATCCACCACACCACAAACTAGAGTAGGGTATTACACCACAACGGTGGCCCGAACTAGTATAAATCTCGTGTCTCTTGTGTTGTTCTTTCGAGTAGTTCTAGGTCCTTGCGACTCGGCGAGGTACGAGACGGTGGAGGGTTGGATCTCTGCGCGCACCCCAGAGTCCGAACCTTAAGGGTCTGCCGGAACCCGAAATCCGACAGTAGCACCCGTGTCCGGCTGAGCTGAACAGAAGCTTCTTCTCCAGCGGACTGAGCTTCAGTGACATAACAACATGTGCAGTTGCGTCACTTACATGTGGGCCAGATGCCTCGTGGGCCCACATGCCACTGACCCAACTGCACCTGCAGTTAAGTAACTGAAGCAGCGTCCTTCTCCAGCATAGCTCTCCGACTCCACGTTGCCGCCAAGAAGCTAATCGGCCGTCAATGGTCAACCCATCTAGCTTGGCTTCAACCGTAGGGTAGCAGAGGTGGCCTTACTTGGACCCGAGCGGCGGTGACCTACCGTGTGCTACTCTTCCTTGTTTTTTGTGTGGCGCGGCCTCATTGGCATCGGGGCGGGGCCTCGACGGAGCCGGCGATGTCCTCTGTCTCGTTGGCGGCAAGGCGGCGCCTCGGCGGAGCGGGGGAAATCCTCCCCCTCGTTGCCGGCAGGGTGTGTGTAAGGGCATATTTATTTCTTAGGTGTTTTGGTGATTGATGACAATGTTGTTTGCGTACTAATTGTGTGCCTTGAGTATTTCACACATTTCATCGCTGGGCACAAGATGGTTTTGTGCCCCTCGAAGACTATTGAAGACAACGTTTGTCTATGTTTCTTTTCGGTGGATTTGAGTCGTAGGAAAGCCGTACTATTAAGAGGGGGTCCGCATTGGTTTGGGCTAGGGTGGAATCAACACGTACACATCCCTTTCTGTTCCCTCTGAGCTTTTCTGTTTCGTTGAAGGCCCCCTTGCTGCCTTCTCCCTGAGGTCTGGTCCCAGCGGTAGTACCGCGAACCCCAGCGGTAGTACCGCTTGAGAGCTACAAGCGGCAGTACTGCTCCTCATCCCGGTGGGAGCTCTCAGCCGTAGTACCGCTGCGGCCCCATGCTCCTACCGCCTCGATTTGAGGGTTCTCCTTTCGTGTCGGGTTTTGCGGACTAGCTGCGGCAGTAGGGTGGTAGTACCGCTCATGGGCGGTAGTACCGTTCTTACCACCGCAGTAGTACCACCCTTGGTCCAGGTCCTGCTCTGCTCCTCGCTCCCTTCTCACTGTGACAAGATCTGCAAGGTGCAGCGGTAGTAATTGCTAGCCACCAGTGATACCTGCCTCTCGAGGCTGTTTAGGGGGGTAACGGTTGGATTGTTCACCCCTCGATAAAAGGGGTCTTCTTCTCCAAAGTTGACTTACCTCTTCCCCCAAAAGCTCCATTGTTGCTCCAAGCTCCATTTTCACCCGATCTCTCTCCCTAGCCAATCAAACTTGTTGATTTGCTCGGATTAATTGAGAAGGCCCCGATCTACACTTCCACCAAGAGAAATTTTATTCCCCCACTAATCCCAGCGGATCTTGTTACTCTTGGGTGTTTGAGCACCCTAGACGGTTGAGGTCACCATGAGCCATAGTCCATTGTGGTGAAGCTCGTGGTGTCGCTGGGAGCCTCCAATTAAGTTGTGGAGATTGCCCCAACCTTGTTTGTAAAGGTCCGGTCGCTGCCTTCAAGGGCACCAATAGTGGAATCACGGCATCTCGCATTGTGTGAGGGCGTGAGGATAATACGGTGGCCCTAGTGGCTATGACCGTGTATAATTTATCTATGATGGTTGCTACTGAAAAAATAAAGTCTACGCCTATAGTCGAATATGCTAGTGATATTTTTCAAGATAATTCTATAATTGTTGTTAATCATGAAACTACACGTGGGCTGAGAGGGGAGCAAGCATCGAGTTGACACGATGGACTAGTATGAAGCAAGGTGATGCATGCGTTCTTGCATGGAAGGTCTTTTCTTGGAGTTGCAAGATAAGAAAGGGATCACGTATGTTTGGTAGCTACAAATACAAGGCAAGGCGGCGCATATTATATTTGTTCCTGCCGTGAAAGAAGGCCTGCCAGGTAGATACGGCCAGAAGACTTAATGCTTGGAGTTTTTCATCTCTACAGGAAATAGGATGGGGCCCACCAAAAAGAAAGATGGCGTACAAGGTTAAGCTAGGTAGAAAATCCAATCTAAGATGTAAAAGGATTGGACTCTTATATTTTATACTAGTTTGTTTTCTTTCCAAAGTTGTGTGCGTGCGTGAGGGGTTTAGGCTAAGTTCAAGTTGTTATTTAAAGCAAGGGTGCGTGAATGTAATAGTTAGGTTATATTTTGGATAATAAACACAATGTGTTTTAGGGTAAATTCTCGTATCGAGTTTTGGGGGAAGCTGTCTAAAAATCCCTAAGTTTTGGAGGAAGCTTTAGAAAACCTCTGTGTTGCGATTTCTCTGCGAGGAAATTGTTTTGCACATGAGTACCGTCATCAAGATTGGTTTTCTTGTGCTGAGCTGCAAGGTTCAAACCCTCTATTTCGTGTACATCGCGTGCGCGGGCAAGAGGTTACTGCAGCTGGTGGTGGTGTATCGTGAAAGATTGGGCCGCAACAACAGATCGGATCTCGCCACGAGGTTCGGTCTTTATCAATAGGTTGCTCACCTAGTTGCATATCTAGACAACCTACTTTGATGCAACGTTTAAATTGATAAAGAAAAGGCTAAAAATTGTTAGTTGCCTATTCACCCCCTCCCCCTCTAGTCTACTATATCGATCCTTTATTGGTATCAGAGCCTCGTCTCTTTATTAAGGACTTTGCCGTCCGAAGAGTATGGTTGACACCGTAGACGATGGGGAGGAGCACTCTGGTGCGAATCCGGTCTCGTCTACGGGCGATGGGGGAACCTCGGTCTCTCGTGAGGAATTCAATGTGGCCTTGGAGACATTGAAAACCTCCATGATGACCAAGGTTGAAAGCATGTTTAATAAATTCATTGAAGGGCTTAGACTATCCACCGCACCGTTGAAAGTGGGTGATCCCACTAACAAGGTGACAGATGCTAACTCCGACAAGGGGGAAGCTACTAGTGAAAAAGCTCCTTCTTCTAGTGGTAAGAATGGCACCGACATCTTTGCCCACGTGGAACCTCCACTTGTTTATGGTGGACCGATTCCTTCTACTCATTTGAATCATGCCGGTCCTCCCCCTAAGATTGTGAAAAATGAGGACTTTGATTCTTGGGTTTATCGCTTTAAGCATCATTTAAATCATGTGAATACTAATCTTTGGAGAATCATTGAAGAAGGTTTCTATCCGCATGACCCAAGCAACTTCACCCCTAGAGAAGCCGCGGATAATCAATTCAATGAGAATGCTCTCTTCATCATCCAAGATGCAATTCCATCCAAAGATCTCCCTCATCTCCGGCCCTTCTCCTTGGCTAAAGATGCACTGCTTTGTGTTGTCTCCCTCTACCAGGGTAGCGCAAGAATTCAACGCTCCAACTATGAAGTGGTGCAAGATGAAGCCGATGAGTTTGCAATGAAAGAAGATGAAGAACCTCGTGAGCTTTACCGGAGAGTAACCAAACTCGCGGTCTCACTCCGAGATCATGGGATCAAGGACACAGATGACAATTGGATCAAGCGCAAATTCCTCAAGGCAATGATGCCTTACCACAAGGCCATGTCCTCCGTCATTCGTCAAAGGCCGGACTTCCACACCTTGTCCTCAAGTGAAGTGTTGGATGAGTTTGTGGCTATGAGCATTTTGGACAAGACCGCCGACAATGCGGTGCTACGCTCTCAAAGAACAAAGAAGCCCAACCTTGCATTAAAGGCCAAGGTTAGTGTGGAAGAAGAAGAAGAGGAAGAAGAGGAGAGCAACCCCGAAGATACAAAGTATGATTATCATGAGCACATGGCTCTCGCTTCACGGCAATTTTGGAGTAAGAAGAACTCGAGGCCCAACTTCAACAAGAACTACTCAAGTGGCAACAAGGTCAAGCAACGTGTGAGGACTTGCTATAATTGTAGCAATGTGAGCCATTTTGTTGCAGAATGCCCTTATGAGAAGAGAGAAGGCAATGGTGGCAAGCTCATTCGAAATGACTGTCGGATTTCGGGTTCCGGCAGACCCTTGAGGTTCGAACACTGGGGTGCGCGCGGAGATCCAACCCTCCACCATCTCGCACCTCGCCGAATCGCTGGGACCTAAACTACTAAACGGAACAACACAAGAGACAGGAGATTTATACTGGTTCAGGCCACCATTGTGGTGTAATACCCTACCCAAAGTGTGTGGTGTGGTGGATTGCCTCTTGGGCTGATGAGGAACAATACAAGGAAGAACAGCCTCGCGAGGGTCTGCTCTTGGCGGGTGCGATGAACTGCTAGGTGGTGTTCAGTCGCTCTAGCTACTGGTTCCTTGATGAGGATTCGGATCTCTGATCCCCTCCCGATGCTAGATCCCTCTGGATGCTCGATCCCTCTACTATGGTGGCTAGCTCTACTTATATAGGCTAAGGCTCTGGACCTCTTCCCAAATATTGAGCGGGAAGGGCGCCAAAAATTGGCCATTTTGAAGGGGAACAGCGGGTACACTTATCTTGACTAAAGTTGGTCCTCGCCTGCCAAAGGCTCTGGTGATGACGCCTTTGCTTGGGCTCCACGATGACTCCCTTCCAGCCGTTGGGCTGGTCTTGGTCTTGTTGCAATCAAGCGGATGCCTTTGCTTGATTCTCTTCGCGCTTGCTCCCTTTGCACCAAAGAGGAAAGGAGGACATCATGGTCGGCGCTCGACTAGCGCCCTTGGTCGTCATGGCTTGGCGTCATGGGCACCTCGCGAGGTACCCCGCCTTGAACTCTCCGCCTCATCATGAGCCACCTCGACGAGGCCGTGCTCGAAAGCTCCTTGTCGTCCGCCTCAGCAGGCTTGGCCCCTCGCGAGGGTCTTGAGCTTGCGTTGATGAAGATGGGCTGTCTGGGCCTCCTTTGAGCCACGCCGCAGCCGCAGAGCAAGTGCAGGGACCCCCGTTCCGAACGCCGACAAGAGTCTCCCCGGCCCACGGCGCGCCCGGACTTGGCCGAGCAGAGAGGCGAAAGGGAAAGTGCGAAGCGTCGCGGGCCCTAACAGCCTGCGGCCTTGGGCGACGCGTGGCGGTTGATTGGACGCGTGCGCCCTGCTTCCCCATGATGCCTCGGTAACCACCCGGATTCGACAAGTCCCTGCATGCAGAATCGGTCATGATTACCGGTGATCGTGGAGGCCAACGGTTGGCCTTGGCCTGCTATAAGTACGGAACGGTGCGCGCCCTTCCAGTCTATCCTTCTGCTTCTCTTCCTTCTCGTTTCGTCTGGTTGCCATGGCTCCGATCCGCCGGTTCTCCACGGAAGAGAAGGAAAGGCTCCTCAAGAGGATCCCGACCTGCTCCCCCCAAAGCGGCTTGCCCTCGGGTGTCGTGGCATGAGCGTGCCAGGGGCGCCCATGCCCTAGTGCGTGCGGCCGCCACCAGGGGTTTCCTCTTCCCTTGTCTGCGCCAAGACGCTGGCGGCTCTGAAGGAGGCGACGCCGGTGCCACGAGCGCCGCCAGCACGCCGGCGGGTCACGAAGGTGTGTGTCTTCCCCCCTGGAGTCCACGCCGAGGGCTCCTGCCGGGAGTTCGTGCTTCGCGTCGCCGCCTCCTAAGTCTTGGATTCGTCTTCCTTCTTTCTTTGCCTCCGTCGTCCGTGGGAAGGAACCCTGACTCTGGCTGCAAAGACGCTGGCTGCGGCACCCTACATGACCGGGCAAAGGTTGCCGTGGTGCCCTGGCGAGGTCTTCATGACTCGAGGTGGGCGAGGTCGCCTGGGGTCTGCGCAGGACGGGCGCCCTCACGATCCACCCGAGTACGATGGTGCCGGTGGTGTCCTTCAAGGTCTTCGCAGAGGGTCATCGGCCGGAGTGCTGCCCCGGAGAGGTGGTTGGGGTCTGCTGCGGTGAGGCAGAGGCCGACCGACCACTCCTTGGCAGCTCCTCAGCGGCGAAAGGCGCCGGAGGATCCAGCGACTCCGCCGAGCTCTTGGCGACGCCGGGAGGCGAGCGACGACAGCTCTGAGCCTCGAGCCTGCGCGCCACTCCGGAGCAGGCGGGCTCGTCAGTCATCGCCGCCTGATCTGGATGGGGTTGGCGCGGACCGGGTGGCCCACTGTTGATGATGGCGCTCGCCACGGTGGTCCCCAGGGTAGGACTCCTTAGGATTCGCGTCTTTTGTTCCGGCGAGGAGCCAAGAATGTACCCCGCGGGGGCTTGTAAGATGTATGTAGCTTCGTTTGTCAATATGATCCTTATTGTGAGGCAGTGCGAGATGCTCATTCCGTCTTAGCTTAGTTTCTTCCTTTCGGACCTCATGAGGGCTTGGTGCTCTGCGCTGACAGGTCCTGGTCCCAAGGCGGCTTCAGCCGTCGCTGGTATGCCAGGTCGCGATGCCGTGGTCAAGGCCAGGAGGTGAGCGGCCCGAGGTCCAGTAAGAGCCTCTGAGTCGCGATGCTCAGGGGGTCCCCCTTGGCGCTCAAGCAGCCATCATTCGGTGAGAAAGGAGAGCGACGTTGCTAACACGGGTTGCATTGAGTGTGGGGATGGTGTTGCGATAACTAGTGTGTCCGGAGGGTGACTTATCTCAAGGGTCAGGACAATGCCTCCTGGTGCGGCGCTAGGTCCGTGCCTTGGCCGGCGAGAGATTGCATGGCGAGGTCGTTTCGTGCTCCTTGGAGGGACCCTGCAGGTTCACCACAAAAGGAACAAGACCTCGCCGTGGCGATCGTTAGTCCTGCCATTAGTTGCTTTGGAGAGGCGCGAGAGGCCTCACGAGGTGTGTTGGGGCACCCGTGAGCCAGCGCAGGGCTCACGGGGCCCTACCTCAAGGCGGGTTGCGCGCTGGCTCTGGCCCTTATCTTCGAGTGTGTTCACGCAAATTTGGCGAGATGTTGGTGCTCTGCGTCTTGGTCCCGGCTCTCGGGCTGGTCTCGGCCCGTCGGCCAGCAAGCCAGGTCGCGATGCCATGGAAAAGACCAGAGGGTGAGGGCCGGAGAGCGGTAGGAGCCTGAGTCGCGATGCTCAGGCACCCCCTTTAACGTGCAAGCCGGGTCGATGCAGCAACTCTCACGTCCTCGGTCCCGGCTCTTGGGCTGGTCTCGGCCGTCGCTAGCAAGCCGTGTCGCGATGCCATGGACAAGACCAGAGGGTGAGGGCGGAGAGCGGTAGGAGCCCCTGAGTCGCGATGCTCGTGCACCCCCTTTAACGCATAAGCTGGGTTAGATGACGAAACTCTCGTCCTTGGGTCCCGGCTCTCGGCTGGTCTCAGCCGTCATTGTGGCAAGCCGTGTCGCGATGCCATGGACAAGACCAGAGGGTGAGGGCCGGGAGCCGGTAGGGAGCTCCTGAGTCAGTCGCGATGCTCAGGCACCCCTTTAACGCATAGGTGGGGTTAGATAATGAAACTCTACGTCCTCGGGTCCCGGCTCTCGGGCTGGTCTCGATCGTCGGCAAGCCAGGTCACGATGCCATGGACAAGACCAGAGGGTGAGGGCCGGAGAGCCGGTAGAGGAGCCCTCGAGTCGCGATGCTCGTGCACCCCCCCTTTAACGTGCAAGATTCCATCACCCGGAAAAGGCACCAAAAACAAGCATGGTGGAGCGAGAGCATAATCCTAAGGAAAACGTGGGAAGGATACATGCGGCTGGGACAGCCCAGCGGCTTGGGGATGATGCAGCCTGAGGCGCCCCAACAGGATAAGTTAATGACATGAAATAAAGGGATACATGCCGCAGGACAGACCCACGCGGCACTGGGAATAATGCGGCCTGAAGGCGCTCCCCACAAACGAAACTTAAAGATGTCACCTGGTGATGTTGGGGATGAAGGGGTGTTGGTGTAGCAGACTCGATGGGCTGCGGAGCCGACCACGAGCCCAGTGCCCGTGGGGCCTCGGGAGGATCCGGCGCTGGCGGCTCCTCATGGCCATCTCCATCTCCGCCAGGGCTGCGGCGTGCCTGACCTCTTGAGCCTCCAGGATGGCCCTCATGAGACGTTGGTGCACAGCTGCCGCATTTGGCAGGCCATAAGGCATGCGACGTGGCTGTAGGCGGACCCTGAAGCGTCCCACTCGCGAGGGCCGAGGCGCTCTTGAGACGCGGCTCGGTTGAGTCCTGGTATGTCGATGCAGACGCCAGCCCACCATCCTCGCTGGATGGGGGGCCATAGCGGTAGGCGGCGGCTGCCCTCATGACCCTTGACTCCTGTAGCTCTGAATGGACTTGTCGACGAACTCCACGAGGGCTCGACCCTCCTTGCCTTGCTCACCTTGCTATGGAAGCGTGCTGAAGCACGCCTCACGTGGTGCCCAAACGCCTCCTCGAGACTGGCGAGGTCGGGAGGCCCTCGTGGGAGAGCCCCGAGCCCGACTCGAGGAGGCGGGGCCGCTTCCTATGGCGCGATGGAAGGAGGCTCCCGCCCGGCGGGTTCGGGCCACGAGGGGCCTGTCTCTTGAGGAGCCGGGCCGGTCGATGTCTTCTTCTTCTTGGGTGCAGCCTCGGGAGGCCTCCTGCTGCTGTGGTGCAGGTCTTCTAGCGATGCGGCCTAAAAGGCTCGCCCAGGGGAGCACACTGCTGCGTCTCTCTCTTCACAGGCACCGTGATGACCCCGCCGCTTCTGGCATCTTGAGGACGTTGTAGCCATGGTGGGTTACGGCCATGAATTTGGCCAACGCTGGGTACCCGAGGATGGCGTTATGGCAGGCGAATATGGGCGACGTCGCAGTCGATGAGCTCGGTGTGGTAGTTGTCGCGAGCCCCAAAGGTGACAGGAAGGCGGACCTGCCCGATCGGGACCGTGGAGCCGTCGGTGACTCCAGAGAAAGGCTTGGTTGGCTGAAGCTGACTGTAAGGCACTTGAAGATTGTTGAATATTTCCATGGACAGGACGTTGAGTCCTGCCCCGCCGTCGATGAGGGTCTTGGTGACCAGCACGTTGCTGATGATTGGGGAACAAAGCATCGAGAGAACTCCGGTTGTGGCTGCGCACTTGAGCTGATCCGCTAAGCTGAACGTGATGGCGCACGCCGACCACCTGAGAGGGCGCGTGGCCTCGAGCTTGGGGAGGACTGCATTCACTTCGCTGGGCGAATCGCTTGAAGATGCGCCGAGAGGCTGGGGCTTGAGCTCCGCCCGGGATGCGACGATCGCACGCTGCTTCACGGAAGCCCCCAGCCCCTCGTCGATGACGGTCTTCAATTCTCCTTGGCGGCGGCGGCAGCAGAGGGAGGCCTGCGTTCCTGGGCGATCCTCGCGAGGCTGATCCTCCACCTCCCTCATGGCGTAGTCTTGCCAACGGTCCTCGCGAGGTTAGGTCGCGCCACCTTTGGCGCAGCCGCATGGGTCTTCTGGGCCCCTGCATTCCTTCGTCCCTTCCTCGGCCGTACCCTGGCCGCTGCGCTGGGCGCTGCGCCACCCCGGCCTTCACAGAAGGCCCGGAGCTCTTGGCATTCATTGGTGTTGTGGGTGTGGAGGTCGTGATACACGCAGTATCGATCGCCCTTGGAGGACTCGGGCTGATCTACGCCTCGCTTGGTGTCCGGTTCGCCATGAGTACGGCAGCCTTGCGCTTCACGTCCTTGGCCTTGGACTTCTTCTCTTGGGATCCGCGGCAAGCAGCTCGAGGAGGGAGAGGCGCCCTCCTCAGCCTGGGCGCACTTGGTCGCCAAGTTGAACAGCTCCAGGGAGGTGCACAGATCTTCATGCATCGCCAGCTCCTCCTTCATCTTGACGTCGCGCACGCCATCGGAGAAGGCAGAGATGATGGCCTCCTCCGTTACCCTGGGGATCTTGAGGCGTGCATTGTTGAAGCGATGGATGTACTTTTGCAGGGTTTCCCCTGGCTGCTGCTTGATTCGGCGCATGTCGCTCACGGCGGGTGGCCGGTCGCGACTACCCTGGAAGTTGGCGATGAAGCGGGTACGCATCTCGGCCCAGGAAGAGATCGTGCCTGGGGCCAGATTCAGGAGCCATGTGCGGGCTCCGTCCTTGAGCGCCATGGGAAACTAGTTCGCCATGACCTTTTCATCCCCTTTGGCAGCCTCGATGCCCAGCTCGTAGAGCTGGAGGAACTCCGTAGGGTTAGTTGTGCCGTCATAGCGAGGAGGCAGGTCTGGCTTGAACTTGGCGGGCCACGCGACTTCTTGCCTTTCGGAGGTGAAGGCGCGGCAGCCCGCCGTGGCATGAGGGCCTCGGGCAGAGAGCTTGGTCTGCGGGCCTCCCTGCGCCTTGTGGCTGGGGGCAGCACAGGTCTTGACGTGCGGAGCGGGAGCCCTCGGAGAGCTTCTTGTGGGCGAGGAACTTGACAGCTACTGCTCTTGCTGCTGCGGCGCTGGGCGGAACGGGTTCCGCCCGGGGTCGCGCGCTTGGTGCGTGGCGCCTTCTTGAGGAGGAGGCGGCCGAGGCGCCTGAGTTTCATCGCCCAGCTGGGCGGGTGCGGTAGCGAGACGGACGGCGTGGCGCCTCCTGCAGCCAGACGGAGCTCGGCGACTCGGTCGAGCCATTCTTCGTAGAGACGCTGCCGACGGGCGGTAGCGCAGGAGCTTCGTTTACGCGATGAGTGCAGCTCGGGCCTCCATGGCCGCGCAGAACGCACGCGTGACGAAGAACCAGCGGGGTGAGCAAAGGCATGGCGGTGTAGGCGGCGTCCCCGCCTCATGGACGGGTCTTTGGGATGATGATTCCTGCCGTTCCCGCCGGGCCGGTGGCGGCGTTGTGACAGGTGTGACGGGAACGACGAGGCGCCACGACGGGAGCTGCTCGGGCGACATGGGAGGCGAGGGCAGCTCGTCGCCGGCTCGGGCAATGAGCGTCGCCGAACATGGTTGCGGTGGTCGGGGAAGAACGAGGCGACGAAAGGCAGATTCAGCGCACTCTACCTGGCGCGCCAAATGTCGGATTTCGGGTTCCGGCAGACCCTTGAGGTTCAAACACTGGGGTGCGCGCGGAGATCCAACCCTCCACCGTCTCGCACCTCGCTGAATCGCTGGGACCTAAACTACTAAACGGAACAGCACAAGAGACATGAGATTTATACTAGTTCAGGCCACCATTGTGGTGTAATACCCTACTGCAGTGTGTGGTGTGGTGGATTGCCTCTTGGGCTGATGAGGAACAATACAAGGAAGAACAGCCTCGCGAGGGTCTGCTCTTGGCGGGTGCGATGAACTGCTAGGTGGTGTTCAGTCGCTCTAGCTACTGGTTCCTTGATGAGGATTCGGATCTCTGATCCCCTCCCGATGCTAGATCCCTCTGGATGCTCGATCCCTCTACTATGGTGGCTAGCTCTACTTATATAGGCTAAGGCCCTGGGCCTCTTCCCAAATATTGAGCGGGAAGGGCGCCAACAATTGGCCATTTTGAAGGGGAATAGCGGGTACACTTATCCTGACTAAAGTTGGTCCTCGCCGCCAAAGGCTCTGGTGATGACGCTCGCTTGGGCTCCACGATGACTCCTTCCAGCCGTTGGGCTGGTCTTGGTCTTGTTGCACCGAAACGGATGCCTTTGCTTGATGCTCTGCATGCGCTTGCTCCCTTTGCACCAAAGAGGAAAGGAGGACACTGCGTGCGTGGGCTGGGCGCCCGATGGCGCCTCTTGGTCGTCATGGCTTGCGTCATGGGCACCTCGCGAGGTACCCCGCCTTGAACTCTCCGCCTCCTCATGAGCCAGCCTGACGAGGCCATGCCTGAGGAAGCTCCTTGTCGTCCGCCCCGCGAGGCTTGGCCCCTCGCGAGGGTCTTGAGCTTGCGTTGATGAAGATGGGCTGTCTTGGGCCTCCTTTGAGCCACGCCGCAGGCCGCAGGCACGCAAGTCTGGGGACCCCCGTTCCCAGAACGCCGACAATGACAAAGCCAAGTCTTTCCCTAACAAGAGCAACTTCACCAAGAGGACTCCTCCCAAGGGGTTGGTTGCACAAGAAGAGTACAATGAGGATGATGATGACGATGAAGGCGGTGACTTGGTTGCTATGGCCTCCGTGGCCATTGCAACAACTCGTCAGGTATCCCTCTTCGACTCACCCAATGAGAACATCATCGCCAAGTGCCTCATGGCTAAAGCAACCAACAAGGTAACCCCCAACATCAAAACTACCATAATTACTAATCCTTCCTTGACGGATTGCATTGATGAAAATGTGGGGCCTAATGAGGAAGAAAATGAGTTTGATTCCTTTATGAGTAAGCTCAAGGGTAAGTCCAATAAGCACTTTGTTGCTCTCTTGGAACAACTTGGTGAAGCCAATGACACCATCGAGGCTCACGAAGAAACCATCTCTAAGATGGAGGGGCATAGTCGTGATTATGCCGATGAGATATCGGATCTCTCTAATGCTCTTGAGGAAGAGCGTGGTCTTCATTTGGCTCTTGAGGAGTAACACAACGATGATCATGCTAAATTAAAGAAAGATCTTGATCATGCTTGTGTCTTATCTCGTGTGCTAAATTCCGAGAAGGCCAGTTGATCTTACTAGACTCAAGGAAGAGCTTGATATACTTGACAAGGCTCATAAAGCTTTGAAAGGTATTCATGCTAGTCTTAAAGAGTCTCACAATCAACTCCAAGTGAAGCTAACTAAGGAGAAAGCCACCTTTCCTCATATGGTTTTGATTGATAATGCAAAAGTTACTAACCCATGTTGTGAGCATGTGCATCTTATTGAGGAGAATGCCAATTTGAAGATGCTACTTGAGAAGGGCCTTGTGTCATGCATACAAGGTGAGAAGAACCTCAACGACCTTTTGAGTAATCAAAAGGAAGTTGTATCCAAGGAGGGGATTGGGTTCGCACCCAAGCCCAAGAATAAGAAGAAGAATGACAAGACCAAACGACATCCTCCTCTCAAGCAAACTTTTGTGAAGGAGGGAGAGGGTGCTCCCATGGAAAAGAAGAACAATGCGAAGGGTGGTGGTGTCAAGAAGGGCAATGCCACCCCTTCCAACAAAGCCATGACTTTAACCCTTCTTATGTGTTGTGCCATGCTAGTGATGGGCATGTTTATGCCAAATTTGTTGGTTCTCCTTATGAGTACATTGAATGGTCTATTTGGGTTCCTAAGACCCTTGTCACTAACATCAAAGGACCCATTACAAAATGGGTACCTAAAACCAAGCATTGATCTCTTGTAGGTGTTTGCTTCCGGTGGGGGATCATGGTTGCTCGATAGTGGAGCTACAAATCATATGACCGGAAGCAAGGACTTGGTGGTGGATGTGCACAAGATTCCATCTATGCCCACCAGTGTCGAGTGGGGTGATGCCTCATCTTCTAAGGTATTGGGACTCGGCAAGGTTGTCATTTCTTAGAAGGTCATGCTTGTTGAGTCCCTTGCATAAAACTTACTTTCCGTTCATCAACTTGCACTCATGGGCTTTGCCACCTTCTTTGATATTGATACCGTGGCCCTCTTGTGGAGCAAGACTCTTAAAGTAGCCTTTGTTGGACATGTCGAGAATGGTCTCTATGTGATTAACTTCTCGGAGTGACCCACTAAGACCGAGACATGCCTAATGGCTAAAGTTGACGTGGGATGGCTTTGGCATCGCCGTCTAGCCCATGTCAATATGAGATCTTTGCAAAGTCTTCTCAAGGGGGGACCATGTCCGTGGACTAACGAATGTTAGTTTTGCTAAAGATCGTGCTTGCAGTGCTTGTATCGAAGGAAAGCTACATGAAAAGGCTCATCCTCCCATGACTATCATTTACTCGAAGAGGCCTTTGGAGCTCCTTCATTTGGATCTCTCTGGGCCTCCATCCTTTGATAGTCTTGGGGGTAGAAAGTATTGCTTGGTGATTGTGGATGATTATTCAAGATACACTTGGGTATTTCTTCAAGAGGAAGAGCGAGACCCAACAAACTGTCATTGACTTCGCAAATAAAGCCCAACGTCAACACAATGCAAAGATCTTGACAATAAGAAGTGACAACAGCACCGAGTTCAAGAACTACACCTTGGATGAGTTTCTTAGTGATGAGGGGATCAAGCATCAATATTTCAGATCGTGACACCCCTCAACAAAATGGTGTTATGAGAGGAAGAACCGGACGTTGATGGATGCTGCAAGGACCATGATGGCGGAGTTCAAGTCTCCATACAACTTTTGGGCCGAAGCCATCAACACCGCGTGTCATGCATCAAATCGTCTCTATCTCCGCAAAGGCTTGAACAAGACTCCATATGAGATACTCACCGGTAACAAGCCCAACCTCAAGTACTTCCAGGTGTTCAGGTGTAAGTGTTTCATTCTCAAGAAAGGTGTTTGTTTGTCTAAATTTGAGGCTAGAGCTTATGAGGGCATATTTGTTGGTTATGCTACAAACTCTCATGCTTATTGTGTCCTCAATAAGTCCAAAGGGCTTATTGAGGAGACGTGTAATGTGGAGTTTGACGAGAATAATGGCTCCCAAGTGGAGCAAAGTGGCACTTGTGATGTAGGTGATTGAATTCCTCCTCAAGCCATAAGAAGAATGGGTGTTGGTTTTATCCTACCCATTGAGGAACCCCTTGTGGCCGAAGGAGAAGGACAATGCTCCACTCAAGTGGAGCCATCACCAACCCAAGGCCCACACGCTTCCGAAGAACAAAGTGAAGGCCCTCAACCTCAAGAACAAGACCAAGGGCAAGATCAATCCCAAGATGGTGTTGTAACATCAAGTGATGCCCAAGATCAAGTTCTCTCCCCCGAGCAAGTTCAAGATCAAGAGCTTCCTCAAGATCAAGAACAAGCTCAAGACGACGCTCAAGATGATCAAGTGACCGCTCCTCGACTCACCCCCGAGGAGGAATTGGAGCGTCGTGCCGCCAAGATTGCTTCCAAGCTCTCCGCCAAGGGTCATCTCATGAATAATGTGCTTGGGAGCATTCAAAAGGGGGTAAGCACCCATAGACAATTGGCAAACTATTGTGAACATCACTCATTTGTCTCTTGTGTTGAACCCCAAAAGGTTTATGAGGCACTCGAAGATTTGGATTGGCTTAATGCCATGCATGAAGAACTCAACAACTTCGAGTACAACAAGGTGTGGAGATTGGTGCCAAGGCCAACAGGGAACCACAATGTCATTGGAACCAAGTGGATATTCAAGAACAAGCAAGATGCTCACGGAACCATCGTTTGCAACAAGGCAAGATTGAAGGAAATATGCCCTAGAGGCAATAATAAAGTTATTATTTATTTCCTTATATCATGATAAATGTTTATTATTCATGCTAGAATTGTATTAACCGGAAACATAAATACATGTGTGAATACATAAACCTACAGAGTGTCACTAGTATGCCTCTACTTGACTAGCTCGTTAATCAAAAGATGGTTATGTTTCCTAACCATGAACAAGGAGTTGTTATTTGATTAACGGGATCACATCATTGGTTGAATGATCTCGATTGACATGACCCATTCCATTAGCATAGCACCTGATCGTATAGTTTGTTGCTAGTGCTTTTCTTCATGACTTATACATGTTCCTATGACTATGAGATTATGCAACTCCGTTTGCACGAGGAACACTTTGGGTGCTACCAAACGTCACAACGAATCGGGTGATTATAAAGGTACATTACAGTGTCTCCGAAGGTACATGTTGGGTTGGCATATTTCGAGATTAGGATTTGTCACTCCGATTGCTCGAGAGGTATCTCTGGCCCTCTCGGTAATGCACATCACATAAGCCTTGCAAGCATTGCAACTAATGTGTTAGTTGTGAGATGATGTATTACTTAAACGAGTAAAGAGACTTGCCGTAACGAGATTGAACTAGGTATTGGATACCGACGATCGAATCTCGGGCAAGTAACATACCGATGACAAAGGGAACAACGATGTTGTTATGCGGTCTCGACCGATAAAGATCTTCGTAGAATATGTAGGAGCCAATATGGGCATCCAGGTCCCGCTTATTGGTTATTGACCGAGAACAGTTCTAGGTCATGTCTACATAGTTCTCGAACCCGTAGGGTCCGCACGCTTAACGCTTCGATGGAGCTTACTATGAGTTTTTATGATGTTTCTGTACCGAAGGTTGTTCGAGTCCGGATGAGATCACGGACGTGACGAGGAGTCTCGAAATGGTCGAGACATAAAGATTCATATATTGGAAGTCTATGTTTGGACATCGGAAGTGTTCCGGTGAAATTGGGAATTTTACCAAGTACCGGAGGTTACCGGAACCCCTAATGCTAATGGGCCAACATGGGCCTTAGTGGAAAGGAGAAAAGGGGCCCAAGTGCTGGTTGCACCTTCCCCTTTCCTAGTCCTATTAGGACTAGGAGAAGGGGGCGCCTCTCTCTCCCTTCCCACTTGGGGGAAACCTAGTTGGACTAGGATTTGGGGGAATCCTACCCTAGTAGGAGTAGGACACCTCGGCGCACCTCTCCTTGGCCGGCCAGCCCCTCCCCTTCCCTCCTTTATATACAGGGGCAGGGGGCACCCCATGACACACAAGTTGATCATTGAGATCGTTCCTTAGCCGTGTGCGGTGCCCCCTTCCACCATATTACACCTCGAAAATACCGTAGCGGAGCTTAGGCGAAGCCCTGCGCCGGTGGAACATCATCATCGTCACCACGCCGTCGTGCTGACGAAACTCTCCCTCAACACTCGGCTGGATCGGAGTTCGAGGGACGCCATCGAGCTGAACGTGTGCAGAACTCGGAGGTGCCGTACGCTCGGTACTTGGATCGGTTGGATCGTGAAGGAGTACGACTACTTCCTCTACGCTATGCGTCAACGCTTCCGTTGCTGGTCTACGAGGGTACGTAGACAACACTCTCATCTCGTTGCTAAGCATCACCATGATCTTGCGTGATCGTAGGAAAATTTTGAAATTACTACGTTCCCCAACAAAGATTGGTGGCACAAGGCTACTCCCAAGTCAAGGGTATCGACTACGATGAAACATTTGCTCCCGTCGCCTTGAATCCATTAGTTTGTTGATTGCTTATGCTTCTCATCACAACTTTAAGTTGCAACAAATGGATGTGAAGAGTGCTTTTCTTAATGGTCCTATTAATGAGTTGGTGTATGTCAAGCAACCCCCCGGGTTCGAGGATCCCTACTTTCCCGATCATGTGTATCAACTAGATAAGGCACTCTATGGCCTTAAACAAGCCCCACGTGCGTGGTATGACCACCTTTACCGAAGTTGTTATAAGATCGTGGATTTGAAGTTGGGCTAATCGACCCCACTCTTTTTACTAAGAAGGTCAAAGGGGAGTTGTTTGTGTGCCAACTATATGTTGATGATATTATCTTTGGTTCCCCTAACAAAGCTTTCAATGAGGAATTTGCTGCACTCATGACCTCAAAGTTCAAGATGTCTTCCATGGGAGAGTTGAAGTTCTTTCTTGGGTTCGAAGTTGAAAGTGCAACTATCCCTAGGTGGTTTTGGTAATTCCTAACAACATATAGCTCATTGAGCTAACATTATTCCAAGATAAATATTTCAGGAAAAGCTCAATGAATGGCATGGCATGGATAAGAAAAGTGGACCCCTCAAAATAGTAAGGATAAAAGAATTGGCTCAAGCTCAAATCTCAAGACTCTACATTTTATGTTTTAGTGATCCAAGATCACATTGAGTCTATAGGAAAAGCCGATACTATCAAGGAGGGATGAGGTGTTGCTTAATGAGGTTCTTGCTTCATAGTGCTTAGTGATATGCTCCAAAACCCTCAACTACTTTCTCACATCCACATATGACCTAAACCAAAAGTCAAACTCGGCCCCACCGATTCTTTCTATCCGGCGCCACCGAGTTCAGATGTCATAGCCACTGCCACAAACCCTAGGCAAATCGGTCTCACCGATAGGGATCTCGGTCTCACCGAGATGGGATTGTAATCTCTCTGTTTCCCTTCGTAACATTTCGGTCCCACCGAGATGAGCGATCGATCCCACCGAGATTGCAATGTAAACTCTCTGGTTCCTTTTTGTAACATTTTGGTCTCACCGAAATGAGCGAATCGGTCCCGCCGAGTTTACCTGACCAACTCTCTGGTTAGCTTATTACCAAAATCGGTCCCACCGAGTTTGTGTAATCGGTCTCACCGAGATTACATTATGCCCTAACCCTAACCATATCGGTCCTACCGAGTTGCATGTCGGTCCCACCGAAAATCCTAACGGTCACTAGATTTGTTGAATCGGTCCGACCGAGTTTCTCAATTCGGTCCCATCGAGATTGGTAAGTTGTGTGTAATGGTTAGTTTTTGTGTGGAGGCTATATATACCCCTCCACCTCCTCTTCATTCGTGGAGAGAGCCATCAGAACGAACCTACACTTCCAATACACATTTTCTGAGAGAGAACCACCTACCCTTGTGTTGAGACCAAGATATTCCATTCCTACCATATGAATCTTGACCTCTAGCCTTCCCAAGTTGCTTTCCACTCAAATCTTCTTTCCACCAAATCCAAATCCTGTGAGAGAGAGTTGAGTGTTGGGGAGACTATCATTTGAAGCACAAGAGCAAGGAGTTCATCATCAACACACCATTTGTTACTTCTTGGAGAGTGGTGTCTCCTAGATTGGCTAGGTGTCACTTGGGAGCCTCCGACAAGATTGTGGAGTTGAACCAAGAAGTTTGTAAGGGCAAGGAGATCGCCTACTTCGTGAAGATCTACAGCTAGTGAGGCAAGTCCTTCGTGGGCGACGGCCATGGTGGGATAGACAAGGTTGCTACTTCATGGACCCTTCGTGGGTGGAGCCTCCATGGACTCGCTGCAACTGCTACCCTTCGTGGGTTGAAGTCTCCATCAACGTGGATGTACGATAGCACCACCTATTGGAACCACGACAAAAACATCCGTGTCTCCAATTGCGTTTGAATTCTCCAAACCCTTCCCTTTATATTCTTGCAAGTTGCATGCTTTACTTTCCGCTGCTCATATACTCTTTGCATGCTTGCTTGAATTGTGTTAAGATTGCTTGACATGTGCTAAGATAGCTAAAATCTGCCAAAGACTAAAATTGGGAAAGGATAAGTTTTTATTTGGTCAAGTAGTCTAATCACCCCCCTCTAGACATATTTTCGATCCTACAAGTGGTATCAGAGCTTTGGTCTCCATTTGCTTTGATTTCCATAGCTTTTGGTAGTCATAGCCTTGGCTTCATAACCTAGGAGAGTATGGCGTCTAGCGAGGGAAATTATCACCGTAGAGGTCCTTACTTTGATGGTACTAATTTTGCTAGTTGGAAGCATAAGATGAAAATGCATATTCTTGGACATAACCCTGCCGTTTGGGCTATTGTGTGTATTGGCTTGCAAGGTGAATTCTTTGATGGGAGAGAACCGAACCGTGAAGCTACCGCGGAAGAGTTGAAGATGCTGCAATACAACGCTCAAGCTTGTGATATCCTCTTCAATGGATTGTGCCCCAAAGAATTCAACAAAATCAGCCGCCTTGAGAATGCAAAGGAAATTTGGGATACTTTGATTGATATGCATGAAGGTACCGACTCCGTCAAGGAATCCAAGTTGGATGTGCTTCAAAGTCAACTTGACAAGTTCAAAATGAAGGATGGTGAAGGTGTCACTGAAATGTACTCTAGGCTTGCTCTTATCACAAATGACATTGCTGGCTTAGGAAGTGAAGAGATGACCGACAGATTCATCATCAAGAAGATCCTAAGAGCCTTGGATGGAAAATATGATACCGTGTGCACATTGATCCAAATGATGCCCAATTACAAAGATCTCAAGCCAACGGAAGTCATTGGAAGAATTGTTCCTCATGAGATGTCACTCAAGGATAAGGAGGAACTTCACAACAAATCAAGTGGTGCTTACAAAGCCTCATGTGAAGCCCCCACATCATCAAGTGAGACACAAACCTTCAATGAAGAATTGAGCTTAATGGTGAAGAACTTCAACAAATTCTACAAGAGTAGAAGCAAAGAGAGAAGCTCCAAGTCAAGGTCCTACAATGACAAAAGATCTTCTAGTCGAGAGCGTAATTGCTACAATTGTGTTAGACCCGGACACTATTCCAATGAGTGTACGGCACCCTACAAAAGAAGAGAAGATTCTCCAAAAATAAGAAGTAGAAGAGAAGAAACACCACCAAGAGAGAGAAGGAGTAGAGATGATCGTTATGAACGAAGACCCTCACGGAGAAGCTAGGATTCGGAAAGGAAGTACAAGTCATCAAGGAGCTACACAAAACAAAGACATCAAGCTCATGTTGGTAAACGGGTATCTGGCTCCGACTCCGAAAATCACTCCGAGAGAAGCTATCACTCCGACTCCGAATATACTCAAGATGAAGGTGTTGCCGGTCTAGCACTTGTGTCAACCAACTCCTACGACATATTTGATTCACCAAATGAAGGAATTGGAAGATGCTTCATGGCCAAAGGTCCAAAGGTAACACACCCCGAGTATGTTGATTTCAATAGTGATGAACATGACTTGTTAAGTGATGATGATTTACTTGTTGAGAACTCTAGTGATGAATACTATGATGAAACGTCAATTAATCATGCTAATCAAGATAAAACAAATGACAATGATCAGGAGAAGATTGAGCTTCTAACTAAAGAACTAAACACTCTTAAGTTAGCTCATGAAACTATCTTAGGAGATCATCGAGAACTTTTAAGGACTCATGAGAAGTTACGCTTTGAAAAGCTCAACCTTGAGCGAGAGCATGAGTTATTAAAGGCAATCAATGATGATCTTCGCAAGAAAAGTTCTTCTTACATTGCCAAGCGTTTACTCTTATCCACTTACATGCCTCAAGTCAAGTCTAGTAACAAGAACAAGAAGGATTCTTCCTCTAGTAGTAACAATAATCATGCTAAATCCAGTGTTGTTGCTTCTAGTAGTTATCTTGATTCCACTAATGATTCTCTTATCCAAGTTACACTTGAGCAAGAAAATAGCTTATTGAAGGGAATTATAGAGAAAGGTGTTTACAAGAGCCTTGCCGGGAGTAAGCAATTTGAGGAAATTGTACGCAAGCAAGGAAGGCACCGGAAGAATCAAGGTGTTGGTTTTGAATGAAAGTTCAATGCCAATGGAGTTGAGTGGGAAGAAGATCAATACCCCAAGATGAAGTTTGTTCCTCAACAAGAGAGGTATGATCCTACTTCCTTCAAGGGGACACAAGCTCAAGATGATCTTCCACCTCAAGACCACAAGCAAAAAGGCAAGGACAAGCTTCAAGAAGAAATTGAAGCATTTGAAGAAGCTCCTAAGGCCTTGGTCAAGTGGGTTCCCAAGACTACATCAAGTTCCACTTCATCAAGTACGACTACAACTCCAAGGATTCCCATCAAGATGATGTGGATCCCAAAGAAGAAGAACTAGAGAGTTCCTGAGGGTGACTCCGCCAACATAATTCACTCTTATCATTTTGGCAAGAACAAGTGCAATCAACTTCCACATCTTGCACTAGTTCAAGGAGTCACAAACCCTCTTGTTGGTAAGACAAGGGACAAGGTAACCAAATGCTTTCATAGACATCATCTTTTGTGTGCATCACTCTATGTCTATGGATATCCTTGTTTGTTCCTTATGGGACTAACCCGTGTAGGTATTGAAAGTGCAACTCACTCCAAAGGATTGCTCCAAATGATCTACATCAACATTGAGCATCCACATCTTCAACACCTACATGAAGTCATCATCGACAAAACCCAAGGTTAGTTCATCCCCCTTAGGGGGGATCTCACATCTAGGGGGAACTTTACTCTAAGAATTGAGCTAAAGCAACTCTAATGGTGTGAACACAACAATGCATTATGTAAAAGTGGTAACCCCACTTGAGCTTAAACGATGAGTATGACCTATGATCAAATGTTCTCATTTGACTCCTAAGTCAATATACTCATATATAGATGACCTAGTCATCGCCAATTGCTTGATAGATGCTAGAATTGGTTGTGCATGCTTCGCCACATATTTCATTTGCCATTTTATTATGTGAGCATGTTGGTTGCATATTTTACTCATTCGAGGACATCCACTTGTTGTTTTGATTGATTGTTTTCTTTTTCTTTTGCCAAGTGGACGAACAAGAATGCCTGGGAACCTTCTCTAGATATCTATGCTTTTCTCGTCTCAAACTCTATTCATGCTACATCATAAAATTTGATCAAGTCAGATTCGAACCACTCTGTGTGAGGAGCACTTTCGAGTCCCCGATTCGTCATAGACTTAAACTTCCAAAACTTCTTTGTGCGTTTTGGTCTGACCGATTCATCCATTTCGGTCATACCGAGATCACTAAGTCGATCTAGGTTTTCAATCTCGGTGCAACCGATTTGAACTTTTCTGTCACACCGAGTTGCTATAACTGCTTGCAGTTATGCATCTCGGTGCCACCGAGTTGTTACACTCGGTCACACCAACAGGGTCGGGTTATATATACCCACGGGAAATTTTTTGGAAATTTTCTCCGAACTCTTTCGCCCGCGCTCAGCCCGCTCTGCCTCCAGGGTCTCCGAATCGTCCTCCTCATCGCCAGCTGCCTCCTGTCGCTGGTCTCCGCCGCCGTCAACGGGAATCATTCCCGCCGTTGCCGCCGTAGCGAGTTCATCACCGAACTAGGGTATGAACTCGATCACCGTATATCTATCCCTATTCGATTCCTAGCACATTGTGCTTGCCATGAATCTTGCCACGATTGAAACTATCTTATCCAGTCAAAACACTCCGTAGATTACAGATGAATTGAAAATTTAGGGTTAGGTTTCCGCCGAAACCATCTCGGACCAACCGAGTTGTAGAACTCGGTACCACCGATTCGGCTAAGGCCATTGCACATATAACTCTCGGTCTGACCGAGAATTGCAAATCGGTGTGACCGAGTTCAGGACTTTGTGAAACCCTAGCAGCCTCAAGGTACACTGAATCGTGACTCGGTCTCGACCGAGTTCACTAGTTTAGGTTCCAAAAGCTGCTTCGGTATCACCGAGTTTACAAATCGGTAGATCCGAAATGCTTTCTCGTGGAAAACTAAAACTAAGTTTTGACTCATTCTTTGCAAAAACCTCTGTATTTTGTGATGCTCATCCACTCTATCTCATCTATATCTACTCACGAGTGCATTGTCGGTGTTTGCGTGATGTCCGATCAAAGTGACAACTGCAGTGGAAGAGGAGCAGTGTTCACATGAGTGAGGGCACTAGTCCCTCTAGCAGTTATGATGAGGGCAGCAGGAGCACCCCAAGCAACCTACCCAAAGCAGCCACCAGGGCCAGAAAGAAGAGAACCTCAGAATCTGAGGATGAAGACTACGTGGCTATTGAGGATGAGGCCACTTCCAAGAAAAAGGTGCTCAAGAAAGAATATGGCTCACCAAGAATTCAAGCCAGGTCCCGAAGACCAAAAGGCCAGCAGGAAGATGGCCCATGTCTAAAGCCAGAGCCTCCACTCAAGCATCTTTGGAAGCTGAACCCAAAGAGGTTGTTGCAAAAAGGAAGAAGAGGAAGGAAAGGATCAAGAAGACCATGGCCAGAGTAATTGGAAAGCCATCCATGATGGAAGATGAGGAAGAAGAAGAGGATGCTGCGCCAGCACCCAAAGCTCAGAAGCTTATGGGTGATGCCATTAGGTCAGGGGCTGCTTCATCAAAGCCCAAAGTAGCACCCAAGGCTGCCTCCAAACCCAAGACTGCACCCAAGAGGAGTACCAGAAACATCCCAGCTGCTGAGAAGAACAAGGCCCCAAAGGTTCTAAACTCAAGGTCAAGAAGAAGATGATGAGACACATGTTTTGAGAAAATTGAAGCCTAAAATTCCAGATCATAATGATGCCCATCCTGTAGCTGAGAACATGAAGATCAGGAAGGACTCATGATTGAGGCTATGGAGAGAGTCAGATCCATATGCCACCAGAAGGAGAACTGCTGTAGACTACAGGTTCCACACAAAGGAACATCAGGACTTCTATGAGACAATTCTGCTGGACAAGAAGCCAATAGTGTGTGACATGAGATGGGTGAACTAGGAATACATCAAGGAGAATGAAGAACACTATCCTGGTGTGTATGACAGCTTCAGTGCTTGTGGAGTGGCAGACTTTGTTGGGCAGAAGCTCACAAAGTGGAATGATGAGCTAATAATGCAATTCTACTCCCTAGCACACTTCTATCCAGATGGCAGGATAGTATGAATGTCTGAAGGTACTAGGTACCAATCATCAATTGAAGAATGGGCTAATCTGATCAATGCACCTAAGGAGGAAGAGGATGACTTGGATGTCTATGCCAAGAAGAAGATGGATCACAACACTATGGCACATATGTACAAGGAGATCCCAGATGCTGCTATTGAATCACATAAGTTTGGATCAGTACATTACCTTCTGCCAGGACTGCCAACCATCAAAAAAAGAAATTATCCAAAATAGAAAGAAGTTTTTTTTCAAATTCAATTGTTTATTTATCTCTTATTCAAAAATTTCCTTGAAAATCGAATTTCATTTTTCATTCAATGGGGTTAGATGATCTAGTTCTTAATATTATTACTTTACTCAATTGACAAATTCCACAATCTTTCTTTCGCTGTCTCTATTCTATTGGTGGACGGTCGTAACTCTAATATAGGGCTTTTAAGCATAAAAATCAGCTGCAATCTAGTTTTTTCACAAAGGCTGGGGTATTCCTCGCTTCTGGCACGTGTAAATCTTACCTTTTCTATCTACGTGTGGTTTTCATGAAAACCTATTTTATCAACCTATGGGGGTCCTCAGGCACACTCTCTTTCCCAAGTCAGGTGATCACAACATGATCAGATTCCATGCAATAAATCTGCTACACTTATTTGATGTGCCACAAAAGTTCAAGGTCATGAGTCTTATAGTTGAAACTATCAAGAGGACAGTTTAATTAAAAGAGAAGTTGTGGGTATGCCCCACAGATCCAGGAGCTGATTAACTCCAAGATGGGCACTGGCACATACTTGTTGGACAAGGAGCACATGCCTATCTATCAAGACTTTGACGACAACCAAGTGGTTATGAATGAAGATGAACCATCTTCTGTGCAAGCACAAGCAAAGAAGGAGAACGCAAGGACTGAGAAGGCTGCCAAGATGCCAACAATGGAAGAGGCATCTCAATACTTCTTGAAGAGCAAACAAGATCAACTTGGCTACTTGATTGCATCCACTCTGAGGATTGAGAAGGGGCTGGCCACCTTGACTCAAAACCAGGAGAGCCTCGGAGAGGATCATGGAGCGTAAGTTCTACGACATGGATGTGAAGGTAATCGAGATCCACCTGTTGTTGAGCAACTTCAGGATGATATGCAGGAGAGGAAGGGCAAGACAACCACTAAGGCATTTGCCAGAGTGCCTAGAGCTCAGAGGTCGGCCACAAAGGCTGCAAAGGATGCAGACACCAGAGCCACTTCATCTGCACCAGCCATGCCTTCAAGGCCACCGGCTCCAAAGCACCTACTCCACCAGCTCCATCTACATCAACTGATGCCTTCGTCCTGGCGTTACGCCTACACCACCACACGAAGATCAAGCACGAGAAACGATTTAGTGCTATGCATTTTCTATGAACTTTTTGGTAACTTGTTTCCAAAGGGGGAGAAAAATGTATAGATCATAGGCTTCGAGAGAGAGCATTGCTTTTTTATTCTCTCTTGCTTTGGTGGTTGAACTTTTTTTTGCTTGATTGAAATACTTTCTGTCTGTGTGATACCTGGATGATCATGTGTTTGATCATATGCTACATTAATGCTTGTTGGATGACATTATCCTTTTATCTCTATATGATCATTCACTTTGCTTGGTGATGAGTGCATGTATTCTATTGTTATCATTTTGAGCGCTCCACCAAGATGTATGTGACATGGAAGAGTAACCCATGAGCCTAAATCTTTGTGCATTTGTAGTCCAAAGCAAATCTTAAACTATGCACAAATGTAGGGGGAGCTCTTGCTTATCACATACTTCTCAAAGCGACAATGTTTTTCACTCTTATTATCATTTGTCGAAGCTTTGATCTATATGTTGTCATCAATTACCAAAAAGGGGGAGATTGAAAGTGCAACTATCCCTAGGTGGTTTTGGTAATTCCTAACAACAATAGCTCATTGAGCTAGCATTATTCCAAGATAAATATTTCAGGAAAAGCTCAATGAATGGCATGGCATGGATGAGAAAAGTGGACCCCTCAAAATACTAAGGATAAAAGGATTGGCTCAAGCTCAAAGCTTAAGACTCTACATTTTATAATTTAGTGATCCAAGATCACATTGAGTCTATAGGAAAAGCCAATACTATCAAGGAGGGATGAGGTGTTGCTTAATGAGGTTCTTGCTTCATAGTGCTTAGTGATATGCTCCAAAACCCTCAACTACTTTCTTGCATCCACATGTGACCTAAACCAAAAGTCAAACTCGGCCCCAATGATTCTTTCTATCCAAATACCACCGAAGTTCGGGATGTCATAGCCACTGCCACCCACCCCAGCCAAATCGGTCTCACCGATAGGGATCTCGGTCTCACCGAGATGGGATTGTAATCTCTCTGTTTCCCTTCATAACGTTTCGGTCCCACCGAGATGAGCGATCGGTCCCACCGAGATTGCAATGTAAACTCTCTGTTTCCTTTTTGTAACATTTCGGTCCCACCGAAATGAGCGAATCGGTCCCATCGAGTTTACCTGACCAACTCTCTGGTTAGCTTATTACCAAAATCGGTCCCACCGAGTTTGTGTAATCGTTCTCACCGAGATTACGTTATGCCCTAACCCTAACCATATCGGTCCTACCGAGTTGCATGTCGGTCCCAATTTGAAAATCCTAACTTGGTCACTAGATTTGCTAAATCGGTCCGACCGAAGTTTCTCAATTCGGTCCCACCGAGATTGGTAAGTTGTGTGTAACGGTTAGTTTTGTGTGGAGGCTATATATACCCCTCCACCTCCTCTTCATTTGTGGAGAGAGCCATCGTAATCGAACCTACACTTCCAATACACATTTTCTGAGAGAGAACCACCTACCCTTGTGTTGAGACCAAGATATTCCATTCCTACCATATGAATCTTGATCTCTAGCCTTCCCAAGTTGCTTTCCACTCAAATCTTCTTTCCACCAAATCCAAATCATGTGAGAGAGAGTTGAGTGTTGGGGAGACTATCATTTGAAGCACAAGATCAAGGAGTTCATCATCAACACACCATTTGGTACTTCTTGGAGAGTGGTGTCCCCTAGATTGGCTAGGTGTCATTTGGGAGCGTCCGACAAGATTGTGGAGTTGAACCAAGAAGTTTGTAAGGGCAAGGAGATCGCCTACTTCGTGAAGATCTACCGCTAGGAAGGCAAGTCCTTCGTGGGCAACGGCCATGGTGGGATAGACAAGGTTGCTTCTTCGTGGACCCTTCGTGGGTGGAGCCCTCCGTGGACTCACAAGAACTGCTACCCTTCATGGGTTGAAGTCTCCATCAACGTGGATGTACGATAGCACCACCTATCGGAACCACAACAGAAACATCCGTGTCTCCAATTGCATTTGAATTCTCCAAACCCTTCCCTTTATATTCTTTCAAGTTGCATGATTTACTTTCCGCTGCTCATATACTCTTTGCATGCTTGCTTGAATTGTGTTAAGATTGCTTGACTTGTGCTAAGATAGCTAAAATCTGCCAAAGAATAAATTGGGAAAAGGATAAGTTTTTATTTGGTCAAGTAGTCTAATCACTCCCCCTCTAGACATACTTTCGATCCTACAGAAGTGAAGCAAAGAAGAGAAGGAACCTTCATCAACCAAGCCAAATACACTCAAGACATGCTCAAGAGATTTAAGCTAAGTGATGTCAAGCCGGCTCCCACTGCAATGTCCACCAAGTGCCAACTTGACATTGATACCAATGGTAAAGCGGTGGATCAAAAGGTATATCACTCCATGATTGGCTCCTTTCTTTACCTTTTGTGCATCTAGACCAGATATCATGTTGAGTGTGGGAGTTTGTGCATGGTTCCAAGCCACACCTAAGGAAAGGCACTTTGTGGCGGTCAAGCGACTCTTTCGATATTCCGCTCATACCCCAAACTTTGGCTTATGGTACCCAAGAGGAGCAAAGTTCAAGCTTGTAGGATATTCGGACTCGGATTGGGCGGGAGACAAAGTGGATCGGAAGTCCACTTCCGGAGGGTGCCAATTCCTTGGTTGCTCTTTGGTAAGTTGGTCTTCTAAGAAGCAAAGTTGTATGTCTCTCTCGTCCACCGAAGCGGAGTATGTGGCGGCCGGTAGTTATTGTGCACAACTCCTATGGATGAGGAAAACTTTAAAGGACTATGATGTCATTTGTGACAAAGTGCCTCTTTGGTGTGACAATGAAAGTACCATCAAGATTTCTCTCAACCAGGTGCAACACTTCAAGACGAATCATATTGAGATTCGGTATCACTTCATCCGGGATCACATTAGGCGAGGGAAAATCGAGCTCAACTACGTGAACACTCATGATAACCTTGCAGATGTTTTCACGAAGCCTTTGGATGAAGCAAGATTTCACGAGTTAAGGCATGAGCTAAATATCATTGATTCGAGCAATGTTGCTTGAACCCTTGCACACCCCACCATACTCAATTTGTTGTCTTGTTTAGGTGTAGGCATGGACATAGGGGGAGTGTTGTTCTCTCATTGAACTCCCCCCATTATGCATAAACTAATCAACCCCTTTCACATTAGCCATTTTTGGATGGTACTTGTGCGTCAAAGACGAGTTTTGGTCATGGGCCCAAGGTTAAAATCTTCGCGGTGCCATACCTATTGACTCAAACATAGGTGGCCTCGGCCACCGCCCTCTCTTGAAGAGGTGTGTGTTTCCTGTCTTTTTGCTGGTGTTATCGTTGCTCAGTCTTAGTTTTCTCTTCTTGCCGTTTGTTTTCCTTTCTTTTTGAGCCGAGCCGTTTGGTGTCTAGTCATTGAGTCTTGCTGGGCGGTACTACCGCCCACCCGAGCGGTACTACCGTTGGGGGGCGGGACCAGGGGGTTATGTCGGGGCAGGGGGAGGTTTCGTCTCCCCCATACCCATTAGCACCGCCCCCTCGTTCCCCTTCATCTCTCTAGCGTCGACTCGCCGCGGGAGGGCTCCAGCGGGCCGTCGTCTCCGGGCCGTCCCTCTCCATTTCCTTTGGTGGAGTCGATCCCCACCCCGTCCTCTTGCCATGGATGCCGGTATTGCCCCTGTTCCTCCTCTCTTTTTGTCTAGATTTCAGATCTAGTGTCTTAGGGGCAATAGCGGTTGCATCTCTCGATTTTTGGCTAAATCTAGGCTTGAGTAGATTGGAGAAGGCGACTAGACTGTTTGGATTGAGTTTTGGTAGGAGTATTTTTGAATTTGGCAAATCGATAGTGCGGATTTGACCACGGTAGTAGGGAACCGCTGCTTCCCGTCTTGAGCAAAGATTACCGCTTCCTAGTGGAGCGGTACTACCGCTTGTGCGGTACTGCCGCTTATGGATCGCAGTACTACCGCTTTTTGCCCAATTCCATCCTATTCCTGCCATTTTTGATCTTTTTGCTATGTTTGGTGGATTATGCTTGTTCTTTCTGGTTGTTTCGTGTGTCCGTGTGTTTGGTTCCAGGTGATGGTCCTTCTGAGCAGCTTGCACGCCGTGTCAACCTCGGGCGTGCAACATCAAAGCGCTACCGCACATCTGAGTCAGCGGGTGCTTCCTCAAGTGCTCCACCTCCGCCTCAACTCAAGAAGAAGTCTGCCAACAGGCCGAAGCCAAGGGGCAAGACTGTGACTGAGTTGACTGCCAAGGAGTTCTGGGAAAGGCGTCGCCGCAACCCCTATGCGGAAGACCAAGAACCCACTTTGGTCAACCGCCCGTTCTGGAACCGCTTTCAGTTTGCCATCTACTCTGATGTGATCAAGGCTAAGAAGAATCTCTATATTGATGTACGCTCCATCGACATGGATGCTATGGAAAAGGACCCTAAGTACTTTGGCGAAGCCCTTCAGATGTGTTCTTAGCTGAACATTCTCAGAATTATGCAGTTCAACAAGGACTTCGATGCATATTTGGTGGCTCAATTCTATGCTACTGTCCATCTTGGAACTGATGAAGAAAGGACTCTGACTTGGATGACAAATGGCAAGTTGCTTTCTGTCAAGTGGAAGGCCTTCATGGAGTTACTTGAGGTGGAAGATCACGGGCTTGAGACTCATGTTGGCTTCCGCCCTCACCGCAATGCAAACTCCACTCACAAGCAAGCCCTCTGGCCCTACTGTACTGTGAAGGTTCACCCTGTGACTAAGAAGGAAACCTATGAGTTGTCTGCCTTTCTGGACATCCTTCATCGCGTCTTCCGAGAGACTCTCTTCCCTCGTATCGGGAATCTGGATATGGTCCACTCCTATCTCGTGGACATGCTTCTCTTCTGCCAGCATGAGAAGGAAGCAAACACTGGCAAGTCCCTAGACATTTCTCATGTTATGTGGTCTGAACTTCTATCTGCCGTTTCTGAGTGCAAGTGCCCGATATATGGTCCGTTCATCATGTTGCTCATTGAGAAGGCCTGGGCAAATGTCTATCCCAAGGTTATGCTGGAAACTGGAGAATTGGTTTCTCATGAGATCAAGCGTCTGAGGAAAAAGGACAATTGGGGCACCCCGGCTCCTAAATCTGGGGGTCCATCTACTGCTGCTGACGTTGAGACCGAGGGCGAGGCTGAGGCTGATGATGATGAGGACTATGAGCCTTCTGGAGCAGAGCCCTTTTGGGCAAAGAAGCTCAAGCGCAAGATGAAGAAGCTTTTCTGCATGGAGTCTCATGGTCAATACATGACTCATGTGGTTGAGAAGCAGGACAGGGGGTGTCACAAGGAGCTCATGCGTCAGTTGGGTGCGACCGTTGCCAGCGGTTCTGAGGGCCAGATCACTGTGGACGAGGAGTGGATTCAACAGCACTGCCCGTGGACCGATTCAGACACCGAGCAGTTTCCGACCGATGACGGAGGTGCAGACAATCTCGCTGGGATATGATGTTCGAGATCCTCAGTTTGCTATCACCTGGAGCCGTAGCTTCGCTCTTTGCCTTTTTGGTGTCTCGATGCTAAAGGGGGAGAGAGTTTAGGGATTTGTCGTTGTCGAGTTGCGAGGCGTGTGTTTGTGTGGCGTGTTTGTGTTTGCCTTGCCTGTCTTTTTCGCAAACTTTTTTTTAGTGTTGATCTTTGCTTGTGTTGGGTTGGTTTGTGCTCGTGAGACCTATCTATCATATGGTATAAGACATATGCACTCTATCGCTTCATATTGAGCTTATGTTATCCTATGCTATTTACTTTGTCTCATATTTACTATTGCTTAGTGTTAGCCTTATTATTGCAAGATATGCATGGTCTATAAAATATAGGGGGAGAGTTGATCCTAGTATATGTGCCGAGCAGTCCAAAGCACATATCTAGATAGCACACATCTAGGGGGAGCCCGTCTATATTTTAGAGATGTGGGGTTTGCTTATGTCCTATCTTTTTCCTATTGTGCAAATCCCGTATTGTCATCAATCCACCAAAAAGGGGGAGACTGTAAGGGCATATTTATCCCTTAGGTGTTTTGGTGATTGATGACAATGATGTTTGCGGACTAATCGTGTGCCTTGAGTATTTCAGACGTTTCATCGCTAGGCACAAGACGGTTTTTGTGCCCCTCGAAGACTATTGAAGACGGCGTTTGTCTATGTTTCTTTTTGGTGGATTTGAGTCGTAGGAAAGCCGTACTATTAAGAGGGGTCCGCATTGGTTTGGGCTAGGGTGGAATCAACACGTACACATCCCTTTTTGTTCCCTCTGAGCTTTTCCGTTTCATTGGAGGCCCCTTGTCGCCTTCTCCTCGAGGTTCCGGTCCCAGCGGTAGTCATTGAACCACAGCGGTAGTACCGCTTGAGAGCTACAAGCGGCAGTACCGCTCCCTGGCGGTAGTACCGCTGGGAGCTCTCAGCCGTAGTACCAATGTGGCCCCATGCTCCTACCGCCTCGATTCGAGGGTTCTCCTTTCGTGTCGGGTTTTGCGGCACTAGCTGCGGCAGTAGGGGCGGTAGTACCGCTCATGGGTGGTAGTACCGTTCTTACCACCGCAGTAGTACCGCCCTTGGTCCAGGTCCTGCTCTGCTCCTCGCTCCCTTCTACTGCACGGCAGTACCACGAGGTGCAACGGTAGTACCACTGGCCACAGCGGTAGTACCGTCCTTTGCGGGGCTGTTTAGGGGGGTAACGGTTGGATTGTTCCCCCCTCTATAAAAGGGGTCTTCTTCTCCAAAGTTGACTTACCTCTTCCCCCAAAATCTCCATTGTTGCTCCAAGCTCCATTTTCACCCGGTCTCTCTCCCTAGCCAATCAAACTTGTTGATTTGCTCGGGATTGGTTGAGAAGGCCCCGATCTACACTTTCACCAAGAGAAATTTTATTCCCCCCACTAATCCCTAGCGGATCTTGTTACTCTTGGGTGTTTGAGCACCCAAGACAGTTGAGGTCACCGCGGAGCCATAGTCCATTGTGGTGAAGCTTCGTGGTGTCATTGGGAGCCTCCAATTAAGTTGTGGAGATTGCCCCAACCTTGTTTGTAAAGGTACAGTCGCCGCCTTCAAGGGCACCAATAGTGGAATCACGGCATCTCGCATTGTGTGAGGGTGTGAGGAGAATACGGTGGCCCTAGTGGCTTCTTGGGGAGCATTGTGCCTCCACACCGCTCCAAGGGAGACGTACTTCCCCTCAGAAGGAAGGAACTTCGGTAATACATCCTCATCTTCACCGGCTCCACTCTTAGTTATCTCATCCCTTTACTTGTGCAAGTTTACTTGTGTTATATCCCTTGCTTGCTTGTGTGCTTGTTGTTGTTGCATCATATAGGTTGCTCACCTAGTTGCATATCTAGACAACCTACTTTGATGCAAAGTTTAAATTGATAAAGAAAACGCTAAAAATTGTTAGTTGCCTATTCACCCCCCCCCTCTAGTCAACTATATCGATCCTTTTAGTGGGGCCTCGGCTGAGCCGGCGATGTCCTCTGCCTTGTTGTTGGCGGGGCGGGGCCTCAGCGGAGTCGGCGGTGTCCTCTGCCTCGTTGTTGGCGCCACGGGGCCTCGGCGGAGCCGGTGGTGTCCTCTGCCTCGTTGTTGGCGCTGCGGGGCCTCGACGGAGCAGGGCCTCGTTGACGCCAGCGGAGCGGGGACTCGTCGGTGCCGGCATTGTCCGCTGCCTCGTCCTCGGTCTCGCCAAACAACACCTCGCCCGCTTCATCGCCCTCTTTGTAGGCGGCCGTAGCCTCCGCCACCCGCATGCGGTACCACCAGCGCTCGAGGCGGCCCTCGCGGGCGGAGCGGTACAAGTCGAGCAGCGCCTCCTGCTCCGCCCGCTCCGCAGCGATCTGCTCCTCCGCCTGCAGGTGCTCCTGGAGGAGATGGTGGTTGTAGGCGGCGTCGGCATGCGCCTCCCGGAACTGCTCCTGGCCCTTCTGCCTCACTGTGTCCATGTATTGGACACGGGCCTCGCTGATAGTCATGGTGCAATACACCAGCGAGGATGGCGCGCAGGAGGGGGTTGGCGCCGGATCATCGACTACCATGCATGTTCTCCATTAGGACGTCGTCATCCTTCGGCTGCCTGCCGGCAGCAATGGCTGCCACCTCCTTGTGGTCCATCGTCCGCCCGTCTCGAAGAGCGCTAGAGCGCGAGGAAGCCATGGTGGGAGTAGTGGTATGGACAGGAGAAAGGGAACGAAGGCGGATGACTGCGGCTATGGCCGACGCAACAGTTTATATAGCAATGGTGGGCGACGGAGGGACGGACATGTGGCGCCAGAGTAGCCGCCTCGGCAACCGTATATCATTAATGTGGGCGGCAAACGGACGGACGGACGACACTTGTGTCATTTGAAGGCAGAGCAATCGCTTGCACCGGAAGTTTAGGCGGGCAAATACCGATCGCTTTTGGCGGAAAGGCGACACGGGAGGCGGTCTGGGTGGGACAGGCGCCGACTCGTGCTTGGCAGCTGGTCGGTCCAAGAATGGGACATGTCAAGCCAATGAAGCTCACCGAGCTGAGCGACGATAATCAGACGATGGACGTAGCTTCCGACCAGGAGTCGGCGCCACTGTCCAAGCCGGTTCATGCCGTGTTCACCATAGAGCAGGTGAGGCCCACTTTGACAACCTAATGGCGGAAGAGCTACCAGCGCAGGAGGACCTATGCTGCAACCTCCGTCTCCTCAACGAGCACGGGTGAACAAGCGAACGACAATGCCGTCGCGGACATGTGGCCCTATGATCATGGCTTCCCGAATGAGCAGCGGGCGCTGTATTAGACCATCCATAGGGCCCGCGAGGCCCTCTCCGTCATCCTTCGAGTTGTTGCGCTCGCCGTGGCGCCGCCGTCTCGCGTTGTCAACATGGTCAACGACATGAGGAATGAGAAGATGACTTAACTTGGAGAGGATGACAGTGGGGACCCACCAGGGCCATAGCCGTACGTACGCAAGTGCCTCCTTATTATATACAACTGTAGTATTTTTGCTTCCTCCTGGTTTCCTAACATCACGGTCCCACACCATTGTCAACCTATGTAGTCAATACACGAGAGAATTGCACAAGGAGCGGCCGACGGCTGGGACCAAGCAGCTCGAGCAGTATTTGTCTTCTTGAGGTGTGAGCACTGCAGAGTTTTTCTTGAGTGATGTTTTCGTTGTTGTTCAGAGGAGAGCAGGGTATTAACTGGGCGGGTTGTGACCCGTCTAGCCCAGGCCAGATATCCAGCCCAGATATTAATTTTTTCAAGCTAAAAATGGCTGGCCAGCTATAACTTTTTCTGAGGAATACCCAGGCAAGGTCAACTTGTTATTCTCCGCCCCGCTGGGCTGCAAATCTTTCCTAGGAGGGATGCATTAGGCTTAATAAGAAAATGGGCTTTAAGAAATAATAAATGGGATGTAATTATAAAACTAGGCAGTAACTATAAAAAAATGCACCAAACACGTAATTACTTTATAAAATAATATTTCTGGATTTTGAAAATTTTAATTTCATTAATTGTTGCGCGCGCAATATTTCGTTGGATTTTTACATAATACAAATTTATATTGAAATTGTATTTAATCTGACTAGAAATTTTGGGATAAAAATATTTCGGATCCCATCAAAATGTGGGAAATTTTATTGAATTATGTTTTGAACGGTTGGTTGAAATTTTTAATCGTTGTCCTAGCTAGCATATGGGCTATACTTTTAACAAACTGTAAATGGGCTATAGTAAATTCCATTAGAATTCAAAAATGGGTTGTACATTCTTACAAATTGCAAATGGGCTATAAGTTCTCTGCCACACACTTGTGGGCCTACTAAGTTGACGCGTATGCAAGGCTTTGTCAACTTATAGTCAACACTGCAGTTCGAAGCGTTGTCCGTTGGATGTCCATCCAACGGATGTCGTGTTCTTATTCAATCTCGGATATTCTAGCTTCACCGCCCAAAATGATTCATCCCTCGACATCTGGGCGCACCGTTTGAGGCTGACTGTGGGCCTACTAAGTTGACGCGTACCAAGGGCTTTGTCAACTTAGTCAATATAAACGATTCTAACTGCAGTGACCGTACGATGTCCATCCAACGGCCGTTGTGATTCATCAACCTCTAGTCTTCTTGTTCCAGCCGCCCAAAGCAGTGCCGGTCTTGCCGCCTGCTCCTGCCTCCCATGGCCGGCTGTGTTGCCGCGGAGGCCTCACCTCCCCCTACCACTCTCACCGCTGGCCAGGCCCTGCGGTGACAGCATCCTCACACCGCAGTCGAACTAGTGAACCCTCGTACTCCTTTCCGCATGGGCATCCACTGCCGGGCCTTCCCCGGCTCCGCGTCGTCCCCTTCCTAGGCCTCGTCGTCGTCCACCGCCTTGGTGCTCTCGACGCGGCGTGGTCAATGTGGTCAACGACCGACTTCCATCGGAAGAGTGCTTGTCACGTGGAGAGGCCGATACCGGGTCCATGGCCGCAGCAAGGAAGTGTCTCCTAATTACGCGGAAATAATTATTCCTCCACCTGACAACAGGGACCCACCGGACGGGCCACCGTATTTCGCCAAAAAAATGTTTCCCCCTGACTGCTGGGACCCACCAGCTACATCTTCGCACGCAAGGAAGTGCGTCCATATTACGGGAAAAAAATGATTCGCCGACCGCCGGGACCCACCACCACATCTTCGCACATAAGGAAGTGCACGGCGGTCGAGACCCACCCGGTCGAAGCGCACGTAGTGTTGTCATTACGGTGTGAACGCGTAATGTACATACCGGTCGTCGATCACCGCAGGCTGCAGCGATGAACCGTGGCCGTGTAAGGAAGGGCACGTGTGGTAGTAGAGGCGCGCACGTGTGGTAGTAGAGGCGCGCACGTAGCATGTACACGTATGTACAGCGGCCAGGGTGCAAGAAAGTAAATACGGTCACGTACGTACATACGAGCGAGGTCTCGAACGCCTACTCGCGCATACGTATGGCCAGGGATCGTGTACATGGTTGTGGCTGGGTCGGAACGGAGAAACTGCGTTGTCATCGTGTTCATGGGGAGGCAACGGAATGTGCCGTGTTCATCGGGAGGCAACAGAACGCGTGTTGTTCATCGGGAGCCAACCGGCTTGGACGGAACAGCCGATGGAAACGAGGCATGGAGTACCGCAGAACGGAGGAAACGGCCTTGTGTTTGACCGGCCACGGTGGAAACAGGATCCTATTCATCGGGAGGGGTCTGGCGTACCGTAAAACGGAGGAAACGAACCTCCTACGGTGGAAACGGGGTCCTGTTGATTGGGAGGGGTGTGGCGTACCGCAAAACGGAGGAAACGGACTTGTGTTGGAGCGCTACGGTCAAAACGGGGGTCCTGTTCATTGGGAGGGGTGTAGCGTACCGCAAAACGGGACTCCACGGGACACTGTTCATCTCCACCGTCGACCTCCTCCAGCCTCCATGGGCTACTGTTCATCCACCGTCGACCACCTCCAGCCTCCACCTGTGACTGTTCATCTACGGGCTCTTGTTCATCCAGCCTCCACCGCGTGCTCCTCCATCGGCTACTGTTCAACCAGCCCTCTCCATGGGGTCCTGTTCAACCACCCCTCCACAGGCTACTGTGCAACCAGCCTTTCACCGGCTACTGTTCAACCAGCCCTCCACAGGGTCCTGTTCATCCAGCCCTCCACGGGGTCCTATTCATCCACCGGCTCGATTGATCGGGGTATTGTTCATCCAGCGGCAACGGCCTCTACTACCACGGGGTCCTGTTCATCCAGACCCCCTCAACAACACTCACTGTTCATCCAGGGAAGGAGGCAGCAGTGTTCAATCGGCTTCAGTTAGCAGCAGTAGCGAAGGAATCACACTCGGGCTCAGTTAACATCAAGGGATCGATCGATCTCTCGGGTTCAGTAACGCGTAGCCTGCAGTACAATCGCTCAGGTTCAGTTAGAGCCCAACGCCTCGCTCAGGTTCAATTAGAGCCCAACGCCTCATACACACGCGCGTACGTACGAGAGAAACACGCATTGCTCGGCTCTAGACCAGCCACCGTAACCGAGAACTCCTCGATATTTTCCTCGCCCTCTCTTCTACCACGGTTTTTTCCATCATGGACGGACCAAAGAATGTCATGCAGCTGCGTCTCTGGTCCGCCCAGGACGAAAAGCCCATTTTCTGTCATGATTTTTTGTCATAGAAGTAGGACCCCACCACATCTATGATTATACCAGGTTTTGTCACAATTATCGTCATAGAAGTGTCATAAGTATGACAGAAAAAATTCGTTCGGCCCAAAATGTCAAGGATGTGTCTTTTTTTGTAGTGGCAGTTGTGCTAGTTGCTCACTGGTTAAGCTTTGTACTTGTAGTATTGTTGTTTACTTCAATAGTTAAACTTGGTAGAGGTTTGTGTCAAGTTGTTGTTGTCTTTGATGGTTGTTGGTATTAGAGTAACTTCATGATTGAGTAACTTGCAGTGTTGCCTGGATGGTTTTACGATGACTTGACTTGAGAGTACATTCAATGTAATCATATGGTTTTAACGTGGTCATGTATAAGAATGGACCAGGCTTCCACTAGTGAGGAGCCGGAGTTGACGTGACACTAGCAGAGTAACTCAGTTAGATCCCATGTGGAGGGAATCTGTGCTAGGACCATTTTGCCATAGATAAGAGTTTCCGCTGCAGTCATCTCTAAAATAGTCACCATGATTATTCCGTACCATTCCGACCACAACACAGTGTTGAGACTTTGAGTGTTGTGCGTTGACGTTGTAAAGTTGTTAGATCAATAAAGCACTCTCTTGCCAAATGGTTTGTATCCTGTTACTCTGGGATTATAAAAGCATATGCTGGGTTGATTTTTGGCGCATGCGGCGGTCCATCTGAATATAGTGGCAATTCACTGTATTCAAATGGGGTGCCACAAAGTCCAATGTGTTTTTCTTCACGTTAGGTTAGGTCTGTGTGTTCACTAGTGGAGGACAAAGATAAGGTTGTGGAGACTATTTGTTAGGGAGACTGAGGCCCCCCCACAGAGTGCCTATAGCTGCGAGAGGGCAGCTGCTGGCACCGAGATCGCTCGTGCAACGGTCGAGTGGACATGCTGACATCGAGAGGGCAACCATTGACGCTGAGAGGGGAGCTGCTGCTGCACGGAGGGCGGAGCCGTATGCCGAGGTTGCAATCGCCTTCGTTGAGAGGATGGCTGGAGCAGCTAAGAGGGCGGAGTCATCCGCTAAGATTGCTCGAGCAGTAGCCGATACCGGTATCGGTCGCCCTTGAGGCGACCGAGACCATGACGACCACTTGACAGACCTCGTAGGTTAGCGACAAGATTTTTTTATTGTTAGATTCTTATGTTATATTTTGGTTTATGACACTCATTGTTTGGTAAAATTTAGTAGGCCATTTCTCACTAAACATGATTTAAGTTCAAAAAGTTCAAACAATATCAAAAAGTAGTAGTGTTCAACAATGTAGACGTTAAGGATCTTGTCGGATGTGGGATTCTGGCAGACCCTTAAGGTTCGAACTCTGGGGTGCGCATGAAGATCTCTCCCCTACCGATCTACGTCCGATCGCCACGTGAGATCTAAGCTGGAAACGATGAGCAACACAAGGGACGCAAGATTTATACTGGTTCGGGCCACCGTTGTGGTGTAATACCCTACTCCAGTGTGTGGTGTGGTGGATTGCCTCAGGGGCTGATGATGAATAGTACAGGGAAGAACAGCCTCGTGAGAGGTGTTCTTGAGCTGGCGCGGTGAACTGCTTGGGTGAGTTCGATCGCCTCTCTCTTCTGGCTAGGGCTCTCTCTTCTCTTCTCTTCCCTTTCTTCCATGGCGGTGGCTAGCTCTATTTATACAGGCCCTGGTCCTCTTCCCAAATATCGAGCGGGAAGGGCGCCAACAACGGCCATTTTGAAGGGGAACATCTAGTACAAGTTATCCTGACTAAAGTTGGTCTTCGGCTGCCAAAAGCGCCGGGCGATGACGCCTGCCTTGGGCTCCACGGTGACCTCCATCCTGCCGCTCCGCTGGTCTTGGTCTCGTTACCGAAATGGCAACCTTTGCACGATGCCTCGGTACTCCACGCCCGAGCTTGCCCCTTTGCACCAAAGAGGAAACAAGGACATCACAGAGCCGGCGCCCGCCTGGTCTCGATCGTCACGGCTTGCGTCACGAGCACCTCGCGAGGTACCCTGCCTTGATCTCTCCGCCTCCTCGTGAGCCTGCCTGGTGAGGCCGCTCCTAAGGAAGTCTTGTGTCGTCTGCCCCGCGAGGCTTGGCCCCTCGCGAGGGTCTTGGGTCTTGTGCTGATGAAGATGGGCCGCACTGGGCCACCACTTGAGCCACGCCGCAGGCTGCAGGCAGGCAAGTCTGGGGACCCCCGTTCCCAGAACGCCGACAGTAACTCCCGGTCCCAAGGCGCGCTCGGAATTGACTTAGCAGAGAAGCGAAGGGGCAAGTGCGGAGCACCGTGGGCCCCATCAGCCTGCGGCCTTGGGCGCCGCATGGCGGTTGATTGGACGTGGGTGTCTCCGCTTCCCCACGCTGCCTCAGCAACCGCTCGACTTGACAAGTCCCTGCATGCTGAAATGGGTCATGATTACCTGTGATCGTGGAGGCCTACGGTTGGCCTTCTCCAGACTATAAGTACGGGCGGGCGAGAGCCCCCGCAGTCCGTCTCCTCCCGCTTCTCTCCTTCTTCTTCTTCCTCGCCCTTGCTGCACCTTACGCCAATGGCGCCGATCCACCGGTTTCCTGCGGAAGAGAAGGGGAAGGCCCCACGAGAGGGTCCCGATCCTCTCCCGCCAAAGAAGCGCCCTGTCCCCGGCCGCTGCGGCACGACCGCATGGCTGGAGACGTTGCGGCCCTGGTACGAGCGGCCGCCGCCTGGGTTTCCGCTGCCCCTGTTCGCCCGAATCGAGGGCCCTGGAGGAGAAGACGCCGAGCAACACCGACGATGCTGACGGCGACGCCGGCGAGTCACGACGGTGCACATCGTCACCCCTGGCGTCCATGCCGAAGGTTCTTCCAGCGAGTTTGTGCTTCATGCCGCTATGCCTCCGTGCTCTTGGATTCGCCTTCCTCCCTCCTTCGCCTTTGAGATGCCGCCCAGTGGGTCTCTGGAGCTTTGGCTGCAGCACACTGACTGCAGCACCCTTGCGACTGGAGCGGAGGTCGCGGTCGTTGCTCCGGGCAAGGTCTTCATGACCCGGGGCTGGGCCGAGATCGACCGGGTCTGCCGGACAGGGGGTGCCCTCGTAATCCATCTGGAATACGATGGCGGCTCCTTGATGTTCTTCAAGCTCTTCGACGCGGAAGGACGCCGGCTGGAGTGCTGCTCCAAGGAAAGCGGTCGGGGTACCGGCGTGGCGAGGGCTAGGCCGGCCAATCGCCTCCCCAGCAGCTCCTCAGGTAGCAACGAAAGAACCGGAGAATCCAGCGACTCCCCCGAGCTTCATGCGACTCCAGAGACGAGCGACGACAGCTACGAGCCCCTGAGCTCGCGTCGTGCTCGGAACAGGGCAGCTTCATTAGGCCGTTGGCGCCACTGATCTGGACGTGGTTGGTGCCGGCGTCTGAAGGCCCACTGTTGATGATGGTGTCTCCTGCGGAGACACGCGTAGTTAACGCTCCTTAGGATTAACACCTTTTGTTCCCTGCGAGGAATCATAGTAGCACCCCGCGGGGGCATGTAAGGCGCCTGCCATGTCTTTTGTGAATTATATATCCTTATTATGAATCGATGCGAGATGCGTGCCCTGTCCCGGCTCGGCTCCCCCTTTCTTTCCTCACGAGGGCTTGGTGCTCTACGCTGACAGGTCCCGGTCCCAGTGCAGGCTTCACCGTCAGCCGGTATGCTGTGTCGCGATGCCGTGGTCAAGGCCGAGAGGTGAGCGGCCAAAGGTCCTGTAAGAGCCCCTGAGTCGTGATGCTCAGGAGGTCCCCTTTAGCGCTCAAGCAGCCTCCGCTGGGCGAGAAAGGTAGGCAACATCGCCGTGACAGAGCTGCACTAGGCGAGGGTTTGGCGTTGAGTCGATTTAGCTTTTGCGCGACTTATCTCATAAGTTTGGAGTAGTTCTTCGGCGAGGTGCCGGGCCTGCGTGCCGGCAGCTGGGGTGTTGTGGGGTCAGGCCCTCGTGAGCTTCTCCCCTCTTCCCCGCACTTTCCTTCGTGCTCTACGTCCTTAGGTCCCGGCCCTCGAGCAAGCTCGGCCGCCGCATACTCAGATTTGTCGGTGTTGCAGGGACGGACCCATGCGCAAGCGCCGTGCCAGAGCGAGCGGCTCCAAAGGTAGGTGCCAATCGAGCAGGCAATTATCTCAAGCAGGTTAACAGAGCAACTTAGATAGATGCAGAGAAAGCAAACGCCACTGGGTCAGGCCCGAGCGGCTTGGGGATGATGCAGCCCGAGGGGCGCCCCCAACAAGGTAAGCAGAAAACATAAGCAAAGCGGATACATGCCGCAGGGACGGACCCACGCGACCTGGGAATGATGCGGCCATGGGGGCGCTCCCAGCTGAAACGAAACTTGAAAGACGTCACCTGATACCATTGCAGAACGAGTGTCGGAGTAGCTGGTGGTGCGGGGTGAAGAATCCGATCCTCACGAGCCCTCGGGACTCCGAGCCTCGGGAGGCTCAGGGGGTCCGGGTGGCTCATTGAGGTCCATCTCCATCTCCTCCAGGAACGCGCGATGCTTGGCCACCTGAGCTTATAGGATGCTCCTCATCAGGTGCTGGTGGGCAGCAGCCGCGTTCGGCAAGCCGAAGGGCATGCGAATGTAGCTATGTGGTGGACCCGCGCAACACCCCACGCGCAAGGGCCAGAAGCACTCCAGAGACGCGACTCGATTGAGCCCTGGATAGTCGATGCAGACGCGTAGCCCGCCATCCTCGCCTAGATGGGGAGCTACGCTGGGCAGGCGGCGGTTGCCGCGCATGATTCTCGATTCCTGCAACTCCTGAGCGACCTTGGTGATGAACTCCTGAGGGTCGGTCCCTCCTTTTACGCCTTCCCGAGGGAAACGTGTCGCGAAGCACGCCTCCAAGTGGTGCCCAAGCTCCTCCCTCGTGATCTTGGCAAAGTCGGTGGCTCCCTAGGAGAGTGCCCCCGAGCCCTGCCCGAGGAGGGCGCCCAGCGCGCCTTCCTATGCGATGGAGGGTGGCGCCCCTTGGACGGGCGCATGTCCGGATGTGGCGCCTCCGGAGGTGCCTGCCTCCTGAAGCCTTGAGCCTGGTGATGTCTTCTTCTTCTTGGGAGCTGCTCTAGGGAGGTTTCCACTCTTGCTGCCTGGGTCTTCGATTGACGCGGCTTGGAAGGCGCGCTCGAGAGAGCACACCGCATCCTTCTCTTCATAGGGGACCGTGATGACCCCGCCACTTCTTGGCATCTTGAGGACGTTGTAGCCATGGTGAGTCATTGCCATGAACTTGGCCAGGGCCGGATACCCGAGGATGGCATTGTATGGCGGCGTAATGTGAGCGACGTCAAGTCAATGAGCCTGGGCGGTAGTTGCTGCGCTGCCCAAAGGTGACAGAAGGCGGACCTGCCCTATCGGGACAAAGGAATCGTCGGTGACTCTGAGAAAGGCTTGGTTGGTGAAGCTGATCATATGGCACTTGGAGATTGTTGAACGTCTCGACGGATGAATGTTGAGTCTGCTCCGCCCGTCGATGAGGGTCTGGTGACTTGCACATTCTTGATGATCGGGGAACAGAGCATTGGGAGGACACCGGCCGTCGCCGCTCACTTGAGCTGATCAGCTGAACTGAACGTAATGGCGCACGCAGACCACCTGAGAGGGTGCGTGGCCTCAAGCTTGGGGAGGATTGCATTCACCTAGCGAGCAAACTGCTTGAAGATGCGCTGTGAGGCTGGGGCCTGAGCGCCGCCCAAGATGCAAGCAATTGCGCGTGGCTCTTGGAAGCCCGCGCCCCCCTCGTCCTGATGGTGGTCTTCATTCCTTCTTGGTGGTGGTGGCAGAGGAGGAAGGCCTGCGTTGCCTTACGGGTGATCTTCACGAGGCTGATCTCTCCAAGCTCCCTCGCGAGTCTGGTCCTGCCAGCGGTCCTCGCGAGGTCGGTCACGCCATCCCTGGCGAGGGCCACGGTCGTCCCATCGTCCTCCACCTCTTGCTCCGCCTCGGCCGTAGCCCCGATCGTTGCGCTCGGGACATCGATCGACACGGCCTTCTCGCACGGCCCTGAGCTCTTGACATTCGTTGGTGTTGTGAGTATGGAGATCGTGGCACACACAGTACCGGCTGCCCTTGGACGACTCCGGCTGGTCCCTGTCGCGCTTCGTGTCCGGCTCTGCTGCGAGCACAGCTGCTCCTTTGCGCTTCATATCCTTGGCCTTGGCTTTCTTCTCCTCTGGGTCTGCCGCCGGGAGCTCGAGAAGGGAAAGGCGTCCCTCCTCAGCCCTTGCGCACTTGGTCGCCAGGTTGAACAACTCCAGTGACGTACACAGATCTTTCATGGATTGCCAGCTCCTCCTTCATCTTGACGTCACGGATGCCATCAGAGAACGCCAAAATGATGGCCTCTTCTGTCACCCTGGGAATCTTGAGGCAAGCGCTATTGAAGCGCTGGATGTACTTCTGCAAGGTCTCTCCAGGCTGCTGCTTGATGCGGCGTAGGTCACCCACGGCCGGCGGACGGTCGCGACTGCCCTGGAAGTTGGCGATGAAGCGGGTGCGCATCTCATCCCAGGAGGAGATCGTGCCAGGGGCCAGGTTCAGGAGCCAGGTGCGGGCACCGTCCTTGAGCGCCATGGGAAACCAGTTCGCCATGACCTTTTCGTCCCCGTTGGCGGCTTCGATGCCCAGCTCGTAGAGCTGTAGGAACTCCGCGGGGTCGGCAGTGCCGTCGTAGCGAGGGGGCAGGTCAGGCTTGAACTTGCCTGGCCAGGCGACACTGCGTAGCTCGGGGGTGAAGGCGCGGCAGCCCGCGGTGGCCACCGGAGCCTTCTGTTGATGCTGGGCTTGCTCCTGGGGATTCTGCGGCGCTGCTGGAGCAGCTGGGTCTTGACATGGTGGCGCAGGGATGCGGTCGTGGCGCACCGGTGCCGGGAGCACGCGTTCACCTTCTTGGGGACGAGGGATTTCTTGGCAGCTCCTCTCTGGTCGCGCGGGCGCCGGACACGGTGGATCTCGTCCTGGGGCCGCGCGCCTTGGGGCCAGGGTGCCTTCTTGGGGAGGAGGTGGTGGAGGCACCTCCTGATCTACGCCTCCTGCGCAGGATGGAGGGCGGGGCAGCAAGAGGGACGGCATGGGAGAGCCCCCTGCGGTGCTGACGAGCTCGGTGATGCGGGTGAGCCAGTCCTCATAGAGGTCGTTGACGGGACGGTAGTGCAGGAGCTCACGCGCCAGGAGCAACGCGGCGTGAGCGTTCGTGGGGGCGCGACGGGCGTGGGATGACGAACCGGCCGGGGTCAGCGACGGGGTGGCGGTGCGGCCTTCCCGCGCACGAAGGATGCAGACGAGGCCTGCTCGTTCCCCGCCGGGCAGTGGCGGCGTTAGCGGCGGCGGCGAGAGCAGACGGGACACCCAATCAAGGGAGCCGTCTGGGCGACGCGGGCGGCGAGAGCAGCCCGACGCTCGGCGCGAGCCCGGCGAGCGTCAGCCATGGACACGACGGGAGGTCGGACGCGAAGTGGTGGAAGAAAGATTTCGGTGCACCCCTACCTGGCGCGCCAAATGTCGGATGTGGGGTTCCGGCAGACCCTTAAGGTTCGAACTCTGGGGTGTGCACGAAGATCTCTCCCCTACCGATCTACGTCTGATCGCCTCGTGAGATCTAAGCTGAAAACGATGAGCAACACAAGGGACACAAGATTTATACTGGTCCGGGCCACCGTTGTGGTGTAATACCCTACTCCAGTGTGTGGCGTGGTGGATTGCCTCAGGGGCTGATGATGAACATTACAGGGAAGAACAGCCTCGCGAGAGGTGTCCTTGAGCTGGCGCGATGAACTGCTTGGGTGAGTTCGATCGCCTTTCTCTTCTGGCTAAGGCTCTCTCTTCTCTTCTCTTCCCTTTCTTCCACGGTGGTGGCTAGCTCTATTTATAGAGGCCCTGGTCCTCTTCGCAAATATCGAGCGGGAAGGGTGCCAACAACGGCCATTTTCAAGGGGAACATCTAGTACAAGTTATCCTGACTAAAGTTGGTCTTCGGCTGCCAAAAGCGTTGGCGATGACGCCGTCTGGGCTCCACGGTGACCTCCATCCTGCCGCTCCGCTGGTCTTGGTCTCGTTACCTTTGAAATGGCAACCTTTGCACGATGCCTCGGTACTCACGTCGAGCTTGCCCCTTTGCACCAAAGAGGAAACAAGGACCTTTGCATGGTAGGCGCCCACTGGGCGCCCTTTGGTCTCGTTAAATCACGGCTTGCGTCACGAGCACCTCGCGAGGTACCCTGCCTTGATCTCTCCGCCTCCTCGCGAGCCTGCCTGGCGAGGCCGCTCCTGAGGAAGTCTTGTGTCGTCCGCCCCGCGAGGCTTGGCCCCTCGCGAGGGTCTTGGGTCTTGTGCTGATGAAGATGGGCCGCACTGGGCCACCACTTGAGCCACGCCGCAGGCCGCATGCAGGCAAGTCTGGGGACCCCCGTTCCCAGAACGCCGACAGATCTGTGTCCTGATTTTCAGTCCGATGATTCTCCCTTTGTTAGAGATGTTCATTGAGAATGGATCCCGATTGTTTTTGTAGGGTGTCGTTCCTTTCTTTTTCCTTCCTCTGCCGATCTTGGTAATAAGGAAGGAAGAGAAGGAATGCCCATCACCGAGGGTTGAAATACCAGCGAGTGAGGTGTCCAAGTGTCTACAATTCATGGTACTTATGCAATGAACAAGTGATTGGTTACAAAGGTTGCTCCTTCGGATCGTTCAATGGTAGTGAGGAAACAGAGAATGATTACTCCAAGTATGTGCTTAGTGAGAAGAGCAATCATGAAGTAGGCAATGGTGCATGACAGCTTATCCGATTGAGTGGGTTCAAGAACTTGATAATCTTCTTCTAGTTCATCCTAATTGTGGTGTTGCTTTTATCATGTGTTTGTATGTAACATGCATTGGCCACATTGTTGTTTAGTGAGGAGACACTTGTGCTAGATAACTACTTTGTAACTTCATATGAAGCTTGTGTGGGCCATATATGATGCTTTTGTGAGTTCATTGTTATGTATGTAGCCCTTATAGAGTATGCATTTCTTGTATGTGATTCTTATTGGATATTGTTGTTATATCTGTTTTTACTGCAGGGTTATATGAAAAACAATTGAAACTAGGCTGACAATGCCTTTTACGGGAGGGACACTCGACAAAGTAATCTTTTCCGAGAGTCAATCTCGGCAACTAGGCCACATGGCAGGTGATGGCAGCTCGGCTGACTATTTGCCAAGAGCCTAGAGAAGGATCACGACAAAAAGGACTACCTAGGGAGTTACTGGTGTATATAAGTCGAGAGCTTCACGATGTCTCTCGACAAAAGGTGACACATGGCAGCTCCTGGTGAATTGCTTGTGCTACGTAAGCAAACAGCTGAAACTCGTCAACTAGGAAAGTGTTTGTTAAGTTCTCCTTAGCTTCTCGGCAATTAGTATGTCGAGCTCCCGACTCGGTAATTAGTGTGTCGAGCTCCCGACAGACGGTTCTCGGCAAAGTTTTGTCTGCCTGAGGGGTGTACGCCGAATGCCTTTTGCTGAGAATTGTTCTCGGCAAAGGCTTTGCCGAGTTCTTTTGGGCCTTCGCCGAGTGTCTTAGGCCCTCGGCAAAGGAGTCGATTCTAGTAGTGTGATCTTCAATACATAAACTTGTTCAAAAACACAAAGATGAATTTGAGGTTTGTAGCATTCCTTACATCAACTTGAGTATGTTTCTTGTTGATGAATCAAATACAGTTCCCAATACTTCTCCTTTGTTTTGCTCTGAAATTAGATCCAGCGGATAACAGGATAATTCATCTCGCAAAATAATAATAATATGATAGTTCAGATAAATCATTACGCTGATTTTTTTTTAAAGTAGGACAATATTTTCGTTGACACACACACACACGTGAGCCATCACGATTCACGACTCGCCAGAAACGTTGCCGGTCAGTGTATCTGCGGAGCATTCATTGGTAAGCGTGAAAATAATACACGCGATATTCTGAAAATATTCGAATGTAGGCGATATTCTGAAAATATTCGAATGTACGTCTAGATGCTGCAAGATCTTAGCTGCCCGGCCCGCGCCATCCAAGCCGTCCATCTAGCGATTGCACGGCCCAGAGCCGCGCTCACGTGCATGCATGCATTCGCCGGATCCCTACCCGTAGCAAACGATATCCTCTGTATCTTGCTCCCCAAGGGGGGTAAATTCACCTCTTTAATCAACCCATGCAAGCGGGGACACGGCCGCGATTGCATTCTGTAAACAGTTTTGCTAGAACTCATCTAGATGAGATATAATTTGGTTTCATTCACCTTTTATAGCCATTGGATGTGATGCTATAAGATGCGTGTGTGCTGACGTGGGTTGTATCTGTTCTTGTTTTCAAAATGAATGAGACCAAACTATATCTCATCTAGATGAGTTCTAAGTACTCCCTTCTGTAAATGGCGCGCATGCATGCAGCTAGCTGTGCGAGGTAACCGCATGGCATTTTGGGGCTCGCGCACAGCTACATCTCCTCTTCCAAACCCGGAAAGGAAAGGACAGACGGCCGCGATCTCCTGCACCGATCCAATGAATTCCAACACGAGATCTAAATACATGGAGATTTTGGATTTCCAGGGCTTTTACTGCTACGACATCGACAGAGATTTGGCTTCAATTCCCCCATTCGCCCGGATCCCTAACCCGCAGCAAACGATATCCTCTGTATCTTGCTCCCCAAGGGGGGTAAATTCACCTCTTTAATCAACCCAACACGGCCGCGATTGCATTCTGTAAATGGCGCGCATGCATGCAGCTAGCTGTGCGAGGTAACCGCATGGCATTTTGCTGCTGCTACGCGTGCGCTCGTGCGCTCGTGCGCTCCCGTCTCGCGCGTGTATAAATTGATGCACACACGACTGGCTATATCATCAGTACGACTACGACAGTACTAGCATCCCCATCCGGTCAGCTCTTCCTCGGCCGATCGATTGAACTGCTCATCGTAGTCGCAGAGTCGGTGATCATTATGGTATGCGCTCTACCATTGCTCACCAGCTCGATCGAGAAGTAGTAGTACATGTAGATTTTGACGTGCGGATCTTGCAAAATGGCAGAGGGTTGCAGCAGCAGGACGCACCTCCTTGTTCCTCGTCCTGCCGATGCTGCTCCTTCTTGTGGTATCGGCCACAGTTCGACCTGCGGCGGCGGCGGCGACCAAGGTGTGGAAAGGGGAACGGACTCGATACAGCGTCATGGCTTTCCATGCCGCTGGGAACGGCGAGACGGACGATACTAAGGTATAGCAACACCGTAGCGTCGGCCTATCACCACATTGCCGGTCAGATCAGATCTTTCTGACGTACTCATCTGCATGCTCCGTCTAGGCGTTCGAGGAGACATGGGACTCTGCGTGCAGGGACAGCGGCGGGGCGAACGTGTACGTCCCTGCAGGAAGGACCTTCTTGCTGCGCGACGCCACTTTCAACGGGCCCTGCAAGTCGCCCATCACCATGCAGGTAACCAACGCTTTCTACCGACGATCTGACCGTACTCTTATCTTCTTATCTAGTACTCCCTCCGTCCCATAATATAAGAACGTTTTTGACATTAGTGTAGTGTCAAAAACGTTCTTATATTTTGAGACAAAGGGAGTACAATATAATCGCCGACAGTGTAAACCGAGGTTGGAGTGTCTCTGCAGGTGGACGGGGACATCGTGGCGCCAAGCACCCTCTGGCAGCTAAAATCGTCAAGCGTGCTGACCTTCCACGAGGTGGACAACCTGACGGTGGACGGCTGCGGCCAGATCGACGGCCGGGGCGCCCCGTGGTGGGATTGCTACAACCACAAGGTAACAACAACCCACACAAACATAGCCGTTGCTTCTTCAATCCATCTTCACGCATTGTCCACAATCTGATCCGCTGCCCCTCTCGTCTCTGACAGAAATGCAGTGCCCGGCCAATGGTAAGCACGCAGGCAACACCTCTTCCAGCTGCCGAACCAAAAATACATATTTCAGTTTAGACAGACATGTCTGCACGTACGCACGCGAAAACTAATTCAGGTGCATGTGATTGTAACCAACCCAGCTGGTGTCATTCTCGTTCTGCAACGGCCTGCGGGTGACCAACATACGTCTCAAGGACAGCGCCCTCAAGCACATCAGCGTGTACAGGTGCAGCCAGGCGCTGGTGCACAACGTCTCCATCTCCGCGCCCGGCGACAGCCCCAACACGGACGGGATCACCATTGGGGCCTCCGACCATGTCCGCGTCTCCTCTTCCTCCATCCAGTCCGGTACAGTAACAGCCCTCTATTAAATCCCATAGCTTCATGTTCTTCATGTGTGTTACACTCTGACCTCAAGTGTGTTTGCAATACTCCTAACTTACATTGGACGAGTGCAGGTGATGATTGCGTGTCGATTATAACGGAAACCACCGATGTCAACGTCACCGACATCACGTGTGGGCCCGGCCATGGCATCAGGTACAAATGCACAGCCATGCATATGTATGCAGGTCTTACTGACCAAGTGCATAAGGGCTGATGAATTTCTCTAGTGAGTAGTAGCATACATTAACCTAAGCAGCTTCTTGTTTTTTGATCTTGTTATGTAGTGTGGGAAGCCTTGGAGGTGCTGGTGAAGGCCCAGCGATGGTGGAGAGGATTACAGTATCCAACTGCAAATTCTTCAATACGACGAGCGGTGTCAGGATCAAATCGTGGCAGGTAACACTGAAGCAGCATCTACATGCCTTCTCTATGTTGTGCATGTGTGTGCCTTGCATCAGTTCATAGATATCAACTGACGGTTGCACACACCGCTGCAAAGCCATAGGCATATATACCACTGTTAATTCCCCTGATAACATAAATGATGTTATGAATGCAGGGAGGGCATGGCAAAGCGAGCGGATTCATTTTCAGGGACCTCAACATGACTGAAGTCCAACATCCTATCGACATCGACCAGTTCTATTGCCCCCAAGGAAACTGTCCAGAACGGGTAAGGAAACCTACTCAACTCGGTCACCACCACATTGACTGCTCCATCTTCAGGGCAATGGTTGAGACTGAAATTATATTGGTTTCCTTTGCAGCAAGGTGGTGTGGCCATAACGGACGCGAGGTTCATCAACATCCACGGGACGTCCTCGGAGCGTGAAGCTATCAAGATCATGTGCAGCAATAGCGTGCCCTGCCACGACATCTATCTCGATAATGTCGACCTATCATGGTGTAAACACACTGCTCCACCAAAAGCCAAGATTATGAATGCCCATGGGAGCGTCGTAGGCAAGGTGAAGCCACAAGTGCAGTTCTCGGGCCGTTGATCCCGAGTGCTCTTTGTTGTGAACATAGTGCTTGGACATAGACAGAGGAGCAGTCTAAAAATTCCTACCTTAGGTGAGCGCCATGTAAGGTCAGGGTAGTGGTGTTAAAATTGGATTGGCTGTAAGGATGGTAATTATGGCCGACTACACATACACACAAGTTGTAGGCATCAAGCACAATGTATGTTGTTCAAAGTTATCGATGTCCAACTCTTATTGATCTAGTGATTGTGGACCTGCCTGAAGACCCGACAGCTCCACCAATCATATTGGATAGATCATCTGTAAGAACTATTAAAAGCTATAATCAATATTCATGAGGGAAATATAAGATTTAATCTTTCCTCATGGGATCCCTTAGGCCTTGTACAATGCAAGGTGCTTAGGAAGTAGTTTTTCTTGAAGCACCGTGCTTATATGTAAAGGATATAGATGATTAATTAGGTGCCCCTTCTGTAGAGATAAGCACTAGTGCTTGAGAAAAATTCAGCCTATTTTACTAAGCATCTCCCTAGACACCTTGCATTATTCAAAGCCTTGGAGCATCTCAAACCGATCCCCTAAAAAGCTAAAGAGGAGTAAATTTTCACTTTTACTTCTCTAACCTGCACCTAACCGATCACGTAAAAGCTTTAGAGGAGTAACAATTATCCTTCTTGGCCGCCCGGACTCTTGAATATACTCGCCCCCTCACCCGCGGAGTAAACAAAATCCACCCCCACCCCCCTTGGCCGCACCTCCCCACCATGCATCGCATCCACTCTGGCGTCGCCCTACTTGCCTTCGTCGTCCACCACGAGCCATCGTCAACCCCTCATAGCACCCGCCGCGCTCCTCCCCCACCTCGATTCGGTCGGTTCTCATCGCTGGCGGTGCCTAAATCGACAGAGCTATGGTCGTCGCCGCCACCGTCGGATTCGATGCAACCAGACGCCGATTCGTTTTGGAGGGATTTGACGGGGACCGAACCACGCATCCACCTCGACCGCTCCCCTGCCGCCTCTCCGTATGTCCTCTCTCGCCGCTTGCATCTCAAGCGTCAATTGACCGCAGACACCGTCCCGTCCCCCGTCAGTCGGGCTCAGCCATTGCCCAACAGCTAGTCGGTGTGCCTCTACTGGTCATCAAGTGTGATCACTGCTGGCAACTGGTGTTGCGCCTCATCTCAAGCACGACGAAGCATTCCGGATGGATTTTCTACAAGTGTGAAGAGGACGAGTGAGTGCCATTTTGTACGGTTCTTGTTCGGATTCGTCGCAATTTGGAAATCATTGTTTGCTCAAAATTGTAGGAAGGAAGCAAGTTTTGATACTTGGAAGAAGAATACATTGATCTATTGATAGTGATAAATTTACTAGATGTTGATGCACTAATTGCTAGAGATGTGACTAGAGAGGACGCAATGTCCAAGTTTCAGAAGGCATAGAAGAAAGAAGTGTGCAAGATCAAGAAGCCAATAGAGAAAAGAACAATGTAGGCAATGAAGACATAGAAAGCATTTATCAGACTTCACTGTTCCGCTAGGCAATGAAGACATAGAAAGCATTTATCAGACTTCACTGTTCCGCTGCATGTCCCTCCTTCTGTTTTGTATTCAGTCTCCCTATACTGAAGTGTGCATGCCTCTTTGTTAGGCTTGTCTATTTGTATTGTTACTTAGTCATCAACATTTCCTCTGTAATGATGTATTTCTCTCAGTTCTGGCCGCATTCTTGCGTATGTTCCTCTCTTCTTAGTTGTAGTGTTTCGTAGATGTTGTGCTATATTTTGCCATACTCTTTAGATTACTTCCAGCTTACTCTATTTTTCTTCAAAGAACTTTCTTTTTAGAAGAATTTGTCGTAATCTTCAATTCAGCCCCTCTAGTCAACATATTTGATCTTACGGTGCCAGACTGTGGCGCAATTTTTCTCCTCGCATTTGCGCGCTCTTTGAAATGAAATTCAGATGGGGATCGTTCCAGGTGGACAAACAAGATCATTTCGTAGGGGTGGTAGTTGGGAAGAACCTTTTATAGAGGAATGAGATATATAGCCCATGGTAATGGGGGTGGTATTTGTCCCATATATATAAGGGGGGTGGGTGGGGGTGGGTGTAGAGTGTTATGTGAGTCACCAGTTAGCCCATGGTAGGTGTGGAGAGTGTAAAAGATTTTCAGCAAATTTCATAAGTAGACACTTGTTCTAAACAAGAAGGTTTTTGACACCTAAACCATCATATTCTCTTGGTTTGCAAACATTTTTCACACAATAAGACATCTGCCCAATGCAAGTTTCTTTGGACGTCCCAAATAAGACACAACGAATCACATCGACCACTTTGATCGCTTTGATAACTTTTTTTGACAGTTGAAAGACCGTCATATAGTACGTAACTAGCAAGTCTAGAACAAAAGAGAGCAGCATTAGTCTGGCTTGTTGTTTTGCATGCATGCACACCATCCAGGGAGGTATGCCATGGATATTCATAACCTCTTCGACAATTGAAAGACTATCATATAGTACTCCCTCATGCTAGTACAAAATTGAGACACTTATTTTGGGACGGAGAAAGTACGTAACTAGCAAGTCTAGAATCGAGACGAGGATTAGTTTCGCTCCTATGTTATGCCGCAAAATATTAAGTTCGGCTCCTATGTTTAGCATGCATACAAACCGTCCAAGGAGGCATTTGATGGATTTAACGATAATGGGTTAGAAGTCAGAGACCAAGAGTTTGTAGGGGAGGCCAAGGTAGGTTTAGGGAAAAGGGGAAATGGGGTAGCTGGGGGGTTAAAGGTGTGGTTTGGGTTAGCTTCTCATTAGTGTGCAAGGTGATGAAGGTTAGGCCGTTCACAAGGGGGAAGTCATGGAAAATGTGTTTTATGTGCCTAACGGATATCTGATTAGTTTGAGTGGGCTGTGATAAGAGTGGCATCCTTGTATTGTAGCATAATTGGGGGCAAATCCTAAATGTTGAGTGTATGCTACATGGCTCATGCATAGTCAGGTTGTGATATTCCCAACTGTTGTAATCTTGCCGGTCACATCCTTATCTCCTTTGCTTGTTACATAGCACGATCTTGACTTGTGATGCCACACAAGTGAAGACCATGCTCGCACAAGCAATAGTCAAGCCACGACAAGAGCCAGTCACCACCAACAGATCCAAAAATTGAAGGAGGAAGATCATGAGCACCGCTAAATCCCAATTCAGAACACTCCGGTTGTTGTAGGACTCTAGATATGGACGTAGGCCATACGCGCAACAACATATATGGGCACTAGATGATTGGCAATACAATCACGTCGGATCTCATCTGTTGTAATCTTGGCAGCCACGTCCTTATCTCCTTTGCTTGTTGCGTAATTATACGACTCTAGATATGGACGTGCAGTAGGCAATACCTGTAACAACATATATAGGCGCTAGATGAGTGGCAATACAATCACGCCCCATCTCATCTGTCTCTTACACTAACGAATGACGTGGGTTTGGTTGACATTCTAGGGGAGGGGGGGCAGCTTCGATGAGACGTTGCGGGTCTCTCTGGATTATGCAATGTCGGCGCACGCCTTTGAAAAGAATGGAAGTCTTCCCGAATTGGAGTAGGCTTGGGAGTCCACGATGGGTGAGCGATTGCGCGCGATGAGCGAGAAATTTCATAGGATAAACGACACATACACAGACACACGTGAAACGCTGCCGGTCGCGGAGCATTCGTTCGTAAGCGTGGGGTTCGGCTCCTCTACAGTTGTGTTACTACTGCAACAGTAGTTACTTGCCGTTCAATCTAATCGGAGGGCTTCCCTTTCTCGCCATCCTTCTCGTCACAGTGACGTCTTCTTCCCGAGGAAGCAGGTGTTCTTGCTGTCCAGCCGTTCACCGGGGCTTTGGTCGCCGGCTTCCCTGTCATCAGTTCACCAACTTCCTTGACCTTCCGTCAGTGGGCAGGCGTCAGCCCCCATACATGGTTTTACGACTTTGCGAAGATCTGTGTTTTTGGTAAACAGTCGCCCGGGCCTGGTCACTGCGACCCCCTTTTGTGAGGGGCACCCCTTCTCCCAAAGTTACGGGGCTATTTTGCCGAGTCATTAGAGAGAGTTGTCTCGCGTCCCTAGGTATTCATGCGTTCACCCTTCACCGACCACTGATGAACTCGGCCTCAACGGCCGTGTACTCGATGTGCTCCAGCTGGGGCTTCTACTTGTATTTCTAGCTACGGTGATCTTGTAAAATTTCAGCAAAGAAGGCGATCTTGGCGCGTGATCAACACACATGACATTACTTGGGAAGCAAAATCCTAACAACCCAACCGCGCCATCCAAGCCGTCCATCTCGCGATCGGACGGCCCCGGGTGTGCAACCGTGCATTTGCTCGATTCCTCACCGCCGCAACGATATCCTCTATATCTTGTTCTGCAATTCGGGGAATGAATACACCTTTTTATCCCTTTATTTAATCAATCAATCACATGCCATTGCAAGTGGAGGGACGGACGCGATTACATGCTGGAAATGGCGTCGCGCCGCGTTTTTGACAGCGCGCAAACGCACGCAGCTGGGCGAGATAACCGCATGGCATTTTTGGGCCTCGCGTGCAGCTATCTCCTCTTTCAAACGGGGAAAGGACAGACAGACGGCCGCGGTCTCCTGCGCTGATTTGGATATCTATAATATCCACGGCATTACTGCCACGACAAACAAGAGATTTGGCCTGAATTTTTGCCCCATTTGCTGCTACGCCTACGCTCGTGTCGCGTGCTCTCGTCTCGCGCGTGTATGTATAAATACATACACATGAGCACGCGGCTGTCGGCGTCATCGGTCGGTACGGCGGTGCTTGCGACCTACTACGAGCACCAGCAGGCATCCCCGGCCAGCTCTTCTTCCACCGGTTCAGCTGCTGATCGTCGGCGATCATCATGGTACACGCGTCAGCTCTGCTCTACCGTTGCTCACCAGCTCGGCCGAAAGGTACATGTAGATTTTCCTTCTCATTTGCCTGACGTACGGATCTTGAACATGGCAGAGGATTGTGCTGCCGCTGCTGCTGCTTCTTGTGGCATCGGCCGCAGTTCGATCTGCGGCGGCGGCCGGGCGGCGGAAAGGGGAAGGAACTCGATACAACGTCATGGCTTTCCATGCCGTAGGGGACGGCAAGACGGATGATTCCAAGGTATAACAAGAGCGTACTCCCATACGATTCTCGACGTGTGCGTGCATCTTGGTCACCACATTGCCGATCGATCAGATCAGATATTTCTTAGTACGACCACTTATCTGCATCCTCCGTCTTGGTCGTCGACAGGCGTTCGAGGAGACATGGGACTCAGCTTGCAGAGATAGAGGCGGGGCGACCGTGTACGTCCCTGAAGGAAGGACCTTCCTGCTGGGAGAAACCAAGTTGCAGGGACCCTGCAAGTCGCCGATCACCGTGCAGGTAACAAACATCTCCCGATCGACGACGATCGGGCCGTCCGTCCTGCATTTGCATCATCCATCTTCGTCTCCAGTCTCTAGCACAAGAGATGTAACCGAGGTTGGTGCTTCCACAGGTGGACGGGGACATCGTGGCGCCAAGCTCTATCTGGGGCCTAAAGTCGTTAACAAGCCTCCTGGCCTTCTACAGGGTGGACAACCTGACGGTGGACGGCATCGGGCAGATCGACGGCCGAGGCGCGCCGTGGTGGCACTGCTACAACCAGAAGGTAACAGCAACATACCTGGGCAAACAAACGTGGCCGTTGCTTCTTCGTTCCATCTTCATATATACATACATTGTCCACAACCTGACGCTGACGCCCCTCCCTCTCTCTTGTTCCCACAGAAATGCCATTACCGGCCACAGGTAAGCGCACACACAATCCCCCATTAAGTTTCAGTCTGGAACTACTAGCTAGTCAGACATATGTATGTGTGTGTGTTGAAACTCATCCAGGCTTGCACATACATGCAAACCATGCAGCTGGTGTCATTCTCGTTCTGCAACGGTCTACGGGTGACCAACATACGCCTCAAGGACAGCGCCGACAAGCACATGAGTGTGTTCGAGTGCAGCCAGGTGCAGGTGCACAACGTCACCGTCGTGGCGCCCCGCAACAGCCCCAACACGGACGGGATCACCATGGGGGCCTCCGACCATGTCCGCATCTCCTCTTGCAACATCCACAGCGGTACAGCCCCACCTCCTTCAGTAGCCCCTGACTGATGAATAAGATCCAGTTCATGTGTGTTGCACTCTGGCATCAAGTGTGTTTGCAATACTCCTGAAGTGTGCTTGCAACACTGCTGCTGACATGGATACATTGGACAAGTGCAGGTGATGATTGCGTGTCGATTCTAACGGGCACCACCGATGTCAACGTCACTGACGTCACGTGTGGGCCCGGTCATGGCATCAGGTATACAGATCCAGAGCACAGACATGCTTATATATGCAGGCCTGTGCTGACCAAATGCAAAATATATTCTGATGAGCATTCTCTAGTGAGTAGCATATCACATTGAGCAAGGTGGCTTTTTTGATCTTATTGTGCAGTGTGGGAAGCCTTGGAGGTGCTGGTGAAAAACCAGTGCTGGTGGAAAGAATTACAGTATCCAACTGCAACTTCTTTAATACGATGACCGGTGTCAGGATCAAATCGTGGCAGGTAACACTGAAGCCGCATCTACATGCATGTGTGTGCCATCAGTTCAAAGATACCAACTGATGGTTGCATACACCATGTAGTATGTTCCCCAAACTTATATGATGTTATGAGAAATGCAGGGAGGGCGAGGCAAAGCAAACACGTTCCTTTTCAGGGACCTCAACATGACTGAAGTACGGTATCCTATCGACATCGACCAGTTCTATTGCCCCCAGGGAAACTGTCAAAAACGGGTGAGGAAACCCACTCAATTTAATTCAGTCACCACCACTACCTCAACTGAAACCATACTGGCTGCGTTTGCAGGAAGGTGGTGTGGCCATAACGGACGCGAGATTCATCAACATCCGGGGGACGTCCTCGGAGCAAGATGCCATCCAGATCCTGTGCAGCAAAAGCGTGCCATGCCACGGGATTTTTCTCCACAACGTTGACCTCTCTTGGGCCAACCACACGGCCCCAACAAAAGCCAAAATCCTAAATGCCCAAGGAAGAGTTGCGGGCACGGTGAAGCCACAAGTACGGTTCCGCGGCCTCTGATCAGAGGTGCTCTCCGTTGTGAACATAGTGCTTGATCATAAGACAGAGGAGCAAGTGCAGAAATGCTTACCGTAGGTGAGCGGCACGTGAGGCAGGGTAGTAGCACTAAAATTGGATTGGTTGTATGATGGTGGTTCATGCCATCTCATATCTGTCATGCCTACAACTTCTCAATGTATGGCCATTCTTCTACCTATAATATATAAGAAGGAGCACCGAGGTGCTATCTGTAGCAGCAATTCAGAGTATCTCGCATGATTCTGTCTCTGACCGGCCGAACACCACATACCGGTTGTTCGCGACGTTGTCGTAGGCGAAGTCCCTCACAAACCTAACAATGGCATCGCAATGAATTAGTAATTGCTTATATTGCAGTGGTTCAATTGAAATGTGAATTGAGCTTACAGGGGGGCGATTTTGAGGAACGCGGCGAGCTGCGGGAACGGCAGGTTCAGGTACTCCATTATCCTCAGCACGGCGTCAGACTTGATGTATGACCTGAGGAGCAAAGAACATTTCTCACCATACTTGGCCATGGCTGATGTCGATCGACAATAGCAGAGCAGCCCGAGCTAGAGGCGATGGTTACCTGTCCTTCTCGACGAGGACGACGCTGGAGATGTCGTCGGGGCTTCTGCCGGACCGGCGCAGGAGCTTCCTCCCGGAGTCGCTCTGGAGGGGGATGTACCTGATGCTCCGGCAGGGGTCGCGCTCCCGCACGAACCGGACGCCGCCGTTGCAGAGGTTGCACACGCCGTCGAAGAGCATGATGGGCCTCGAGTCGGCGGGCTGGAAGAACTCGGCGTCCGTGGCCGCCTTCACGGGCTCCGCCGCCGCCGACGCGGCCGCCCGCAGGCTCGGTCGCCGGAGTCCCCTTCCCCGTCCCCCCGTGGGTCGCAGCTGTAGCGGAGGCCCGCGCTGCCGCTGGGGCGGCGGCGCAGAGGCAGACGGCGAGTTGTAGGTGCAGCAGTAGCGCCCGGCCATGGTCGCCATCGTCTCCTTCCTTTCTCTCGTGTGTCTGCTGTGCTGTGCAGTGGCTTGTTGAAGCTTCATTCTCTTCGGAGCCGAACGCACGGTGAGCCTGAGGCTACGTGGCACGCCCAGCAACAGGTAATTTTGCCGGGGTAAAACGGGCTTGCAGCCGACTGGATTTGCTTCCAGAATTTCACATTCCAAACTAAAATTACATGAGAAGCACAGGTTAGCTAGAGTTTCCTTGACCAATGAGTGGTTTAAGGAGCCTATGAACGATATTGTCTCTTTACTTATAGACGATGTAACCGTTATTTCCAATTAATAAATTTATGTTGATTTCCAAAAAAAAATTACATGAGAAGCACAGCGCTTGCATTCGCACCATAGTGGTATCAATCAACAAGATTATAAACGTAGAGCCACCAGATTATAGGACCAAACGGAGCACACGAGAAAAAGATTATTTCCAGCCATAGGAACCAGCCAGCGGTTTGGAGAAAGAAATGCACGCGGAACAGATTATCATCTGCCAAAGAGTTCACAAACACTGACACTACGAAAATACAAGTTAAACAGGGACACAAGCCATGTCTCGTGCATTGGTTTTGAAAGTTTTAAACAACAGCGATAACAAAGTAGAGCAACAGGATGCGGTCGCTACGGCTTTGTTTGGTTCTTCAGGCCTCCTCCTCGCCTTCTTCGGCATCTGCCGCGGCAGAGGCCATCAACTCATCGAATTTCTCGCTCTTTCCCAACTCTATCTCAATCTGTGTGAATCCATAGGTAAGTCAGTCTCCGTAACACTTCATACATAAGAGAACTGGCATATATTGACAAACAAAGAAATAAGGCACACTGCTGATAAAACATCGTTTCTTCTTCTCTGTTACCTTGGCCTTTTGGAATGGGCGGCCTCTCGATTCGTCGTTTATTTCCACCGTGGATGTTCTAATCTCTACACACGACAAGGTTAAAAGAGGAAAGTTCAGAGTAAATAATGACAAATGTGGAGAATGTTCATGGCAGCAATGCTGCCCAAGATATATATGATCAGACATAATCTGCATTACAAGGAAAGAAGACGGTTCTTACTCTTCTCAACAGCGAGGCCGTTGTTCTTCAGAATCTCCGCCACGGTTACAACAGTCGCAATGGCTGCAAACAGATCTTGGTTAGTGCCAACTTCAACAATAAAGAAAACATCAAACCACAGAAACTCAATGAATATGATAGTGCCACTAATATGTCCAGATGGCAGCCATTAACTTACATATGTAATCAATGAATTTTACTTGGGAATCTTAAAGACTCATGCTTGTGTTTTTCTACATCCATGTCAAAATGCCCATGGTTTGCAGAAGCAGAAGTATTGTGGGTAGGGCCATAGTTATATGAAATTACTCAAGAACGCGAGAGCGAAAAGGTCCATAGTGTAATGGTTGTGGCTCCTGAGTAGCACCTCCAGCGCATGATTCCCCATGGGAGCAAATTTCAGGGCTGGTTAAAAAACCTTCCTCGCTGGCAACCCTTATATCTGCATGGTGCCAGCCCGGCCAGTAGTAATGGTGGCGGCCGGCCTGTGTGTGCGGTCTGTCAGGGTTCGTGGGGGTTTCTCGGTCGGGAAGTGAGGTTTCTTCTTCTTGCAAAGAAAACGTGGGAGGCGATCTTTCCCCCACTAGCTGAGTACTCAAGAACGCTGTCTTTCCCCCACTGGACGAGTACTCAAGAGTGCGAGATACAATCCGCTTGACTTTTGCACAACTGAATACACAATATTCAGTTATGCAAACATGCATATCCCATGACAGAACACTAACGAGAACAGATTAAGCAAAAAATATCACAGGAGAACGTTAGGGTGCAATTCTTTTTATCAAATGAACCCACCAGTTTCTGAAACTGGCAACACCACAGTCCAGGGAAAATGTTAGGGTTTAAGCAATAACAGAATATTTTGCGGATCCAGCTGTCCCGAAGGTCTGTAGCGGTTAACTACACATCTAAGCTGTATATTCCCTTATGACCGCACAATCACTCGACCAAATTCGCGAAAACGCGAGGCAGCAATCACACCATAAATAGTGTAAACATGGCAATCCGATGGAGATTTAGATGATATAACAAGCAGCGTTACCAAAACCACATCCCCACCGGCATTCAATGAATCAGAGGCACGGGAGAAACGAGACTCACCCATCCCAAGCGCCGAGAGCTCGACGTCGCCGTGCTGCTGCATATACCTCTGCAACCAACCAACCAACCAAGGAAGCAAAATCGTTTCAGAGACGGCGCCGACGAATGTGGGGATCAAACCAAAGAAAGGTGGATTGGCCGGCACGGTACCTTGGCGAGGTTGACGTAGAAGAAGAGGGGCTTCTTCGTGTTGGACACCTGGATGCGGTTGCTGCTGCCGCTGGCGCCCCGCCTCTGCCCCTCCCCGGCGGCGGCGGCGGCGGCGGCCGGCGCGTCGGCCGCGGCGCCCGCCGCCCCCTCGCCGTCCTCCACCTTGAGGCCCCTCACGCCCTCGGTTATCCCCTCCACTGCCATGGGTGCTGGCTGGCTGGCTGCGCGCCGCAAAGCTGGAGCAGATCGATGGGATTTTTTAGGTTTGTGTAGTCTCGACCACGTTGCGTGCGTAGAGAGAAGCGGACGGAGGCGAAGGAAGAAGGTAAGCAAACCCAGCAGCAATCGCGTAACCCTACTTTGCTTGGGCTTTTTTCTTGGTCGTTGCACCCGGCCGACAAAAAACGACGCGAGAGCTGTATCTCGCGGAAAACACTATTTGACGCTCGTTGCGTCAAGTAACGGCGCATTGCACAGGGGCGCCCACGCCTGGCCCGGCCCGTTTTCGTTCTTTCGGTATCTTTTTCTGTCTCGATTTTCCTTTTCTTTCCTGTTTCTTTCTTCTTTATCAAGTTTATTCTTCTTTTCTCAAAAAATATTCAGAAATTTAAATAATGTTCGTATTTTTCGAAATTTGTTCAAAATCTCAAAAATATTCCTGTCTAGAAATATATTCAGAAATTTGAAAAATATTCAGAGATTCAAAAAAAATTAGAATTCTAAAATTGTTAGCTTATTTTCAAAATGTTTGAAAATTCAAAGAACTATAGAATTACAAAACATGTTCACATTTTTACAAATTTCTCACAAACTCAAAAAATGTTGATGAATTTCAGAAACTTTCCCATTTCCAAAATTTGTTCAAAAAATCAAAAAATATATTTATGTTTTCCAAAAGTTTAGAAAGTCAAAAAATGTTTAGATAATTTAAAAATTGTCCATGTTTTCCAAAAATTGTTCAGAATTTCAAAAAATGATCGTGCTTTTGAAAAAAATTGAGACTCCCACAATTTGTTTGAGGTTTTTGAAATTTATTCACAAATTTGAAAAATGTTCATGTTTCAAAAAATAAACATTTTCAAAAAATAAATATGTCGCTGCTTATTTAGACACCAAAGCTTACCAACTACAATGTCTAGCCACTAGGATCAACAGCGATAGGTGGTTTGATTCATCACACTCGCACCCCACTAAGATCAACAACAATAGGTATGTGGTTCGATTCATCACGCGCGCACCACCTTTTTGGAATTTTGCTGCACCATTTGCGCGTAGTAGGGCCGGCCCAGTTGGGTGAGCCCCTGTGCCAAGCGTGTCTATTTGACGCAATGTTCGGCAGATAAGAGGACCCATATCTCGCTTAAAGCAGAGGGAAGGAGTTTTCGTCTGAAGAACTTTTTTCCTACCATAGCTACTGGGCCTGCCTGATTCACTATTTTTCGTTGTTCATTCGTGCGGTGTGTAAGTTTCGTTGGTTCTGTTCTTCTGTCTGGTTATTGCTTGGACTAGTCTGGGTTTTCTCATATTTTTTCTTTTTTCTGTGGTTTTCATTACTGTTTTCTTCGGTTTCACCTTTTTTTTCTTTGTTTTCTTTATTTCTTTCTCGGTCTTCCTTGTTTTTCATCGGTTTTTATCAGTTTTTGTTCTTTTTTCGCCTATTTTGTTTGGTTTTTATTTTCTTATTTTCTTTGTTTCTTATCCGGTTTTCATTGTTTCTTTGTCGGTTTACACTCTATTGACTATTTTTGCGCTGATTTTGTGGTTTTATTTTTTCCTTAGATCTTCATTTTTCTTTGTTTGTTTGTTTGCTTTTTTCTCTTTTGCTATAGGACGGGAACATTTTTATGTACATGTTTAACTTTTTCCAATACATGAAATATTTTTTCATATACATCTGAAAATTCCCTTAAAAATATACGTTTGAAACAACTTTTTATATACGTTGAATATATTTTCTACACATGAATAATATTTTTTGTCAAATATATGGTTTAATGTCTATTTTTTATATACACTGTACATTTTTTTGCGGGGTAAATTGTACATTGTACATTTTTTGTATACATAGGGAACAATTTGTACACATTTTTTATATTATTTAAATATATGACTAACATTTTATCATATATATGCCTATTTTTCATACATATTTACATTTTTGTACACATTTGAAACATTCTTGCTATAATGGTGTTAACATTTCTCAAACACATGATTTTTTTCAAATATATATTTTTTATGTGTACTTTTTCATAAACATGGTATATTTTTCGTATAGATCAGGAACTTTTTTACACTTGTTTAATTAAATACATGATTACCATTGTTTTTAATGACTTCTCTTTTGTACATTATTTGTATACATCAAAAGCCTTTTTGTATACGCATTTAACACTTTTCAAATGATTGATTAACAATTTCTAACACTAAGTGTACATTTTCCTTATTTAGAAATACAATGAGCATTTTTACACTACATATTCCAAACGGATTGCCAGCACTTTTCCGAAAAGGCTTAGTAACATTTTTTTAACGTACATTCCTTCTCTTTCTATGGCTTTTCTGAACTTTTTTTCAATATTTGATAAACATTTTTCCAAAGGCAAATCGATTTAACAATTGTATCATTCTTGCACCTTTTCTTTAAGTTCACGTATCTTGGATATACATTTCTTAACTACTAAATCACCATCTTTCCTTTCGATATATCATGACCATTTTTCAAATACATATTTAACTAACATTACCAACACTTTTCCAAAAAGCTTAAAACAATTTTCAACGTAGATTCCTTGTATTTTTAGTGGTTTTTCTGAACACTTTTAAATGCATTTTCAACATTTTTCCAAAAGCAAATATATTTAACAACTATACCTTTTTTCAGTTTCACGTATCTTGCGCATATATTTCTTAACTACTAAATTAGCATTTGTTTTCCTTTGAGCAATCAATATTTTCTTACAATTGGGTGTACACTTTCTTATTTGGGTATATCATGACCATTTTTAAGTGCATAGTATTTAAAACACATTACCGACACTTCTCCAAAAGGTTTAAAATTTGTTTTTAATGTACTATTGTTTCCACATTTGCTGATATATATTGTTTAAGTATTACACATACATTTCTTAACTATCAAAATAACATTTTTCTTTTGAGCAACCAACATTTTCCTGACAAACAAACGTTGAAAAAAAGTTAGAAGAAAAGAAATCAGAAGCAAAGAAGAAGCATGTAGGATATTGAAAGAAGAAAAGAAAACGAAGTAGAAGTGGAGCAACCAGAAAAGAAGGAAAGAAGAAAAAGACGATGCAAATGTTGAAAACCGTGTGTGCTTCAGGAAGCCAAGTGGCCCGGCCCATTCTCGAGCCACTTGAGGCGAGCGGTGGGTCTGTCTCGCTTTTAAGCTAGATGTAGTCGCACCAGAAAATAACTGAAAACCCATCGAGAGCCCATACATGATATCTACCCAAACATCACACCAACAGCTATACACAAAAAGCCCATATAAAACATTATTTGGTAAAATTCACTTTATTATATTGGAAGTGAAGCATTATCAACTCAAAATTTTATAAAATAATTATGTTAATTTTTATTAAAAAATCATTCTAGAATATTTTTTGTTTATTTATGTATATTGGTTAACAAAAATATTACATGAAAATTTTGTTCAATAACAATAATGGAATCAAAATTAGACACTGGAGAGCTACCAAAGAAAGCAAAGAAATAAGGAATAAAGTGTTTCAAAATAGGACGAAAAGTATTATAAAGAGATAAATAATAAAATAAACGAAAGGAGAAAATAAAGTGAAAAGGAAATGAAAGTGTAGCAAGGAAAAAGGAGAGGGGGGAAGGATAAAAAAATGACAAATGAAATAATTAATAACAAGGAATTATATTCAATCTCAAGCATTTCATATCAGGCTCGTATCCAAAAATTAAGGCCCGAAATTTGCATAACCATGGGGATTCTCTTAAATATTAAAATTAGAAAAATATCTCAAAGCGCTAATCTGGTTATTGACCCGCTTTCACCGCCAGCCACTTCTGACAATATCTACAGAACTAGATTACATGTTGGAAGGTTTTAACAACTTCTTCGTGAATACTTTTCAGCACTTGTTGGTTGAGTTATTAGTCACTTCGTTACCAGATTATATTAACTTAGTTGCCATGTTATTGAATGTTGTTATATACCACTGTAAAAATTGATTCATGATACTTAGATGTGTTGATAACACTTTAGTGTATGTTGTTAAGACTTGAAAACTCACTCTCTCACTCTTTATAACACTGTAATGTCTAAGACTAAGAACATACAAAATCATTGCCTGATAACAATACATAGTCATCGTGACAACTATTTCATGCTAATGTGGCACCAACGATAACACAACATAAAAACTCATAAAAACATGACGACCATAAATCTTGTTTTAGCGGTAAAGGTTTCTAAAAGACTATTTGTCTATTCAGAAAAATCCTAACAATAAATTTTCTACAAAATTATATACATCATTTTACACTAGAGCTATCTCAAAATGGAGGAAAAAGGTGATAGAGCATGGATTGCGTATTGCAAAGAGGTTGATAGAGAATATTGTTGTTGCAAACTATTGAGAAAGTGGCATGAAAAAGGGCAGTTAGCAAATGAGGGTTCCATGTGCTAGACTTAAAAAAGCATGAAACAAGTGCGGAAGATGTTATGAATATGGCTACCTGGTCTGGCTAACTTCTGAGTATGCAAAAGAATCAAACAATTGATAAAGTTATTCAATGAGAACCTAAAGATGAGTGGGAACGTTGGAGAAAAGTTTTGTGTTGAATTATCCTATTGTGAATTTTTTCGCTAAACATAATCAAGCATTTCATGGCACTAATAGCATGTTGTACCAAGAGAGCAATGCCATGTTCTAGAATTGCTTCAATAAGATTGAAGATTTAATTTCAAGAAATAGTAGACCTATCATGTTTTCAGTAAAAATCGGGGTCAATTTTTCTATTGCTTGAATACTAAAATTGTTGTTTCAACATTAATATCTAAGATATATATATATATATATATATATATATATATTAACTAAATATTGTGAGAAATAACATATAATAAAGTTATGTAATTATATTGAAATATGATACAATCATGTGCATCAAGGCCGGCAAAATGAAAATTCAGTGCGTCAAGCATCCGTCAAGTTAATGGAGTATTGCGCACTGAGCGTAGCTTAGATTGTTAGATTCATTCTGGTGAAACCAGCCCATCAGGTTCAATTCCTAGACACTGGTGCTCGTATTTTTCTGGATATATTTTAGACATTCTGACGATATTCGTTCAGGGGATGTTCCATCGACTATGAGACGCATGTAGTGATTTCGTCAATCTCAACTTAAGATATTGTGTCGGCTCGGTATCTTGGAGATGCCCATAGGGATATAGTGTGTGTATGTGCGTTCATACCGGTGGTCATGAGCATATGCTACTGTACTGTATCCAAAAAAGTTAAATGAGCATATGCTACTGTACTGTATCCAAAAAAGTTTATGGAGCATTTGTATTCCGTTACACTCTTCGATCTCGTTCATGCTCATGATGCATGCATGCACGCATATGTCCCTTTCCACTGCTCATACTAAATCATAGTCTCATGTCCTCTTTTCCAGCACACATGTAAGCACAGCCGCATGATCGCAACGACACGGCATGCAGTACACATGATTTTTCCACCAACAACTTTTCAAGCTTCGATCCACTAATTTCGCTCTAAAGTACGAAAGCTCGGCTCACTCTTGGTGCTCACACATGTTCAACTTGCGTGTTGACGATCCATCGATCAACTGCCACCTACCAATTGATTGCTTTCTGTTTCTCTGTACCGGAGAAGGGATGGACAGCGACTCAAATTGGAAGGAACGCCGGAGACCGCATCTTGAACTTACTCACCGTGTTGCTCTTTGGCACATGCGTGACTGTGCTTATCGCGTGCGCCGCTAGCAGGAGTACTAGTTATATATCCACAAGTCAATGCTATTGATAGCTCTAGCTCGTGATCACGCATGAAGGCGTACATGTGCATGTGCGTCTACACACGTACAGACCTTGTGATGCCTACTGAAATTGTTGGATGCTATGCAGTGCCGATTGGCAAGTGACAATTAATCAGAGATATATACCGACTGCGTGGATAAGCATTTCCGCAACCGACAGAAGTTGTATACTACTTCAGATGCAGTCTTTTCATGTGCTCTACGCAAGCGGCGGCCACTGCTACAGAGGGAAATCCCTGTGCCTTGGCTCTAACAAGTAGTTTAGGTTAGGTTATTTTCTCGCAGGGACGGTGCTCGGGCGGACGATGGTGCCTCGCATTCGAGTTGGTTTTCGGGCTTTTGGTCCTCCTTGAGTTCATCCATCAGAGTGGATTTGATGGAGCTCCGGCGTAGAAACATGTCGTCTTCTCAAGGTGGCAAGCTTAGGGTTTCTTGCACTATGTTCGTGACGGCGACATATTGTGTTAGGCAATTCAGAACGATTCAAGAGTTCAGCGATTACGATTCATGCTCCATGGCACTGGTCCTTGTGGGCATGTGTATAAAAGACTTCTTGGTTGTCATAGACAATGTTAGGCCGGCTCCGGTAGGGGAGCGGCGACAACGACGCGTCGGTAGCTTGTTCTAATGAAGGTAACGGTCGTTCGGTGGTCCAGAGACCTTAGTGTAATTTTTTGGAGCTGAGACCTTGTTGTAATTCTTATTATGTTCGGGATGCTTCATACTTCTAGTGAATTTTTATAACAAATCTGGATTTTTTTTTGAAAAAAAGGTATATAGTGCAAATGCATATTTTTCAAGCACTCAATTAGGTCACCAACTTATCTTCACTTCAAAAATAATTAATGTTAGCCCCCGAAGAGTACTATAGTTCCCAGGCAAAAAGAAGAAGAAGAGTACTATAATTTCCAGGTAAAGAAGTAAAAGAAGAGTAGTAAGGTATACTTTTCATGAAAAAAATGAAGAAGAGTACTTTAGAAACATTATAACAGACTTAGGGCATCTCCAACGGCAACCCGCAAAAAATCTCCCGCATTCGTCCGCGGACATGGATGCAGGAGGACGTCACCCAACCGTAGCCACATACATCTGGCCTTCAATCTTTTTTCCTAGTCCGCATGATCAAGTAGCTGCATGCCAAGGGTACATAAGTTTAAATAGCCGCATGCAGCACTCGTTCAAATTTAAAAAAGTTTAAATATTTACATCCCAACATTGTTGTCCCCTTTCACCGCCCACTGATGCTTAATCAGATCTTCCTTGAACTGCTCGTGAGTTGGTCGATGCCGGATTTATTGATGCATTTGAATAGACTCCTCAAATGTGGCCGGATTCTGATCCGGCAGTTGGATAGGATCACCTATGTTCTCAAATTCTAGAGCTACGGCACCCTCATCCTCATCCTTCGGCATCCTCATCCTCGACGATCATGTTGTGCATGATCACACAACATGTCATCACTTCCCACAAGGTCTCCGGATCCTATCCACTACAAAAAAATACACTTTCGTGATGATACGTGTTTGTCACAGTAGGTCGCGTTTTCTGTCATGCATGTACATCTATGACGATTTTATGACAGAATCAAGATAGTCATACCTGTGCTGTCGTAGAAGTGTTCCATGACATTACCAAAATTATCATCACGGAAGTGTCCACTTCCATGACGATAAATCGCGCGTCACAGAAGTGCTTTTGTCAAGGGTGACCGATACGTGGCATCCACCGTAACGGAACGCCGTTAAGCTATCGGGTCGGGTTTTGGATCCGATAACCCGTTAACAGCCCCGACCAATGGGGATTTTCCACGTGTAAAATCATCATTGGCTGGAGAAAACACGTGTCGGCTCATCGCTGGGACAGATGTCATCCACTCATTGGACATAAGGCGCCTATGATACGTCGACACGTGGCACGGCCCAACAGAGGCCCATTCCTGTGAAAAGGCCGGCCCGTTTGACTTGGTCAAAAGGTGGCGGTCCGTCCCATGGAAAGCCTGTTAACGGCATGTTCGCATATAGCCCATTTACAGCCCGCTAACCCAAGGCCCGTTACGCCCTATCCGAATTAGGCCCGATGGCGTCATCTGGGCCATCCAATATGATTCCGGCCGTTTTCACTTCTGGCCCATGTATGGCCCATGACGTCTTTCGGCCCATATGAGTCCCTATGTAACTCTTGGCCTATTAACGGCGCGTGGTGAAACTGGCCCGTAATGAACAGTGTATCACTTTATGATACGTCTCCAACGTATCTATAATTTTTGATTGCTCCATGCTATATTATCTACTGTTTCGGGCAATATTGGGCTTTACTTTCCACTTTTGTATTATTTTTGGGACTAACCTATTAACCGGAGGCCCAGCCTAGAATTGCTGTATTTTTTGCCTATTTCAGTGTTTAGAAGAAAAGGAATATCAAACGGAGTCCTGAAACTCCACGGAACCTATTTTTGGACCAGAAGAAGCCCATTGAGTACAGGAAGCTCACCAAGGGAGTCCCGGGCTGCCCACGAGGTGGGGGCATGCCCACCCCACAGGCGCGCCCCTACCTCGTGGCCAGCCCGAAAGTCCACCGACGTCCTCCCTGCACCCATATATACTCTCGTACCATGAAACTTCCAGAACAGAGATTGGATCAGAAGTTCCACCGCCCGCAAGCCTCTGTAGCCACGAGAAATCAATCTAGGCCCTCTCCGGCACCCTGCCGGAGGGGGCCATCATCACCGGTGGCCATGGAGGAGTATCCCGGAGGGGTCTTCATCACCATGAAGGCCAAGGACCCGGAAGGTGGAGGCCATGGAGGAGGAAGCACAAGGGGAGAACCTCTCCTCCTCTCTTCCGGTGGCCAGGAGTGCCATCGGGAGGTGAATCATCGCCACGGTGATCGTCTTCATCAACATCACCATCATCATCACCATTCTCATCTCTTTTACGCGGTCCACTCTCCCGCACCCCGCTGTAATCCCTACTTGAACATGGTGCTTTATGCCACATATTATGATCCAATGATGTGTTGCCATCCTGCGATGTTTTGAGTAGATATCTTTTGTCTTTGGGTTGATTGATGATCTAGATTGGTATGAGTTGTATGTTTTACTTTGGTGCTGTCCTATGGTGCCCTCCGTGTCACGCAAGCGTGAGGGATTCCCGCTGTAGGGTGTTGCAATCGTTCATGATTCGCTTATAGTGGGTTGGTGAGTGGTGAAACACAAACCCGAGTAAGAGGGATTGTTGCGTATGGGAATAAAGAGGACTTGATGCTTTAATGCTATGGTTGGGTTTTACCTTAATGATCTTTAGTAGTTGCAGATGCTTGCTAGAGTTTCAATTATAATTGCATATGATCCAAGTAGAGAAAGTATGTTAGCTTATGCCTCTCCCTCATATGAAATTGCAATAGAGATTACCGGTCTTGTTAACAATTGCCTAGGACAATTCCGCACAACGATCCACCATTATCCTACACTCGCTATTTATATTATTTAGTATTATATTCTAACTTTATGATAACAGCACCTACTTTTATGTTTTAGCTCTCCGATACCATACAAAGTTATCCTCTTCATACCCACAACGTAGTTTATTTCTCGTTGCTAGTTGGAAGCAAACGTTCGGTACACGTAGAGTCGTATCAGTGGCAGATAGGGCTTCAGAGAATATTAATCTTACCTTTAGCTCCTTGTGGGTTCGACACTCCATACTTTTCACTTCCACCTTTGGAAAGTGCTACGATGATTTCTTGCACTTGGGGATTATCAAGCTGTTTTCTAGCGCCGTTGCCGGGGAACAATAGCGTGGGGTTGATATTCTTGTGTGTGCTTGTTTGCTTCCTTCACTAAGTAGATTTTGTTTTTACTTTTTGTTTATGTTTAGTTGTGAGTGAAACATACAAAAAAAATTAAAAATGAAAATACAAAAAAAATTATTACTTGCCTCTCATGCCTAAAAAGTTTTTCAAAAAGAGAAGCGATTGAAAAGTTATGCATTGAAGAAGTGAGGGTCGACCTTGAGCACTTGTGTTCATGCTCACGGAAACAATGTAGAATTTTTCATGGAAGTTTCTCTGTAAATAATTATCCCCTTGTATATATTCCTTGTATTATAAAAATAATATGCCAAGCTTTGGTTTTAGGATGATTAGATTGCTTGTTTGCTTTGTGCAAAACAAAAACAGAAACTTTGGCTGTAGTGCATGAATTTACATTTTTAACTGGAAATTCAATTGGTTCTGATTCTTTTTGCAAATTACTTATGTACAAATTTTTCAAATTTTAAAATTTAGTTTATAATTTTAGGATTTTCATAAGTTTTCCAAACTTCTAGATTATTACAGACTGTTCTGTTTTTAACAGATTCTGTTTTGCATGTGTTGTTTGCTTATTTCGATGAATCTATGAGTAGTATCGGAGGGTATGAACCATAGAGAAGTTGGAATACAGTAGATTTAACATCAATACAAATAAATAATGAGTTCATTACAGTACCTAAAGGTAGTGATTTGCTTTATTACACTAACGGATCTCACAAGTTTTTGTTAAAGTTTTGTGTGTATGAAGTCTCTGAAGGTCGAGGAGCTATCAATATGAGAAGAATAAAGAGAGGCAAGAGCTCAAGCTTGGGGATTCCCAAGGCACCCCAAGTAAATATTTCAAAGTATACTCAATCATCTAAGCTTGGGGATGCCCCGGTTGGCATCCCATCTTTCTTCTTCAACAAATATCGGTATACCTCGGTTTTTGCTTTGTTCACATGATTTGTGTCCTTTGTGTTTTTGTTTTTCCTTTAAGAACCATGCTAGTATGAGATGTACCTTCATAAATTTATAGAATACTTCATGTGCTTCACTTAAATCTTTTAAGTATGATTTTATAGAATTACTCTTTGTGCTTCACTTAAATCTTTTGAGTATGGTTTTATAGAATGCTTCATGTGCTTCACTTATACACTTTGAGCTTGGATATTGGTTAGCTGTAGAATGCTCCATGAACTTCACTTATATATTTTGGAGTATGAATAATACTATCATTTAAAGTGGGTTTGGAAGAGTGTCAACTTTAGGAATTTAGTGATCCCACTATTTTGGAGAATGTTGAATCTTAGTGTGATATTTATGGAAGTGGATTTGGAAGAGTGTCAACTTTAGCTAGTAATGATTCCTCTATTTCGGAAGAGGTTCCAATTGAGTATGAGAACAAATTTTCTATCCATGATGCTACTGAAAATTATTATGAGGGAGGAATACATGCTTGTAGGAGTTGCAAAAATATTAAGTTTCCTCTCTATGTGCTTAAAGTTTTGAAGTTATATTTGTTTTGCCTTCCTATGCTAGTTGATTCTTTTTCCCATAAGTTGTATGCTCACAAAATCCCTAGGAATAGGAAGTGTGTTAGATTTAAATATGCTAGTCATATTCTTCAAGATGCTCTCTTTGTGTTTCAATTCCTATCTTTAAAGTGAGCATCATTGAAATCATCATGCCTAGCTAAATGGCATTAAAGAAAAGCGCTTGTTGGGAGACAACCCAATATTTACCCTTACTGTTTTTATGTGTCTACATGATTAAGCTACTGTATTAATCATGTTTTATAGCTTTTGTTTCAATAAAGTGCAAAGTAAGACCTTTGGGAAAACTTGGGTGAAAGTTAATGTGATTCTTCTGTAAAAAACAGAAACTTTGCGCTCACGAGAATAGATGTCATTTTTACAGAAGAGTTCTCTTGAGTTGATTCTTTTTGCAGAAGATTAATAGACAAATTCCTCACGTCCACCAATTTATTTCATAATTTTTGGAGTAGCAGAAGTATGGTTATTGTTCAGATCATTACAGACTGTTCTGTTTCTGACAGATTCTGTTTTCATTGCATAGTCTGCTTGTTTTCTAGTTTCTATGGCTTATACTTCTCAATATAATTTGTAGAAATGATATGGTACAGTAGGCATTGTGTGCAAAAAATTATGAACATTGTCTTTGTCAGTACCAAAGTGAATGGTTTGCTCTTTATCATACTAACCTATCTCACGAAGTTTGGCTAAGTTTTGTGTGATTGAAGTTTTCAAGTTTTGGGTGAGATATCAATATGAGGAGAATAAGGAGTGGAAAGACCCTAAGCTTGGGGATTCCCAAGGCACCCCAAGGTAAGATTCAAGTAAGACTCAAGCGCCTAAGCTTGGGGATGCCCCGGAAGGCATCCCCTCTTTCGTCTTCAAAACTATCGGTACACCTTACTCGGAGCTATATTTTTATTCGTCACATGATATGTGTTTTACTTGGAGCGTCATTTTCTTTTGTTAGTATTAGCTAGCTTCTATTTAGAATAGTGTTTTGCATCTTTAGTTTCAATAAAAAAGTCAAGGATAGCCTTTGCCATGCTTATTTTGCTAGTATATATGTTGCTGTTTGAAAACAGAAAGTTTACCACTGTTGCAAAAATTCCCTAAAAAAGTCAGAGAATGATATAATGATGAAACCTTTTGCATAATGAGCTCTGATAAATTTATTACAGTGTTAATTTTAGTTCATAATTTTTGGAGTTAGGGAAGTATTGATACTCTTGCATTCTTCACAGAATATACTGTTTTGGCAGATTGTTGTTATGTTTGCATTGTTTGCATATGTTTGCTTGTTTAATGATTCTATTTGATGATAGGAGTATTAAATATGCAGAGGCATTTAGTATGCAATGTTGAATAATAAATTTAGTGATTTTTTACAGTAGGAAAAGATAAGGTTTTGCATTGGTTTATACTAACCTATCTCACGAGTTCTTGTTGAGTTTGTTGTGAATGAAGCTTTTGATAAAAAGAGAAACCATGATATGAAAGGAATTAAGGAGACACAAAAGTTCAAGCTTGGGGATGACCAAGGCACCCCAAGATAATATCCCAAGAAGTCTCAAGCATCTAAGCTTGGGAATGCCCCGTTAGGCATCCCACCTTTCTTCTTCAGCAACTATCGGTTAGTATCGGTTGAGCCTAAGTTTTTGCTTCTTCACATGAGTTGTGCTATCCTTGCAATGCCATTTTATTTTGTTTTACTTGATGTTTGAATAAAATCATTGGATCTGAATTATTGAATTTAGTAGAAAAGGAACCCTCCCATGGCTAGTTAATTATTTGACTACTCAGTGTCTTTCACTCATATCTTGTAGAGTAGTTTGTCATTTACTCATGTGCTTCATATATATCCTATGAGTAAATGGGGGAATGAATTGAATGTCATAAATTTGAACTTTTATATGTTTCATTTTCTTATAACATGGTTAGTGATGACTTCACACATAGAAAGTATGAGGCATAAAAGTTGTTGAGAATTGGCAAGCGTAGTTTTGGTCATCGTTGCAATTAATATGAAGTAATAAGGAAAGAGAGGTTCACATACAAATATATTATCTTGGACATCTTTTATGATTGTGAAGCACTCATTAAGTATGACATGCTAAAAGAGTTGACGTTGGACAAGGAAGACAACGTAATGGTTTATGTTTTTCGACATCTCAGTTAAAGTATATTGTCATTGACCTTCCAAATATGTTGAGCTTGCCTTTCTCCCTCATGCTAGCTAAATCCCTTGCACCAAGTAGAGATACTACTTGTGCTTCCAAATACCAGTAAACCCAGTTTTGCCATGAGAGTCCACCATACCTACCTATGGATTGAGTAAGATCCTTCAAGTAAGTTGTCATCGGTGCAAGCAATAAAAATTGCTCTCTAAATATGCATGACTTATTAGTGCAGAGAAAATAAGCTTTGTACGAACTTGTTGTGGAAGTAATAAAAGCGACGGATTGCATAATAAAGGTCCACATACAAGGGGCAATATAAAGTGACGTTCTTTTGCATTAAGATTTTGTGCATCAACCCTAAACGCGCATGACAACCTCTGCTTCCCTCTGCGAAGGGCCTATATTTTACTTTATGTTTTTACTTTATGCTTGAGTCAAGGTGATCCTCACCATTCCCTTTTTCATTTTATCCTTTGGCAAGCTCCTTGTGTTTGAAAGATCATGATATATATATCCAATTGGATGTAAGTTAGCATGGGCTATTATTGTTGACATCACCTAAAGGTGAATACGTTGGGAGGCAACACAATAAGCCCCTATCTTTCTCAGTGTACGGCTGAAACTCCATAACCACAAGTATTGCGTGAGTGTTAGCAATTGTAGAAGACTATATGATAGTTGAGTATGTGGACTTGCTGAAAAGCTCTATTCTTGACTCTTTATGATGTAATGATAAATTGCAATTGCTTCAGTGACTGAGATTATAGTTTGTTAGTTCTCAATGAAGTTTCTGAACCATACTTGACATTGTGAATAGATTGTTACTTGATCATGAAAAGTTTTATGAGATAAGCTGCTATTATGACACATATTGATGCTAGAAAAGTGATTGGAATTATCATTGATCAAACTTAAGCACTTACTAGCATTCCGCATCAAAAATTATCTTTTATCATTTACCTACTCGAGGACGAAAGGAATTAAGCTTGGGGATGCCTGATACGTCTCCAACGTATCTATAATTTTTGATTGCTCCATGCTATATTATCTACTATTTTGGGCAATATTGGGCTTTATTTTCCACTTTTATATTATTTTTGGGACTAACCTATTAACCGGAGGCCCAACCCAGAATTGCTAATTTTTTGCTTATTTCAGTGTTTCGAAGAAAAGGAATATCAAACGGAGTCCAAAAGACCTGAAACTCCACGGAACCTATTTTTAGACCAGAAGAAGCCCATTGAGTACAGGAAGCTCACTGGGAGTCCGGGCTGCCCACGAGGGTGGGGCGCGCCCACCGGGCGCGCCTCTACCTTGTGGCCAACCCGGAAGTCCACCGACGTCCTCCCTGCACCCATATATACTCTCGTACCCTAAAACTTCCAGAACGGAGATTGGATCAGAAGTTCCGCCGCCTCAAGCCTTTGTAGCCATGAGAAATCAATCTAGGCCCTCTCCGGTGCCTTGCCGGAGGGGGCCATCATCACCGATGGCCATGGAGGAGTATCTCGGAGGGGTCTTCATCACCATGAAGGCCAAGGAACAGAAGGTGGAGGCCATGGAGGAGGAAGCACAAGGGGAAGAACCTCTCCTCCTCTCTTCCGGTGGCGCCGGAGTGCCATCGGGAGGGGAATCATCGCCACGGTGATCGTCTTCATCATCATCACCATCCTCATCTCTTTTACGCTGTCCACTCTCCCGCACCCCGCTATAATCCATACTTGAACATGGTGCTTTATGCCACATATTATGATCCAATGATGTGTTGCCATCCTGCGATGTTTTGAGTAGATATCTTTTGTCTTTGGGTTGATTGATGATCTAGATTGGTATGAGTTGTATGTTTTACTTTGGTGCTGTCATATGGTGCCCTCCGTGTCGCGGAAGCGTGAGGGATTCCCGCTGTAGGGTGTTGCAATACGTTCATGATTCGCTTATAGTGGGTTGGTGAGTGACTGAAACACAAACCCGAGTAAGAGGGATTGTTGCGTATGGGAATAAAGAGCACTTGATGCTTTAATGCTATGGTTGGGTTTTACCTTAATGATCTTTAGTAGTTGCGGATGCTTGCTAGAGTTCCAATCATAAGTGCATATGATCCAAGTAGAGAAAGTATGTTAGCTTATGCCTCTCCCTCATATGAAATTGCAATAGTGATTACCTGTCTTGTTAACAATTGCCTAGGACAATTCCGCACAACGATCCACCATTATTCCACACTCGCTATTTATATTATTTAGTATTATATTCTAACTTTATGATAACAACACCTACTTTTATGTTTTAGCTCTCCGATACCATACAAAGTTATCCTCTTCATACCCACAACGTAGTTTATTTCTCGTTGCTAGTTGGAAGCAAACGTTCGGTGCACGTAGAGTCGTATCAGTGGCAGATACGGCTTCAGAGAATATTGATCTTACCTTTAGCTCCTTCTGGGTTCGACACTCCATACTTATCACTTCCACCTTTGGAAAGTGCTACGATGATTCCTTGCACTTGGGGATTATCACTTTACACCCATTAACGGCCCGTTATTCCGTTGGGCCGTTTCCAGCCCATGTTGTCTTTCGGCCTTCTCAGAGCCCATTTATTCTTGGGCTCATTTCCAGCATTCGTTTACTTACGGCCCGTTACTGTCATTTTCTGCTTGTGGGCCAAATTCAGCCCGTGGTTACAGTCGGCCCGTTTGTGGTCCGTTAATACGTTGGGCCGTTTTCATAGCGTCATCAAATACGGCCTATTAACGATGGCCCGTTATGGTCGGCCCATGAACGGGCGATTCCAACTCTAGCCCATTTACGGCCAGAATGCGGTCTGTTTAGCCCATGTTTGGCCAATCGATCATACGGCCCGTATAAGGCCCATTCATGATACGGCCCGAAGAAGGCCCATTGTTTCTAAAGGCCCATTGTTTCTACGGCCCATAGAAGGCCCACTGTTTCTCTGACGATGGGAGGCCCAAAGGTCACCACAAAGAAATATTAGCCCATGGTTATTGTGGCCTAGTTTTTAAAAATAGATTATTGCAGCCACTAGCTAACCGTGGAAAAAGAACTGCAATGACTACAAGCAAACAAATAAACAAGACAACAAGGAAATAAATAAGCAAGCAACTAATGCTAGGCTATCACGGCTATTACACATATTACATCCACTGGGCATCAAAGTTCGCCACCAGTGCAAATATAGGGAACAAAGCAACATATCATATACACTGGTTGTCAAAGTTGGTGACCAGCGCAAATAAACGCTATAGCAAAACAAATCCAGAACTGAAACCACTTCAGAATATCTCAAGAAACAATATCCTGGGTACCCTTAATGCTAGCAAGATGCTTAGCAAGCTTATTAACTTTCTCTTGTTTGGCGCTTAAATCCTCCAGTAACGCTTGTTGCACCGTAAAATATGCATCTGAATTCTGCAGGGACTTCTCGGTCCTTGACTTCTCGTCGCAACACATCTCGATCGATGTCTTTCAACTTGAAGTTGAGACTCAAGAAGACGAACTGATTCGTGCAAATGAAGTTCAAGAGCTTGTGCCAACAAGAGTGGCCAAGAACTTTCGAACACTACATCAAGACAAGACTTTTGGGTTCCCTCACCGTCATCAAGATAGTTTTTATCAGCTTTCTTGGAGACCAACAGGGGATGTCTCACTATCTTGAACCTTATCTGCATTATTTCCTTTACCATTGGATAACGCAGTCTTTGTTCTCCAATATTTTGTCCGCATTCTAAAAGAGAAACAAGCAGACACATCACATGTTTACCATGTTGTATATGAAACTCATTTTGGTAAATGAGTTCAGTAGTAAAGTGGACAGGATAAGAACATGAAACAAACATATATCTATGAACCATGGTCACTTTATGGTCTATATCATTCTAGTTTTTGTTGCCAAATCAAGATAGAGACACAGTTCAAATAATATTTGTTCAAGACAAAGAAGAATAAACAGAATATAAGTGTGGGTAACTATAGAGCAATAACAACACTTGTAATGTGCATGACATGAGAACATAACTGTTTATTCAATTGAAACTGAAATCAACATAGAGGAGGTTACAACAAAGAAACCAGTTAAAGAAACAAGTTTAAAACATACATGTTGCGCCATTGGAGTTTCAATTCCATCCTTCAAATTTGAAAATAGTTGGTATGAGTAAATACAGTAATGCAAGAGCAAAGGAGTATGAACCATAGCTACATAACCTGACCCGAGAACAAATCTTCTTCTCCTTTAAGCGTTGAGTTGGGATTCGGAGTGGTGGTCCTCGTGCTTTGGGCACTGCAGTTCCCTTACTAACTGCTCGTGTTTGGGTGCTCTATGGTGGAGACAGTGCTGTGTCAACTGGAACTGGGTTACTATCTGCCGGGGTTGGGGTTAGAAGGGGTGTAGCTGGTTCTCTGTCCAACTGGGTAGGGGTACAATCTGCGAGTCTGGGTTATGTGTGGTGGATCTGGTCCTTGGGCAAGTACAACCGTGGTTCTATCTGCATCAACTGGTAGCACTATCTTTTCTCAAGATCGTGTTGTTACTCCCTTAGATACTGCCATCACGCTCTCCAATTCAAATGGCTGATAAACAAGAAAAGTAACTGAAACTATAGACATTGTATGATAGACAGTGCAATGGATAGTGGGGAATAAAAGAGGGCATGAAATAATTCATATTTATGTTGTCTAACCAAACAGGATAGCATGACACAATTTCACATATATGATGGCTAACTAAACAGGATAGCATGACACAATTTCACATTATGATGGCTAACTAAAAAGATGGAAAGACATAGTTCAAAATATGAGACTATGTAAACAGGATGACATGACATAACTATATAATGTGTTTATTAAATAGGTTGGCATGCCATAATTCACACACATTCACGGATAGAATGCCATAATTCAAAATATGATGACTGCAAACACTAAACAGGATGAGATGATATAACTATATGATGTCTTTATTAAATGGGTTGCCATGCCATAATTCAGATAGATGATGTGTATGTACTATGCAAACATGATGGCATGATATAATTCAAATATATGATTTATATAGTAAGCAAGTAAGCAGATGGCAATCCATATATGATGTAAAAACTAAGCAATGCAAGACAACATGCATGACATGGGTAATATAACCCTGCCAAGTTTGAGCATAGACCTCAGGGGGGAAATAAGACTGGTCATCAGTCTCTGAATCCTCCTCTGAGGAGCTCTCTGTAACCAGCAAGATGTCTGCTTCAGCAGGTAGCATTGTCTGCTCTGAATACCTTGTTTCCACTCCAGATACTTCCATCACCGCTTCAAATGGCTGATGCACAGGAGAGTAGTTGAATATACAAACGTTGTCGACAAATGGAACACGTAATACAAGAAAATGATAGCATGATATAATTCACATATATGATGATTGGCTAAACAACATGGCATTGCATAATTCACATATATAATGCCTTTGCAACAAGATAGCATTGTATAATTCACATATATAATGTCTTGCAACAAGATGGCAATGCATAATTCACATATATGGTAATTAGGCGGTGAACAGTGGCATTCACACAAAGCATGTCTAAACTAATCAAATGACATAGCAATGCGAGACACCATACGCACGATATGAGCAACATAACTCTGCCAAGTTAGAGCATACACCTCAGGGGGGGGGGATAGGACAGGTCATCTGTCTCTGAATCCTCCTCTGAGGAGCTATCCGTAACCAGCGAGATATGCGCTTCGTCGGATAGCATAGTCTGCTCCGAAGACCTTGTTTTCACTCCAGTATTTGCCATCATCGTGTCAAATGGCTGATGCACACGAAGAGTAGTTGAATGTACTAACATTGTTGACAAATGTAATATGTAACAAAAAAAGGATGGTCTGATATAATTTACATATAAGATGACTGGCTAAGCAGGATGGCATTGCAAAATTCACATATATGATGCCTGGCTAAACAAGATGGCGTTGCATAATTCACATAAACGATGAATAAACTAAACAGATGGCATTCGCACAAAGGATGTCTAAACTAAGCAGATGCCATATTTGATGTATAAAGTAAGCAATGCAAGACACCATATGCATGATATAACCAACATCAGCATGCCAAGTTAGAGTGAAGACCTCAGGGGGTAAATAGGAGTTGTCTTCTCCTTCTGAATCCCCATCAGAACAAATATCTTCCTCTCGATTACAATCTGAAATGCGTGGAGGGGGGGCTACCTTTGCGCCTACCATGGAGCAACGTCTGCATGAAATTTTATTGCCACACAAGGCTCGTCTCTTTTGCTCTACATGTTCAGTTCCATTGTTTACAATAGCTGTCATGCATAGGAATAAAACATAGTGAGATTATGTAAGGAGTGCATGCAGAAATCCAGAGTGATGGTAGCAACCTGTGGATAGACCCAAAACCAATAATAGCAGGCAGATAATGGCTTCAGTTAAAAATACAGATAATGGCTTCTTTACTGTTTGTTTCCCACCCAACATGAAACTCATAGTAGACACCGGAGATTAACCAGATAGTAGATAGATACTATTGATAGGGACCCGATATGTACCCCACAACCATTTAAAAACTCAAGTTTGACCATTAGTTTGGAGCTGACTCAGAGTCTAATCGGTGAACAGGACGATAAAGTAGCATGTAATATTAAGTGATGCATAACGTAAGAAGACACGAAAGAGTGCGACCTCTCTTGCGGACCCATGTAGTCCTCGAGGTCATCTGCTCGGTTGATGATGGTAATGCAGTTTTCGTGGCTGCCAGCGGCGGGGAAGAGATCTGAGGCGGCGAAAGACAGTCTGGAGGCCGGATCCCTGTTGTGCTGGACCCTTCTGTCGTTGGAGCAGCTGAGCTGGGGTGGACGACGGCGTAGAAGGAGCGGGACAAACCATGCAAGGTTTTCTTTGACAACTATCTGTAAGAGAAGTAATTATGTAAGGGCTCGTTTGAATTGGAGGATTCCAACAATGCAGGGATAGGAAATAGACAGGAATAGGATAGGAATGCACATGCAAAACAGAGAATTTAAAAACACAGGTTTCCGCCAATCTGGGTGTTTGATTCACAACAATTGGAAGATCACAGGATGCAAAGAAGCATGGTGAGATTAAGTAAAACCACAAGAAAATGTACGGTTGTAATGCAATTATGCTACTATCTCTTAGTCTTGTGCTTCATGAATAGGAATTTGAAAAGGAGGACAAGTGAAAATTAAAATTCCTACTTTTTTTCTTTCAAGGAGACACTAAAGGAACAAATCCGTGTGCTCAGTGGACAATATATACAACATGTAGAGTAAAAAAGAGATGCAACAAGTGTACAACCTCTTTGGCGAAGCCATGTCGATCTCAGCGTGATTGGGTTGGCCCGTGAGGATGCTCCGGTGACTTTGCTATCGAAGGAGGGAAGAAGATCTTAGGCGTCTGGAGATGGAGCCCGAGGTACTACTCATTGTGATGGAGGGTTTCGTCGTTGGAGCAGCTCCGATGAGTTGCACGACGCCGAGGTGAAGCAGGACAAGAGAGACAACGAACAACGTTAACCTGAGTGGAATTCTAATAGCATCTCCAATACATGACGTAAAATACATAACCACAAAGTGCTAGATGTAAAATACATCAGCCGCTCATCTCGAACTTAATCACAAAACTGAACCTAATCGTCAAACTAAACTTAACTGTCAAACTGAATTTTGCTTGTCGAAATCGAACGCACTAGCAAGGTGAGGCTACACGTCGGTCGATCGACTCTTTCATCTCTGGTCATCGATTTTGCAGCTGTTGGATACGAAATCAAGGGCATGCGGTTCATCTTCAACCTCCACCCCCGAGCCGCCACCACCACCGGCCAAACAATGAAATTTCGCCGTCATGCGACCGGGCGGTGCTCGCTCGCCTGAAAACATTTCCCCACCGCTGCCCGGCCGCCTGCCATCCTCTAAGCCCCCCGTGCCGAGCTTTTTCTCCGATGATCCCCACGCAACCGCCCCACAAACGCCCCGCCACCGCCGGCGACCACCGCCCTCATCCTGAACCCTAAGATAGATAGTGGGGTACCTCTCCGGCGAGCCCCCTCCTCGCGGCTGGTTCTTCCTTCACCCTGGTGAGCCCCCCACCCCCTGAAAATCGATTGATCCAAAAGTCGATTCAGTCGACTGAAGTGTAGCTAAATCGGAGCAGCATCGCAAGCAAGAGCAAGAGCGAGAGTAGCAGCGCGAGCAAGAGCAATAGCAAGAGCAGACCAGGCAGGGGACCGAGAGCAAGAGCAGAGCAGCAGCGCGAGCGAGAGCTAAAGCAGTAGCTGCTCCTACTAATGTGGATGTCGACGCCGTGGAGGAAGTGGCCGGCGACGCTGCCGTGGATGGAGCCGCGCCGTGTCGGCTTGGGACCGAGCGCCGGCAGCACCATGAGATCAAATTAAGAAGAAAATGCGGCGATTAGTGTACAACCTCTTTGGTGGCACCGATTAGGCCGCAGCTTCATCCGAGGAAACGGTAATGATGATGCTCTTCCGGTGGTGCAGGTGAAGACGACGGTGTGGGAATGGAGGTGGCGTGAAAGACGAGGGGAACGTCGGGGCAGCTCCTTGGAGGTGGAGGACGGGGTGGTGAACCGGCAGGACAATGAGATCGACGATGGATCCTCATCCGGTACGGTGGATGAGGGACGTCAAGGTGTTGCTGTGGACGACGTCGTCGGGGAAGAGGCTCCGGCTGGGTGGCGGACGGAGCAGGGTGTGGGGTTTCATCGCGGGTTTTCGCGGCCTCGGTGTACGAATGGGTGGGCGGATGGGATGGCAGTGGGGAACCATGGCTTAGAGACGCGCTTGTCCGAAATGTGGGGTAAGTTACGAAAGTACCCCCACCGATTTGAGGCGGTTCTTTCGGTTCAGGGGTACCACGGGCATTTCGCGGTGTAGGGATTTCACAGGAGGTGGGAGTTCTCGCGCATTGTAATTTTGGAATAGCAAGGCGTGGGTTGAGATGGAGGGAGTTGTCGAAGCACAACGAGACAAAGATATATCTTAAATATTTCGGGCTAACAAGGCGCGGGTTGAAATTTCTGGACAAGCCTAACGTAATCGTACCAAATCAATGCGCACTACAAATGTCATTCAAAACTTTGAATTCATGTTATGTTCAATTAAAATATTTCGCTACGTGTATAATGCATGCAACCTACTACTCAAATGAACGTTTTAGTGCATTCCAAATGTATATACTACCGCTTCAATATGAACTAAATTTGAATTCGTTTCTCTATTTGAATAAGATCTACAGTAATGATTGTTGTGAAGTCAAAGCATTTGAATTTGTTTCTCTGTTTTAATAAGATCTACAATCATCATTATTGTCAAGTTAAACCATCGTTTGTGTATTATCTTCACAGCACACCACATGATTAGTCTTGAGTTGCATATGAACTATGTGTACTATATGAACTCGAACTAGATTTTTTGAATCCACTTTATTTTGATTTCAAATCACATTACATTTCTAGCTCTAGCTAGATCTTCATAATCTAAACCATGTCTCATATGTATAATGTGTTTATCACATTATGTATGGTGCCCCCCTCACGCCTACAAGTATTTAGATGTGAGTTGCAAACACCACACATTACCACAAATTCAAATAAAATGTGAGAATGTTCGATATATACTATTGTTTAGATTGTTTGATATTTAGTTGTAAGCTGCAAACGCCACACATTATCACAAATTCAAATAAAATGTGAGATTGCTTGATGTATAGTATGGTTTAGATTGTTCGACATTTAGCTGTGAGTTGCAAACACCATGCATTATCACATTATGGTATAACATCTGCACAACACGTGTATCACCGCTATATTCATACATGCAATGTTTAAAACACTATGATCTCCTATTCAAATATATGAATCCGCTTTCATATCAAATTATGGTCTTTGTTAGTCTCTTACACCCACACAATCCTCTAACCTTTGTAGCTACCACTAACTTTCTCTCGTGCATGCACACGCCTCCTCGCCCTCCCCCTCCCTCGGCATTCTATCCACCGGGCACACTCATTTTTTTCTTTAGGTCATTCTCCCAGAGTCTCCACAACTCCTTTCCGACACACACCGATCGATAAACCTCTCCAGCGATGCCTGCCTACAATATACACACACACCTTCAATCTCCTCCTTTATGTGTCCTTGCCTCGTGTCTCTCATACGGTCGACACACGTGTAAACTCTCGCCCTCTTTTCATCGATCTAACAACCTCACACTCCTCCCCTTTCTAGCTAGTAGTTGGGCCTCTTGCACCACCTCCTAGCTCCATTCTCTCTGTCTATCCATCTCGATGGGCCTTATTTTCCTCTAACAAATGGACGTACACCGACCGATCTCTCGCTATACATATAGCTAGCTAGGTCCTTATAACTCGTTTTTACCCACACGTCAATCGATCTACCTCATTAGTTGTGTCTCTCCCTTCCTTCGACAAACAACAATTGATCTACCGATCTAGTTAGGTTTGCTTACCAAACACATGGTTCCCCTTCATCATCCATGGATGCGTCCCGACAGATCTATCACGCATGTGCACACACGTAAACACATCCCCACTCTTATTGATAACATTGCAGTTCCACCCTCGGTTTGTCTAGTAGGCCTCTCCCACCATCTTCGAGAAGCAACTCCATCACCCATCCAAAGACTCTACCCCTCTCCCTCCCTCTCTCTCCTCTCTCTCTCTCTGTCCCATCATATTTCCCGTCCTTCAGTTATGTATGGATGTCGACCGATCTCCCTCAAGACATAGCTGGGTCTCCCTTCTCAACACATATACGAGTCGTTCTACCTCTATAGTTAGGCCTCTGCCTACCCCTCCCCCACCCCCTCCCCCGCACACACACCGATACATCGAGTGCTCTAGTCATGTCTCCCTGCCACACACAAACTTTACATGTGCCCTCTAATGTTCCGGTAGGCCAGTCGCCCTATATCTTTGACTTGCACACACACACACAATTTTGATGGCTCTCTTCATCGATCTCGCACCCACCCACTTGATCCTCTCTTCGACTCTATCGATAGCTATGACCCCTCCCTCTCTTCTCGTGGATTGCCCGACCCTATATGTATGATATGGATAGGCCTCCATTTCACACACAATGCATGCAAAATTTTGTTTGAGATGTCACCGACACATATTCCCACAAATAATTCACGAAATCAACCCCCACCCCATCCCCATCTCAAAACAAAAAACACTCACGAACGCGGTTTGTATCTCTCACACACACCTACGTAGGTGGGGGACGTGCACGAAGAGAAGAGGTGCATGCACGCAAGACGTACTCTGCCTCTTTCCCAACCACACCTGCTGGCACACGGTGGAGCTCATTTCTGTCTGAAAAAGGCAGCCCACGTGGTAATTTGGCACGATGTCTTGGTTGTCCACTTGGTGGAGGGAGGATCGTCTACCACGGGTGAACAAACAAATTCATGCACTTGACGTGTTATGTTAAAAAAAGAGGCAAACCATGTGGGGCCTACCTTAGAGGCAAGGCTCTATACACTAGAGTACTTTTGATGTGTCCCGTCAACTCGCAGAATGAGGAGAAGCTTGCTTAGTACGCCGTCTCCCCCGCCGACGGGCGCGGTGGCTCGCAGGATGTGGTGAAGCTTGCTCCGCCTTACGCCCGCGCCCATGCGCGCGGTGGCTCGCAGGACGAGGAGAAAAATTTACTACTCCCTCCGTTTACTCCTCGTCCCTCCTACCTTGGTTATAGAGATTATATCATATTGTTTGGAATATATATGTCCTTTAGTAGATTTCAATATGAACTACTAGTACATACTCCAAACACTGATGTATATAGATGTATTTTAGAGTGTAGATTCACTCATTTTGGTCCGTATGTAGCACTCTCCCTCGCCCCTCGACCCTCGCCCACGTGGTGGACGTGCAGCAATTCATTCATCTCATATAGCCAGAACGATATATACTGCACCACCATTATTGCTCGACTTCCCGAAGAGGCGAAGAGCCAATCGCAAGGTTAATATTTTGGAGATGCCAAAGTAAGGTTATAGGAGAACGAGTAGTAGGTGCCTCTTCATTTATAAATAAAGTTTTTTTTCTTCAGTGGCACGTACGCAATATGATAGGTTCATATGGAGAGAAAAGGAAACCGCTCCACTATATACATAGTCAGGACGGGCTAGCCTACACGGTTGCTTGCTGGGGTTGCTCTCTTCACACTCTCTCGCACAAAACAACTGTGGCCACATCTTTAACATCCCGGCAGATCAGATCACGTCCGCTTGGGGAAGGGGTGGATGCTTAGTGTAGATGCAGCGGCCGTCGCCGACGGCGAAAACCCACTGTCGGCACGTCCCGATCAGGGGTCCCCGCCGTTCTCTCTCACAAAGCCGGTGAGGTTGCCTTCGTCCCTTGCTCACTGCCGCGACGTAAGGCAGTTGCCGCCTCCCCGCCGCCTCCTCAAGGTTGAGCTACGTCCCTCGTGTACAACTCCCTTTACAAATGGGCTTGCACCATCGCTTCCAAATTTGCCCACATCACTCCCTCGTGGATATTTCTCTACTTCTTTGCCCTGCACATACCTCTACTGGCTTCTACGTACTGTATTTATGACGAGTTTATGTCTCACCAACTAGTCCCAGTAATCTTATTCTAATCACGCTTCTTCAATTTCTTTGCCACAGGGATGCTCATCTCGATTTTGGTGAAACTGCACAAAATGATCTGATGTTCAAAAGGTTTCAAACTTCATTTATTAGGAAGCTCGAACGTTGCCAGCAAATTGAAGCCTGGTCAGGGTTCACAGTTCAAGGGCTAGGGACTGCATGGATCGTTTTTTCTTTAACTGCCTCTGTTCCAAAATAAGTGTCAACTTTAGTAGTAGTACAACTTTGTACTAAAGTTTGCACAAAGTTGAGACACTTATTTTGGAACGGAGAGAGTACATATTTATCTCGCTGATAAATTACAGTACGTACTATACTAGCACTTCCTCCGTTCCTAAATATAAGTCTTTGTAGAGATTTCACCATGAACCACATGCGAATGTATATAGATACATTTTAAGTGTAGATTCATTCATTCTGTTCCGTATGTAGTGGAATCACTACAAAGACTTATCTACTAGTAATAGCTAGCCCCCACTACTAGGAATTCTCTATCCTCTCCTTGAGCCACATCATCAAAATTGATGTAGCCGTTAGATGAAGTAAATCAGTCCATAATAGCCGTCTGATCTAGATGTTGAGAGGCTCAAGACTAAGCCACATGCAAGCATGCAGAAATACCGTCGGACATGCATGTGAGTGGGTTTTAAATCACATCAACATGTTCGCATGCAAGCATGCACCGGTAGCATGCATGTAAGTGAGCTTTTAAGTCCCATTAACATGTCAAAAAGAAAAATATAATCCCATTATGCAGTAGGAGTTGGCTGATATTTTTTCCTTACGCGGGATGATCTAAATGACGATGGGAGTTTATTTAGTTTGGCTACCACTTTCGTCATGCGGTTATAGAGTTTTTTTTAGTTCTATGAAATCGATAATTTTGCGCAGAGAGATATATCATTGTTCATGGCAACGCTGGGACTCATCTAGTAATATTTAGGACCGGAGGGAGTACTATGTAAAGAGTTAGGTGTCGCATGATGATAGTGTGAGGTGGGCCATGTAATCACTGAGCCTGCGTGTTTTCACTGCTCTTGCACGCCTCCGCTGTAACAATGGAGAAAATTGTGATCTAGTAGTAGTAGTACCTCCTTTCGCCGAAAGCGTGGGACATCCAGCAGTCCTACCACCTCAGTAACAAAGACCAATGAGCCGTCAAATCACATAGACCCAAATGAAGTCGGACGGACGAAGCAACCATCACTCTTGCGCCAGTGAGAGGTCGCGTCCGCTCTGCCCGGGCATGAATGCGGCACCGATTCTTTGGAGCGGCACTGAACGTTTCGGGCGGGAAGCGCGCGCGGGAGATGGAGGGGCTTTGGGTGGACCAGGCTGGTCAGGAGCGGGCATGGCAGCTGTCCGCATGTCCCTATCGGACACGCCCGGAGACGAGAGGATGCATCGACTCTCGCGGCTAAAATCATACACTACACAACATCTCTCTGTAGGAGTAGGTCAATCTGTCGCTCTCTCTAACACACACATGCTGTTAAACACACACACACACACATACACACACACACACACCTTGGTCCCGTTGCACCTTCTAACGTGACTTATTACACCTAGACGGAGGGAGTAGTAAGTATACGAGATACGGTGGCACACTGATTTAAGTCGAATACAAGTGCTCAAAATTTGTGTGCATGTTATAATAAGGATTCACTTAAAATAGTACGTGAGCAAACAAAGGGATCAATTGGACAATGTTCCCGAGCAGTAGCGAGATGTGTGAGGTAAGATACATCACCGGGCGCTTTTACTTTTTCTTATTAATTTGTTTGTTTCACCCTCTCGACTGGTGGGACCCAACGTACTACGTGGAGAGAGGTAAGGTGACTAAGGCTGCATTATTTCTGCACCATTGTAGATAGTCTTACCACCAAAGCCACATAACACGATTATGATTGAAATCCCAATGACTCCCACACACACAAAAAAACACGGCATGCTTGTCACACGAATGCAGGAATGTATAAAAGGTTATTTTCCTCTCGTTGAACATAATGGGAGGGTTGTGTAGTCAAGTTAGCCTGCTCGCTCATCAAACTTGAGGTCTCGTGTTCGATAACTACACTTGAGCATAATTTGTGCCAGGAGGATTCTCCGGTGGTCAAAATGTTTTCTAGGGTTTGCACGCTTCACACTCTCTCTCCAAGATATATATATACTGGAGCCTCAGTGCTTGTAGTTGCTCTCTTCACACTCTCTCGCCCTCTCCCGCTGGAGCCTCAGCGCTTGTAATTGCTCTCTTCACACTCTCTCGCCCTCTCCAGATCTAAACAAGACTTCGTTGGCCTCTCTCTCCCCTCAGTGCTGCTCAAAGAGCCGGCAGGATCCGTCTGCCGGGAAGGGAAGGAGGCTTAACGCTGTTGCCGTCGGCGAGGGACTACCGGCGCAGCTGTTCATTTTCCACCTAGCGGCGGCGCGGGAGGGCCTCCGACCCCTTCTTCTTCGCCGCCGTCCTGTCGCCCACCGAACCACACCCCAAGAACCTTAAGGTATAATTTACTTACTCCACATGCATTGCTCTAGCTGCATGTATACCATGAATCTAGGACGTGGTTCAAAGAGGAAAGGAGTGGGGAAAGTAGTGGGAAAAGTTGTATATAGCATGAATCTAGGACGTGGTTCAAAGAAGAAATGAAGGGGGAAAGTTGTATAGCATGAATCTAGGACGTGGTTCAAAGAGGAAAGGAATGGGGGAAAGTAGTGGCGAAATTTGTATCGCATAAATCTAGGACGTGGTTCAAAGAGGAAAGGAAGGGGCGAAAGTACTAGTTCAAAAAGGAAAGGAAGGGACAAGGCTGTAGAGTTTGAGCAGGACTAGATTTGCTGCGCTCACATAGGGAAATGTGTCTAAAGATAACAAAACTGGGACCAACACAAATATGCTCCTTGGTTGTTTATTCTTTGTTGCAACAGACTGTGAATGACCACCGTACATCGGTAGATGCACATGGTGCTGGCGCATCCACTGTCCCGTGCAACTCATTAGCTGTTGTTAATCTAAGGCCCTGTTTGGTTAAAAACTCCCTAGTCCCTACCTTCTTGGTTCCAGGGACTAAACATGGACTAGAGGTTATTAAATGACATGCTAAAAGACCATGTTACCCCTAGTAATGAACTAATAGAGACAAGGTGTGATGCGTGGCAGGGGCAACTGTTGGAAAAAGTCTCAAAAAGACTCCCTTGGGGTCTTCTTTCTTTAGTCCCAAATGCCCACTTTTAGTCCCTAAAAGTCCCTCCTGTTTGGTTTAGATGGGACTGACACGGAGGTTTTTTAGTCCCTACACCAAAATGTCCCTGTAAACAAACACCCTCTAATAATGCCGCTGGAAAATTGATGCAATGCCACAGTTAAAAGCAAATTACATGTTTAACGAATTTTATTGTTAATATAATCTCTATGTTAATATTAATCAATGCCACCGTTTGAGAAATGCTATTGTCTTGCTTTCTTTCCCATTTAGATAAGGTAGATGCTTCTTTTTGTTGGCTTCTGTGTCATCCACCGTTATTGATCACTAAATGTTTCCTTTGCACCTCTGTGTAAACAGGGTTATCTACTTCACCTCATTGCCATTGTGACCTTTTGTTGCACTGCACAAAACACTTTTGTTTTAAGAGTGTTTTGTGCAGTTCAACCAAAATGTCACACCGACAATGTTGCTTGATTGCTTGATCTTAGTGGAACTTCACAAGAGGAGATCTTACTTCCTATCCGTTAAGGCGAATTTGGTTCAGATCTTCTTCTTGTGAGTTGTTTGAATTCCGCATCATGAGAGGTCAAGATTACTAGCCTTCTTTCACATGATTCTGCAGTGTGCTTTCATATGTTGTGCTACTTGTACGATAATGTTGCTTGATTTTAGTGAACTGCACAAATGGAGACAAGACTTCCAATCAGTATGTGCACCGTAATATCGCATTGAGGTAAGATAAGGATATTTCACAACTGGCTGGCCTGTATTTTGCCACTTTCATAAGAAAATTAAGTTTAGTACTATACTTGTGCTCCCTAATTGACATGCCAAATCTTACATTGAAGGCTAAGCTTGTGCATTATTGAACCAAGTGATGAAGGGGAAGAACAAGTGGAAGAAAAACAAAATCAACTCCGGTCTTTGTAATGAAACCTTTGGAACTATGATGACACAAGTAATGATATAGTTTTGCATCTTAATTTATTGCTATGGCTGGAACGAGCAATTGTTTTGCCACTGATTTGATGCCACTCTTAATGTAATATGTAATTATCTCTACTTGTGAAAACAGGGATCTTCTTTGAAGATACCATATATTTTAGTGGAACTGCACAAGAAGATGTTGGAAACATTAAACTAATCGAGGAGTATATAGTAAGCATGGCCACCACCGTAGATAGCAACAGATGGTTCCGGAGAAGTGCTTCATCTGTATGCTCTACACAATAAGCCTCCCGACAAAGGTTGGTACTCGCCCACTGATTTCATCCATATGATTGAGCTTTGTCATCTCTATTGGTGTTGTGCTACTGTTTAGATACTGTCATGAAAAAGTGGTATTGTCCTTGAGAAGTGCTTCATCTGTGTTGTTTTAAATATCTATTTTCCTTTTTTTCGAGCAAACAGGGATGCTAGCATTTAGTAGTCCTCTTGTCTTTGCACAACAAGATCATCTTCCTCTGAAGAAGAATATGGAGTACGTGAAGTGACTAGTTCCGATTATGCCAGGATGAAGAAGCCCTGTCTATCTTCTCATCAGAAGGAGCAGTTGAAGGATGGTTACATTACTCCCCACAAGACCAAACTAACTTCAGCTCAGAAGGACTGACAAATCTCCATTTTTTGCTGTGATGCGCGAGTACAATGTTGTTCTAGGATTCTTTCCGGTGAGTTCCATTTTTCTAAAAGTGTGCTCTACATGGACCATGTATTCGCTGTTGAAACTGTCAATTCATAGTACAGTTTGCTTTATACTAATCACTTTTTGTATTTGTGCAAACATGGGTGCTCGACTTGATTTCAATGGGAACTGCACAAAATATTCATGAATACATCGAATCATTCATTTCCACCACAAGAAAGGAGGTGCCGATAAGTTCAAGGCGTTGCACCACATAAGGGCGAAATCATACAAGCTACGCTGAATTTGGTTGATTTTGGTGAACCGCACAAAAAGAACAGCTGGTTTATTTAGCACGAGGTGCTATGTCAATGTCCGAACTGATGGCAAACCTTGCCCATTCCACAATCGTAGGCATTTGATATTTTGGAATGGGACAACCTTGTCAAATTTTGCTCATTGATTTTAGCAAGACATGCGTTTGATATTTTCAAATGGGACACCCTTTGCTGTCAGCAGCGTCGATCAATTTTTTCTTTATTCTTTAGTTATGAAGTAAATATTGCCTCTGACATGTGAGTCACTGAGATGCATAATCATCTATTGTTTTGAATGTTCTCTATGAATTGCCAGGCCTGTGTGTTTGATTGCAATGTACAAAAACACTAAAAAGCTGCTCAAACTCTTTGTACTCCTTCTGTTCCTTTTTACTTCGCACATTGTGAAAGTGTATACTTTTTGTATAATATTGGTCAAAGTAGAGATACTTTGACTGCAGACAAAACTTGTATGCAGACTAGAAAGGACCGGAGGGAGTACATGTGAAACTGCTGCAAACGAGGTGATCACCCTGGGAATAATGCTAGTACGTGATGTTTTGCATGTTCATCCAATGTCAGTGATGCAGGAATTCAAACTAATCGAAATAAATTCATTCATACACGGTTGGATTTCATACAAACATGCCGGATTTCATTACATTTCATACATTCTTCAACTAAAAAGGGGTGCGCTGGAGGTATAATTAATTAACCGAAGCTACCCACATGTGTCCTGGCCGAGTCAGAAAGCTTGTGATTCTTAATCCGCAGGTGCAGTTGCATAATCGACATGTGGCCTGCTGGGCCCACGTGTCAATCAGCCAATCGCACTCAGCTAAGTAGAAGCAGCATTCTTCTCCAGCGCAGCTCTCCGACTCCACGTCGCCGCCAAGAAGCTAACCGGCCGTCAATGTTCAACCCGCCTAGCTTGGCTTCAACCGGAGGGTAGCAGCGGTGGCCTTACTTGGACCGAGCGGCCGCGACCTACCGTGTTCTACTCTTCCTCGTTTTCTGTGTGGCGCGGCCTCGGCGGAGCCGGCGATGTCCTCTGTCTCGTTGCCGGCGGGCGGCGCCAAATGAGCGGTGGAAATCCTCCCCCACGTTGCCGGCAGGGTGGGGCCTCGGCTGAGCCGGCGATGTCCTCTGCCTCGTTGTTGGCGGAGCAAGGCCTCGGCGGAGTCGACGGTGTCCTCTGCCTCGTTGTTGTCGCCGCGGGGCCTCGGCGGAGCAGGGCCTCATCGACACCAGTGGAGCGGGGACTCGGTGGAGCCGGCATTGTCCTCCGCCTCGTCCTCGGTCTTGCCAAACAGCACCTTGCCTGCTTCATCGCCCTCTTTGCTAGCCTCTTTGTAGGCGCCCGCAGCCTCCGCCACCCGCATGCGGTACCGCTAGCGCTCGAGGCAGCCCTTGCGGGCGGAGCGGTACGAGTCGAGCAGCGCCTCGCCTGCTCCCGCTCATGCTGGCGATCTGCTCCTCCGCCGCAGGTGCTCCCGGAGGAGATGGTGGTTGTAGGCGTCGTTGGACTGCGCCTCCCGGAACTGCTCCTCACACATCTGCCTCACCTTGTCCATATATTGGGCACGGGCCTCGCCGATGGTCATGGTGCAATGCACCGGCGAGGATGGCGCGGCGGAGGGGGTTGGCGCCGGATCGTCGACTACCATGTTCTCCATTGGGACGTCATCGTCCTCCGGCTGCCGGCCAGCCCGGTCGGCAGCAATGGCTGCCATCTCCTTGTGGTCCGTCGTCCGCCCGTCTCAAGAGCGCCGAGCGCGAGGAAGCCATGGTGGCAGTAATGGTGTGGACAGGAGAAAGGGAATGGATGCGGATGACTGCAGCTATGGCCGTATAGCAGTTTATATAGCAATGGTGGCGGCGGAGGGCGGGACGTGTGGCGCCGGAGTAGCCGCCTCGGTAATCACAGATCATTAATGTGGGCGGCAGATGGACGAACGGACGGCACTTGTGTCGCTTTGAAGGCGAGCAATCGCCTGCACCGGAAGCGGGCGGCGGTGCCGACTTGTTTGGCGGAATCTTGTGGGCGAAGAAGATGACTTTACTTGGAGAGGATGACAATGGGGACCCACCAGGTCCATAGCCTCAATGCACGCAAGAGCCTCCTTATTATATATATATATATATATATATATATATATATATATATATATATATATATATATATATATATATCGACAAAGCTAAATACCTGCCGACTGGTCATTAGCGACAGGCACGCACGACTCGCTCGATGCACGATCCACGTTTGACCTCCCGATAGACCGCTAGCTACTTTATTTTTCGAGGAACAAAATAAAGCACCCGACGGGAATCGAACCCAGGACGCACATGCTCTGCATGCTCCCTTCGACCAACAACCTACAACATCTTAGTTGTTCAAACTGGAAAACATAAGAACTTAACCTTTTATACCTTATAGCATCAAAATAAAAGTTGTGCTAATTCCAGAATTTTTTTGCTGGGAGCTAGAGTCAAACTCCAAAATAAAAGAATTGTGACGAGGGACATAAATTTTTCTCGTCAAAAAATAGTGTGCCAACAGGATTCGATCCTTGTAACTTTTACAAGGTAACCCACTAGCCAACCACCTCACCTACGTTCCTCTTTTGTAAAAATGAAAGCAAATAGGCTTTTTAATCTATCTCCTTTTCTATGTTTGCACAAAAGTGAATGCAATATCTGATCTTTTCCGCTCTTAAGTAGATTATTTTACCAACTCGTCTCGAGTTGATGATACCATGGTAATTTTGGTGGGGGAGGTTGATGAAATATACCGTTGGTAATTTTTGTGTGTGTATAGCATGGTAACTCACACATCACATACCTGATAACTTATGTACTCGGTACTGATTACTTTGGCGATCGGGAGGGAGGCGTTGATGAAATATCCCGGTCATTTTTGTGTGAATATCATGATAAGTCACACATCACATACCGATAAACTTATGTACCTCGATCCCGGTAACTTTGAGGGAAGTGGTGTTGATGAAATATCCCCGATTACTCGATGTGAACAACATGGTAACTCAGACATCGAGACCCGATAACTTATGCACCCCGTCCCGGTAACTTTGGCAGAAGGTGCTGAAATATACCCCAATAATTTACGCACCGCAAACATGATAACTTTTTCCTCCTACCAAGGGAGGGGTTTTGATGAAATATACTCTCAATAACTTCTGTGTAAATATGATGATAGTTAACGCATCACTGTCCTGATAACTTTTATGCAAATAACATGATAACTCATACATCATAAACATGATAAATTATGTACCGAGTCCTGGTAACTTTGTCGGTGGGGGTAGGGGCGGGGGGAGTCATTGAAACATACCACGGTAACTTCCATGCAAATAACATGATAAATCACACATCGTAGACATGATAAATTATGTACCCAGTCCTGGTAACTTTGTCGGTGGGGGTAGGGGTGGGAGGAGTTGTTGAACCATACCACGATAACTCTTATGCAAGTAACATGATAACTCGCACATCGCAGACTTGATAACTTATGTACCCGATCCTGGTAATATGGCGACTATGGCGAGGGGGGGTGATGCCCCGCTAATTTCTGTGTAAATAACATGGTAATAGAAACATACAAAACTGATAACTCCCATACAAACGCCACTGTAACTTTTGACCTGAAACTTTTTTGTTGAAAAACATACACCCGATAATTTCTGTGTAAATAACATGATGATGTATCATCGCAGACTTGATAACTAATATTTTACGTTTAAACACCATGGTGTCTTTCATCCAAGGGAAAATAGTTTTTGAAACATTTCACCGGTAATTTCCTTGTTAAATTACCATACTTTCTCATGATTTTAACCTTCTCGCATCAGAAGTTACCAGCCTTATCATGGTATAGTTATCATGTTACTCAGACCATAGTTATCACGCTGGTCATTGCCAAAGTTACCAAGCCAAACTTTATTTTTTCTTTTGATATGGCAGAAATAAGAAAGGTTCAAATAACATTGTCATTCTATAATAGACAACAACAAAAGGTGGCTTAGTTGGTTATTAGGCTCGATAGGTATTACATAGACCTGGGTTCGAATCCTCTTTCAAGCACTTTTATTTTCTTTTCATATTATGCAGCGAAAAACTATAAAAAAAACTAGCAATTTACTACGGTTTTTGAGAGAAGGAAAAAAATCAGTGGAAGCGGGAGGAACGATGCAGCGGGACGAACGGAAGGATCGATCGAAGGTCGTGCGGATCTGTTGCTAACCACCAGTCGACTGATGGTTAGCACAGTCCTATATATATATATATATATATATATATATATATATATATATATAACTATAATTTATTTTGCTTCCTCCTGGTTTCCTGACATCACGGTCCCACACCATTGTCATCCTATTTAGTAGTCAATAAACGAGAGAATTGCACAAGAAGCGGCCGACAGCTGGGACCAAGCAGCTCGAGCAGTATTTGTGTTTTTGAGGTGCGAGCACTGTAGAGTTTTTCGATGTTTAGCAGGTATTAATTTTTCTCCTCTGAACAACAACGAAAACATCGCTGCAGGTATTAACTAGGCGGGCTGTGGCTCGTCTAGCCCAGATATTAATTTTTTTCAAGTGAAAATGGCTATCCCAGCTATACTTTTTTTAGGAATACTCAGGCAAGGTCAAGTTGTTATTCTCCGCCCCGCTGGGCTGCAAATCTTTCCTAGGAAGGATGCATTAGGCTTAACAAGAAAATGGGCTTTAAGAAGTAATAAATGGGATGTAATTATAAAGACTGGGCAGTAACTATAAAAAATGCACCAAACACGTGATTACTTTATAAAATATTATTTTTGGATATTGAAAATTTTAATTTCATTAATTGTTGCGAGCGCAATGTTTCGTTGGATTTTTACGTAATATACATTTATATTAAAATTGTATTTAAGCTGACTAGAAATTTCGGGATAAAAATATTTCGGATCCCATCAAAATGTGGAAAATTTTATTGAATTCTGTTTTGAACGGTTGGTTGAAATGGGCTGTACTTTTAACAAACTGTAAATGGGTTGTTGTAAATTCCATTAGAATTCAAAAATGGGCTACACATTCTTACAAATCTCAAATGGGCTATAAGTTCTCTGCCACACACTTCTGGCCTTACTAAGTTGACGCGTCCCAAAAAAACAGAGTTGACGCGTATGCAAGGCTTTGTCAACTTATAGTCAACACACGGTTCTAGCAGCAGTGGCCGTTTGATGTCCATCCAACGGATGACGTGCTTCTTCTTCAATCTCGGATATTTTAGCTTCACCCGCCCAAAAAATGATTCCTCCCCCTGACATTCGGGGCGCACCGTTTCGAAAGCTGATCTGTGAGCCTACTAAGTTGACGTACCAAGGGCTTTGTCAACTTGGTCAATATAAACGATTCTAGCTGCAGTGACCGTACAATGTCCATCCAAAGGCCATCGTGCTTCTTCAACCTCTGATCTTCTTGCTCCAGTCGCCCAAAGCAGCGCCGGTCGTGCCGCTTGCCGCCTCCCGTGGTCGGGCTGTCTTTGTCGCGGAGGCCTCACCGCCTACTACTCCCACCGCTGGCCAGGCCATCCCTCCACTCACCCACACCCCCTGTTGTTCTGCGGCGACGACAGCGCAGCCGAACCAGTGAACCCTCGTACTCCTCTCCGCATGTGCATCCACTGTCGCGTCTTCCCCGGCTCCGCGTCGTCCCCTTCCTAGGCCTCGCCATCGTCCACCGCCCTGGTGCTCTCGGCGCGGCGTGGTCAACGTGGTCAAGGAACGACTTTCATCGGACGTGGACTATACGTGGAGCCGACAGCTGGGTCCACGGCAGCCGCAAGGAAGTGCCTCCTTATTACGCGTAAAATAATTATTCCTCCACTTGACAGCGGGGACCCACCGGACGGGCCACCGTATTTCACGAAAAAAATGATTCGCCCCCTGACTGCTGGGACCCACGAGCTACATCTTCGCACGCAAAGAAGTGCGTCCGAAAAAAAACGATTCGCCCCCCTGACTGCTGGGACCCACCAGCTACATCTTCGCACGCAAGGAAGTGCGTCCGAAAATAAAAACGATTCACCCCCCGACTGCTGAGACCCACCAGCTACACCTTCGCACGCAAGGAAGTGCGTCCGGGCAAAAAAAACGATTCGGGCTTCTCGACCGCCGGGACCCAAAGCAGCTACACTTTCGCACGCATGGAAGTGCGTCCGGCAAAAACAAAACTATTCGCTTCGACCGCTGGGACCCACCAGCTACATCTTCGCAAGCAAGGAAGTGCCTGACGGTCGGGACCCACCTGGTCGAAGCGTACGTAGCGTTGTCATTCTGGTCGCGAACGTATACGTACATACTGGACGATGTAGAGGCGTGCACGTGTCGTAGTAGAGGCGTGCACGTAGCGTGTACACGTACGTACAACGGCCAGGGTGCAAGAAAGAAAGTACGGCCACGTATGTGTACATACGGGCAGGGTCTCAACGCCATCACAGACAATGCACGGCCAGGGCTCGTGTACATGGCTGGGTCAGAACGGAGAAACATCGTCGTCGTCGTGTTCATGGGGAGGCAATGGAATGCGTCGTGTTCATGGGAAGGCAACGAAATGTGTCGTGTTCATGGGGAGGCAACGGAATGCGTTGTGTTCATCGGGAGGCAACGGAATGCGTCGTGTTCATCGGGAGGCAACGGAACCCGTGGGAGCCAACCGGCTGGGTCGAAACGGAATGCGTGGTCGTGTTCATCGGGAGGGCTTGGACGGAACAGGCGATGGAAACGAGGCCTGGCGTACTGCAGAACGGAGAAAACGGACCTCCTACGGTCGAAACGGGGGTCCTGTTGATCGGGAGGGTGTGGCGATCAAGAACAGAGGAAGCGGACCTCCTACGGTCGAAACGGGGTCCTGTTGATCGGGAGGGTGTGGCGATCGCAAAACGGATTTAAACGGACCTCCTACGGTTGAAACGGGGTCCCGTTGATCGGGAGGGTGTGGCCTACCGCCAAAACGGATTTAAACGGACCTCCTACGGTAAAACGGGGTCCTGTTGATCGGGAGGTGTGACGATCGCAAAACGGACCTTCTACGGTCGAAACGGGGGTCCTGTTGATCGGGAGGGATGTGGCGTACCGCAAAACGGGACTCCACGGGATATTGTTCATCTCCACCGTCGACCTCCTCCAGCCTCCACGGGCTACCGTCAACATCCTGCAGCCTCCACAGGCTCCTGTTCATCCAGCCTCCACCGCGCGCTACTTCACCGGCTATTGTTCAACCACCCCTCCACCATCTACTGTTCATCCAACCCTCCACACCACGGGGTCCTGTTCAACCACCCCTCCACGGGCACCCTCCAACGCTTCATCGCTCATCCAGCCCTCCACACCACGGGGCCTGTTCATCCAGAGGCAACACCACCGCCATCGCTCATCCAACCGCCCCCACCCCGCAACGCCACTGCTCATCCCAGAGGCAAGATCGATCGGCTTGATTAGCGTGCAGAGCGAAGGAATCGCTCGATCGGGTTCAGTTAACAACCATCGATCGATCGCTCGGGTTCAGTAACGCGTAGCCTGCAGTGCAATCGCTCGGGTTCGGTTAGAGCCCAACGCCTTGCTTGGGTTCAGTTAGAGCCAAAGACTCACACACACGCGCGTACGTATACGACAGAAACGCGCATCGCTCGACCCCCGACCTCAAACTGTAACCGGGAACTCCCCGAAATTTTCCTCCCACTCGCTTCTACCACGGTTTTTTCCGTCATGGACGGCCCAAAGAATGTCATGCAGCTGCGTCTCCGGCCCGCCCAGGACGAAAAGCCCATTTTCTATCATGATTTTTTATCATAGAAGTAGGAGCCCACCACATCTATGATGATACCGGGTTTTGTCACAATTATCATCATAGAAGTGTCATATGTATGACAGAAAAAAATTTCGTTCGGCCCAAAATGTCACGGATGTGTCTTTTTTTTGTAGTGATTGTTTGGCAGGTCCATGAACAACTGCAAGACGGGTCCGGAGAACTACAAATGCCATCTCGACATCCTTTCTAGCTGCTTTTTGTCTTTGGGCAAAGTGAGCCTTTTTTTGGCCAACTGGGTTTGAGATGGTGCTGACAAAGGTAGCCCATGGAGGATATATGTCGTTAACCAAATAGTAGCCCATGTTGTACTCATGTCCATTGGGAGTATAGTGGCAAGGAGGAGCTTTTCCTTCAGTCAGTCTCGCAAACAACGACGATCGTTGCAACACATTGATGTCATTTTGAGACTCGGGCATACCAAGGAAAGCGTGCCAAAACCAATGATCCTGTTACGCGACAACTTCAAGAATGACGGTGGGCTTCTTAACATGACCCTGATATTGCCCTTGTAAAGCCTTCGGACAATTCTTCCATTTCTGATGCATGCAGTCAAGGGATCCATGCAAACCTGGCCACCCTCTTGCTTCTGAGATTGCCAGGAGCCTCTCAGTGTCTGCAATAGTTGGTTCTCTCAGGTACTGAGTCCGAACACCTCGACCATGACATCTCCGCATGTGCTCTCAGACATCCGTAGGTACCCGTCCCACGAATCAGCGGCCATGCCATATGCAAGCATCCTGAGTGCGGCCGTGCACTTCTGGTAACCAGAGAAGCCAATCGTTCCCACGACGTCCTTCTTCAGGATGAAGTAGTCATCGTACGACCGAACGCTATGGTACAAACGATCGAAGACAGTCTTGCGCATCCGAAAACGCCGGCGAAAATGGTCAGCAAATAGTGCATCAGGGGCAAAGTAGTTGGCCATCAGTGTCAAATGCCCGCGCGCCCTATTGCGGTTGAGCACTCGATGACCCTTGATCGAGCCCTTGAAACTGAGAACATGCTCCTCCTCACGCTCCGCGTCTTCAAGGACCGCCGGCATCATCGCCGTCTCATCGGAGTAGTCATCCTCGTCCGACGAGCCGTCGGAGGACCCAACATACTGCTCGTATATGTAATCCAAATCAGAATACATTGATACAAACAAGAAGTGACAACAGTTTTCAGCTCCGGCGATTCATCGAACAGTTGCCGGTCATGGTAGAGGATGGTACCTGGCAGGGCGGTCGGAGGACAGGGGGTTGAACGGAGATAGAGGAGAAGCGGCGGGGAGCCCTGGTGGATCGCCGGAGGTGGCGGAGGCGCAGATTTCTGGCAGGGGTGTGGCGTGGTGGCCGGGGTGGTGGAGCCACGGTGACGGCAAGAGAGAAAGAAGGAAGGAGAGAAAATGGGGAGGATGGAGTCACGGGGTCCGGGAAGGGTTTTGGATGGGCTTGGGGTGTCGTATTCGTATGTTTCGCGTGTCCGGACTACCGCAAACCTCCTCCACTTTTGCCTCTGTTTCGCGGGAGAAATCGCGTGTGGACCGCCCTGCGGACCGATACAGGTTTGCGTTAGATGGCTTCCGCGATCCACACAGCATGATTCAGACGGTTGCGGAAGGTTTACGAGTCCGCCTTGGAGATGCCCTTATTAGCCCGACTATGCATAGCATTTTCCTTTTTTTTTCTCAAGGAGAAGGGCTCCTCGAGTCTCTGGAACCACCGGTGTACAAACTCGGGGTACATAATAACCCTTCGTATGTTCCGCAAAAGGAAAAACTTTCTCATTGCAGAGTTCTATTCATTACATTGCACTCCAGTTAATTGAGAACGAGGAGATCATGGGATGTAAAAAAATGCATAAGGAGATCACGATGTACGCTGGCCAGACTAGAGCCACACTGGCAGGGCAGCGCTGACATTCCATTTCCATGTGGCGCGCGATCCATGCACGTTAACATCCCATGCATGCCGGCCGCCGATCATTCCACGTTGCGTCTACACGCATCCATGTCACTTACGTAGTACCCCTTTACCAGCGGCCAGCGAGCTGGCACTGCGTATCATTTTACAACTGGCTGGCAGTTACTGTATTTTAGTGCCTACCGTGGTACTGCCCAAGTACTGTACTAAGTATATAACATTTGTTCATCATACGGATACGCTCCAATCGATCAGTTCAAGCGAACCAACATGTGGTTGGATGGTTAGAGGGACTGTGGTATCCCCAGCCCATCAGAGTTTAAATCATGATGCTCGCATTTATTCCTGGATTTATTTTAATATTTCCGGCAATGCACATCCAATGGGAGGAGACGTTCCCGTCGACGACGAGGCGCTTACAGTGACTTCATAAATTTCAAGATGATATGCCGGCTCAGTCTTTCGAAGATGCTCATACGGGTAGGGTGTGCGTGTGTGCGTTCAAGGGTGAGTGTATGCGCGTGTATATGAGCGCTTGTGTCTGTACTGAAGTTAAAAAAAAAGATCGATCAGTTCAAGTGGCAGCAAGTGGAGGCGCGCGACTGGATGCCGCGTACCTTGTCTCGTTGCGACGACTTTGCACTGGCAACGCGGGGCTCGAACATGTAGCATCTTGACCGGCCCATTCGGCACGCTTTGCATGCCTACCATCCTAACAAGGCTCACATGACCTAGGGCTGCTGAAGTATTTTCTCATGTGGACTCGGTTTTGTTTTTTCAAGAACACCTCGAAAGGGCAAAGGAGCCAAGGAGTTTCCACATTGCATTATTTATAGAAGAAGATAGTTGCCTGGTTAATTAGGAAAATCCGGAAGGATACCGTGGGACAATGACCTCATCTTTCGGCGAGCGGTCGTGACTAATGACACAAACGCAGCACCAACACGTCTAACACACCCACATAAGCACCGAAGGATAACCGCCATATCGGGTCATCTGAGACCCTCGATGAGTAAACCAAATCCAGCATAGCTCACCCATAAAGAGGCAAAAGAACCTTGACGACTCCCGACTACAAGCGCCGCCGCAATCGAAAAGGTAGAAAAACCACGGTGGCTATTGCATGAGCTAAAGTGGGTCATCTCGGTTTTGATGGCGATGGAGGCACACCTCGATTACCTCACGTCATTTTTGGAATTTGAAGCACCAAAGACGCGCCTCTCGAGGCCGCCACCGCAACATCCACTAGAACGGCTGCACCCTCCACCGTCGACCTGCAGCTGCCGCCTCCAACACCCACCACTTAACAACAAGACGTGACGCCGCACATGCCAAACGTCTTGTAGCTCGAGCTACCGCCGATGATCTCCCAATAGACCTTGGCCGCGACGCCAAGTCTCGAGGCCGCCGCCTAGACATCCAAGCCAACTAGCCCCGTTAGGGCCACCTTGGTCGAGCAGTCAATTTCGCCACCCCTGCAATGCAGAGTTGACAACCGCACCTAGCATGACCAGAGCCCCACCCCGACATCCACCACCTCGTCGATGAAATCACTATTGGCATCGTCCAAAATCCACCACACGCCTACCATCCACGGGAAAATGCCACGCCACTACCTAGGCGACACAACTGATTTGAGGTAGGGGAGACTGTTGCCCCAGGCCCACGACACTGCAACGAGCCACCATGCAAGGAAGAAGAGCAACAAAGAAAGTAAGGGACACGCATGGGGCCGTTAAAAACCGCCGAGTCATGGCCGCTCGTCACGCTCAACCCGGGCCAAATGGTCATGCCGACACATGAGGCACAACTTCGGCCTTTCGACGTGCGCCACCACCATTAGATCTCGGCAACGGCCCCGCCCCTCAAGCTCGTTCGCGTTGAGACAACCAGACTATCAGGCAATGGAGAAGGCCTACGACACCTCTAGGATTTTTCGGCCCCAAGTTACTCGATGGGAGCGGCGCAGAGGAATATTGTACCGAGACGACATGTGGATTCCCTCCCCCTTCTGGGAACGGGGTCTCTAGTTTTTTTTTACACTATTTGAGTGAGGCGGAGGAATTCGTTTGATGTTTTTCTATCTCATATATTATCAAATTGTACATGCACATATTCACATTCCTGCTCGATCTTCATAACTTTCAAGAAACCGAAGACTTCAGTTTTTTATTTTGTGGAAAACCTATGTGCCTAGGACTAGGCGAGCGTTTTTCCTCCGCAAAAAGGAAAACGAGCATTTTCCTGTACAGTAAATCATATAGTTAAATCAGGACGCTTCCGCATTTACGTATTCCAGTCTTTGCATGGAGTGACATTTGAGTGATTTGGTGACACTCCCGGTCTTGTTCCATCACAGTATGTTTCTGCCCATTCCGGCATGCAGCTAGAAAAGATGCTCCGACAACCGAGTCACCTGCAGTGATACGTGCTCCGTCTCAATTTCCATGAAATATCAAAGAAGAGAAAAGAGGTCTCAATGGGTGGGAAACCACAGCCCGCGCTCAATCATTCGAGACGCCATCGGCCTATCGCATGGCTAGCTCGGCGCGAGGTACGTGCACCACTCATCCCGTAGTACTATATGTACGTACCCTGTGCTCTGATCCCTCCTCACATGCGTTTTGCTCTGCACGACAACTTTAACTGACCAGAACACAAGCAAAGCAGGAGAGGAGAGAATCTCTCGCGAACGGACACCGGAACAGGAGCCTCCTTCCCGCACCGATCACCTCGGTGTACGGCCGCCGGACGGTGTGCCGGCCGGATCTTGTCCGCGCGCGCCCGCCGCGGGAATCGGCTCGATCTCTCGAGATGGAAACGGGGCGCGCACGTCGTCAGCGAAAAGAGGGCCATGCATGCTCTCGCTGCTCCTCGTTCAGCCGGGGCCCAGGCCCAGGGTGGTCACAGGGGAGGCAGAAATCACATATCTGACCTGAGGTAGAAATCAAATCACAAACTGACCTGCTCAACGAAAAATTTCACTTTCCTGACCCTTTGGTGTGGCGCCGATACTGGCGCCAGACCCTACAAAGCAGTAGCGCCTTCTTCCTTCGGCGTCAGACGTCTGCCGCCAGTGGCAGCCTGGTCCAGCTTATGCCCACAGACAAGATCGCACGCTTAAGACTTAGGCGCCATGTAATGCAGCTTATCTCTTGGCCGCAGACATCTGGTTCCACTTGGCCCCACCCCACTCCACACACCCCTACCCCACCAAAACCCTTATGCCCTCCTCTCTTCCCTCTCCCCTATCAAATCTTTCTCAAATCTTGCAAATCCGGAGTGTTTCGACCGTGGATTTCAAGCCAACCCTCCCTTAAGGTAATCTCCTCCGATCCCCTGCTTTCATCCATAGGAATTGTCACATTTGCTCAAATCTTGCTAGTTTAGGGAAACCCTTGTTTTTGCTTGGATTTGCAAATTTGTGTTGAATGATGTTATATTTCTTTGCTAATTTGGGTTGTTTAGGCTTCCATAGTATGCTAGGGTTAGGGTTATGTGTGTTTGATGTTGGTGTTAGGGTTATGTTATGGTTAGGGTTGTGGTAATTGTTATGTGGGGGTTAGGGTTATTAATTCATATATATGTTAAGGCATATGTGTGCAAATATTTTTCTTAAGTATTTACTTGATATATGTGTGTTTTTTATTGTAGGGATGGGGAGAACATGTGTTTATGTTCATCATGTGGATAAAGAGGCCTTTTGAAAGGCAATGTTGAGACGGACCCGGATGAGCTTGACATGGTGTTTGAGAGTAGTCCTAGCTATGCGGAGCTCTTGGAACAAGTGAGGAAAGATTTGAATTGGATTGACCCAAGTGACGTTGTTGAGTTCGAGGGAAGGCATAATGTTGGTTTTGGAATGCACATCCGTTGGAAGACAATGCGTGTGAACTCCGAGCAACGTTGGGTTGCATACAAGGAGACGGTTGCGAATCTCTAGACAAGGCTCTTGAGTTATTTGCCTCCAAGAAGGTTGAGTCTACTTTGAATGTAGATTTGAACCGGAACCCTCCCCGCTGGTTGCTAGCACTCCCCACCCATGAACCAAGATCAAATGAGTGAACCTCAATTCACGCAACAAGATTGGCCAACAATGAGCCCGACTCCAAACAACCAAAATGAAGGTTTTGAAGAGGAGAATGATGAGTACGAGGAGGATGACAAACGAAGTTGACCTCCATGAAAACAATGTGGGTGATCTCGACCAATATCATGTGCAAGAGACAATGGACCAATCCATCCCTTTTTCCCGTGCATATGCATCGGACTCGGATGATGATGGTCCCGATGAAGAAGTTGATGAGGATGGGTTCACGCCAAAGGAGGCCGAAGCATTCAAGAAGGTATTCAAGGGATCACAAGACACCGTTGTTCAAGGATCTTAGTCTCATGGATGAAGCCGTTGTGGATGGTGGCAAATGCATATCTCTTGGAGCTAGGCCAAGTTCTCACCGTGATTTGGAAGACGGCAAGAACGGGATATATCCGGTTGTGAGTTTCAATCCTTCTTGGAATTGAAGATGTGGCTCGACAACTACTCGGTTACACATTATCGCCCACATAAAGTGGCCAACTCGGACGTGAATGTGCGTTACACGTCAAATGTGAAGTGCCAACATGTCCATGGATTGTGCGTGCAAGGCCATGGAAAGGAGGTCCCACTTGGCGCATAGTGAGTTGTCTACCAACTCACATGTGCCGCAAGACAAGAGGGCGGATGGCAAGCTTGTGTACCAACAACATGCATAACTCACATCCGAGTTCATCGCCATGTGCTTTCCAACCAAATATCCACACTTCCAACAATGAGCATCAAGAGTGTCATTGACCTTGTGAAAGCCATCTTTCATTACAAGGTGAAGTACGGCAAGGCATGGAAGGCGAAGGTGCCGCATTCAAGATGTTGTATGGCAATTGGGAGGAAGCATACAACCGACTCCCTAGGTTGTTGTTAGCTATGGCCGCCACAAACCTGTGCATGGTTCACGTGGTTGAGCCTCATGGGCACCAAACATTGATTCATAACGGGAGGACCGTATGCAGTATTTGGCCGTGCATTTTGGGCCTTTGAGCAATGCGTGAGGGCTTTTGAGCATTGTCGGCCCGCCATCGCCATTGATGGCACGTTCTTGACCGGACAATACAAGGGCACTTTATTGGTTGCAATAGCAAGTGATGCCAATAACCGGTGTTGCCTTTGGCTTTCGCTTTGGTTGAGGTGGAGAACAATGATAATCGGGAGTGGTTCTTGCGTCAATTGAGAACAAGGGTATTACCGCTGAAAGGGAAATTTGTGTCATATCGGATCGCCATCCCGGAATTCTAAATGCGGTGGTGGTTGACATTCCTGGACATACAAAGTTGCATCATCGATGGTGCATGAGGCACTTTTGTGCAAACTTCTATAGGGCATGTGGTATCAAGGAGTTGGCCGATGATCTTCATGATTGTTGTCTCGCTTTCACCAACAAGCGGTTTGCCGCATTGTTCAATGCATTGCTCAGACACAAGAAACTTGACCCCGGCGGTCAGGAGTTTCTCAATAGGAACATTGCCGAAAGGAATATGTGGGCACGTGCTTTCGATGAACATGGCAGTCCAGAGAGCAACAGAATCATTCCAGAGAGCACCAGAGCTGCCCAAGAGTTTTTTCCACCTCAGAAATTGCTAAGTCTGTGCGGCGCCCAAGGGCAAGGCGCCACATCGCATGCAAAGGCGCCCATGGGACAAAGCGCTGCACTCTACAAAGGTGGCGCCTTGACATTGGGCGATGCACACCGACTTAGCAATTTCTAGGTCAAAACCAGCTGAATGCTCTGGTGCTCGAATGATTCTGCTCGACTGCCATGTCTGTGTGTGCAGCGCCTTAGGGCAAGGCGCCACACTACACAAATGCCTTGGCCTTGGCGCTGCACACCTGGACATGGCAGTCCAGAGAGCAACAGAATCATTCCAGAGAGCACCAGGAGCGTTCCAGTAGCTTTTCCACCCCAGACTTCAACACATATGCGGACCGAGCTTGAGCGTCCGCCAAAGTCATGTCATCATCAACCTCATCGCCCTATCACACAACGAAACAATATGGTGAAGGCCGGTGTCGTAATCAAGTGAGAATCACATCTAAAGGATTAGTCATACCTCTTGGGTGATCCCACCCTCATCATCCATATAAGCATATGAGGAACTCACATCGTCCCCCTCATGGTGAGATGCGGGTCCGATGGTGTACTGCACCTAGAGGCGGATGGTTCATCATATTCGTGATCACGGCAACCGAGAAGGTTCGATAACCGCCTTAACTTCTTGGCCCGATTGTAACATGAACAAGTGTGTAAGATATCAAACTTCGCAACATAGACCGCCTCTCATAGTGAATGCGATATGTACCTTGAGGAATGCTCGTAGTGAACCATCATCATTGCCGCCCAACCGTGTCTTCTCCGAATTAGACCGCTCTCATCACCGCTTTCTTGATCTCTTGCGGCGTCATGGATGAGAAAGAATGAATGCGTTAGCCATTCAAACATGTGTAATACGGTCAATGTGAAAGTAAAGAGGGGAACACTTTACCACATAGTTAATCACCGGAACAGCAAGGACTCCTTGCCCTTGCCTGACATCTCTGTTGTACTTCCCCTTTGCTAGATCCTCAAAGTTTACGGGTTCTTCAAGAATATCCTCATTATATGCCGGCGGGCATATCTCAACTCGAGTATTTCCAATAAACCATCGGACGTAGTTATCAAAAGCAATTGGGTTGTGCTCACGAAGCGGGCGCGGCGTGCAAGCAATGAGCTTGCTCCACACAAAGTCGGAAGCGGGTAACATACGCAGAATGATGCTTGTCCCGATCCTTTATCTTCCGGTTGCCTTCTCTGTCCAACTGCGTGGTATAAAACCAAACATTAGCACAATCAAAAGGAGTCCCGATGATTAGACAATACATGACATGCTCTCTTACCTATGAAGTGCTTTATCCGTGTCCATCCATTCCGGCGGGTGAGGCCGGAAAAGACCAAATCGACGATACACGCGATGCGGCAAATGAAACTCAACCGCCCGATTGCATATCAATGGGCACCGCATAAGCCGTAGATCCTTATCCCGCAAGCACATCGGGTTGAGGCGGAACTCCGCGGTGTACCCCAAGCTCTCACCCGCGCCATATGGCTGCCATTCCACCTATGAAACAGGCAACAATGCAAATTTGATGACTATTTTTCAAGCAAGCATGAGAAAGGACTAAAGTAATGACCTCCTTACACCGCTTCAGCGTAATCGTGTCCAACTCGGCAATGTACTTTTGGTACATGAGATTGACATCGTTCGTCATCTCGAAACGATATCCCACTTGTAAGCCCAATGGGCGCCGTAATTAAATCATGTTCATCCGCATACCAAGGATCAAACTCGACGCTCTTGAAGGCCCAACGAGTGACGCCCGGCTCCCATACGTAAAGTAGAAGCAGATTACCACCAATGCTCGCACTAGGTGTGATCTCGCAACACGCATCGTCCAGCTACATATGAAAGAAAAACAATGTTAACTTGACAGCAAGCTTGCATTGCTAATGAAATGAGTTGATCACAAATGCAGACCAACTACGCCGGTACAAGTAGGCAAGAGTCGTGAACCCCAGCTCCATTTGCTATCGAAGACGGTCAACGCCTTCAGCCACATCCATGGAGCGTTCTTGCCGGTGGAGTCGAAACAAAGTCCTAGACACAATGTACCACATATACACACGAGCATGTGTCCGGATCACATCATCGATGGCATCCGGAGGGCACGCCGCAAAGTTATTTTGAATCCACGTGAAAGCAGCTCCGGCTGCTTTCCTTTCCCTCTTCTTCTTCTCTTCTCCCTCCTCTACATCATCCTCGGCCTCGGTAGGAGCCATACCGATAAGAGCAATCATCTGCTTTCGCGCCACCCATCGTAATCGGTGCTCATACAGAGAGGCCTCCGTCGATAGCAAGCCCGGTGATCAACGAGACATCCTCGGCGCCACGGTCATCTCCCGGTCCAAGATGGAAACTGTGGGTCTCGCCTCCACCGATCAACAAGAGCGGACACCAGTGGAAGCGTTCAGATTCGGCGTGGACCGGCCGACCAATGAATCCACGGAGTAGTCCTGCTCGCTTGATGTACGGTGTGTACCGGCCATCGTAAGGCATGGCAGGACCAGAGACCCCGTGATACCGAATCTTCAGAGGTTCAAGCTTACGCAAAAACAAGTAATGACAAATCTTAGGGCATGTAAATTTCAACTAAAGGCAAATTTGCAAAATATTTAGATTACTCATTATTACCTTATCCTTCTCGCGCATCATGTAGGCCCGTGTTGCACGTCAGAGACATCGCCCGTAAGCCAAACCATCCTTACAATTTCAAACAATAAACATATAAGAGTTCATCTTCATCTCAAATATCAGTATACACTAAACATATAACATGTGTTCAACTACAAGAATCTCAACATCTCCTTCTCACACAATGAATATGTCATATAACATGTGTTCAAATAAACTAAACATCTAATGTTTCAAATAAACTCAACATCTAATATATATCTAAACAAAATTCTCATATATGTCTACAAAAATCAACATCTCATAGTTATCTATAAAAATAGGCATCTCATACATATCTAAAAAACTAAACAATATAGGCTTTCACCAACAAGAATCATATATTGTGAACTAATAAATAACAAAGACGGTACTACCAATATGAATACACATCCTAAATCGAGCAAACCAAACAAATCAAGGGTTCCATCAAATCTTGGACAAATCTCTATAATGGCAACAAATTTACGGAGCAAAAGAAAGAGAAGGGAAGAGTTTACCTAGTAGGATGGAATGGGGATCGAATCCACGGATCAAATCTTCAGATCACGAGAGGATGTGGGGGGTGGATTAGATGGGGCGCCGCCGCTGGCCGCTTCTCTCTCGGAGAGGGAGAGATGAAGATAACTGCCTGGTCGGGCTGGGTCGGCCGCTTAAGTCACCGTAGCGCCCAGCTTAGGCGCCAGACGTCAAAGTGTGGCGCCTAGATCTTAGGCGCCAAGATGTGTGGCGCCTAAGTCTTAGGCGCTGCAGTCTTGTCTGTGGGGCCGAATCGACCAGGGCTGCCATTACCGCGTGACGGCGACGTCAAGGGAAGGGCATCAGATCAGAGGGTCTGGCGCCAAATTGTCGGGCGCCACACCAAAGGGTCGTGAAAGTGAAATTTTTCGTTGAGCAGGTCGGTTTGTGATTTGATTTACGCCTCAGGTCGATATGTGATTTACGCCTGGGGGAGCTTCACGCAAGTCACGGGCGACGAGGGCTTGACAGCACTCGCCTGCCACGTTGGTGGCTTGCTGCCGTCCCCTCCGAGGAGCAGGCATGTATCGCCGCCTCACTGTCCGTAGCGTTTTGCGGAGGCCCCACGGGCAATATCCATGTAAATTCATTCTTTTTCGAAAATGGTTTAGTATTTTTTTTTGGCGGGAAGAAAATGGTCTAGTATTGATCATCATCAAACCAACAGTACGGTTTACCACCCTAAAAAAGGTAGTACGGTTTACCACCTGAACATTCATAACTAAAACTGTCAAACTTTAGAAAAAAAATATACGCACAATTCTTGAACGCGGGAAGGGGCTAGAAGAGGCATACGCCGAAGATCGAGGTTTCAAGATTTGTTCATCCAGATCTTCGACACAAAATACTGTCCCATTTTAAGATCTTACCACTTTCTCAGGAAACATTTGCGCAACGAAGCACTCCTCATGAAACATTTACACAAGTTTCTCAACAAACATGATCTGCCAGAGGTTCACTTAATTTGGAACACTTACTATCGCAATAGTGCACCCACTGACAGACCAATGGGTTCATCTTGGTGGAAGGCAATCTTAAAGTTACTACCTGAGTTCAAATCCATGGCCTCTTGCGGTATGGGACAAGGAAGATATGTACTTTTCCGGCATGACAAATGGAACAACACACCCCTTAATATCCAATATCCTGAGTTATTCTCTTTTACCTTTGATAAATCCATCTCTGTTCGACAAGTGGTTGAGACTGAAAGCTTTGAAGAAATCTTGTACATGCCACTGCCTATTCAGGCCTTTGATCAATTCCAAGAGGTGCAATTAACACTGAACCAGACCAGATTCCCCAACGGCGATGATACATGACAGTATCCTTGGAACTCTGTTGAAATTTCTACTGCCAAGATGTACAAGATCCTAATGCAGGGGGAAAGTTTCTCCCATTTTAACAAGATTTGGAAATCTTCAGTTGTCCAGAGGTACAAAATCTTCTGCTGGTTTCTTGCACTTGACAAATTGAATATCAGAAGCCTTCTCCACAGAAAGTCCTTATATATGCCCTCCTACCTATGTGAACTTTGTAATGAGCATGTGGATGAGACCCCCCCCCCCCTTCATCTATTCTGCGACTGTAAGTTTGCTCTCCAATGTGATCACTCCCAACAAAAAAAGAGATACTTTTGTTATCTAGGATATCAACTTGGCCTTGATCGAACTACCCTCTAGTTTGGCTATGAGCACAATTATTATGAGTTGCTAGCATATCTAGATGCAGAGAAACAACAAAATATTCAAACATATAAGCCCCAACATCAGCTTTTGGAAATTGCAACCCAGGAAAGATCTAGAGATGCTCAAATTCAGAACTAAGCAGAACCTACATCTAGTTCTTCAAGGATGGATTGAGTCAAGATTAGCCTAATTTTTAATCTTCATTATGTTTCCTAGAACATGCGTTGGATAGAGGGATTCATCCTTCCCCTCGTATTTTATTTTGCCTCGTACATTACTGTTTTGGGTTATATTAATGAAAAATTTACCGTAGAACTATTGTTCTACGGTCTCTGCCTAAAAAAAAGATCTTACCACTTAATCATCGTGAGAGCCTCGATCTTCGGCATACTCAAGAGAAGATAATTTTCAACACAATGGCTACAACGAAGAAACCATGAGGGGCTTGAATGCAATCTTCTTTCTTGGTCAAGTTTTTTCGTAAAAATACTGGGCAACTTACCCTATGTGATGGATTTGTCGTGTTTATTATAGTTAGAGCATCTATAGGCAGACACAGCAAATCCGACCCCTCAAACACCCACAGATGCGCCCGAGCGCGTCCGCGGACAGTGACTGGCCAGTCCCCCAATAATCTCTTCCCCAACCGGATACCTCAATTTAGAAACCTCAAATTCATACTATTACATGCAACATAAACCTAATCTAAGCGGAGCTCGTTTCGACTCCGCCGTGCCCATGTCCCACAGCCGGCTGCGCCTGTCGTGGGAGTGAGTCTGACAGTAAGAGTAGGGGGTACATAGGAGGAGGCAAGATCCTAGCTACGGTGAGGTTGTACACGCAAGTTTACGAGTTCAGGCCCCTCTCGGAGGAGGTAACAACCCTACGTCTCGGTGCCTCAGAGGCTTTGTCGTCTGTATTATGCGTGAAAGTTACAGGGGGTGGCTTATATAGAGTGCGCCAAGTCCCTCAGCCTCGGTTACACAGGGTTCAATGTGAGTTAAGACACGGGCGTTACTGGTAACGTCAGCTATTAATGATCTTTGCTACAAAGTGAAGGCCTGACCGTTGCCATCCTGGGCTGGCTTTAGATCTTCTGTACTCCGAGTGATTCTTCATATGGTCGAGTGACGCTATCATGGTCGAGTGGAATTGGGGTATCCGAGTGGAATCTTCTGTCGAGTGGATTGCACTTCAGGGTGATTTCAGTCGGTGCCTCCTATTGGACTTTGAATGTCTTTAACTCTAGGGCAGTGTCCTTGGGTAGGGTGTCTAGGTCAGGCCTAAGACCCTACCCTAGGTACATGTAATCGTCATTAGCCCCCGAATGGATTGAGGTCCGAGTGAAGAAGGGTTGAAGTTGATTCCGACTCGATTCAATGCTTCAGAGGCATTTCATCAAGGTCTTGAAAGCATACTGGTACTTTAACCCGGCATCAGTCGCCTTGATCGATTCTGGCTTCTGAGATCGCCGAGTGAATTATGCGGTAAATCTTCGAGTGAATTGTAATGTGATATCTTCGATGCGATTGACTGTTCTGCGGTTTCCGGATCTCACGGGATTCAAAATTTTGAAGAAGCGTGCGGGACGGGGTGTGGTACAGTAAACGGAATGAGTAGACAGGGACGCCTCGATATTCGTGCCGCCTTTTTCGCCACATATCGAGCGAGCGCCTGTTACGGGATGCGATAGGATCGCTCGGGCCCATGGGTCAGCCACTCGGAAGGGGCCCATAAAAGGCACCGAGGCCGATGCGAGGCACTGTGTGTCCCGTTCGATCCCCTTTATATCCACTTCTCCGCCTCGTTTCTTCATGCTCACCCCGCCCTCGCTGATTCCTCTCGAGCTTCTCCGCCATGGTGAAGGAGAAGACCGCGCCTCTGGAGCGCGCGAAGAACGCGATGGCGAAGGGCAAGAAGACGGCTTGGGGGTCGTCGTCACGGTCCGGTGTGCCGCCTGGTTGGATCCAGGGGGACTGGATCCGCTCCACCATCGTGAGGGAGGACTTGGAGAATCTCGCCCACGATGATCTAATTGCTCATGGGTCTTGGAGACTGCCGGAGGGGGAATTCGAGCCCCAGCCGCGCGAGGGTAAGCGCGTCCTTCTCACCACCCACGTCGAGCAAGGTTTTTTCCTTCCCTGCATCCGTTCTTTCGGGATTTTTTGAACTTCTTCGTTGCTCAGATCCACCACTTTCCCCCCAACACAATCTCGTATCTTGCCGCTTTCATTTCAATGTGGGAAAACTTCCTGGGGTGCCAGCCGCACTGGGGCCTGTTCAAACACATCTTCACCTGCTGTTCTTAGTCGGTGAAGAACGCTAATCCCGATGATGAAAAGACACACGTGATCCAAATTTGCGGGGGGTTAGGGATCCAAATGAGGGGTAGGAGTACTTTTCCGCCTATGAATTTTCCCGAGTCAGTTAGAGGATGGCAGTCGACTTGGTTTTACTGTAAGGACATCCCGACTCCTGGTCAGTTGACCGGCCTCCCTCCTTTCACTCTAGATAGACTCCGTCAGCCTTCTTCACTGAAAGTAACCGCAACTGAGAAGGGTGAGGTATCCATGCTAGTCGACGCAGTCGTCGCATTGGTTCAAGGCGGAGTGACGGGTATGGATCTGTTGGAGGTATTCCTCAGTCGACGCATCCAGCCCTTGCAGGCCCGTGACCACCCTATGTGGATGTATTCGGGTCTAGAAGACACCGCTTGAACCCACCCGGAGGAGGTTGATGAGGAGACGGTGGCCCAGTGGCTCAGGAGCATCACTGGCAACAAGGATAACCCCAGGGGGTCCAGGAGGATTTTGCCATTCAACGCCAACAATGCCCCAGAAGAGGTCAGGCCTGATTTACTGAGTGTTTTTTCAATCTGCAATTGTTCTTGAATCCGACTGATTCTTATAACTTGTGTCTTGCAGATTTTCACCAAGATGTAATCGATGCCGAACGGAGAGCAGCACCAAGAAGGAGTTGAGAGTGATGGCGAGAGCGCTGATTATCAGTATGCAGATGACAGTGAAGATGACAGTGAGGACTCGGGAAGCAGCGAAGAAGTCGATTCACCGCCCCGCTCGGAGCGTCGTTCCAAACAGTCGCAAGCCCCTGTAGGGGGACGTGGCAAAGCTGCCGCGTCGAGTGCAAAGATTCCAAAACGCACTTGGACGTTGACTCCTGAGCCATCAAAGAAGGCCGCGAAGCACGCCAAAGTTGCCCCGCCCAAACCTTGGAAGGCCTTGCCTAGGATCAAGGTGGTTGTGCCTGTCGCTTCAAAGTGAGGGTTCTTTTCGTTTGTTCTTCTGTGTTATTGTGGACTCGTTCGCTTGCTTGACCAAGTGAATTCTGGAACTTTTAGTGCTGCTACTTCTGCAACATCCATGGATATCGACGAGGAGCGTGGTGATGCGGAAACCGCGGATGCGGCCACCTCTCGAGCAGGTATGGTTCCATAGCCGCGTCCATGCTCTGTCAATTGACTTTCTGGTCGAATGAAATTTCACTGTCGAGTGTTTGCAGTACCAACAAATGTTATCCAACTTCCTGACGATGATGATGAGGATGTGCCTCCGAGGAATACCGGGAGGACAGGCAGAGCTTTGAGCAGGAGGGCCCCTGGCGCCAGCACCTCGCTCGGCATCTGAACCTGTGGTTCAACAACTTGATGATCCAGTATGGGCTTTAGTCTCTTTTGCTGATCCTCTATCGACTGACCAACCCTCGGCGTCGACTGCTCAGGCTCCTGCTCCGATTGGGCAACTTCAAGCTTCGACTCCACCGGACACGTCATCTGTTCCATCATCTCTTCTATTTGTTACGCATCACGTCCCGGAGGACCAAGTAGGAGCTGCCAAGGAAGCCATGATCCAGGAAGGTCTGATGATGGGCCGATTGAAGGTGGTGTATGACACCAGCAAGGCCGCTTATGACGCCAGCTCTGCTCTCAGAGCCAATGCCCGAGTAAGTGGATTGTAAGTTGATTTCCGATTGGTTTTTCTAGCTTGACCCTTGTTCTGTTAGGATATGCTTCCTGAAAATTGCTGCTTTACTATTCGTAAGATGTCCGTGGATGAGCGTGTTGGAACCTTATGTGCATCTACCATGAGTTTGAAGGAAATATGACCTAGAGACAATAATAAAGTTGTTATTTATATTTCCTTATATCATGATAAATGTTTATTATTCATGCTAGAATTGTATTAACCTGAAACTTAGTACATGTGTGAATACATAGACAAACAAAGTGTCCCTAGTATGCCTCTACTAGACTAGCTCGTGAATCAAAGATGGTTAAGTTTCCTAGCCATAGACATGTGTTGTCATTTGATGAACGGGATCACATGATTATAGAATGATGTGATGGACAAGACCCATCCATTAGCTTAGCACTATGATCGTTTAGTTTATTGCTATTGCTTTCTTCATGACTTATACATGTTCCTATGACTATGAGATTATGCAACTCCCGAATACCAGAAGAACACTTAATGTGCTATCAAACGTCACAACGTAACTGGGTGATTATAAAGATGCTCTACAGGTGACTCCGATGGTGTTTGTTGAGTTGGCATAGATCGAGATTAGGATTTGTCACTCCGATTGTCGGAGAGGTATCTCTGGGCCCTCTCGGTAATGCACATCACTATAAGCCTTGCAAGCAATGTGACTAATGAGTTAGTCGTGGGATGATGCATTATGGAACGAGTAAAGAGACTTGCTGGTAACGAGATTGAACTAGGTATCGTGATACCGACGATCGAATCTCGGGCAAGTAACATACCGATGACAAAGGGAACAACGTATGTTGTTATGCGGTTTGACCGATAAAGATCTTCGTAGAATATGTAGGAGCCAATATGAGCATCCAGGTTCTGCTATTGGTTGTTGACCGGAGATGTGTCTCGGTCATGTCTACATAGTTCTCGAACCCGTAGGGTCCGCACGCTTAACGTTCGATGACGATTTGTATTATGAGTTTATGTGATTTGATGACCGAAGGTTGTTCAGAGTCCCGATGAGATCACAGGCGTGACGAGGAGTCTCAAAATGGTCGAGACATAAAGATTCAAATATTGGAAGGTTATATTCGGACACCGGAATGGTTCGGGTCGTTTCGGATAAGTTTCGGAGTACCAGGGGTTACCGTAACCCCCCCCCCCCCCGGGAAGTTATTGGGCCTCATGTGCCTAGTGGTGGAAGAAAGGAGGCAGGCCATGGTGTGGGGCGCCCCCCCCCCTAGCCCAAACCGAATTGGACTAGGGTTGGGGGCGGCCCCCCCTTTCCTTTCTCTCCTCCTCCTTCTTCCCCCTTCTCCTTGTGGGAATGGGAAAGGGGGGGGGGGCGAATCCTACTTGGAGTAGGACTCCCCCCCTTGGGCGCGCCACCCTTGGCCGACCTCCTCCTCCATCCTTCCTTTATATACGTGGGGAGGGGTGCACCCTAGAACACACAAGTTGATCTTTTAGCCGTGTGCGGTGCCCTCCTCCACATAAACACACCTCAGTCATATCGTCATAGTGCTTAGGTGAAGCCCTGCACCGGTAACTTCATCATCACCGTCACCACGCCGTCATGCTGACAAAACTCTCCCTCGGCCTCAATTGGATCAAGAGTTCGAGGGACGTCACCGAGCTGAACGTGTGCAGATCACGGAGGTGCCGTGCATTCGGTACTTGTATCGGTTGGATCACGAAGACGTTCGACTACATCAACCGCGTTACTAAACGCTTCCGCTTTCGGTCTACGAGGGTACATGGACACGCTCTCCCCGCTCGTTGCTATGATTCTCCTAGATAGATCTTGTGTGATCGTAGGAATTTTTTTGAAATACTACATTCCCCAATAGTGGCATCCAAGTCTGGTTTATGCGTAGATGTTATATGCACGAGTAGAACACAATGAGTTGTGGGAGGTTATAGTCATACTGCTTACCAGCAACGTCTTACTTTGATTCAGTGGTATTGTTGGATGAAGCGACCCGGACCGATATTACATGAGACTGGTTTTACCGACGTGTTTCGCACACAGGTGGCTAGCGGGTGTCAGTTTCTCCAACTTTAGTTGAATTGAGTTTGACTATGCCCGGTCCTTGTTGAAGGTTAAAACAACACACTTGACGAAAAATCATTGTGGTTTTGATGCGTAGGTAAGAACGGTTCTTGCTAGAAGCCCATAGCAGCCATGTAAAACTTGCAACAATAAAGTAGAGGACGTCTAACTTGTTTCTGCAGGGCATGTGGTGATGTGGTATGGTCAAGACGTGATGAGATATAAATTTTTGTATGACATGATCAGGTTTTGTTAAAGTTATCGGCAACTGGTAGGAGCCTTATGGTTGTCTCTTTATTGCATAAGATGCAAGCGCCATATAATTGCTTTACTTTATCGCTATGCGATAGCAATAATTGCAAAAGCAATAGTTGGCGAGACGACCATTTGATGACACGTTGATAGAGATCAAGATGGTGGAGATCATGGTGTCATGCCGGTGATGATGGAGATCATGACGGTGCTTTGGAGATGGAGATCAAAGGCACATGATGAAGATGTCCATGTCATGTCACATATTTTGATTGCATGTGATGTTTATCCTTTATGCATCTTATTTTGCTTAGTATGGCGGTAGCATTATAAGATGACCCCTCACTAAATTTCAAGGTATAAGCGTTCTCCCTGAGTATGCCTTTGTTACTTTCTGAGTTAAATGCGTCTTAGAGACACCACGTGATGATCGGGTGTGATAATCTCCACGTTCACATACAACGGGTGCAAGCCAGTTTTGCACACGCGGAATACTCAGGTTAAACTTGACGAGCCTAGCATATGCAGATATGGCCTCGGAACATTGAGACCAAAAGGTCGAACGTGAATCACATAGTAGATATGATCAACATAGTGATGTTCACCATTGAAAACTTCTCCATCTCACGTGATGATCAGACATGGTTTAGTTGATATGGATCACATGATAATTTAGATGACTAGAGGGATGTCTATCTAAGTGGGAGTTCTTAAGTAATATGATTAATTGAACCTTAATTTATCATGAACTTAGTCTTGATAGTATTTGCATATCTATGTTGTAGATCAATAGCTTGCGATGTAGCTCCCCGTTTATTTTTGATATGTTCCTAGAGAAAAATAAGTTGAAAGATGATAGTAGCAATGATGCGGACTGGGTCCGTGATCTGAGGATTATCCTCATTGCTGCACAGAATAATTATGTCCTTGATGCACCGCTAGGTGGCAGACCTATTGCAGGAGCAGATGCAGACGTTATGAATGTTTTGACAAAGCTCGGTATGTTGACTACTTGATAGTTTAGTGCACCATGCTTTACGGCTTAGAACCAGGACTTCAAAAACATCTTGAACGACATGGAGCATATAAGATGTTCCAAGAGCTGAAATTGGTATTTCAGAATCATGCCCGTGTCGAGAGGTATGAGACCTCTGACAAGTACTTTGCCTACAAGATGGAGGAGAATAGCTCAACCAGTGAGTATGTGCTCAGAATGTCAGAGTACTACAATCACTGAATCAAGTGGGAGTTAATCTTCCAGATAAGATAGTGATTGATAGATTTCTCTAGTCACTATCACCAAGTTACTAGAACTTCGTGATGAACTATAATATGCAAGGGATAACGAAAACGATTCCCGAGCTCTTCGCAATGCTAAAATCGGTGAAGGTAGAAATCAAGAAAGAGAATCAAGTGTTGATGGTTAACAAGACCACTAGTTTCAAGAAAAAGGGCAAGGGAGAGAAAGGGAACTTCAAGAAGAATGGCAAGCAAGTTGCCAGTCCCATGAAGAAGCCCAAAGCTAGACCCAAGCCTGAAACTGAGTGCTTCTACTTCAAAGGAAATGGTCACTTGAAACGGAACCGCCCCAAATACTTGGTGGATAAGAAGGATGGCAAAGTGAACAAAAGTATATATGATATACATGTTATTAATGTGTACTTACTAATGTTCATAGTAGCCCCTGGGCTTTTGATACTGGTTTAATTGCTATGATTAGTAACTTAAAACAGGAGTTACAAAATGAACAGAGACTAGTTGAGGGCGAGGTGACGATGTGCGTTGGAAGTGATTCCAAGGTTGATAAGATCACCATCGCACACTCCCTTTATGTTCGGGATTAGTGTTTAACCTAAAATAAATGTTATTTGGTGTTTGCGTTGAGCATAATATGATTGGATCATGTTTATTGCAATACGATTATTCATTTAAGTCAAAAAATAATTGTTATTCCATTTAGAAGAATAAAACCTTCTTTGGTCATACACCCAAGGTGAATGGTTTATTGAATCTCGATTGTAGTGATACAAATATTCATTATATTGAAGCCAAAAGATGCAAAGTTAATAATGATAGTGCAACTTATTCGTGGCACTGCCGTTTAGGTCATATTGGTGTAAAGCGCATGAAGAAACTCCATGCTGATGGGCTTTTGGAATCACTTGATTATGAATCACTTGATGCTTGCGAACCATGCCTCATGGGCAAGATGACTAAGACTCCATTCTCCGGAACAATGGAGCGAGCAACAGACTTGTTGGAAATAATACATATTGATGTATGATGTCCGATGAGTGTTGAGGCTCGCGGCGGGCATCATTATTTTCTGACCTTCACAGATGATTTGAGAAGATATGGTTATATCTACTTAATGAAACATAAGTCTGAAACATTTGAAAAGTTCAAAGAATTTCAGAGTGAAGTGGAAAATCATCGTAGCAAGAAAATAAAGTTTCTATGATCTGATCATGGATGTGAATATTTGAGTTATGAGTTTGATCTTCATTTGAAACAATGTGGAATAGTTTCGCAACTCCATACACGGAACACCACAACGTAATGGTGTGTCCGAACATCAATCTTGTACTTTATTAGATATGGTGCGATCTATGATGTCTCTTACCGATTTACCACTATCATTTTGGGGTTATGCATTAGAGACAACTGCATTCACGTTAAATAGGGCACTATCTAATCCGTTGAGATGACACCGTATGAACTATGGTTTGGCAAGAAACCTAAGTTGTCGTTTCTTAAAGTTTGGGGCTGCGATGCTTATGTGAAAAAGCTTCAACCTGATAAGCTCAAACCCAAATCGAAGAAATGCGTCTTCATAGGATACCCAAAGGAAACTGTTGAGTACACCTTATATCACAAATCCGAAGGCAAGATAGTTGTTGCTAAGAATGGATCCTTTCTAGAGAAGGAGTTTCTCTCGAAAGAAGTGAGTGGGAGGAAAGTAGAACTTGATGAGGTAGTTGTACCTTCTCTCGAATTGGAAAATGGTTCATCACAGAAATCAGTTCCTGTGATGCCTACACCAATTAGTGAGGAAGTTAATTATGATGATCATGAAACTTCAGATCATGTTACTACCGAACCTCGTAGGTCAAGCAGAGTACGATCCGCACCAGAGTGGTACGGTAATCCTGTTATGGACGTCATGTTACTTGACCATGACGAACCTACAAACTATGAGGAAGCGATGATGAGCCCTGATTCCGCGAAATGGCTTGAGGCCATGAAATCTAGGATGGGATCCATGTATGAGAACAAAGTGTGGACTTTGGTTGACTTGCCTGATGATCGGCAAGCCATAGAAAATAAATGGATCTTCAAGAAGTAGACCGACGCTGACAGTAATGTTACTACCTACAAAGCTTGACTTGTTGCAAAAGGTTTTCGACAAGTTCAAGGAGTTGACTACGATGAGACTTTCTCACCCGTAGCGATGCTTAAGTATGTCCGAATCATGTTAGCAATTGCCGCATTTTATGATTATGAAATTTGGCAAATGGACGTCAAAACTGCATTACTGAATGGATTTCTAGAAGAAGAGTTGTATATGATGCAACCAGAAGGTTTTGTCGATCCAAACGGTGCTAACAAAGTGTGCAAGCTCCAAATGATCCATTTATGGACTAGTGCAAGCCTCTTGGAGTTGGAATAAATGTTTTGATAGTGTGATCAAAGCATATGGTTTTATACAGACTTTTGGAGAATCCTGTATTTACAAGAAAGTGAGTGGGAGCTTTGTAGCATTTCTAATATTATATCTGGATGACATATTGTTGATTGGAAGTGATATAGAATTTCTTGATAGCATAAAAGGATACTTGAATAAGAGTTTATCTATGAAAGACCTCGGTGAAGCTGCTTACATATTGGGCATCAAGATCTATAGAGATAGATCAAGACACTTAATTGGACTTTCACAAAGCACATACCTTGATAAGATTTTGAAGAAGTTCAAAATGGATCAGTCAAAGAAAAGGTTCTTGCCTGTGTTACAAGGTGCAAAGTTGAGTTAGACTCAAAACATGACCACAACAGAAAATAGAAAGAGAATGAAAGTCATTCCCTATGCCTCCGCCATAATTTCTATAAAGTATGTTATGCTGTGTACCAAACCTATTGTGTACCTTGCCATGAGTTTGACAAGGGGTACGATATTGATCCAGGAGTGGATCACTGACAGCGGTCAAAATTATCCTTAGAAGACTAAGGAGATATTTCTTGGTTATGGAGGTGATAAAGAGTTCGTTGTAAAGAGTTACGCCGATGCAAGCTTTTACACCGATCCGGATGACTCTGAGTCTCAATATGGATACGTATTGAAATTGGGAGCAATTGGCTAGAGTATCTCCATGCAGAGCATTGTAGACATAGAAAAGTTGCAAAATACATACGACTCTGAATGTGACAGACCCATTGGTGAAGCTTCTCTCACAAGCAAAACATGATCACACCTTAGTAAAACCCTTTGGGTATTAGTCACATGGCGATGTGAACTAACCACATGGTGATGCGAACTACTGGTATTAAATCACATGGCAATGTGAACCAGATTACTGACTCTAGTGCAAGTGGGAGACTGAAGGAAATATGCCCTAGAGGCAATAATAAAGTTGTTATTTATATTTCCTTATATCATGATAAATGTTTATTATTCATGCTAGAATTGTATTAACCGGAAACTTAGTACATGCGCGAATACATAGACAAACATGGTTAAGTTTCCTAGCCATAGACATGTGTTGTCATTTGATGAACGGGATCACATCATTAGAGAATGATGTGATGGACAAGACCCATCCGTTAGCTTAGCACTCTGATCGTTTAGTTTATTGCTATTGCTTTCGTCATGACTTATACATGTTCCTATGACTATGATCTACAGGTGTCTCCGATGGTGTTTGTTGAGTTGGCATAGATCGGGATTAGGATTTGTCACTCCGATTGTCGGAGAGGTATCTCTGGGCCCTCTTGGTAATGCACATCACTATAAGCCTTGCAAGCAATGTGACTAATGAGTTAGTTGCAGGATGATGCTTTATGGAACGAGTAAGGAGACTTGTTGGTAACGAGATTGAACTAGGTATAGTGATACCGACGATCGAATCTCGGGCAAGTAATGACAAAGGGAACAACGTATGTTGTTATGCTGTTTGACCGATAAAGATCTTCGTAGAATATGTAGGAGCTAATATGAGCATCCAGGTTCCGCTATTGGTTATTGACCGGAGATGTGTCTGAGTCATGTCTACAGAGTTCTCGAACCCGTAGGGTCCGCACGCTTAACGTTCAATGACGATTTGTATTATGAGTTTATGTGATTTGATGACCGAAGGTTGTTTGGAGTCCCAGATGAGATCACAGATGTGACGAGGAGTCTCGAAATGGTCAAGACATAAAGATTCATATATTGGAAGGTTATATTTGGACACCAGAATGGTTCGGGTCATTTCAGACAAGTTTCGGAGTACCGGGGGTTACCGGACCCACACCCCCGGGAAGTTATTGGGCCTCATGGGCCTAGTGGTGGAAAAGAGGAGGCACGCCAAGGAGTGGCGCGCGTCCCCCTTGCCCAAACCGAATTGGACTAGGGTTGGGGGGTGGCGGCCCCCCTTTCCTTTCTCTCCTCCTCCTCCTTCCCCCTTCTCCTTGTGGGAATAGGAAAGGGGGGCCGAATCCTACTTGGAGTAGGACTCCCCCCCTTGGGTGCGCCACCCTGGGCCGGCCTCCTCCTCCCTCCCTCATTTATATACGTGGGGAGGGGGGCACCCTAGAACACACAAGTTGACCTTTTAGCCGTGTGCGGTGCCCCCCTCCACAGAAACACACCTCGGTCATATCATCATAGTGCTTAGGCGAAGCCCTGCGCCGGTAACTTCATCATCACCGTCACCACGCTGTCGTGCTGATGAAACTCTCCCTTGACCTCAACTGGATCAAGAGTTCGAGGGATGTCACCGAGCTGAACGTGTGCAGATCGCGGAGCTGCCGTGCGTTCAGTACTTGGATCAGTTGGATCACGTAGACGTTCGACTACATCAACCGCGTTACTAAACGCTTTCGCTTTCGGTCTACGAGGGTACGTGGACACGCTCTCCCCGCTCGTTGCTATGCTTCTCCTAGATAGATCTTGCATGATCATAGGATTTTTTTTGAAATACTACGTTCCCCAACAGAGTTTGAACCTTGCATCTTTTCACCCATTGGGTGTTTATCTTTTGCTTTGTAGCTCTTTCACTTGAGTCGACCAGGTCGTGTCGAGTGAGATCTTGGTCCGGTGGGGGCATGCTAAGTGCACCCACTGGTTGTAGTCCCTGAGACCACCGTCGAATGTTTGATTCGGTGAGGGTCTTTGCAAAATGTCTGTTTGTAGTACTTCCACTCGATCTAGACAGGTCGTGCCGAGTGGGAACTAAGCGAGTGGGGGCACGCTAAGTGCACCCACTGGGTGTAGTCCCCGAGACCGTGGTCAACTGCAGGCAGTCGGCGGTGGTCAGAGAACCTATGATGATGTTTTTTTACTCCTTCCACTCGGCCTGGGCGGACCATGCCAAGTGGAAATGTAACCAGTGGGGGCACGACGAGTGCACCCACTGGGTGTAGTCCCCGAGACTGCTGTTGGATGTTTGATTCGGCAATAGTATTAGAACTCTTTTGCTATAGCAATTTGTCTTGCACTTTTCCGTTCAGAAGTAACTGGTCTTTGTTTCTGTCGATTGACTTGTCTTGTTGTTGATTGCAGAAATCTTGTGAGCTTGGAACTCAGTATGCTGCCTTGAAACAGGAGAAAATCCAACTTAAGCTCGACCTGGATCTGGCCAAGGAGAACTTGAAGAAGGCTCAAGGTGAAGTGGCAATCATGGGAGGTAACGACTCGCTAACTATTCGCCTTGTCATTTTTTCCTTTCCATTATTTGAACCGAGTGATTCCACTGGAGCAGATGTGCATAGTGAAAACCGTCAGCTCCAAGCTTGTCCGAGGAATGTTATTTTTTTAGACAAAATGAAGCAGGCTTTGGAGCAGAAGGACCTTGATCTCGCGGGGGCGCAGAAGACGGTGCGGGAGAAGACTGAACTTGCTGACAGGAAGCTGGCTTCAGTCGGTAAGTTGGAAGAAGAGAATGCCAAGCTGAAAATTGCTGTTGACAAGGCAAAGAAGGAAACTGTACAACTGAAGGGCGAGAAGGTGGCCCTGGACGACAAGGTGGATGTTCTTGTTGGGGAACACAATAATTTCAAAATTTTCCTACGCACACACAAGATCCATCTAGGTGATGCATAGCAATGAGAGGGAGAATGTGTCCACGTACCCTCGTAGACTGAAAGGAGAAGCGTTATGACAACGCGGTTGATGTAGTCGTATGTCTTCACGATCCGACCGATCGTAGCACCGAACGTACGGCACCTCCGTGATCTGCACATGTTCAGCTCGGTGACGTCCCACGAACTCTAGATCCAGCTGAGGCCGAGGGAGTGTTTCGTCAGCACGACGGCGTGATGACGGTGATGATGAAATTACCGACGCAAGGCTTCGCCTAAGCTCTACAACGATATGACCGAGTTGGAAATCTGTGGAGGGGGCACCGCACACTACTAAGACAACTGTCAACTTGTGTGTTCTAGGTTTCCCCCTGCCCCCGTATATAAAGGAGCAAGGGGGAGGCCGGCCAGCCCCTAGGGCGCGCCCCGAGAGGGGAATCCTACTAGGACTCCAAGTCCTAGTAGGAATCCACAAAGAGGGAGAGAGGGGGGAGGAAGGAAGAGGGGGGAGGGAAGCAAAGGGGGGAACCGCCCCTTCCCCTAGTCCAATTCGGACCCAAGGGGGGGGGGGGGCGTGGCGAGCCCCTCCCGGCCCTTCCTCTATTCCCACAGGCCCATAGAGGCCCATTAGTTCCCCAAGGGTTCCGATAACCCCTCGGCACTCTGGTATTTATCCGGTGACCCCCAGAACTCACCCGGTGTACGAATAACATCGTCCAATATATCAATCATTATGTCTCGACCATTTCGAGACTCCTCGTCATGTCCGTGATCACATCCAGGACTCCGAACATCCTTTGGTACATTAAAACACATAAACTCATAATACCGACCGTCATCGAATGTTAAGTGTGCGGACCCTACGGGTTCGAGAACTATGTAGACATGACCGAGACTCATCTCTGGTTAATAACCAATAGCGGAACCTGGATGCTCATATTGGTTCCTACATATTCTATGAAGATCTTTATCGGTCAAACCGCATAACAACATACGTTGTTCCCTTTGTCATCGGTATGTTACTTGCCCGCGATTCGATCATCGGTATCCCTATACCTAGTTCAATCTCATTACTGGAAAGTCCCTATCGTTCCGTAATGCATCATCTGGTAACTAAGTTATTAGTCACATTGCTTGCAAGGCTTATAGTGATGTGCATTACCAAGGGGGCCCAGAGATACCTCTCCGACAATCGGAGTGACAAATCCTAATCTCGATCTATGCCAACTCAACAACCACCATCGGAGACACCTATAGAGCATCTTTATAATCACCCAGTTACGTTGTGACGTTTGATAGCACACTAAGTGTTCCTCCGGTATTCAGGAGCATAGTTAGAGGAACATGTATAAGTCATGAAGAAAGCAATAGCAATAAACTAAACGATCATAGTGCTAAGCTAACGGATGGGTCTTGTCCATCACATCATTCTCTAATGATGTGATCCCGTTCATCAAATGACAACACATGTCTATGGCTAGGAAACATAACCATCTTTGATAAACAAGCTAGCCAATTAGAGGCATACTAGGGACACTCTATTTGTCTATGTATTCACACATGTACTAAGTTTTCGGTTAATACAATTCTAGCATGATTGATAAAAATTTATCATGATATAAGGAAATACAAATAACAACTTTATTATTGCCTCTAGGGCACATTTCCTTCAGTCTCCCACTTGCACTTGAGTCAATAATCTAGTTCACATCGCCATGTGATTTAACACCAATAGTTCACATCGTCATCTGATTTAACACTCTATAGTTCACATCGCCATGGGACCAATACCCAAAGGGTTTACTAGAGTCAATAATCTAGTTCACATCGCCCATGTGATTAACACGCAAAGAGTACTAAGATGTGATCATGTTTTGCTTGTGAGAGAAGCTTAATCAATGGGTCTGTCACATTCAGATACGTATGTATTTTGCAAATTTCTATGTCTACAATACTTTGCACGGAGCTACTCTAGCTAATTGCTCCCACTTTCAATATGTATCTAGATCGAGACTTAGAGTCATCCAGATCAGTGTCAAAGCTTGCATCGACGTAACTCTTTATGACGAACTCTTTGTCACCTCCATAACCGAGAAACATTTCCTTATTCCACTAAGGATAATTTTGACCGCTGTCCAGTGATCCACTCCTGGATCACTATTGTACCCTCTTGCCAAACTCATGGTGAGGTACACAATAGGTCTGGTACACAACATAGCATACTTTATAGAACCTATGATTGAGACATAGGGAATGACTTTCATTTTCTTTCTATTTTATGCCGTGGTCGGGTTTTGAGTTATACTCAACTTCACACCTTGCAACATAGGCAAGAACTCTTCCTTTGATTGTTCTATTTCTATTTTGAACTACTTCAAAATCTTGTCAAGGTATGTACTTAAGGAATGCAGTTTTGACATCCATTTGCCAGATTTCATAAAATGTGGCAATTGCTAACATGATTCAGATAGACTTAAGCATCACTACGAGCGAGAAAATCTCATCGTAGCCAACACCTTGAACTTGTCGAAAACTTTGTAGATAGTAACACTACTATCAACGTCCGTCTTCCTCTTGAAGATCCATTTATTCTCAATGGCTCACCAATCATCGGGCAAGTCAATCAAAGTCCATACTTTGTTCTCATACATGGATCCCATCTCAGATTTCATGGCCTCAAGCCATTTCGCGGAATCTGGGATCATCATCGCATCCTCATAGTTCGTAGGTTCGTCATGGTCTAGTAACATGACTTCCAGAACAGGATTACCGTACAACTCTGGTGCGGACCATACTCTAGTTGACCTACGAGGTTCAATAGTAACTTGATCTGAAGTTTCATGATCATCATCATTAGCTTCCTCACTAATTGGTGTAGGAATCACTGGAACTGATTTCTGTGATGAACTACTTTCCAATTTGGGAGAAGGTACAATTACCACATCAAGTTCACTTTCCTCCCACTCACTTCTTTCGAGAGAAACTCCTTCTATGGAAAGGATCCATTCTTAGCAACAAAATATCTTGCCTTCGGATCTGTGATAGAAGGTGTACCCAACAATTTCTTTTGGGTATCATATGAAGATGCACTTCTCCGATTTGGGTTCGAGCTTATCAGTTTGAAACTTTTTCACATAAGCATCGCAACCCCAAACTTTAAGAAACGACAGCTTTGGTTTCTTGCTAAACCATAGTTCATACGGTGTCGTCTCAACGGATTTAGATGGTGCCCTATTCAACGTGAATGCAGCTGTCTCTAATGCATAACCCCAAAACGATAGTGGTAAATCGGTAAGAGACATCATAGATCGCACCATATCCAAATAAAGTATGATTACGATGTCCAGGCACACCATTATGCTGTGGTGTTCCAGGTGGCGTGAGTTGCGCAACTATTCCACATCATTTCAAATGAAGACCAAACTTGTAACTCAAATATTCGTCTCCGCGATCAGATCGTGGAAACTTTATTTTCTTGTTACGATGATTTTCCACTTCACTCTGAAATTCTTTGAACTTTTCAAATGTTTCAGACTTATGTTTCATCAAGTAGATATATCTAGATCTTCTCAATAATCTGTGAAGGTCAGAAAATAACGATACCCACCGTGAGCCTCAACATTCATTGGATCGCATACATCAGTATGTATTATCTCCAATAAGTTAGTTGCACGCTCCATTGTTCCGGAGAATGGAGTCTTAGTCATCTTGCCATGAGGCATGGTTCGCAAGCATCAAGTGATTCATAATCAAGTGATTCCAAAAGCCCATCAGCATGGAGTTTCTTCATGCGCTTTACACCAATATGACCTAAACGGCAGTGCCACAAATCTGTTGCACTATCATTATCAACTTTGCATCTTTTGGCATCAATATTATGAATACGTGTATCACTATGATCGAGATTCAGTAAACCATTCACCTTGGGTGTATGACCACATAAGGTTTTATTCATGTAAACTGAATAACAATTATTCTTTGACTTAAATGAATAACAATATTGCAATAAACATGATCCAATCATATTATGCTCAGCGCAAACACCAAATAACATTTATTTTAGGTTCAACACTAATCCCGAAGGTAAAGGGAGTGTGCGATGATCATCTTATCAACCTTGGAATCACTTCCAACACACATCGTCACCTTGCCCTCAACTAGTCTTTGTTCATTTTGTAACTCTTGTTTCGAGTTACTAATCATAGCAACTGAACCAGTATCAAATACCCAGGGGCTACTATGAACACTAGTAAAGTACACATCAATAACATGTATATCAGATATACTTTTGTCCACTTTGCCATCCTTCTCATCCGCCAAGTATTTGGGGCAGTTCTGCTTCCATAGACCATTTCCTTCGCAGTAGAAGCACTCAGTTTCAGGCTTGGGTCTAGCTTTGGGCTTTTCATGGGAGTGGCAACTTGCTTGCCATTCTTCTTGAAGTTCCCTTTCTTTCCCTTGCCCTTTTACTTGAAACTAGTGGTCTTGTCAACCATCAACATTTGATGCTTTTCTTGATTTCTACATTTGTCGATTTCAGCATCATGAAGAGCTCAGGAATCATTTTCGCCATCCCTTGCATATTTTAGTTCATCACGAAGTTCTATTAACTAGGTGATAGTGACTAGAGAACTCTGTCAATCACTATTTTATCTGGAAGATTAACTCCCACTTGATTCAAGCGATTGTAGTACTCAGACAATCTGAGCACATGCTCAATGGTTGAGCTATTCTCCTCCATCTTGTAGGCAAAGTACTTGTCAGAGGTCTCATACCTCTCGACTCGAGCATGAGTCTGCAATACCAATTTCAGCTTCTTGGAACATCTTATATGCTCTGTGGCGTTCAAAATGTTTTTGAAGTCCCGGTTCTAAGCCGTAAAGCATGGTGCACTAAACTATCAAGTAGTTATCATACCGAGCTTGCCAAACGCTCATAACGTCTGCATTTGCTCCAGCAATAGGTCCTTCACCTAGCGGTGCGTCAAGGACATAATTCTTCTGTGCAGCAATGAGGGTAATCCTCAGATCACGAACCTAGTCCGCATCATTGCCACTATCATCTTTCAACATAGTTTTTTCTCTAGATCATATCAAAAATAAACGGGGAGCTATATCGCGAGCTATTGATCTACAACATAGTTATGCAAATACTATCAGGACTAAGTTCAAATTAAAGTTCAATTAATCATATTACTTAAGAACTCCCACTTAGATAGACATCCCTCTAGTCATCTACATGATCACGTGATCCATATCAACTAAACCATGTCTGGTCATCACGTGAGATGGAGAAGTTTTCAATGGTGAACATCACTATGTTGATCATATCTACTATACGATTCACGATCGACCTTTCGGTCTCAGTGTTCTGAGGCCATATCTACATATGCTAGGCTCATCAAGTTTAACCCGATTATTCTGCGTGTGCAAAACTGGCTTGCACCCGTTGTATGTGAACACGGAGCTTATCACACCCGATCATCACGTGGTGTCTCAGCATGAAGAACTGTCGCAAGGTGCATACTTAGGGAGAACACTTATACCTTGAAATTTTAGTAAGGGACCATCTCATAATACTACCGTCGTACTAAACAAAATAAGATGCATAAAAAGATAAACATCACATGCAATCAAATAAGTGATATGATATGGCCATCATCATCTTGTGCCATTGATCTCCATCTCCAAAGCACCGTCATGATCACCATTGTTACCGGCTTGACACCTTGATCTCCATCGAAGCATTGTTGTCGTCTCGCCAACTATTGCTTCTACAACTATCGCTACCGCTTAGTGATAAAGTAAAGCAATTACATGCGATTGCATTTCATACAATAAAGCGACAACCATAAGGCTCTTGCCAGTTGTCGATAACTGTTAAAAAACATGATCATCTCATACAACAATTTATATATCATCACATCTTGACCATATCACATCATAGCATACCCTGCAAAAACAAGTTAGATGTCCTCTACTTGTTGTTGAAAATTTTACGTGGCTGCTACGGGCTTAGCAAGAACCGTTCTTACCTACGCATCAAAAACCACAACGATTTTTCGTCAAGTGTGTTGTTTTAACCTTCAACAAGGACCGGGCATAGTCACATTCGATTCAACTAAAGTTGGAGAAACTGACACCCACTAGTCACATATGTGCGAAGCACATCGGTAGAACCAGTCTCGCGTAAGCGTATGCGTAATGTCGATCTGAGCCACTTCATCCAACAATACCGCCGAATCAAAGTATGACATGCTGGTAAGCAGTATGACTATTATCGCCCACAACTCTTTGTGTTCTACTCATGCATATAACATCTACGCATAGACCTGGCTCGAATGCCACTATTTGGGGAACACAGTAATTTCAAAATTTTCCTATGCACACGCAAGATCCATCTAGGTGATGCATAGCAAGAAGCGGGAGAGTGTGTCCATGTACCCTCGTAGACCGAACGCGGACGCGTTATGCCAACGTGGTTGATGTAGTCGTACGTCTTCATGATCCGACCGATCCTAGCACCGAACGTACGGCACCTCCGCGATCTGCACACGTTCAGCTCGGTGACGTCACACGAACTCTAGATCTAGTTGAGGCCGAGGGAGAGTTCCGTCAGCACGACGGTGTGATGACGGTGATGATGAAATTACCGACGCATGGCTTAGTCTAAGCTCTACAACGATATGACCGAGGTGGAAATCTATGGAGGGGGGCACCGCACACGGCTAAGACAACAGTCAACTTGTGTGTTCTAGGGTGCCCCCTGCCCCCGTATATAAAGGAGCAAGGGGGAGGCCGGTCGGCTGATACGTCTCCAACGTATCTATAATTTTTTATTGTTCCATGCTATTATATTATCTGTTTTGGATGTTTAATGGGCTTTAATATGCTCTTCTATATTATTTTTGGGACTAACCTATTAACCGGAGGCCCAAAGTGCAAGATTCGTTTTTTTTGCCTATTCCAGTGTTTCGCAGAAAAGGAATATCAAACGGAATCCAAACGGAACGAAACCTTCATGAGGATCTTTCTTGGAACAAACGCAATCTAGGAGAGTTGGAGTGGAAGTCAGAGACGCAACGAGGCGGCCACGAGGCAGGAGGGCGCGCCCAGGGGGTAGGCACGCCCCCACCCTTGTGGGCCCCTCGTAGCTCCAACGACGTACTTCTTTCGCCTATATATACTCTTATACCCTAAAAACATCCAAGGGAGCCACGAAACCACTTTTCCACCACTGCAACCTTCTGTACCCGTGAGATACCATCTTGGGGCCTTTTCCGGCACTCCGTCGGAGGGGGAATCGATCACGGAGGGCTTCTACATAAACACCATGGCCTCTCCGATGATGTGTGAGTAGTTTACCACAGACCTTCGGGTTCATAGTTATTTGCTAGATAGCTTCTTCTCTCTCTTTGGTTCTCAATACAAAGTTCTCCTCGATGTTCCTGGATATCTATTCGATGTAATATTCTTTTGTGGTGTGTTTGCCGAGATCCGGTGAATTGTGGATTTATGATCAAGTTTATCTACGAACAATATTTGGTTCTTCTCTCAATTCTTATATGCATGATTTTTTTATCTTCGCAAGTCTCTTCGAATTATCGGTTTAGTTTGGCCTACTAGATTGATCTTTCTTGCAATGGGAGAAGTCCTTAGCTTTGGGTTCAATCTTGCGGTGTCCTTTCCCGGTGTGATGGGGGCAACAAGGCACGTATTGTATTGTTTCCATCGAGGATAACAAGATGGGGTTTATATCATATTGCTTGAGTTTATCCCTCTATATCATGTCATCTTGCCTAATGCGTTACTCTGTTCTTATGAACTTAATACTCTAGATGCATGCTGGATAGCGGTCGATGTGTGGAGTAATAGTAGTAGATGCAGAATCGTTTCGGTCTACTTGACACGGATGTGATGCCTATATTCATGATCATGCCTAGATATTCTCATAAATATGCGCTTTTCTATCAATTGCTCGACAGTAATTTGTTCACCCACCATAATATATGATATCATGAGAGAAGCCACTAGTGAAACCTATGGCCCCCGGGTCTATTTTACATCATATAAGTTTCCGATCTTTAATTCTAGTTTATATATTTATCTTACTATCTTTATCAGATCTCACTTTTGCAAGTGGCCGTAAAGGGGTTGACAACCCCTTTATCGCGTTGGTTGCAAGGTTCTTGATTGTTTGTGCAGGTACTAGGCGACTTGTGTGTAATCTCCTACTAGATTGATACCTTGGTTCTCAAAAACTGAGGGAAATACTTACGCTACTTTGCTGCATCATCCTTTCCTCTTCAAGGGAAAATCAAACGCATGCTCAAGAGGTAGCAAGAAGGATTTCTTGCGCTATTGCCGGGGAGATCTACACACAAGTCAAGACATACCAAGTAACCATCACAAACTCTTCTCCCTCGCATTACATTATTTTCCATTCACCTCTCGTTTTCCTCTCCCCCACTTCACCTTTGCCGTTTTATTCACCTTTTTCCATTCGTCTTTTTTCGCTTGCCTCTTGTGTGCTAGATTTATTGTTGTCACGATGGCTCAAGATAACACTGAATTGTGTGACTTTTCCAATACCAACAACAATGATCTTATTAGCACTCCGATTGCTCCTATTATCGATGCCGAATCTTGTGAAATTAATGCTGCTTTATTGAATCTTGTCATGAAAGATCAATTTTCTGGCCTTCCTAGTGAAGATGCCGCTACCCATCTAAACAACTTTGTTGATTTGTGTGATATGCAAAAGAAGAAAGATGTGGATAATGATATTGTTAAATTGAAGCTATTTCCGTTTTCATTTAGAGATCGTGCTAAAACTTGCTTCTCTTCTTTGCCTAAAAATAGTATTGATTCATGGAATAAGTGCAAAGATGCTTTTATCTCTAAGTATTTTCCTCCTGCTAAGAACATCTCCCTTAGGAATGATATTATGAATTTTAAGCAACTTGATCATGAGCATGTTGCACAAGCTTGGGAGAGGATGAAATTAATGATACATAATTGCCCTACACATGGTTTGAATTTATGGATGATTATACAAAAAAATTATGCCGGATTGAATTTTGCTTCTAGAAATCTTTCAGATTCGGCCGCGGGAGGCACTTTTATGGAAATTACTTTAGGAGAAGCTACTAAACTCCTAGATAATATTATGGTTATCAATGGCACACCGAAAGATCCACTAGTAAAAAGGTTCATGCGATTGAAGAGATTAATGTGTTGAGTGGAAAGATGGATGAACTTATGAAATTGTTTGCTAATAAGAGTGTTTCTTCTGATCCTAATGATATGCCTTTGTCCACTTTGATTGAGAATAACAATGAATCTATGGATGTGAATTTTGTTGGTAGGAACAATTTTGGTAACAACTTGTATAGAGGAAACTTTAATTATAGGTCGTTCCTAGTAATTCCTCTAATAATTATGGTAATTCCTACAACAACTTTTATGGAAATTTTAATAAGATGCCCTCTTATTTTGAGACTAGTGTTAAAGAATTTATGAATTCGTTCAATGCTTTGATTGAAGAAAAAATGCTTAAGATTGATGAGTTGGCTAGGAACATGGATAGAATTTCTCTTGATGTTGATTCCTTGAAACTTAGATCTAATCCACCTAAGCATGATATCAATGAGTCTCTCAAAGCCATGAAAATTTCCATTGATGAATGCAAAGAAAGAACCACTAGGATGCGTGCTAAAAAAGATTGCTTTGTGAAAGCGTGTTCTTCTAGTTTTCATGACAATAAATATGAAGTTCTAAAAGTGATTGATGTGTCTCCTATTAAATCTTTGTTTTCCAATATGAATCTTGATAAAGATGGGACTGGAGATGAGTCAACTTTAGTTAAAAGGCATCCCAATGATTCGGAGTTTTTATATCTTGATGCTAAAATTTATAAAAGTGGGATTGAAGAGGTCAAAACTTTACATAGCAATGAACCCACTATTTCGGTTTTCAAGGAATTTAATTATGATAATTTCTCTTGGATAGATTGTATTTCCTTGTTGCAATCCGTGTTAAATTCTCCTCATGCTTATGATTCAAATAAAGCTTTTACTAAAAATATTTTTGATGCTTTAATGCAATCTTATAAAGAAAAGCTTGAACTAGAAGTTTCTATCCCTAGAAAACTTTATGATGAGTGGGAACCTACTATTAAAATTAAGATTAAAGATCATGAATGCTATGCTTTATGTGATTTGGGTGCTAGTGTTTCCACGATTCCAAAAACTTTGTGTGATGTGTTAGGTTTCCGTGAATTTGATGATTGTTCTTTAAATTTACATCTTACGAATTCCACCATTAAGAAACCTATGGGAAGGATCAACGATGTTCTTATTGTTGCAAATAGGAATTATGTGCCTGTATATTTCATTATTCTTGATATATATTTCAATCCTACATGTCCTATTATTCTTGGTAGACCTTTCCTTAGAACGATTGGTGCAATTATTGACATGAAAGAAGGAAACATTAGATTCCAATTTCCGTTAAGAAAAGGCATGGAACACTTTCCTAGAAAGAAAATTAAATTACCTTATGAATCTATTATGAGAGCCACTTATGAATTGCATACCAAAGATGACAATACCTAGATCTATTCTTGTTTTTATGCCTAGCTAGGGGCGTTAAACGATAGCGCTTGTTGGGAGGCAACCCAATTTTATTTTTTGTTACTTGCTTTTTGTTCCTGTTTAGTAATAAATAATTCATCTAGCCTCTGTTTAGATGTGGTTTTATGTTTTAATTAGTGTTTGTGCCAAGTAGAACCTTTGGGAAGACATGGGTGAAGTCTTTGCAATCTTGCTGTAAAAAACAGAAACTTTTGCGCTCACGAGATTAGATGCCATTTTTTTACTCGAGAGTGATTTTAGGTTGATTCTTTTTGCATATGATTAATACAAAAATTCCTCACGTCCACCAATTTATTTCAGAATTGTTGGAGTTACAGAAGTATTTGTTTGATACAGATTGCTACATACTGTTCTGTTTTTTTTACAGATTCTGTTTTTCGTGTGTTGTTTGCTTATTCTAATGAATCTATGGCTAGTATCGGGGGTATGAACCATAAATAAGTTGGAATACAGTAGGTTTAACACCAATATAAATAAAAAATGAGTTCATTACAGTACCTTAAAGTGGTGGCTTGTTTTCTTATACTAACAGAGCTCATGAGATTTTCTGTTTAAGTTTTGTGTTGTGAAGTTTTCAAGTTTTTGGGTAAAGATTTGATGGATTTTGGAATAACGAGTGGCAAGAGCCTAAGCTTTGGGATGCCCAAGGCACCCCAAGGTAAAATTCAAGGACAACCAAAGGCCTAAGCTTGGGGATGCCCCGGAAGGCATCCCCTCTTTCGTCTTCGTCTATCGGTAACTTTACTTGAGGCTATATTTTTATTCACCACATGATATGTGTTTTGCTTGGAGCGTCTTGTATGATTTGTGTCTTTGCTTTTAGTTTACCACAATCATCCTTGCTGTACACACCTTTTGGGAGAGACACACATGAACCGGAATTTATTAGAATACTCTATGTGCTTCACTTATATCTTTTGAGCTAGATAATTTTGCTCTAGTGCTTCACTTATATCTTTTAGAGCACGGTGGTGATTTTATTTTAGAGAAATTATTGATCTCTCATGCTTCACTTATATTATTTTGAGAGTCTTTTAGAACAGCATGGTAATTTGCTTTGGCTATAAAATTAGTCCTAATATGATAGGCATCCAAGATGGGTATAATAAAAACTTTCATATAGAGTGCATTGAATACTATGAGAAGTTTGATACTTCATAATTGTTTTGAGATATGAAGATGGTGATATTAGAGTCATGCTCGTTGAGTATTTGTGAATTTGAGAAATACTTGTGTTGAGGTTTGCAAGTCCTGGTGTAACAAATTTGAAGCATGAGGTGTTTCTTTGATTGTCCTCCTTATGAGTGTCGGTCGGTGTCGGTTCTATATCCGGCATATCTCGTAGTAGGGTTCCTAAGCTAGGCGTCTTGGAGTGATGGTAACATGGACACGGGGTTTTACCCAGCTTCGGGCTCTCTTGATGAGATAATACCCTACATGCTGCTTTTGATTGTATTCATATGGGTGTAGTACAGAGTACATGTATCTACCACGAGATTGTAGTAATGAATATGAGATTGTCTATGGACTAGCCTGGCCTCGGTTTATATATGCACCGTAGGCCTAGGGTTTAGAGGAGTCCTTGTCTTGGGCGCCAAGTCCTGTAGTATCCTCCTTGTATGCGGCATGGGCTGTCCGAACTGGCCCAATAGTGAACCGCCATGGGGGTCCTCGGCCCGATCCAGCTGGTCGGGAGACGACGTGGTGAGTACCCCTAGTCCAGGACACCATCAGTAGCCCCCTGAACCGGTCTTCTAGTTGGGGACGCTCCTCAATTCTTCCGAACTGTTCTTCATCTTCGGTCATCAGTCTTGAAAACTGGTTCAACAAATCTTCTTATCTTCGATCTTTAGGATCGCCGAAGTACATCCGAAGGGTTTATATGTCGGGTATCCGAGGAGCCCCTTTAAGTTATCGGCTTTTATCAATGCCTTGTTATTTTTACACCCACCTTGGGTTTGAAGTTGTTCCTGGGCGGCAGTGTCCTCTTGCATCTGAGCTCCAACGCCGGACTGCATTTTGAGGTATCTTTTGCAGCCGAGCACCAACGCCGGACTGCTTCCGAGCTCCAATGCTGTACTGTACCTGAAGAGTATTGTTATAGTCGAGCTCCAACGCCGGACTGCATCCAAGCTCCAGCGCCGGACTGTATCCGGGCTCCAATGACGGACTACGTCCAAGCTCTTAACGCCGGACTATGTCCGAGGTGTCATAGATCACCTTGGTTCAAAAAAGTGTTAGCCTAGCTTAATGCCAGAAATGCCCTCTAAGGAGCCAGCCACTTGCATCCGAGCTATATGCCGAACTGCTTCCGAGGTGGCTCAAAGACCTCGGTCATGGGCTGATTGTTTGCAGATTTTATTTCGGCGCGTATAAATTTATTTACTGACGAGATGCATTGCCAGTAGCCCTCAAGGTGTCTATCGTCCTAAAATCCGAGATGCACCTGAAGGAAAACATAAAACTGCTGATCCTGGTAGCCCCTGAGACCCAGGTTGTGAAATCGGCTTGAGGATCAACTCCTAGCTCGGTAGCATACATAGGAATAGAAAATGCAGTGTAATATATTAGAGGTAATAGTGATCAGCGGACGAGCCCCTGAGAGAGGGTCCTGAGAAGTCGCCGTGATATATCAGCTTGATGCCGGATAAGTCCCGTATGGTACATATTGTCGTCCGAAGACGCGCTTGTCCATAGTTCGGTTATGCCGAACACTGAGCACTTTGAATTTTCTGCACTGAATCGCAATGCAGTAGCCCCGAGACACTGGTCGGGTGGCAACACCAGATTAGGGGATCGATGTGCCCCTTTAATATTTGTAAATAATGAGCGCAAAGCCCAGTAGACCCCGATCCTTAATGTGGGCACGGGTGGCTGAATTAAGGATCGATATACATAGTAAAATCACAAATTATGTGTAATGATTCTATGTATCCAAGTACTCTACATCATTAATGCTCGAATCCGTATTGTACAACACTTTGTTGACCGACCATCGGCTTGAACCTTTTCGGCCAGTAGCCGAGGAGTGTTTTCCTACTTTATAAAGCTGTTATAAGGGCAAAGATTTATGGAAAACAAGGCAATCCGGCCATAGGGTTTTATAAACAAAGGTACATGGAGAGATATGTTATATTACATTTTAACATAAGAAACATCTTCCAAACAAAATAGACCCGCTACCGGTTCCTTTCTTTGGGTCGTCATGCTTATCATAATCATGAAACCTCACCTCCGACCAATGTGGGAGGAAAATATTGATGATTTAGTTCGGGGAAAGTTCCCGAACTCTATGGTATTAATTAACAAATGTTTTTACTTCCATCGTTGCCGACCAATGTGATCCTTTAAGATTGCTAGCTTTCGGCTTCACCCAGTCTGAGGTACTAACTCGGATGACCCGGTAGTAACAATCACAGAGGTGCTCCCTTTACTGCCTAGCCGAACAATCGGGAATGTAGGGGTAAGCACAGGAGCCAGGCAACCCAGCTTGGCCAAAATCTTAAGTCAAATTGATGCATATGTATGGCTATATAACGATGATTACGGAAGGTAGCCTTTGTATATTAAATACAAACGCCGATGATATGTTTATTTTGACTCCGCTATGCACTGCTTATCAGTTGAAAGTGGCCCATCGTCGGCTTCCACCCCATTGTAGATGCTACGCAGGGTGTTTTCGCAATAACAAAACAACCCTTAGCCGACGTCTCGGTGCTCGAAGGCGGTTGTGTTAGCGGAAACGAGGCAATCAGATATGCGGGCTTTATAACTTTCACTTAGTCATGGGAGCTTTAAACTGGGGAAGCTAGCTACGAGCCCCCGGTTAGTGTTCGGCGACAGCCGAGGTCAGCCGTAAACACTTCGGCCAATGTTATGAATGGCTCGTCATTTAACATAGTCATCGGGTCGCTGACCAGTTTACGCTTATTGTGACAGTCAGTTTTCGGCTTTCTCCACTGAGGTGCTTTACCATGCGAGCTGGAAGCACAATCGCAGTGGTTCTCCCTTTGCACACCTAGCCGAACAAAGCGGAACATAGGAGGCAAGCACAGGAGCCGGGCAACCCAACTATTGACCGAAGACACAATTCGGAACCGATGCATATATAGCAATATCCGAGAATGTTTTCGCCGAATCTCTAAAGGTGTCCGGCGTTGCACTGTGATACTTATGCGGGAAACACGCAAATAGTTTAAAAGTACCATAGGCTTGGAAAACCCAACAATTTAGTAAAAATTTGACGTCCGAATTAGATCAAGTGTTCGGTGCCAATCCGAAAATTGGTCAAAAAAGGGGTGCTTCTGTCGTGCATTAATATGACACATCCGATCTCAAGACCTTAAGCGGGTCAGGCCACGGCTATAACCTCCTATCCCGAAGGCGGAGTACTGCTCGTTAGGCCAGTTTAGCAAACTAAACTCGAACAGCTTTGAGAGAGAGACTAGGCTCCCCGGCTATTGACCACACACTCGCGTCGGAAAAAGGAGTGATAGAAAAAGATTTTGCAATGACCAAGAAGAAAACATTTATTATAAAATGGCTCATACTAATTTAAGAGCCCCTGAGTGACTTGGACAAAAGAATTTTATGTATAATGATTGTATGTAATGCGAAGTACTTATATCATATATTTGTTCACCCGAACTTTAAACTTGTCTTAACCGACCGTCGGCTTCTCCCTCTTCGGTCAAGGACCGAAAAGTGTTATGTACTCCACCTGTCGAGATTATCGACGGTGTTTCCGATAACCAGGCAATCAGGCCATAAGGCTGTAACAGACAAAGCGCACTCAGGGAACTTGTGCTATATTACTGACAAAGTGTAAGAAGCATCTTCGAAGAAAATAGTACTGATACGTCCATTTTGCATCATGCTTTTATATCGATATTTATTGCATTATGGGCTGTTATTACACATTATGTCACAATACTTATGCCTATTCTCTCTTATTTTACAAGGTTTACATAAGGAGGGAGAATGCCTGGAATGCAGAATTTGGAAAAGGAGCAAATATTAGAGACCTATTCTGCACAACTCCAAAAGTCCAGAAACTCCACGGAAGTTATTTTTAGAAATAATAAAAAATATTGAGCAGAAGAAATACATCAGGGGGGCCTCCACCTGGCCATGAGGGTCGGGGGCCCGCCCTACCCCCTGGGCGCGCCCCCTGCCTCGTGGGCCCCCTGTTGGCCTTCCGGTGCCCATCTTCTGCTATATGAAGTCTTTCGTCCGAAGAAAAATAAGAAGCAAGCTGACGAGACTCACGCCACGAGGCGGAACCTCATGGAACCAATCTAGGGCTCGGCAGAGCTGCTCATTGGGACACTTCCCTCCGGGAGGGGAAAATCATCGCCATCGTCATCACCAACGCTCCTCTCATCGGGAGAGGGCAATCTCCACCAACATCTTTTCACCATCACCATCTCCTCTCAAACCCTAGTTCATCTCTTGTATCCAATTCTTGTCTCAAAGTCCGGGATTGGTACCTGTAGGTTGCTAGTACTGTTGATTACTCCTTGTAGTTGATGATAGTTGGTTTATTTGGTGGAAGATCATATGTTCAGATCCTATATGCATATTAATACCCCTCTGATTATGAACATGAATATGCTTTGTGAGTAGTTACTTTTGTTCACGAGGACATGGGAGAAGTCTTGCTATTAGTAGTCATGTGAATTTGGTATTCGCTCGATATTTTGATGAGATGTATGTTGTCTATCCTCTAGTGGTGTTATGTGAACGTCGACTACATAACACTTCACCACTATTTGGGCCTAGAGGAAGGCATTGGGAAGTAATAAGTAGATGATGGGTTGCTAGAGTGACAGAAGCTTAAACCCTAGTTTATGCGTTGCTTCGTAAGGGGCTGATTTGGATCCACATGTTTCATGTTATGGTTAGGTTCACCTTAATACTTTTGTTGTAGTTGCGGATGCTTGCAATAGATGTTAATCATAAGTGGGATGCTTGTTCAAGTAAGAACAGCACCCAAGCACCGGTCCACCCACATATCAAATTATCAAAGTACCGAACGCGAATCATATGAACGTGATGAAAACTAGCTTGACGATAATTCCCATGTGTCCTCGGAGCGCTTTTCTCTATATAAGAGTTTGTCCAGGCTTGTCCTTTGCTACAAAAAGGATTGGGACACCTTGCTGCACTTTATTTACTTTTGTTACTTGTTGCTCGTTACCAATTATCTTTTCACAAAACTATCTGTTGCCTATAATTTCAGTGCTTGCAGAGAATACCTTGCTGAAAACCGCTTATCATTTCCTTCAGCTCCTCGTTGGGTTCGACACTCTTACTTATCAAAAGGACTAGATAGATCCCCTATACTTGTGGGTCATCAAGACTCTTTTCTGGCGCCGCTGTCGGGAGTGAAGCGCCTTTGGTAGGTGGAATTTGGTAAGGAAAAATTTATATAGTGTGCTGAAATTTCATCGTCACTTGTTACTATGGAAAGTAATCCTCTGAGGGGCTTGTTCGGGGTATCTTCACCCCGACCAGTAGAGAAAATAGTTGCTCCTCAACCTACTGAACCTACTGAAAATGAAAATGTCCACTTTGATATTCCTTCGGGTATGTTAGAAAAACTGCTAGCTAATCCTTTTGCAGGAGATGGAACAAAGCATCCTGATGAACACTTAATATATGTGGATGAAGTTTGTGGATTATTTAAGCTTGCAGGTGTACCCGGTGATGTTGTTAAGAAGAAGATCTTCCCTTTATCTTTGAAGGAAGATGCATTGACATGGTATAGGCTATGTGATGATACGGGATCATGGAACTATAAACGATTGAAATTGGAATTTCATCGGAAGTTTTATCCTATACATCTTGTTCATCGTGATCGCAATTATATATATAATTTTTGGCCTCGCGAAGGAGAAAGCATCGCTCAAGCTTGGGGGAGACTTAAATCAATGTTATATTCATGCCCCAATCGTGAGCTTCCAAGAGAAATAATTATTCAAAGTTTTTATGCTCAGCTTTCTGATAACAATCGCACCATGCTCGATATTTCTTGTGCTGGCTCTTTTATGATGAAGACTATTGAATTCAAATGGAACCTATTGGATAGAATTAAACGCAACTCAGAAGATTGGGATCTCGACGAAGGTAAGGAGTCAGGTATGACACCTAAGTTTGATTGTGTTAAATCTTTTATGGATACCGATGTTTTTCGTAAATTTAGCACTAAATATGGACTTGACTCTGAGATAGTAGCCTCTTTCTGTGAATCTTTTGCTGCTTATGTTGATCTCCCTAAGGAGAAGTGGTTTAAATATCATCCTCCCATAGAACTAAAAGTAGCCGCACCTATCAAAGTTGAAGAAAATACTATCACTTATAATGATCCTATTGTTCCTACTTCTTATGTTGAGAAACCACCTTTCCCTGTTAGGATAAAGGATCATGCTAAAGCTTCAACTGTGGTCCGTAAAAGCAATATTAGAACTTATACACCTCCTTAGCAAATTAAAGTTGAACCTAATATTGCTATTGTTAAAGATCTCTTGTCTGATAATATTGATGGGCATGTTATTCATTTCCGTGATGAAACTGCTAGAATTGCCAAACCCTGTGCTAAAGATAAACATAGACATGTGGTAGGCATGCCTGTTATTTATGTTAAAAAAGGAGATCATTGTTATCATGGCTTATGTGACATGGGTGCTAGTGCTAGTGCAATACCTATTGACTTATACAAAGAAATTAAGCATGATATTGCACCTACTGAGTTAGAAGATATTGATGTCACAATTAAACTTGCCAATAGAGATACTATATCACCAATGGGAATTGTTAGGGATGTTGAAGTCTTGTGTGGGAAAACTAAATATCCTGCTGATTTTCTTGTTCTTGGTTCCCCACAAGATAGCTTTAGTCCCATTGTATCTGGTAGACCCTTCTTGAACACTGTTAATGCTAGGATAGACTGCAAAAAGGATGTTGTTATTATTGGCTTGGGTGATATGTCTCACGAGTTTAATTTCTCTAAATTTAGTAGACAACACCGTGAAGAGGAATTGCCTAGTAAGGATGAAATTATTGGTACTGCTTCTATTGTCGTACCTCCTAGTGATCCTTTAGAACAATATTTGCTAGACCATGAAAATGATATCTTTATGAATGAAAGAAGGGAAATAGATGAAGTATTCTTTAAACAGGAACCTATCCTGAAACACAGTTTGCCTGTTGAAATCCTAGGGGATCCTCCTCCACCCAAGGGCGATCCCGTGTTTGAGCTTAAACCGTTGCCTGATACTCTTAAATATGCTTATCTTCATGAGAAAAAGATATATCCTGTTATTATTAGTGCTAACCTTTCAGAGCATGAAGAAGAGAAATTATTGCAAACTCTGAAGAAGCACCGTGCTGCTATTAGATATACTCTTGATGATCTTAAGGGCATTAGCCCCACTCTATGTCAACACAAAATAAATTTGGAGAAAGATGCCAAACCAGTTTGTGATCATCAACGACGGCTGAATCCTAAGATGAAAGAAGTGGTAAGAAAGGAAATACTAAAGTTCCTTGAGGCAGGTATAACTAGAGCTCCTTGAGGCAGGTATAATTTATCCCGTTGCTGATAGTCAGTGGGTAAGTCATGTCCATTGTGTCCCTAAGAAGGGAGGTATTACCGTCGTTCCTAATGATAAAGATGAATTGATTCCGCAAAGAATTATTACAGGTTATAGGATGGTAATTGATTTCCGCAAATTAAATAAGGCTACTAAAAAAGATCATTACCCTTTCCCTTTTGTCGATCAAATGCTAGAAAGATTATCCGAACATACACATTTTTGCTTTCTAGATGGTTATTCTGGTTTCTCTCAAATACCTGTGTTAGCCAATGATCAATCAAAGACTACTTTTACTTGCCATTTCGGTACTTTTGCTTATAGACGTATGCCTTTTGGTTTATGTAATGCACCTGCTACCTTTTAAAGATGCATGATGGCTATATTCTCTGACTTTTGTGAAAAGATTTGTGAGGCTTTCATGGACGATTTTTTCGTCTATGGATCTTCTTTTGATGATTGCTTGAGAAACCTGGATCGAGTTTTGTAGAGATGTGAAGAAACTAATCTTGTCTTGAATTGGGAAAAGTGCCACTTTATGGTTAATGAAGGTATTGTCTTGGGGCATAAAGTTTCTGAAAGAGGTATTGAGGTTGATAAATCCATGGTTGATGCTATTGAAAAGATGCCATGTCCCAAGGACATCAAAGGTATAAGAAGTTTCCTTGGTCACGCCGGATTTTATAGGAGGTTCACTAAGGACTTCTCAAAAATTTCTCGACCTCTCACTAATTTATTACAAAAAGATATACCATTTGTCTTTGATGATGATTGTGTAGAAGCATTTGAAATACTTAAGAAAGCATTGATCTCTGTACCTATTGTTCAGCCACCTGATTGGAATTTACCTTTTGAAATTATGTGTGATGCTAGTGATTATGCTGTAGGTGCTGTTCTAGGGCAAAGAGTGGATAAGAAATTAAATGTTATTCAATATGCTAGTAAAACTCTAGACAATGCTCAGAGAAATTATGCTACTACTGAATAGGAATTCTTAGCAGTTGTATTTGCTTGTGATAAGTTCAGGCCTTATATTGTTGATTCTAAAGTAACTATTCACACGGATCATGCTGCTATTAAATATCTTATGGAAAAGAAAGATGCTAAACCTAGACTTATTTGATGGGTTCTCTTGCTACAAGAATTTGATTTGCATATTATTGATAGAAAGGGAGCTGAGAACCCCGTTGCAGACAACTTGTCTAGGTTAGAAAATGTTCTTGATGACCCACTACCTACTGATGATAGCTTTCCGGATGAGCAATTAAATGTCATAAATACTTCTTGTACTGCTCCATGGTATGCTAATTATGCTAATTACATCGTTGCTAAATTTATACCACCTAGTTTCACATACCAACAAAAGAAAAAATTTCTATGATTTGGGACATTACTTTTGGGATGACCCACATATTTATAAAGAAGGAGTAGATGGTGTTATTAGACGTTGTGTACCTGAGCATGAACAGGAACAGATCCTACGCAAGTGTCACTCCGAGGCTTATGGAGGACACCATGCTGGAGATAGAACTGCACATAAGGTATTGCAATCCGGTTTTTATTGGCCTACTCTCTTCAAGGATGCCCGTAAGTTTGTCTTACCTTGTGATGAATGTCAAAGAATTGGTAATATTAGTAGACATCAAGAAGTGCCTATGGACTATTCACTTGTTATTCAACCATTTGATGTTTGGGGGTTTGATTATATGGGACCTTTTCCTGCCTCTAATGGATATACACATATTCTAGTTGTTGTTGATTACGTTACTAAGTGGGTAGAAGCTATTCCAACTAGTAGTGCTGATCATAACACATCTATTAAAATGCTTAAAGAAGTTATTTTTCCGAGGTTTGGAGTCCCTAGATATTTAATGGTGATGGTGGTTCACATTTTATTCATGGTGCTTTCTGAAAAATGCTTGCTAAATATGATGTTAATCATAGAATTGCATCTCCTTATCACCCACAGTCTAGTGGTCAAGTAGAATTGAGTAATAGAGAACTCAAATTAATTTTGCAAAAGACTGTTAATAGATCTAGAAAGAATTGGTCCAAGAAACTTGATGATGCATTATGGGCATATAGAACTGCATATAAAAATCCTATGGGTATGTCTCCGTATAAAATGGTTTATGGAAAAGCATGTCACTTACCTCTCAAACTAGAACATAAGGCTTATTGGGCTATTAAAGAGCTCAACTATGATTTCAAACTTGCCGGTGAGAAGAGGTTATTTGACATTAGCTCACTTGATGAATGGAGAACACAAGCCTATGAGAATGCCAAATTGTTTAAAGAGAAAGTTAAAAGATGGCATGACAAAAGGATACAAAAGCGTGAGTTTAATATAGGTGATTATGTATTTCTATACAACTCTCGTTTAAGATTTTTTGCAGGAAAACCTCTCTCTAAATGGGAAGGCCCTTACGTTATCGAGGAGGTCTATCGTTCCGGTGCCATAAAAATCAACAACTTAGAAGGCACAAATCCAAAGGTGGTGAACGGTCAAAGAATTAAACATTATATCTCAGGTAATCCTATAAATGTCGAATCCAATGTTATTGAAACCGTAACCCCAGAGGAATACATAAGGGGCACTTTCCGAAAAGGAATATGTATGTGGTACGGTAAGTAAACCGACTCCAAAACAGTTCTAATGGCAATTTTTCTCCGTTTTGGAATATTTGGAAAAATAGAAAAATAAGAAGCAGTCCGGGAAGGACACGAGGCCTCCACGAGGGTGGAGGGCGCGCCCTACCACCGTGGGCGTGCTCCCTGCCTCGTGGGCACCTCGTGCGCTTTCCGGACTCCGTTTTCTTGCATGATACGTATTTTGGTCGGTAAAAATTCATTAGATAATTTCCCGAAGGTTTTGACTCCCGTATCACGCAATTGTCTTCTGTTCTTGTTTCGAGTTGTTGCTGCTGCAGATTAGAGCAAGATGTCTTCTCAAGAGTCAGTCGGGGAGAGCCGGGTGTCTCATCCGGCATCGAGACCAAGGAGAAACAACGATGCTGACCACTTGGGGCCAGCAACGGAGGAAGAGATGGAGGTTGATTTGACGAGGATACATGCCATGGAGGAGGATCAAGAAGTCACTTCTCGCTTCCGGGCTGGATTTATGATGGGAGAACTGAAAGTGCGTTATATCGACTAGAGGGGGGGGGGGTGAATAGGCGATTTTTATGAATTCTTCACTGAGGAATTTGCTGGTGAGGAAATTCCTTAGCGAAGAACTACTTGCAGCGGAATAAGTACTCAGAAGTAAGCATAACAGAATACACGCATGGTCATCATGATGAAATGAAGACAAGCACAGAGTACAGAAAGCGTAATCACAGGATAACACAAGATGAAGACAAACAGATCAAGAAATTGAACTGAGGAAATTGAGAAAGTCTTCTACCAAAGTCTTCAAACATGATATGAACAAACACTCAACACAAAGAATGAGGAAATGAAAGGGTTGAGGAAATAGAACCGATTAGGTTGGTGAAGACAATGATTTGGTACACAGTTCCAAGCTGCTGTCTCGCTTGTACGTCTGGTTGGAGCGGCCGAGTATTTAAACTCGAGGACACAGGTCCGGACACCCGATCATTGAGCACGTAGCTCAGGACACCAAGTACTCACCGTATTCTCCTTGAACTAAGGTCACACAGACCTCGTCCAATCACTCGTGGTAAGTCTTCAGGCGACTTCCAAACCTTCACAGACTTGGTCACTCGGCGATCCACAATTCCTCTTGGATGCTCTAGACCATGACGCCTAACCGTCTGGAAGAAGCACAGTCTTCAAAGGTAACAAGCGTCGGATCCACGCAGGATCAATTTCTTCAGTGATGCTCAATCACTTTGGGTTTGAAGGGATTTGGTTTTTGGGGTTTTCCTCACTTGATGATTTTCGCTCAAAGTCCTCAGAGGATGGGTTGCTCTCAAATGACAAGTGTCAAGTTCTCTCGGAGCAGCCAACCAGCTAGTGGTTGTAGGGGGCGGCTATTTATAGCCTAGGGAGCAGCCCAAAGATGATAAGACATAAATGCCCTTCAATGATATGACCGTTAGGTGGATAAGATATTTTGGGACAACAAGCCAAGAAGATAAAGAACGGTCGGAAATTTGAATCACAAATTCCTCGGGGCTATCATGTTCCTCGGTGTGTAGGCAATCCAAGACATTGGCGAATTCCTAACTCCTCGGTCGAGAACAAATTCCTCGTGACCGGAAGAACTTCGTCTCTCACATCAAGAAATTGACTGAACTGTATGAGATTTCCAAAGGCTTCACTCAAGGGATTGGTAGGTGTAGGATTTTGAGTTGAGCATCACATGGAAATTTTTCCTTAGTATTTCCTCGACCCCTTTTAACAAAGACGGTGTTTCCTATGACTCAAGAAAGAGAAAATGAAACTACGAAAACAAAAGTCTTCACGCTTCATGTTCCTCAAATGAATACCAAGTCTTCAAGGTCACACCAATTTCTTCACTTTCAAAGTCTTGAGAAAGTCTTGAGAATATCAAAGTCTTGATCGAAGAACTTTATTTTAGGGGTCGACTTTCTCTATAAATATCAAACTCCTCATAGACTTATAGACCTGTGTACACTCACAAGCGCATTAGTTCCTTAACCTATAAGTCTTCAATCCACCAAAATCACTAAGGGGCACTAGATGCACTTACAATCTCCCCTTTTGGTGATTGATGACAATATAGGTTAAGTTTTCAACGGGATAAACATATGAACTGTAAATACTGATTATGAGGAATTTGATTGCAAGATATAGAAGAACTCCCACGAAGATGTGCATAGTGAGGAATTTGCTTTTGAGGCAATGCACATTTTGAAGAGTTGAATCATGGAGATCTCCCCCTATATCTTGTAATTCATACACGCATTCGACATATAATATGAAGAATTTGAAATGCATGATGAAATATGGTGCTTGATGTAATTCAGCATGCGATGCGATAACATTAATGAGGAACAAGCATGCAAAATAACGCATCAAGAGTATCGAGCTCAAATAGATTTGCTATGAAGATTTTCATGGAGCTCAAGAGAATCAGAGCGTAGTGCAAGAGCATAATGCATCAAAAGTATCAAAGCACCATCGGGTTTAAGATTACAACTCGATCCAATAAAAGTTTCAGAAGAACGAGAGTTGTAACTTAACAAAAATAAATTACTGTATATGGGCAATAAACTAGACCCGCTTGAAGACTAACTCAAATTTCTCCCACTTTGTCATCAAATGACCAAAAGGATCGAAACTGAGGACTAACGCTACTAAAGAATTTCAAGTTGAAGAAGGAGCGCCAGCGTTGTTGGGGTCGGTTGTTGTAGTAGGACCTGCCATGTGTCGTCCAAGTCTTCATTTTCATCGGTGTCATGCGATGAAGAATAGGAACCGCCACCAAGGAAGGAACTTTGACCTTCTTGTATTTCTTGGAGGAGGTGCAGACAGTCAAATTCTTCCTTGAGTCCCATAGTCTTCAGTTCTTCTGCATCGTAGACATGTGAAAGAACAGCCCAGGTGCGTTTGAAGGTTTCATGGAGGTAGTAGTGGTATTTCTTCACTGCATTGTGTGTTGAGGTCATGTTGTGAAGAAATGAACCAAACTGACGCTTGAACCATTTATGATTACGATCAACCTTCTGATGAAGACTGAGGAGTAACTCACGATCAGTCATCACCCTGGGTGCAGTAGCTTGAGGACTTTGCTTGACTAAGGTATTTGCGGCAGAGTCATGTGTGGCGAGTCATCATTGGTGGAGTAGGATGTCGCTTGCTAAACTGTCCATCCAATGGACGAATGCCTTCATCGATCACACCGAGCCTTGCCCTTGTCGTCATCTCGAGGTAAATGTCCGTTTGAGGACTTGATTAAAGCAAGTAGCTGCAGTGGTTGTAGTATCAGCCTTGTAATTGAGTGAAGACCTTGCCCTGATGAATCTCATTATCCAAGGCGCATAAGGCTTCAGCTCAAATGGTGACATAGCAATGTTTGCGAGAGTCCTCATGAAGAAATCATGGAACTTGACGGGAACGCCATGGATGATGTAGAAAAGCATGTTCTTCATGACGCCAACGACTTCTTCATCATTCGAGTCGTGGCCTTTGATAGGACTCATTGTCTTCGTCAGAATCCGATAGACAGTCCGAGGCACATACAATAATTCCTTGACGAGGAATTTGGTTCTTGGGGCCTGCCTTGGCTTCAAAGGCTTCATCAAGACTTGCATATAGTGATTTGAAAGTTCCGGTTCATTGTAGATACAACGTGCACCATCAAGTGGAGGATCGAGTGGTAGAGCACGAAGCAATTCGATTCTTTGGTGCCTTGTAGTGAGTATTTTCGGACATCGATCTAATACCCATGAGTTCACGTCTTCAGCGTCTCCGGTGATGTGCAGTGTTGCATAGAATTGAAGAACTAGTTCTTCATTCCAGTCACATATATCAGTGCAGAAATTCAGAAGTCCTGCATCATGAAGAACACTGAGGACTGGCTCAAAGCCTGGCAGAGACTCCATATCCACATGAGGAATATGAACATGACCGAAGACTTTGTCTTTGTTGAAGAGCACTGAGGAATAGAAGTTGGCTTGGCTGGCAGTCCAGAAACGCCTTTTCCTTATGCGAGCAGAGTCATATGGGTTGTAATCTGTGAAGAAAACGTGCTCGCCAAAGAAATCTTCAGCCTTGAACTTTTGCTTCGTTGAGAAAGGATTCTTAGGCTTTGGCAGTGGAGTGTCAGTGAGTTGCATCACGACCTCAGGAATCGCGAGCTCAGGTTCTTCGGGCTGAGGAATTTCTTGTTCCTCAACAAAAAGTACCGAGGATCAAGAAGCAGTTCATCAACACTAGTGGCTGGAATTTCTTCATGCAGAGCAAGTGGGTTGAGTTTCTTGAGTCCATTTGGACTGTGTGTGCAGGGGACTGAGGAATCTGTTGAAGCGGGGTGAAGAGAGGAGTATTGGGATGCAGACTTTCCCAAAAGTCATCATTCATTACTGGTGTGGTGCACCCAATATCCACATCTTCATCTTCAATTTCCTCAACACCAGCCTCTTCAAAGGTGAATGAGGCGTAGGTGAGGAAATGACCGGGGTTGAAGGGATTGCCCCACTTCAATTTCTTCATCAATCTGCTCTGACGAAGCAGCAGAATGATGTTCTTCATCAGATCCGATTGGGATCTCATAGTCCTCTCCAAAAGGAACAAGGTCCTTTGATGGCACGGAGGAAATCGGAACAGCATCAATTGGATTTTTGAATGAGCTGGTCATAGGCTTCATTTTCTTCGCAGCCGAAGAATCTGACGCAGCTGATGCTTTCCTTTTCTTCACTTCAGCTCGTTCTGCAGCATTGGTTTTCTTCACATCGAGGCGATGGAAGAATTGGAGTTGGTGTTGGCGCAGTGGAGCCGAGGAATTTGGTTGATTTTCTTGAGCACAACCGATGCAGTTGCTCGACTTCTTGATTTCTTGTTGGTGGAATTGAGTCATCAGCCACAGAAGTTGTATTTTCATCGCCAGTTGAAAATCATCGATCGTCTTGGCATGTTCTTCAAAGAAATGAGCAGAGGTTGCAGCTGAGGAATTTCCTGCTATGCGTTGGGGTTGCAACATTTGTGAGATTCTTCGTCAGGTTGACGAATCTGACCTTGGCTCCTTGCCAATCAGCATAGTAAGAATCGAAGTTTTTGCTGAGGTTTTGAATTTCAGTCTGGACCTTGAGAAGTTCCTCAGGTGTCATTTTGACAACATTTTTCTTCAGAAACTTCTCGTTTATGTTTTGTGCCTTCTTGATTTCTCTTGACTTTTCTAACTTCCTTTTCTCTTCAGCGATGAAATGGGTCAAGATATGACTTTGTCCAGGGTCGATGAAAGTCGGGCATAGGGGTATTGGGATCTTTGTGCCGTAGATCAATATAGTCGAGGATTTTCTTGGATCCAACAGCGATGGCACAAAAGTGCCTTTGGCTCTAGCGGCCCTTTCTTGGCGATTTACGATGATTTCCGCAAGTTCTTCATGAAGCTTCATCATCGAAGGCACATGGAATGCAACTTGTTTCTTCTTTGGACTTGGCCGAGGACCACGTCCATTTGTTGTTTTGATCTTGACCTGCAGTCGGGCGGATGATGAAATGGGAGCTCTTGAGGAACTTGCAGAAACGCCTGAGGCAATTGAGAAGCCAGCAGTCCTTTGACATGTAGCCAGGTGCACAGGAACTGAAGACTTTGAAGGAGCTGTTGAGGACTTTGGTGGAGCTGTAGCAGTGTGAGGAATTTGTCGTGAGGGCGCTGCCGGTGAAGCACTTGGCTTATGAGCAGGGTTCTTTGGCATGGATTTCCTCGGTTTGACCGAGGCCTCAGTAGCAGTAGCAGTGGCAGAATCCTCATTGAATTTCTTCACTGCATCCTTGGCTTGTCTTGCCAATTTAGCTTGGCGCTTAGCCCGTTCTTCAGGAAAGTCCTCACCACGTTTGATGCTTGTGGGATCAGCTACTTGGCCAGGTGCCAATGGAGCTCTTGGGCATGGAGGATTGAGAGCGAATTTCTTCATGTATTTTGGAGTCACATATTTGTATTCCCTCCATTCCCGTGCCCATCTCCGTTCAATCTTCTGAATGCGCACCTTGCGCTGATTTTTGCTTTCTTCATCAGGTGTGCAATAGTCAGCATAGATTTCCTCGAGGATTTCAAACGCGATCATAACCTCGGGTTTCTTTCCTCCTTTACGTTGCTTCTTTTAAATACGCCATTTTCTTGATTGAGGAAATTGAACAATTGAGTTTTACGAAGAAGTATGCAGTTTTTCTTCGAGGAACGCTGCAAATGAGTTAAGTTGATGAGAACCTAGTGATTCAAAGACGGACATGTGTACTGTGAATGAGTATAGTTGCGAGGAATTTGGAGAGGTCATATGCGTTCTCGAAGGTTTTTCAAAAAGAACAAGTTTTGAGGATTTTGACCAGATGAGCCTTGAGGAATTTCACTAAGCGTTCTTTTTCTTAGGTTCGAGTTGTACAGATCGAGGATCCACACAATCGAGGAATCTTGAAGAAAATCATTGCTTAGAGAAACGAATCAAGAGCATATTTTGTTTGAGGTGTTCATCTGTGTGAAGATTTGAAGAATAAACACCTTTGAAGATTTTCAGGAAGGTTTGAGAATCAAAGCGAGTAATAAAGTAACTTTTACTTACCCGAAGTGAAGAACACGACGAACTAAGAAGAACAGTTGGGAAGTCCGTCAGTTCAGATCTTCCACGCCCTAACTTGGCGGAGGAAGACAGCTACGGCGACGGCGGAGTGAGGAATTCCGCGGTCGGCGCGAGTACGACGGCGAAGAGGTCGAGGCAGTGAAGCTCTTCCTCACCGGCGACGATGGAGTAGCGGCGGCGCTAGGGTTTGAGGAGCTCGAGCGGGAGAGAGAGATCGAAAGGGTAAAAGAAGTGAGGAAGGGAGAGGGTATTTATAGAGGCGGTGAAAACCGTTCGCGAAGATTTAGGGACGAACGTGCCTGACCATTCTCCTTCTCACGACATGTGTCACCCACGTACTGTGTAGTTGAGATCGTGTACGATCGTGGGTGAGTAAGATAATGCATCGTGGGATGCGGAACGGTTTGAGCGGCAAAACTGAAAATTTGAATAAGATTAGTTTTAAAGTTTCGTTCGCAATTTCTTCAGCTGACAAGGACACAGTGAAGATTTTGAACGAGTTTCAAATAGAACGCACATGAAGAATTTGTGAATAGAGTGGGTTGAGTATAGCATAGAGGGGAAGGGTCGATCACATTCACTTAGAAGAAAAGCGACTTGAAGAAATAGCCATAAGTGAATCTTGTAGAGGACATAAACCCATATATATATATAGCCAATGAAGAAAGACGACGAAACAAAGTGAAGATTTTGAAAAGTTGAAGAATTTGAAAACTGAAGAATTTCAAAACTGAGGAAAAACTTAAATTGAAGATTTTCAACTTTGGTGGTGGCGTGACCCACCGTATAAGAATGATGATTTCAGACACCGCGTACAATTGTCGTAGGGTTCTGAGAATCAAATTCTTCATTAATTTCTTCACACTTAGAGTGTTATTCTTCATTGATTGAAGAAAAACGTTTCTTCATGTGTTGCACATCTAAGTCATCAATTTTGCATAAGTGTTAGGATGCGTGTCTTTTTCAAAGAACATTAGAAGATTCTAAGATATTTAGCTCACACCGTAACTTGCTAAATCTCTTCTCATCCAAAGGCTTAGTGAAGATATCGGCTAGCTGTTCTTCAGTCTTCACGTGCTCGATAGAGATGTCGCCCTTCAACACATGATAACGAAGAAAATGATGACGAATTTGAATGTGCTTTGTCTTCGAGTGCTGAACTGGGTTGTGAGCAATCTTGATGGCACTCTCATTGTCACAAAGAGAGAGGCACATTCTTCACGTTGATGTCGTAGTCCTTGAGAGTTTGCTTCATCCACGACAATTGAGCACAACACGAGCCAGCAGCAATGTATTCAGCTTCATGATGAAGCGGTGATCTGTGATTCTGTTTCTTCGAGGACCAACGGACCAAAGATCGTCCGAGGAAATGACAAGTGCCGAAGTTGACTTGCGATCCACACGATCACCAAAGCATAGTCGAGTCGAATATCCAATGAGATCAAAAGCAGAGCCCTTGGGGTACCATAATCCTAGTGTTGGTGTGTGAGCTAGATATCGAAAAATATGCTTCATGGCCTTATGGTGTGATTCCTTCGGTGCAGCTTGAAATCGGGCACACATGCAAACACTAAGCATTATATCTGGCCTAGATGCACATAAGTACAATAAACAACCAATCATGGAGCGGTATACCTTGTGATCAAAGTCAATACCATTTTCATCGATTGCATAGATGGCCATTTGTGGGCATAGGAATTTTGACGCCTTTGCAATCTTGCATGCCGAATTTCTTCGTGACATCTTTGAGGTATTTCTCACGAGATATGAATATGCCATTGTGTTGTTGACGAATTTGAAGACCTAAGAAGAATTTCAACTCTCCCATCATAGACATTTGATATTCTTCACTCATCATATAGGAAAATTCATCACTATAACGTTGGTCGGTCTGACCAAAGATAATATCATCAACATATATTTGGCACACAAACAGTTCACCATCATAAGATTTAGTAAAGAGAGTAGGGTCGAGTGAACTGGTGTGAAGCCATTCTTCACGAAGAATTCCGTCAATGTATCATACCACGCCTGGTGGGGCTTGTTTGAGACCATAGAGGGCCTTATTAAGTCCTCAAGACTTTGTCGATTCTTTGGATCTTCAAAACACGGGGGTTGAGCAACATATACTTCTTCCTCAAGCTTACCATTGAGGAATGCACTTTTCACATCCATTTGATATAGAGTGATATTGTGATGGTTAGCATAGGCGAGTAATATGCGAATATAATCAAGTCTAGCAACAGGTGCAAAAGTTTCATCGAAATCAATTCCTTCAACCTGTGTGTAGCCTTGAGCTACTAGTCGTGCCTTATTCCTCACTACAAGGCCATTTTCATCTTGTTTGTTGCGGTAGATCCACTTTGTGCCAATGATATTATGCTTGCGAGGATCTCGGACGTTTGACGGTTCCTGACATTGTTGAGCTCGAACTGATGTAATTCTTCTTGCATAGCCTGAATCCACTCCGGCTCCGAAATGCTTCATCTACCTTAGTGGGCTCTGTGATAGAGACGAAAGCATAGTGCCCACAAAAGTTAGATAAATGTGAAGCTTTTGAGCGAGTGAGAGGACCTGGCGCTTTAATGTCATCGATGATCTTCTCCACTTATACTTCTTTTGCAACACGAGGATGAGCTGGTTGTCGTCGAGGAATTTGATCATTTTCCTCTGCACCATTGTCTTCAAAGATTATCTTCAGTGCATCACTCGACGTTCTTCGTGACACAGGAATGAATTCTTCAGCAGTTTCTTGATGGGAATGACATTCTCGGTTGCCTTGAACTTGATAGAATCCTCGGTGCGGGTTCATCTAACACGAAGGTAGGTGCTCTCTTTGCAAGCCATTAGTTTCATCGAACCGCACATCTACGATGTCAACAATCTTGTGAAGAGCGATGTTGAAGACTCTGTAGGTGTGCGAGTCCTTTCCGTAACCAAGCATAAAACCTTCATGTGCTTTCGGTGCAAATTTAGAATTGTGATGAGGATCTCTAATCCAGCATTTAGCACCGAACACTTTGAAGTAACTTACATTGGGTTTCTTGTCAGTGAGGAGTTCATAGGCAGTCTTTTTGAAGAATTTGTGAAGATATACTCTGTTGATGATGTGGCACGCAGTATCAATTGCATCAATCCAAAACCGACTAGGCGTTTTGTATTCATCAAGCATAGTGCGAGCCATCTCAACAAGAGTTCTGTTCTTGCTCTCCACGACGCCGAGGAGTATAAGGAGCAGATAACTCATGAGTAATACCAAGTTCAGCAAGATAGGCATCAAGACCGAATTCTTGAACTTCGGTTCCATTGTCACTCTGATGTGTTTGATCTTCACACCAAAGTTGGTTGAAGCCCTCGAGGAAAATCGTTTGAAGACTTCCTGCACTTGATTTTTGTAAGTAACAATGTGTACCCATGTGTAACGAGAGTAATCATCAACAATAACAAAGCCATATAGAGATGCATCATTAACGACAATTTGAGTAATGATTGGGACCAAAGAGGTCCATGTGAAGCAATTCGAAGGGACGAGTAGTGGTCATGATAGTCTTCGCTGGATGCTTGGCCTTGGTCATTTTTCCAGCTTCACAGGCTCCACACAAGTGATCTTTGAGGAATTTGACATTTTCAATGCCAATGACATGCTTCTTCTTTGCAAGCGTATGCAAATTCCTCATGCCTGCGTGACCAAGTCGTCGATGCCATAGCCAGCCTTCTGAAGCTTTTGCAAGTAAACACACGGCTGGTTGTGGTCCTGTAGAGAAGTCAACAATATACAAGTCTCCTCTCCTAAAGCCTTCAAGACTTTGGAATTGTCACTTCCATAATCACGACACAACGATACTTGCCAAAGATCACAACCATATCAAGATCACAAAGCATTGAGATCGACATGAGGTTGTATCCTAAGGACTCAACAAGCATGACTTTGTCCATGTGTTTATCCTTAGAGATTGCAACCTTACCAAGACCCAATACGACTTTTTCCTTTGTCAAGAAAGATGATATGCTTCAGATGTGACGGTGATAAGGGAGCATCCATCAATAGATTCTTGTCACCAGTCATGTGATTTGTACAACCACTATCGAGAACCCACTCAGTGGCTTTGGGTTGATCATCCTGCAGATGAATTAGTACAACTTACGATCTCATATACTTCATCAGTGAAGAATATGATATCAAGTTCATCGGATGAATTTCATCACCAAGATTAACAGATAAGCAAAGATGAGGACGTGTGAAATGAAAGTTCATTTCATCATGATTAGCCTGCGTCCTTTCGTGCATTTTCGGGTCCCCAAAGCAAATTCTTCAGACGTTAAGGCACGCCCGAGACCTGACCCTGCAGAAAAGATTAGTTCTTTTTCTTCACCACCCACATCTGAAGGGGTGGTAGAGAGTTCATCACTCTGCGAGCTCCATACGAGAATGGTGGCATAGAAGCCAAACCATTTCGTTTCACATAAGAGGGGTTAGGGTAAGCATATGAATAAGCAGAGAAATTCTTCGAGGACTTATGAACATATTGGTTTGAAGAATAATGAACTTGAGGCCACTTCCCTTGATGCTTCACATTTGAAGCCTTCTTCTTCAATGGACATGATCTCACATGGTGTCCAACATTCTTGCACTTGAAGCAAGTAATGTTGGCCAATTCTTGACTTGATCTTGTTCCTTCTTCTTGTTCTTGGACTTCTTCTTGTTGGAGATGAAATCAAGTCCTATTTTGTCTTGAGGGTCCTTTTGCACACTCAATATATTATCACAACATTTTTCCAAGTCTTTCTTCAAACTAGTGACTTGGGCCTTGAGCTCTTTATTTTCCTCTACAAGATTAGTATTAACAAAAGAACTAGAGGAAGTAGAAGCTTCATTGTTAGAGCAAAAAGGCATGGTGAGCAATTCATTACAAGATGTACCAATATCATGTAGAGAGGAATTGCAAGGACTAGCACATGACAATAAGGCATTTCGAGTAGAAGATGTGCTAATATCCACATGAGACTCACATGATTTTACCTTGGTGACCACAGCCTCATGAGCTAACTTTAACTCATCATGAGAGATTAGAAGATCATCATGAGTGCACGAGAGCTTTTTATGACTTTCTCCCAATTTCCCATAATTTCTTGTTAGCAAAGCAAGTTGAGCACATAGCTCAACATTCTCCTTCAAAATTGATGCTTCACATGAAATCGAGTTAGTAGCACAGACATCATTTTCAATATGAGAGGAGCAAGTAGAACTTAGTGACTTCTCATGAGTTGATTGAAGCTCCTCATGAGACTTAGAGAGTTTTATGAGCTCTCTCCTTGACACTATTGCATTCAAGGAGAAGGAGCTCAAAATCCTCTTTAAGCTTACAATGAGTAACGTTAATCTCTTCTTTTGAAGACCTCAAGTCACTAAGCGTTTCATGAGCCTTAGCAAGTTCATGTTCAAGCTGTTCACTTTTAGCTTCCTCATTGAGAAATAAACCATTACGTTTTTCAAAGCAAGCAAGGACATCTTGGAACCTTTTATAAGTGTTATTTTTAGCTCTCTGAAGAGTTTTCCCAATCTCATAGAGATTTTGAGTCAAGACTTCATCATCTTCCTCATTACAACTATCCTCATTATCACTAAGAGAAGATGATACCTCGTCATTACCTCTTGCCATGAGGCACATGTGAACACAAGGGGTTGATGATGATTCTTTTTGGAGAGGAGGATTCTTCATCAATCAAGCATGCCTCATCTTTATTGATTTCCTCTTGTGGTATGCCACATGTTGGTGAAGTGAAAGATGTTGAGGTATGCAAGTAATCGGAGGTGGAAGCAATAGAGAGCTCTTCATGATCTAAAATTGTGGAGAACTCCTCCATTAACTCCCCAAAAATAGTATTGTCTTCATGAAGATTGGACCCACCATATATATCTTCAATTTTGGTCCAAGCATCATGAGCCAATGAACAAGACGAAATTGACTTGAACACCTCGAAGCTTATAGCTTGGTGAATGATACTTAAAGCTTCACTATCAAGATGCATATCACCAAGTGACGGAGATTGTCCATCCTTTAGATTTGAATTCCTACAACCACAATCCATAGAAAGCATTTGGACCCATGGCCCGAAAGTGATAAAGCATGCGTAATCTCCACATAATGTAATTTGTGCCATTAAAACAAAATGTGTCATCATGCACTAGTTCACTAGTCGACATCGTTACTCTCTAGGCGGTTAAGCCTAATAAGGAGAGACCTAGCTCTGATACCAATTGAAAGGACCACGATGTCACCTAAAAGGGGGGTGAATAGGCGTTTTAAAATCTTTTACGGATTTGGCTATATCCTAATGCGGAAATAAACTAAGCGGATACTTTTCAAGCACAAATCCTAAATATACTAGGCTCACTAAGTGCACCAACAACTTAGCATAAACAAGATGAGAACAACGAGGATATGAGTAAGCACAAGTAAGTTACACAAACTTACTCAATGTATATCACGAGATATGGAAATGAATAATACACACACCCACAAGTAGGCAATACAAGCTTACACAAATTGTATCACAATATATGGAATTGAATGATACAAGCAAACTCAAGTAAGCATTACAAGCTTACACAAGATATGTTGCAAGCTAGCAATTCACACTAAACACAAGATAGAATAATAGTAGGAAGTATGAATTATGGACTATAAAGTGTTGGCCTAAATAATCTCTACGATATGGTAACCAACACAATATAATGAGGACAACAAGAATAGTGAATGCGCGGTCAAGTTACCAAGGTAAACCACAAGTAAGGAGTTAGGGTTAGGGATAACCAAGTCACAGAGACGATGATGTATCCGATGTTCACTTCCTTGGAGGGAAGCTAGTCACCGTTAGACAGGTGGATGTTACCACGAAGGCACACCAACGCCACGAAGGCTCAACCTATTCTCCTTGAGATATCACCACGAAGGCGATTCCCAACCACTAGTGGAAGACCTTGAGGTGGCCTCCAAACCTTCACAAACTTTCCGGGGGACAAATCACAAGTTGATTCCTCACGGAGCACTCCTACCGCCTAGGAGTCTCCAACCTCCAAGAGTAACAAGATCAAGGGGAAATGCTCAAGACTTGCTCAAATCACGAATTCCTTTGGTCAAGAGAAGGGAGGAGTGGATCTATCACTTGATTGGAATCTCTCACAAGAACTCTCACAAATCTCTCCGGGATCTAAGATTTGAGGTAGGAGAAGGGAGAGGGAGCTTTTCTTCACGTGTGGGTCAAGATAGTTGTGTTGCTCAACCCCTCCACGAAGTGGTGAAGGGATATTTATAGTATGGGCACAAATCTGGCCGTTAGGGGGAATTCGTCAGAAAGTGTCGGACGTCCGGTGGAACACGGACGTCCGACAAGTATACGCCATCGCATTTAATGTATCAGGATATTTATGAAGCAGGTTTGACGGACGTCCGACATTTTCCGGACGTCCAGGAGACCGGACGTCCGAACTTACCGGATTTCCGTCCGCTTGATTCTGGATTGGTGCACCAGATTTCCGGACGTTAATGGACGTCCGCCAAAATAACAGCAGGAACCCCAAAACTAAAACATGCATAACTTTCACATCCGGACTCCGATTTTGATGATCTTGGGCTCGTTTTGAAGCTATGGAAAAAAGTCCTCAGATAGAGAACCAACCAAAATAAACCAAAATGGAGGGTTCAAATTATGCAAAGGTTAGATCATATATTTTGGGAAACTATTTGGCTTTGGCTTTTCTTTGGTATATAGGATATGAGTGGAATTGTGTATAGAAGATGTTGACTTGAGCAAATCCATCACAAACCCTTTGATCCCTCTTAATAGTGCGGGATCCCTATAACTCAAGAATCATAAAAATAGCTACACTACATAGCTATGAAGAATCCATTCTTGAGTGTATATGTTTCTTTGGTGGTCATCACTCCACAACACTAACGTCAAAGGAACTAATACCTTTGACACGAGCCGTTCACTTGAGCTTGATGTTGATGTTTCTTCTTGGCTCAAGATGAAGGCAAGACATTGGTGAAGTCTTCAAGTCTCTCCCTCATACACAATGTGGGGAAGCTTTGCTTTGTATTCATCTTCACTTGTCTATCATGTGATCATCCACAAGCTTCAAGCATGTAATCCTTTGGGATGGTTATCTTGAACTTGCCCTTGTCAACCATGATCACCAACACTTGATGTCATCCTCTCATAGACACTTGAAATCTCTTTCTCGATGCGAGCCCATGAGAATCACCTAACCCTCAAAACATAGACAACACATAGTATGGGTTAGTACATAGAGTGTAATTTATAATTTCTTATCATACCACAAGATCCTATGTGGTGCATCATTTGCGCTCGTGTGTTGACCATTTAGAGTTCGATCTTTGAGCTTCATCTTGGTCAACCTATATCTCTACTCCATGTTTAATCTTGATGTCATGAAGGATATATTTAATTCTTCACTTGAATAGCTTGCTCAATCATGACTCAACACATGAGTCCATTATGATCATATCTTTGAGCCATTCCTAGAATTCATCATTCAAATCATCCTCTTTAAGATCTTGATCCATTATGGCTCAAACATAGCTCTAAGCATGGAAACCCTTAAGATACTCCAATGAACTCCATTTTGATCATCTCGATGTAATTGTTGCTTCAAAGGAGTTTTCTTCCATTATTCTTCAATCATTTTCCAATGTGACTAATCTTCAAATGTATATCTCAATGCAAACATTAGTCCATAAGGATTGTCATTAATTAATTACCAAAACCACACATGGGGACTACATGTACTTTCAATCTCCCCATTTTGGTAATTGATGACAATCTCAACAAGAGGGTTTATATAATGAATAAATTGTATACTTGGGATGGTTGTACTATCATCAAGACACTACACAAGCATTTGATGATAGTACACCCATAGTATATAGAGCAAACTCCCCACAATATATGCATGTGTGAATGAACTTTGAATGTCATTGCATATATCGGTTGACATAAACTAGGAGGAGATTTCTCTATATACAATGCTCATTCATGCAATAAGAATATATAACAAGGGTAGATATGCATGAGTGACAACAAGAATTACAAAAGATATTTATCTTAAACCCTCTAAACTTCTCCCCCATTGGCACCAAATGCCAAAATGGAAGACAAAACATCTAGCAGACCAATATAGTACGAGTTCACCCTTGATGTGTGCATATCCCAACATGTGAGTGAAAACAAATGCACATATTCAATGATGAACAATTAAAGGAGCTCGGAATCTATAGAATGCAATCAGATACAAAGATATGAACGTTTTCATGTATAAAAATTTCTAAGTGGCCAATAATAATCATGATATGTATCCATAAAGAAACTCATATACACAAAAAGAAAGGTTGCAATTGATAAGAACATGATATCCACAAGTGAATCAACTATTATACAACTTGAGCCTAGTCATAATAGCAAGGTACATGGCACAAAGCTCATGGCACAAATTGATCTCATTTGCATAACACAAAGTGAAGCAAGCAATCAAAAGATCCGACGAGCCAAAAGGATAAAAGAATATTACGATTTGGGTAAAGGAGTGTTCTAAGAAAAATAAAGAAGCTCCCCATGATTTGTGCACAATTTAGATTTATTTTATTTGGATACGAGTGCACAAAATAGGATCATCACTCCCCAAAATCAATAGGAACACACAACAATTGCAAGCAAACATAGATAAGAAAAGAAGCCTAGCATTTGCAACAAACATATGGTTGAGCAACATGTATATGAGGCAACCTAAGAATAGGCACAACCAAAATTATGTGTGTGAGTCACGTAAAAACACTTGAGAAGACTAGTATAAGGATGAGAATTAAGCATCAACATAGCCTTGAGTAAATGAGATACAAGGTGCAAGACATGTCCTTCACACACACGCGAAGTTAAGAAGGTCACACACACATCAAGCAAATGGGTTCACAAGCTCACTAATAGCAACCTAAAAATCAAAACCTTGTGACAACCCATGATGAAGATAGGAAATAATAGGCTTGTCAAGACAGGCATGAGGACACAAATCTTCACCAAACATGAGTGCACTAAGATGCAAAGAGGTAAGACATGCACTCATTCAACAAATGCTTCCATGGAGCCACCAAAAAGATATAAAGAGTAAATGAAATGGTGGACATGAAAGAATAGGGATATCAACTAGAGATGTAACTTATCTCACGTGTATAAGATACTAGGTAGATGATATCCACAAAGAAGGATGTACACATAAAATAGTTACAAAAGGAAGGAATAAGATATCCAAACGGGAGTCATAAAATATACCAATGAGATCTTTGGTTGAAAGCATGGCACATGGCTTAATATAATCTTATTGTATATTAATGAACTCCAAACCTACAATCATCAAAGACATCACAACTAGCAACAAGAGATCATTGTTGGGATGCTTTGAGAAAGGAAATAAGTATCACAGGAACGAGTCAAGAAATTCATGCCATGATGCAACCTACACAAGGTTGACCTCATTTCTATATATATGCATGAAGTAAATACTTGTTACCGAGATAGCATTGGTATGAAGTTGTAGATCAATAAAATGTCCAAGCTTGGCTCTAATTTCCTCATAGTGCCACCACCTTCATGAATAAGCCAAGCACCCAATGCTTCTCAAATGTACCTAAAACATTTTAAGTACAATATGGTCCCCAAACTTATTGGGTCCGAAGTAGTTAGTATAACTACAACACATAGGGTAAACCCACTTAAATATGTGCCTATTGATATGAATTTGAATTTCATGCACAAAGAATTTGATGGATTTACCATATATATATATATTGGATCAAATAAGGCAAACAAGGCATGTGAATTTACACATAGTAAATATGCATGCACAAGCCTACCAAAATCCAGGGAGATACAAATTGGACAAATGACCACATAACCGTTAATACTTCCAATATTGACCAAAATGAATCAAAGTGACAAATCAACATATGATAGCACCCAAAGTTCAACATAAAAAAAACAATGAGCATATAAGATATGCATTGCACACATACTCATAGGAATATCTCACTCAAATAGATATAGGACACTATAAACAATGAGATAACAAACTCTCATATAGAGCAATAAGATGAATTCAAACAAAATGGTATTTCGGGTTATCATTAGGTGTAGAAACCAAATAAGTACATGATCATCTATACTAACACAAGCATAACATGAGAATTTAGAAATAAACACAATGCTTGGATAGAATAATATTAACATTCCAACTAGATAAATCATTATGCAAAGCAAGAATTGGAATAGATTTAATCAAATGATTTTCCAAATATGATTTTAAAGATAACCATGAGCAAAACCGCACAAGAATGCCATACGTAAACAAGACATTGCATGCCACGGAGATATAAGATAATCTCAAATATAAATTCTAAGTGGCATCCCTCAATTGTTCATATTAACAAGGATTGTGATATGCACAAAGCATATCACTCCCCACAATATGATGATCCATGTATTATCCACAAGAAGCAAATGAAACCCAACTAAGGATAATTAATGGATGAGAATTTGAGTTTCAAATGAGCTTTTCATACCACATAGTAACTAGATAATATTGCACTAACAATACTAGGTGGTATCCCACATACATACACATTTAAGGTTTGTGAAATGCGAAACATAGCACTCCCCATAATGTGATGATCCATTAATATCTCAAAAGAGCCAATTAAGATTCAACTAATGAAGCAATACAGTCTTGAAACCACACACACAAATATATGAAGTGCATTGCGACCTACACATGCTAGATAACACAAATCAAGCATACTAGGAAGCACAACTATAAAAGCACATGCTAGGTACAAAACCTAATCATGCAAGGGACATAACAACTTTCAATGTAAACAATGCAAGTACAAGTTACCGCAAAGAGGAGCATTGGATTGATAGATATGATGATAATCCACTTGACTTGGCATTAACCATAACATATGGTGAAAATAGTTTTTCTTCATGAAGTAGCCAAGTCTACAATGCCCTCCACACACCTATTGATCAAGTTTGAGCTTGATGGTCCCCAACCAAGTTGGGTCCTAAGAAGTTAGTAACAATAGGCTTGGCAACCCAAATGGTCTTGTCCACTTTCAAACTTCTTTGGGAACCCACAAACTTGGCAAACACATTGCCAACAATATCCTTCCTTAGCGAATAATGATTATTGACTATAGGAGGCTTAGATATGTTACCGTTGGGACAAGATGAAGCTATGTGTCCCTTCTTATGGCAATTATAGCAACATGTGCTCCCCTTTCTCTTCTTCTTTACCTTTTCAACTTGGAGAGCATTATCTTGGTTAGGCATGGGAAGAGGCCTTTCATTATCTTGATATTGAACTTGAGGCCACTTCCCTTGATGCTTCACATTTGAAGACTTCTTCTTCAATGGACATGATCTCACATGGTGTCCAACATTCTTGCACTTGAATCAAGTAATGTTGGCAATTCTTGACTTGATCTTGTTCCTTCTTCTTGTTCTTGGACTTCTTCTTGTTGGAGATGAAATCAAGTCCTATTTTGTCTTGAGGGTCCTTTTGCACACTCAATATATTATCACAACATTTTTCCAAGTCTTTCTTCAAACTAGTGACTTGGGCCTTGAGCTCTTTATTTTCCTCTACAAGGTTAGTATTAACAAAAGAACTAGAGGAAGTAGAAGCTTCATTGTTAGAGCAAAAGGCATGGTGAGCAATTCATTACAAGATGTACCAATATCATGTAGAGAGGAATTGCAAGGACTAGCACATGACAATAAGGCATTTCGAGTAGAAGATGTGCTAATATCCACATGAGACTCACATGATTTTACCTTGGTGACCATAGCCTCATGAGCTAACTTTAACTCATCATGAGAGATTAGAAGATCATCATGAGTGCCTGAGAGCTTTTATGACTTTCTCCCAATTTCCCATAATTTCTTGTTAGCAAAGCAAGTTGAGCACATAGCTCAACATTCTCCTTCAAAATTGATGCTTCACATGAAATCGAGTTAGTAGCACAGACATCATTTTCAATATGAGAGGAGCAAGTAGAACTTAGTGACTTCTCATGAGTTGATTGAAGCTCCTCATGAGACTTAGAGAGTTTTATGAGCTCTCCCTTGACACTATTGCATTCAAGGAGAAGGAGCTCAAAATCCTCTTTAAGCTTACAATGAGTAACGTTAATCTCTTCTTTTGAAGACCTCAAGTCACTAAGCGTTTCATGAGCCTTAGCAAGTTCATGTTCAAGCTGTTCACGTTTAGCTTCCTCATTGAGAAATAAACCATTACGTTTTTCAAAGCAAGCAAGAACATCTTGGAACCTTTTATAAGTGTTATTTTTAGCTCTCTGAAGAGTTTTCCAAATCTCATAGAGATTTTGAGTCAAGACTTCGTCATCTTCCTCATTACAACTATCATCATTATCACTAAGAGAAGATGATACCTCGTCATTACCTCTTGCCATGAGGCATTGTGAACACAAGGGGTTGATGATGATTCTTTTGGAGAGGAGGATTCTTCATCAATCAAGCATGCCTCATCTTTATTGATTTCCTCTTGTGGTATGCCACATGTTGGTGAAGTGAAAGATGTTGAGGTATGCAAGTAATCGGAGGTGGAAGCAATAGAGAGCTCTTCATGATTTAAAATTGTGGAGAACTCCTCCATTAACTCCCCAAAAAGAGTATTATCTTCATGAAGATTGGACCCACCATATATATCTTCAATTTTGGTCCAAGCATCATGAGCCAATGAACAAGACGAAATTGACTTGAACACCTCGAAGCTTATAGCTTGGTGAATGATACTTAAAGCTTCACTATCAAGATGCATATCACCAAGTGACGGAGATTGTCCATCCTTTAGATTTGAATTCCCTACAACCACAATCCATAAAGCATTTGGACCCATGGCCGAAAGTGATAAAGCATGCGTAATCTCCACATAATGTAATTTGTGCCATTAAAACAAAATGTGTCATCATGCACTAGTTCACTAGTCGACATCGTTACTCTCTAGGCGGTTAAGCCTAATAAGGAGAGACCTAGCTCTGATACCAATTGAAAGGACCACGATGTCGCCTAGAGGGGGGTGAATAGGCGTTTTAAAATCTTTTACGGATTTGGCTATATCCTAATGCGGAAATAAACTAAGCGGATACTTTTCAAGCACAAATCCTAAATATACTAGGCTCACTAAGTGCACCAACAACTTAGCATAAACAAGATAAGAACAACGAGGATATGAGTAAGCACAAGTAAGTTACACAAACTTACTCAATGTATATCACGATATATGGAAATGAATAATACACACACCCACAAGTAGGCAATACAAGCTTACACAAATTGTATCACAATATATGGAATTGAATGATACAAGAAAACTCAAGTAAGCATTACAAGCTTACACAAGATATGTTGCAAGCTAGCAATTCACACTAAACACAAGATAGAACAATAGTAGGAAGTATGAATTATGGACTATAAAGTGTTGGCCTAAATAATCTCTACGATATGGTAACCAACACAATATAATGAGGACAACAAGAATAGTGAATGCACGGTCAAGTTACCAAGGTAAACCACAAGTAAGGAGTTAGGGTTAGGGATAACCGAAGTCACAGAGACGATGATGTATCCCGATGTTCACTTCCTTGGAGGGAAGCTAGTCACCGTTAGACAGGTGGATGTTACCACGAAGGCACACCAACGCCACGAAGGCTCACCCTATTCTCCTTGAGATATCACCACGAAGGCGATTCCCAACCACTAGTGGAAGACCTTGAGGTGGCCTCCAAACCTTCACAAACTTTCCGGGGGACAAATCACAAGTTGATTCCTCATGGGAGCACTCCTACCGCCTAGGAGTCTCCAACCTCCAAGAGTAACAAGATCAAGGGGAAATGCTCAAGACTTGCTCAAATCACGAATTCCTTTGGTCAAGAGAAGGGAGGAGTGGATCTATCACTTGATTGGAATCTCTCACAAGAACTCTCACAAGTCTCTCCGGGATCTAAGATTTGAGGTAGGAGAAGGGAGAGGGAGCTTTTCTTCACGTGTGGGTCAAGATAGTTGTGTTGCTCCACCCCTCCACGAAGTGGTGAAGGGATATTTATAGTATGGGCACAAATCTGGCCGTTGGGGGGGAATTCTGCTCAGGAAAGTGTCGGACGTCCGGTGGATTACCGGACGTCCGGTGGCAAAACAGGCACCGGACGTCCGGTGGAACACCGGACGTCCGACGGCTGTAGCACGCCATCGCATTTAATGTATCAGGATATTTATGAAGTAGGTTTGACGGACGTCCGACATTTTCCGGACGTCCGGAGACCGGACGTCCGGAACTTACCGGATTTCCGTCCGCTTTGATTCTGGATTGGTGCACCGGATTTCCGGACGTTACCGGACGTCCGGCCAAAATAACAGCAGGAACCCCAAAACTAAAACATGCATAACTTTCACATCCGGACTCCGATTTTGATGATCTTGGGCTCGTTTTGAAGCTATGGAAAAGCTCCTAGTCCTAAGATAGAGAACCAACCAAAATAAACCAAAATGGAGGGTTCAAATTATGCAAAGGTTAGATCATATATTTTGGGAAACTATTTGGCTTTGGCTTTTCTTTGGTATATAGGATATGAGTGAAATTGTGTATAGAAGATGTTGACTTGAGCAAATCCATCACAAACCCTTTGATCCCCTCTTAATAGTGCGGGATCCCTATAACTCAAGAATCATAAATATAGCTACACTACATAGCTATCAAGAATCCATTCTTGAGTGTATATGTTTCTTTGGTGGTCATCACTCCACAACACTAACGTCAAAGGAACTAATACCTTTGACACGAGCCGTTCACTTGAGCTTGATGTTGATGTTTCTTCTTGGCTCAAGATGAAGGCAAGACATTGGTGAAGTCTTCAAGTCTCTCCCTCATACACAATGTGGGGAAGCTTTGCTTTGTATTCATCTTCACTTGTCTATCATGTGATCATCCACAAGCTTCAAGCATGTAATCCTTTGGGATGGTTATCTTGAACTTGCCCTTGTCAACCATGATCACCAACACTTGATGTCATCCTCTCATAGACACTTGAAATCTCTTTCTCGATGCGAGCCCATGAGAATCACCTAACCCTCAAAACATAGACAACACATAGTATGGGTTAGTACATAGAGTGTAATTTATAATTTCTTATCATACCACAAGATCCTATGTGGTGCATCATTTGCGCTCGTGTGTTGACCATTTAGAGTTCGATCTTTGAGCTTCATCTTGGTCAACCTATATCTCTACTCCATGTTTAATCTTGACGTCATGAAGGATATATTTAATTCTTCACTTGAATAGCTTGCTCAATCATGACTCAACACATGAGTCCATTACCATCATATCTTTGAGCCACTCCTAGAATTCATCATTCAAATCATCCTCTTTAAGATCTTGATCCATTATGGCTCAAACATAGCTCTAAGCATGGAAACCCTTAAGATACTCCAATGAACTCCATTTTGATCATCTCGATGTAATTGTTGCTTCAAAGGAGTTTTCTTCCATTATTCTTCAATCATTTTCCAATGTGACTAATCTTCAAATGTATATCTCAATGCAAACATTAGTCCATAAGGATTGTCATTAATTAATTACCAAAACCACACATGGGGACTACATGTACTTTCAATCCCAGATTTTCTTCATAGGGGAACCGTTCCTGCAGTTAGTGCCAACATATCTAGCAAATACTTCACCATTCTGATTTTTGAACGGTTTATAGTTGGAGTCAAATGACTCATCAGAAGAATGAGGAGATTCGCATGTAAAGCCAGATAAGTTAGATGGATCAACTGGAGGTCCCTTTGCAGGAACCCATGAGGTTTTGGGATACCGCTCGGGCTTCCAATATGTTCCATCAGCATTGAGTTTCCTCTCAAAGGCAATACCCTCTTTCCTAGGGTTCTGTTGAGGATCTGCTTTTAAGCACATCACAAAGAGTCTGATGCCCTTTGAGGCTTTTATACATGCCTGTCATATACAATTCCTTCAGCCTGCATCGTCATGATACTAGCAATGTCCTCGGATAAGGAATTAGTGATAGCAGAGACAGTGAAGAATTTGTAACAGTTGAAGCATTTGAACATTCAGTGAAGAATTAGCAGATTCACGTTCAATGCACTTTAAGCATGGAGGAACAAATTCTTCTTGAGAAGCGCTGATTTGTTGAGCAAGTAATGAATCGCGCTCCTTCTGAAGATCTTCATAACTCACTCTTAGCTTCTCAAGGTCTTGCTTTCTTTGAAGAAATTCATAAGAAAGTTTCTCATGATCGATAAGAGAGTGTTATGATGACCTTGAAGGCTATCAAACCTAGATGAAGTCTCTGAAGATTTTCGATCGGGGCTTTAGTGCGATCCATTTCTTCACCTAACATATCATCACTCTTATCTAGCATGTTTTGAACCTTTTCCAAAGCCATTTGTTGTTTTATAGCAATTTCAGCAAGTTTTTGAGTAATCGGGCTTTAGATCTTCATCGATTCATTTTCACTAGATTCAGAGGAGGTATAGTTGAGTACCTTGGCACCCTTTGCCATGAAGCAATAGGTGGGAGTGTAGTCATCACTATCTTCATCGGCATTGTTGGTGAGGTCATTTTCTTGAGTTGAAGATGGACTTGCCGACGAAAAGCGATGGCGAGAGCTAGACTCGCCACACTGCACTCAGATTCTTCTGATGCCTCCTCTTCCTCATGTTCCTCAGATTCATCTTCAGAGTCCATTTCCTTACCAATGAATGCCCGAGCCTTTTTGGGGCTGCTCTTCTTGTGAGAAGAAGGCTTTGAGGATTTTGATGATGAAGATTTCGATGATTTCTTCTTCTTCTTCGCGTCATCGGAACTGTAATCCTTGTGTTTCTTCTTCTTTAATTCCTTTTCCCACTGAGGACAATCTTGGATGTAGTGACCAGGTTTCTTACATTTGTGACAAAGTCTTCTCTTATAGTCATTGGATGAGGAATCACTGCTCCTTGAGGATTTTCCAAAACGATCACGTCTCGTGAACTTCTGGAATTTCTTCATGAGCAGTGCTAGCTCCTGGCCTAATTATTTAGGATCTCCAAGGCTACTACCGGAGTCTTCACACTCAGATTCAGACACAGCCTTGGCCTTCAGGGCACGTGTTTTTCCATAGCTAGAACCATAGAGATCTCTCTTTTCGGCAAGCTGGAACTCATGAGTATTTATCCTCTCGAGGATATCAGCTGGATCAAGTGACTTGTAGTCAGCACGCTCTTGTATCATCGGTGCAGAGTATCAAATGAGGAATCAGCGATCTTAATAATTTCTTCACCACCTCATGGTCGGTGATGTCAAGGGCCAAGAGCTTGAAGCTCATTTGAGATGTCGATGAGGCGATCGAAGGTTTGTTGAACATTTTCGTTGTCGAGTCTTTTGAAGCGGTTGAAGAGATTCAAGAACATCAACTCGAGAGTCACGCTGAGTTGAGACTCCTTCATTCACTTTGGACAGCCTGTCCCGGATGAGCTTGGCAGCTTCCACAGACTCACTCTTCCATATTGACCTTTGCTCGAGATGGCCACATATGATATTCTTCGCTTGAGAATCGAGTTGCTTGAATCTCTTCACGCCAGCAACATTCAGAGAAGGTGTGGTGAGGGAACACCATTTTCCACAACATACCGTAGATCGTTGTCAATTGCTTCAAGATGCATTCGCATCTTGTTCTTCCAAAGAAGGGTAGTCCGTCCCATCAAAGGTAGGACACCCTGCCGAGACCTTGATCATACTGCGGTCGACATAACTAAAACTCCGGTGGTTAAACTAAAATCACACGTAACAAGGGAGTACCTTGCTCGATACCAATTAAAAGTGCGTTATATCGACTAGAGGGGGGTGAATAGGCGATTTTTATGAATTCTTCACTGAGGAATTTGCTGGTGAGGAAATTCCTTAGCGAAGAACTACTTGCAGCGGAATAAGTACTCAGAAGTAAGCATAACAAAATACACACATGGTCATCATGATGAAATGAAGACAAGCATAGAGTACAGAAAGCGTAATCACATGATAACACAAGATGAAGACAAACAGACTGAAGAAATTGAACTGAGGAAATTGAGAAAGTCTTGATCAAAGTCTTCAAACACAGATATGAACAAACACTCAACACAAGAATGAGGAAATGAAAGGATTGAGGAAATAGAACCAGTTAGGTTGGTGAAGACAATGATTTGGTAGACCAGTTCCAACTGTTGTCTCAGCTTGTACGTCTGGGTTGGAGCGGCTGAGTATTTAAACTCGAGGACACACAGTCCGGACACCCAGCCGAAAGCACGCAGCTCAGGACACCAAGTCCTCACCGTATTCTCCTTGAACTAAGGTCACACAGACCTCGTCCAATCACTCATGGTAAGTCTTCAGCGACTTCCAAACCTTCACAGACTTGGTCACTCGGCGATCCACAATTCCTCTTGGATGCTCTAGACCATGACGCCTAACCGTCTGGAAGAAGCACAGTCTTCAAAGGTAACAAGCGTCGGATCCACGCAAGATCAATTTCTTCAGTGATGCTCAATCACTTTGGGTTTGAAGGGATTTGGTTTTTGGGGTTTTTCCTCACTTGATGATTTTCGCTCAAAGTCCTCAGAGGATGGGTTGCTCTCAAATGACAAGTGTCAAGTTCTCTCGGAGCAGCCAACCAGCTAGTGGTTGTAGGGGGCGGCTATTTATAGCCTAGGGAGCAGCCCGACATGATAAGACATAAATGCCCTTCAATGATATGACCGTTAGGTGGATAAGATATTTTGGGACAAATGGCGCCAAGAAGACAAAGAACGGTCGGAAATTTGAATCACAAATTCCTCGGGGCTATCATGTTCCTCATCGTAGGCAATCCGCCTGGCGAATTCCTAACTCTTCGCCGAACAAATTCCTCATTGACTGTAAGAACTTCGTCTACATCCTTTGAAGAAATTGACTGAACTGTATGAGATTTCCAAAGGCTTCACTCGAAGGGATTGGTAGGTATAGGATTTTGAGTTGAGCATCACATGGAAATTATTCCTTAGTATTTCCTCGACCCCCTTTAACAGGACGGTGTTTCCTATGACTCAAGAAAGAGCAAATGAAACTACGAAAACAAAATTCTTCATGCTTCATGTTCCTCAAATGAATACCAAGTCTTCAAGGTCACACCAATTTCTTCACTTTCAAAGTCTTCAGAAAGTCTTCAGAATATCAAAGTCTTCAGTCGAAGAACTTTATTTTTAGCGGTCGACTTTCTCGGTAAATATCAAACTCCTCATAGACTTATAGACCTGTGTACACTCACAAACGCATTAGTTCCTTAACCTATAAGTCTTCAATCCACCAAAATCACTAAGGGGCACTAGATGCACTTACAAGAACTACAGAGCCCAGCTATTCCAAACTCGGTTATCCCTTCCAATGTTAGATTTCTTTCTTATGAAAATATGAAGAAGAGTGTCATTTGTTCTCCCGCAGCTATGCAACACCCTTGGGTGCAAGGAGCTTTAGCCATTACAGGAAAGCTTCGTAAGGAGATAATGGATCACAAGCGGCAACTCAATAAGCTCGAGGAAGAGAATCATATCCTGAAGGGAATTATCGCCAAGAATATCACATCACCACCCCCGAAGAAGGAGACATAATCACATGGGTATGGGCACTCCCCTTGGCAACTGCCAAGCTTGGGGGAGGTGCCCCGGTATCGTATCACCATCACACTCCTATCTTTACCGTTTTTCTTAGTTCGATCCAATTTAGTAGTATCTGAGATAAAGTTTTGGCACGATCTAGTTCTGAGTTTTGCTTTTTGATCTCTTTATGTAATTGAGTCCGTGAGCTATATAATAAAGATTAGTGTTGAGTCAAGGGCTTGATTATCTTGCTATGATCTTGAGTGAACAAAAGAAAAGAGAAAATAATAAAAAGAAATAAAGAGATCATATTGATCTTATGGATAGTAATGACTTCACATAGAAAGAGTATGATGATTAAAAGTTGTTGAGAGTTGATAAACATAGTTTTGGTCATCGTTGCAATTAATAGGAAGTAATAAAGAAAGAGAGGTTTCACATATGAATATACTATCTTGGACATCTTTTATGATTGGGACCACTCATTAAAATATGACATGCTAAAGAGTTGATGTTGGACAAGGAAGACAACGTAATGGGTTATGTTTTCTTATATCTGAGATAAAGTATATTGTCATGGATCATCCAACATGTTGAGCTTGCCTTTCCCCCTCATTCTAGCCAAATTCTTAGCACCGAGTAGAGATACTACTTGTGCTTCCAAAAACCCTTAAACCAGTTTTGCCATGAGAGTCCACCATATCTACCTATGGATTGAGTAAGATCCTTCAAGTAAGTTGTCATCGGTGCAAGCAATAAAGATTGCTCTCTAAATATGTATGATTGATTGGTGTGGAGGAAATAAGCTTTTATACGATCTTGTGATGTGGAAGAAATAAAAGCGACAGACTGCATAATAAAGGTTCATATCACAAGTGGCAATATAAAGCGACGTTCTTTCGCATTAAGATTTTGTGCATCCAACCCTGAAAGCGCATGGCAACCTCTGCTTCCCTCTGCGAAGGGCCTATCTTTTATTATTATCCTCTACCTTATGCAAGAGTCATGGTGATCTTCACCTTTCCTTTTTACATTTTATCCTTTGGCAAGCACATGGTGTTGGAGAAATCCTGATAGATATATCTAATTGGATATGGGTTAGCATGAGTTATTATTGTATACATTACCCTTGAGGTAAAAGGTTGGGAGGCGAAACATTAAGCCCCTATCTTTCTCTGTGTCCGACTAAAACTCCGTAACCACAAGTATTGCGTGAGTGTTAGCAATTATGAAAGACTAAATGATAGTTGAGTATGTGGACTTGCTAGAAAGATCTGACATAGACTCTTTACGATGTTATGATAAATTGCAATTGCTTCAATGACTGAGATTATAGTTTGTTAGTTCTCAAAGAAAGTTTCGATTCATACTTTGCACTGTGAATAGATTATTACTTGAGCATAAGAAATCATATGACAATATCCATATATGTTGCTGTTATGAGAATAATCATGATGCCCTCATGTCCGTATTTTATTTTATCGACACCTCTACCTCTAAACATGTGGACATATTTATCGTTATCGGCTTCCGCTTGAGGACAAGCGAGGTCTAAGCTTGGGGGAGTTGATACGTCCATTTTGCATCATGCTCTTATATCAATATTTATTGCATTATGGGCTGTTATTACACATTATGTCACAATACTTATGCCTATACTCTCTTATTTTACAAGGTTTACATAAGGAGGGAGAATGCCGTATTTGGAATTCTGAAAAAAGGAGCAAATATTAGAGACCTATTCTGCACAACTCCAAAAGTCCTGAAACTCCACAAAAGTTATTTTTGGAAATAATAAAAAATATTGAGCGGAAGAAATACATCACGGGGGCCTCCACCTGGCCATGAGGGTAGGGGGCGCGCCCCCTGCCTCGGGTGCCCCCTGTTGGCGCTCCGATGCCCATCTTCTGGTATATGAAGTCTTTCGTCTGAAGAAAAATCATAAGCAAGCTTTCGGGACGAGACTCTGCCGCCACGAGGCGGAACCAATCTAGGGCTCCGGCAGAGCTGTTCTGCTGGGGACACTTCCCTCCGGGAGGGAGAAATCATCACCATCGTCATCACCAACGCTCCTCTCATTGGGAGAGGGCAATCTCCACCAACATCTTCACAAGCACCATCTCCTCTCAAACCCTAGTTCATCTCTTGTATCCAATTCTTGTATCTAAGTCCAGGAATGGTACCTGTAGGTTGCTATTAGTGTTGATTACTCCTTGTAGTTGATGCTAGTTGGTTTATTTGGTGGAAGATCATATGTTCAGATCCTATATGCATATTGATACACCTCTGATTATGAACATGAATATGCTTTGTGAGTAGTTAAGTTTTTTCCTGAGGACATGGGAGAAGTCTTGCTATTAGTAGTCATGTGAATTTGGTATTCGTTCGATATTTTGATGAGATGTATGTTGTCTATCCTCTAGTGGTGTTATGTGAACGTCGACTACATAACACTTCACCATTATTTGGGCCTAGAGGAAGGCATTGGGAAGTAATAAGTAGATGATGGGTTGCTAGAGTGATGTAAGCTTAAACCCTAGTTTATGCGTTGCTTCGTAAGGGGCTGATTTGGATCCACATGTTTCATGCTATGGTTAGGTTTACCGTAATACTTTTCTTGTAGTTGCGGATGCTTGCAATAGAGGTTAATCATAAGTGGGATGCTTGTTCAAGTAAGAACAGCACCCAAGCACCGGTCCACCCACATATCAAATTATCAAAGTACCGAACGCGAATCATATGAACGTGATGAATACTAGCTTGACAATAATTCCCATGTGTCCTCGGGAGCGCTTTTCTCTATATAAGAGTTTCTCCAGGCTTGTCCTTTGCTAAAAAAAGGATTGGGCCACCTTGCTGCACTTTATTTACTTTTGTTACTTGTTGCTCGTTACCAATTATCTTTTCACAAAACTATCTGTTACCTATAATTTTAGTGCTTGCAGAGAATACCTTGCTGAAAACCGCTTATCATTTCCTTCTGCTCCTCGTTGGGTTCGACAGTCTTACTTATCGAAAGGACTACGATAGATCCCCTATACTTGTGGGTCATCAAGTACCTCCACCGATACCTTTCTTCGGTTGCTCATTGTTACTATGAGACTTGTGCATAGATTTTTTGTACTCACGAGTTCCGTTGTGTGCCGACCATAATTGAAAACAATAAGAGCGCTAGCTTTCGGCTTCACCCAGTCCGAGTCCGAGCTCGGATGACCCGATCGTGACAATCGCAGATGTGCTCCCTTTACTCCCTAGCCGAACAATCGGGAACGTAGGGGTAAACACAGGAGCAAGGCAACCCAGCTTGCGGAACACTTAAGTCAACATGGTGCATATTGTGGCGTAATACACGAACAAGGAATTAAGCCATACAAGTATGATCATATGCAAGAGGAAAGGCTTCATAAAGGAAGCCCCCAATCGAACTGGGTATTTGAATTTGTGTGTCACAAACAAGGTTTTGACAAGGAAGTTTTCACAAACAACTTTTTGCCAAAAAAAAGTATAATGCTTGGTCGAACCGAACAAAATTTAAAACTGAAAATTCCGAGCATAAAAGCGACTTAGCTGGTTAATGTGCTCGGTGTCGATGCACGGCCCGAGCATACGGTGGGACAAGGTCCCAGCCCCCAAGCCGGTCCCGAGGTGGAGGAGCGAAGAACTCGGCACTCCGAAGTGGCGACATAGCACAGCCAATGCAGGCCCGCAGTGTGACGCCGAAGTCCTCGGTGTGGGTTAATGAAGTGATGACGAAGCCCTCGGTCCAGCCGAGGTGACATGGTACGTCGGTACGCAGAGGTGACAGCGCTGCCCGATCCGGATTCTTTATCTGTGCACAGAAAATAGTGCAAGCCGGAGATAATGGGAATAATAATAAATTAGAAAAAATATTGCATAGTTAATAATTTATGCAAAGTGAGTAATAAAAGACGTATGGCCTATGTGCCGAACACTCGATGAGGTAGAGTTCTCTCAACGACGCCGAAGTCCCCGAGGCAACCGAACACGCCGATATGGCAACACGACCAACAAGGTGATCACGCGAGCCGATTTATGCCGATTGGGACGACGGCATCGGCTTGCCGAAGAGACCACGTGACGTAGTCGAAGTCCATTACCGAACCACCATGTGACCGTCGTTAATGGGGCCACCATTTGATAGACCTGCGTACAGAGGATGGAACAAACCAGAGTAATAATTCCTTGGTAAAAATAAACCCAAACAAGCAAAAATTACTAGGATAAATAGCACCTGTATTATTTGTTGTAGCAATCCGAAGAAAGGTGACTCCCAAAATTGGGACTCGATCCGCACACCCATTGCCTGATGGACGATAAAGCGATGGCATGGCGATGCTGGCAAAGGTTGGCTTGCCAAGACAACCCCTCGGTCCAGCTAACGTGACGAAGCTATTCGGCGGGTGACGCCGAAGTCACCGGAGTATGTTGATGAAGAAATAGCCAAGTCCCCGGTCCAGACGACGTGACGGAGCAGGTCGGTGAGGAGACGTTGCAGCTGCCATGTCAGCCGAGGTGTTGAAGCAGGTCGGCGTGATGGACATCGGCTTGAAGAAGCAACAGTGCGGCCATGCTGACGCAGGTCGTGACTTGTGACGCGGTCAATGCCGGCTTGATGAAGTGACCATGAGGCGATGCCGGTGTGGCCGCTCCGTGTAATCCGTGGGGCTGCGATGTTGGTGATGATTTATCCTTCGCCATGCCGAACTCTTGTTCAGCTTGCTGGGATGATGATCGAAGAAGTTAAGCTCGGCTTCAACAAAGCGGCGACGTGTCTAGCGCAGGTCGGCAGCCGTGGAGCAATATTGCCGGACTGGTTTGACACCAGCGTGATGGCGAAGACTACCTCGGAGGAGGCTTAAAATTTTATGGCTACGTGTTTAAAAACAACGCACAATACCCTAGAAAAAATTCCTTCAAAAGGTTTGTCCAATATTCCGTTCATGAAGAAACATGAACTCGGGCCGGATTCGTATTCACGTAGAAAACAGATCCGAAAATTGGTCCACTCATCGGAAGGTTCCCGGAGTTTGAACTGTCGGATCGAGTTGAAATATGGAGGGGTGGTAGATATGGGAATTATGCAGTAGATGAATGGTTGGATCTTCCAAAGGATCTCCAAGCTGGGCTCTGGAGGCCACGCCCTAAACTTGTCCAGATTCCCGTCCAGATTTGACAGGGCTCTGGTATATCATAGATTGCCAGAGATTCCTCCATCGAACTCGATGAAATTTGGCATGGTTGTTGTACACTTAATTCCGTACAATTCCACCGAAGGAATCATCAAGGCGATGCTCGAGGAGGTGGTGGTAGCGGATACAAGTTTGCTATTCGGAGAAAACAGCACGGTCGCCCGAGGGCAATGTTGACGTTGAGCCCCCGAGCTCCATGGATGATTCTTCCATGATCATGATAGAGATCGGAGTTGATGTTGACGAAGGCCCTCGTGCGAACATGATGATCGGAGGTAGGGCACAGTCCTTGGTTAAGCCAAGGTGGCCAGTCGAGCCGGCGGCAAAAGATGCCGACATCGACCATAAAGCTCGGCTTTGATGCGTAGATCGCACCGGAGACGATCCAAATTTCCCATCGCCCTGTGGCGACCTCCAGTAGGCTCTCAATAAAAGCACCAATGTCGGTTCTATATCTGGCATATCTCATAGTAGGGGTCCTAAGCTAGGTGTCTTGGAGCGATGGTAACATGGACACGGGGTTTTACCCAGCTTCGGGCTCTCTTGATGAGATAATACCCTACATGCGGCTTTTGATTGTATTCATACGGGTGTAGTACAGAGTACATGTATCTACCACGAGATTGTAGTAATGAATATGAGATTGTCTATGGACTAGCCTGGCCTCGGTTTATATATGCACCATAGGCCTAGGGTTTAGAGGAGTCCTTGTCTTGGGCGCCAAGTCTTGTAGAATCCTCGTTGTATGCAGCATGGGCTGTCCGAACTGGCCCAATAATGAACCGCCATGGGGGTCCTCGGCCCGATCCAGCTGGTCGGGAGATGACGTGGTGAGTACCCCCTTGTCCAGGACACCGTCAGTCAGGGACGAGCGATGGTCTTTCCCTACCAATCTATCCCCCTAGGAGCATTAATGTAGTGCTTGGTTTTGATGACTTGTAGATTTTTGCAATAAGTTTGTGAGTTCTTTATGACTAATGTTGAGTCAATGGATTATACGCACTCTCACCCTTCCATCATTGCTATCCTCTTGATGCGTGCATTGCCCTTTATCACCTTAAGATGTGGTGCAAACTTCGCTAGTGCATCCAAACCCCGTGATATGATACGCTCTATCACACATAAGCCTCCTTATATCTTCCTCAAAACAGCCACCATATCTACCTATTATGGCATTTCCATAGCCATTCCCAGATATATTGCCATGCAACTTTCCAGCGTTCCGTTTATTATGACACGCTTCATCATTGTCATATTGCCTTGCATGATCATGTAGTTGACATCGTATTTGTGGCAAAGCCACCATTCATAATTTTCCATACATGTCACTCTTGAGTCACTGCCCATCCTGGTACACCGCCGGAGGCACTCATATAAAGTCATATTTTGTTCTAAGTATCAAGTTGTAATCCTTGAGTCGTAAATAAATAGAAGTGTGATGATCATCATTATTAGAGCATTGTCCGTGTGGGGAAAAAAGAGAAAGGCCAAAAAAAGATAAGGCCCAAAAAAAGAGAGAAAGGCCAAAAAAAGAGAAGACCCAAAAAAATAAGAGAAAAAGAGAGAAGGGACAATGATACTATCCTTTTTCCACAGTTGTGCTTCAAAGTAGCACCATGATCTTCATGATAGAGAGTCTCTTATTTTGTCACTTTCATTTACTAGTGGGAAATTTTCATTATAGAACTTGGCTTGTATATTCCAACAATGGGCTTCCTCAAAATTCCCTAGGTCTTCGTGAGCAAGCAAGTTGGATGCACACCCACTAGTTTCTTTTGTTGAGCTTTCATACATTTATAGCTCTAGTGCATCCGTTGCATGCCAATCCCTACTCCTTGCATTGACATCAATTGATGGGCATCTCCATAGCCCGTTGGTTAGCCTCGTAGATGTGAGACTTTCTCCTTTTTGTCTTCTCCACATAACCTCCATCATCATATTCTATTCCACCTATAGTGCTATGTCCATGGCTCGCGCTCATGTATTGCGTGAAAGTTGAAAAAGTTTGAAAATACTAAAGTATGAAACAATTGCTTGGCTTGTCATCGGGGTTGTGCATGATTTGAGCATTTTGTGTAACGAAGATGGAGCATAACCAAACTATATGATTTTGTAGGGATGAACTTTCTTTGGCCATGTTATTTTGAGAAGACACGATTACTTCGTTAGTATGCTTGAAGTATTATTACTTTTATGTCAATATTAAACTTTTGTCTTGAATTTTTGGATATGAACATTCATGCCACAATAAAGAAAATTACATTGAAAATTATGTTAGGTAGCATTCCACATCAAAAATTCTGATTTTATCATTTACCTACTCCAGGACGAGCAGGAATTAAGCTTGGGGATGCTGATACGTCCCCAACGTATCTATAATTTTTGTTTGTTCCATGCCATTATATTATCTGTTTTGGATGTTTAATGGGCTTTAATATGCTCTTTTATAATATTTTTTCGACTAACCTATTAACCAGAGGCCCGGTGCCAGTATATTTTTTTTGCCTATTTTAGTGTTTCGCAGAAAAGGAATATAAAAGGAATCCAAATGGAACGAAACCTTCGCGAGGATCTTTCTTGGAACAAACGCAATCCAGGAGACTTGGAGTGGAACTCAGATACGCAACGAGGCGGCCACGAGGCAGGAGGGCGCGCCCCCCACCCTCGTGGGCCCCTCATAGCTCCACCGACGTACTTCTTTCTCCTGTATATACTCTTATACCCTAAAAACATCCAAGGGAGCCACGAAACCACTTTTCCACCACCGCAACCTTATGTACCCGTGAGATCCCATCTTGGGGCCTTTTCCGGCGCCTTGCCGGAGGGTTAATCGATTCATGGAGGGCTTCTACATCAACACCATAGCCTCTCCGATGATGTGTGAGTAGTTTACCACAGACCTTCGGGTCCATAGTTATTAGCTAGATGGCTTCTTCTCTCTCTTTGGTTCTCAATACAAAGTTCTCCTCGATGTTCTTGGAGATCTATTCGATGTAATATTCTTTTGCGGTGTGTTTGCCGAGATCCGATGAATTGGGGATTTATGATCAAGTTTATCTATGAACAATATTTGGTTCTTCTCTGAATTCTTATATGCATGATTTGTTACCTTTGCAATTCTCTTCGAATTATCGGTTTAGTTTGGCCTACTAGATTAATCTTTCTTGCAATGGGAGAAGTGCTTAGCTTTGTGTTCAATCTTGCGGTGTCCTTTCCCCAGGTGGTAGGGGCAGCAAGGCACGTATTGTATTGTTGCCATCGAGGATAAAAGATGGGATTTATATCATATTGCTTGAGTTTATCCCTCTACATCATGTCATCTTGCCTAATGCGTTACTCGTTCTTATGAACTTAATATTCTAGATGCATGCTTTGGATAGGGTCGATGTGTGGAGTAATAGTAGTAGATGCGTAATCGTTTGGTCTACTTGACACGGACGTGATGCCTATATTCATGATCATGCCTAGATATTCTCATAACTATGCGCTTTTCTATCAATTGCTCGGCAGTAATTTGTTCACCCACCGTAATATATGCTATCATGAGAGAAGCCACTAGTGAAACCTATGGCCCCCGGGTCTATTTTACATCATATAAGTTTCCGATGTATAATTCTAGTATACTATTTATTTTATTTTGCAATCTTTATTTTCCAATATATACAACAAAAATACCAAAAATATATATCTTACTATCTTTATCAGATCTCACTTTTGCAAGTGGCCCTGAAGGGATTGACAACCCCTTTATCGCGTTGGTTCCTAGGATCTTAATTTTTTGTGCAGGTACTAGGCGACTTGCGTGTAATCTCCTACTGGATTGATACCTTGGTTCTCAAAAACTGAGGGAAATACTTACGCTACTTTGTTGCATCACCCTTTCCTTTTCAAGGGAAAACCAACGCATGCTCAAGAGGTAGCACCGGCCCCTAGGGCGTGCCCCCAAGAGGGGAATCCTACTAGGGCTCCAAGTCCTAGTAGGGATCCACAAAGAGGGAGAGAGGGGGAAGGAAGGAAGAGGGGGGAAGGGAAGGAAAGGGGGGCGCCGCCCCTTCCCCTAGTCCAATTAGGACCCAAGGGGGGGCGGCCAGCCCCTCCTGGCCCTTCCTCTCTTCCCACTAAGGCCCATAGAGGCCCATTAGTTCCCCTGGGGGTTCCGATAACCCCCCGGCACACTGATATTTATCCGGCGACCCCCGGAACTCATCCGGTGTCCGAATAACATCGTCCAATATACCAATCTTTATGTCTCGACCATTTCGAGACTCCTTGTCATGTCCACATCCGGGACTCCGAACATCCTTCGGTACATCAATACACATAAGCTCATAATACCGATCGTCATCGAACGTTAAGTGTGCGGACCCTACGGGTTCGAGAACTATGTAGACATGACCGAGACTCATCTCTGGTCAATAACCAATAACGGAACCCTGATGCTCATATTGGTTCCTACATTTTCTACGAAGATGTTTATCGGTCAAACCGTATAACAACATACGTTGTTCCCTTTGTCATCGATATGTTACTTGCCCGAGATTCGATCGTCGGTATCTCTATACCTAGTTCAATCTCGTTACCGGAAAGTCTCTTTACTCATTCTATAATGCATCATCCCGCAACTAACTCATTAGTCACATTGCTTGCAAGGCTTATAGTGATGTGCATTACCGAGAGGGCCCAGAGATACCTCTCCGACAATCAGCGTGACAAATCCTAATCTCTATCTATGCCAACTCAACAAACACCATCGGACACACCTGTAGAGCATATTTATAATCACCCAGTTATGTTGTGACGTTTGATAGCACACTAAGTGTTCCTTCGGTATTCAGGAGTTGCATAATCTCATAGTCAGAGGAACATGTATAAGTCATGAAGAAAGCAATAGCAATAAACCAAACGATCGTAGAGCTAAGCTAATGGATGGGTCTTGTCCATCACGTCATTCTCTAATGATGTGATCCCGTTCATCAAATGGTAACACATGTCTATGGCTAGGAAACATAACCATCTTTGATAAACAAGCTAGTCAAGTAGAGGCATACTAGGGACACTCTGTTTGTCTATGTATTCACACATGTACTAAGTTTCTGGTTAATACAATTCTAGCATGAATAATAAACATTTATCATGATATAAGGAAATATAAATAACAACTTTGTTATTGCCTCTAGGGCACATTTCCTTCAGTTCTCACTCGGAAGAGGGATGAACTGGAGACTTATCTGGGAGGTCTTGCTAAGATGATGTTCCTCATGCTCAAATGTACTTTTCTTCAACCGACTGGGTTCAGAAAACTTCTTCGCCGAGTTGCTGCCAACTCATTACTTTTCTTTGCATGCAGAGTTCTGTCAGAATTTCGAGGAGGAAACCGGGCGGATCGAGACAGGACTGGACCCCATCAACTCTCCCGTAAAGGACAAAGCTGCCATGAATGTGCTGCGACTGGAATCTCGCCTCGCCAGTGTCTTAGACTACATTGTCGGACTGAAGGTCGCGCTATCTCGGATCGACAAGGAGTTATGGCCAGAGGATGTGCTTTTGAATGACCTCGAGTCACTGATGACTCAACAGCATCCCTGACTGAGTGCAGGCATGGAAGACGTCAGTTGATCGCTGCGGTGCTGATGTGGCCCTATCACTCGTCCGTGTTCATTGCAAGGATGCCAATGAAGAGAAGCTGAAGGCTCTTCAGGTGGCTAACACCAAGAAGCTTCAATTTCAATCTTTCATGGAGACCTTCATCGACGCAGCCACTCGCATCACAGACGGCATCGACTTGGATACTTTCGTCGATCCAGCCAGCCTCCTCCCGCCGAATGAAAAACTTGATAACTTGAATTTATTTGCCTCGGTATGCCGAGTGATTTTGTTATCATTAAACTCTTTCGGGCCTGATGCTCGGTACTTCTGCTGGTGGTTCTGAACCTCGCTGGATTTATCCGAACTTGATTGTTTTATATGAATGCAGTTGCTTTATCTCCATTGTTCTCGGATATTTTGACTTAGGCGAATCTGGGATCGCAGCTAAGTCTCCGAGTGAGAAGATTGGTCTTCACTCGGAATAGACGTTGTACTTGTGGCGCAGCTCGGAGTGCCTCCAGACGTTGTACTTGTGACGCAACTTAGAGTGCATCCAGATGTTGTACTTGTGGCGCGACTCAGGGTACGCCTTGTTGTATTAGCGAATTTCTCCACTCGAGTGAGACGGTTGCTCTTCACTCAGAGTATGTTTTTAAAACCGAGGCGAGTACGGGATCGCAGCTAAGTCCCCGAGTGAGAGGGTTGCTCTTCACTCGGAGTATATTCGAAACTTTGGCGAGTACGAGATCACAGCTATGTCCCTAGTGAGAGGGTTGCTCTTCACTCGGAGTATGTTTTGAAACTTAGGCAAGTACGGGGTCGCAGCTAAGCCCCCGAGTGAAAGGGTTGCTCTTCACTCGGAGTGTATTCGAAACTTAGTGGAGTACGAGATCGCAGCTAAGCCCCTGAGTGAGAGGGTCGCTCTTCACTCAAAGTGTATTTGAAACTTAGGCGAGTAAGAGATCGCAGCTAAACCCTGAGTGAGAGGGTTGCTCTTCACTCGGAGTATATTTGAAACTTAGGCGAGTACGGGATCGCAGCTAAGCCCCCGAGTGAGAGGGTTGCTCTTCACTCGGAGTATACTTGAAACTTAGGCGAGTACGGGATCGTAGCTAAGCCCCCGAGTGAGAGGGTTGCTCTTCATTCGGAGTGTATTTGAAACATAGGTGAGTACGGGATCGCAGCTAAGTCCCCGAGTGAGAGGGTTTCTCTTCACTAGGAGTATATTTGAAATTTAGGCGAGTACGGGATCGCAGCTAAGCCCCCGAGTGATAGGGTTGCTCTTCACTCAGAGTGTATTTGAAACTTAGGCGAGTACAAGGTCGCAGCTAAACCCCCGAGTGAGAGGGTAGTGAAAGAAATATGCCCTAGAGGCAATAATAAAGTTGTTATTTATATTTCCTTATATCATGATAAATGTTTATTATTCATGCTAGAATTGTATTAACCTGAAACCTAGCACATGTGTGAATACATAGACAAACAGAGTAACCCTAGTATGCCTCTACTACACTAGCTCGTTAATCAAAGATGGTTAAGTTTCTTAGCCATATACATGTGTTGTCATTTGATGAACGGGATCTCATCATTAGAGAATTATGTGATGGACAAGACCCGTCCGTTAGCTTAGCATTATGATCGTTTAGTTTATTGCTATTGCTTTCATCATGACTTATACATGTTCCTATGACTATGAGATTACGCAACTCCCGAATATCGGAGGAACACTTAGTGTGTTATCAAACGTCACAACGTAACTGCGTGATTATAAACATGCTCTATAGGTGTCTCCGATGGTGTTTTTTGAGTTGGCATAGATCAAGATTAGGATTTGTCACTCCGATTGTCGGAGAGGTATCTCTGGGCCCTCTCGGTAATGCACATCACTATAAGCCTTGCAAGCAATGTGACTAATGAGTTAGTTGCGGGACTATGCATTATGGAACGAGTAAAGAGACTTGCTGGTAACGAGATTGAACTAGGTATAGTGATACCGACGATCGAATCTCGGGCAAGTAACATACCGATGACAAAGGGAACAACGTATGTTGTTATGCGGTTTGACCGATAAAGATCTTCGTAGAATATGTAGGAGCCAATATGAGCATCCAGGTTCTGCTATTGGTTGTTGACCGGAGATGTGTCTCGGTCATGTCTACATAGTTCTCGAACCCGTAGGGTCCGCACGCTTAACATTCGATGACGATTTGTATTATTTGTTTATGTGATTTGATGACCAAACGATGTTCGGAGTCCCGGATGAGATCACGGACGTGACGAGGAGTCTTGAAATGGTTGAGACATAAAGATTCATATATTGGAAGGCTATATTCGGACATCGGAATGGTTCGGGTCGGTTCGGATAAGTATCGGAGTACGTGGGGCTACCGGAACCCCCCCCCCCCCCCCGTGAAGCTATTGGGCCTCATGGTAATTAGTGGAGATGAGAGAGGGCCGACCAGGATGTGGCGTGCGCCCCCTTGCCCCAACCGAATTGGACAAGTGGAGGGGACGGCGCCCCCCTCCTTCCTTCTCTCCTCCTCCTCCTTCCCCCCTTCTCCCACTTGGAATAGGAAAGGGGAGCGAATCCTACTTGGTTTGGAGTCCTAGTAGGACTCCCCCATAGCGCCTTCCCCTTGGCCGGCCTCCTCCCCCCTCGTTTCTATACATGGGGAGGGGGCACCCTAGAACACACAAGTTGATCTTTTAGCCGTGTGCTGTGCCCCCCTCCACAGAAACACACCTCGGTCATATCATCATAGTGCTTAGGCGAAGCCCTGCGCCGGTAACTTCATCATCACCGTCACCACGCCGTCGTGCTGACGAAACCCTCCCTCGGCCTCAACTGGATCAAGAGTTCTAGGGACGTCACCGAGCTGAACGTGTGCAGATCGCGGAGGTGCCGTGTGTTCAGTACTTGGATTGGTTGGATCACGAAGACGTTCTACTACATCAACCGCGTTACTAAACGCTTCCACTTTCGGTCTACGAGGGTACGTGGACACACTCTCCCCGCTCGTTCCAATGCTTCTCCTAGATAGATCTTGCGTGCGTAGGAAAATTTTGAAATACTATGTTCCCCAACAGTGGCATCCGAGCCAAGTCTATGCTAGATGTTATATGCACGAGAAGAACACAAAGAGTTGTGGGCGATAATAGTCATACTGCTTACCAGCATGTCATACTTTGATTCGGTCGTATTGTTGGATGAAGCGGCCCGGACCGACATTACATGATCGCATTCATGAGACTGGTTCTATCGTCGTGCTTTGCACATAGGTGGCTAGTGGGTGTCTGTTTCTCCAACTTTAGTTGAATCGAGTGTGACTACGCCCGGTCCTTGTTGAAGGTTAAAACAATACACTTGACAAAAAAAATTGTGTTTTGACGCGTAGGTAAGAACGGTTCTTGCTAAGCCCAATGCAGCCACGTAAAACTTGCAACAGCAAAGTAGAGGACGTCTAACTTGTTTTTGCAGGGCTTGATGTGATGTGATATGGTCAAGACGTGATGATATATAAATTGTTGTATGAGACGATCATGTTTTTTATAAAGTTATCTGCAACTAGCAGGAGCCTTATGGCTGTCGCTTTATTGTATGAAATGCAATTGCCATGTAATTGTTTTACTTTAGCACTAAGAGGTAGCGATAGTCGTAGAAGCAATAGTTGGCGAGACGACAACGATGCTTCGATGGAGATCAAGGTGTCAAGCCGGTGACGATGGTGATCATGACGGTGCTTTGGAGACGGAGATAAAAGGCACAAGATGATGATGGCCATATCATATCACTTATATTGATTGCATGTGATGTTTATCCTTTATGCATCTTATTTTGCTTAGTACGGCGGTAGCATTATAAGATGATCTCTCACTAAATTTCAAGGTACAAGTGTTCTCCCCGAGTATGCACCGCTTTCTGATTCGTCCTGCCGAGACACCACGTGATGATCGGGTGTGATAAGCTCTACGTTCACATACGACGGGTGCAAGCCAGTTTTTGACGCAGAATACTCGGGTTAAACTTGACGAGCCTAGCATATGCAGATATGGCCTCGGAACACTGAGATCGAAAGGTCGAGTGTGAATCATATAGTAGATATGATCAACATAGTGATGTTCACCATTGAACACTACTCCATCTCATGTGATGATCGGACATGGTTTAGTTGATATGGATCACATGATCACTTAGATGATTAGAGGGATGTCTATCTAAATTGGAGTTCTTAAGTAATATGATTAATTCGACTTTAATTTATCATGAACTTTGTACCTGATAGTATTTTGCATGTCTATGTTGTTGTAGATAAATGGCCCGTGCTACTATTCCGTTGAATTTTAATGCATCCCTCGAGAAAGCTAAGTTGAAAGATGATGGTAGCAACTACACGGACTGGGTCCGTAACTTGAGGATTATCCTCATTGTTGCATAGAAGAATTATGTCCTGGAAGCACCGCTAGGTGCAAGACCCGCTGCAGAAGCAACACCGGACGTTGTGAACGCCTGGCAGAGCAAAGCTGATGACTACTCGATAGTTCAGTTTGCCATGCTTTACGACTTAGAACCAGGACTTCAACGACGTTCTGAACGTCATGGAGGATATGAGATGTTCTAGGAGTTGAAGTTAATATTTCAAGCAAATGCCAGGATTGAGAGATATGAAGTCTCCAATAAGTTCTACAGCTGCAAAATGGAGGAGAATAGTTCTGTCAGTGAACATATACTCAAAATGTCTGGGTATCATAATCACTTGACTCAACTGGGAGTTAATCTTCCGGTTGATAGTGTCATTGACAGAGTTCTTCAATCACTGCCACCAAGCTACAAAAGCTTTGTGATGAACTATAATATGCAAAGGATGGATAAGACAATTCCCGAGCTCTTCGCGATGCTAAAGGCTGCGGAGGTAGAAATCAAGAAAGAGCATCAAGTGTTGATGGTCTACAAAACCAATAGTTTCAAGAAAAGGGGTAAAGGGAAGAAGGGGAACTTCAAGAAGAATGGCAAGCAAGTTGCTGCTCAAGTGAAGAAACCCAAGTCTAGACCTAAGCCTGAGACTGAGTGCTTCCATTGCAAAGGGACTGCTCTCTGGAAGCAGAACTGCCCCAAGTATTTGGCGGATAAGAAGGATGGGAAAGTGAATGGTATATTTGATATACATGTTATTGATGTGTACCTTACTAATGCTCGTAGTAGCGCCTGGGTATTTGATACTGGTTTTGTTGCTCATATTTGCAACTCGAAACAGGGGCTACGGATTAAGCGAAGATTGGCTAAGGACGAGGTGACGATGCGCGTGGGAAATGGTTCCAAAGTCGATGTGATCGCCGTCGGCACGCTACCTCTACATCTACCTTCGGGATTGTTTTAGACCTAAATAATTGTTATTTGGTGCCAGCGTTAAGCATGCACATTATATCTGGATCTTGTTTGATGCGAGACAGATATTCATTTAAATCAGAGAATAGTGGTTGTTCTATTTATATGAGTAATAACTTTTCTGGTCATGCACCCTTGATGAGTGGTCTATTTTTATTGAATCTCTATAGTAGTGATACACATATTCATAGTGTTGAAACCAAAAGATATAAGTTTAACAATGATAGTGCAACTTATTTGTGGCACTGCCGTTTAGGTCATATTGGTGTAAAGTGCATGAATAAAACTCCATGCTAATGGGCTTTTGGAATCACTTGATTATGAATCACGTGATGCTTGCGAACCATGCCTCATGGGCAAGATGACTAAGACTCCGTTCTCCGATACAATAGAGCGAGCAACAGACTTGTTGGAAGTAATACATACTGATGTATGCGGTCCAATGAGTGTTGAGGCTCGCGGCGGGTATCGTTATTTTCTGACCTTCACAGATGATTTGGGAAGATATGGGTATATCTACTTGATGAAACACATGTCTGAAACATTTGATAAGTTCAAAGAATTTCAGAGTGAAGTGGAAAATCATCGTAACAAGAAAATAAAGTTTATACAATCTGATCGTGGAGGTGAATATTTGAGTTATGAGTTTGGTCTTCATTTGAAACAATGTGGAATGGTTTCGCAACTCACGCCACCTGGAACACCACAGCGTAACTGTAACATCCCAAATTTTGGAATGTTAATATAATTAATTGAATTGTTTGTTTGTTTGCTTGAGTGAATTAAACTTGAGTGAAATTTGAACCTTTACAAAAACTTTTGAATGAGAGGGAATAAAATGACTTTCCCTTCTCCGTAAATTCAAATTCATCCTATTAAAATCAATGAGAGAAGATGACATGACTTCTTCAACTATAAAGAATTTGAACGGAGTTTTGCAATTTAATTCTTTCAAATATTTGCACTTGCTTCTCTATTTTTCTTCCCCGAGAAATACCCCAAAAAATAAATTCTTGCAAGTAAAAAAGAGCGGAGGAAAATGACCCTCCAAAATCAGGGGCATTTTTAAAAAATATTTGAGCCAAGAAAAACCAAAGTTTTAATTTAAAAATTATTTGCAAAAAGAAATAAAGCCTTTAGGGATTTTCTGAAAAACATTTTTTTTAAGTTTTTATTTTGGCCGTAGGAATAATGCTCATCATCTACATTTTATTTTTCTGTTAATTTTAGTATATAAAAACTCTTTATTCCGAATTGATTTGATTTCCTTTTTATTGTTTTAGTTTCCTAATTTTAAAAATAGGAATAGAATCGTTTTTATTAGGAAAAACCTGCTGGCCAATTAAGCACTTTCCTATTCTAGCCCAACAAGAGATCATCTCCTTCCTCTGTTTCCTCTCACGTTACAGAAGCTTTCCATATCCATGGAGACAGGAATCTCCACCTTCCCGATCTCCCTCGTCTTTCCATCCCAGCGCCTCCCGAGACCGCCTATAAAACCCCTCCCTCTCCTCGTTCCATTTTTCCCATCACCACGCCCCTCCTGCCCGTAGCCTTCTCGCCACCGTCCTCCTTTTCCTGCCTAGAACGCTCACCAGGAGCTCTCCTGGAACCTCCCCAGCGCCGACCCCTCCTCCGCCACCCCACCCTGCTTGGCGACCTCGCCCCCTCGCTTGAGCAGCCCTCCACATCGTCGTCTCCTTCCTGCCATCTCTGCCTCACGTACAGGTAACTCCTTGTTGTTTTTTTTCGTTTTCAGATTTTATTTCCGTAACAGATTTAGTTCCGTTCTTGTTTAGCTTATAACTTTTGATCTAGAAGTCCAATGATGCTGATTCTTTTTGCGTTAGATCATAATTTTCTTGTAGTTTCCAAAAATATATAATTTGTCTATGTTTGGATTTATAAAAATTGAGTTAGATCAGATTTGAATTAAAGCTTGTTTTGCTTATTCCGGGAGTTTAAAAATAGGTTTTTAATTAATTCTTTTTGCTCCTGGTCTCTAGGACCTTTGTTTATCCAGTAGTATTTAGTATTTTATTTCTAGGTTAATTTAAATTAGGTTTTTAGCAAAACAGTACTGTTTTATTATTAGTTCTGTTTTAGCTTTTTCTTTATTGTTTTTATTAGTTTTAAATTATTTCTTTTTGTCACTTTTGCCAAAATTAGTTGTGTTTCTGTTAGACAACAGGAAAATTTTTATTTCTATTTAAAAAATCTATTTTCCTTAGTTTTGTATGAAACCTTCTATAGGTCATAGTTAGAGTTTTATAAAAGCTTTTTATTTGTTTCTTTTTGCAAATAAAATTTTATGGAAAAAAAATTTTCTGTTAAATTAGTTATTTTACATTTTATTTTCTGTTAATTTATTAGTTTAGTATTTTAATTGTTGTTAAGTTTTTACTTACGGCAAAACTATATTAGATGTTTGTAGCAAAGTCATAGATCTTCGTTAGTAGTTTTTCTTTGTAGTTTTATTTGAAGTTTCTTTTGATTTTGTTTGAGTTTTATTATTGATTTTCCTTGCTGTTTTGATTGTTATTTCGAGTGCTAGAATTGTTTGCTAGGATGTTTGCTTATGTGAATGCTATGTTTGACTATATAGATTTTCAACGGAGTGACGATTAGTTCTACCAAGTCATTTTCTGACAGCGTTGTTATCTTCATCAAGTATTACCAGTGCAAGTTCACTTTGACCATGCTTTCATACCTATGTTTTATTGCATTTAGTGGCATCTTTGCAACCACCCTCAGTAGTGATATTGAAATTCTTGTAGTTGAGTAGTATGCATGAGGTAGGAACCCATCACCCTGTTACCAAGCCCGGACGATATTTTATTTTAATGCTACGCTATAGTAGACGGGGTTTGGTATGAGTGCACGAGTGGTGTGAAGAAGGAGGACTCTACGTCAATGACGACAACTCCATGATGGAATCTGCAAGGACTGCATCTTCAAGACCTCAAGACTTCAAGACTCGAGACAAGAATTCAATACACACTCTTTGGGTGAAGGACGGTTGACGGGCACCTGGAGAACCCGGTGGTTGGCGGGATGCATGGAGAAGCGCCATGACATCTTGCGGAAAGCTTCACCCAGACTCAAAGAGACGGAAGAATACTTCATGGCCGGAAGCTTACCTGTGCAACCGCAAGTCATTATGGGCTCTGGCTTGGTTGACCTTAGTTGTGACTCTGCTGGGGCCGGTACTAGCAGATGTAGAACTACGGTAGGATGGGATGAGTACCGGACGGTGGTCGAGGAACTCCTCGGAAGACCATGTTTGGTCGTCTTGTTCTCAAACACCACGAAGTGCGAGAACGTAAAAGAGGGATCGAATCTTGCGGGTAAAGTGTACAAACCTCTGCAGAGGGTTATAACCTAATCGATTAGCCGTGTCCCGATTCACGGACAATTTGAGCATCTGGACTTGGATCTATCTCGGAACTCTCAACACCGGATTGATAACTTAATTATGGGCAACATATGATGAATTTTGGGCTATGAGACATCGGTTGGTGGAACCATGTCATGATAGAAAACTCCTTAGTACAGACTTCATTCTATTCCTTTGATGTAGGTAAAATAAAATCAGCTTTTACGCAAACAAAACTCAGATACAGAGCCACAAAGCCAAATTGCATATAGTATAGTTTTACCATCTGTTTAATCATGTTGTGATCTTGCGGTACATTCAATGTCTTGACCTACACGGCTGCAACGTATCATGTTGCAGATATTTCCTCGACGAGTAAGAGTTACGATACAGGTTACGGTCTACACTCAACCTGCCGATGGCGTTGATGGGACTCCACACCCGTTTGATTGTTTCCGCTGAGTATTATGAGGTATATATCATTTTACGTTATTTATACATGTGATTGTACTTTGATATATACATTGATGTCTTGTGTGTGCCGACATCTTGATCCGAGGATGGCACGGATACACAGAGGCTTGATCGTCTGAGGTCGGGTCGCTACAGAAATGGTATCAGAGCACATGTTGACTGTAGGACATGACCCTAGAAATCGGAAAGCCCTAGGACAGGATATCTCTAAAACTTTATTTTCAAAAAGACTATTACTTCTCATCTCTTTCTGATTTTATTGAATAGACACTCTCACCTCAAAATAGTTAGGATATACCCCTTTTCCCTTTTGACCACATGAAGGATCAATTGAAGCCACTCCAAGAAAGATATCGGAGGACTGATGACCTCTTCCAAGTAAAGAGGATTTCACCATGTATTAGAAGCTACAACAGTTGAAGACTCCGAAGATTTGAAGTTCCTAAAGAAATATTTGACCTTTAGAAGACCAAACCCTGTTACACACTTACGTTAGATGCGACGATGTGTGAGCTGTCATTTGTTTGATGTTTTTCCGACAGCCACAAAGTAAAACTTGTTTCATCAAAAAACTATTGTTTGTATTGTGTGTATATCCCTCCCCACCTCTCTCTCATCTCACCTTAAAACCCTTGAACCCCATAGATGATGAATGAAGTTGGACTGATATTCTCTGGATCGAAGACTTCGGTAGGAGGCGGAGCTATGGATGCGAGAACATGGAGAATCACTTCGGGAACAATTTGGTTTCAAGGAAGTATGAGGTCCAATACGCTCTTCAGTACTTTACAGAAAGTGCTGCAACCTGGTGGAGAATGCATCAATCCATACAAGGATTTAAAGGAGCCATAACTTGGGAGGAATTCAAGAAGACCCTGATGAGATCACGTCTTATCCGGAAGCACAATGATACACCAAGAAGAAAACCTTGTGCCTGCAAGATTTGCGGAGAAATAGGACACACCCAGAAGGTTACGCGAAAACCTGAGAGTGGTGAAGTAACGATAGATGTTTTGTTTGGCTTGCAGAAACCATGGAATTACTCGAACCCAGTTCGAGAACAAGAGAAATTCTGCAATGCATGAGAGTAAGCCCAAGTGTTAGAATACGTGATTCGATATATAAGTATGAGGTAATGATTCAAGTACGTGATGGATTGGACCCCAAACAGAAGACTACTATCATGAACTAACAAAAGTAGAAGGAAAATCAGAAAGCCACTAAAACCTTAGAAGAGACTCGACACGATAAGCCAAAAACCATAGAATGGTAGTACGATGGAAACCTTTACAGCAACCGTTGCCAATCGTAGGATATCTGGTGAAGTTCAACCTGCACCCGTTTCTGCAGGAGAAAACCATAAATTGTAGACCACCATGAGTGTTTTGATAGTTGTTTAGAATGGACACAGACCCATCGACTAAGAAGATCCGGTCTCGGACGAACATCAACTTTGACGAACCGACCCAAGATTACGAGGAAAACTCTATACTTACGCGTAAGAGCCTTAATGAAGGAGCTATTGTAAGATATGTGAAGGGACATACATTTTCAGCCCTCCAGAGGAAGTATCTGAGTTTATTGGAACCATGACCTTGTTTTTAAGTGTGGTAGCACCCCTGACCTTTCTGACCAAGACATTTGCTAGAAGACCCCAACCCTAACCTTTTCTTGCTAGCCTCTTCGAATCTCGAGGACGAGATTCATTCTAAGTGTGATAGGTTTGTAACATCCCAAATTTTGGAATGTTAATATAATTAATTGAATTGTTTGTTTGTTTGCTTGAGTGAATTAAACTTGAGTGAAATTTGAACCTTTACAAAAACTTTTGAATGAGAGGGAATAAAATGACTTTCCCCTTCTCCGGTAAATTCAAATTCATCCTATTAAAATCAATGAGAGAAGATGACATGACTTCTTCAACTATAAAGAATTTGAACAGAGTTTTACAATTTAATTCTTTCAAATATTTGCACTTGCTTCTCTATTTTTCTTCCCGAGAAATACCCGAAAAATAAATTCTTGCAAGCAAGAAAGAGCGGAGGAAAATGACCCTCCAAAATCAGGGGCATTTTTGAAAATATTTGAGCCAAGAAAAACCAAAGTTTTAATTTAAAAATTATTTGCAAAAGAAATAAAGCCTTTAGGGATTTTCTGAAAAACATTTTTTAAGTTTTTATTTTGGCCGTAGGAATAATGCTCATCATCTACATTTTATTTTTCTGATAATTTTAGTATATAAAAACTCTTTATTCAATTGATTTGATTTCCTTTTTTTTGTTTTAGTTTCCTAATTTTATAAATAGGAATGGAATCGTTTTATTAGGAAAAACCTGCTGGCCCATTAAGCACTTTCCTATTCTAGCCCAACAAGAGATCATCTCCTTCCTCTGTTTCCTCTCACGTTACAGAAGCTTTCCATATCCATGGAGACAGGAATCTCCACCTTCCCGATCTCCCTCGTCTTTCCATCCCAGCGCCTCCCGAGACCGCCTATAAAACCCCTCCTCTCCTCGTTCCATTTTTCCCATCACCACGCCTCCCTGCCCGTAGCCTTCTCGCCACCGTCCTCCTTTTCCTGCCTAGAACGCTCACCAGGAGCTCTCCTGGAACCTCCCAAGCGCGCCGACCCCCTCCTCCGCCACCCCACCCTCGCCGGCGACCTCGCCCCCTCGCTGGAGCAGCCCTCCACATCGCCGTCTCCTTCCTGCCATCTCTGCCTCACGTACAAGTAACTCCCTTGTTGTTTTTTTTTCGTTTTCAGATTTTATTTCCGTAACAGATTTAGTTCCGTTCTTGTTTAGCTTATAAATTTTGATCTAGAAGTCCAATGATGCTGATTCTTTTTGCGTTAGATCACAATTTTCTTGTAGTTTCCAAAAATATATAATTTGTCTATGTTTGTATTTATAAAAATTGAGTTAGATCAGATTTGAATTAAAGCTTGTTTTGCTTATTCCGGGAGTTTAAAAATAGGTTTTAATTAATTCTTTTTGCTCCTGGTCTCTAGGACCTTTGTTTATCCAGTAGTATTTAGTATTTTATTTCTAGGTTAATTTAAATTAGGTTTTTAGCAAAACAGTACTGTTTTATTATTAGTTCTGTTTTAGCTTTTTCTTTATTGTTTTTATTAGTTTTAAATTATTTCTTTTTGTCACTTTTGCCAAAATTAGTTGTGTTTCTGTTAGACAACAGGAAAATTTTTATTTCTATTTAAAAAGTCTATTTTCCTTAGTTTTGTATGAAACCTTCTATAGGTCATAGTTAGAGTTTTATAAAAGCTTTTTATTTGTTTCTTTTTGCTAATAAAATTTTATGGAAAAAAAATACTTTCAGTTAAATTAGTTATTTTACATTTTATTTTCTGTTAATTTATTAGTTTAGTATTTTAATTGTTGTTAAGTTTTTACTTACGGCAAAACTATATTAGATGTTTGTAGCAAAGTCATAGATCTTCGTTAGTAGTTTTTCTTTGTAGTTTTATTTGAAGTTTCTTTTGATTTTGTTTGAGTTTTATTATCGATTTTCCTTGCTGTTTTGATTGTTATTTCGAGTGCTAAAATTGTTTGCTAGGATGTTTGCTTATGTGAATGCTATGTTTGACTATATAGATTTTCAACGGAGTGACGATTAGTTCTACCAAGTCATTTTCCTCGACGTTGTTATCTTCATCAAGTATTACCAGCAAGTTCACTTTGACCATGCTTTCATACCTATGTTTTATTGCATTTAGTGGCATCTTTGCAACCACCCTCAGTAGTGATATTGAAATTCTTGTAGTTGAGTAGTATGCATGAGGTAGGAACCCATCACCCTGTTACCAAGCCCGGACGATATTTTATTTTAATGCTACGCTATAGTAGACGGGGTTTGGTATGAGTGCACGAGAGTGGTGTGAAGAAGGAGGACTCTACGTCAATGACGACAACTCCATGATGGAATCTGCAAGGACTGCATCTTCAAGACCTCAAGACTTCAAGACTCGAGACAAGAATTCAATACACACTATTGGGTGAAGGGCGGTTGTGGGCACCTGGAGAACCCAGTGGTTGGCGGGATGCATGGAGAAGCGCCATGACATCTTGCGGAAAGCTTCACCCAGACTCAAAGAGACGGAAGAATACTTCATGCCCGGAAGCTTACCTGCAACCGCAAGTCATTATGGGCTCTGGCTTGGTTGACCTTAGTGGTGACTCGGCTGGGGCGGTACTAGCAGATGTAGAACTACGGTAGGATGGGATGAGTAGGACGGTGGTCGAGGAACTCTTCGGAAGACCATGTTTGGTCGTCTTGTTCTCAAACACCACGAAGTGCGAGAACGTAAAAGAGGGATCGAATCTTGCGGGTAAAGTGTACAAACCTCTGCAGAGGGTTATAACCTAATCGATTAGCCGTGTCCCCGATTCACGGACAATTTGAGCATCTGGACTTGGATCTATCTCGAACTCTCAACACCGGATTGATAACTTAATTGTGGGCAACATATGATGAATTTTGGGCTATGAGACATCGATTGGTGGAACCATGTCATGATAGAAAACTCCTTAGTACAGACTTCATTCTATTCCTTTGATGTAGGTAAAATAAAATCAGCTTTTAGGCAAACAAAACTCGAATCTGAGCCACAAAGCCAAATTGCATATAGTATAGTTTTACCATCTGTTTAATCATGTTGTGATCTTGCCGGTACATTCAATGTACTGACCTACACGGCTGCAACGTATCATGTTGCAGATATTTCCTCGACGAGTAAGAGTTACGATACTGGGTTACGGTCTACACTCAACCTGCCGATGGCGTTGATGGGACTCCACACCCGTTTGATTGTTTCCGCTGAGTATTATGAGGTATATATCATTTTACGTTATTTATACATGTGATTGTACTTTGATATATACATTGATGTACTGTGTGCCAAAGATACTGATCCAGGGATGGCACAGATACACAGAGGCTTGACCGTCTGAGGTCGGGTCGCTACAGTAACGGTGTGTCCGAACATCGTAACCACACTTTATTAGATATGGTGCGATCTATGATGTCTCTTACTGATTTACCACTATCGTTTTGGGGTTATGCTTTAGAGACGGCTGCATTCATGTTAAATAGGGCACCATCTAAATCCGTTGAGACGACACCATATGAACTGTGGTTTGGCAAGAAACCAAAGTTGTTGTTTCTTAAAGTTTAGGGTTGCGATGCTTATGTGAAAAAGCTTCAACCTAATAATCTCGAACCCAAATCGGAGAAATGTGTCTTCATAGGATACCCAAAGGAGACTGTTGGGTACACCTTCTATCACGGATCCGAAGGCAAAATATTCGTTGCTAAGAATGGAGCCTTTCTAGAGAAGGAGTTTCTCTCGAAAGAAGTGAGTGGGAGGAAAGTAGAACTTGATGAGGTAATTGTACCTGCTCCCTTATTGGAAAGTAGTTCATCACAGAAATTAGTGTTGGGGAACGTTGCGGAAAATTAAAATTTTCCTACGGTTTCACCAAGATCCATCTATGAGTTCTACTAAGCAACGAGTCAAGGGAGAGAGTTTGCATCTACATACCACTTGTAGATCGAGTACGGAAGCGTTCGAGGGAGTGGTGATGATGAAGACGTTCCCAACGTGATTCCGATCACCGATGACCAAGTGCTGAACGGACAGCACCTCCGTGTTCAACACACGTACGGGACGATGGCGTCTCCTCCGTCTTGATCCAGCAAGGATGAAGGAGAGGTTGAGGAAGACAACTCCAATGGCAGCACGACGGCGTGGTGCGGTTGGTCTGGCAGTTCTCCGTGAGCAGGCTTCGCCAAGCTCGCGTGGAGAAAGAGAGGTGTTGGGGAGGGGAGGGGCTGCGCCTTCAATGGTGTATGCAGCCCTCGCCCCACCCCTCTATTTATAGGAGGAAGGGAGGGGCGGCCCCTCTAGATGGCATCTAGAGGGGGGCGGCGGCCAAGGGAGGAGGAAAGGGGTGGCTTGCCCCCCAAGCCGTGGGGCGCCTTTGCCCCTTTAGGGTGTCCCCTCCCCAAGCCCTAGCCGCATGGGCCTAGGTGGGGAGGTGCGCCCAGCCCACCAGGGGCTGGCTCCTTCTCCCATTTAGCCCATGTGGCCCCCCGGGAGGGGTGGCCCCTCCCGGTGGATCTCCGGAACTCTCCCGGTGGCCCCGGTACATTACCGGTATACCCCCGAAACTTTCCGGAGTCCGTTTAACCACTTTCCATATATAAATCTTTACCTCCGGACCATTCCGGAACTCCTCGTGACGTCCGGGATCTCATCCGGACTCGAACAACATTCGGTAATCACATACTTGTCTTCCTATTAACCCTAAGCGCCACCGAACCTTAAGTGTGTAGACCCTACGGGTTCGGGAGACATGAGACATGACCGAGACCACCTCAGGTCAATAACCAACAGCGGGATCTGGATACCCATGTTGGTTCCCACATGCTCCTCGATGTTGTCATCGGATGAACCACGATGTCGAGGGTTCAAGCAACCCCGTATGCTATTCCCTTTATCAGACGGTATGTTACTTGCCCGAGACTCGATCGTCGGTATCCCAATACCTCGTTTAGTCTCGTTACGGCAAGTCACTTTACTCGCACCGTAATGCATGATCCCGTGACGGACACTTGGTCACTTTGAGCTCATTATGATGATGCACTACCGAGTGGGCCCAGTGATACCTCTCCGTAATACGGAGTGACAAATCCCTGTCTCGATCTGTGTCAACCCAACAGACACTTTCGGAGATACCTGTAATGCACCTTTATAGTCACCCAGTTACGTTGTGACGTTTGGTACACCCAAGGCATTCCTACGGTATCCGGGAGTTACACAATCTCACGGTCTAAGGAAGAGATACTTGACATTGGAAAAGCTCTAGCAAAACGAACTATACGATCTTTGTGCTATGCTTAGGATTGGGTCCTGTCCATCACGTCATTCTCCTAATGACGTGATCCCGTTGTCAATGACATCCGATGTCCATAGTCGAAACCATGACTATCCGTCGACCAACGAGCTAGTCAACTAGAGGCTCACTAGGGACGTATTGTGGTCTATGTATTCACACGCGTGTATTACGATTTCCGGATAATACAGCTTATAGCATGAATAAAGACAATTATCATGAACAAGGAAATATAATAATAATGCTTTTATTATTGCCTCTAGGGCATATTTCCAACAGTCTCCCACTTGCACTAGAGTCAATAATCTAGTTTACATTGTGATGAATCGAACACCCATAGAGTTCTGGTGTTGATCATGTTTAGCCCGTGGAAGAGGTTTAGTCAACGGATCTGCGACATTCAGATCCGTATGCACTTTACAAATTTCTATGTCTACATCCAGAACATTTTCACGGATGGAGTTGAAGCGACGCTTGATGTGCCTGGTCTTCTTTTGAAACCTGGGCTCCTTGGCTAGTGCAATAGCTCCGGTGTTGTCACGGAAGAGTTTGATCGGCCCCGACGCATTGGGTATGACTCCTAGGTCGGTGATGAACTCCTTCACCCAAATTGCTTCATGTGCTGCCTCCGAGGCTGCCATGTACTCCGCTTCACATGTAGATCCCGCCACGACGCTTCGCTTGCAGCTGCACCAGCTTCGCTCCACCATTCAACATATACACGATCCGGTTTGTGACTTAGAGTCATCCAGATCTGTGTCGAAGCTAAGCGTCGACGTAACCCTTCTGACGAGCTCTTCGTCACCTCCATAAACGAGAAACATGTCCTTTGTCCTTTTCAGTACTTCAGGATATTCTTGACCGCTGTCCGGTGTTCCTTGCCGGGATTACTTTGGTACCTTCCTACCAAACTTACGGCAAGGTTTACATCAGGTCCGGTACACAGCATGGCATACATAATAGATCCTATGGCTGAGGCATAGGGATGACACTCATCTCTTCTTTATCTTTTGCCGTGGTCGGGCATTGAGCTGAGCTCAATCTCACACCTTGCAATCTGAGCAAGAACCCTTCTTGGACTGATCCATTTTGAACTTCTTCAAAATCTTATCAAGGTATGTGCTTTGTGAAAGACCTATGAGACGTCTCGATCTATCTCTATAGATCTTGATGCCTAATATATAAGCAGCTTCTCCAAGGTCCTTCATTGAAAAACACTTATTCAAGTAGGCCTTAATGCTGTCCAAGAATTCTATATCATTTCCCATCAAAAGTATGTCATCTACATATAATATGAGAAATGCTACAGAGCTCCCACTCACTTTCTTGTAAACGCAGGCTTCTCCATAAGTCTCAAGATATACCCAAACGCTTTGATCATCTCATCAAAGCGAATGTTCCAACTCCGAGATGCTTGCACCAGCCCATAAATGGATCGCTGGAGCTTGCATACTTTGTTAGCGTCCTTAGGATCGACAAAACCTTCCGGCTGCATCATATACAGCTCTTCCTTAAGATAACCATTAAGGAATGATGTTTTGACGTCCATCTGCCATATCTCATAATCATAGTATGCGGCAATTGCTAACATGATTCGGACGGACTTAAGCTTCGCTACGGGTGAGAAAGTCTCATCGTAGTCAATCCCTTGAACTTGCCGATAACCCTTAGCGACAAGTCGAGCTTTATAGATGGTGACATTACCATCCGCGTCCGTCTTCTTCTTAAAGATCCATTTGTTTTCTATCGTCACGATCATCGGCAAGTCACCAAAGTCCACACTTTGTTTTCATACATGGATTCTATCTCGGACTTCATGGCTTCTAGCCATTTGTTGGAATCTGGGCCCGCCATCGCTTCTTCATAGTTCGAAGGTTCACCGTTGTCTAACAACATGATTTCCGGAGACAGGGTTGCCGTACCACTGCAGTGCGGAACGTGTCCTTGTGTGGACCTACGAGGTTCAAGAGCAACTTGATCCGAAGTACCTTGATCGTCATCATTAATTTCCTCTTCAGTCGGTGTAGGCATCACAGGAACATTTTCCTGAGCTGCACCACTATCATGTTCAAGAGGTAGTACTTCATCGAGTTCTACTTTCCTCCCACTTACTTCTTTCGAGAGAAACTCTTTTTCCAGAAAGGTTCCGTTCTTGGCAACAAAAATCTTGCCCTCGGATCTTAAGTAGAAGGTATACCCAATGGTTTCCTTAGGGTATCCTATGAAGACGCATTTTTCCGACTTGGGTTCGAGCTTTTCAGGTTGAAGTTTCTTGACATAAGCATCGCATCCCCAAACTTTTAGAAACGACAGCTTAGGTTTCTTCCCAAACCATAATTCATACGGTGTCGTCTCAACGGACTTAGACGGTGCCCTATTTAAAGTGAATGTAGCTGTCTCTAGAGCGTATCCCCAAAATGATAGCGATAAATCGGTAAGAGACATCATAGACCGCACCATATCCAATAGAGTGTGATTACGACGTTCGGACACACCATTACGCTGAGGTGTTCCAGGCGGCGTTAGTTGTGAAACGATTCCACATTTTCTTAAGTGTGTACCAAATTCGTGACTTAAATATTCTCCTCCACGATCTGATCGTAAGAATTTTATCTTTCGGTCACGTTGATTCTCTACTTCATTTTGAAATTCCGTGAACTTTTCAAAGGTCTCAGACTTGTGTTTCATCAAGTAGACATACCCATATCTACTCAAGTCATCTGTGAGAGTGAGAACATAACGATACCCTCCGCGAGCCTCAACGCTCATTGGACCGCACACATCGGTATGTATGATTTCCAACAAGTTGGTTGCTCGCTCCATTGTTCCGGAGAACAGAGTCTTGGTCATCTTGCCCATGAGGCATGGTTCGCATGTGTCAAATGATTCATAATCTAAAGACTCCAAAAGTCCATCAGCATGGAGCTTTTTCATGCGCTTGACACCAATGTGACCAAGGCGGCAGTGCCACATGTATGTGGGACTATCGTTATCAACTTTACATCTTTTGGTATTCGCACTATAAACATGTGTAATACTACGCTCGAGATTCATTAGGAATAAACCATTGACCATCGAAGCATGACCATAATACATATCTCTCATATAAATAGAACAACCATTATTCTCGGATTTAAATGAGTAGCCATCTCGCATTAAACAAGATCCAGATACAATATTCATGCTCAAACTTGGCACCAAATAACAATTATTAAGGTTCATAACTAATCCCGTAGGTAAATGAAGAGGTAGTGTGCCGACGGGCGATCACATCGACTCTGGAACCATTCCCGACGCGCGCATCGTCACCTCGTCCTTTGCCAGCTTCGCTTATTCTGCAGCTCTGCTGTGAATTACAAATATGAGCAACGGCACCGTATCAAATACCCAGGAGTTACTACGAGTAATCGCAAAGTACACATCAATTACATGTATATCAAATATACCTTTGGTGTTGCCGGCCTTCTTGTCCGCTAAGTATTTGGGGCAGTTCCGCTTCAAAGGACCCCTCCTTGCAATAAAAGCACTCAGTCTCGGGTTTGGGTCCATTCTTTGACTTCTTCCGGCAACTTGCTTACCGGGCTGCAACCTCCTTGCCGTCCTTCTTGAAGTTCTTCTTACCCTTGCCCTTCTTGAACTTAGTGGTCTTATTGACCATCAACACTTGATGTTCTTTCTTGATTTCAACCTCGGTGACTTTCAAAGATAGAGAACACTTCAGAATGGTCTTTACCATCCCCTGCATGTTGTAGTTCATCACAAAGCTCTTGTAGCTTGGTGGGAGCGATCGAGGATTCTGTCAATGACCGCCTCATCGTGGAGGTTAATGTTCACTGGGTCATACGGTTGTGCAACCCGGACATCTTCAAGATGTGCTCACCGATGTAACTGTTTTCCTCCATCTTACAACTATAGAACTTGTCGGAGATGTCATATCTCTCGACTCCGGCGTGTGCTTGGAAAACAAGTTTCAGCTCCTCGAACATCTCATATGCTCCGTGATGCTCAAAACGCTTTTGGAGCCCCGGTTCTAAGTCGTAAAGCATGCCGCATCGAACGAGGGAGTAATCATCGGTAGCGAGTTTGCCAAGCATTCATAATGTCTTGGTCCTCTGGGACGGAGGCGTCACCTAGCGGTCCTTCTAGGACATATTGTTTCCTGGCAGCTATGAGGATGATCCTCGTGTTAGGACCCAGTCCGTATAGTTGCTGCCGTCATCTTTCAGCTTGGTTTTCTCTAGGAACGCGTTGAAGTTCAAGTTGACTTGAGCGTTGGCCATTTGATCTACAAGACATATTATGCAAAAGTTTTTAGACTAAGTTCATGATAATTAAGTTCATCTAATCAAATTATTTCAATGAACTCCCACTCAGATTAGACATCCCTCTAGTCATCTAAGTGTTACACGATCCGAGTCGACTAGGCCGTGGTCCGATCATCACGTGAGACGGACCAGTCTCGCCGGTGAACATTCTCATGTTGATCGTATCTTCCATACGACTCGTGTTCGACCTTTCGGTCTCTCGTGTTCCGAGGCCATGTGCGTACATGCTAGGCTCATCAAGTAAACCCTAAGTGTTTTCGGCGTGTGTAAATCTGTCTTACACCCGTTGTATGTGAACGTAAGAATCCATCACACCCGATCATCACGTGGTGCTTAGAAACCATTTAACTTTGGCAACGGTGCATGCTTAGGGAAACACTTCTTGAAATTGTTGTAAGGGATCATCTTATTTACTACCGTCGTTCTAAGTAAACAAGATGTATAAACATAATAAACATCACATGCAATTATATATAGTAGTGACATGATATTCCAATATCATAAAGCTCCATTGATCTCCATATTCGAGGCTCCATGATCATCTTGTCACCGGCATGACACCATGATCTCCATCATTGTGCCTCCATGAAGTTGTCACGCCAACGACTACTTCTACTTCTATGGCTAACGTTTAGCAATAAAGTAAAGTAAGTTACATGGCGTTCTTCAATGACACGCAGGTCATACAAAAAATAAAGACAACTCTGTGGCTCCCGCCGTTGTCATATCATCAACATGCAAGTCGTGATTCCTATTACAAGAACATGATCTCATACATCACAATGTGTCATTCATCATTCATCACAACTTGGCCATATCACATCACATGACAATTGCTGCAAAAAAAAGTTAGACGTCCTCTAATTGTTGTTGCATCTTTTACGTGGCTGCAATTGGGTTCTAGCAAGAACGTTTTCTTACCTACGAATAACCACAACGTGATCTTGTCAACTTTTATTTACCCTTCATAAGGACCCTTTTCATCGAATCCGCTCCAACTAAAGTAGGAGAGACAGACACCCGCCAGCCACCTTATGCATCTAGTGCATGTTAGTCGGTGGAACCGGTCTCACGTAAGCGCACGTAAGGTTGGTCCGGCCGCTTCATCCCACAATACCGCGGAAGCAAGATAAGACTAGTAGCGGCAAGTAAATTTACAAGATCCACGCCCACAACTAAATTGTGTTCTACTCGTGCAAAGAGAACTACGATAGACCTAGCTCATGATGCCACCTTTGTTGGGGAACGCTATGGAAAATTAAAATTTTCCTACGGTTTCACCAAGATCCATCTATGAGTTCTACTAAGCAACGAGTCAAGGGAGAGAGTTTGCATCTACATACCACTTGTAGATCGAGTGCGGAAGCTGCTCGAGGGAGTGGTGATGATGAAGACGTTCCCAACGTGATTCCGATCACCGATGACCAAGTGCTGAACGGACAGCACCTCCGTGTTCAACACACGTACGGGACGATGGCGTCTCCTCCGTCTTGATCCAGCAAGGATGAAGGAGAGGTTGAGGAAGACAACTCCAATGGCAGCACGACGGCGTGGTGCAGTTGGTGCGGCAGTTCTTCGGCAGGGCTTCGCCAAGCTCGCGTGGAGAAAGAGAGGTGTTGGGGAGGGGAGGGGCTGCGCCTTCAATGGTGTGTGCAGCCCTCCCCCCACCCCTCTATTTATAGGAGGAAGGGAGAGGGCGGCCCCTCTAGATGGCATCTAGAGGGGGGCGGCGGCCAAGGGAGGAGGAAAGGGGTGGCTTGCCCCCAAGCCGTGGGGCGCCTTGCCCCTTTAGGGTTTCCCTCCCAAGCCCTAGCCGCATGGGCCTAGGTGGGAGGTGCGCCCAGCCCACCAGGGGCTGGCTCCTTCTCCCATTTAGCCCATGTGGCCCCCGGAGGGGTGGCCCTCCCAGTGGATCTCGGAACTCTCCGGTGGCCCCAGTACATTACCCAGTATACCTCAAACTTTCCGAGTCCGCTTAACCACTTTCCATATATAAATCTTTACCTCCGGACCATTCCGTAACTCCTCGTGACGTCCGGGATCTCATCCGGGACTCCGAACAACATTCGGTAATCACATACTTGTCTTCCTATTAACCCTAGCGTCACCGAACCTTAAGTGTGTAGACCCTACGGGTTCGGGAGACATGCAGACATGACCGAGACCACCTCAGGTCAATAACCAACAGCGGGATCTGGATACCCATGTTGGTTCCCACATGCTCCTCGATGTTGTCATCGGATGAACCACGATGTCGAGGGTTCAAGCAACCCCGTATGCTATTCCCTTTATCAGACGGTATGTTACTTGCCCGAGACTCGATCGTCGGTATCCCAATACCTCGCTTTAGTCTCGTTATCGGCAAGTCACTTTACTGCACCGTAATGCATGATCCCGTGACGAGACACTTGGTCACTTTGAGCTCATTATGATGATGCACTACCGAGTGGGCCCAAGTGATACCTCTCCGTCATACGGAGTGACAAATCCTGTCTCGATCCGTGTCAACCCAACAGACACTTTCGGAGATACCTGTAATGCACCTTTATAGTCACCCGATTACGTTGTAGACGTTTGGTACACCCAAGGCATTCCTACGGTATCCGGAGTTACACAATCTCACGGTCTAAGGAAGAGATACTTGACATTGGAAAAGCTCTAGCAAAACGAACTATACGATCTTTGTGCTATGCTTAGGATTGGGTCCTGTCCATCACGTCATTCTCCTAATGACGTGATCCCGTTGTCAATGACATCTGATGTCCATAGTCAGGAAACCATGACTCTCTGTCGACCAACGAGCTAGTCAACTAGAGGCTCACTAGGGACGTATTGTGGTCTATGTATTCACACGTGTATTACGATTTCCGGATAATACAGTTATAGCATGAATAAGGACAATTATCATGAACAAGGAAATATAATAATAATGCTTTTATTATTGCCTCTAGGGCATATTTCCAACAATTTGTTCCGGTGATTCTTACACCAATTAGTGAGGAAGCTAATGATGATGATCGTGAAGCTTCTGATCAAGTTACTACCGAACCTCGTAGGTTAACCAGAGTAAGATCCGCACCAGAGTGGTACGGTAATCCTATTCTGGACGTCATGTTACTTGACCATGACGAACCTACGAACTACGAGGAAGCGATGATGAGCCTAGATTCCGTGAAATGGCTTGAGGCCATGAAATCTGAGATGGGATCCATGTATGAGAACAAACTGTGGACATTGGTTGACTTGTCCGATGATCGGCAAGCCATAGAAAATAAATGGATCTTCAAGAAGAAGACTGACGCTGACGGTAATGTTACTTTCTACAAAGCTCGGCTTGTCGCAAAAGGTTTTCAACAAGTTCAAGGAGTTGACTACGATGAGACTTTCTCACCCGTAGCGATGCTTAAGTCTGTCCAAATCATGTTAGCAATCACCGCATTTAATGATTATGAAATTTGGAAAATGGACATCAAAACTGCATTCCTGAATTGATTTCTAGAAGAAGAGTTGTATATGATACAACGAGAGGGTTTTGTCGATCCAAAAGGTGCTAACAAAGTGTGCAAGCTCCAGCGATCCATTTATGGACTGGTGCAAGCTTCTCGTAGTTGGAATAAACGTTTTGATAGTGTGATCAAAGCATATGGTTTTATATAGACTTTTGGAGAAGCATGTATTTACAAGAAAGTGAGTGGGAGCTCTATAGCATTTCTAATATTATATGTGGATGACATACTGTTGATTGGGAATGATATAGAATTTCTGGATAGCATAAAAGGATACTTGAATAAGAGTTTTTTAATGAAAGACCTCGGTGAAGCTGCTTACATATTGGGCATCAAGATCTATAGAGATAGATCAACACGCTTAATTGGACTTTCACAAAGCACATACCTTGATAAGATTTTCAAGTTCAAAATGGATTAGTTAAAGAAAGGGTTTTTGCCTGTGTTACAAGGTGTGAAGTTGAGTGAGACTCAATGCCCGACCACTGTAGAAGATAGAGATAAAATGATAGTTATTCCCTATGCCTCAGCCATAGGTTCTATCATGTATGCAATGTTGTGTACCAGACCTGATGTGTGCCTTGCTATAAGTATAGTAGGGAGGTACCAAAGTAATCCAGGAGTGGATCACTGGACAACGGTCAAGAACATCCTGAAATACCTGAAAAGGACTAAGGATATGTTTCTCATTTATGGAAGTGACAAAGAGCCGTCATAAATGGTTACGTCGATGCAAGCTTTGACACTAATCCGGATGGCTCTAAGTCACAAACCGTATACTTATTTATATTGAATGGTGGAGCTGTCAGTTGGTGCAGTTCTAAACAGAGTGTCGTGGCGGGATCTACGTGTGAAGCGGAGTACATAGCTGCTTCGGAAGTAGCGAATGAAGGAGTCTGGATGAAGGAGTTCATATCTGATCTAGGTGTCATACCTAGTGCATCGGGTCCAATGAAAATCTTTTGTGACAATACTGGTGCAATTGCCTTGGCAAAGGAATCCAGATTTCACAAGAAAACCAAGCACATCAAGAGAAGCTTCAATTCCATCCGTCATTAAGTGTCGGAAGGGGACATAGAGATTTGCAAGATACATACGGATCTGAATGTTGTCGACCCATTGATTAAGCCTCTCTCACGAGCAAAACATGATCATCACCAAGACTCCATGGGTGTTAGAATCATTACTATGTAATCTAGATTATTGACTCTAGTGCAAGTGGGAGACTGAAGGAAATATGCCCTAGATGCAATAATAAAGTTGTTATTTATATTTACTTTTATCATGATAAATGTTTATTATTCATGTTAGTATTGTATTAACCAGAAACTTAGTACATGTGTGAATACATAGACAAACAGAGTGTCCCTAGTATGCCTCTACTAGACTAGCTCGTTAATCAAAGATGGTTAAGTTTCCTAGCCATTGACATGTGTTGTCATTTGATGAACGGGATCACATCATTAGAGAATGATGTGATGGACAAGACCCATCTGTTAGCTTAGCACTATGATCGTTTAGTTTAATGCTATTGCCTTCTTCATGACTTATACATGTTCCTATGACTATGAGATTATGCAACTCCCGAATATCGGAGGAACACTTAGTGTGCTATCAAACATCACAACATAACTGGGTGATTATAAAGATGCTCTACAGGTGTCTCCGATGGTTTTTGATGAGTTGGCATAGATTGAGATTAGGATTTGTCACTCCGATTGTCAGAGAGGTATCTCTGGGCCCTCTCGGTAATGCACATCACTATAAGCCTTGCAAGCAATGTGACTAATGAGTTAGTTGTGGGATGATGCATTACGGAACGAGTAAAGAGACTTGCCGGTAACAAGATTGAACTAGGTATGGTGATACCGACGATCGAATATTCGGCAAGTAACATACTGATGACAAAAGGAACAACGTATGTTGTTATGCGGTTTGACCGATAAAGATCTTCGTAGAATATGTAGGAGCCAATATGAGCATCCAGGTTCCGCTATTGGTTATTGACCGGAGATGTGTCTTTGTATTATGAGTTTATGTGATTTGATGACCGAAGGTTGTTCGGAGTCCCAGCTGAGCTCACGGACGTGACGAGGAGTATCGAAATGGTCGAGACATAAATATTCATATATTGGAAGGTTATATTCGGACACCGGAATGGTTCGGGTCGGTTCGGCTAAGTTTCGGTGTACCGGGGGTTACTGGAACCCCCCCCCCCCCCCGGAAGCTATTGGGCCTCATGGGCCTTAGTGGAGATGAGAGAGGGCCGGCCAGGAGGTGGCACCCGCCTGCTTTCCCCAATCCGAATTGGACAAGGGGAGGGGGTGCTAGCTCTTGAGCACTGCGTTGGTTTTCCCTTGAAGAGGAAAGGGTGATGCAGCAAAGTAGCGTAAGTATTTCCCTCTGTTTTTGAGAACCAAGGTATCAATCCAGTAGGAGACAACACGCAAGTCGCCTCATACCTACACAAACAAATAAGAACCTTGCAACCAACGCGATAAAGGGGTTGTCAATCCCTTCACGGCCACTTGCAAAAGTGAGATCTGATAGAGATAATAAGATAAATATTTTTGGTATCTTTTATGATATAGATTGAAAGTAAAAATTGCAAAGTAAAATATACTGGAAATTTATATGATGAAAAATAGACCCGGGGGCCATAGGTTTCACTAGTGGCTTCTCTCAAGATATCATAAGTATTACTGTGGGTGAACAAATTACTGTCGAGCAATGTATAGAAAAGTGCATAGTTATGAGAATATCTAGGCATGATCATGTATATAGGCATCACGTCTGCGACAAGTAGACCAAAATGATTCTGCATCTACTACTATTACTCCACACATCGACGGCTATCCAGCATGCATCTAGAGTATTAAGTTCATAATAACTGAGTAACGCATTAGGCAAGATGACATGATGTAGAGGGATAAACTCAAGCAATATGATATAAACCCCATCTTTTTATCCTCGATCGCAACAATACAATGTGTGCCTTGCTGCCTTTGCTGTCACTAGGAAAGGACACCGCAAGTTTGAACCCAAAGCTAAGCACTTCTCCCATTGCAAGAAAGATCAATCTAGTAGGCCAAACCAAACTGATAATTCGAAGAGACTTGCAAAGATAACAAATTATACATAAAAGAATTCAGAGGAGATTCAAATATTGTTCATAGATAATCTTGATCATAAACCCACAACTCATCGGATCTCGACAAACACACCACAAAAGGAATTACATCGAATAGATCTCCAAGAAGATCGAGGAGAACTTTGTATTGAGAACCAAAGAGAGAGAAGAAACCATCTAGCTAATAACTATGGACCCAAAGGTCTATGGTAAACTACTCACACATCATCGGAGAGGCTATGGTGTTCATGTAAAGCCCTCCGTGATCGACTCCCCCTCCGGCGGAGCGCCGGAAAAGGCCCCAAGATGGGATCTCACGGGTACAGAAGGTTGCGGCGGTGGAAATAGGGTTTCGTGGTGCTCTAGGATGTTTTCGGGATATATGAGTATATATAGGCGAAAGAAGTCGGTCAGGGGAGCCGCGAGGGGCCCACGAGGGTGGGGGCTGCGCCTACCCCCTCGGCGTGCCCTCCTGCCTTGTGGCCTCCTCGTTTCTTTCTTGATGTCCACTCCAAGTCTCCTGGATTGCGTTTGTTCCAAAAATCACTCTCCCGAAGGTTTCATTCCGTTTGGATTCCGTTTGATATTCCTTTTCTGCGAAACACTCAAATAGGCAAAAAAACAACAATTTGCACTGCGCCTTTGGTTCGTAGGTTAGTCCCAAAAATAATATAAAAGTGCATAATAAATCCCATTAAACATCCAAAACAGATGATATAATAGCATGGAACAATAAAAAATTATAGATATGTTGGAGACGTATCAAGCATCCCCAAGCTTAATTCATGCTCGTCCTCGAGTAGGTAAATGGTAAAAACAAATTTTTGATGTGGAATGCTACCTAGCATAATTTTCAATGTAATTTTCTTTATTGTGGCATGAATGTTCAGATCCGAAAGATTCAAGATAAAAGTTTAATGTTGACATAAAAATAATAATACTTCAAGCATACTAACTAAGCAATTATGTCTTCTCAAAATAACATGGCCAAAGAAAGTTCATCCCTACAAAATCATATAGTTTGGTCATGCCCCATTTTCGTCACACAAGAATGCTTTCATCATGCACAACCCCGATGACAAGCCAAGCAATTGTTTCATACTTTAGTAATCTCAAACTTTTTTCAACTTTCACGCAATACATGAGCGTGAGCCATGGATATAGCACTATGGGTGGAATAGAATATAATGATGGGGGTTATGTGGAGAAGACAAAAAAAGGAGAAAGTCCCACATTGACGCGGCTAATCAACAGGCTAGGGAGATGCCCACCAATTGATGTCAATGCAAGGAGTAGGGATTGCCATGCAACAGATGCACTAGAGCTATAAATGTATGAAATCTCAACAAAAGAAACTAAGTGGGTGTGCATCCAACTTGATTGCTCACAAAGACCTAGGGCATTTGAGTAAGCCCATTGTTGGAATATACAAGCCAAGTTCTATAATGAAAAATTCCCACTAGTATATGAAAGTGACAAAACAAGAGACTCTCTATCATAAAGATCATGGTGCTACTTCGAAGCATAAGTGTGTAAAAAAGGATAGTAGCATTGTCCCTTTTTATTTCTTTTCTCTTTTTTGGGGCCTTTCTCTTTTTTTTATTTGGCATTTCTTCTTCTTCTTTTTTAGGACAATGCTCTATTAATGATGATCATCACACTTCTATTTATTTACAACTCAATGATTACAACTCGATACTACAACAAAATATGACTCTATATGAATGCCTCAGGCGGTGTACCGGAATGGGCAATGAATCAAGAGTGACATGTATGATAAAAATTATGCATGGTGGCTTTGCCACAAATACGATGTCAACTACATGATCATGCAAGGCAATATGACAATGATGAAGCGTTTCATAATAAATGAAATGGTGGAAAGTTGCATGGCAATATATCTCGGAATGGCTATGGAAATGCCATAATAGGTAGGTATGGTGGCTGTTTTCAGGAAGATATAAGGAGGTTTATGTGTGATAGAGCATATCATATCACGAGGTTTGGATGCACCGACGAAGTTTGCACCAACTCTCAAGGTGAGAAAGGGCAATGCATGGTACCGAAGAGGCTAGCAATGATGGAAAGGTGAGTGTGCGTATAATCCATGGACTCGACATTAGTCATAAAGAACTCACATACTTATTGCAAAAATCTACAAGTCATCAAAAACCAAGCATTACGCGCATGCTCCTAGGGGGATAGATTGGTAGGAAAAGACCATCGCTCGTCCCCGACCGCCAATCATAAGGATGACAATCAAAGAAACACCTCATGCTTCAAATTTGTTACACAACGGTTACCATATGTGCATGCTACGGGACTTGCAAACTTCAACATAAGTATTTATCAAATTCACAGCCACTCAACTAGCACGACTCTAATATTACCATCTTCATATCTCAAAACAATCATCAAGTATCAAACTTCTCATAGTATTCAATGCACTTTTTATGAAAGTTTTTATTATACCAATCTTGGATGCCTATCATATTAGGACTAATTTTATAGCCAAAGCAAATTACCATGCTGTTCTAAAGGACTCTCAAAATAATATAAGTGAAGCATGATATATCAATAATTTCTATAAAATAAATCCACCACCGTGCTCTAAAAGATATAAGTGAAGCACTAGAGCAAAATTATCTAGCTCAAAAGATATAAGTGAAGCACATAGAGTATTCTAATAAATTCCGATTCATGTGTGTCTCTCCCAAAAGGTATGTACATCAAGGATGATTGTGGTAAACTGAAAATCAAAGACTCAAATCATACAAGACGCTCCAAGAAAAACACATATCATGTGGTGAATAAAAATATAGTATCCAGTAAAGTTACCGATGGACTAAGACAAAAGAGGGGATGCCTTCCGGGGCATCCCCAAGCTTAGGCTTTTGGTTGTCCTTGAATTTTACCTTGGGGTGCCTTGGTCATCCCCAATCTTAGGCTATTGCCACTCCTTATTCCATAATCCATCAAATCTTTACCCAAAACTTGAAAACTTCACAACACAAAACTCAACAGAAAATCTCATGAGCTCCGTTAGCGAAAGAAAACAAACCACCACTTTAAGGTACTGTAATGAACTAATTATTTACTTATATTGGTGTTAAACCTACTGTATTCCAACTTCTCTATGGTTCATACCCCCCTATACTAGCCATATATTCATCAAAATAAGCAAACAACACACAAAAAACAGAATCTGTCAAAAACAGAACAGTCTGTAGTAATCTGTATCAAACGTATACTTATGGAACTCAAAAAATTCTGAAATAAATTGGTGAACGTGAGGAATTTATCTATTAATCATCTTCAAAAAGAATCAACCTAAAATCACTCTCCAGTAAAAAATGACAGCTAATCTCGTGAGCGCTAAAGTTTCTGTTTTTTACAGCAAGATCATAAAGGCTTCACCCAATTCTTCCCAAAGGTTCTACTTGGCACAAACACTAATTTAAAACATAAAACCACATCTAAACAGAGGCTAGATGAATTATTTATTACTAAACAGGAAGGAAAAATATTGGGTTGTCTCCCAACAAGCGCTTTTCTTTAAAGCCATTAAGCTAGGCATCGATAATTTTAATGATGCTCACATGAAAGGCAAGAATTGAAGCACAAGGAGAGCATCATATAGCATGTGAAAAACACATCTAAGTATAACATACTTCCTATGCATAGGCATATTATAGGCAAACAAATTATCATAACAAGCAAAAACTAGCATATGCGAGGAAGAAGAAAGAGACAATAGCAATCTCAAGAAGAGAGGTAATTTAGTAACATGAAAATTTCTACAACCATATTTTCCTCTCTCATAATAATTACATGTAGGATCATAGGCCAATTCAACGAAATAGCTATCACATAACATATTCTGAACATGATCCACATGCATGTGAAGTTGACACTCTTCAAAAATAGTGGGATTAACATTAACTAAAGTCATGACCTCTCCAAACCCACTTTCAACACTATTGCAAACACCAATATCACTCTCATATTCATCATGGGGCTTAAATAAATTTTCAAGATCATAAAAAGAATCACCCCAATCATGATCATTGCAACAAATAGTAGACATAGAAAAACTAGCATCCCCAAGCTTAGGGTTTTGCATATTATTAACACAAACGGAATTGAGAGAATTTATAATAACATCATTGCAATCACGCTTTTCATCGAAGGAACTACCAAGTATGCGTGCAATAGCAACGATCTCATGTTTAACATAAGGAACTATAGAAAATTCGTCTTCATAAATATTGGCATCATGGCCACAAGAATAGCAAGCATCATGTTCATAAAGGGATATTTCAATCAAATCATCGGAATCATCATTCTCTATAGATTCATGCATATCATTATTTTCTTCCAAAGCAACGGTCATTCTCTCAATAAATTCTTTGACATAGACATTATGAGCATAATTTTCATAGCAATATTTAAGTATGTCAAAATTTTCAGATTCGTAGAAAGTAATATCATACTTTTCAATCAAAGAAGCAACTTCATAAGCACCCTTAAAAGCAATAAATTCTTCAGTTTGTTCGATATCATAGTAACTATAAACACCCTTTGCATAAGAAGATAAGATTTCATTTTCATTAAACTCACATAGGTAAGGAAGGTGTTTAGGGTTCTTAGAGCAACAAGTAAAATCATAAATTTCACAAAGATTCCAAGCATAACACAGCAATCTGTTTATTTGATCCCATAAGAGTCTCCCTTTTTCAGACAAACGGTGACGCACAAAATGAGCATGCTCATCTAAAGATTTTCCCTCAACTAAGCTAGTTGGGGTTTCAGGAAGAGCGGATAAGGATCGAAGATGATCCAAGTAGAACACTTTAAGTGGATCCATGTCAATAGATTTTTAGCAAGCAAATAGAAGGCACGTGGAAACACAAACAAAAAGACATACGGGAAAAATGCGAAGAAAAGGAAAAGGTGAAGTGGGGGAGAGGAAAACGAGAGGCAAATGACAAATAATGTAATGCGATGGATAAGAGTTGGTGATGGGTACTTGGTATGTCTTGACTTGACTTGACTTGGCGTAGATCTCCCCGGCAACGGCGCCAGAAATCCTTGTTGCTACCTCTTGAGCACAGCGTTGGTTTTCCCTTGAAGAGGAAAGGGTGATGCAACAAAGTAGCATAAGTATTTCCCTCAGTTTTTGAGAACCAAGGTATCAATCCAGTAGGAGACTACACGCAGGTCGCCTCGTACCTACACAAACAAATAAAAACCTTGCAACCAACGCGATAAAGGGGTTGTCAATCCCTTCACGGCCACTTGCAAAAGTGAGATCTGATAGAGATAATAAGATAAATATTTTTGGTATTTTATATGATATAGATTGAAAGTAAAGGTTGCAAAGTAAAATAGATTCGAAACTTATATGATGGAAAATAGACTCGGGGGCCATAGGTTTCACTAGTGGCTTCTCTCAAGATAGCATAAGTATTACAGTGGGTGAACAAATTACTGTCGAGCAATGGATAGAAAAGTGCATAATTCTGAGAATATCTAGGCATGATCATTTATATAGGCATCACGTCCGCGACAAGTAGACCGAAACGATTATGCATCTACTACTATTACTCCACACATCGACCGCTATCCAGCATGCATCTAGAGTATTAAGTTCATAAGAACAGAGTAACGCATTAGGCAAGATGACATGATGTAGAGGGATAAATTCAAGCAATATGATATAAACCCCATCTTTTTATCCTTGATGGAAACAATACAATGCGTGCCTTGCTGCCCCTGCTGTCACTGGGAAAGGACACCGCAAGATTGAACCCAAAGCTGAGAACTTCTCCCATTGCAAGAAAGATCAATCTAGTAGGCCAAACCAAACTGATAATTCGAAGAGACTTGCAAAGATAACAAATCATACATAAAATAATTCAGAGGAGATTCAAATATTGTTCATAAATAATCTTGATCATAAACCCACAATTCATCAGATCATGACAAACACACCGCAAAAAGAATTACATCGAATAGATCTCCAAGAAGATCGAGGAGAACTTTGTATTGAGATCCAAAGAGAGAGAAGAAGACAACTAGCTAATAACTATGGACCCGAAGGTCTGTGGTAAATTACTCACACATCATCAGAGAGGCTATGGTGTTGATGTAGAAGCCCTCCGTGATCAATTCCCCCTCCGGCGGAGCGCCGGAAAAGGCCCCAAGATGGGATCTCACGGGTACAGAACGTTGCGGCGTTGGAAATAGGGTTTCGTGGTGCTCTCGGATTTTTTCGGGGTATATGAGTATATATAGGCGAAAGAAGTCAGTCAGGGGAGCCATGAGGGGCCCATGAGGGTGCGGGGGGCGCCTACCCCCCCCCCCCGGACGCGCCCTCCTGCCTCGTGGCCTCCTCGTTTCTTTCTTGACATCCACTCCAAGTCTCCTGGATTGTGTTTGTTCCAAAAATCACTCTCCCGAAGGTTTCATTCCGTTTGGATTCCATTTGATATTCCTTTTCTGCGAAACACTGGAATAGGCAAAAAAACAGCAATTTGCACTGGGCCTTTGGTTAGTAGGTTAGTCCCAAAAATAATATAAAAGTGTATAACAAAGCGCATTAAACATCCAAAGCAGATAATATAATAGCATGGAACAATCAAAAATTCTAGATACGTTGGAGACGTATCAGGGGGCGGTGCCCCCCTCCTTCCTTCTCTCCTCCTCCTCCTTCCCCCCTTCTCCCACTTGGAATAGGAAGGGGGTGAATCCCACTAGGTTTGGAGTCCTAGTAGGACTCCCCCATGGCGCGCCTCCCCCTTGGCCGGCCTCCTCCTCCCCCTCCTTTATATGCATGGGGAGGGGGCACCCTAGAACACACAAGTTGATCTTTTAGGCGTGTGCGCCCCCCCTCTCCACAGAAACACACCTCGGTCATATCGTCGTAGTGCTTAGGAGAAGCCCTGCGCCGCTAACTTCATCATCACCATCACCATGTCGTCGTGCTGATGAAACTCTCCCTCGGCCTCAACTGGATCAAGAGTTCGAGGGACGTCACCGAGCTGAACGTGTGCAGATCGTGGAGGTGCCGTGCGTTCGGTACTTGGATCGGTTGGATCACGAAGACGTTTGACTACATCAACCGTGTTACTAAATGCTTCCGCTTTCGGTCTACGAGGGTACGTGGACACACTCTCCCCGCTCGTTGCTATGCTTCTCCAAGATAAATCTTGTGTGATCATAGGAAAATTTTGAAATACTATGTTCCCCAACAGGTTTCTCCTCACTCGGAGTGTTTTTGAAACTTAGGCGAGTACAGGATCGTGGCTAAGCCCCCGAGTGAGAGGGTTGCTCTTCACTCGGAGTGTTTTTTTTAACTTAGGTGAATCTGGTTCGCAGCTAAGCCCCCGTGAGGGAGTCCTGGATTAGGGGGTGTCCGGATAGCCGAAGTATCACCGTTGGCCGGACTCCTGGACTATGAAGATACAAGATTGAAGACTTCATCCCGTGTCCGGATGGGACTTTCCTTGGCGTGGAAGGCAAGCTTGGCGACACGGATATGTAGATCTCCTACCATTGTAACCGACTGTGTAACCCTAACCCTATCTGGTGTCTATATAAACCGGAGGGTTTTAGTCCGAGTATACGAACAACAATCATACCATAGGCTAGCTTCTAGGGTTTGGCCTCTCTGATCTCGTGGTAGATCCACTCTTGTACTACCCGTATCATCAATATTAATCAAGCAGGAGTAGGGTTTTACCTCCATCGAGAGGGCCCGAAATCCGCCGGTTTTGACACCGACATTGGTGCTTTCATTGAGAGTTCCTCTGTGTCGTCATCTTTAGGCCCGAAGGCTCCTTCGATCATCAACAACGACGCGGTCCAGGTTGAGACTTTTCTCCCCGGACAGATCTTTGTATTCGGCGGCTTTGCACTGCGGGCCAATTCGCTTGGCCATCTGGAGCAGATCGAAAGCTACGCCCCTGGCCATCAGGTCAGATTTGGGAGTTTGAACTACACGGCTGACATCCGCGGAGACTTGATCTTTGACGGATTCGAGCCACAGCCAAGCGCGCCGCACTGTCTCGACAGGCACGATCTAGCTCTGCCGCCAAACAAGGCTCGAGGTCAAGATTAGCGTCCGCTCCGACCCTTAGCTCGGAGCCGACTCCGCCGATCGAGGACGAGTGGTTGGACACCTCCTCGGGGGCTACGATCTCTACAGCAATTAAGCCAAACTCCATCCCTGTCCTTTGCGAAGACCGTGACTCCAAGGTGCCGGACTCCTCTCCGAACTCTGAGCCCTTCACGCCCCTGCCAATCGAATCCAATTGGGCGCCGGTTATGGAGTTCACTGGCGCGGACATCTTTCAGCACTCGCCCTTTGGCGACATCCTGAATTCACTAAAGTCTCTCTCTTTATCCGGAGAGCCCTGGCTGGACTACGGTCAGGAAGGTTGGGATGCGGACGACGAAGAAATTCAACGCCCACCCACCACCCACTTTGTAGCCACTGTCGATGATTTAACCTACATGCTAGACTTCGACTCCGAAGACATCGACGGTATGGACGACGATCTTTGGAGACGACCAAGAACCAGCGCCTACGAGTGGCACTTTGGAAGGCCACCTCGTCATACGACATATACATGGTGGACATCCCAAAAGATGGGAACGGCGATGGAAGAGCGGAAGATGACCCCTCCAAGAAACAGCCCAAGCGCTGGCATCAGCGGCCGCTCTAAATCCCGCCACAGCAAAAACGGTGATTCCGGCACGGGAGATAATAACACCCCGGACAGTGCCGAAGACAACCCCCTCCAGCAGGATTCAGCACAGGAGGAGGGAGAAGCCAACCCTCATGATAGAGCGGCAGACAGGGAGGTGGAGGACGATAATTATATGCCTCCCTCCGAAGATGAGGCAAGCCTCGACGACGACGAATTTGTCGTGCCTGAGGATCCTGCCGAACAGGAGCGTTTCTAACGCGGGCTTATGGCCACGGCAAGCAGCCTCAAGAAAAAGCAGCAGCAGCTTAGAGCTGACCAAGACTTGCTAGCTGACAGATGGACTGAAGTCCTTCCAGCCGAAGAGTACGAACTCGAACGCCCCTCCAAGAGATACCCAAAATGCAGGTTGCTACCCCAATTAGAGGAGGAAGCGCCCAAACCTACATCACCCGTGCATGATGCGGCCGACTGGCCACCCCGTGGCCGCGACAGAGAGGCCTCTAGGCCCTCCATTCAAGCCGCACCCCGGCGTCGCTCGAAAAGTACCAAGGCACGGGGAAACGCACTGCACTGCGAGACATATTGGAGGACAAGGCAAGGCAAACAAGATCGATCTATGGATCGCGTGGGCGCCCACGATGCGTGATGATAACCGCCACGCCGGATACAACAATTCCGGGCCGGGCCGAACACAATGAGACAAAGCTCATTTGATCTGCGTCGTGATATAGCTCAATACAGAGGCGCCGCACACCCACTATGCTTCACAGACGAAGTGATGGATCATCAAATCCCTGAGGGTTTCAAACCCGTAAACATCAATCAAATTGTTGACTGTCCGGATGCAGAGGCCCTTGCAGCCTTCAAACATAACATCCGCGATGAGTGGCTTGTCCGGCACCTAGGACAGGAAAAGCCGAAATCCATGGCAGCCCTCACAACGCTCATGACCCGCTTTTGCGCGGGAGAGGACAGCTGGCTAGCTCGTAGTAACAACTTGACCAAAAACCTTGGTAGTTCGGATACCAATGACAGCAATGGCAGGTCGCGTCGCAACAAGCACAAGCGCCGCATTAACGGCGATAATGCTGAAGATACGATAGTCAATGCCGGATTCAGAGGCTCTAAACCCGGTCAGCGGAAAAAGCCGTTCAAAAGAAATACTCAGGGCCCGTCCAATCTGGACCGAATACTCGATTGCTCGTGCCAAATACATGGCACCCCCGAAAAACCAGCCAACCACACCAACAGGGATTGTTGGGTCTTCAAACATCTTGATCAAGTTAAATGCGAACTCAATGACAAGGGGCTGCATAGTGATGACGAGGAGGAGCCCCGCCACGAACAATAGAGGATGAAGGGTTTCCCCACAAGTGCGGACGGTGAACATGATATACGCAACCCATATACCCAAAAGGGAGCAGAAGCGTGCGCTAAGGGACGTATATGCGATGGAGCCAGTCACCCCAAAGTTCAACCCATGGTCCTCCTGCCCGATCACCTTTGATCGAAGGGACCATCCCACTAGCATCTGCCACGGCGGATTCGCCACATTGGTTCTTGACCCAATCATTGATGGATTTCACCTCACTAGAGTCCTGATGGACGGCGGTAGCAGCCTGAACCTGCTCTATCAGGATACAGTGCGCAAAATGGGCATAGACCCCTCAAGGATTAAACCCACAAAGACGACCTTCAAAGGCGTCATACTAGGTGTAGAGGCCAATTGTACAGGCTCAGTTACACTCGAAGTGGTCTTCGGATCCCCGGATAATTTCCGAAGCAAAGAGTTAATCTTCGATATAGTCCCGTTCCGCAGCGGCTATCATGCACTGCTTGGACGAACCGCATTTGCAAAGTTCAATGCGGTGCCGCACTACACGTACCTCAAGCTCAAGATGTCAGGCCCTCGAGGAGTAATCACGGTCAATGGAAACACCGAACACTCTCTGCGAACGGAGGAGCACACGGCGGCCCTCGCGGCGGAGGTGCAAAACAGCCTCTCACAGCAATTCTCGAGTCCGGCTATTAAACGTCCAGACACCGTCAAGCGCGCCCGGAGTAACCTACAACAAGACCGCCTGGCACGATTCGAGCATCGCCAGAGTAATCCGCCCCAACCCCAGCCCTCGCGAAATTGCGAAGCCAAGATTACGCTGGCGTACATAACTACGCTCTGGAGATACCATGGGCATAAGGGAGGGCACGACCACGGCACGCCTGTAATTCGGCTCAACCGCACTAGGGGCTCCCGATTGTGTCATTCTTTTCTTTTTTTCTTACTTTCGTGACTCCGTTTTTCAGAAGCCTGTCCGGCTCTAGAATTGCCGAACCCACGATGCAACAGCCAAGGAAGCAGACAGCTACGTCGAATGTCCAGATGGTCTCTACTACGAGCATTATACCTGTTTTACATACCATCCCGCAGCTTACCCCTGGAGGGGGACATGTCAAATAATCCCATCCCTTACTTATCGCACTATTTGTATAGTTCTGCTTTCATTGCAGTACCTTTTTGAGTAAACAATACATAGCTTTTGCCTATTATTGCACTCCTTTCTTTATCTATATATATATATATATATATATATATATATATATATATATATATATATATATATATATATATGTTCATTCATGACATGTTGCACCCGTACACTTTTGGTACGACCAATACACTAGGGGCTTAAGTACCCTGTAAATATGGTGTGATAAGTCCGAACACTTTCACAAGTGCGGCACTTTAACTTATAGCATTATATGCATCGGCTCCGAATCATGTCTTGGGTCAATAGTTGGGTTTGCCCGGCTCCCATGTTTTGGTACCTTACATTCCGTTATATCGGCTAAGGTAGAAGGCTGGGAGAACCACTGCGATTGTGCCCCGGTTGAGCTGGGTTGAGCACCTCAGTGGAGAAAGCTAAAACTGACCGTCATGATAGGGCGAGAGTCGGTCGCTGTTCGAGAGGTTTTTTCGGGTCCCTAAAGACTTATGCAGCTTAGAGCAAGGAGTCGGCATTGTCCGGCCAAGGCGTGGATAGCGCCCCGAACTCGGTCTTCCGAATACTAGGGGCTTCCCCGAAATTTAAAATTATAGAATTCTATGGCTAACTGAGAGTGTTCAAGCACTATAGTCCGGTTGCCTTGTTCGTTGCATTGAGCGCCTCCCTCGAAGGACCCAAGAATGGGAACAAGAGCGCTCAAGTTTATCCCGAACACCCCAGCACTTGTGGCATGGGGGCTGAAGCCAACGACTTGTCATCTCTCAAATTTGATAAACGGCCGCACAGAAGGTAATATTTTAAATTCACAAGCGTTGCTTAGCGCATATGAACAAGTTTTCAGCGTACAGGATAACAAATGCGAGCCTATTCAAAAATTACATCTTTGGAGCATTCACCCACTATAAGGCGGGCACCCTTCATGATGCCCTCATAGTACATTTCGGGCTTGCGATGCTCCTTGCCCTCCGGTGGCCCGTCCGTCACAAGCTTCTCAGCATCCAGCTTGCCCTAGTGCACTTTAGCACGGGCAAGGGCCCGACGGGCACCTTCAATGCAGACGGAGCGCTTGATGACTTCAATCCATGGACAAAGGCGTCCACCACCGCAGACTAGCCCGAAGTAGCTCCTGTGCATGGCTTCCAATGGCCACACCAATTATGAGGCCCTTCATGGCCTGTTCGGCGACCTTAGGAGCTCGACCAGCTGCTTCACTGGTCGCTTAGGGGCACCGGATGTCCAGCCTCAAAGATACCGAGACCGTAACATCTTTCCGCCGAGCTCCCTCCTTGGCGCGGTAGAACGCGGCAAAGATCGTATTACACTACAGGCAGATCTGCGAATGCTCTGGAGAGCTCCGGATTCGGGTAAGTAATAGGTAATTCACTTTCACATGCTTGCTTTGCATAAAGAATGCCTTACCCGCCGCTATCTTCTTTAATGATTCAATTTCTTGGAGGGCTTTTTGGGCTTCGGCCTTAGCGGCTTTGGCACTCTCAAGAGCCGAGGCGATCTCGGACTCTCGAGTCTTCGAGTCATGCTCCAAACTCTCATGTTTTTCCACAAGAGCCTGGAGCTCTTGCCGCACCTCCGCCACCCGTGCCTCCTGCTTCTCTCGCTCGGTGCGCTCCGCGGCCGCTTTGCTTTCGGCCGTGGACACCGCTTCCTTTAGGGTCGCCACCTCGTTTGTGGCCCCTACAATACCCATGTTAGTCCTGTCATTTTTGCAACCAAATCATTTCTATAAGGTATTTCTTTAATAAGGTATTACTTACCTTCCTTGTCCTCGAGCTGCTTCTTGGCAAGGCCGAGCTCGTTCTCGGACCGCTCAAGGCTCTGCTTCAATGCATTGACCTCCGCAGTCAGTGCGGCAGAGGTCAGCAGCGCAGCCTGCATTCCCATATTGACATACTTATGTTAGACTCCTGCGTATATCTTTTTAGATCCTCAGTCCGTCTTTTCTTTCCAAACATCGAACTAAGCATCAGGGGCTACTGTCTATGCGGTAATATTTTTACATATTCTAAACTTACCTCAAAGCCTGTTAGAAGATGGCATACAGGCTTGACCAGCCAGCTCTTGGCGGATCGAACTTTCTGGATCACCACACTCATAACGGTGGTGCTCCTCGCTGATGGAGGCGTCGTTAAGCGCCTCCAAAGAAGCTATCCGTGCCTCCGGATGGACGGAGGTCACCGGCGTCGCAGTCTTGCCCTTCTTACGAAGGGGCCGCTTGCCGGACTTGAACCAGAAGGTTCCGTGCGGAGTCGGACAGGCGGACTTAGAGCCCTCCGGGTCTCGCCTTTGCGCTGGAGTCCGGGAGATCGCCTTGCGGGCGCCTCCAGACCACCTCCTCCTGGCTGGGCCCCTTTGGGACTCCACCGCGGTGTCGTCCGCGGCCACGAGGAGGAGGCGGTCGGAAGTGAAGTGCTATTCACATCCGACGAATCTGTGGAGCCGCCGACGAAGCGGGCGAGCCTGCCCTTAGGCGGCTACATGGTTATATTCGGCGTTAGAAGGCACTATACGACAAATAAAAAGTCATGAGATATTCCGGAGTCCGGACACTTACGATCTCGCCAGGGGCTTGGCCCTTGTTGGCCACTCCTCGTCGTTGTCGGCGTTGGTGGAGAAGTCCGGAGGCAGGGTCCTTCCTTTTTTGGACCCTCCGGCCTCCCCAGTCGGGGCGGCCTTCCTGTTCTTCTCCCCATTGGGAGAGGCTTCTTTCCTCCTCCTCGCCCTCGGGACAGGATTCCGGCCAGAGTCGTCCGGACGATGAGTCCGACAATACCTGGCGTCGGGCACTCCTTCGAGTCCCCATGGCCTTCTTCTTGGCCTTCTTCTCCGGCACCACGTGAGGTGCCGGAGCCAGCAGCCCCGTCAATCGGGCGTCCGCTGGGTCTTCTGGCAAGGGAGCCGGACAGCTAATCTGTCCGGACATCTTCAGCCAGTCCTGTCAAAGGTTAGGGAGTTTTAGATCCCACATAGAGTCAAACTATGAAAAACAAGAGTCCCGTAAAGGGTAAAATAGCTTACCTTGGTAGCTTGGCGCTGCGAGCTGAATCCGCGATCTTGATGGCGGATGTGGGAGCCTCGGCGCCCTTGAACAGCACCTTCCAGGCATCTTCGTACGTAGTGTCGAAGAGCCTTTTCAGAATTGGGTGTTGTGCCGGATCGAACTCCCACAATTTGAAGGCCCGTTGTTGGTATGGGAGGATCCGGCGGATGAGCATAACCTGGACTACATTGACAAGCCTGAGATTCTTGTCCACCAGGTTCCGGATGCAGGTTTGGAGTCCGGACAGCTCTTCCGAATTACCCCACGTCAGGCCCATCTCTTTCCATGATGTGAGCCTTGTGGGGAAGCCAGATCGGAATTCGGGGGCCGCCGCCCATTGAGAGTCGCGCGGCTCGGTGATGTAGAACCACCCCGATTGCCACCCCTTTATGGTCTCCACAAAGGAGCCCTCGAGCCATAGGACTTTGGCCATCTTGCCAACCATGGCGCCTCAAGACTAGCTTGGCGGCCGCCCACTACCTTGACTTGACATTGAAGATCTTCACCATAAGTCAAGTGGGGCTGGATGCAGAGGAAGGCCTCGCATACACGACGATGAAACGCTGAGATGTTGAGGATGAAATTCGGGCCAGATCGTGGAAGTCTGTGCCGTAGTAGAACATGAGCCCCAGGACAAATGGGTGAAGTGGAAAACCTAGTCCGCGGAGGAAGTGGGTGAGGAACACCACCCTCTCATGGGGCCTGGGGGTGGGAATGAGCTGCCCCTCGTCGGGGAGCCGGTGCGCGATGTCGCTGCACAAATATCCGGCCTTCCGCGGCTTTTTGACTTGTCCCTCCGTGACGGAGGAGACCATCCACTTGCCTCCCGCTCCGGACATGGCTGGAGGGGGTTGAGGAGGGATGTGCGGACTTGGGCGCTGGAGCTCGAGTGCACGGAAATGGATGAGCAAAGGACGAAGAAGGAGTAGGTGAAAAGGTGGATCATTATCCCCTTATATGGACGGACGAAGCTATGCGTCCTCCGCCAGCCTGGTAAAACTCGCTTATCTCCCAAGCGCCGTAATCAATGGCGCGGTTGGGTTACCCACGTCTTTATTGATGGGAATCCCAGAATAAGGGGGCACGATCTCCACTCTGATAAGACGTGGCAAGGAACCGTCTCGCTAAACGCGCTAAGGTGGAACAGTAAAAACGATTCATATAAAGGCCTGGTCGTGGTGTGATGTCACGCCGCGGAATACGTCAGTAGATCTGTGCAAAAGTTATTCTCTCTACGGTAGTATGTGGAACTTGTTTTGCAGAGCCGGACACTATCCTTGTGTTCAAAATCTTCTATGAAGTATTTGGAGGAGGAACCCGCCTTGCAATGTCGAAGACAATATGCGCACCGGACTCGTCGTCATTGAAGCCTGGTTCAGGGGCTACTGAGGGAGTCCTGGATTAGGGGGTGTCCGGATAGCCGAACTATCATCGTTGGCTGGACTCTTGGACTATGAAGATACAAGATTGAAGACTTCGTCCCGTGTCCGGATGGGACTTTCCTTCGCGTGGAAGGCAAGCTTGGCGATACGGATATGTAGATCTCCTACCATTGTAACCGACTCTGTGTAACCCTAACCCTATCTGGGGTCTATATAAACCAGAGGGTTTTAGTCCGTAGCATGAACAACAATCATACCATAGGCTAGCTTCTAGTCTTTAGCCTCTCTGATCTCGTGGTAGATCCACTCTTGTACTACCCATATCATCAATATTAATCAAGCAGGAGTAGGGTTTTACCTCCATCGAGAGGGCCCGAACCTGGGTAAAAACATCGTGTCCCTTGTCTCCTGTTACCATCCGCCTAGACGCACAGTTCGAGACCCCCTACCCGAGATCCGCCGGTTTTGACACCGACACCCCGAGTGAGAGGGTTGCTCTTCACTCGGAGTGTTTTTTCTAACTTAGGCGAATCGGGTTTGCGACTAAGCCACCCACTGGGGGATTTGGACACACATTTATGTGAAAACAATCATTAGGAGACTGCAGAAATCATGTCTTTGGTAAACAATCTCAAAAGTACTTCTTATTACATCTCGACAATCCGAGTGTTTAGGTATAAAAGCGGCGGAGCAGATCCGCGTTCCAAGAGCATGGTTCGTCTTGCTTCTTGGCTACATTGTAAAGATGACACGCCCCGTTATGGAGCACCTTGGTGATGATGAAGGGTCCTTCCCAAGCAGGGGCAAGCTTATGAAGCCTCTGCTGATGCACTCGGAGCACAAGATCTCCTTCTTGAAATGCTCGACCTTTTATGTTTCGGGCATGGAATCGACGAAGGTCTTGTTGATAAATGGTCGACCGGATCAGAGCCATCTCTTGTTCTTCCTCTAGAAGATCGACGACATCTTGTCGTGCTTGCTCTGCCTCGGCTTCTGAGATAAGTTCCACTCGAGGAGCATTGTGCAGCAAATCACTCGGAAGCACGGCTTTAGCCCCGTACACCATGAAGAAAGGGTTTGACCAGTCGACTGGTTGGGAGTTGTCATTAATCCCCACAAAACAGACGGTAACTCGGTCACCCAAGCCCCAGCTGCATGCTTAAGGTCGCGCATCAATTGGAGTTTCAACCCTTGGAGGATCATACCATTTGCTCTTTCAGCTTGCCTATTCGACTGCGGGTGCGACGAATGCGTAGTCGACCCAAGTGCCTTGGAAAGCACAGTATGCTCTGAACTCATCAGAATCAAAGTTTTAGCCGTTGTCCATAATGACGTTGTGCTGAACTCCGTACCGGAACACCAATTCTTTGATGAAGCTAATGGATGTGCTTGAGTCTAAGTTCTTGATAGGTTTTGCTTCGATCCACTTGGTGAACTTGTCGACTGCCACGAGCAAATGAGTGAAACCACTTCTCCTGGTTCTTAAGGGCCCAACCATGTCCAATCCCCACACAGCAAATGGCCAGACAGGCGGGATAGTAGATAGTCTTCAAATCTGATGCAGGTTTGTGGGACATGTTCGAGTAAAACTGATAGCCATCACATCTGTCGACGATATCCTTCGCCATCTGATTTGCCCGTAGCCAGTGGAATCCTGCTCGGTATGCTTTAGCCACGATGGTCCAAGAGGATGCATGGTGACCACAGGTCCCCGAGTGAATCTCTTTTAAGATCAGTCGACCTTCTTCCGGAGAGATACATCCTGAGCTACGCCAGTTACACTTTCTCTGAAAAGCTATCCACCTATAACTGTAAAGGATTTTGACCTGCGGATGATCTGACGCGCTTCAACTTCATCTTCTAGAAGTTCTGCTGAGCAAATATGCAATATAATGGCAGATCCGGTCGGGGTGATTACCACAATCTCCATGATTAAGTCGACTACTGTCGGCACTTCGACCTCAGTCGGATTGGTAGCACTTATTGGTTGTGGGGGCTCCTCTATAAAGGGATCTTCCTATACTGATGGGGTATGGAGATGCTCCGAGAACACATTACTAGGAATAGGCTTTCAAGTGGAACCTATTTTCGCCACATCATCAGCTACTTGATTCTTGAGTCGGGGTATGTGGTGGAGCTCCAACCCTTCAAACTTCTTTTCTAATTTCCTCACTGCATTGCAGTATCCAGTCATAGCAGGGCTCCTGATATCCCACTCCTTCATCGCCTAATTAATCACCAAATCTGAGTCGCCGTAAACCATCAGGCGACGGACGCCGAGTGAGATGGCCATACACAACCCATACAAGTGTGCTTCCTACTCAGCTTCATTGTTGGAGGAATCAAAGTGAATCTGGAGGACGCAACTGAGCTTGCCGCCTCTTGGGTGTTGGGGAACGTAGTAATTTCAAAAAAAATCCTACGCACACGCAAGATCTATCATGGTGATGCATAGCAATGAGAGGGGAGAGTGTTGTCTATGTACCATCATACACCGAAAGCAGAAGCGTTATGACAATGCGATTGATGTAGTCGTACGTCTTCATGATCCGACCGATCCTAGTACCAAAAGTACGGCACCTCCGCGATCACCACACGTTCAGCTCGGTGATGTCCCATGAACTCTCGATCCAGCTGAGTGTCAAGGGAGAGCTTCGTCAGCACGACGGAGTGATGACGGTGATGATGAAGCTACCAGCACAGGGCTTCGCCTAAGCACTACGACGATATGACCGAGGTGGATTATTGTGGAGGGGGGCACCGCACACGGCTAAAACTATTGTCTGTTGTGTGTTCTAAGGTGCCCCCTGTCCCCGTATATAAAGGAGCAAGGGGGGAGGCCGGCCGGCCCTAGGGCACGCCAAGGAGGGGAGGAATCCTCCTCCTAGTGGGAGTAGGATTCCTCCTTTCCTAGTCCAACTAGGAGGAGAAGGGGAAAGAGGGAAAGGAGAGGAAGAGGAGAAGGAAAGGGGGGCACACCCCCTTCCCTAGTACAATTTGGACTCCCTATAGGGAGGGGGCGCGGCTGCCCCTTGTGGGCTGCCTCCCCTCTTCCCTATGGCCCATGTAGGCCCAATCTTTCCCCGGGGGGGGGGGGGGTCCGGTAACCCTCCGGCACTCCGATTTTCTCCGAAATCACCCGGAACACTTCTGGTGCCCGAATATAGCCGTCCAATATATCAATCTTTATGTCTTGACCATTTCGAGACTCCTCGTCATGTCTGTGATCATATCCGGGACTTCGAACTACCTACGGTACATCAAAACACATAAACTCGTAATACCGATCGTCATCGAACTTTAAGCATGCGGACTCTACGGGTTCGAGAACTATGTAGACATGACTGAGACACATCTCCGATTAATAACCAAGAGCGGAACCTGGATGTTCATATTGGCTCCCACATATTCTATGAAGATCTTTATCGGTTAAACCGCATAACAACATACGTTGTTCCCTTTGTCATCTGTATGTTACTTGCCCGAGATTCGATCGTCGGTATCTGAATACTTAGTTCAATCTCGTTACCGGCAAGTCTCTTTACACGTTCCGTAATGCATCATCCCGCAACTAACACATTAGTCACATTGCTTGCAAGCCTTATAGTGATGTGCATTACCGAGAGGGCCCAGAGATACCTCTCCGACAATCGGAGTGACAAATCCTAATCTTGATCTATGCCAAGTCAACAAACACCATTGGAGACACCTGTAGAGCACCTTTATAATCACCCAGTTACGTTGTGACGTTTGGTAGCACACAAAGTGTTCCTCCAGTATTTGGGAGTTGCATAATCTCATAGTCATAGGAACATGTATAAGTCATGAAGAAAGCAATAGCAACATACTAAACGATCAAGTGCTAAGCTAACGGAATGGGTCAAGTCAATCACATCATTCTCTAATGATGTGATCCCATTAATCAAATGACAACTCATGTCTATGGCTAGGAAACTTAACCATCTTTGATTCAACGAGCTAGTCAAGTAGAGGCATACTAGTGACACTTTATTTGTCTATGTATTCACACATGTACTAAGTTTCCGGTTAATACAATTCTAGCATGAATAATAAACATTTATCATGATATAAGGAAATATAAATAACAACTTTATTATTGCCTCTAGGGCATATTTCCTTCATTGGGGACACCAGAACCACTCCAGCACCAGAACCATTGAGCATTTTATATCCGTCAAAGAACATGGTCCAGTGTTCCGAATGAACTTGAGTCGGCTGTTGTTGCTCACTCCACTCGGCCAGGAAATCTGCAATTGCCTGGGACTTAATTGCCTTTTTCGCTTCAAACTTGATATCCAGAGGGAGAAGTTCAATCGCCCACTTAGCCACTCGACCAGTTGCATCTCAATTATTCAAAATCTCTGATAATGGAGCGTCACTGACGACTGAAACCGAGTGGTCTGCAAAGTAATGTGCAACTTTCTTTGTGGTCAGGTAAATTCCGTAGACAGGATTCCGGTAATGCAGATACCTTTGCTTGGACGGAGTCAAGACTTCGGAAATGTAATACACTGGGCGTTGAACTTTGTAGGATTTTCCTTCTTCCTCTCGCTCAACCGTGAGCACTGTGCTGACCACTTGCCCGGTAGCTACAATATATAGCAGTAGAGGCTCTTTGCTGATCGAGGCAGCGAGCACCGGCTGGGTAGAAAGCAGGGCTTTGAGCTCTTCAAACGCTGCTTCAGCTTCAGGAGTCCACTCGAATGTATCAGATTTCTTCATCGGTCGGTAAAGAGGCAGTGCCTTTTCACCGAGACGAGAAATGAATCGACTTAGAGCAGCAAGGCATCCTATAAGTTCTGAACATCGTGCACATTTACATGGCGTTTCATTCGGAGAATTGCCCCAACCTTTTCGGGATTTGCGTTGATTCCTCATTCGGAAACGAGAAAACCGAGTAACTTCCCTCTAGGAACTCCAAACGTGCACTTGGATGGGTTCAGCTTGATATCATATCTTCTCAGATTGGCAAAGATCTCAGCGAGGTCAGATAGCAAGTTCGAACCTTTGCGTGACTTGACCACGGTATCATCCATGTATGCTTCCATGTTCCGACTGATCTGAGTGAGCAGGCACTTCTGAATCATGCGCATGAACGTGGCACCAGCATTCTTAAGACCAAAAGGCATGGTGACATAGCAAAAGCACCCGAATGGGGTGATGGAGGCCGTTTTTATTTCATCGGGTCCATACAGACGGATCTAATGATACCTGGAATATGCATCCAGAAAAGACAAATGCTCACACCCCGCAGTTAAGTCAATAATCTGATCAATGCAGGGGAGAGGAAAATGATCTTTCGGGCAGGCCCGATTGATATGTTTGAAATCTATACACATACAAAGTGAATCATCTTTCTTAGGGACCATGACGACGTTGGCGAGCCACTCGGAGTGGTATAACTCACGGATGAACTCAGCTGCTAGGAGCCGAGCCACTTCTTCGCCAATTGCCTTTCTTTTTTCCACGACGGACCATCGGAGATGCTCTTTCACAGGTTTTGCTTTTGGGTCGACACACAAACGGTGCTCAGCCAGCCCCCTGGGCACACCTTCCATGTCTGATGGCTTCCATGCAAAGATGTCCCAGTTCTCACGGAGGAACTGGATGAGCGCGGCTTCCTATTTGATGTCGAGTGATGTTGAGATGTGGGTCGGAGCAGCAGTGGAGTCTTCCGGGTGAATATGGACAGGCTTTGTCTCACCGGCTAACTCAAATGCGGACTCTGAAGTAGGCTTCTTAGCTCGCAGCAAATCACTCGGATCTGCATTTTTCTTGTATTCCTCCATCTCTACTGCTGCCATCTGCTCATCAGCAATTTTTTAGCCTTTCTGAAGGCACTCCTCTGCTCATTGCCTATTTCCCGTGACAGTGATCACACCTCTGGGCCAGGCATCTTCAACTTGAGATACACGTAACCTGGTCGGGCCATGAAACGAGCATATGCGGGCCTGTCCAGAATAGCATGATAAGCACTGTGGAAATCCACCACCTCAAACGTCAACTTTTCCTTGCGGTAATTCTTGGAATCACCGAAAACCACATCAAGAGCAATCTGTCCTAGTGACTTTGCCTTTTTTCCGGGGATGACACCGTGGAACTACATGTTACTCTCACTGAGTTCGGACATCGGAATGCCCATCCCTTGTAAGGTCTTAGCGTACAGAATGTTCAATCCACTGCCGCCATCCATAAGGACTTTAGTCAGTCGGGTGCCCCCAACGACTGGGTCGACCACCAATGCTTGCCATCCAGGAGTAGCGACGTCCGCTTGGTGATCCGACTGGTCGAATGTAATGGGAGTCTTCGACCACTTCAAGTACGTCATAGTTGCCGGAGCAACCATATTCACTTCCCTATTAATAACTTTCAGTCGAATTTTGCTCTCTACATTAGCAAAAATTCACCAAGGTAGCATTGACCTTAGGGTAACCATCATCTTCCTCTTTTTCCTCCTCCTTATCAGATTCTTTCTCACTGGGCTGACCCTCTCGGAACTGCTGAATCAGAATTAAGACCTTTGCTGAGTGGTATGCTTGGGTTGAATCAAGTTACCCTCTTCATCTTTCTTCATGTGAATGTAACACGGCAAATCCAGAATGTCTTGGCCGCACTGATCTTTCACCTTCTTGTGTGTCCACTGCCCTTTGGGTTTTTCTTTAAATTTCCCTTGTGCATTCAGGACTGCAGCCACAGTAGGACATGTAGGCTCAACTTTACGCTTTTGCTTCCGACCAGAATTTCCACCGCCGATGTCCTGGTCGACTAGTTTTCCCTTGCCACTGCGGAGTCGATCTTCCTCTTCGCTGTTAGCATACCGAGTGGCTATTTCCATCATTCGGGCCAGAGACATGTCTCCGGAACGGCCGAACTTCAGGTTGAGCACTCTGTATCGGATGCCATCTTTGAAGGCGCAAACTACCTGGTGCTCTGACAGATTTTCCACTGTATGATGAAGGGTAGTCCATCTCTGGATGAAGTCTCTCAAAGTTTCATTTGGTTTCTGGACGTAGTTCTGCAATTCAGTCAGCCCAGCAGGTCGCTTGCAAGTGCCCTCAAATGTTTTGATGAACACTCGGGCTAACTCTTCCCAACAGAAAATACTTCGAGGGGCCAACTGATTCAACCCGTGCTCGGCCGAACCCTCAAGCATCAGGGGGAGGTGCTTCATGGCTACATCATCGTTGCCTCCACCAATCTGCACTGCCACTCGGTAATCTTCCAGCCATGTGTCGGGCTTCGACTCACCGGTGAACTTGCTCATGCCCGTAGCCAATATGAAGTTGGGAGGGATCTCAGCAGCTCGGATGGCTCACTGAAACACTCGGACCCAGAAACAAATGCTCTATTTCCAGTCGGACGATCTCTGTCTTGTCCTCTATTTGCTCTGCCTCTGTCGACCAAACCTTGTACGAGGAGTGACCTCGCATCGAACTCAGGCTCTCTTGGGTCGACTGTGGCTCTCCGCTTGTCACCATACGGGCGTCTGTCGTCATACTGCCGGGGCGCGTACGACCCGCCCCTCGGAGGGGTCGTAGGCACTCGACGGTGGTCATCACGGGGATATCGATGATCATACTGTCTGTGGCCTCGACCCAGGTGCTGATCCTGGCGGTGACCATGATCTTCACACTGCGGAGGCGATCGGACTATGAGCCGACTGAACTGTGTTCGCAACTACAGATTTGCTGTGGATTCTGTTGCGTGACTTAGAAACAACAGAGTTCTGTTCCCCAGCGGCTCGAAGCAGTGCTCAGATCTGCAGCAAACCTCTACCAGCTTCTAAACGTGATGGCTGAATTGACTCTGCTATGCATGCTGTTGCTGTAACATTATGAATCGGAGTACGATATACCTGAGGTTCTTCTCGAGATTTAGTCGAAAACAGCCGTCGCGGCCGTCGACTGGATCCAGGAATCTGCTGACGGGCGCGTTCATCGAGTGCCTACTGGAGATTCTCCAGACGCGTACGCTCAGCCAGGGTGGCTAAGCGCGCGGCATCCAAGGCCCGAGCCACGGAGGTCTCCCCAATGATGGGGGTCTGGAGCGCCTGGACATTGCGGCGGTGCAGCTCCTCCCTCTGCTCCGTAGTGAGGGCTTCGGGAATGTATTCGTCATGATCATGCGACGGGCCGCCGCTGCTGCCGCCGCCGCGATGAAATCCGGGTGGACTGCGATGGGAGTCGACCATGAGGACTTCTGCCGCTGGATCATTGCTCTCGCACTTGGAAAGAGAATCCGAGTGACCAGCTGGCAGATCGAACAAACCATAAAGGGATTCATCGGGCTCAATCACCGCGACTTGTGGGGTGGTCGACTGGCGAGCCACCGCGTGCTTCACCCACCGTTGGATCCGCGAATGACCGGATCGCTTGCGGCGACGATGGGGAAGCGAAAGGCGCCACGGAGGCGACCGACATCGAGTCGACGGCTCCGCGGCAAAACGCTGCGAGCACTCGCCGCGGAAGTCGCCGCCCGTGGATGGAGAGGGCCTCGACGTCGAGGGGAGCTTCTTGAAGCCAAGAGCAGTCATCGACGATGAAGACCAGCACGCCGAGACGGATCTCACGGCCCAAAGCCAAACCACCAGCGGAAACCATGTTGATGGAGAATGAAAGTTGCAACCTCACAGGAAGTCGGCTCGGCCGCTTTGCACGTTGGGCGCCAAGCGTCGTGGGAGTGAGTCCGACAAGAAGTAGAAGTGCGTACGAAGGAGGCAAGGTCCTAGCTACGGTGAGGTTGTACACGCAAGTTTACGAGTTCAGGCCCCTCTCGGAGGAGGTAACAGCCCTACGTCTCGGTGCCTCAGAGGCTTGTCGACTGGATTATGCGTGAAAGTTACAAGGGGTGCGAACCCTTGTACCAGAGGAGGGGGTGGCTTATATAGAGTGCGCCAAGTCCCTCCAGCCCTCGGTTACACAAGGTTCAATGTGAGTTAAGACAGGGGCGTTACTGGTAACGCCAGCTATTAATGATCTTTATGGCTACGGAGTGAACGCCTGACCGTTGCCATCCTGGGGTGGCTTTAGATCTTTTGTACTTAGAGTGATTCTTCATATGGTCGAGTGACGCTATCATGGTCGAGTGGAATTGGGGTATCCGAGTGGAATCTTCTGTCGAGTGGATTGCACTTCACGGTGATTTCAGTCGGTGCCTCCTGTTGGACTTTAAATGTCTTTGACTCTAGGGCAGTGTCCTTGGGTAGGGTGTCTAGGTCAGGCCTAAGACTCTACCCTAGGTACATGTCATCGTCAGCGCCCCTGGAAGTGTTGGTCCGGTCACCGGTGAGGTAGAGTAGGACATGGTACATGCATTGGCTCACCAGACTCAAGGCAATGCCTTCTCCCATGCCCTACTCTTCCTCGTCGGAGCCTGGAACCTTGACAGTGCCGGTGAATGTGAGATCGATGATGGATCCGTCCTCGGAGGAGCCTGTGACGTCCACCACCACGCGGTTGTGGTGCCCGGACTGGTGCACCATACGGGGCGCCGGAGAATGCGACTCCTCTCGCCAACGTCAACATCTGCAAGGGCGCTGCTATCTCCGCGCTCACGCCACGTTAACGTTCACCTCCGGCCGACGCGCCAATGAAGGGGTTATTCTGCGTCCGCCACCGCCGGACGTAAGCGGACCGCACCGCCTCTGGTGAGGCAGCGGCGACACACCTCACAATTGATCCATGCGCCATTCGGGCAGATGCAATAAATTTCGATGGAAGGAGCGAGTCCGAGCGCTATCGTCGGGCAGCCTCATCCTGAGAGTAGCAGAGCGCACAATCATCTCCTCCTTGGGGCCGCGTGGATGAGCTCAGAGTCGACAGATCTGGAGGTGTAGGACTCGGATCCGCTACCCGCCATGCCGGAGATAGTCGGACGGGAGCTTGAGTGGCGGAGTGGAGTGGAGTGCCTAGGGTTCAGTCCGGGGAGCGAATGAGAACGAATATATGTGGGGTCGGGTGGGCCGGGTCCGACGTGGCGGACGCGCCCAAGGCTCCCCATACCCGTCTCATATTTGGCCTGGATATGAAGGTTGTCGGTCAGCACGGTGTTTGAGGCCAGTTTGAGGCACCCGTTTGGGTCGGGCTTTTTTGACCGGTCAATGACCGAGCCGTCCGCCTGGACGTATGAGGGGGGTTGAGGTGCCCGACAGTTGATGCTCTTATGGTCCATTCGATAAAAGAAATTGGAATGGGACGGTGGGCAGGGAAAAGGGGACCGACATTTGTTTGTTAGGAAATAACTAAATATTTGATAAGCTAGAAATGATAAATCCACATGCTGCTCATCGTTGCTTCCTCACAAAAAGCCACTTTTTGGAATGTTGGGCCTAAACTCCAGTCCAGACACCTAAAACAGCTGTACAGTGATTGATTGAATCCCAAGTCTCAAGTGCAAGTAGGCAACTAGCCATTGCTGGAGCTCTCTATGTGTATGGGTTGGCAGCCATGGAGTGAGCTGACGGGGCAGCCAGACACACTCGATAAGGCCTCCACATGCTTGAGCGTACGTATACGGATAGCCCGCCCCCTCGTGGAAAACGTGCGCTGTCGATGGCCAAACCCGGTCGGTCAGCACGGCGTGCCCAGCCAAACCCCTTTGCATACGCGCAGTACGTTGGCGTGGGGGACACAGATGGGTGACCTGATAGCGATGCTGCATGCTATCCCTCGATCCCAAGTCCCAGCGTGCGCTTCAAATACACACGCTGGGCGCACATATATTAATGTTCTTTAGAGCAACTCTAGCAGACCCCGTAAAATTTTAATCCGCAAAACACGTTTGCAGTTTCATAAAGATCTTGTTTGCAGGTCGAAAACTAGCGCGGCCAAACAAAAACCGTAGATGAAACTGCATAATTTGAAAAAACAGTTTCACGGGAGAAATTGCACCTAGTGGACGCGAGTAGTTCATCACGTACTACATATATTTTACATGATCAAACACTGCAAACACTAGTTCATACTATATACTACATCAATACTAGTACTAGAGGGGTGGGGATCTCACGGCGGCGAGCTCGCGGCCACGGACGACGTCGTGGAGGAGCTCAATCCTCCTCGCCGGAGCTGCAGAGGTCAATGTACTTCGCCCTTTGCTCCTCGCGGATGCGCCGCCACTCGTCGTCCTTCTCCTTGGCGGCGAGTTTGGCCGCGACCACCGCCGCTTGGAGGTCTTGAGCTCCTCGGCGTGGCGCCGACGCTCCGCCTCCTCGCCAAGACGCTCCACGCGGCAATGGCGGCCGCAACCGCGTCGACGTCGGCGACGAAGTCTTCCGGCCCGACGACTCCGCGGCGGCCGAGCTCTTCGGGCTCCTCTTTGACGGGGACAAACTCGAAGTCCTCGGGCTCCTCTGACCACTCCCTCTTCACGGGGAGAAGGCCCACGCCGGAAGAGGAGGAGCTCCCGGTGTAGGAAGATCTCGCCGCGGAGGAGAAGGACGCGGCAGAGGACGGTGTATGGCCGTGCCGACGGTCGTACTCGTCCGTCTCGCGGATGCGGAAACTCGCTAGCGGCGAGAGGCCGCGGCTGGTCCACTTCCTCGCCCCGCGCTTCCTCGCGCCGTCCGACCGGACTCGTCACTCACGCTCGGGGGCGCTTCCGCCGCCGGATCTGCTGCTGGAGCCGCGTCCGGAGCTCCACATGCGGCCCCACATGGCGGCTGGAGGCAGAAGGTGGTCGCCGGCGGTGAGAAATGTGGAGAAAGGGGGTGGGAAATCGCGTGGCTCGGCGGCAGCAGGGGATAGGGTTTCGACCCGCAAACGCGCCATAGAACCGTAAATATAGTGGTCGGGGCGTGCGGTTTGCAGGCCGCGGCAAATTTTTTTACGATCCTGGCGAGTATGCGGACTCTGTTCCGACCGGAAAATTGAGCCGAACCCGTATACTCGCCGGAATTTTACAGTTTCACGTCTTTTACGGGGTCTGCTAAAATTGTTCTTATGCAGTGCAAGCAGATGGCTGTTCTTTTCTACTACAATGGAAGTATATGTAGAACATATATGTGGCTGCGCTTATATTTATGCACACGTCCGCACACACTTCCTTAACACGTGTGGCACGTGGGAGCATACAAAAAGGATACTCCTTCCATCTGGAAATATTTGTCAGAAAAATTGATAAAATTAAATCTATCTAAAATTAAAATACATCTAAATATATGTATTTCCCCGACAAATATTTTCGGACGGAGGGAATACTAATTAATGTAATGGTTTGAAAGTAGCAGCAGCAGCAGGGTGCTCTATCAGTTATTCAGGCAGTAATATCTTCAGGAAATATGTGTGGAAACAGTAAAAAAATTCTTTTTATGAGTAAAAAGGACCAGATTTTATAGATTATTCAAACAATGAACAACAGATTTTGCACTGTGAAACAGACACAAACAGTAAAGACCTTTGCTGAAACAGAATGTTACATCAAGATGCTTCGGGGTCGTCGTCCTAGCTTCACCTTTTGCATCTCGATTTTTTCCTTCATATTTCCAACCATAAAACCGTGGAAGACCAAATCTAACATAAACAAAAAATGTTTTACATAGCTGCATGATTCATCCACCTTCAATAGGCACTCCCTCCGTTCTGATTTCCTCGTTGTGGTTTTAGTTCAAATTTGAACTAAAACCACGACGAGTAAATCAGAACGGAGGGAGTAAGAAACTTAGGTTGCTAGACGGATCATGGCCACAGACACACTTCTCACAATGTAAGCGGCCTCACTACTGCTTTGTCACAATAAGGCCTTATACAATGGGAGGTGCTTAGAAAAATAAATCGGATTTTTTTGAAGCACCGGTGCCTATTTCTACAGGAGAGACGCTTAGTTAAGCGTCTATCATGTACAAATAAGCACCGGTGCTTAAGAAAAATTCGATTTATTTCTCTAAGCACCTCCCCTAAGCACATTCCATTATACAAGGCCTAACGTCGAGAAAGAGACCAATACCATACAAAGGAATGAAAGCAAAACATCAATGCATAAAACAAACCCACAACTGCCATGTTAATTAGGCTGAAGCACCGGATGACACCACCGAATCAGGGGCCATTGATATTGTGGTCCAGACACACCACATGCTCTTGGGTGCCAGTCACGACGAAAACGGGGTTAGAGAGGTGGGACTTTTATTCCACTTGACATTCCCTCCACCATCGCGCCTATACCTCTAGGACACAAGAAACACAAATAGAGAAGACAACTGAAATTTCCCTTTGAGTGTTGTTACGTGGTTCCCCTCGCCTCCTAGTATGTCCGAGATGAGGGATGCGGAAACCAGACCCCAATTCGTTCACGACTAGAGTGTTTTCCTTGCATTCTCTCCTATCAATTCACAGTGTTCTAGTATCACTCCAGATTATTATTATTTTGCAATAAAACCTATTTCTATACATAATATGCAATCTCAAAGGGTCTCGTGACTACTCGCAGAAAAAAGGGTCTCATGAGAATCAAAATATGTCATTTCTCCAGGAGAAAAAAACTAGAATTTCTCAAGTAGGATATTTGTCATCACCATGACACTTTTTGGGGATCACTTGGCTTGGCACTAGGCCCCTAAACGAGCACTACCCCACATGATACCACATCACTCGTGAGTCGCGACGGCACATGATTGGCGTTGAGGCGGTGTACTTTGTCCGATGAATTCCGGTTGCAGGTGACCCTCACTCCGGCACAAACTTATTGGCTTGAAATTAACTAGGCGATCTAGCTCAAGTAGGTCGGTTTTAGTGCAGTCGTCGTTGTGTCAATTTTCCATGTAATGTATGTATTCGGACCTCTGTTTCCGCAAACGGTTTCGGTGGATCCCCATGTAGAGATCGGATTTTCTTTTTGAGGGGTTGTTGTTGTTGTTGTTGTTGTTGTGAGTATGTGTTTGGTAGCCAGGTGGTGGGGTTATCATGAAAAGGAAAAAGGAGAACACAATTGGACAACGCGCAACGAGTTAAAAACGGGGAGCACGACGCAATGATGCTTATATGCGGAGACAACAAAATCATTGTACACCATCATCTGCTCTTGCGCTTTTCGAAAAAATCATCTGTTCTCGCCTCGCTCTCATGGAGCTCGCTGATATTTTATCCCGCAGTATATTTTTTTTATCCCGGAGTATATGGGATCTCGCTCCTTTGTTGTATGTACAGTGTACTCTCTAGCACACCGGCCGCTTATCTCACCGAGGGAGGGTCTCGCACTTTTCATCAACCTACCTACCTGTCGGCCCAAAATCTCTCTAGTCTCTATATATACCACCCTCGAGCTCTCTTGCAGCTCACAGGCTCACACCCACACCCACAGCCACTACTTTCCTTCCACATCCCTCGTGCCGTTTGCACGTACGCTCTCTCCCGTTTTCTCCTCCCTCGGCTCCGGTGCACACGTCTTCACCGGAGCAAGCTACCTAGCGCCGCGGTCGGCCATTGTCTCGGCGACTGGTCAGTAACTGATCTGCAGCTACCTAGAGAGTAGTGTGAGTGTGTGACGGAGCTAGGCGGCCTGCAGCAACGCACAGCTACATATACAGGGCAGCTGGGTTGGCGCGGTTCTCGGAAAAGAACAACACTCCAACAAGAAGGAAAGGCTTTTAGCTAGGCACGAGAGGATGGTGAACACGGCGTCGGCCGGCGTGAACAAGGCGGCGGCGCAGGGGGCTCACCGGGCGCTGCCGCTGGCGTCGCTGAACCACATCTCCGTGGTGTGCCGGTCGCTGGAGAGCTCCCTCAGCTTCTACCGCGACGTCCTCGGCTTCATCCAGATCCGCCGCCCGGGCTCCTTCGACTTCGACGGCGCATGGTACGTGGGTTCGATCCATCGCTTGGTGATGTGGGGCATGAACACATATTTTTGAGTCCACCACTGACACATGGAATGACCGCCGGTTTTCAGGCTGTTCAACTTCGGCATCGGCGTGCACCTGCTGCAGGCGGAGGACCCGGAGAGCCTGCCGCCCAAAAAGGGGGAGATCAACCCCAAGGACAATCACATCTCCTTCACCACGGTACCAACACAACCTCCACCACCATTGCCGCACTTCTGCCCATTGTTATTCAAAGCACTAGCTCCTGTAGAAAGTGTCGTCAGAAGCACAAAAGGAAACAAAAACAGAGAGTGGCATCGTCCACACCCTGGCCTGTTCCTCACACGACACATGCAACTTGCACTAGTTAGAAATAGAATAGTCTACACAATTCTTCGAGAAGCAGATCCATCCATGTGAGAAGAGACGGCTGGAATTTCTTCTGGTTGTCATCTTGTGACCACGCTCGGCCAAACTAAGTACAGCTAAGCCGTTTCCGGCTCCATCCATCCCACAGAGATCGATTTCTCTCCTTCCTCCTTCAGGATTTGTTCGCCACGCACAACACTAGTGGCGTCGATCTGATCCACCTCGTACGTTACGTACGTCGTCAAGCTGAGAAACGACAACCAAGATCCATCATCAATCAAATATATGTATAGCTAGTCGCTATAGAGTAGCTAATGAGCATTGCTCTAGTTGATTATTCTTGGCCAATGTCACCCGGAGTAGATTTTTTTCTAAGTGGATCAGATCAATACGTGTGCTAGCTAGTAGCTAGAGTGGTAGCGCTCAGGACCTTCTTACCATCTGTTCAAGGGTGGATGTGAATTGTGAAACGCACGGTTCCATTCATCTTGGATGCGTCCAAACAAACAGATCTCGATCCATGGACGCTTCCAGCTCAACTATACTTAACAAACACAACACCAGAACATAGTTACTACATGGTGGAGTACGTGGCTACTATATATTAATTCAAGTGAGATCTCCAACTGAAACTTAGCTCACGAAGAATGCATCCACATGCACGGTCATGCCGCGCCATCACCATGCACGCATGCAAGCAAGCATGCATGCACGATCCACCCTTGATCTCACGATAACAATTATGTAGTATGTATATACTCCCTCCATTCCACAATGTAGTGCCTATAGATTTTTGTGAAAGTCAAACTTTGCCAACTTTGACCAAGTGTATATAGAAAACTGTCTACATCTACAATACCAAACAAGTACACTCTGAAAATATAACTCACGATGTGTCCAATGATGTGCATTTGGTATTCTAGTTGTATCTACTTTTCTCTATAAACGTGGTCAAAATTTGTAATGTTTGACTTTTGTAAAAATCTATATGCACTACATTATGAAACGGAGGGAGTAAAATAAAGTCGTGAGTCCCGACCTGGTACATGCACAGTGTACACCGTAGTCCGTACCACCATCGCGATGCCTCCACATGCACTCTGCAGTTGCACCCACGTTGATCACGGCACTTCAGGTAGTGGAGGGGACGAGGAGCGGTCCTCCCTCACCCTGTTCGATCTCGTCGTGCGCCAGTAGCTAGACTATCGTGCCCGTCTACTCCGTGAGTACCACTGTGGTTGCACAATTTCCTTTCTGTCTCCATGCACATGCACACTGGAAAGCGATTCTCCACCCGGCCGGACTGGATACGGAGCCCCCCGTGAGCTACCCTGATGGAGCGCGACACGGTGGACGCATGAGTGAGCTGGACCGTGACAGGTCACATGCGCGTATTATGTACACAGTGTCTACTGTCAGTCTAGCGCTAGCAAACTGAAACACCTCTCGTATAGTGCCGCCTTGTGCTTATAATTTCGAGCTAGTACATGTGATCTGATGTGATGGTCTGCGAGAGGGTAGATCCGACAACTAGGATATGTGTGTGTACATGCGGATGGATATGGTGCCTTCTGTCTTGTGTGGCTGGGAGTGCATGGTCGTTCATGCGCTGACGTGTCATGTGTTGACTGGTACGCATTGCAGTGCGAGAGCATGGAGGCGGTGCAGCGGCGGCTCAAGGAGCTGGGCATCCGGTACGTGCAACGGCGGGTGGAGGAGGGCGGCATCCACGTCGACCAGATCTTCTTCCACGACCCCGACGGCTTCATGATCGAGGTCTGCACCTGCGACAACCTCCCCGTCATCCCGCTCGTCACGCACCTCGACGCCGCCGCCGCCTGCGCGCCACCTGCGGTCGTCGCGCCCAGCTGCAAGAGGGTCTCCAACCAGCACCAGCAGCAGCTCAGTACCATCGTCACGGCGGCCGTGCCCGAAGTCCCGCCAACGGCGGCCCCGGCGCCGCAGCAGTCCGTCGGCGGCGGCTGTGTCGGCGAGGTCGTCGACCCGGCGGCCAGCATGTCCGCCGGCGCCATGATGACCTGCTCGGAGCACGCCTGCATGCAGGTGTAATCATTCATTCACCCGTTGGCTTGCGAGGACGCGACGTTTTGACAGACTGTCGAGCTCGAGCCAGCCATCGCTTGTTTCTGCGGTTTCTTTTGCCCGTGATTAGCTGTGTAGCACCGGCCGGTTTTCTTTTCTTCAACCAATATATTCAAGTAAGTACGTACGTAAATTGTATTCAGCTGCATGCAGATACCTCTGGAGATCGCTTACGCTGACGAGGATCCATTGATCTCTCAGCCAGCTGGAGTAGGTCGCCAGTGGCTTGCTCTGCATGCATGCCAGTGTGTGTTGCACTTGCACATATATATGTATGTTGTAATCTATCTGTGTATTCAATCTAGTGATCATTCAGATCATTCAGTATCTGTGCCCCCCCCCCCCCCACACACACACGTATACATGCATATATACATGTAATTAACATATATCATACGCACCAGAAGAAAAGAAAATTCATCTCTCTCTACAGCTATAGTAGTGGCTTAGAGCATCTCCAATGCATTTAAAGCGTCATGTAAAAACTCATTAGCCTTGTGGCTACTGGTTTCTTATGCCGTCATTGGCTTCAACAATGGCGCTTATAATGCAGCACAAGACCGCCCAAAGGCGTAAAAATACAGCGTCGCGACAAACCACATGTACATTTCAAAGAAGATGAGCAAAAATGATCAAACAAACAAAATAAAAATCAATAACAAATAGTTCAAAATAAATCATTACAACTCAAACAAATAGTTTATCGCTCAAGTACAACAACAAATAGTTAAAAATAAATTATTACAACACAACAAATAGTTCATGAACAATACAATGTCGAGTGCAGATATCATCATGCTCTTTGCCGTCCATGCAATGCCCACCACTCTTTAATTAGATCATTATGAATTTCCTTGTGCGTTGCGGGGCCGAATGGCATGATAGGAGGCAACAAAGCGGGCTACCCTTTCAGCCCTCCGCCGCACTTTCGCGGGATGTCCCAAGAGCTCATCTTGTGAGTAGTCAAACACCTTGCGGGCGCGGGCGTGGCAGCGCCGGGCTCTGTTCCTGACGACGGAGGGCGCTGGCGCCGACGCAGTACTAGGAGGATGGGCGGAAGCGCAGGCGCTGGGATAGGCCGGGAAGCCCGAGACGGTCGCCGGGTGCGCGGCGGGCGGCGGCGCGGCCGGTCGGGGGTGGAAGCGCGAGAGGAAGAGCGGGGGCGAGCGCTCGAGTATGCCGCGCGCTGTAGTGGACGCCCGAAATACGCCGCGCGGGTAAGTGTTTTTGACCGCGCGCCCAACCCGTTTTAGCGCGCGCGCCGTTTTTGCGCGTCCGCTGGAGCGCCCTGACGCGTTGCGCGCACGCTAAAACGACCTATTTTGCGGCGCGGCCCTAGTTTAGCGCGCTTTTGGAGATGCTCTTAGTCGCTTCAACAAAATATGCTCCTGTGCACCATGTATACTTGCTAATGGTCACGACATGTGAACTATATGCAAAACAGAGCATACTGGTTTATGGATCTACTCGACAACAAACAACCTTGAGGTGTATCGTGATATTATCCTTCCTGATCTAATCAGGCTCTTAATTAGGTTCCATGTTGTCATGTGATCGGCGACTTGTTTGGCATGTTGGCTTCTGCTCCGATCCACCGTTCTTTCAGGCGGTGAATGCACGTAACTTGCATGTGATGGCAATCAGTAACTTGCTGTCATGCATGGTGCATGCTTTAGCTGCTTGCTCCAGCCGCATAATAAAATGGCTAGTTGATCTATTCGGTTAGTCAAAGGGTATGCGGATCTGAACTTCGCCAACTGGGATGTAAGACAATTGTTAACCAGATCAGTCAACCCTACGCGAAATTCTTGCGAGCGGTCAGGAATTTCCATGAGAATTTCAGATCTACATCTGCAAAACCTGCATACACATGGATGCATGTCTGGTCGATTTCACCTGCCTTTGTCCCTCCCAGGGGTCAATCGTATACACAGGAATCCAAGGAGAATGTACACAAACTACACACTGCAGCATGTTGAATTATAGATGGGTCTTGGGTGCATAGATGAAATAATTTCTTTTTTTCTCGAATATGTACGCGTGTGCGTATCTTATATTAAGAGAAGGAAAGGGGAAGACACCCCATCCACGGTTATTTACAACACGTCTTACAACGCATTCCACCCCCAACTCATCCTAGCGGATTACTCGCCCTCGCTCCACCCATCTACTCCTATAAAGTTGAAACGAATGTCTTTGTATAGAACACCCGCTTGTCTCCATGTCCCACACTATGAGGCGATCCGTCGTAAGGTGTGCTGCACGTCCGGCCTCATGCCCTCGAACACAATAGCGTTTCGGTGTTTCCACAACTCCCGCATGACGAGCAGGTGAATCGCCCGCAAGGTCTTGGCATGCCTCCCTTCGAAGATGGGCCTTGTGCACCATGTCACTAGATCCTCACCGCTTGATGGTGTCATGCATGTCATGCCAACTGCCTGACCCACCTTGGTCCAGACCTCCTTCGCGAATACACATTGTGTCATGAGATGATTGATTGTTTCTTCATTCTGACCGCAGAAGGGGCACGTGTCTTGATGTGGTAGTCCGCGCCTTGCCAGTCTATAAGAGGTCCACACTCTACCCCTTAGAGCCAACCATGCGAAGAAGCGGCAGCGCAGGGGCGTCCTCGACGCCCATGTGTATGTTGCTGTCGGTGAGCATTGGAGGGCCGCAAAATTGGCCGCGTAAGCTGATCTTGCCGAGAATTCACCATCCTTCTCCCATGACCACTTGAGCCGATCCGACTGCTGTGGGTCTATAGCCACGCTATGGACGTGCGGCCACACCTCAAGGAACTGGAGTAGTGCCGTGTCATTCATGTTCGGGCCAACATCTCGCGCCCAAGTTGCGCCCTGTATAGCTTCTGCCACCGTTCTCGCGTCCCTCGTCCGTTTTGACACCATGTCTTATATGAGCGGTGCCAGCTCCTGTATCCTGTATCCGTTGAGCCATCTATCCTCCCAGAAGAGTGTTGTGTTTCCATTGCCCACAGTCACCTTGTCCGCCGCTTGGAACAAGCTCCCTGCCTCGTCCGGCACTGAAGATTTGAATTCTGCCCATGGTCTAGTCCTGTCAGCACGCTGCAACCACAACCACTTCGCTTGGAGTGCGACACTCATCCACCTGAGGTTTGTAACTCCGAGCCCACCTGCCCACTTGGGTCGGCATAAAGTTTCCCAAGCAACTGCGCACTTGCCACCTGCACCGTCTTCTTTCCCATACCATAAAAAGCTTCTGCAGATTTTGATCATCGCCTTTAGCGTTTTCTGTGGCAAACCCATGGCCGCATGGAATGCACAGGATGGCACATAACATGGTGAATAAGGAGTAGTTGGCTGCTCTTGGGTAGTGATCTTGCCTTCCATGATGGCAGCCTCGCGACCATCTGATCCACCATATCCTGAAATTGTGCTGCGGTTTGCTTCCTTGTCGATAGTGGCAACCCCAAATATCTGCAAGGGAACGTTCCTTGCTCACATCCCAACAGCCCCGAAGCAAGCTCCATGTCCTCCGACGAGCATCTGATCGGCAGGGCCAGGCTTTTCTGCAAGTTGATTCTGAGCCCTGATGCTTTGGCAAACAGGTCCAGGACAGAGGCACACGCCCGGAGGTCCCTTTCCGTTGGCTTGAGGAAAACCATGACATCATCCGCGTACATCGACACTCTATGTCGCAACCCTGTCCTGGCCAAGGGAGAAAGTAAACCCGCGGTGGTTGCAAGTTCAAGGAGACGGTGTAGGGGTTCCATGCATAATATGAACAACATGGGTGACAGCGGGCTCCCTTGGCGCAGTCCTTGGCAGTTGAAGATCGTTTCCCCGGGTATCTCGTTCACAACAATCTTAGTAGATGATGTTGTGAGCAGTCCATAGATCCATGCCGTTCACCTTGGTCTGAATCCCATGTGAGCCAACACTTCTAGCAGGAAGGGCCATTGCACTGAGTCGAAGGCTTTTGATATGTCTAGCTTCAACAATAGAGTGGGATCCTTCAATGCATGTAATCTGCGTGTCGTGCCTTGTACGAGCATGAAATTATCATGCAAAGATCTTCCACACACAAATGCGCTCTGTTGATTGCCCACGAGCTGAGGCAAGTTGTCGGCAAGTCGTGTGGCAAGGATTTTGTCAAAGATCTTGACCGCACTATGATTGAGGCTAACTGGCCTGTAATCCTTGATGTCGATGGCCCCTATCTTCTTCGGGAGGAGCGAGACTGTGGCCTTGTTAATTGCGTGCAACCCTTGCATATTTCCAACATGAAACTCCTCCAGCGCCCTCACGAAATCCTCCCTTATGATATGCCAGAAGGTTGTGTAGAAACGTCCCGTGAATCCGTCAGGCCCGGGCGCCTTATCCATCGGCATACACTTGATCACCTTCTCCACCTCTTGCACTGTGAAAGGCTCCTCGAGTCTCGTCATATCTCTGGGCAGAAACCCCAAGGCCTCCATGTTGAGTGCTTGATTTCTCTCGCTAGCTGATCCAATGAGGTTTGAGTAGTATGCGTCCACTGCCTGTGCGATATCTTCATGCCCCGTATACACCTGCCCGTCCACTTGAATGGATAGCATTAGGTTCTTCCGCCGCCTGTGATTTGCTTGGGAGTGAAAAAATGCGGTGTTCGCCTCCCCTTCCTTGAGTTGTAGTATTCTTGACCGCTGACGTGCAATAGAGCGTTGTAGCGAACATAATCCAAGGAGCTTCTTCTTCAGCATCTTACGCAGTCCGTGCTCATTCTCCGTGAGTAACCTTGAGTCCATTGCCATGTCCAGACGGCTGATGACCTCCAGCGCAATCACAATTTGGAGCCTGATGTTACCTATCCACTTGTCACTCCATCTTTGCAACGCCTTTGCCGTGGCCCTGAGCTTGTTATCGAGCGCTATGAACGCATTGCCAGCCGAGTCAACCGAAGTCCATGATACCTCCACCGTTTCGAAGAAGCCCTCGGCTTTTGGCCAGAATGCTTCAAACCTGAAGCGCTTGCCGTACGCCACATCCGCATTGAGATCCACCAGCAAGGGGCAGTGGTCTGATACCGCTGATCCTAGTGCCGTGAGCAAGGCCGCAGGGTGTAGATCATCCCAACAGTTTGTCGTGAAGACATGGTCGATTTTCTCCATCGTAGGTCGCTGTCGTTCGTTTGACCAAGTGTACTTGCGGCCATTGAGGTACAGCTCCTTAACCTCAAGTCTGTTTGTTTTCGCCCTGAAACAAGCCAGCATCCTACGGTTCATCGCTTCATTGTTCTTATCCCGTGGATTAACCAGCAAGTTGAAATCTCCCAAAATAGCCCACGGGCCCGCATGCAAGTCATGAACGTCCACCAGTTCCTGCATGAATTCGATCTTAGCATCATCTGCCTGCGGGCCATACACTCCAGTCATCCACCAATGGCCCCCACTTTTTGACATGACCAGAGCCGAGAGCGTGTTCGTTGTGCGATGCGGGTTCGATAGCATCACAACCATCTCATCCCATGCGATTAAGATCTCTCCACGAGTTCCCACCGCCGGCAGGTAATGAAAGTTTTTGAATTTATTGCCAAGGCAATGCCTAACGATTTCCACAGACATAGTTTCGATCTTTGTTTCTTGGAAGCAAACGATGGCCGGGTTTGCGGCTTGCACCACCTGGAAGATAGCATTCCGATGCGCCGGCAAGTTCAATCCACGCACATTCCACACTAGGAGTCTGTAGGGCTGCGTATCCATGGAAATAACCCACCATCCGCCTACCACTGCACGTCACTGCCGTGCATCCGCCTGAAGGTCCTCCTCTTGCAGTGGGAGAGCCGACGCTTCCCAGCCAAAGAGGGCGAGAATAGCTGCAATGTGGCTGTCACTCAACGGCTTAGATAAAAGGCCGGCATACATTTGTAGCCGTTATCTGAGATAACCTCTGCCTCATTGGCCAAACACAGCCTGCGTATCAGGATGCCCTACTGCTTGGAGCCAGCCATGCGACAACCCGATCTCTTCGCCAGACGCAGGCTCCTTCTTGGGCTGGAAACCGGCTGATGTGCCCTCCTTGGTCTCCTAGTGGTGGTCGTCTTCATACGCTCGGGAGGCCTGGCCATCACAGGGTTTGGCGTCCTCTGCATTTCCTAGCAGAACTGCTCCACCGCTTCCTGGATAGGGGCTTGCGTCGTTTCCTGCATTGGCGTCCTCTCCTCTTCTCCCGAATGCAATTGGCGAGGAGAGCCAGACGTGGCCGATAACGTGACGCAGAACGTAGTCCCATCCTCTCTGCATGCCTGGCCATGCATCGTCGGTCGCTGCTCACAGCGTGTCCCACTTTGGCATTCCGGCGCACTTGAATAATCCAGCCCATCCAACATGTCCCCACATGCATCAAAATCCTCAAAAGTAATCTCATGTCACGGCGGGCGGGTGGGGTCCTCCCCTGGGTCGCCCGGCAGCAGCAGATCCCAGGAGCCAATTGGAATGATGCAGCTTGCGCCTGCACGCCCCTGTTCACTCGGCGTCGTGGGGTGGGATGGCTGGCCAACCACAACTGCCAGCTCCGATGCGGTCAACCTTATCCTACCGTTGGGCTGGTTAACTGAGGCAGGCGACAGCTCAGAATCTGTTCCAGGCAGATCAAGGCACACGACGATGCAGGCAGCTCTGGCCTGCCCTGGCCCTCTATCGCACTTTTCCGCGTCACAACCTGCCCCGGCCCTCCCATACTTTCCATGTGTCCGTCTCCCACACGTCCACCAGCACTTTCCGCAGGGAATCCACTTTTCTCTTTCCACCTGGTCCGCCCCCTGGTTTGACCACATGTTCCCCGCGTCTGTGGATTGCAACGCCAACTGATCTACGACCGCCGGCGGTGAGGCGGTGGCGCTGATCGCCGGCAAGTCATGAGCTCGCAACTACGCCGAGGGGTCCGCCACCGGCGAGGACTGGGTTGATCAAACCGAGCCGTCTCTTGTAGGCTGGCGCGGTGGGACGCCACCCTACCTTCCACGCGAAGGACCCTCCCGGCCGCCCTGGTCCTCAGCCTCGTCGTTCGCCGAAGGGGGAGGCGGAGGCGTACTGGTCGACGGGAACTCCCACTCAGGGCGGAGCGGCGATGCTTCCTGTATGATGTCCATCGGGTACCACAGGGCGTCGATGCCCTCCACCCTGCCACGCGCATGCCAGCGGCGCGGCTCTTGCACCACAAGGATGCGCCGGGGAGGGATCCGGGCCGGGTCAACCGTCCGCAGCCAGACACGAAAACACGACATGTCGTTCTGCCTAGCCGTGCAGTCGGCCACCTTGACGACCAGCCCAATCCCTCGCAGAACTTCCTGCGCCACTCTCCTAGTCCACGCGTTCGCCGGCACGCCGACAAGCGCCAACTGAACAAGGTACGGCATGCCAATGCCAGTAGCGTGCTCCTGCTGACGCCATGGCCGGAGGAAGAGCGAGACGCCGTTCGCTGTGGCCTGGCCCTTGTCGAGCATCCGATCCCGAATCAAAAAATCTCAAAGACCCATGTGGGGTTTCATAGCATGGTCGGAAGTTTAGTCCCACTACGCTGGTGGAGAATACCTAAGACCTTCTTATAAGAGATTGTATTTCTATTTTCAATTCTATGGGAGCTTGAGTTTACGAGTGATATACACACACTACTCTTCCGTCACCGCCTCGCCAAGGCGTAGTGTTTCATTAACGAGCCGAACTCAAACATGTGCCATGCCTACACTTTTATTTTGCCTGTCGGGGATGAATAATTAAGTAATGATTAATTATGAGTCATTAACGAACGCACCAGAAAACCAAGACGTTGTCACCTAGATCAGATTGCAGTTGTTTTGCCTCCTCATGCACAACCCATCGTCGTTCCTTTCGCCGCCACTACTTCCGGCGATTCCATTCCATTGACTACGTGGATAAGAGAGTATGCCTCCAAAACCCTGTAATTTGAGATCCTACATTCGGAGAAGGGCGATTAGGTTTTCGGGGAGCGTATCAGGCGCGACTGCTGATGACCCACAAGTATAGGGGATCTATCGTAGTCCTTTCGATAAGTAAGAGTGTCGAACCCAACGAGGAGTAGAAGGAAATGATAAGCGGTTTTCAGCACGGTATTCTCTGCAAGCACTGAAATTATAGGTAACAGATAGTTTTGTGATAAGATAATTGGTAACGAGCAACAAGTAACAAAAGTAAATAAAGTGCAGCAAGATGGCCCAATCCTTTTTGTAGCAATGGACAAGCCTGGACAAACTCTTATATAGAGAAAAGCGCTCCCGAGGACACATGGGATTCATCGTCAAGCTAGTTTTCATCACGTTCATATGATTCGCGTTCAGTACTTTGATAATTTGATATGTGGGTGGACCGGTGCTTGGGTGTTGTACTTACTTGGACAAGCATCCCACTGATGATTAACCCCTATTGCAAGCATCCGCAACTACAAAAGAAGTATTAAGGTAAACCTAACCATAGCATGAAACATATGGATCCAAATCAGCCCCTTACGAAGCAACGCATAAACTACGGTTTAAGCTTACATCACTCTAGCAACCCATCATCTACTTATTACTTCCCAATGCCTTCCTCTAGGCCCAAATAATGGTGAAGTGTCATGTAGTCGACGTTCACATAACACCACTAGAGGAGAGACAACATACATCTAATCAAAATATCGAACGAATACCAAATTCACATGACTACTACTAGCAAGACTTCTCCCATGTCCTCAGGAACAAACGTAACTACTCACAAAGCATATTCATGTTCATAATCAGAGGAGTATTAATATGCATATAGAATCTGAACATATGATCTTCCACCAAATAAACCAACTAGCATCAACTACGAGGAGTAATCAACACTACTAGCAACCTACAGATACCAATCCCAGACTTAGAGACAAGAATTGGATACAAGAGATGAACTAGGGCTTGAGAGGAGAAGGTGCTGGTGAAGATGTTCATGGAGATTGCCCTCTCCCGATGAGAGGAGTGTTGGTGATGACGATGGCGACGATTTCCCCCTCCCGGAGGGAAGTGTCCCCAACAGAACAGCTCACGGAGCCCTAGATTGGTTCCGCCAAGGTTCCGCCTGGCAAGTGAGTCTCGTCCCGAAATCTTGCTTATGATTTTTCTTCGGACGAAAGACTTCATATAGCAGAAGAAGGGCACCGGAGGGCCAACAGGGGGCCCACGAGGTAGGGGCGCGCCCAGGGGGTAGGGCGCGCCCCCACCCTCGTGGCCAGGGTGTGGGCCCCTTCTAGTATTTCTTCCGCTCAGTATTTTTTATTATTTTAAAAAATGACTTTCGTGGAGTTTCAGGACTTTTGGAGTTGTGCAGAATAGGTCTCTAATATTTGCTCCTTTTCCAAATTTCAGAATTCCAAATTGTCGGCATTCTCCTCCTTATGTAAACCTTGTATTATAATAGAGAATAGGCATAAGTATTGTGACATGATGTGTAATAACAGCCCAGAATTCAATAAATATTGATATAAAAGCATGATGCAAAATGGACGTATCGACTCCCCCAAGCTTAGACCTCGCTTGTCCTCAAGCGGAAGCCGATAACGGTTAATATGTCCACATGTTTAGAGGTAGAGGTGTCGATAAAATAAAATACAGACATGAGGGCATCATGATTACTCTCATAACAACAACATATATGGATAATGTCATATGATTTCTTATGCTTAAGTAATAGTCTATTCACAATGCAAAGTATGAATCAGAAACATTATTGAGAACTAACAAACTATAATCCCAGTCATTGAAGCAATTGCAGTTTATCATAACATCATAAAGAGTCTATGTCAGAGCTTTTTAGCAAGTCCACATACTCAGCTATCATTTAGTCTTTCACAATTGCTAACACTCACGCAATAATTGTGGTTACGAAGTTTTAATCGGACACAGAGAAAGATAGGGGCTTATAATTTCGCCTCCCAACCTTTTACCTCAAGGGTAATGTCAACAATAATAGTTCACGCTAACTTACATCCAATTGGAAATATATATCAGGATCTTTCCAATGCACTGCGTGCTTGCCAAAAGATAAAATGTAAAAAGGAAAGGTGAAGATCACCATGACTCTTGCATAAGGGTAAGAGATAAAAGTAAAAGATAGGCCCTTCGCAGAGGGAAGCTGAGGTTGCCATGCGCTTTCAGGGTTGGATGCACAAAATCTTAATGCGAAAGAACGTCACTTTATATTGCCACTTGTGATATGGAACTTTATTATGCAGTCTGTCGCTTTTATTTCTTCCACATCACAAGATCGTATAAAGCTTATTTCCTCCACACTAATCAATCATACATATTTAGAGAGCAATTTTTATTGCTTGCACCGATGACAACTTACTTGAAGGATCTTACTCAATCCATAGGTAGATATGGTGGACTCTCATGGCAAAACTGGGTTTAAGGGTTTTTGAAGCACAAGTAGTATCTCTACTTGGTGCAAAGAATTTGGTTAGCATGAGGGGGAAAGGCAAGCTCAAAATGTTGGATGATCCATGAAAATATACTTTATTTCAGATATAAGAAAACATAACCCATTACGTTGTCTTCCTTGTCCAACATCAACTCTTTAGCATGTCATATTTTAATGAGTGATCACAATCATAAAAGATGTCCAAGATAGTATATTTATATGTGAAACCTCTCTTTCTTTATTACTTCTTATTAATTGCAACGATGACCAAAGCTATGTATGTCAACTCTCAACAACTTTTAATCATCATACTCTTTCTATGTGAAGTCATTACTCTCCATAAGATCAATATGATCTCTTTGTTTCTTTTTATTCTTTTCTCTTTTTTTATTCACTCAAGATCATAGCAAAATAATCAAGCCCTTGACTCAACACTAATATTTATTATATATAGCTCACGGACTCGATTACATAGAGAGATCATAAAGCAAAACTCAAGGCTAGATCACACTAAAAACTTTATTCTACTAGATCAGGATACTACTAATAGGATCGAACTAAGAAAAACGGTAAAGATAGGAGATGTGGCGGTGATACGATACCGGGGCACCTCCCCCAAGCTTGGCAGTTGCCAAGGGGAGTGCCCATACTCATATGATTATGTCTCCTTTGCTGGTGAAGAAGATGGTGGTGATGATGGGTAGTCGCACATTGAGCGTAACAGATCCTCCAACTTGCGGATAATGCCCTTGAGTGCAACGATATGCTCCTTCAACAAAATATTTTCACGTGTGAGATACTTGTTTTGTATACGAGATAACTCAATAATCTTGAAAGCTTCGATCTCAGTCGGGGTAAGAAGATTGTGATCAAGTTGAAGGATGTCTTCTGTTGCCAGAACTTGGTCCTCCGTGGCCTTCTTGATCCCTTCATCCTTGTTGATCTCCTGGTTCTTCCCTCTTCAGCTCTATCTTCATTGGCCAAGCATCGTTGTCACCATTTTTGGAGGAGGGGGACGACATGATGCCTGGCCTTGACTACCCTGACAGAAAACAACTCGAAACGAAAACAGAGGATATTTGCGTGATACTGGAGTCGAAACCTTCGGGAGATTATATAATGAATTTTTACCGACTAAAATACGTATCGTGCAAGAAAACGGAGTCCGGAGAGCACATGAGGTGCCCACGAGGCAGGGGGCACGCCCTCCACCCTCGTGGAGGCCTCGTGTCCTTCCCGGACTGCTTCTTATTTTTCTATTTTTCTAAATATTCCAAAACGGAGAAAAATTGCCTTTAGAACTATTTTGGAGTCGGTTTACTTACCGTACCACATACCTATTCCTTTCGAGTCAGGCGTTAGGAAAGTGTCCCTTATGTATTCCTACGGGGTTACGGTTTCAATAACATTGGTTTCAACATTTATGGGATTACCTGAGATATAATGTTTAATTCTTTGACCGTTCACCACCTTTGAATTTGTGCCTTCGAAGTTGTTGATTTTTATGGCACCGGAACGAAGACCTCCTCGATAACGTAAGGGCCTTCCCATTTAAAGAGAAGTTTTCCTGCAAAAAATCTTAAACGAGAGTTGTATAGCAATACATAATCACCTACATTAAACTCACGCTTTTGTATCCTTTTGTCATGCCATCTTTTAACTTTTTCTTTAAACAATTTGGCATTCTCATAAGCTTGGGTTCTCCATTCATCAAGTGAGCTGATGTCAAATAACCTCTTCTCACCGGCAAGTTTGAAATCATAGTTGAGCTCTTTAATAGCCCAATAAGCCTTATGTTCTAGTTCGAGAGGTAAGTGACATGCTTTACCATAAACCATTTTATACGGAGACATATCCATAGGATTTTTTTATGCAGTTCTATAGGCCCATAATGCATCATCAAGTTTCTTGGACCAATTCTGTCTAGATCTATTAACAGTCTTTTGCAAAATTAATTTGAGCTCTCTATTGCTCAATTCTACTTGACCACTAGACTGCGGGTGATAAGGAGATGCAATTTTATGATTAACATCATACTTAGCAAGCATTTTACGGAAAGAACCATGAATAAAATGTGAACCACCATCAGTCATTAAATATCTAGGGACTCCAAACCTCGGGAAAATAACTTCTTTAAGCATCTTAATAGAGCTGTTATGATCAACACTGCTAGTTGGAATAGCTTCTACCCACTTAGTAACGTAATCAATAGCAACTAAAATATGTGTATATCCATTAGAGGCAGGAAAAGGTCCCATATAATCAAAGCCCCAAACATCAAATGGTTCAATAACAAGTGAATAATTCATAGGCATTTCTTGACGCCTACTAATATTACCAATTCTTTGACATTCATCACAAGATAAAACAAACTTACGAGCATCCTTGAAGAGAGTAGGCCAATAAAACCGGATTGCAATACCTTATGTGCGATTACATCTCCAGCGTGGTGTCCTCCATAAGCCTCGGAGTGACACTTCATGTAGGATCTGTTCATGTTCATGCTCATGTACACAACATCTAATAACACCATCTACTCCTTCTTTATAAAGATGTGGGTCATCCCAGAAGTAATGTCTTAAATCATAGAAAAACTTTTTCTTTTGTTGGTATGTGAAACTAGGTGGTATGAATTTAGCAACGATGTAATTAGCATAATCAAAGCATACCATGGGGTAGTACGAGAAGCATTTATGACATTTAATTGTTCATCGGAAAGCTATCATCAATAGGTAGTGGGTCATCAAGAACATTTTCTAACCTAGACAAGTTGTTCCAGAACGGGGTTCTCGGCTCCCTTTCTATCAATAATATGCAAATCAAATTCTTGTAACAAGAGAACCCATCTAATAAGTCTAGGTTTAGCATCTTTCTTTTCCATAAGATATTTAATAGCAGCATGATCAGTGTGAATAGTTACTTTAGAATCAACAATATAAGGTCTGAACTTATCACAAGCAAATACAACTGCTAAGAATTCTTTTTCAGTAGTAGCATAATTTCTCTGAGCATTGTCTACAGTTTTACTATCATATTGAATAACATTTAATTTCTTATCAACTCTTTGCCCTAGAACAACACCTACAGCATAATCACTAGCATCACACATGATTTCAAAGGGTAAATTCCAATCAGGTGGTTGAACAATGGGTGCATAGATCAATGCTTTCTTAAGTATTTCAAATGCTTCTACACAATCATCATCAAAGACAAATGGTGTATCTTTTTGCAATAAATTAGTCAGAGGCCGAGAAATTTGGAGAAGTCCTTAATGAACCTCCTATAAAAACCGGCATGACCAAGGAAACTTCTTATACCTTTGATGTCCTTGGGACATGGCATCTTTTCAATAGCATCAACCTTGGCTTTATCAACTTCAATGCCTCTTTCAGAAATTTTATGCCCCAAGACAATACCTTCATTAACCATAAAGTGGCACTTTTCCCAATTCAAGACAAGGTTAGTTTCTTCACATCTCTGCAAAACTCGATCAAGGTTGCTTAAGCAATCATCAAAAGAGGATCCATAAACGGAGAAATCATCCATGAAAACCTCACATATCTTTTCACAAAAGTCAGAGAATATAGCCATCATGCATCTTTGAAAGGTAGCAGGTGCATTACATAAACCAAAAGGCATACGGCTATAAGCAAAAGTACCGAAAAGGCAAGTAAAAGTGGTCTTTGATTGATCATCGGCTGACACAGGTATTTGAGAGAAACCAGAGTAACCATCTAGAAAGCAAAAATGTGTATGTTTGGATAATCTTTCTAGCATCTAATCAAGAAAAGGTAAGGGGTAATGATCTTTTTTAGTAGCTTTATTTAATTTGCAGAAATCAATTACCATCCTATACCCTGTAATAATTCTTTGCGCAATCAATTCATCTTTATCATTAGGAACGATGGTAATACCTCCCTTCTTAGGGACACAATGGACAGGACTTACCCACTTACTATCAGCAATGGGATAAATTATACCTGCCTCAAGGAGCTTTAGTATTTCCTTTCTTACCACCTCTTTCATCTTAGGATTCAGCCGCCATTGGTGATCACGAACTGGTTTGGTATCTTTCTCCAAATTTATTTTGTGTTCACATAGAATGGGACTAATGCCCTTAAGATCATCAAGAGTATATCCAATAGCAGCAAAGTGCTTCTTCAGAGTTTTCAATAATCTCTCTTCTTCATACTCTGAAAGGTTAGCACTAATAATAACAGGATATATCTTTTTCTCATCAAGATAAGCATATTTAAGAGTATCAGGTAACGGTTTAAGTTCAAACACGGGATCACCCTTGGGTGGAGGAGGTTCCCCTAGGATTTCAACAGGTAAATTGTGCTTCAGGATGGGTTCCTGTTTAAAGAATACTTCATCTATTTCCTTCTTTCATTCATAAACATATCATTTTCATGGTCTAGCAAATATTGTTCTAAAGGATCACTAGGAGGCACGGCAATAGAAGCAAGACCTATAATTTCATCTTTACTAGGCAATTCCTCTTCACGGTGTTGTCTACGAAATTTAGAGAAATTAAACTCATGAGACATATCACCCAAACCAATAGTAACGACATCCTTTTTGCAGTCTATCTTAGCATTAACAGTGTTCAAGAAGGGTCTACCAAATATAATGGGACAAAAACTATCTTGTGGGGAACCAAGAACAAGAAAATCAGCAGGATTTAGTTTTCCCACACAAGACTTCAACATCTCTAACAATTCCCATGGGTGAAATAGTATCTCTATTGGCAAGTTTAATTGTGACATCAATATCTTCTAACTCAGTAGGTGCAATATCATGCATAATTTCTTTGTATAAGTTAATAGGTATTGCACTAGCAGTAGCACCCATATCACATATGCCATGATAACAATGATCTCCTATTTTAACAGAAATAACAGGCATACCTACCACAGGTCTATGTTTATCTTTAGCACAAGGTTTGGCAATTCTAGCAGTTTCATCACAGAAATGAATAACATGCCCATCAATATTATCAGACAAGAGATCTTTAATAATAGCAATATTAGGTTCAACTTTAACTTTCTCAGGAGGTGTATAGGTTCTAGTATTGCTTTTACGAACCACAGTTGAAGCTTTAGCATAATCCTTTTATTCTAACAGGGAAAGGTGGTTTTTCAACATACGCAGTAGGAACAATAGGATCATTATAAGTGATAGTATTTTCTTCAACTTTAATAGGTGCAACTACTTTTACTTCTATGGGAGGATGATATTTAAACCACTTCTCCTTAGGGAGATCAACATGAGTCAAGTCCATATTTAGTGCTAAATTTACGGAAAACATCGGTATCCATAAAAGATTTAACACAATCAAACTTAGGTGTCATAACGACTCCTTACCTTCGTCGAGATCCCAATCTTGAGTTATGCTTAATTCTTTCCAATAAATCCCATTTGAATTCAATAGTCTTCATAATAAAAAAGCCAGCACAAGAAGTATCGAGCATGGTGCGATTGTTATCAGAAAGTCGAGCTTAAATTTTTTGAATAATTATTTCTCTTGGGAGCTCATGATTGGGGCATGAATATAACATTGATTTAAGCCTCCCCCAAGCTTGAGCAATGCTTTCTCCTTCGCGAGGACAAAAATTATATATATAATTGCGATCACGATGAACTAGGTGCATAAGATAAAACTTCTGATGAAATTCCAATTTCAATCGTTTGTAGTTCCATGATCCCATATCATCACATAGCATATACCATGTCAATGCATCTCCCTTCAAATATAAAGGGAAGACCTTCTTCTTAATAACATTATCGGGCACACCTGCAAGCTTAAATAATCCACAAACTTCATCCACATATATTAGGTGCTCATCATGATGCATTGTTCGGTCTCCTGCAAAAGGATTAGCTAGCAGTTTTTCTATCATACCCGAAGGACTCTCAAAGTAGACATTTTCATCTTGATGAGGTTCAGTGGGTTGAGGAGCAACTCTTTGCTCTACGGGTCGGGGTGAAGATACCCGAACAAGCCCCTCAGAGGATTACTTTCCATAGTAACAAGTGACGATGAAATTTTAGCACACTATATAAATTTTTCCTTACCAAATTCCACCTACCAAAGGCGCTTCACTCCCCGGCAACGGTGCCAGAAAAGAGTCTTGATGACCCACAAGTATAGCGGATCTATCGTAGTCCTTTCGATAAGTAAGAGCGTCGAACCCAACAAGCAGTAGAAGGAAATGATAAGCGGTTTTCAGCAAGGTATTCTCTGCAAGCACTGAAATTATAGGTAACATATAGTTTTGTGATAAGAATTGGTAACGAGCAACAAGTAAAAAAAGTAAATAAAGTGCAGCAAGATGGCCTAATCCTTTTTGTAGCAAAGGACAAGCCTGGACAAACTCTTATATAGACAAAAGCGCTCCCGAGGACACATGGGAATTATCGTCAAGCTAGTTTTCATCACGTTCATATGATTCGCGTCGGGTACTTTGATAATTTGATATGTGGGTGGATCGGTGCTTGGGTGCTGTCCTTACTTGGACAAGCATCCCACTTATGATTAACCCCTATTGCAAGCATCCGCAACTACAAAAGAAGTATTAAGGTAAACCTAACCATAGCATGAAACATATGGATCCAAATCAGCCCCTTACGAAGCAACGCATAAACTACGGTTTAAGCTTCTGTCACTCTAGCAACCCATCATCTACTTATTACTTCCCAATGCCTTCCTCTAGGCGCAAATAATGGTGAAGTGTCATGTAGTCGACGTTCACATAACACTACTAGAGGAGAGACAACATACATCTCATCAAAATATCAAACGAATACCAAATTCACATGACTACTAATAGCAAGACTTCTCCCATGTCCTCAGGAACAAACGTAACTACTCACAAAGCATATTCATGTTCATAATCAAAGGAGTATTAATATGCATATAGGATCTGAACATATGATCTTCCACCAAATAAACCAACTAGCATCAACTATAAGGAGTAATCAACACTACTAGGAACCTACAGGTACCAATCCTATACTTAGAGACAAGAATTGGATACAAGAGATGAACTAGGGTTTGAGAGGAGATGGTGCTGGTGAAGATGTTGATGGAGATTGCCCTTTCCCGATGAGAGGAGCGTTGGTGATGACGATGGCGATGATTTCCCCCTCCCGGAGGGAAGTGTCCCCTGCAGAACAGCTCTGCTGGAGCCCTAGATTGGTTCCGCCAAGGTTCCGCCTCATGGCGGCGGAGTCTCGTCCCGAAAGCTTGCTTATGATTTTTCTTCGGATGAAAGACTTCATATAGCAGAAGATGGGCACTGGAGGGCCAACAGGGGGCCCATGAGGCAGGGGGCGCGCCCCCACCCTCGTGGCCAGGGTGTGGGCCCCCTCTAGTATTTCTTCTGCTCAGTATTTTTTATTATTTCCAAAAATGACTTTCGTGGAGTTTCAGGACTTTTGGAGTTGTGCAGAATAGGTCTCTAATATTTGCTCCTTTTCCAACCCAGAATTCCAGCTGCCGGCATTCTCCCTCCTTATGTAAACCTTGTAAAATAAGAGAGAATAGGCATAAGTATTGTGACATAATGTGTAATAACAGCCCATAATGCAATAAATATTGATATAAAAGCATGATGCAAAATGGACGTATCAACTGCTCACTATTGTTCCTCTACTTCGACTACGTCCTCGACTTCCTGGACGTCGCCATAGTTGATGAAACCCAGCAGAAGGCTGACGAACAATGTTGTTGTCGCCACGGCTTTGTCCGGGCCAACCGACGGATGTGATATGTTGATCATGTATTTAGTGATTCATGTGCTAGGCATGCTTGTCATTTTCATGGATGCTCCACTTCTATGTCTAATACGTGCTCACATGTTTAGATATCAGTATGAGATTAATATTGTTATTGCTGGATTAATTAACAATTTCTGATTAATATAATGCCGAAATGAATCATGAACATAGGGATTGATAGTATTAGTCGCGTACTGATATCTAACCATAACCATGCAAGCTCGTACGTACTACGCATACAACGGATACATCTACGTAAAGCATGGTGAACATGGGAATAAACAGTAGAGTGATAAGCAGATTATACTCTCGGGTCGGCCAAGTCATTGTCACGACGGCTGCGGCAGTCTCGTCGGCAGCCTTCTTCTCGGCTTCGCTGGAAATGGTGATGTCAAAGCACACGAGAATGTGACGAAGTAGTGCTTGAAGTCGAAAACAGGGAGCAGTCGCTCTCCGTAAACCTAATTGGCCTTCACTTGGTGCAGGATCGCAAAAAGTGTGTTCCAAAGGCCTGCCCAATCCACCTTGCTCTCCCTCTCGGCAGCTCCCTCTCCCCTCGTCCCCCACTCACCCGATAGCCTCCACCGCTCGCCGTCATCAATCTCGCGCTCTCCGACGACACCAAGCCCCGGTGAGATGTCACGGAGCTTCGCCGCCCCCGCTGCGTCGCCTGAGCCGAGCCACTGGAGACGACGGGCTCGGCATCAAGCGGATCGAGCTCGTCTCCATCTTCTCCTTCGTCGGTGACCGTCACCGTCTTCGTCATCCCCTGCTGCTACAAAGCTGTCGAGGGCCTTTCTTGGCCGCTCGGTGAGCTCCTCTCTCCCTCCATTTCTTCTTCCAGCGACCTCATTCGTCCCTAGCTAGTTCGCCACCGTTGTCGTGCCTCTGCTTTCGCCGGCATGCTTGTAGCCGTGTCGTTGCTGCCCGTCGAGCTCTGATGAGCTCGGAATCGTGCTCAGTACGTCCGTGCGGGCCTGTTGCACCCCTCCCCCGCGCTCTGTCGAGCCCCGTAGCACTGACCCCGTGCTCCGACCGGACGCGCCTCCGCGTGGCTCGTCGTCGGCGTCATTCCGGCGACCTTTTGGTCTTTTGCTCGCGCCCATCTTGCTCGCGCGTGCACGTAGGCCTCGCCCCGCTCTATGGATTGCCCGAACTCACGCCGTACCACCGTTGTTGTTGCTCGCCCGAAGAACCTCGCCGCCGGTGAGCTCGAAGCGCTCGCCCCCGTCCGTCCCAACCACTCCGGCCACCACCGTTCGACGCGCGACGCCGAGCCGCGTCGAACGCGCCCGGCCACAACCCAGCAAACCCCCTGTGCGCTAAATCCTCGCCCCTCCCAAGCCGCGCCGTCCCGTTTGGCTCGCCGGAGTCAGCTCTGGCGCATCTCCGGCCGGTGTCCGACGTGACGTCCATATGGCACCGCCTAGGCCACTAACTGGTGGGCCTAGGGCCCCCCTTTGACATGTTGATTTGGGTCAACGCTGACGTGGCCGCTCCTTGTGTCTATGACATGTGGGTCTCGCATGAATAAACGAATTAAAATAAATAAATAAACTGTTAGTTAGTTAATTAATGTGCTAAACACTCACTGACCAGTAGGCCCCACCCACTAATTAGGTTAATTAGATTAAACCAACTCAGTTTACTTAGTTCAGTCAATGACACGTGGGTCCCACTAGACCCACAGGCCAGATTTGACCCAGTCAACCGCACTATTGACTGATGACCTCAGCGGACACTATTCTGGATAATGTTAGAATTAAATAGATAAATAAATTCAGAAAATGATTAAAACTTTAGAAAAAAATATTGAAAATAAACCGTAGCTCAGATGAAAATGTTTTCTACATGAAAGTTGCTCAGAACGACGAAACGAATCTGAATACGTAGCCCGTTCATCCGCCACACATCCCTAGCATAGCGAACATGCAACTTTTCATCTCCGGTTCATCTACCGAAAACGCGAAACACCGGGGATACTTTCCCGGATGTTTCCCCCCTTTGTCGGTATCATCTCCCACTGTGTTAGGGCACACCTAGCACCACACATTGTCATGTCATGCATCGTCATGCATATGCTTGCATTATATTTATTGTTTCTTCTTCTCTCGTTAGACACCAAGACCGACGCCCCTGCTACCCAGTACGACTACGATGTTGACGACCCCTCCTTCTCGGCTGAGCTTCCAGGAAAGCTCCCCCCTTGATCACCAGATATCGCCTATTCCTTTTCTCTACTGCTTGCATTAGAGTAGTGTAGCATGTTACTGCTTTCGGTAACTCCTATTCTGCTGCATAGCCTGTCATTGTTGCTACAGTTGTTACCCTTACCTGCAATCCTAAATGCTTAGTATAGGATGCTAGTTTTCCATTAGTGGCCCTACATTCTTGTCCGTCTGCTATGCTATACTATCGGGTCATGATCACTCGGGAGGTGATCACGGGTATATACTATATACTTTATACATGATACATGTGGTGACTAAAGTCGGGTCGGCTCGTAGAGTAACCGCGAGTGATTCACGGGTTGGGGGCTGAAAGGACCTTTGTCCCGACGGCCCTCTGGGTGGATCTTTGTGGCGGCGGCGGCAGGCGAGTTGAGACTACCTAGGTGAGAGGTGGGCCTGGCCCTGGTCGGCGTCCGCGGTTACTTCAAAGTTAACACGCTTAACGAGATCTTGGTATTTGATCTGAGTCTGGCCACTGGCCTATACGCACTAACCAACTATGCGGAAACAGTTATGGGCACTCAACGTCGTGGTATCAGCCGAAGCCTTCTTGACGTCAGCGACTGAGTGGCGCGCGCCGGATTGGACCGTAAGCCTGCGCTTGTATTAAGGGGGCTAGGTCTGCTTTCGGCCGCCCTCGCAACATGCAGGTGTGCAATGGGCGATGGGGGACCCACTGCGCCATAGGATTTAGACCGGCGGTTGACCTCTCACAGTGCCTAGGTAGGGCTGCGACGTGTTGATCTTCCGAGGCCGGGCATGACCTAGGAAAGTGTGTCCGGCCAAAGGGGATCAAGCGTGTTGGGTAATGTGTTGCACCCCTGCAGGGAAGTTTATCTATTCGAATAGCCGTGATCCTCGGTAACAGGACGACCCGGAGTTGTACCTTGACCTTATGACAACTAGAACCGGATACTTAATAAAACACACCCTTCCAAGTGCCAGATATAACCCGATGATCGCTCTCACACCGGGCGCATTTAGGGAGGATCGCCGGTAGGATTATGCTATGCGATGATACTTGGTGAACTTACCATCTACTCTCTTCTACATGCTGCAAGATGGAGGCTGCTGAAGCATAGTCTTCGACAGGACTAGCTATCTCCCTCTTATTCTGGCATTCTGCAGTTCAGTCCACCGATATTGCCCCTTTACACAGATACCCATGCATATGTAGTGTAGATCCTTGCTTGCGAGTACTTTGGATGAGTACTCACAGTTGCTTTTCCCCCTCTTCCCCCCTTTCCTTTCCTCTCGGTTATCGCAACCAGATGCTGGAGCCCAGGAGCCATACGCCACTGTCGACGATGACTCCTACTACACCGGAGGTGCCTACTACTACGTGCAGGCCGCTGACGATGACCAGGAGTAGTTTAGGAGGATCCCAGGCAGGAGGCCTGCGCCTCTTTCAATATGTATCCCAGTTTGTGCTTGCCATCTTATGGCAACTTGTTTAACTTATGTATGTACTCAGATATTGTTGCTTCCGCTGACTCATCTATGATCGAGCACTTGTATTCGAGCCCTCGAGGCCCCTGGCTTGTATTATGATGCTTGTATGACTTATTTATGTTTCTAGAGTTGTGTTGTGATATCCTCGTGTGAGTCCCTTATCTTGATCGTACACGTTTGCGTGCATGATTAGTGTACGATTGAATCAGGGGCATCACAAGTTGGTATGAGAGCCGACTGCCTGTAGGAATCCCCCTTCCACACTCCTTGGCCGAAGTCGAGTCTCGACATTACAAAACTTTTACTAACATGTATGTGTGTCTACGGGCCCACGTCGCCATTTGGGTGGTATTAGGATCTTTTACTCCTCGACCTATACTCCGGGGCTCTGGACTCTCTTCTACTCGGGTTAAACGAATTTACTAACTCTAACATTAGGATCCCGTGACCACATTCACCCCAAAGTTGGATAAGCCATAGTTATTCCTTAGAATAGTATTTTAAACAATACCCACACTGTCATTTGACTCCTTTGAAACATCTTTGCTTTCAGATGGAACCCACGGGGCAGGTCGTGCGCCACACGACGGCCATTGGTGCCTCGGGATCACCTGCTGTGCTAGCTGAGAGGATGACCTATCCGGGTTATCATCGGCACCACGAGTACACCGCTCACGAGGAGTACCATGACTTTAACCAGGAGCAGTACCGTGCCATCGTCCACCTCTACTCTCGAGAGTATGACTCCACTACTGTGCTGCACACTACTCATGGTGTTGGAGTGACCATCGATATGGCAGTCCATGATGCTGCTTATGCTGCTCTGACATGTCTTCATGGAGAGTATCGGGCGTTGGACACTTCCCCTTTCAGGCACATTGCTATCACATCCGATGTTGGTGAGGAGGGATACTACACTGCTGCCTACTCCACTGTCACCCGCGAGCCCTTCTACCATCAGAACCTGGTTCTACATGCTGATGGGTTGGATCGAGCTAACCGAGCTCTTCGCCACGAGTTGTACACCACCCGTCAGCACCTTTACAGTGCTCTGACGCTGTTGTACCCCCTTGTCCGATCTGGTGATCTGCCGCGTTCTGTGACCTACCCAGCCAGGACCGTGATGCCCCACGGTGTCGGTTGGCCAGATGTGGGAGGCTACACTCAAGACTTGGTCCTCTTCGCCACTGGCGTCGGGTTACGCACTGTAGTATCCGCGGACCCTGCATCATCGACGTGGAGGACTTTCCGTCGCGTCACTACCAGCTGTCATGCTACACCTACCTTCACAGTTCCACCTGGGACTGATGTAGGCTTTCTTATTAGTATTAGGTGCCTTCTGTTGGGGAACGTAGTAATTTCAAAAAAATTCCTACGCACACGCAAGATCATGGTGATGCATAGCAACGAGAGGGGAGAGTGTTGTCCACATACCCTCGTAGACCGAAAGCGGAAGCGTTAGCACAACGCGGTTTGTGTAGTCGTACGTCTTCACGATCCGACCGATCAAGTACCGAACGTACGGCACCTCCGAGTTCAGCACATGTTCAGCTTGATGACGTCCCTCGAACTCCGATCCAGCCGAGTGTTGAGGGAGAGTTTCGTTAGCACGACGGCGTGTTGACGATGTTGATGTTCTACCGACGCAGGGCTTCGCCTAAGCACCGCTACAGTATTATCGAGGTGGAATATGGTGGAGGGGGGCACCGCACACGGCTAAGAGATCAAACAGATCAATTGTTGTGTCTTTGGGGTGCCCCTGCCCCGTGATATAAAGGAGCAAGGGGGAGGCCGGCCGGCCCTCTATGGCGCCCTCAAGAGGGGAATCCTACTAGGACTCCAAGTCCTAGTAGGTTTCCACCTAAAGGAGAGGGGGGGAAGGAAGGAGAGGGAGAGGAGAGGAAAGGGGCGCCTCCTCTCCTAGTCCAATTCGAACCAGAGGGGGAGGAGCACGCGGCCTGCCCTAGGCCGCCCCTCTCTCTCCACTAAGGCCCATCGAGGCCCATTAGTTCCCCCGGGGGTTCCGATAACCCTCCGGCACTCTGGTTTTATCCGAAACTTCTCCGGAACACTTCCGGTGTCCGAATATAGTCGTCCAATATATCAATCTTCATGTCTCGACCATTTAGAGACTCCTCGTCATGTCCGTGATCACATACGGGACTCGAACAACCTTCGTACATCAAAACATATAAACTCATAATAAAACTGTCATCATAACGTTAAGCGTGTGGACCCTACGGGTTCGAGAACTATGTAGACATGACCGAGACACGTCTCCGGTCAATAACCAATAGCGGAACCTGGATGTTCATATTGGCTCCCACATATTCTACGAAGATCTTTATCGGTCAGACCGCATAACAACATATGTTGTTCCCTTTGTCATCGGTATGTTACTTGCCCGAGATTCGATCGTCGGTATCTTAATACCTAGTTCAATCTCATTACCGGCAAGTCTCTTTACTCGTACTGTAATACATCATCCCGCAACTAACTCATTAGTTGCAATGCTTGCAAGGCTTAAGTGATGTGCATTACCGAGAGGGCCCAGAGATACCTCTCCGACAATCGGAGTGACAAATCTTAATCTCAAAATACGCCAACCCAACAAGTACCTTCGGAGACACCTGTAGAGCACCTTTATAATCACCCGTTACGCCAGGACGCTTTGGTAGCACACAAAGTGTTCCTCCGGTAAACGGGAGTTGCATAATCTCATAGTCATAGGAACATGTATAAGTCATGAAGAAAGCAATAGCAACATACTAAATGATCGTGTGCTAAGCTAACGGAATGGGTCATGTCAATCGCATCATTCTCCTAATGATGTGATCCCATTAATCAAATGACAACTCATGTCTATGGTTAGGAAACATAACCATCTTTGATCAATGAGCTAGTCTAGTAGAGGCATACTAGTGACACTCTGTTTGTCTATGTATTCACACATGTATTATGTTTCCGGTTAATACAATTCTAGCATGAATAATAAACATTTATCATGATATACGGAAATATATAATAACTTTATTATTGCCTCTAGGGCATATTTCCTTCACCTCCGTCGCGAGCCTGCGTGCCGCCTATGATGTCTTTAGTCTATGTACTGAACTCTATGTACTGAACTCTATGCATGATCCCTTTTGTAAGATATGCCGACTACTATGTAGTATCTATCGTGCTCCTTTTATTAGGCATGTTTCATCATCAATGATTCTTGTCTTTGCAAATTTCCCAATGCTGAACTACCCCTGTTATATATTAGCAGGGTGGTTAGACCAGGTGGTCGCGGTCATGGTGGCAACACCCCACCACCGCCTGAGTACATGGCTGGTATGATCCAACAGCTTGAGATGAATCGCCAGTTCATGGAGAATATGATGGCTCCGTTCCCTCCCCCCAATATGAACCAGCAGCCAGCCCAAGTGACTCTGCAGGATTTCATGCGCCTCAACCCAACCATCTACCGAAGCTCAACTCAGTCTCTGGATGCTGATGACTAGCTTCGTGACATCACCTATGAGATGGAATCTGCTGATGTAGCCCCTGCCCGCTATGTCACATTTGCTTCCTTCTTTCTGAAGGGACCCGCTGCTCAATGGTGGGACAGCCACAGGCGTACTCTGCCGGTTGGAACAATCATCACCTGGCCAGACTTCCAAGCTGCTTTCCGTGCCTGCTTCATTCCTCAGGGAGTCATGGACCGGAAGAAGCGCGAGTTCCGCAACCTCACCCAAGGCAACAAAACTGTTGAAGCTTATCAGCGGGAGTTTCTGGACTTATCTTGCTATGCTAAAGAAGACATTGCAACTGATGCATGCAGACAGGAGAAGTTCCGTGATGGACTACAAGCTGACATCAAGCTCGCACTTCTAGTGCATGACTTTGCCGACTTTGCCACCTTGGTGAACAAGGCCATCAATGTCGAGACTGGTCTACAGGAACAACAGAGCTCTCACAGGCACAACTGTGACACGGGCTCATCTTCGGGTCCGCCCTCGCAGAAGCGTAAGATATGGATTCCCAACAGCATGTACCAATCAACTGCACCTGCCCCAAGGCAGTCCTATGCTGCATCGCGTCTACCTCCCCCACCATCTAGGCAGCCAAGACTTCCAGCTCCACCACCCCAAGCTCCTGTTCCCACTCCCAATAATGGTCCGTGCTACAAGTGTGGTCAACTAGGTCACCGTGCCAGTGACTGCTATCAGAATCAGAATCAACTGGCCCTTCCCGCAGTTGGTCGTGGAAACAACCAGCCCCGTAATAACAATGCCAAGTCTTATGGTCGTGTTCATGCCAACCACGTTGATCTCAATGAAGCTCAAGACCAGCCTGCTACTGTGATGGGTATACTCCTCGTAAATTCAGTACCAGCATCCGTTTTATTCGATTCAGGAGCATCGCATTCATTCATGTCAGACGATTTTGCATTCATGCATGGCATTAAAAGTGAAGGCATGAACGCTTCGCTATTAGTACACACCCCTGCAGGCCGATGTCGGACCTCCATGATTTGCAACGACGTCCCCGTGGTACTGAAGTCCTGTAGCATTGATCTCATTCTGGGAATGGATTGGTTGAAAGCGCATACTGCTTCTATAGTGTGCGCCACTAAGGTCGTCCATCTACTACACCCTTCTGATGAAATAATAAGCTACAATGCTCGTCTAGTTCAGAATGCTGAGGCAAGACTTTATGTGTTGAATGCATTGAACGCTGCACCACTCGAGGGCATTGAAAACATTCTTGTCGTTCACAAATTCCAAGACGTGTTTCCTGAAGAACTTCCAGGGATTCCCCCTGATAGCGCTGTCGAATTCATCATCGACTTGAAACCAGGCACCACTCCCATAGCCAAGCGACCCTACAAGATGCCGCCACATGAAATCATTGAGCTTAAGGAGGAAATCGACAAATCTCTTCGCAAAGGTTTCATTCGCCCAAGTTGCTCTCCTTGGGGAGCACCTTCTCTCTTTGTCAAGAAGAAGGATAGGACAATCCGATTGGTCCAAGATTACCGTCCTATTAACCAAGCTACCATTCAGAACAAATATCCTCTTCCTCGGATCAATGATCTGTATGATCAACTAGCTGGTTCATCAGTGTTCTCTAAACTCGACTTGAGGTTGGGTTACCACCAGATCCGTGTTCGTGAACAGGATATCCCAAAGACCGCCATTCGCGGACTCGATATGGTTCATACGAGTACACCGTCATGTCTTTCAGCTTAACCAATGCTCCAGCCACCTTCTCTCGTCTGATGAACTATATATTCATGGATTACCTCGACAAGTTCGTCGTAGTTTATCTGGATGATATCCTGGTATTTTCCAAGAACAAAGAAGAGCATGCTAAGCATCTTCGTCTTGTGCTGGAAAAGCTACGAGAGCATCAACTATATGCCAAGTTCTCCAAATGTGAATTCTGGCTTCCCGAAGTAACCTATCTTGGCCATATCATCTCCAAGGATGGTATTGCCGTGAACCCCGGGCGAGTTCAGGCTATTCTCGATTGGAATCCTTCGAAGAATGTCAAGCAAGTCCGAAGTTTTCTCGGACTCGCCAGCTATTGCCGTCGATTTGTCGAGAACTTCTCCAAGATCGGCAGACCTCCGACTAACCTGTTGCATAAGGGCATCAAGTTCCAATAGACAGACAAATGTCAGGAAAGTTTCCAGGCACTCAAAGACAAGTTGACTTCTGCCCAGTGCTAGCTCCACCTGATACTAAAAAGGACTTCGTCATTTACTGCGACGCCTCCCGTCAAGGATTAGGTTGTGTCCTAATGCAAGAGCGCAAAGTGATTGCTTATGCCTCTTGTCAATTGCACCCTCACGAAGAGAACTACCCCGTTCACGACATCGAGCTTGTTATTGTCATTCATGCACTGAAGCAGTGGCGACATTACCTTCTCGGTAATCGTTGTGAGATCTTCACTGACCACCAAAGTCCGAAGTATCTCTTTACTCAGGCAGACCTGAACCTCCGTCAGCAGAGATGGATGGAGACTGTTGCAGACTTTGACTTGGGTATTTCCTATACACCAGGCAAGGCTAATGTAATGGCTGATCCTTTGAGCCGCAAGTCTTACTGCAACCATCTCGAGGTTCGCAAAGTTCAGCCCTCGCTTGTTGAAGAATTCCGAAAGGTGAACCTCCATATTGTTCCTCCGGGTGCACTCGCTCCCCCTCCTAAGGAGTTTTGCAAGATGAACCTTCATGTTGTTTCCCAGGGTTCCCTCAATACCCTGGCTGTCGAACCAGATCTCTTGGACTCCATCAAGAGAATGCAGGGATATGACTCTCAAGTTGAGAAGATTAAACGCTACCTCGCAGAAGGAAAGCCCTCATTCTTCACTGTTGCTGATGATGGCACTTTGTACTTCAAAGGCCGCCTAGTGGTGCCGTGTAAGGAGAAAAACCTGGATATGACTAAGGAAGTTATGGAAGAAGCTCATGACACTCCGTTGTCTATTCATCCCGGTAGCACCAAGATGTACCAAGACATTCGTCAAAGATTCTGGTGGTCAAATATGAAGCAAGACATTGCTTGCTATGTTGCTGAATGTGACGTTTGTCATCGTATCAAAGCAGAACATAAAAGGCCCGCTGGAACTCTGCAACCTATCTCTATTCCTGAATGGAAATGGGACCATGTTGAAATGGACTTCGTCACTAGATTTCCCAAATCGCATAAAGGTAATGATGATATTCTTGTTGTCATTGACCGGCTTTCTAAAGTTGCACACTTTCTCGTCGTCAAAGAAACGATCACTGCTAGTCAGCTGGGAACTCTCTACATGTCCAGAATTGTTTCACTTCACGGTATTCCACTGGTTATCAGTTCGGACCGTGGCAGCTTGTTCACTTCAAGATTCTGGGCAAGTTTCCAAGAAGCTATGGGAACTCATCTGTCATTCAGTACCGCATTTCATCCTCAGTCGCAAGGGCAAGTTGAACATGTTAACCAAGTTCTCGAAGACATGCTTCGAGCTTGTGTTATTTCCTTCGGCAAGAAATGGGAGGAATCTCTCTCGTATGCTGAGTTCTCTTATAATAATAGCTATCAAGCTACTCTAAAGATGGCCCCCTTCAAAGTGTTATATGGACGAAAGTGCCGACCCCTTTGAACTGGTCAGAAACTAGGGAACGTCCACTCTTCGGTCCGGATATTATCCAACATGCCGAAGAACAAGTCCGCATCATTCATGAGAATCTCAAGACTGCTCAGTCGTGTCAGAAGAGTTAGTATGAACGTCATCACAAAGACATGGTCTATCAACCTGGCGAAAAGGCTTATCTTCGAGTTACACCAATGAAGGGTGCTCACCGCTTCGGGATCAAGGGCAAGCTAGCTCCTCGCTATATTGGCCCATTCACTATTCTCGAAAGGCGTGGAAAAGTGGCATATCAACTGGAGCTTCCGCCGAACCTTTCTCAGGTTCACGATGTCTTCCACGTGTCACAGCTCCGCCGTTGCTTCAAGGACCCAATCCGAGAATTGGATCATGAAGTGCTCGAATTGCAATAGGAACTCTCCTATACAGAGCAGCCGGTCCACATTCTTGACCAAGCTGAACGCCGCACACGTCAGAAGGCGATCAAGTTCCTCAAGGTCCAGTGGTCGCATCATTCTGAAGATGAAGCCACTAGGGAACACGAGGATCGCCTGCGTGATGAATATCCCGCGTTGTTTCCTTCTACCTCCTAAATCTCAGGACGAGATTTCTTGTAGTGGAGGAGAATTGTAACGCCCGGATAATTATGCTACAGTGAACCTATGCTAATGATGCCACGTCACCTCTGTTACTGTCGTTAATCTCGCGTTAGTTCAAAACGATTCAAATTCAAATTTGAACTTTTGTCAAACATCGAAAGTTTTCAAACATCAAAACTAAAATGTTCGAAATGCGGCTTATTACATATACTAAATTAGGGACTACTTTCATAAATTAATAAAACTAATATAAATGTGATACTAAAGTAAAATAGTAAAGTAAAATAAATAGAAAAGAAAAAGACAAACAGAAAAATAATCAAAAGGAAAGGCCCCCTGGCCAACTGGGCCAGACGGCCCAGCCGGCCAGCCCAACCGTCCCCTTCCAATCAGGCCCACTCCCTCGTCCTCCCCTTGTCGCCTCCTTCCTCGTGCCCTGTTCCCCCGACCCGCGCCATGAACAGGGACGCGTCCCCGTCGCACCACCTCATCGTCCCCGCCGATGGGATAAGATCGCCACGCCCACGCCTCCTTGGGTTCTCCTCCCTACTCCATCTTGCTCTCCTTGTCGGCCTCTCCCCCCCCCCTCGTCCCCCACTCGCCCGATAGCCTCCACCGCTCGTCGTCGTCGATCCAGCGCTCTCCGACGACACCAAACCCCGGCGAGATGTCACGGAGCTTCGCCGCCCTCCGCTGTGTCGCCTGAGCCGAGCCACTGGAAACGACAGGCTCGGCATCGAGCGGACCGAGCTCGTCTCCGACTTCTCCGTCATCAGTGACTGCCGCCGTCTTCGTCATCCCCTGCTGCTACAAAGCTGTCGAGGGACTTTCTTGGCCGCTCGGTGATCTCCTCTCTCCCTCCATTTCTTCCTCCCGCGGCCGCATTTGTCCCTAGCTAGTTCGCCCCCGTTGTCGTGCCTCTGCTTCCACCGGCGTGCTCGTAGCCGTGTCGTTGCTGCCCGTCGAGCTCTGATGAGCTCGGAATCGTGCTCAGCACGTCCGTGCGGGCCCGTTGCACCCCTCCCCCGCGCTCTGTCGAGCCCCGTAGCACCGACCCCGTGCTTCGACCGGGCGCGCCTCCGCGTAGCTCGTCGCCGGCGTCGTTCCGGCGACCTTTTGGTCTTTTGCTCGCGCCCATCTTGCTCGCGTGCACGTAAGCCTCACCCCGCTCTCTGGATTGCCCGGACTCACGCCATACCACCGTTGTTGTTGCTCGCCCGAAGCACCTCGCCGCCGGCGAGCTCGAAGCACTCACCCCCATCCGTTCCAACCACTCCAGCCACCACCGTTCGACGTGTGACGCCGAGCCGCGTCGAACGCGCCCGGCCACAACCAGCAGATCCCCTGTGCGTGAAATCCGCGCCCCTCCCAAGCCGCACCGCCCCGTTTGGCTCGCCGGAGTTAGCTCCGGCGCGTCTCCGGCCGCTGTCCGACGTGGCGTCCACATGGCACCGCCTGGGCCACTGACTGGTGGGCCCAGGACCCCCCTTTGACCTGTTGACTTGGGTCAACGCTGACATGGCCGCCCCTGGGTCTATGACATGTGGGTCCCGCATGAATAAACGAATTAAAATAAATAAAAAAATAAAAAAAATATTAGTTAGTTCATTAATGTGCTAAACACTCACTGACCAGTAGGCCCCACTCGCTAATTAGGTTAATTAGATTAAACCAACTCTGTTTAGTTAGTTCAGTCAATGACACGAGGGTCCCACTGGACCCACAGGCCAGATTCGACCTAGTCAACTGCACTGTTGACTGATGACCTCAGCAGACACTATTTTGGATAATGTTAGAATTAAATAGATAAATAAATTCAGTAAATGATTAAAACTTTAGAAAAACATAGAAAATAAACCATAGCTCAGATGAAAATGTTTTCTACGTGAAAGTTGCTCAGAACGACGAGATGGATCCGAATACGTAGCCCGTTCTTCCTCCACACACCCATAGCATAGCGAACACGCAACTTTTCTCTTCGGTTCATCTGTCTGAAAACGCGAAACACCGGGGATACTTTCCCGGATGTTTCCCCCCTTCGTCGGTATCATCTCCCACCGCGTTAGGGCACACCTAGCACCGCGCATTGTCATGTCATGCATCATCATGCATATGTTTGCATTATATTTATTGTTTCTTCCCCCTCTTCTCTCGTTAGACACCGAGACCGACGTCGCTGCTACCCAAAGACGACTACGGTGTTAACGACCCTCCTTCTCATTGAGCTTCCGTGCAAGCCCCCTCCCTTGATCACCAGATATCGCTTATTCCTTTTCCCTAGTGCTTGCATTAGAGTAGTATAGCATGTTACTGCTTTCGGTTACTCCTATTCTGCTGCATAGCCTGTCATTGTTGCTACAGTTGTTACCCTTACCTGCAATCCTAAATGCTTAGTATAGGATGCTAGTTTTCCATCGATGGCCCTACATTCTTGTCCGTCTCGCTATGCTATACTATCGGGCCGTGATCACTCGGGAGGTGATCACGGTATATACTATATACTTTATACATGATACATGTGGTGACTAAAGTCGGGTCACCAGAGAGTACCATGAAAGTGATTCACGCATTTGGGGCTGAAAGGACCTTTGTCCCGACGGCCCTCTGGGTGGATCTTTGTGGCGGAGCGACAGGGCAGGTTGAGACTACCTAGGTGATAGGTGGGCCTGGCCCTGGTCGGCGTCCGCGGTTACTTCAAAGTTAACACGCTTAACGCGATCTTGATATTTGATCTGAGTCTGTCCACTGGCCTATACGCACTAACCAACTACGCGGGAACAGTTATGGGCACCCGATGTCGTGGTATCAGCCGAAGCCTTCTTAACGTCAGCGACTGAGCGACGCGCGCCGGATTGGACCGTAAGCCTGCACTTGTATTAAGGGGGCTAGGTCCGCTTCCGGCCGCCCTCGCAACATGCAGGTGTGCAATGGGCGATGGGCCCAGACCCCTGCGCCATAGGATTTAAACCGGCGTGCTGACCTCTCTGTTGTGCCTAGGTAGGGCTGTGACATGTTGATCATCCGAGGCCAGGCATGACCTAGGAAAGTGTGTCCGGCCAAAGGGGATGGAGCGTGTTAGGTAATGTGGTGCACCCCTGCAGGGAAGTTTATCTATTCGAATAGCCGTGATCCTCGGTAACAGGACGACCCGGAGTTGTACCTTGACCTTATGACAACTAGAACCGGATACTTAATAAAACACACCCTTCCAAGTGCCAGATATAACCCGATGATCGCTCTCACACAGGGCGACGAGGGGAGGATCGCCGGGTAGGATTATGCTATGCGATGATACTTGGTGAACTTACCATCTACTCTCTTCTACATCTTTGCAAGATGGAGGCTGCTGAAGCATAGTCTTCGACAGGACTAGCTATCTCCCTCTTATTACGGCATTCTGCGATTCACCCACCGATATTGCCCCTTTACACAGATACCCGTGCATACGTAGTGTAGATCCTTGCTTGCGAGTACTTTGGATGAGTACTCACAGTTGCTTTTCCCCCTCTTCCCCCCTTTTCTTTCCTCTCGGTTATCGCAACCAGATGCTGGAGCCCAGGAGCCATACGCCACTGTCGACGATGACTCCTACTACACCGGAGGTGCCTACTACTACGTGCAGGCCGCTGACGATGACCAGGAGTAGTTTAGGAGGATCCTGTGCGGGAGGCATGCGCCTCTTCGATCTGTATCTCGGTTTGTGCTAGCCATCTTATGGCAACTTGTTTAACTTATGTCCAGATTTCAGATATTGTTGCTTCCGGCCGACTCGTCTATGATCGAGCACTTGTATTCGAGCCCTCGAGGCCCCTGGCTTGTATTATGACGCTTGTATGACTTATTTATGTTTTTAGAGTTGCGTTGTGATATCTTCCCGTGAGTCCCTGATCTTGATCGTACATGTTTGCGTGCCTGATTAGTGTGCGATTGAATCGGGGGCGTCACAGTAATGCGCGGAAACCACTTCCTTTTCTCAAGCTCCAACAATATGTGGAAGAGAAACACTTATAAAGGGGTCTCAACTTTCATCCACTTGTGAGGCCCCTTAATGATTTTTCTTCTTGAAATTGTTTCATGCGCCCAAAGACCATCTATGTTTCAGCAGTTATTATCATGTTAATTAATTATTTACAAATGAAATTAATCAACAAATTACTAATCTATCCAATATACACGACAAGAGGCGAGGTAGTTGACTAGCAGAGGAGCAAACTCCAAACACTGAAAGAATGTACATCCCAAATTTTTATATAAAAACTTCACAAATTTCAAAAACCAATCAGAAATTAAATTTGTTCTTTGAATGTAAAAAATTCGTTCTTGAATTGCAAAATGGTTCACAATTTAGAAAAATTCAATAATATTAAAATTCACAGGTTAGAAAACAGTCATGAATATATAAAGATGTTCCGGAATGTATAAAATGTTAACAAAAACTTCAAATTATTCACAATTGCATGGAAATGTTCCTATTTTCTAAAAAATGTTCACAAATTCTAAAAAAGAACTGCCAATAAAATTAAATTAAAGCCCATAGAAAGAAGCAAGAGAAAACGCACATGTTAGCTATCCCGACCTACGCATTGAAATAGGAAATGTTCAGCCCCTATGGTCCTGGCTAAATAGTGGGCTGAAGTCAGCCTTCGCGCTCGACTGCTGACCATAGCAACCGGTGATGGGCCCATCCAGTAGGGACCTGTATTGGCGACACTGATGTTATGATGACATCATTCTGCCAGGCTAGCTTGTTTTTTCTTTTTTCTCTTTATTTTATTTTAAATGAATATATTGAAAAACAGGCGTTTACTTATTTTTATACAAAATCATGAAACTTTAAACTGTAACATAGTATTTAAAAAATCTTGACATGATTTAACAAAATGTTCATTGCTTTTGAAAAATGTCATTGACAATGAACAAATGTTCTTAGATTTCAAAAAATATGTATGCGAATTTTTTAAAAGTGTATACCAAAAAAATGATCCCGTGGTGAAAAAATAAATCATAATGTTAAATTGTCTATATAAAATTGAAAAGAAATATTCGCTTGTTTAAAAAAAATGTTTATACAGATGTAAAACTATGCTCATGTTGGTTCAAAAATATGTTTCTTGGAAATTTTAAAATGTAGGGGACATTTCAAAAATATTTTATTGTTTCAAATAAATAGTCATGACTTTACATAATTTTATACATTGCAAAACATGTATTTTAAATAAAATGTGCATCATGTATTTGTAAAATATACAATGTGTTTAAAAAACTGTTTCGCGTGTGCACCAAAAATGTACATTGTGTTATCAGAAAAGGTATGCATGTGTTAGAAAACGAAAACTGATAAAAACCAGCAAAGAAACAAAAGAAAACCAAGAAAGGAATAAGAAAGTAAAGTATAATGAAGAAAAAAAGTAAAAAGAAAAGCGTTGAATAAACAACGATAAGCGTAGTATAAGGAAAAGAAAAGGGCAAAGAAATCAAGGAAAAAACAAACGAAAAACGGTAACGAACGCAAAAAGATCTTTGTTAGCACAGTCCACAATGTTTATTGATAATAGTCAACGGGATACAAGGAAAGTCATGAGGTAGACAGAGCCATGTGTATCTATCCTGATCTAACGAAGAAGTCAACCTAGTTAGATTGTGGGCTTCATAGTTTGAGCCTCTTTTTCCATGGAAGAAATTACACAGGGTAAAGGAAGAACTAGCTATTAGAATATCCCTAATAACCACGTCATATTTACCACCCTATTTATCTGTGATGTCAGGAACGTATTTGGTGGGCCGGGGCAATTGGTGCTACCGGTGTACCGGACCCCGTTGCACATTAAAAAATGTTCAAAAGAAAATCCTTAAATAGTTTAGTGCATTGACACAACATCAATGTCCGTTGTCACAAAAATTCAAACATTGCTCGAGATACAACAATGACAAATTTCACATCAATGTGCTAATGGGCCAAAACTGAAGCCCAAGTTGTGTTATGTACTTCCTCCGTCTCAAAAGTGACTCAACTTTGTACTAAAGTTAGTGTGATGTTGAATCACTTATTTTGGGATGGATGGAGTACTATTTAGGGCCAAATTTGTTATTTTTGTATCTTGGGCAATGTTTTGAATTTTGATTTGAATTTGTTTTACAACATAAATTGGTGTCAATGTACTAAATTTTTTTGAATTTTTACGAACATTTTTGAATATGCAACGGGCGGCCGGTGCACCAGTAGCACCAATTGCCTCGGTGCACTCGATATCCGCCTACGATGTCCTCGACCACGTTTTGACTGTCCATCGCAATGTGCAATCTCCTGAGATTCAAGTCCAAGGCCAAAGCAATGCCTTCACGACATGTCTTCAGGGTATCAGGATCTGTGACTCCGGATGGACAAGAGCTGAAGCACTAAAGTATAAACCTTTGTCATCCCACGAATGCAGATCAAATTCAAAACGAACAAACGCACACACCACTGGGTTGGACCATACGCGTTGTTGTTGTGCGGCTTTGCGGGTGAGACAGATGCTATCGGAAATCCCTTTTGGAGCTCGGCTTCCAGTGAGGCCTCCAAATTCAAAATTGAAATTTCACCAAAAATCATATTTTTACATTTCAAAAAATTCTAAAGAAAAATATAGATATACATAAAAGTATAACACACATGTGTGTAAATTTTCAGTTCAAAATACATTGAAATGAGGGTTATGCAAAAAAGACAAATCTGGGGCTATTTAACACATGATACTATTCATCTTTCCAGGCCATGAATTTGTCTTTTTTGTATAGGTTGCAACTCAAGGTATTTCATCATGAATTTTTGCACACATGTGAGTTACATCACTAAATATATGCATATTTTTTTTCAGAATTTTTTGAACCATAAAAGTTTGAATTTAAATTTTCAAGAATAAAGACCTCCATGGAGCTCGGCCTCCAAAATGCCCCTCTCCAGATGCTATACTCTATATAAGTGAGATATAACATTTGCACTAAATAGTGTACAAGGCCCACACATCCCGCTCTGGGCCTTCGTTCCTAACTAGTCAACCCATCTTAGGGGTGCATTTCCTGGGTTTTTTTAACTCCTTCTTTTGGTTTACTTTTTGAAAAAAATTGAGCATTTTAAGAATTCTTGATTTTTTTAAAAAAATCAAGATTATTTCTAAAATTGAGGATCTTTTTTTTTGGAAATTCATGAAATTTGCAAAAGACGCTAACATTTCTCTAAATTTATGAACTTTTATATCCGTAAACATTTTTAGAATTGATGAAATTTTGAATCCGTGAGAACTGATCAAATGTGTGTTCCTAATATTTTGAAAAACCAAAAGGTTTTTTATTAAACCACTACTTATTGGTTTTTAGCTGACGTGTAAGCAAGCGAGCGAACTAGATCGTTATTGGGATATGACCCACTAAGCATGCGTGTGAGTGTGATAGTCCCATTCAGCGCTTGAAATGCCGAATAGGACCACCACAACTCAAACAAGAAATATGCCTAGTTATTTATTTTGAGGCAAAAGAAATACACCAAGTACATGCAAAGACTATGTCTCGCTTAAAACAAGCTCGAACGAGTGCCCGCCTTTGGTGATTACTTAGTGGGCCGTGACCAACAAGTATATGACTGCACTGGCTTTAACGGTTTTCGAACCTTTCACTTGGTTTTTAGAAGGTTTTTGATCAGGGATTTCTCCCTTTTCCCCATATTTTTATATTCTTGCTTAATAGTTTCATTCTAATCTTATCTTTCATTGTCATTTTTCCTTTATTTTTGTTTTCCTTTATATTTCTCGTATACGTGTCAACTATTTTTAATACACAATGAATATTTTCCATATGCAGGACAGAACAAGTTAGATAAAAATTTTCAAATACACTTTTATCATTCATCCATATTCATGTTGAATGATTGTAAATACACTATGAACATTTTTAATACACAACTAATATTTTAAAGCACATATTTAACATTTTTAGGAAATATGATGATCATTTCTAGTAAAACATGCGAATATTTCTTTTGTGCTAATAAACTTATTTTCAGGGCATAAATATTTCTAGAAATTGAGAGAACACAATTTAGAACCTTTTTTTCTTAAATATAGTGTATATTTTTTGAAATGTGTGATCTGTTTGAAATGTCGTGAAATTTTTATTTAATGGCTCAACTTTTGATAAATTGCGCAATCAAATTTTTGCATCTCATGATTTTATTATGATGTCACGAAAATATTTTAAAACGAGTCAAACTTATTAAATTTGAAAACAATTGATGGTATAAACTTTTTTATAACTGTTGTGAAAAATTATTCTATATTTCCTGAACATTTATTAAATGCAAGAATATCAATGAAAATTTCGAAAATGTAGGTAATTTATTTCATATATATATATATATATATATATATATATATATATATATATATATATATATTCCGAAAATATAATTAGAAGTAAATAAATAAAAAGGAAAAAAAAAGAAAACCTATAGTACGGATTGTGCTAGCTGGCTTGTAGACAACGCATGGAAAACAATATGTGTTAGGACGTGCTACGTGGGTCGGGAACAACACAGGGGCGCTTGACGCGAGATGAGTGTCTAGCTTGCCACGATAGCTATGTCTTGCTTATTGTAGACGTACACTCCTCTCGGCTCTGTACCAGTAGTTGGCCGGCCGAATAAAATTCGGTGTTCGAAAGCTTTCTAGGAGAGGTTTGGGGATGTTCTATCGACAGGTACACACCTGGTGCACAAGCTTTGATGTGATTTCCTTTTATTTTTATTTTCCTGTTTTATCTTTTTTTATTTTCAAATACATGTCTAGTTTTTGAAATATACTTCAAAAAAATTCATACACAGGTTGAGCATTTTTCACATAAATATTACGTACTTCTCAAATAAATGTTGAATTTTTATCTGAATACACATTGAACATTTGCGAAATGCACATTGAACATTTTTCCAATAAACAGTGAACATTTTTAACACATGTTTGAATACTTTTTACAATATCATGAACATTTTTTTAGAAACATGAAAACAGTTGCCAAGTGTAGACCATTTTTTCTAAATGGTAAAAAAATTATATATTTGAATTCTTTCAAAAACTGCACAATTTTTTTATATTTCATGAATTATTTTTATAGATATAATGGAACATATTTTTAAATACAGGAATACTTTGCATGTCATAAACAACATTTTTAATTGTACATATATTTTATAAAATTACGCAAAGAAATCTAAATTTTCATGGAAATTGTTTTTGAAAATGTGCTGAATATATTTTTAAATAGGTGACATTCTTTTAATTTTACAAAAAAATTGAGTGGTACGGACAAATTTAAGAATTGCACCGGCATACTTTACATTTCATTAATGTTTTTTCAGTGTGCGTTGAACCTTTTGAAAAAATTATATAAAATAATATCCCACAAACGTACATTTCATGAACATGTTTTTTTAATATATGTGCGTATATAATTTTTAAATTACAAACAAAAGTAAAGAAAAGTGAAAAATAACAAGAATTTTTTTAACGAAACTAACATATGTATTACTACTAGGCCGGCCATCTACATGCTCTCATTTAGGCGAGGCGTTAGTCTATGTCACAATAGGCGAGATATAGACGTAACCCAGGAGCAACTAATTAAGGGGCACTCCATGGGAGGCCTCCTGCACAGGTCACTTTCTTGGTCTAGAAGCGCCAAATGATACGCCAAGCCACTGCCATGTGTCGCGAGCGGACGCGCCCTTGGGTTTTCATTTTTTTTATTTTATGTTTTTTTGGCCTTTTGGTTGTTCCTAAGTTCGGCAGATATTTTTTGTTTTTTCAGAAAGAAGTGAAGCATAGTTATGCTTCTATAAAAGAAAAGGCACATATGTGCTTCCCCAAAAAAGAAAAAAAACACAACCTATGCTTCCTTGAGAAACACAACTGTGCTTCCTTTAAAGGGAAAACATAACATGTGCGTCAATGAGAAGGAAAAGCACAGTTGTGCTTCCTCAAAAAAGGGAAAAACACACTAAGTGCTTCAGCGAGAAGCACAATTCTGCTTCTCGAAAGAGAAAAGTGCAGTTGTGATTTTCAAAAAAGTGAAGAAGGCAGAAATATACTTCCGATTCTGGTTTTCATTTTTTTATTTTTTTTATTTAACATTTTTAGTTTTATGTTTTTCTTCGATTCCTATTTTTGTTTTTTCATTGGAACCTACTAACATGAGATCTAGTTTCAAAGATCTCGATGCAAGAAATTCAATAGTGAAAATGGTTCATGATTTGGATGCACAATTTAAGGGGTAAAACGTTTTGGGAAAACGAGAAAAAGGAAAAGTGTTTAGATTGCGACAGTGGTGCACATGCATTATGCACCACTGCTACTTGTAAACAGCATTGAGATTTCCCTGAAGAGGAATGGTGAAGCAATACAATAGATTAGGTATTTCCCTGAGTGAGAACTAAGGTAATCGAACCAATAGAAAAACCACGCAAATTCCCTCTTCAGCACCTACACACATAAAAGCAAATACTTGAACCTAACACGGGCAAGAGGGTTTTCAATTCCCTTGAACTCGTTACTTGTAAGGATTAATTCTAATAGTGAAGATATATAAAAAAATAAAATAAAGAGTATAAAATTGTAGAAGAGTATTTTTGATTTTAAATAATATGATAAAAGTAGACCCAGGGGCCATAGTTTTCACTAGAGGCTTCTCTCTCGAACGCATAGCATACGGTGGGGAAACAAATCACAGTTGGGCAATTGATAAAAACGCATAGTTATGACGTATTCATGGCAATGATCATGCATATAGGCATCATGTCCGTCACAAGTAGAGTGACCCCTGCTTGCATCTACTAATATTATTCCACCAACCGACCGGTTGCATCTATGGTACTAAGTTCATGACAAACAGAGTAACGCCTTAAGCAAGATGACATGATGTAGATAAAGTAAACTAAAGCAATATGATTAGATCCCGTCGGTTTACCCTTAATAACAACAATACAATACATGTCTCGCTACCCCGTCTGTCACTGAGTGAGGACACGACAAGATTGAACCCATCACAAAGCACCTCTCCCACTGAAGATAAATCAGTCTAGTTGGCCAAAGCAAGCAGATAGGTCGGAGAGAAAACAAAGCTATAACAATCATGTATAATGAAGTTTAGAAAAGACTCAATAACTTTCAATGAATAATCTGATCATAAACGCACAATTCATCGGATCCTAATAAACAAACCGTAAAAGAAGATTACATCGGATACAACTCCAAAAAGATCAAGGAAAACATTGTATTGAAGATCAAAGAGAGGGAAGGAACCATCTAGCTACTAACTATGGCCCCGTAGATCTATGGTAAACTATTCACGCATCATCGGAATGCAGCAAGAATAATGTAGAGACCCTCCGTGATTGATTCCCCCTCCGACAGAGTACCGGAAAATGCTTCCAGATGGTATCATGGAAGAACTGAAGTTTACGACGGCGAAAAAAGTGTTTCTGGTGGTTCTCTATTGGTTTGGGAATATATGAGAATTTATAGAAGTTAAATTAGGTCAAATGGAGTTGCATGGGGCCCATGAGCTCAGGGGGTGCGCCCTGCCCCCAGGGAGCGCCCTGTGAGCTCGTGGCTCTCTCGTAGCTCTTCTAGCCTCCTACCAAACCTTCTAGGGTCCCTTCTGGTCTAGAAAAAATTACCGTAAAGTTTCATCGTGTTGGGTCATCTTTGGTATTGATTTTCTAAAAAGTCAAAAACAAGTAAAAAACAGGAACTGACACTGGGCACTGGGTTAATAGGTTAGTCCCAAAAAGATATAAATTAGCATATAAATGCATATAAAGCATCCAAGATTGATAATATAATAGCATGAAACAATAAAAAATATAGATACGTTGGAGACGTATCAATCATTATCAGTACACGAGAAGATGAGAGTAACATTTACAAGAGGTACCTTTTAGTTAGTGATCTCGACGCAACCCTAGCTCGCAATAGGCGTCAGGCGAGACATAGACATGTCCAACTTTTTTTGTTGCTGAGAAAAACAAATACAATTGGTCTGTGGTGGGCCGATGACGGAGCTCAACCCATCTTTAGTAAAACAAATACAACTGGTTTGATGACCTTACTTTCGGATGGGCTGCAATTGTGGGGAACTCCTATGCACCGCATTTTGCGGCCAATACATGCCCATCGCACAGGGGTGCGTCCGACTGGGCCAGGCCATTGCATTGCACAGCGACTGGGATGGTGAAAAATCGCAAAAAAATGGTTGATCGCGTTTGCTGGGAATCGAACCCGCTGAGAAAAACAAATACAATTGGTCTGTGGTGGGCCGAGGACGGAGCCCAACCCATGTTTAGTAAAACAAATACAACTGGTTTGATGACCTTACTCTCGGATGGGCTGCAATTGTGGGGAACTCCTATGCGCCACATTTTGCGGCCAATACATGCCCATCGCACAGGGGTGCGTCCGACTGGGCCAGGCCATTGCGTTGCACAGCGACTGGGATGGTGAAAAATCGCAAAAAAAATGGTTGATCGTGTTTGCTGGGAATCGAACCCGCAAGAACCCGCTCAAGTGCCCACGCTGCTAGCCACTGCGACCGAAGAAGACTCATGACAGAAAAACATCGCGAGATTTAAAAACTAATAGCCGTAGCAGACTTAAGCTTATTTGAAAGAATCCTGAATAAATACACCAAAATTTGAGTTATTTTTTGAACTTACAAACAATTTTTGACAAACCCGAACAATTTTCTAAAATGGCGAGCACATTTCGAAATTTCTGAATTTTTTTCGCAAACATGAACATTTTCAGAATGTTCGAACAAAATTTGAAAACAGGAACAATTTTTAACAATTTTTAATTTTTTTAGAATAAATTTCGAAAATGAAGATTTTTCTGAAAACCCCAAGAAAATTTGAATGCGAACATTTTTTGAATACGTGAACAAAAATTTGAAAATAAGAACATTTATTAGAAATTTATGAATAATTTCTGAAAACAGGAACAATTTTCATTATTTTAAAAGTTCTGAAAAATACAAAAAGATAATTCTAACAATTTTTTAAAAAAGGATTTTTTTCTGAAATTCCCGAACTATTTTCTAAAATTTTTAACATGTTTTGAATTTATGAACAATTTGCGAAAACACGACCGTTTTCTTAAAAAACTGAACATTTTTTAAAAGCACGAATTTTTAAATTTTCGGAACAATTTTTGTAACTTGAAACTTTTCAAACTAGAAATTAAACTCTAAAAAAATAAACGAAAAATGAAAAAAGAAACAGAAAAGCAAAAGAACAAAAAGAAAGAAGAAAAATAAACAGAAAAACGAAAAAAATAAATAAACCAGAAAAACAGGAAAACCGGGTCAGAGGTTCTAAAATTAGAAACGCGGGGACATGTTAATGGGCCGGGCCATCTTACCGCTCGATCTCCAGCTCTATGCGAAAGATCGACTGTTCGACGCAGAGAGCGTCAAATAGGATATTCCGCAATTGTGCTCATAGTCCTCCTATCGCCGACCTGCAAAACAGAGTGCTCCTATTCGGCACCGGCGCTCACAAGCCGCGTTACGCGGCCGACCCAGGAATGCTAGTTGGACACCCGGGTCGCCCCCTTATTTTTTGGGAAAACTTGTGATTTATTCATATTCAATCATGACAGTACTAATGAACACCAGAAATAATAAAAATTACATTTAGATCCATAGACCGTCTAGCGACGACTACAAGCACTGAACCGAGGGAAAGACGCGCCACCGGCATCCCTCCTCCTTGATCTGTTCACATTCCTAAAAAGATGGTTTGATCCATTGACTTGACCAGTAAACTAATGATTGACACATTGACCATTGACTTGACATGTTGTCTTTTGACTTGGCATGAGTGCGAAAAAGTTTGTACATTTCGAAAAAAATGTTCGTGAATTTGAAACAAGTTCACAAATTATTATTTTTCCATAAGTTTGAAAATAGATCATGGATTTTTGTAAAAAGTTTGTAAATTAAGAAAAGATAAGAATGTGAAAACACAGGCAAGAGAAACCCATCCCAAATAGTACCAGGTTTAACAGGAAAAATAAACATGAAAAATACACAAAGGAATGTTCCCCAAAACAAAATAGAAAACCCCTGCTATATGGACTAGCCCGTTTAAGAATATAGGTAGCATCTTTATGTGTGTTGTCTACCAGAATCGAACTAAACGGTGCAGAGTGTGTGGATATAAATACTGCGATTGGAAAGTCATATTTAAGCATTATTTTTCTTCTTAAAAAAAGGTAAGCATTGTTTTTATTTTTGTAATCAAGCGACTCATGTGCTAGCTAATTACAGTTAATATAATAAGTCCTTTTTTAGTTGGTTGGATAGGCCATCTGATTGCATCGTTAGTAAGCTCGTAGATGATGTAATTGCTTTTTTTTCATAAAGCTAGCCATGATATATAGCCTTCCTCAAAGGGTGCGGCAAGGTCTTAGCCGACTGAAATTTAATCAAATCTTGATCAAGTGATATAACACATAAAAAATAACTTTTTTTTGCATGAATCTTCATGTAAGATCCATGAATATAGCATCAACAAAGACTTGATTAAGTCTCAGCTAACTGAGCTTTAGCAATCCCATTTCTCAAAAAGGGATTTGGGTGCAAAACCTCTCCATTCTCAAACGCGCACCGGCGGCCTGCTCTCCCCCGGACGAGATTACTCCGGCCCGACAGCTGCCGTCGTTTGTGCAACTAATAATAACAAGGGGCACCTACCTACCTTGTTTTCGTTGCGATGCATGGCGACGGTGGAGCGGTTGCGTTGGTCCCTCCCCTCCCCGGCGAACGTTTCACTTCCACCCCGTGTCCCCTTCTGTCTGTTTGGACACCAGCTTCCCTCCGGAGACGGACACGCGAGCGAACGTGACGACTCATGGATGCGACGCCGAGCTTTAGACGCCCGCTCCTCCCCCGGCGCCGTCGCTATCGACCAAAGCTAGCGAGTAGCGACGGTCGTCCCGTCAAGTCACCGGAGCACCGAGCTCGGTACAGACGTTCGTTCGAGGAAGCAGCAGAGGGAAACGAGCGTACATGCTGCCAACTATAGCTTTTCCCAAGTGAAGTCACGGTCCCGTTAATAATCGTTGGCGGATGAGGTTCATCAGCATGCAGTGCGCCTGCCCACCTTTGCCTGGGTACATGAGTTCGGCATGCGAGTGGCTAGGCCACACTACGTTGTTCCATTAGAACCTTCAAAGTAGTTTGTCTAAAGCAAAATCATTGCCACTGAAAGAATCAGACCGGTGCATCATGGCTCTGGACACGCCATCGAATTTCAGAACTGACACCCCCGCACGAGTACGATGTCAGAGGAGGAAACCAGAACTGTCAGCCTCAAACCATCAACCCAACACAGGATGCACCTTTTTCCAACTGTCACCTGCGGACACAACCTTCCGTGTACTCCCGGACGGCAAAACCTTCCTACTCCACCGTGACGTGGAGACAACGCCGCCGCAACGGGGGCAGAGCAGAAGGATAGACACGCCTGAAGGGGGCGCGTGGCGGCGGCCATTAGAGCATGGAAAGGTAGCCCAACGTCGTCGACACAATCGTTGTATACAATTGGTTATACGGGATTGGATATGGATCTGGACGGACCAACTTAATTATATTAGAACTAGCTGAATGTCTGTGCGTTGCCACGGTTACGAAAGAATTAATTTAGATAAATATACCAGTACTTAAAAAAATGTAATGCTCTTAGACTTTGAAATATGTTTCCAACGAGTAAGAATAATTTGTTATAATTAGTTTTCTGCACCTTTGGCTTCATCATGTTCCATTTCGTGTGATGCATTTTTGTAGGAATTTCCTCTTTCATCTCAAATTAAAACCCTAATTTTTTTGCTTCTTTTCCTTGCGCAAAAACTATTTGCAAAATTGTTTTAAGACAAACAGGAAAACAAAAAAAGGCTTTTAGAGGGAGAGAGGGAGCAGCCCAGCCTACCAGGCGTAGCCCACCTCCCATCCGGCCAGCGTCGGCCTTCTCCCAGCCCAAACCGGCCCAAGACCCAACCGGTGCAAACCCTAGAGCCCACCCCAGCTGTCCCCTTGTAACGGACAAAATTACTGTTCTGACCTATTTGGCTAAGAAAATCGTGATTTGACCTTGTTTTGAATTTTTTTTTGTTTCTGACCTTTTTAGGTGACGCCAACATCCTCGGCGTCGGCTCAACCCGTTGCCCGCCTTGACCTGGCGGCGTGGCAAAAGGGCTGACGCCATGGACCTGGCGTCTGCCCTGTAATCGGGTAACACATGGGCCAGCCCACGCATCCCCATCTTTCTCCTGGCGGCGCCTCACGAACAGAGACCTCGTTTCTTCGCCTCCTCCCTCACACCACCACCCCGATCTACTCCATCCTCCGCTCAAACTCAGAGATCTCGACCCCCCAAGCTTCCTTGAGGTATTCTCCCCATTCCTCCAATTTGTTTTGGTTTTCCCCTCTCTTGTTGGATGCATTATTTAACATTAGGTGATGTTAGATTAGTAGATGGTTTCTTTGTTTTAGGAAATAATTTGTAGTTGATAGATGATTTGGTAGGTAGTGTAGTTGGTACTCTAGATTGTGTGTGACATGATTTTTTCAATAGAATGGCGGATGATGATTATGAAATTTATTTGATGGTGAAATTTGGTACTCTAGATGATATGTGTGCATATGTAGAAGAAAGAAATGATGTGGTTATGTGTGAGAAGAATGGTGTGTTCGTATGGCATAACTTGAAGAAGGAAATAGTATTGTTTGATATTGTTCATGTATTCATAGATGTTTGTGATTTTTTTTGTAGGATGGTGGATGATGATGGACCTTGGTATGACGGATTAATCGATGAGTGGGATAAGGAGCATCGTGCTCGTGCCATTGAGAAGGGAGATGTAAGAAGCAAGACTTATCAATTTTCGTTGTTTCTCATTTGTGTTCTTGTATTGATTAAAACATCACTTTATTTGCAGCTTGTAGTTGCTATGCGCATGAGGGGTCATTCTGCTGATGACTTTAGTTACGACCCGCGGTACGATCGTTACGTTCGGAGATTGGGTCTTCTCCCATTCGTGTTGCAGTTTAAGCGACACGCTCCGCCGGTGAACCACGCGGCGCTGACCGCACTTGTGGATCGTTGGAGGCCGGAGACTCACTCGTTCCACCTTCCATGTGGGGAGATGACGATGACCCTACAGGACATGGCTATGATAAGCGGCCTTCCTATCAACGGACATGCTGTTACCGGTCGTGTCAGCGTAGGTAATTGGTGAGAACGGACTGGCAATTTAATTGGTGTTCAGCCCGACGGCCCTCAGGAAGGCAAGGACGATACCGCGAGAGTGAGGCATTCTTGGCTAAAACTTGTCAGAGGAAACACCAATCCGTGCCCTCTGGGTGCCAATGACGTGGTTGTGCAGCAGTACGTGCGGGCCTATCTTTGGTATGTACTAACCAAGGTAGTCTTCTCAGATGCAACCGGGAACTCAGCCCTCTGGATGTTCCTGGAGCTACTCAATAACTGGGATACCAAGTATAGCTGGTGTTCGGCCGCACTAGCATATTTGTATCGTCAGGTAAGAGATATTTGCAACCATTTATCTTGCATTTGTCATGCGCCTCCATATCTAACATGTTTGTTTGATTGCAGCTTGACTTGGCGTGTCGCAGGAAGGGAGATATATCCTCATTGGCTGGGTTTGTTTGGAGCCTATCCGTGTGGATGTGGGAGCGGATCCCGGTTGGACGGCCCGATTTCAAGAACCCCAACATGCCAAACCCACGGGGTAATCATGACGGGGTGCATGATGATGATCCATATCGGCGGCCTACGCTTGCTTACTATTGGGAACAAGTGACGGTGTATTACAGTGAAGCTCGCATGTGCGATACAAGTGCTATATGAACGAATTTGGACACCTTGATCGCCGAAAGGTATTGAGAAGTTCGATGAGACCAAATTTAGTCAAGAATGAAACTTGTATCTAACAATGTATCTCTTTGTTTTGCAGGTACATTGGTTGCCTTATGTGGAAGATCGTGGCTTTGATCTTAATGAGATGTGCACTCGTGATAGCCATCTTTGGCGAGCGAGGTGCCCAATGATATGCTTCTTCGCAGTCGAGTGGCACTTCGTAGACCATGTGGGAAGACAATTTGGAAGAAGACAAGGTATTCCAATTGAGGAGAGCAATGAGGAATCGCTATCTCTGCATCGGTGAGCAAGCATGTCTTTGAGTATGTAGTAGAGCATTGAATAAGTCAATGTTTGCTAATGCTTTGTCCCATGCAACATTTGTAGGTTCGATCGAAGGAACAATCATGATATATCGGATTGGGCAAACAAGCACCGTGCGTGGATAGAAATTTGGAATCAAAGAGAGACGTTAGTGCAATCAGAGAATAGACCTCACAATCGATTGAGATATCAGAAGTATCAAGTGTGGTATGCGGATCGTTACCGGTTAAAGCTAAAGCCTGGTTGGACTCACGAGGAGTGGTCGGAGTTGGTGTCTGAAGACCCGGAGACTGCAGAAGGTTATCATACCTTCAACACGGCTGTGAGAGACACCAGAGGGGCTCATGTTGACTATGCACCGATGCATGACGAAATGGTAGTCTGTTTGACCTATTCTAACATACTTGCATCATGTTGTCTTCTTTCAAATACATAAGTTAGGTGTGTTCATGAATTGCAGGGCAGAGAGTTGCTTTTGTGCGTCAACGATGCCAATGTTGCACTAAGTCATCCACCTGGTGGTGGATTATCTGAGAGGACTCTTAGGAGCACGATGGAGGTGTGACCAATATAGTATAAAAGTTTCTTTTCGCGGATTATTTATTTGCATCTCATATCATAGCATATTTTGTGTTGTTGCAGAAGTTCAAGAAGCGGTTCCATAAGATGGCAGCAATGCTTTCTTGCCATGGTGCTCGATCCAAAGGACGTGTATGGACCTGGTAGCCGTGCCGCCAGAGCTCATAGACGGAGTTATCTTCAGAACGATGAGGACATGGAGGAGGAGGTCCATGAAGAGGAGCCAGCACATCAAGAGGAGCCAACACATGAAGAGGAGCCAACACATCATGAGGAGCATGAGTATGATGCAACACATCAAGAGGATCATGAGTATGATGTTGATGCTCCACAACCATCACAACCGACACAAGGCAATGCTCGCACTAGGAAAGGCAAAGCCATAGCTAAGACACCAAGCAAGAAAGGTAGAAAGAAGACATGGAACACACAATTCCATAGTACGGAGTATCCTCATCAGCTTATCCCAAGAGGAATGCAAAAATATAAGGCCAACAATGAGGCGGAGGAGGAGGCATACAACGAAGAGGAGGAGGCTAGCGAAGAGGACGGGCCTACACTTGCAACCATTGTGAAGAGAGGAAGGAAGAAGTGAGCGTATTGTTTGGAACTGAATGAACTAGGTGGCGTTTGTATGCATGAACTTGGTGTCGTGGTAAAAACTTTTTAGATTGTCTTGAATTTGGTGTCTTATGTATGCACTTGGTGTCTTATGTATGCATGAATTTGTCGTGATGAAAAATATGTGAACTTGTTGTCGTTTGCATGCAAGAATTTGTCGTGGTGAAAGTTCTGTGAAATGTGCTATCTTCTGTGTTGTATGAACCTGTCATATGAATATATATGTGATATCTTCTTGTGTCAAAATAATCTTCAGGGTACCAGACGCCAAGGTCCTTGGCGTCTGGGTTCAACTCAGGGCACCAGACGCCACGGTCACTGGCGTCTGGTGGTCGACTGGAAGCAAAAGCAGAGTCCTGGAGAGCAGAAACAGGGCACCCAGACGCCAGGGTCCGTGGCGTCTGGCCCTGGTGTAGTACTTTTTCAGTTTGTTCATATTTTGTCACAACATAGTATCTAATGAAATAGATATTTTATTCTAGCAAACACCATAGTATCGAATGACAAACATTAGTCTTCACATAATAGCAAATGACAAACATAGTTATCACATAATCTCAAATTACACAAATAGTCTCGAATGAGAAGTTCATCACATACAATGTCTCGAATGTCATAAGTAGTTCATGACCACGATGGTCCACGATAGTTGAAATGACATGAACATCACATATAACTCGGTTTCCTGTAGCAATGCAAGTCAACAACCCTTTTCCATGCCCATTCTTGCAGCATTTCTTGAATCTTGTCATCATCAGTTATGTCAACCAATTTTCTTTCCCCGGGGCCATCTGAATGCTTCCTGCTGACGTAGTACACAAAATCGTCTTCCTTCAACCCTTGCTTCAACATGAATTTAGTCTTCAACCAATCGAAAGTGAGGTCCACTTCACTAACTTGCACAACACATGGAGACAAGCCTTGGACATGAACAATAGGGCTAAGCACCCACTGAGTACCCATCTACAACACACAAATCCCTTAGTACCTAACCTATGATACATTAAACCATGAGGAAAACAAACTAGGATTTACACAAAAATATGATACATTAAACCAACCAAAAAATGGGGGTGGAGTCGATTTACCTTCTTGTTTGCAAATCCTGAAGATGGGGGTGAAACCGGACTGATTCCTGAGAGATTTGAGGGGGGTTAGGGTGCTGGAGAGGGAGTGACGTTGGCAGGGCTAGAGGTGAGAGTGAGCGGAGATCAATATAATGAGAGGGGTAGAGGTGGAGATGAATGGATGAGAGGGCTATAGGTGGGCCCAAAGAATCTTATCCACTCGAAAGTTGCTCTCTGGATAGGGACCTGCAGCGCTTGAGGACCTTGGCGTGGGTGTGCAAATTATGAAACTGAAAAAATGCTCTGGATCTGAACCCGGGCCTTGAGGACCTTGGCGTGCAGGTGTGCAAATTATGAAACCGGAAAAATGCTCTACGGATAGGGACCCAGGGCGCCCACGGACCTTGGCGTGCAGGTGTATAAAATATAAGCCCCGGAAAAATGCTCTGGATCTGAACCGGGCCTTGAGACCTTGGCGTGCAGGTGTCCTAAATATAAGCTGGAAAAATGCTCTGCGGATCTGAACCCGGGCGCCAAGGACCTTGGCGTGCAGGTGTCTAAAATATAAGCCCCGGAAAAATGCTCTCTGGATAGGGACCCGGGCCTTGAGGACCTTGGCGTGCAGGTGTCTAGAATATAAGCCCCGGAAAAATGCTCTGGATCTGAACCCAGGGCCTTGAGGACCTTGGCATCTGGGTGTGCAAATTATGAAACTAGAAAATGCTCTGGATAGGGACCTGCACGCCAGGGACCTTGGCGTGCAGGTGTGCAAATTATGAAACTAGAAAATGCTCTCTGGATCTGAACCTGCACGCCAGGACCTTGGCGTGCGTTGTGCAAATTATGAAACTAGAAAAATGCTCTCTGGATACGAACCTAGACGCCAGGGACCTTGGCGTCTGGGTGTGAAAATGCTCTCTGGATACGAACCTGCAGGCCAGGACCTTGGCGTGCAGGTGCAAATTTCCAAAATGGAAAAAATGCTCTCTGGATACGAACCCGGACGCCAGGGACCTTGGCGTCTGGGTGCAAATTTCCAAAATGGAAAAATGCTCTCTGGATACGAACCCGGACGCCAGGGACCTTGGCGTCTGGGTGTGCAAATTTCCAAACTGTTGAACACACTTTTAAACATTAGAAATCAAACAAAAATATGAACAAAGAATAGTTTGCATATAATTTCAAATAGGTTGCACATAAGTAGTTCATGACCACACAAGGCCTCAAATAACAAGTTCACACACGATATCTCGAATGACATAAGTAGTTCATGACCACACAAGGCCTCAAATAACAAGTTCACACACGATGTCTCGAATGACATAAGTAGTTCATGACCACACAAGGTCTCGAATGACAAGTTCATACATTAAACAAAGTCTCGACAGTCCATCATCGACGCTGGTGCCTTTCCATTTGTCTACTGAGTAGTACGGGCCACTTTCCCTTCTTGTCACGTGCCTCGTCCTCCTCTCGTGCATCGCGAGCCCTTGCAAGTTTTCTTGCCCTCTCTTCTTGACGAGCCTCCTTCTCTTTGTGTGCCCTCTCTTGCTCACGCTTCTTGCGCTCGTTCTTCTCCTTCTCACGGTGCTCATGCTCCAATCCCCGTGCAAAGGACTCCTCAAAGAGGTGTGCCTCCGTAAGTAATCTCGATGTTGGTCCTCTTGGACATCTTTTGGTACCTCGTGATCTATCCAAGTGAAGTACTTGCAAAGTGGAGGAGGCGACTACATAAAAATCATGTCATTGTTAGCAATATGAGTTCAAACTTGATGAGGTTTTTTGTATGTACACCTAACATACCGGTGGTATGTCATATGCGTTAGTTGGCCTTCGACGATCATGTGCATAGTTGGGACACACGAAAAACCTTCTACCTTCTGTCCATGACTTCTTGCGGTCCGTGGACACCTTCAGCTTGCAAACATCACCACACCAACATGGTGGTGTGGGCACATCCTTCTCCTTCTCCTTGTCCAAGCTGGCCTCCATCCACGTCTTCAACATGTCCTCTTGGTCTCACAAGACGCCGCCTCGGCCCCGAACCGGATGAAGCCATGCCTACAAAAAGAACAATTGTTAGCACAAGACATAAAGAGAGTACATGCGTAAATACAGTAAATCAATAAATGCTAGGAATTGTATGAACAAATAATATACCATTATTACTAGATCAACCATCTGGATTAAGCAAATAACCGAAGGCCGATCCATTATCAACCATTCCTCTACGACCACCACCACCTCTAGCACTTGTGCTTCCTCTCCGACCACCACCACCTCTAGCACTTGTGCTAGCTCGACCACCACCTCTAGCACTTGTGCTTGTTCGACCACCACCTCTAGCACTTGTGCCTACTCGACCACCACCTCTAGCACTTGTGCTAGCTCGACCACCACCTCTAGCACTTGTACTCCCTCTACGACCACCACTACCACCTCTGACACTTGTGCTTCCTCGACCACCACCACCGTCACCTCTTCCACCTCGTTCACCATCGGTGCCACCTCCACGACTTGTTTTTCTTTTTTCGGTTTTCCTATTCTTGCATGTCCGCTCATTGTGTCTCCCTTCACCGCACAACCCACAGTTGATAGTGTCAGGAACCTCCATAAAATGACCGCTACCAAATTGTTTCATGCCAGTGTATCCAGCCAGGTCATCCATATCACCCCTGAACCTCTTAGTTCTCCTTCTACCCTTGGTCTCCACTTTCGTAACAGTGGTCCGCATGAGGGCCATGGTACTCAAAGCCAATCGTGATTAGTCCAAGAAAGGGTGAAATCTTGACGCCCATGTCAACCTAGTAGCTTCCACATGGAACTCTTGCATCCGCACGGTTTTTCCATCACAAACAGGTATGTTTCTCGCCTTCGCCGCCGTTATCAAATGCGAGCATGGCCAATGATACTTACTAGGCCTCTCGCACTGGCACCACCGAGTCTTCAAACGCGCCTCAAATGCAGCACCACCATATTGAAAACCGTCTCGTGTTGTGCCACCTGGCTCATCAATTTGATAGATCATTCCAATTCTGTCGAATATGATAACTTGTTGGCGTGAAGACTTGCTTGCTTGTAACTGCAACCATTCATCAACCTTCTCCGGATAATCCTTTTTTTCACCTATCCATTTTGCGCCTCTTCGTAATGCCTCCGAAAGTACTCATTAAGCTTGAAGAAGGTGTACTCCACTATTGCAGCCACCGCAATGCACGAGCACCCTTCAAAGACATTGTTGAAACATTCTACTAGATTGCTAGTCATGTCGCCATATCGCCTACCACCATCGTCATGAGCGCGTGCCCACTTGTGCTTCTCGCTTAAATTCCTAGTTAAGAACTCTTTTCCCCCTTCGTTCACCGCTGCAAAGAGTTTGTTGTACCGAGCATCAAAACATTGGGTCGTGAAGGCCACACATACATGGGTAAGGTCTTTGCTGAGCTCCTTGATCTTACATGCCCGGTAAAAGTTGGCCACGAAATGCCTCATGCACCATCTGTGGTGAAGCTTTGGAAATCCTGGAATAACAATGTCCATTTCCTTGAGTATGCCATGGTGCCGGTCCGATATGATGCATACCTCCCTAGCCCCAATCACGTTGTGCCTAACATGACCCATGAACCACTCCCAGTTGTATTGGTGCTCGGAAGGCACCAAAGCAAATGCACACGGCAACACGTTGTCGTTTGATGAGTGTGCCATTGCTACCATTAGTGTGCCCTTGTATCTACCGGTCAAGAACGTGCCATCTATAGAAAGACCGGACGACAATGCTGGAACACCTCCACACATTGTCCATAACTCCAGAAGGCACGGTGGAACACTCCCTCGTGATCCTCGACCACATGAAACATGCCCGGGTTCTTATGTGCAATTGCGGCCAACAACCTTGGGAGCTGGTTGTATGCTTCTTCATAACCACCATAAAACATCCTAATAGCATTTGCCTTTGCCTTCCATGCCTTCCCATACTTGACTTCATAACCAAATTGTTTTTTCACCGTCCGCATGAGAAACCTCACTTTCACAAAGTGGGATCAAAGCCTATGTCTTTCATCCATTTGTATCCGAGATACTCAGATGTGAGTTGACGATGTGTCGCTCAAGTCGTTTAGATGGCGGTTTGCACCTATGAGTGGCAACACAACTTCTTAACACCCATTCTTCGGTTTCTTTAAGCTTTCTTGCACCTAACCTTCCATGGGCATCCTTCTTGCTCACACTTCACGGTAACGCAACTTCATGTCGGAGTGCTCAACATAAAATGGCCTATGGTTCCGAATGGCATAGTCGACAACCAAAACTTCACATAGGCAAGCTCGTAAACTTCACCCCTTTCTTCAAATAAGCATTCTCGCCCTCCTTCTCCTCCCTTGGTTCTCTGGATCCGGGCATGGTGTTGGATCAATCGCCGTCATTCTCATTCCACCATCAACAACAGCTTTATGGGCAAGGCTAAGATCTTTAAACAAGTGAGTTCTTTTTTCTAAGCCCGTCAACACAAAGTGGATTTGGTTTTCCTCCTTTGTGAATCCATCCTTGTCCAACTGTTCAACTCGACCCTCGTCATTCGAGTCATAGGCATATTGACGCCTAAAAGGCAACTCACGATCCATGTCCTTTTGCGCTATGTACGCATCCAAGTCACCAACATCATTACCATGAAACCCTTCCTCTTGCTCTTCGTGGTCATCATAAGCATCTTCATCATCTTGAATTACTTCGTCACTAGCAATCACCTCAACTTCATTTGCTTGGCTAGTTGGTGGTTGGCTAGAAGCATTGGGGGCATACAACTCAACCTCATTTGGTTCAATAGATGGTACACGGGGACATGGTTGGCAATAAGCATTGGGGGCATCAACCACAACCCTATGCTCAACAAGCGGCACCATTGTCATCTCGCTCATGTCATCCATTGGGGAAGAGACATGCCGATTCAAATCAAGTGTAAACCGAGGAGATTCAACTTTGGTGGCAAACAATTCAAGTGACTTGTCTTCCGATTGGAAAACTTTTTCCTTGTATACATCCCAATGCAAATCTGAGGTGATAGGCATACTTTTCAAGCGAGATTTGGCTCCAACTCCAACATCATACCTTCCTATTAACTTAACATCAACATTGGTGTCAATCCACTTTAAGGCTTGTCTCACTTTTGCAACAACAACCTCATAGCTAGGGCTTGTATCAAAAACCAATGGTTCCTCACCCGTGTCGGCATTGTTACTCAAGAATGCCTCCTTGTCCATGTAATGAACATTAACAAGTCTCTCCATCTAAAAATAACATGAATGCATGTAAGAATTCAATGAGAATTGGTGTTTATCCAAATACATCTCGTTATATCCAAATCATATTGAGGGAGTCCTGGATTAGGGGGTGTCCGGATAGCCGAACTATCACCGTTGGCTGGACTCCTGGACTATGAAGATACAAGATTGAAGACTTCGTCCCGTGTCCGGATGGGACTTTCCTTGGCGTGGAAGGCAAGCTTGGCGATACGGATATGTAGATCTCCTACCATTGTAACCGACTGTGGTAACCCTAACCCTATCCGGTGTCTATATAAACCGGAGGGTTTTAGTCCAGAGGATCGAACAACAATCATACCATAGGCTAGCTTCTAGGGTTTAGCCTCTCGATCTCGTGGTAGATCCACTCTTGTACTACCCATATCATCAATATTAATCAAGCAGGAGTAGGGTTTTACCTCCATCGAGAGGGCCTGAACATGGTAAAAACATCGTGCCCCTTGTCTCCTGTTACCATCCGCCTAGACGCACGCCTGGGACCCCTACCCGAGATCCGCCGGTTTTGACACCGACATTGGTGCTTTCATTGAGAGTTCCTTCCGTGTCATCATCCTTAGGCCCGATGGCTCCTTCCGATCGTCAACAAGGACGCGTCCAGTGGTGAGACTTTTCTCCCGGACAGATCTTCAGATTCGCAGCTTTGCACCGCGGGCCAATTCACTTGGCCATCCGGAGCAGATCGAAGCTACGCCCGGCCGTCAGTCGATTTGGGAGTTTGAACTACACGGACAACATCCGCAGAGACTTAGTCTTCGACGGATTCGAGCCACAGCCAAGCGCCACAAGACTCCCTCGATGGGCACGATCTAGCTCTACCGCCAACGATTGCCCTAGAGGCCGCGCCAGTGTCCGCTCTGACCCTTAGCTCGGAGCCGACTCCGCCGATCGAGGACGAGTGGTTGGACACTGCCTCGGCGGCTACGATCTCTACGGCGATTGAGCCGAGCTCCATCCCTGTCCTTTGCGAATCCCGTGACTCCAAGGTGTCGGACTCCTCTCCGGACTCCGAACCTCCCGCGCCCCGGCCAATCGAATCCTATTGGGCGCCGGTCATGGAGTTCACATCGTCGGACATCTTTCAAAGACTCGCCCTTTGGCGACATCCTGAATTCACTAAAGTCTCTCTCTTTATCAGGAGAGCCCTGGCCGGACTACGGTTAGGAAGGTTGGGATGCGGACGATGAAGAAATTCAATGCCCACCCACCACCCACTTTGTAGCCACTGTCGATGATTTAACCGACATGCTCGAAACCGACCGAAGACATCGACGGTATGGACGACGATGTCGAGACGACCAAGAACCAGCGCCAGTGGCACTTTGGAAGGCCACCTCACATCGACATATACATGGTGGACATCCCAAAAGATGGGAACGGCGATGGAACAGCGGAGGATGACCTCCAAGAAACAGCCCAAGCGAAGGCGCCAAGGCCGCTTTAAATCCCGCCACAAAGAAAATAAAGTGATTCCGCACGGGAGATAATAACACCCCGGACAAAGGTCAAGACAACCCTCCGTATGATTCAAAGACAGAGGAGGGAGAAGCCAGCCCTCATGATAGAGTGGCGCAGGTGGAGGTGGAGGACGATAATTATATGCCTCCCTCCGAAGATGAGGCAAGCCTCGACGACGACGAATTTGTCGTGCCTGAGGATCCCGCTGAACAGGAGCGTTTCAAACGCAGGCTTATGGCCACGGCAAGCAGCCTCAAGAAAAAGCAGCAGCAGCTTAGAGCTGACCAAGACTTGCTAGCTGACAGATGGACTGAAGTCCTTGCAGCCAAAGAGTACGGACTCGAACGCCTCCAAGAGATACCCAAAACACAGGCTGCTACCCCGCTTAGAGGAAGCAACACCCAAACCTACATCACTAGCGCAAGATGATGCGGCCGACCGCCACCCGTGGTCGCGCGACAGAGAGGCCTCTAGACCCTCCATTCAAGCCGCACCCGGTGTCGCTGAAAAGTACCAAGGCACAGTGGAAACGCGGGACCTGCGAGACATATTGGAGGACAAGGCAAGGCAAACAAGATCGATCTACGGATCGCGTGGGTGCCCCACGACACGCGACGATAACCGTCACGCCGGATACAGCAATTCCGGCCGGGCCGAACACAGTAGACAAAGCTCATTTGAGCTGCGTCGTGATACAACTCAATACAGAGCCGCCGCACACCCACTATGCTTCACAGACGAAGTGATGGATCATCAAATCCCCGAGGTTTCAAACCCGTAAACATCGAATCATAAGATGGCACAATAGATCCTGCGGTTTGGATCGAGGACTACCTCCTCCATATCCACATGGCCCGTGGTGATGATCTACACGCCATCAAATACCTCCCACTCAAGCTTAAAGGACCAACTCAGCATTGGCTTAACAGCCTGCCAGCAGAATCAATTGGTTGTTGGGAGGACCTGGAAGCCGCATTCCTTGATAACTTCCAGGGCACATATGTGCGACCACGAGACGCCGATGACCTCAGCCACATAATTCAGCAGCCAGAAGAATCGGCCAGACAATTCTGGACACGGTTCCTAACCAAGAAAAATCAAATCGTTGACTGTCCAGATGTAGAGGCCCTTGCAGCCTTCAAACATAACATCCGCGACGAGTGGCTTGCAGGAACCTAGGACAGGAAAAGCCGAAATCCATGGCAGCCCTCACAACACTCATGACCCGCTTTTATGCGGAGAGGACAGCTGGCTAGCTCAGAGTAACAACTTGACCAAAAATCCTGGTAGTTCGGATACCAAGGACAGCAATGGCAGGTCGCGTCGCAACAAGCACAAGCGCCGCATTAACGGGATAATGCTGAAGATACGACAGTCAATGCCGGATTCTGAGGCTCTAAACCCGGTCAGCGGAAAAAGCCGTTCAAAAGAAATTCTCAAGTCCGGTCCAATCTGGACCGAATACTCGATCGCTCATGCCAAATACATGGCACCCCCGAAAAACCAGCCAACTACACCAACAGGGATTGTTGGGTCTTCAAACAGGTAGGCAAGTTAAATGCCGAACTCAATGACAAGGGGCTGCATAGCGATGACGAGGAGGAGCCTCGGCCGCCGAACAATAGGGGACAGAAGGGCTTCCCCCCACAAGTGCGAACGGTGAACATGATATACGCAACCCACATACCCAAAAGGGAGCGGAAGCGTGCACTAAGGGACGTATATGCGATGGAGCCACGCCCGAAGTTCAACCCATGGTCGCCCCGCCCGATCACCTTTGATCAAGGGACCACCCCACTAGCATCCGCCACGGCGGATTCGCCGCATTAGTTCTTGACCCAATCATCGACGGATTCCACCTCACTAGAGTCCCGATGGACGGCGGTAGCAACTGAACTCGCTCTATCAGGATACAAAGGCGCAAAATGGGCATAGACCCCTCAAGGATTAAACCCACAAAGACGACCTTTAAAGGCGCCATACCAGTGTGTAGAGGCCAATTGTACAGGCTCAGTTACACTCGAAGTGGTCTTCGGATCCCCGGATAACTTCCGAAGCAAAGAGTTAATCTTCGACATAGTCCCGTTCCGCAGCGGCTATCACGCACTGCTTGGACGAACCGCATTTGCAAGGTTCAATGCGATACCGCACTACGCGTACCTCAAGCTCAAGATGCCAGGCCCTCGAGGAGTAATCACGGTCAATGGAAACACTGAAACTCTCTCTCCGAATGGAGGAGCACACGGCGGCCCTCGCGGCGGAGGTGCAAAGCAGCCTCTCACAGCAATTCTCGAGTCCGGCTATTAAACGTCCGGACATCGTCAAGCGCACCCGGAGTAACCTACAACAAGACCGTCTGGCACGATCTCGAGCATCGCCAGAGCAATCCGCCCCAACCCCAGCCCTCGCGAAATTGCGAAGATTACGCTGCACATAACTACGCCTAGAGATACCATGGGCATAAGGGGAGGGCACGACCACGCACGCCTGCACGCGGCTCAACCGCACTGGGGCTCCCGATTGTGTCATTCTTTTTCTTTCTTCTTTTCTCTTACTTTCAGGACTCCGTTTTCCAGAAGCCCTATCCGGCACTAGAATTGCCGAACTCACGATGCAACAGCCAAGGAAGCAGAAAGCTATGTCACGTGTCCAGGTGGTCTCTACTACGAGCATTATACCTGTTTTACATACCATCCCGTAGCTTACCCCTGGAGGGGGACATGTTAAATAGTCCCATCCCTTGCTTATCGCACTATTTGTATCGTTCTACTTTCATTGCAGTACCTTTTTGAATAAACAATACATAGCTTTTGCCTATTATTGCACTCCTTTCTTTATCTATATATATGTTCATTCATGACATGTTGCACCCGTACACTTTGGTATGGCCAATACACTAGGGGCTTAAGTACCCCAAAAATATGATGTGATAAGTCCGAACACTTTCACAAGTGCGGCACCCCGAACTTATAGCATTATATGCATCGGCTCCGAATCATGTCTTGGGTCAATAGTTGGGTTTGCCCGGCTCCCATGTTTTGGTACCTTACGTTCCGTTATATCGGCTAAGGTAGCGCTGGAAGAACCACTGCGATTGTGCCCGGTTGAGCTGGGTTGAGCACCTCAGTGGAGAAAGCTAAAACTGACCGTCATGACAGGGCGAGAGCCGGTCGCTGTTCGAGAGGTTTTTTCGGTCCCTAAAGACTTATGCCGCTTAGAGCGAGGAGTCGGCATTGTCCGCCAAGGCGTGGATAGCTACGAACTCGGTCTTCCGAATACTAGGGGCTTCACGAAATTTAAAATTATAGAATTCTATGGCTAAGTGAGAGTGTTCAAGCACTATAGTACGGTTGCCTTGTTCGCTATGCTGAGCGCCTCCCTCAAAGGACCCAAGAATGGGAACAAGAGCGCTCAAGTTTATCCCGAACACCCCAAAGACTGTGGCATGGGGCTGAAGCCAACGACTTGCCATCTCTCAAATTTGATAAACGGCCGCATGTAAGGTAATATTTTAAATTCACAAGCGTTGCTTTAGCGCATATGAACAAGTTTTCAGCTGACAGGGATAACAAATGCGGGTCTATTCAAAAATTACATCTTTGGAGCATTCACCCGCTATAAAGGCGGGCACCCTTCAGACGCCCTCATAGTACATTTCGGGCTTGCGATGCTCCTTGCCCTTCGGTGGCCCGTCCGTCACAAGCTTCAAAGATCCAGCTTGCCCCGGTGCACTTTAGCACGGGCAAGGGCCCGACAGGCACCTTCAATGCTTTAAGCGCTGATGACTTCAATACATGGACATGCGTCCACCAGCCGCCGCACTAGCCCGAAGTAGCTCCCAGGCATGGCTTCCAATGGCCACTGCCGAATTATGAGGCCCTTCATGGCCTGTTCGGCGACCTTGTGGAGCTCGATCAACTGCTTCAGCTGGTCGCTCAGGGGCACCGGATGTCCGCCTCGATATCGAGACCGTAACACCTTTTCCGTCGAGCTCCCCTCCTTGGCGCGGTAGAACGCGGCAGCATCAGACACACTACGGGGCAGATCTGCGAATGCTCCTGGAGAGCTCCGGATTCGGGCAAGTAATAGATAATCCAAGTAATAGATAATCCACTTTCACATGCTTGCTTTGCATAAAGAATGCCTTACCCGCCGCTATCTTTTTTAATGATTCAATTTCCTGGAGGGCTTTTTGGGCTTCGGCCTTAGCGGCCTTGGCACTCCCAAGAGCCAAGGCGAGCTCGGACTCTCGAGTCTTCGAGTCACGCTCCAAACTCTCGTGTTTTTCCCCGAGAGCCCGGAGCTCTTGCTGCACCTCCGCCACCCGCGCCTCCCGCTTCTCTCGCTCGGTGCGCTCCGCGGCCGCTTTGCTTTCGGCCGTGGACACCGCTTCCTTTAGGGTAGCCACCTCGTTCGTGGCCCCTACAATACCCACGTTAGTCCTGTCATTTTTGCAACCAAATCATTTCTATAAGGTATTACTTTAAGAAGGTATTACTTACCTTCCTTGTCCTCGAGCTGCTTCTTGGCAAGGCCGAGCTCGTTCTCGGACCGCTCGAGGCTCTGCTTCAATGCATTGACCTCCGCAAGGTCTTGGCAGAGGTCGGCAAGCCTGAATTCCCATATTGACATACTTATGTTAGACTCCTGCGTGTATCTTTTAGATCCTCGGTCCGGTTTTTCTTTCCGAACACCGAACTAAGCATCGTGGCTACTTGTCTATGCGGTAATATTTTTACATATTCTAAACTTACCTCAAAGCCTGTTAGAAGGCTGGTATAGGCTTCAGTCAGCCCGCTCTTGGCGGACTGAACTTTCTGGATCACCACACTTATAATAGTGCGGTGCTCCTCATCGATGGAGGCTCCGTTAAGCGCCTCCAGCAAGCTATCCGGTGCCTCCGGATGGACGGAGGTCACCGGCGTCGCAGTCTTGCCCTTCTTACGAAGGGGTCATTGCGGACTTGAGAACCACTGAAGGTTCAGACGGAGTCCGCACAGGGCGGACTTAGAGCCCTCTCGGGTCTCGCCCCTTTGCGCCCAGAGTCCGGAGGTCGCCGAGGAGTCCCGGACTAGGGGGTGTCCGGATAGCCGAACTATCATCATCGGCGGACTCCAAGACTATGAAGATACAAGATTGAAGACTTCGTCCCGTGTCCGGATGGGACTTTCCTTGGCGTGGAAGGCAAGCTTGGCGTCTGGATATGTAGATCTCCTACCTTTGTAACCGACTTTGTGTAACCCTAACCCTATCCGGTGTCTATATAAACCGGAGGGTTTTAGTCCGTGGGATCGAACAACAATCATACCATAGGCTAGCTTCTAGGGTTTAGCCTCTTTGATCTCGTGGTAGATCCACTCTTGTAACACACATCATCAATATTAATCAAGCAGACGAGGGTTTTACCTCCATCAAGAGGGCCCAACACAGGTAAAACATCGTGTCCCTTGTCTCCTGTTACCATCCGCCTAGACGCATACGATTCGGGACCCCCTACCCGAGATCCGCTGGTTTTGACACCGACATTGGTGCTTTCATTGAGAGTTCCTCTGTGTCTTCACCGATAGGCCCGATGGCTCCTTCGATCATCAACAACGACGCAGTCCAGGGTGAGACCTTTCTCCCCGGACAGATCTTCGTATTCGGCGGCTTTGCACTGCGGACCAATTCGCTTGGCCATCTGGAGCAGATCGAAAGCTACGCCCCTGGCCGTCAGGTCAGATTTGGAAGTTTAAACTATACAACCGATATCCGCGGAGACTTGATCTTCGACGGATTCGAGCCACAGCCAAGCACGCCGCACTGTCTCAATGGGGATGATCTAGCTCAATTAACAAAGGCCCTCGAGGCCGCACTCGTAATCCACTCCGACCCTTAATCCGGAGCCGGATTCCCCGATCGAGGACGAGTGGTTGGACAGCGCCTCGGGGGCTTTATTCTCTACGGCGATCGAGCCGAACTCCATCCCTGTCCTTTGCGAAGACCTTGACTCCAGGAAGCCGAACTCCTCTCCGGACTCCGAACCCTCCACGCCCTTGCCAATCGAATCCGATTGGGCGCCCGTTATGGAGTTCATGGCCGCGGACATCTTTCAGCACTCGCCCTTTGGTGACATCCTGAATTCACTAAAGTCTCTCTCTTTATCCAGAGAGCCCTGGCCGGACTACGATCAGGAAAGTTGGGATACGGACGATGAAAAAATTCAATGCCCACCCACCACCCACTTCATAGCCACTGTCGAAAGCTTACACGACGTGCTCGATTTCGACTCCGAAGACATCGACGGTATGGACGACGATGTAGGAGACAACAATGAACCAGCACCTATAGGATGTCGGACAACCTCATCCCATGATGTATACATGGTGGATACACCTAAAGGAAATGAAGACGAGGAACAACGGGATGCTACGAAGGATAAATCCCTCGAAAAGCAGTCAAAACGGCAACGGAAACGCTGAACAAAGTCCCGCCTCAACAAAGACCCAGCCATAGAGCAGGGCGAACCGGTGGACAACGAACAAGCCATCGAGCAATCGTCCGAACAAGACAACTTGGATAAACAATTTGTCCCCGGCGAAGACAACAGTCCAGACGATCTCACGCCGGACAAACCATTGGAGCAAAATGACCTCGGAAGAGGTTTCGCCGCCATCACAAGGCCTGAAAAAGCGAAGCGGAAGCTCAAAACAGCGGAAGATGCACTCGAGAATCAGATGGAGCAAAGTATTCAGCACCGCAGATAAATCTGGCGGCGATCGCCGAACAAAGAGCTACCCGAAAAGAAAGCTACTGCCCGAATTCGACAAGGAGGCCTTAGAGCCCCCACAATTAAAAAGCAAGAAGACCAACCGGTCGGATGGACGACCTCACGAAAAAAGAGAGCGGCGAATGGTGCCGCACACAAGCCAATATGCGATCCGCTTAAGGATTCACATCAAAAGGATGGCCCAGTTAGGTCCATCTATGGGCCAAGAAAGCACGCCACAAAGCAATGCAATACGCCAAAATTCAAGATCACGGCACACCCAAATATAGGGGCGCCGACACCCCATATGTTTCACCGATGAGGTCTTTGGATCATGAATTTCGGTGGGATTCAAACCCATAAACATAGAGGCATACGACGGAACAACAGACCCTGGAGTCTGGATCGAGGATTACATCCTCCACATACACATGGCTAGAGGAGATGATCTCCACGCCATAAAATACTTACCCCTTAAACTCAAAGGGCCAGCTCGGCATTGGCTTAAGAGCCTCCCCGAAAATACCATTGGAAGCTGGGAAGAGCTCGAGGATGCATTTCGAGCAAATTTCGGGGGACCTATGTCCGCCCTCAGGGACACAGACGATCTAGGTCACATAACTCAACAGCCGGAGAGTCAGCCCGAAATTCGAACAGGTTCCTTACTAAAAAGAACCAAATAGTCGACTGTCCGGACGCCGAAGCCTTAGCAGCTTTCAAACACAACGTCCGAGACGAATGGCTCGCCAGACACCTCGGCCAAGAAAAGCCAAGAACAATGGCCACATTAACAAGCCTCATGACCCGCTTTTGCGCAGGGGAAGACAGCTGGCTGGCTAGATGCAGCACCAGCGATCCGAGTACATCCGAAATCAGGGATGGAAATGGGAAATCACGACGCAGAAAAGATCAGCGCCGGAATAAGGAAAATGGCCCAAGAAGTACGGCGGTCAACGCCGGATTCAAAAGCTCTCGGCCGAACAACAAAACACCGCCCTAAAGGATAACGGTGAGCTACCCAACCTAAACAAGATTCTGGATAGACTGTCAAATATATGGTACCTCCGGAAGCTCGCAAACCATACCCACAGAGATTGTTGGGTCTTCAAGCAGTCCGGCCGACTTAACGCCGAACACAAGGGGCTCGACACACCAAGTGAAAGTGACGAAACCCAAAAGCAGCACTCCGGAAAACAAAAAACTTTCTCACAGGAGGTTAAAACAGTAAACTCACTTCACGTGATCAAAAGGAAAAACAGAGCGGCGCCCCCTAAAAGGCGCGCCGCACACTGGTTGTCGAAACCAATCACCTTCGACCATCAGGACTATTCCGATAATAGCCGGAACGCAGGATGGACTGCCTTGATATTGGATCCTATAATCGACGGATTCCAACTTACACATGTCCTCATGGATGGCGGCGATGACATAAACACGATATATCGTGACACAATCCGCAGGATGGGGATAAACCCAACCAAAATTCGCCGTAGCAACACCTCCTTTAAAGGAGTACTGCTAGGCCCATACGCCCTTTGCACGGGCTCCATACTGCTAGAAGTTGTGTTTGGTTCATCCGACAACTTCCGTCGTGAAAGGTTACTCTTCCATGTCGCCCCGTTTAAAAGTAGCCATCAAGCACTATTGGGACGCAAAGCTTTCGCCCGCTTTAACGCAATACCGCATTATGTGTCTCTAACACTTAAAATGCCCGGTCCACGCGGCATCATCTTGTTAAAAGGAAGTATTAAGTGTTACTCGAGCACGGAAGAAGGGGAGACTGCATCGACAGCTCCACAACTATCCGGCTCCACTAGGCAAAGAACCTGAAATTGGTCATTCAAACCCCGGACACGGCTAGACAAGTCCGGCGCCTACTAGCGGCATACCCCCATACGAGGGGCTACATGCATGTATAACAAGAGACAATAGTGCTCAATTTTATTCTTCGAACCGTACTCTGCTCATTTAATATTAAGTACATCTTTCACACGATCCTTTTTCTTTCAAACTAGTTCCTCTCTTTTATAGATGAACAACGTGCTACACCCGTCCAGGATACGGCACAACGGAGACACAGGCGCAGACATGCAGTAGGGACCCGTTGCAAGGATTCTTTTTAGATTAAGACCCTGCGTAAACCTTTTTTCACTGTCTCTTGTTGATATACATCCCCCCGGTTCCTCAATATAACCGAGGAGGAGGCTGGTGCTTTGGCATTGGCCGCACCAGAATTTTTGCGTGTACCTGGACACCAGGGGCTTAGGGCATTATTCTCGCCCATTTTCATAAAGACCGAATACCTTAGGGAGTATTCGGCGTCTCGAGATTAGGCCTTATATGCATCAGCTCGAATCATGTCTTTGGTCAAATGTTGGGTTGCCCGGCTCCTGTGTTTTGCTGCCTTACGTTCCGTTTTCACGGCTAACGCGGCACCGTGAGAACTATCGCGATTGTGCCCCGGTTCGCCGGGCGAGCACCTCAGTAGAGAAAGCCGAAAACTGACTTTTATGATATAGCGAGAGACTGGTCAACCACTCGATGACTAACAGGAATGTTTAGGATTCCTCCGCATTAACGAAGGACCGGTTTTCGGTCAGGCACATACGCACCCCGAATTCGGGAGAGTGCGGTGCCCCCAGGGGCTATATAGTAGCCCCACCCTCGAACTCCTATGGCTAAGTGAAAGTGATAAAGCATTATAGTCCGGTTGCCTGGTTTGCTACGCTTATCACCTCCTTAACAGGACCAAGACGTTGGATTAAGTGTGAAAAAGCGCTTTTTGCAAACACCCCGCACTATGTGCGTGGGGCTGAAAGCCAAGGACTGCCATCTTTCGAGTTATATACACATATACATAAACGGCCGACAGGGAGTAGTTTACTACTTGAACGCACAAGTATAAAAAGCACTTATATTACATTGAAACATTGTTTTCACAAATCATACATGTCATTTAAACATAATATCCTTCGAGCACTACGTCTCTATTAAACGAGCGCCCGGCAGGACTTCTTCAAAGTAGTGCTCGGCAGGTACTCGGCCTCTGTGCGAATCCTGGGATGCAACGTCAGTGGCCTTCATCTCTGCCCAGTGTGTCTTGACACGGGCAAGAGCCATTCGCGCTCCCTCAATACACGCCGATCGCTTCATTGCGTCGATACGCGGCACCGCACCAAGAAACTGCTGCACTAAACCAAAATAGCTCTTGGCTGGGGTCCGTCCGCCACAAGTGCGTCAAGACATGCTTCATGGCAAATCCGGACAATCGATTCAGCTCGGCCCATTCGCCAACCGATCGGTCGTGGCGGAAGGACGCCCGGACTATGGAATTGCGACCAATATAGCTCTTCCCTTCTGTGCCCCTTCTGGCCTTGGAAGTACTCAACCGCGTCCACAGCGCTCGCCGCCAAATCCAGATAAGCATCCTCTGAACTCCACAATTTATCCAACTGAGCATACTTTGGATCTGTATATTTCCTCCGTAGCAGAGATGGTTTTCCAGCCGCAATTGCCCCGGCCTGACTCAGCTCCTCCTTGGCAGCTCTCAAAGCCGATTGGGCATTCTTGGATTTGGCGGCGGCCTTCTTTAGGCCCTCTTGTTCCGCTTGACGTTCCTTTTCAAGAACCGCGCAACGATCGGTAGTATTCCTTAACTTTTTGGCCATATCGGCCATCTCCTCCTTGCTTTGGCAGTGAGCAGCCCGTTCAGCTTCTAGCTCTTCGGCCGCCTTTAAAGCGGCCGCATTACTAATTCTGGCTTGCTCTTTCGCTCGGGCGAGTTACGCCCAGCTCCTCCGCAGCGGCGGCACCATCTGCATTAAGCATACAAACAAGAAGACATGGGCGTCAAGCTCCCTTACAAGGTGTCCGCATACAGGTCGCATACCTTGTGACTCATCAAACCGTTCTTGACCAGTAGCGATGTCCGCATCCGCCTCGTCAAGTTGCCGCTTTAGTTCGGCATATTCAGCAGTCCGGCTGGCCTCCGGACGCCCGCCACCTGTTCGGGGCGGCGATATGTTATAATCGAGAATTTGATCCTCGGCACATTGTCAATTTTGACAACATACCAAGTCTCGGGGGCTACTATCTATACAGGCGCATTTTATATGCATAACTGCCGAAGGTACATCATTTTGCGTACCTCAAACCCGTCACAAGAAGCTTCTGACGGCTTCATGCAATCCGCTCTCCGCGGATGCAATTCTTTCAATCACCATACCCATTAGAGCACGGTGATCTTCTGAAATAGCCGCTCGCCCGAGCAGATCCTTCAGCTCCTCCGACCGCACGCCACTTGGCGCTGGACCTTCCGGCCCCGCCGGACTTGGGGGAACCCTCCGCGACGACACCTTCGGGTCGTCCGCTTCACATGAGGGTGCGACAGGTGGAGGCGTTTCGCTCTCCATCATCTCCGGAAGAAGATCCCCCGAAGACGAGCTCACGAGAAGGGCTGAGGTCCCAACTACAAGGTACAATTTCGGTTATCTTCGTAAATAAATACTGAGGATGTTCCTTATTTACAAGACCCCTTGTTTTTACTTACGGCTCATTGGAGGGCTGATCCCTCGGGAAATAATGCGGCTGGGTTACTTCCGACCGGACTCTCTGCCAAGATTCCTTCCCTTCTTTGAGGCCTTGACCTCCGGATCTTACAAGCGGTCCTCTTCTCTCCTTGGAAGGTGGGACTCTTAATCCCTCCTTCCTTGATAGCCTCCTTCGCAGAGGCAGTTGCTCCCCCGCTCCTCCCTTCGCCTTCTTCAAGAGGCGCGACCTTCAACATCTTGGTCAGCATGGGATCCGGCGTGGTCTCGGGGAGGGGAGCCGGACACCTTATTAACTTCGCCTTGGCTATCCACTCCTGTTCAAGAAACGGCTCCTTTAAAGGGCATGTATACAAAATAATGAATGAACAGTTTATCCGGTTACCGGACTACTTACTTGAGTATCTGGGTGATTGCAGCTTAGTCCTGCGTCCTCGATCAAGTCCGGACACTTCTCTTGTGATCCGAAGAACAGTTTATACATCTCCACGGGCGTCGTGCCCATGAAATTTTGGAGCTCGTGGTCCCTCGGATTGAATTCCCACAAAGTGAGGAGGGCGACGTTCTTGCAGGGGCTGAAGGCGCCGGATCACCATAACCCACGCCAATGCAACCAGATTGATCCCTCTTTCCGGAGATCTCGAATCTGGCCTGCAGCAGGGGAACGCCCTTGGACGGCCCCAGTCGAGCCCCTTGTTGACCCATGATGCCAGCTGTGGTGGACTGAGCGGAAGGCGGGGAGGGCCGCCCATTTGGTGCCCCCAGGAGCGGTGATATAAAACCACTCCGCCGCCACAAACCAAGCTCCTCTTGAAAAGAGCCCTCGGGCCACGGAGCATCAACACATTTGCTTATAACCGCCCCTCCGCATTCTGCTTATTGTCCCTCGATCATCTGTGGCTCCACCTTGAAGGTCTTGAGCCACAATCCAAAGTGGGGGGTAATATGGAGGAAGGCCTCACATACGACAATGAATGACGAGATATGGAGGATGGACTCCGGATTCAAGTCATGGAAATCAAGCCCATAATAAAACATGAGCCCCCGCACAAAGGGATCCGTCGGAAGCCTAAACCCGAAGGAAGTGGGACACGAATACCATGTTCTCGCCGGGCTCAGGAGTGGGAATGACCTGCCCTGGAGCAGGCAGCCTATGCGAGATCTTGCCGGTTAGATACCTGGCGTCTCGCAGCTTTAGCACATCCTCTTCTGTGACGGAGGAAGACATCCGTCGGCCGCGCTGATCGGAGCCGGACATCGTCGAAAGTCCGAAGCGCCTAAATATGAAGCTTTGGGTGTTGGAACTCGAAGCACGAGGCGAACTCGATGGAGGGTGTAAAAAAAAGAAGTGGGCCTTGGTCTCATTATGAAGAGGTTGAATACCAAGAGCCCACCCCGTGGTCGATTAGGACTCGCCTTTGATAGAGAAGGCAGGCCGACGGGCACGGTTGGGTTACCCACGTCCGTATTAATGGGAATCCCGGAATAAGGGGAACACGATCTCTGCTTCGACAAGACGTGCCAAGGAAACCGCTTTCGCTTAAACGCTACCGAGGTGGAACAATAAAACAATTTGAGTAAAGGCTTGGTAGTGGTGCGACGCCACGCCACGTATCACGTCGGCAGATTGATCTTGTGTAATATTATTCTCTTTACGGTGGTATGTGGAATTTATTTTTGCAGAGCGGACACTATCTGGTGTTCACAATCTTCTATAAATTATTCGGAGGAAGAACCCGCCTTGCAATGCCGAAGACAATATGCGCCGGACTAAATGCGTCATTGAAGCCTGGTTCAGGGGCTACTGAGGGAGTCCCGGACTAGGGGGTGTCCGGATAGCCGAACTATCATCATCGGTCGGACTCCAAGACTATGAAGATACAAGATTGAAGACTTCGTCCCGTGTACGGATGGGACTTTCGCAAGCTTGGCGATACGGATATGTAGATCTCCTACCTTTGTAACCGACTTTGTGTAACCCTAACCCTATCCGGTGTCTATATAAACCGGAGGGTTTTAGTCCGTAGGACGAACAACAATCATACCATAGGCTAGCTTCTAGGGTTTAGCCTCTTTGATCTCGTGGTAGATCCACTCTTGTAAAACACATCATCAATATTAATCAAGCAAGACGTAGGGTTTTACCTCCATCAAGAGGGCCCAAACCTGGGTAAAACATCGTGTCCCTTGTCTCCTGTTACCATCCGCCTAGACGCACAGTTCGGGACCCCCTACCCGAGATCCGCCGGTTTTGACACCGACAGTCGCCTTGCGGCGCCACCAGGAGCACCTCCTCCTGGCTGGGCCCCTTTTGGGACTCCACCGCGGTGTCGTCTGCTACACGAGGAGAGGAGGCGGTCGGAAGTGAAGTGCTATTCACATCCGACGAATCCAGGGAGTGGCTCGACGAAGTGGCGAGCTCGTCCTTGGGCGGGCTACATGGTTATATTCGGCATTAGAAGACACTATGCGACAAATAAAAAGTCATGAGCTATTCCGGAGTCCGGACACTTACGATCTCGCCAGGGCTTGGCCCTTGGTGGCCACTCCTCTTCGCTGCGTTGTCGGCGTTGGTGGAGAAGTCCGGAGGAAGGGTCCTTCCTTTCTTGGACCCTCCGGCCTCCCGATCAGGCGGCCTTCCTTTTCTTCTCTCCCCCGTTGGGGAGAGGCTTTTTCCTCCTCCCGTCCTCGGGGAGGATTACGCCTCGAGTCGTCGGACGATGAGTCGACAACACCTGGCGTCGGGCGCTCCTTCGAGTCCCGTGGCCTTCTTCTTAACCTTCTTATCCGGCACCACGTGAGGTGCCGGAGCCAAGAACTCCCATCAAGCGGGCGTCCGGCCGGGTCTTCCGGCAAGGAGCTGGAGTTAACCTGTCGGACGTGTTACGCCCGATCTGTCAAAGGTAAGGGAGTTTAGATCCCACATAGAGTCAAACTATGAAAACAAGAGTCCCGTAAAGGGCAAAATAGCTTACCTCGGTAGCTTGGCGCTGCGAGCTGAATCCGCGATCTTCGGTAGCGGATGTGGAAGCCTCAGTGCCCTTAAACAGCACCTTCCAGGCATCTTCGTACGTAGTGTCGAAGAGCCTTTTCAGAGTTTGGTGTTGTGCCGGATCGAACTCCCACAATTTGAAGGCCCGTTGTTGGCATGGGAGGATCCGGCGGATGAGCATGACTGGACTACATTGACAAGCTCGAGATTCTTGTCCACTGTGGTTGACGCAGGTTTGGAGTCAGACAGCTCTTCCGAGTCACCCCACGTCGGGCCCGTCTCTTTCCATGATGTGAGCCGTGTGGGAAGCCGGATCGAATTGGGGCCGCCGCCCATTGAGAGTCGCGGCTCGGTGATGTAGAACCACCCGATTGCCACCCCTTTATGGTCTCCACAAAGGAGCCCTCGAGCCATAGGACTTTGGCCATCTTGCCAACCATGGCACCTCCAAGCACTCCGCTTGGCGGCCGCCCACTACCTTCGGCTTGACATTGAAGGTCTTGACCATAAGCGAAGTGGGGCTGGATGCGAAGGAAGGCCTCGCACACGACGATGAACGCCGAGATGTTGAGGATGAAATTCGGGGCCAGATCGTGGAAGTCCAGGCTGTAGTAGAACGTGAGCCCCCGGACAAATGGGTGAAGTGGAAAACCTAGTCCGCGGAGGAAGTGGGTGAGGAACACCACCCTCTCATGGGGCCTGGGGGTGGGAATGAGCTGCCCCTCGTCGGGGAGCCGGTGCACGATGTCACTGGACAAGTATCCGGCCTTCCGCAGCTTTTTGACTTGTCCCTTCGTGACGGAGGAGACCATCCACTTGCCTCCCACTGCGGACATGGCTGGAGGAGGTTGAGGAGGGATGTGCGGACTTGGGCGCTGGAGCTCGAGTGTGCGGAAATGGATGAGCAAAGGAGGAAGAAGGCATAGGTGAAAAGGTGGATCCTTATCCCCTTATATGGACGGACGAAGCTGCTCGTCCCCGCCATGACTGGTAAAACTCGCTTATCTCCCAAGCGCCGTAATCAATGGCGCGGTTGGGTTACTCACGTCCGTATTGATGGGAATCCCGGAATAAGGGGGCACGATCTCCGCCTCTGATAAGACGTGCCAAGGAAACCGCCTCGCTAAACGCTACCGAGGTGGGACAGTAAAAACGATTCGTATAAAGGCTTGGTCGTGGTGTGATGTCACGCCGCGGAATACGTCAGCAGATCTGTGCAAAGGTTATTCTCTCTACGGTGGTATGTGGAACTTGTTTTGCAGAGTCGGACACTATCCTTGTGTTCAAAATCTTCTATGAAGTATTGGGAGGAGGAACCCGCCTTGCAATGCCGAAGACAATAGGCGCGCCCGGTTAAGTAAATCATTGAAGCCTGGTTGAGGGCTCTTGAGGAGTCCTGGATTAGGGGTGTCCGGATAGCGAACTATCACCGTGGCGGACTCTGGACTATGAAGATACAAGATTGAAGACTTCATCCCGTGTCCGGATGGGACTTTCCTTGGCGTGGAAGGCAAGCTTGGCGATACGGATATGTAGATCTCCTACCATTGTAACCGACTGTAACCCTAACCCTATCCGGTGTCTATATAAACCGGAGGTTTTAGTCCGTGGGGACGAACAACAATCATACCATAGGCTAGCTTCTAGGGTTTAGCCTCTCTGATCTCATGGTAGATCCACTCTTGTACTACCCATATCATCAATATTAATCAAGCGGGAGTAGGGTTTTACCTCCATCGAGAGGGCCCGAACCTGGGTAAAAACATCGTGTCCCTTGTCTCCTGTTACCATCCGCCTAGACGCACAGTTCGGGACCCCCCTACCCGAGATCCGCGGGTTTTGACACCGACACATATCAACACTAAATTATTGGTGATGTCCACAAAAGTATCACTAATTAACACACACTAAGCAAAGTTAACCCTAATCACTAACTAACCCTAACCCCCAATCTTTCTACTCAACAAGCATATATTCCTACTACACACCATGCATATCACTATATTATCAAAGTTAACCAAGCCATTCACACTAACATAAGGGAGAAAACATGAACTAGGGTTCCACCAACATGTATAAAATGCAACCAAAATAACAAGATTTAACAAAAAATAATTGGATGATTTGGGGGAGATTACCAAGAGCAACAAAGTGATGGAAAGATCCACCTAAGGGATGCACCTTTTGGAGAGGATTTAAGGAGGAGCTTGAGGGGTGGGAGAGAGTGTGAGACCTCCAAGTGTTCTTCAAGCTCGGGTTGTGGATTGGGGAAAGTGTGTGGGGTGGGTCCCACACACGCTCCCGTGGGGTTATCTAGTTACCAGGGCAGGGCCTTGAGGTCCTTGGCGTCTGGCCCCTTGCCACGTCAAGGTCAACGGCCAGGCGGGCAGGCGGTCTTGAGGCGAGGGCCGACGCCAGGATCCGTGGCGTCTGCTTCGCAACCCAGACGCCAGGGATGTTGGCGTCACCTAAAAAGGTCAGAAACAATTTTTTTTTCAAAACGAGGTCAAATCGGGATTTTGTTAGCCACATAGGTCAGAACAGTAATTTTGTCCCCTTCTAACTCTTACCATCACGAACGGCGGCCCTTCTCCTTTTGCACTTAGCCCCCTCCTCCCATCGCCACCGGCTCTTTTCTTCCAATTGGCTCCCCCCTCTCACTCTCTATTCCTTTCTTTCCCTGATGCACCATCTTCATCTACTACGCTGTTAGCCAGAGCAAGTCGAGCGCGCCGGCTCCTCCATGCGCGCCACCCACTCGAGCTCCTCTCTAGCCATCGTTCTGCTCCGTCCCTACCGCTCCTAGTCCAAAGTCGGCCTCCCGGCCTCGTCACCAGCTAGCCGGCCGCGGGCCCTATTCGTCCATGACTGCAGCGTCTCTCCCTCTAACCTGCAGGAGCCCGTCGTCCCTCCTCTGTGAGCCCCTTCTTGCTCACCGTGTCGACCGAATCGCCTCCAATTCCAGTTCTCGGGAAAGGGTGCCCCAGCTCGAGCACGGCGCCTCCTTTCGGTCCTTGGCCCCACGTGTTGTTGACACATAAATGTATTGCCTAGTCTCTTCCATCAAATCGGTCTTTTGTTTGCATTGGCTAGAGCATGCACCTCTACATGGTATCGAAGCCAATAGGTCTTGAGGTCAAGCCTCAGCTGACGCAATTAAATTGCAACCCACTTTTGTTCCTCGTTTAGGCCCGAGGGAGACACATGTGAGGGGGAGTGTTGACGTATAAATGAATTGCATAGTCTTCCATCAAATCGGTCTTTTGGTTGCATTGGCTAGAGCAATGCACTTCTACACGCGTAGCCCCGACGAGGACCATGCTCGATGCGGTCGGCACACGAGGAGTAGGTTGGGCGCGACAGTTGCGTAGCACGAGAGAACGGCAGGCGCGCACGGAGTAGGCCAAGAGCGGCACAGCCATGGAGGCAGATGCTAGTCTTGCGGCGATGCAGGAGCTTCTTCCGGTGGGGGCACGGGTTCCTACTGGGGCGGTAGTACGGGAGCCCCATCCGAAGGTGGCGTGGTAGCCCCTTCCGACGGTGGTGTGGCGTCCATCCAATAGCGGCATGTGAGCTCCTTCCACCGAATAGGGATTGACCCGAGCGGAAGGTTGAGAAGGAAATAAATGAACCGTTCAGTTTGACTTATCGGTGGCAGATCATGCAAAACATTCGAACCATCAAGGGCAAATTTGGAAAGAAATTGTCAGAATGAGAACGACAAACCTACCTAAAGCAATTTAATAGTAAAGATAATCACTAATTAATGGCAAAAGACTATACTGCCCTTAATGAGTTTGGGTGACCTTATATCATAATTGTTTTACACTAAATCTTCGGTGCTGGATTAGATTGCTACACAATATACACCAAAATCCAACAGGAAGTGCATGAATGAATCCGGGTACATATGAACCTACTTTGGAAAACATATTTATAAATGCTAAAAAAGTGAAAAAGGTTGCACAGATACATCTCCATGTTCTATGTGTGTGCATAAAGTTTCTCACGAAAAAGACGACTTTTTTTGTGGCCTATGCAAAGAAGACAAAAAATTGTGTGGTGAAACGCTATTTAGAAGCACTGAAATTTGTCTTTTTTATGAAGATAAAACAAGAAGACATTTTTTTTCACAAAAACTTTGTGCCACGCACACATATTTGCAAACAAGTATGCGTGAAAATTTCTTTTGAACTTTTTCACATTTTAAAATGTGCTTAAAGTGCATTTTTTTAAAGTGGGTGCATATGCCCATGGGTTCAGGACGTGCCCCCTCAAAATCCAACAACTAACATTGTAAAGATTTGAATGCGTTGTTTACTATTGGACCATTGCAGGTTCGCATTTTTTACCCACACAACGGTGAGGCGGATTTGCATGTGAACTAATGTTTGTGAGATACACAGTTGTTTTAGTTGGAGCCTTGCTTGTGTTCGCCTGTCTGTCATTGTCTTCCCGTGGCCCATATCTCGGCGACCCATTGGCCACGTTGAACTCAACAAAACCCTAGAGTTTATTTTCCTTAAAGTAAGGCATATTGGTACAACAAAATTTGAACTAAATTTAAAATTTAAACTACTCCCCAGCCTCGACGCCGCCCCGGGAACGAGGACACGCGTTGTACCAGCCTCGCGAGCGGCCGCCTTGGCCACCTATTCTCCATGCCTTCGGGCTCCCAGTGATGCACCTCCATCGCCGCTGTACAGTGAGGTTAACAACGGAACCCACCTGCCTGCATCGTCCCTCAACTTTAACAATGTCAGGCAATAAACAAACCGTTCAATTTGACTTAGCGGTGGCAAACCATGTAAAACATCCGAACCATCAGGGAAAGAAGCAGAAAGAAAATGTCAGAACGAAAACGACAAACCTACCTCAAGCAATTTAATAGTAAAGATAATCACTAATTAATGGCAAAAGACTATACTGCCCTTAATGAGTTTGGGTTGGGGGTTGTACAGGACAGCAAAATCCAACAGCGAACATTGTAAAGATTTGAAAGTGTTGTTTACAATTGGATCATTGCAGATTCACAATTTTTTACCCCCTTTCACATAGCGGTGATGCGGTTTGCATGTCAACTAATGTTTGTGAGATACACATTTTTTTTAGTTGGAGTTTTGCTTGCGTTCGGCTGTCTGTCATTGTCTTCCCGTGGCCCGTATGTCAGCGACCCATTGGCCACCTTGGATTCAACAAAATCCTAGATTCGATTTTCCTTAAACTAAGGCATATTGATACAACAAAATTTAAAATAACTGAAAATCTGAACTACTCCCCAGCCTCGACGTTGTTCGGGAACAAGGACACGCATTGTACCAGCCTCGCGAGCGTCCGCCTTGGCCCACCTATTCGCCATGCCTTCCGGTGCCCAGTGATGCGCCTTTGTCGCTGCTGTACAACGAGGTTAACATCGGAACCCACCCGTCTGCATCGTCCCTCAACTTTAACAATGTCAAGTTTAACGAACGGGTTCAAAAATTAAAAGGCAAGTAGCCAGCAATCATGGGTAACAAATTATCCAACATGCTTGGACCTACCAGCTAGAACATACACGGCTGTATGGAGCAACGTTAACAAGGTTTTTTTTTGAGGGCGCGACTAAAAAAAAGAGTCAAACTGAGCACATGTTTCTTGTCTAGAGATGCTGGCATCGGGTACCCAGTAGTCATACCATACACGATTGCATGGAGCAACGTTAACAAGCTCAAAACAGCGGGCGGGATAGAAAATAAGTCCAATAGAGTATACTCCCTCCTTTCCGGTTTATAGGGCTTATCTCAAAATTTTAGTTTTTCCATTTTATAAGGCTTAATTTGGTTGTTTCACATCACATGTTCAGATTTCAAGATGCATTAAATCATTGCATGCAAGTATTAAGAGGAAAACAAAAGCATTAATTAGGTGCTTTTGCAAACTACAAAAAATATTCCACCACTCATCATCTACCTTGGTTGGTGAGATTTTTTAATTGAGCACTATAAACCGGAAAGGAGGGAGTATGATTCTTGTATAGAGGCTGGCATCGGGACTCGGCAGTCAGACCATACACAACTGCATCAAGCAACGTTAACAAGGTCTAAATAACGGGTGCGATAAAAAAAAAATGTCCGCCAAACACACACACATCATGGCCTCACAAGTTTTGAAAGACTGCGGGGCATCGATCAGAGTTAAAACGTTCGAGGAACCGAAAATTTGGCATCTGGCACACGCCGACCGAGCATCTATCGTGGTTTTCTCAAATCCGTGAAGAGGGACCGCCAAACAAAAGAAATGAATTTCCATCTACCACGATAAAATGACCAAAGTCATGGTACGGTCGGCGGACCATTTCATCACGGATGGCTACTTTACTTGATGGGCCTCCCCAAAATGCGGCCCACTAAAAAAGAAGGATGGGCCTGACCCATTACCGGTTTGCTTCGGGATGCGAGTGGCAGTAGAGCCGCTTAGAGCGAAGTATAGGATTTGCGTTCACTTTTCTCGATCTTTTACGATCGGCAATCGATATATAGACAGGAACCATATAGAATTATAAGTAAAAAATATGCATGGATCATATAGATTTATAGGTAAAAGGATATGAACAGGAATTAGAGCAAAGAATAAGTAACAAAATAGGAATTTGTGTCGATCTTTTCTGATCAGCAATCGAATTCACAAAGATTTATAAGTAAAAAAATATAGACACGAATCATATAAAATTTATAAATAAAGAATGTAAATAGAAATCTCACTTGTTTTGAACTTTTACGATCGGCGATTGATATATAGACAGGAATCATATACAATTATAAGTAAAAAATAGACATGAATCATATAAATTTATAGGTAAAAAGATATGAACATGAATTAGAGCAAAGAATAAGTAACAAAATATGAATAAATAGGAATTTGTCTCGATCTTTTCCGATCAGCAATCGATACATGGAACCGAATCAAAAATAATTATAAGTAAACAAATATATACACGAATCATATAGAATGTAAATAGAAATCTGAGCAGAGCAAGTATAAAAAATATAAATAAACAGGAATCAGAAAAAAAAGGAATAATAAAAATGACAGTCAGCTTCTCCCCACTTGTAATTGGGCCAGGGGCCGACACGACCGGGCCAGGAAGCCTGCTCCCTCTTGTAATTGGGCGGTGGGCCGACACGACCGGGCCAGCAGTGACTCAATTGCCCCCTCATCATCTGGGTTACAAGTTCGCGCCACCGAACTCGGCGAGCACTATGCGAAGCTTTCGATATATAAACTGGTCGTAATCTCTACTCCTAATGGACGAATTGGTTGAATAGTCCCCCCAACTTTCAACCGGTTTATTTTCAACCGGTTTATTTTCAACCGGTTTATTTTCAACCGGTATTTCTTCGTCCCACCTCCCACCAGCCCCTCCCACCGGTTTTTCTCTTTTCTCGTCTGACCGGCAATACCCAACGTATTTATGGTAATCAATCATAATCAATCCACGTATAGTAATAAATCAATCCAGGTATGGTAAGGTCATAACTTAGGAAATTTTGAATATGGTAATTATATGGTAATAAATTTAAATTATCCCAAAGGCTATCAATCCAGGTATGGTAAGGCCATAACTCGGGAATTATCGAATATGGTAATAAATTTAAATTACCACCAGGTATGGTAAGGCTATCCACGCATAGTAATAAATCATATAGTAATAAATCATAATTAATCCACGTATAGTAATAAATCAATCCAGGTATGGTACGGTCATAACTCAGGAAATTTTGAATATGGTAATTATATGGTAATAAATTTAAATTACCCCAAAGGCTATCAATCCGGTATGGTAAGGCCATAACTCGGGAAATATCAAATATGGTAATAAATTTAAATTACCACCGTGTATGGTAAGGCTATCGATCCAGGTATGGCACGCCTCACACGATCACCTATCACAATCTCCAGCCCCACGCACGCACCAAAGAACCCACCCGGCACCAAACGCAGCTCCTCTCGATCCCCTCGAGTAAACGCCGCCGCCGTCGTGCGATCTTCCTGACACAGACGCCGTCGCCGCCTCCTTCCCACCTACGGCGTCCCCACGTCCATGGTGACGGCGCTCGCGTCCTACACGACCCTCCGCCTCATATAGGTTGGTCGTTGATGGAGTGGGATGTGCGCTGCGGTTTGGGAGGCGCAATCACGATCTGGTTGGGATCTCGGTGTGGAATCGTTCTGCGATGAAGGATGGCGCCGCCTCCACGGCAAATGGGATCGGAGGAAGGGGCTCTACGTCGTGAATGTCGGCGAGGCAGCGGTCAAGGCGAGCCCGACGGTGAGCACGGGTGTTAAATCCCATGAAATAGGCGGCCGCGGAGGCGGATCTGAGGCCACCCCACCGCGGTGGCCCTTCCTCCCATCGATCATCGCCTCCATTCTCTCTCTCCTCTAAATCTTTGTCGCCCCTGCTGATTACGCCGACGCCATCCGGCTCTCGCGCCGACCACCACCAAAGACGGCCGCGGACGAGGCGCAACCGCAGACGCCGCCGCTGCCATCCTCATCCACCTCCTCCACCATCCTTCCCAGCCGCCGTCGGGGCACCCGCCATCTGCGCTCTAGCCCACCCGCTCCCTCCTATCCTCCCCCGCCCGCCAGCCCGTGATCCATCGCACGGATGGCGGGTACTCTGGCGACCTCCTCCCGGCGGATCAGGCCTCCTCCGATGGAGATCCATCCTGGGCACCGCCTTTTTCTCTTGCGTGCTCGTCTTTATCATCGTCCCATTCCAACTCACCTGAGCGTTTACCTTCCCACCTTCGCTTCAGATCCACATCACTTTGCAAGGTATGTGCTTGATTGTTCCGAACTGGATCGATGGATTGTGCAAGGTACTTTGGGTGTCGTCATTGACGGCAATTGTCACGCCATGCTACCATCGGAGGGTCCCTCATCGATGATTAGGGTCTTCCGAACTGCACGAGCTCCATTGAGAAGGATGTTTTAATTCTGGTTTTGCCTACATGCTTTCTTTGCCTGTATCTACTTAGCTAATGTCTTCTTATAGATAGTAGCTGCTGAAGTGGTGATCAAAGTTGTTCACTATAAGGAAACAACCATGATAACAAAAGTGTATATTCCCGACCTTTGACCTGAAGTACTTTTTCACTAGAAACTTGCAACAGCCGGGCATTGAAATTAGCAACAGCTTCAGACGTCTTGAACTAATTTGCAGCAACACATACTGAACTAAGTTAGGTTATGCTCATCGTTCCAACATGCTTAGTGATAACCACCTAGCAAGCTGATCAAACATGAAAAAATTGAAGTGCTACTGCTAATCGTACTATTCTAAATGTGAAAATCTATTTAATTGGCTCTTCTCTAATTGTACACTTGCATAAATCTCAGATCTTGCAAATTACAGTATAACCATAAAAGTCATGCTTTGACTCCTATAGGGCCTTTTGCACTTTAATATGACTAATAGTTTGCCTTAATATCACAGATTGTATTACTACCTTTCTAAGTGAATGACATTCAAGAAGGTCATTAAATAAAACCAAGAAATCCTTCTGGTATTGGAGTGTAGGAAAGTTGAGACTATAAAACCAAAAGGTTATATTTACGTTTATTAGAGAAGGTTCTTTACTTTTTATAGGAAAACACAAAATGTTGCGATGTAGAGTCTAGGTGGTGGACCTCCTTGATCCACTTGGTGGATGAGGGCGACTCCGGTCCTGGCACCCATAGTGCCGATGATCCAAAAATCATAGGGCCTGGATATAGCTCTAGCAGACGTATGCGGCTTGCGCATCGAGCTTGGTCGTCTCGAGCATGGAGATAGGCGAGTTGTAGACCAAGAGCTGGTACAGAGATAGGCGAGTTGTAGACAAGAGCTGGTGGGCAGCAAGAAACGCATCCACACCAAAGAACAAATCTGAGTCACATGCCTACTTCTATTGGTTTCTACAAAGAGCGGCTAGCTTAGATCTTAGACCAGTCGGTCACCGCCGAGGTCGCCAAGGTGATCTTACAGACCGCCGTGGAGATTTCTCATGATTTTATGTAGGCAAGCCGCATAGCGGTGGTGGTGATTGGCTGGGTGGTGTCGCTGCCTTGGGAAGAGACGAAGTGATGGTAAAAGTAAGCAGGATCCGATGATTCTTCCGTGGGGATAGCCAAAGTCAAGATGTCGACTACAGACTCGTCGCAGACTTGCAGTGAACCTGGATGCGGCGAGCCTGATTTGTGGATCGATTTATTTTCAACAGCTTCGTACGTACTGAAATTAGCAACAGCTTCGTACGTACTGAACTAATTTGCAGCAACACGTACTGAACTAAGTTAGGTTATGCTCATCGTTCCAACATGCTTAGTGATAACCACCTAGCAAGCTGATCAAATATGAAAAAATTGAAGTGCTACTGCTAATCGTACTATTCTGAATGTGAAAATCTATTTAATTGGCTCTTCTCTAATTGTACGCTTGCATAAATCTCAGATCTTGCAAATTACAGTATAACCATAAAAGTCATGCTTTGACTCCTATAGGGCCTTTTGCACTTTAATATGACTAATAGTTTGCCTTAATATCACAGATTGTATTACTACCTTTCTAAGTGAATGACATTCAAGAAGGTCATTAAATAAAACCAAGAAATCCTTCTGGTATTGGAGTGTAGGAAAGTTGAGACTATAAAACCAAAAGGTTATATTTACGTTTATTAGAGAAGGTTCTTTATTTTTTATAGGAAAACACAAAATGTTGCGATGTAGAGTCTAGGTGGTGGACCTCCTTGATCCACTTGGTGGATGAGGGCGACTCTGGTCCTGGCACCCATAGTGCCAGTGATCCAAAAATCATAGGGCCTGGATATAGCTCTAGCAGACGTATGCGGCTTGCGCATCGAGCTTGGTCGTCTCGAGCATGGAGATAGAGGAGTTGTAGACCAAGAGCTGAATGCAGAGATAGGCGAGTTGTAGACAAGAGCTGGTGGGCAGCAAGAAACGCATGCACACCAAAGAACAAATCTGAGTCACATGCCTACTTCTATTGGTTTCTACAAAGAGCGGCTAGCTTAGATCTTAGACCAGTCGGTCACCGCCGAGGTCGCCAAGGTGATCTTACAAAGACCGCCGTGGAGATTTCTCATGATTTTATGTAGGCAAGCCATAGCGGTGGTGGTGATTGGCTGGGTGGTGTCGCTGCCTTGGGAAGAGACGAAGTGATGGTAAAAGTAAGCGAGGATCCGATGATTCTTCCGTGGGGATAGCCAAAGTCAAGATGTCGATTCTGAGACTCGCCGCAGACTTGCAGCGAACACAGATGCGGCGAGCCTGATTTGTGGATCGATGGCGGGTCTTGACTTTGTTAGGCTGGGATTGGATAGTTGCGGAGGGTGGTGTGCTTGGTTGGGTTCCCATGGAAGAATGTGGCCTCCTCGTGGATCTGGTCATGCCCATCCTAGAGAACATTGTGTCCCTAGCTCCTTCGAGGAGCAAGGACGGTCTGGCAGCGAGGGGTAGGGGTAGATGTGGGGAGGGATGTCGGCGGCTGCTCGAGGTCATCATGATGAAACCCTTGATGTCCCATCTTTATCAATGGAAGTGGAAGAGCATGAAGTCGAGATTGAATAGGAGTTTGAGTTCTTTTTGGCACCGATCGGTTCCCCACTTTAGAGATGTATTTTTTTCTGCGTGCGAGCAAACAGTGGGTGATTCTAAAAGGGATAGGCACTTTTCAACAGAAGTGCATGACGGACCAAAAATATGACCTCATTTTATTCGTTTGATAGATATCGTATTATTCGTTATTGTTCGTTCGGTGAAATTTCCTAACATTTGATTGTTATGTTTCTAATTAGAACACCCCATAATCACCCAATATAAAGAGATGATAAATGAAAGATACTGATTATAAATTTTGAAGAGCCCGTGGCAATGCACGGGCGTTATACTAGTGCTTGTAATGTTCCAAGGTGGGACTATCCCAGCGTCGAAGGCTTGAGAGCGCACATTTCCAGTGCTACCGGGCCTGAACATGGGTTTTCGTTGCGTGACGACGTATGGATGCGACACGGCGCCTTTCAACCCCTCGAGTTTCGTAGCGCCCACTCCTCTTCCGGCGCCGTCGCTGTCGGCCAAAGCTAAGCTAGCGGCGGTCATCCGGTCCAGTCACCGGAGCACTGAGGTAGCTAGAGACGTTCGTTCGAGGAAGCAGCGAGCGGAGGGAGCAAGTGTACGTGCTGCCAACTATACCTTTTCCCAATTCCAATTGAAGTTACGGTCTCTCTATCCATCTATCCACCCACCTTTGCCTTGTGTACATGAGTTCTGCATGCGAGTGGCCAGGCCACACTGCCTTGTTCCAATCGTATCCAGATTGTATGATTCTCTCCGTCTCGGCCTCATCGATCGCGGATACCTTGGCGACCAAGTAGCACGTGAGCATTCTGTGGCACGTCCAAGTCGTCAACGATGGCTGCTCTGCTTGTCACTTGCCTTTTTGTTGTTGTTGTGGATTGTGAATGTCACTTGTCACGACTATTCAGCGTGGAAAAAGGCCACGGTGGCATAACATTATTACTGAGGTGATCTCTGGCTGATTGCCAATTTGTCTTCAGCGCCTTTGGAACTGAGCTCACCACCTTTCCATTTCGTCAATGGAAATATTTCCTTTGTTTCTAAATATAAGTCTTTTTACATATTTTAAATGAAACTACATATAGATGTATATAGACACAATTGATTCGCTCATTTTGCATTATATATAGTCCATATTAAAGTATCTAAAACACTTATATATAGGAACGCAGGGAGTAAGAGCATCTACAGCCGGGTCTCTTATACCCGTCTCAAACGCCCTGGCAGGACGTCCGATCAGTGATCGGTCATGACTTTTTGACCCAACCGGACCTCTCAAACGGGCCTTAAACGCCCGGGCAGACCGGCAACCCTCATATCCAGCCCAAATATAGGACGGATATGGGGCGTCCAGGGCACGCCCGGGCGCGTCCACCCGACAGGTCCGGCCCACCACGGACCCCACAAAAAACCCCAATTTGGGCAGCGAGCTCAAACCCTAGCTCACTCTCAAGTAATCAGATATAAATCCCAAGTGACTCAGTCAATAGAGCTAATGCTACCTGGCAACGGCGCCAGAAAAAGATCTTGATAACCCACAAGTATAGGGGATCACAGCAGTTTTCGAGGGTAGAGTATTCAACCCAAATTTATTGATTCGACACAAGGGGAGCCAAAGAATATTCTCAAGTATTAGTAGCTGAGTTGTCAATTTAACCACACCTGAAAGACTTAAATCTGTAGCAAAGTAGTATGGAAGTAACGGTAACAGTGACAAAAGTAATAGTAGCAGTATTGTAGCAATCGTAACAGTGTCAACGTAAAAGTAACGAGGCAAAGATCAATATGTGACGAGCTCGTAGGCAATGAATCAATGATGGATAATTATGTCGGATGGCATTCATCATGCAACGGTTATAACATAGGGTGACATAGAACTAGCTCCAATTCATCAATATAATGTAGGCATGTGTTTCAAATATAGTCATACATGCTTATGGAAAAGAACTTGCATGACATCTTTTGTCCTATCCTCCCGTGGCAGCGGGGTCCTATTGGAAACTAAGGCCACCTTTTAATAGAGTACTGGACCAAAGCAATAGCACTTAGTGAATACACGAACTCCTCAAACTACGGTCATCACCGGGAGTGGTCCCGACTATTGTCACTCCGGGGTTGCCGAATCATAACACATAGTAGGTGACTATAACTTGCAAGATAGGATCAAGAGCACACATATATTCATGAAAACATAATAGGTTTAGATCTGAAATCATGGCACTCGGGCCCTAGTGACAAGCATTAGACATAACAAAGTCATAGCAGCATCAATCTTAGAACACAGTGGATACTGGGGATCAAACCCTAACAAAACTAACTCGATTACATGGTAAATCTCATCCAGCCCATCGGGTCCAGCAAGCCAACGATGGGATTACTCACGCACGGCGGTGAGCATCATGAAATTGGTGATGGAGGATGGTTGATGATGACGAGGGCGACGGTTTCCCCTCTCCGAAGCCAAAACGAATACCAGATCTAGCCTCCCGAGGAAGAACAAGGCTTGGCAGCGGCTCCATATCATAAAACGCGATGAATCCTTCTCTCTGATTTTTTTCTCCCCGAAAGTGAATATATGGAGTTGGAGTTGAGGTCGGAGGGCACGCCCCCACCCTTGTGGCCAGGCTGTGAGCCCCCTTCTGTTGATTCTTTCACCAATATTTTTTATTAATTCCAAAAATGATCTCCGTGAATTTTCAGGTCATTCCGAAAACTTTTATTTCTGCACAAAAATAATACCATGGCAATTCTGCTGAAAAGAATATCAGTCCGGGTTAGTACCATTCAAATCATGCAAGTTAGAGTCTAAAGCAAGGGCAAAAGAGTTTGGAAAAGTAGATGCGATGGAGACGTATCACTCCCTCACGACAGCGGAGACGGACGCTCGCCGCCTCCGATGGAAGAACAACAAGGCGTTCCGGCTAGCCATTGAGCATTCAGAGCGCGAGGTGAAGGAGGCAGCGGCAGAGAAGGTTCGGGTGGCAAGGCTGAAGCGAGAGCAGGACAGGGCGTTCCGTCGCTTGAAGGGGCTCATCGTCCTCTCCGTCTCCGACTCCGACGGTGGCGACAGCTGCACCTCGTCATCCGACGACCAAGACCATCCACCAGCAGCGGACGCATACACGTGCGCCGGCGACCGGAATGGCAAAGGCCCGGTGAGGAAGTGGTGATTCCGGCCCCCTCCTCCTCAATGTTTAGATCGTTTTAGTTGTAGAAGTTTATGAATTTGTCCGTGGACGAACTATAATCTTTTGGATGTGGGGAAGTATGTTTATCCGTTTGTAGCCGGTCTTGTGTTTCTTTGCAGCTCAATTTTGTTGTCCTTCATCTGATCACGTAGGATAGATCAACATGTGCATGGGCAGTATGGATATAAGACGCTGGATATGAGATACGCGGATGCACCGGATTTGTCAAGTCCGGTTGTAGATGCTCTAATATCCAAACCATGCAGCCTGCAAGATGGGATCAAAAGGAAAATGGTGGGACAATGAGAGGGGAGAGAGTTCGGGGCAGGAAACCCGCTGCCAAACGCTCACTGTCGAGACATTTACTACGAAAACCCATTAGCGCTAATATTTTTTTAACACAGTACAGACGCAAGCGCTTATATACACGCGCATACACTCACCCCATGAACGCACACATGCACACTCTATCCCTATGAGCACCTCCGAAAGACTGAGCCAACATATCATCTTGAAATTTACGAAGTCGCTGTAGGCAGCTCATCGTCGACGGGAACGTCTCCTCCCACTGAATGCGCATCGCCGGAAATTCTGAAATAATTCCAGGAATAAATGCGAGCACCAGGACTTGAACCTTGATGGGGTGAGGATACCACAGTCCCTCTAACCATCCAACCACACGTTGGTTCGCCATTAGTGCTAATGTTGCAAGGTTTTCCTTTTGGGTACTAATATGTACGAAAACACGTCACGGTTTGTTTACAGCATTATTAGTATTTTCCCCTTTGATTTGAAAGAAAACTAGAGGAATGGCAAATTTTGTTTCTTCTATTTGCTGGAAAAGTAGACGAATGACAATTTTTCCTAGGTGGTATTATTCACCCCTTTGATCCATGAGAGTAGATGGAAGGAGAACTAGAGAAGGCTTTCCCCTTCGATCTCGACTTCAAGGGAAAAGTAAACAATCCATCCAGACCACATTCTAGTACTCCTATGTACAAGGAACGAGACAAACAGATGTGAACATCATTAGCGTTGGATTAAACATCCAATCTTGTAGAGTTCATGTACTTTTCAATCTCTTGTTTTACACGTGTGTTCCTATTTTATTCTTTTTTCGGTTCCTCCATTTCTTGATCATGTGATTAAAGGAACTCTAAATATAAATACCATACAAACTCAAGCATACAGACATATTTGTATGCGAGGCATAAGAGATATCATAAGGACAGCTGCACCCTAATTTACTAGGCTAGGGTTCAAGGCGGATGCAACGGATATCATGTAGAATCCGACTTCAGAATCGAACAAAGGACAACTGCCCTTGTCTCAGTGCTAATCACGAGTGTATCTCGGGAGCGATAGAAATATTGGAGGTCAAGACTAATCATGTCTATAAATTAAGGTCTCGGTAACATCAACACATGAAACCTGAGGCACAATGCGTCTTCACCGAGAGTCCGAGAGACAGCCTTTGCACCTAAAGAAGCAATTTCTTAATCAAACTAGAGTAGATCCAATCTAGACTAGCATCACCCTTGCATTGTAATCTTTACAATAGTACATAAACTCAAACTGGACATAAGGCTCTTACCCATCCTGTAGACCTGAACCTGGGTAAATTGTGTCTTGCTTGCACCATTTCCGTCACCAAATTAATCATCGTGGTCCTTCCATCGTCCAACCTTGTTAGAGTTGTGTCGAATATAGTGTACAAAGTAGGTTACAGTTGGACTCTGAGTAGTATTGTGTTTACATAGGATGTGGAATCGTGTCCTAGTAGGACACTTGTATCCTAGGCCTCTCATATATAGCAGGGGTAGACACACGATGTAACCTATGCCAACATAATAGCACAGGCACGCGCAAGGGGAGCCGTGGCGTGTCAGGCGCCCGATGGCTGGTGTGCGGTATTGTGACGGTGTCACGGGGAGGAGCGCCCGTAGTCAGGCCGCGAAGATGTAGCCATATCGGTGAACCTCGTTAACAAATCTCGGTGTCGTGCTCATGTGATTGCTTTGTCCTCGGATGATCGATGGTATGCCTCAGATTTATTCTAACAAATGGTATCATGAGCTAAGTTGTTCGGAGATTGTTGCGTTGATTTAGAGAAAGAGCGGGGCGTAATGCGTGCAAGCTGACGGCGATTTGTTCAGAGTCTCAACAAGATGTGATCGAATCAGCGGCGTCAGGAGAGTCGTGCGGCGGTCGGTCGACGGATTGATGATGCAAGCGTGCTCTAGGCGGGCGCTGAGATCGCTACCGCCTAGCGGCTCATTGGGCAGGCAAGCCCAGGCGGGGCTGGCCGTAGCGACCCGTGCAGCTGGGCAGGCTAAGGCGTGGCAACACGAGCAGGTTCAGATGGCCGGTGAAGCACACATTGTTTCGGAGAAAAAAGGACCGAGTCCTTGTGTGACACGGACGGAGGCAGATCAATCGGCAAGGAAAAAGTCAATCAAGGGATATGCGTACATCAAGAAGGCTAAGGATTTGACAAAGCAAATAGCTAGCATTGAGAGTTGAGCCTAGGAGCTACACCACGTGAAGACCAACATTGTTTTGGTTGAATTGCTACTAGCACTATGAGATGACCACGTTAGTTTGCTTATGTACTTTGGCATCGTGGAAGAAGCTCGGTTATTTTTTGCAAGGTCAGCCGTATAAAAAATCATGACGCCAACGGGCATCGGATTTGAGGTGAAGAAGTTCATCGAAACTAAAAACCTTTGGTTATGTTAGACAAGGACGAAAGATTTGTTGGCACAACAGGGATGCTTGAAGGGATTGCGGAAAGTTAATTCAGCTAAGATGGAATTATCACATGATGGATGGAAATTCGCGGAAGACGATTTGGGAGCCTTGAGCGTGTCATACAGTCAAACGAGTTCGGCTGGGTCGGACTGCTGGAAATATGCCCTAGAGGCAATAATAAAAGCATTATTATTATATTTCCTTGTTCGTGATAATTGTCTTTTATTCATGCTATAATTGTATTATCCGGAAATCGTAATACACGTGTGAATACATAGACCTGTACGTCCCTAGTGAGCCTCTAGTTGACTAGCTCGTTGGTCAACAGATAGTCATGGTTTCGACTATGGACATCGGATGTCGTTGACAAGCGGGATCACGTCATTAGGAGAATGACGTGATGGACAAGACACAATCCTAAGCATAGCACAAGATCGTGTAGTTCGTTTTGCTAGAGCTTTTTCAATGTCAAGTATCTCTTCCTTAGACCATGAGATCGTGTAACTCCCGGATACCGTAGGAGTGCTTTGGGTGTACCAAAGCGTCACAACGTAATCTGGGTGACTATAAAGGTGCACTACAGGTATCTCCAAAAGTGTCTGCATTGGGTTGACACGGATCGGGACTGGATTTGTCACTCCGTATGATGTAGAGGTATCTCTGGGCCCACTCGGTAATGCATCATCATAATGAGCTCAAAGTGACCAAGTGTTTTGTCACGGGATCATGCATTCTGATGCGAGTAAAGTGACTTGCGATGCTTGAGACTGAACGAGGTATTGGGATACCGACGATCGAGTCTCGGGCATGTAACGACCGATTGACAAAGGGAATAGTATCACGGGGTTGCTTGAATCCTCGACATCGTGGTTCATCCGATGACATCATCGAGGAGCATGTGGGAGCCAACATGGGTATCCAGATCCCATTGTTGGTTATTGACACGAGAGCCGTCTCGGTCATGTCGCATGTCTCCGAACCCGTAGGGTCTACACATAAGGTTCGGTGGCGCTAGGGTTATTAGGAAGACTTGTATGTGATTACGAATGTTGTTCGGAGTCCCGGATGAGATCCCGGACGTCACGAGGAGTTCGGAAGGGTCCAAAGGTAAAGATTTATATATGGGAAGTTGTCAAGCGGACAGGAAAAGTTTGGGGCATATCGGTATTGTCTGGGGTCACTGAAGGGTTCCGGAGGTCCAGGGAGGGGCCACCCCTCGGGGGCCACTGGGCTGCGTGGGAAGGGGCCAGCCCTGGTGGGCTGGTCGCACCTCCCTTGGGCACTTGCGCCTAGGGTTGAGGGGAACCCTAGAGGCGCCCTTGCTTGGGGGGCAAGCCCCCCTCCCCTTGGCCGCCGCCCCCCCTCTAGATGCCATCTAGAGGGGCCGGCCCCCCGCTCCCGTCGCCCTATAAATAGAAGGGTGAGGGGAGGGCTGCACATCCAAGCCAAGGCGCCGCCCCGCCCCGCCCCAACACCACTCCTCCTCCGTGCGTGCTTGGCGAAGCCAGCCGAGATCTTCTTGCACCAACAACACCATGCCGTCGTGCTGCCGTTGAAGCTATCTTCCTCAACCTCTCCTTCCTCCTTGCTGGATCAAGACGGAGGAGGCGTCGTCCGTCTGCCGTCGTGTGTTGAGCAGCGGAGGTCTTGTCTGCTCGACACTTGGTCATCGGTGATCCGAATCACGGCGAAGTCTGACTCCATCATCACCATCCCCTTGAACGCTTCCTTTTCGATCTACAAGTGGTATGTAGATGCAAACTCACTCCCTTGACTCGTTGCTTAGATGAACTCATAGATGGATCTTGGTGAAACCGTAGAAAAAATTTTAATTTTACGCAGCGTTCCCCAACAGTGGCATCATGAGCTAGGTCTATGCGTAGTTCTCTATTGCACGAGTAGAACACAATTTTGTTGTGGGCGTAGATCTTGTCAACTTGCTTGCCGCTACTAGTCTTAACTTGCTTCAGCGGTATTGTGGGATGAAGCGGCCCGGACTAACCTTACACGTACTCTTACGTGAGACCGGTTCCACCGACTGACATGCACTAGTTGCATAAGGTGGCTGGCGGGTGTCTGTCTCTCCCACTTTAGTTGGAGCGGATTCGATGAAAAAGGTCCTTATGAAAGGTAAATAGAAGTTGACAAAATCACGTTGTGGTTATTCGTAGGTAAGAAAACGTTCTTGCTAGAACCCAATTGCAGCCACGTAAAAGATGCAACAACAATTAGAGGACGTCTAACTTGTTTTTGCAGCAATTGTCATGTGATGTGATATGGCGAAGTTGTGATGAATGATGAATGACATATTGTGATGTATGAGATCATGTTCTTGTAATAGGAATCACGACTTGCATGTCGATGAGTATGACAACCGGCAGGAGCCATAGGAGTTGTCTTTATTTTGTATGACCTGCGTGTCATTGAAGAACGCCATGTAAATTACTTTACGTTATTGCTAAACGCGTTAGCCATAGAAGTAGAAGTAGTCGTTGGCATGACAACTTCATGAAGACACGATGATGGAGATCATGATGATGGAGATCATGATGATGGAGATCATGGTGTCATGCCGGTGACAAGATGATCATGGAGCCCCGAAGATGGAGATCAATGGAGCTATATGATATTGGCCATATCATGTCACTACTATAAAATTGCATGTGATGTTTATTATGTTTATGCATCTTGTTTACTTAGAGCAGCGGTAGTAAATAAGATGATCCCTTACAACAATTTCAAGAAGTGTTCTCCCTAAGCGTGCACCGTTGCTAAAGTTAAATGCGTTTGAAGCACCATGTGATGATCGGGTGTGATAGATCCTTACGTTCACATACAACGGGTGTAAGACAGTTTTACACATGCAAAATACTTAGGGTTAACTTGACGAGCCTAGCATGTATGGACACCGGCCTCGGAACACGGAGACCGAAAAGGTCGAACACGAGTCGTATGGAAGATACGATCAACATGAGAATGTTCACCGACGATGACTAGTCCGTCTCACGTGATGATCGGACACGGCCTAGTCGACTCGGATCGTGTAACACTTAGATGACTAGAGGATGTCTAATCTGAGTGGGAGTTCATTAAGATAATTTGATTAGATGAACTTAATTATCATGAACTTAGTCTAAAACTTTTGCAAATATGTCTTGTAGATCAAATGGCCAACGCTCATGTCAACTTGAACTTCAACGCGTTCCTAGAAAACCAAGCTGAAAGATGATGGCAGCAACTATACGGACTGGGTCCGGAACACGAGGATCATCCTCATAGCTGCCAGGAAACAATATGTCCTAGAAGGACCGCTAGGTGACGCTCCCGTCCCATAGAACCACGACATTATTAATGATTGGCAGACTAGTGCTGATGATTACTCCCTCGTTCAGTGCGTCATGCTATACAGCTTAGAACCGGGGCTACAAAAGTGTTTTGAGCATCACGGAGCATATGAGATGTTCGAGGAGCTGAAACTAGTTTTCCAAGCTCAAGCCCGGTCGAGAGATATAGCGTCTCGACAAGTTCTATAGTTGTAAGATGGAGGAAAATAGTTACATCGGTGAGCACATACTCGAGAATATGCAGGTTGCACAACCGCATGACCCAGCTGAATATTAACCTCCACGATGAGGCGGTCATTGACAGAATCCTTGATCGCTCCCACCAAGCTACAAGAGCTTCGTGATGAACTACAATATGCGAGGATGGTGAAGACCATTCACGAAGTATTTTCAATCTTTGAAGTCGTGAGGTTGAGATCAAGAAAGAATATCAAGTGTTGATGGTCAATAAGACCACTAAGTTCAAGAAGGGCAAGGGCAAGAAGAACTTCAAGAAGGACGGCAACGATGTTGCCGCGCCCGGTAAGCCAGTTACCGGGAAGAAGTCAAAGAATGGACCTGTAACGACCTGACCCAAAATCGGTCAAGTCTCTGTGTCTGTACCATCCCAAGATCATGCTAGCACTCACAGTACATTGATGAAATAATCAAAGTTCAATCACACCTGAATTTATTACACGATTCTCATATCGAGTCTTTATTACAATAGAATAAATTCGGCCGAAGGCCAACTCATGAGAAATAAACTAAGTAAAGCTGCAGGCGTAGAAGAATAAGCGAGTCCATCCGACTCCATAGGGCAATCGCCAAGCGCGGATCGTAGCCTCACTCCTGATCGGAATACTCCTCCGCAACATAAGGCGTTGCAGCCGTGTAGGTCAGCATTTTGAATATCTTTGGCAAGTCATGAAGAGAGAACAATAATAAAATTACTAACACTATATGCAATTTGGGTGGGGCTCTAAGTTTCATCATTTTGCGAAAAGCCAGTTTTCCCTACAATAAGGACTTGTTTGCAATTACTACAAAATGTTGGTAGTTATTGAGATGGTTCCGCCAACCAATGTCTCATTCCCAATTATTAAATAAACCCTCAATTAATTTATTAAGTTCATTTGTTGAGATATCCGAAATACTCCAAGTTCAGAGGCTCAAATTGTCCGTAATCGGGGACACGGCTAATCGATTAGATCTTTTCTCTGCAGAGGTTATGCACTTTACCCGCAAGAATCGTTCCTCCTTTTAAGTCTTCGCACTTGAGTGTTTGAAGGCGGAGACGAGCAAACAGGGTCTTCCAAAGAGTTCCTCTGGGCCCTTGCCGGTGCCCATCCAATCCTACCGTTCTTCTACATCTCGTAGCACCGTCGGCCAGAGTCACACCTAGGGTCGACCAAGCGGAGCCCATAATGGCTTGCGGCTGCATAGGTAAGCTTCCGTCAATGGGGTATCCATCCGTCTCTTCGTGGCTGGGTGAAGCTTTCCGCAAGATGTCATGGCACTTCTCCATGCATCCCGGCCAACCACTGGGTTCTCCAGGTGCCCGTCAACCGCTCCTCCACCCAAAGAGTGAATTTGAAGTCCATCTTGATCTTGAAGTCATGGGGTTGTCATCATCTTTAAGACTCTCACATCTCCTTTATGAATTCACTCAACCAACCCGTCACGAGCATAGCAAAATAAACTACTTCGTCCCGGGTCATGGTAACAAGGAATTGGTTCATCCTACCTCATGATACTACTCAAGAACATAACTTCAAAATTTCACCTACTGCATGCATGGTGGGGAGGTAATTCTAATGCAATAAAAATCATAGGTATTGTAAAGAAACATGATCAATGACTTGCCTTCTTGACGATCTTCGTAAGCTAGGGACTCGTGGTAGCAAGCTTCGCACTCAGGAAATTCTACCGAGGCAAACAATAACCACAATAAGCATATAGCATATGACCACTTACATAGTAACATGCTAACATAACACACAAAACAAATGAATCAAAACCCAAAGGAAAACTCGAAGAAATCCAACTCAATGCTTTCCTACTTCAAGCAACAACTAAAAAAATAGTTTTACATAACAAAAAATTTCTTAACAGAACCTAAGCATGGGTTTATGCTAACTAACAGAAAAGAATTCATCAAGCAACTAGTAGCAAAAAGAATCACCTTAAAATCTATTATAAAACTCCTATTAGGCCTAAAGCAAATTTTAGTAGGAAAAATAAAATAAAAGTTTTATTTATTATAAATAAAAGTTCATGCTCTAAAGTGACAGAAACTAACCTAGAATAATCTATCACATATGAAAAATAAATTTATTTGCTAACTAAAACAATAGGGAAACAGTAGCTAGTTAATTAATTAAGAATAACATGATTCTGATTAAAGCTATTTTTTTATTAATCCTAAAATGCCCAAATAAATACCTACGGTTAGGTAATGTCAAAACAAAGTTGTGACAAAAAGAATCACAAAAAAATAATATTCCTAACTCATTTTATAGCAGAATTACTATTCTGTCTAAAACTAAAATAAAGCAATTTTAAATAATTTTAACATGACTAATTATATTTTCTACAGAAACTATAAGAAATTTGCAAACCAACAAAAAAAAGAATCACTTAAAACTATTAAGTAGATTAAAAGATATGAATTTTTCAAATCTGAAACTATTACATTAAAACAGAAAACTAAAATAAAACTAAAACGAAAAAGCGGCTAATGGGCCTAACTAACGCCCTGGGCGTAATTTAACTAAAAAGCGCCTGAGGAAATAAATCGCTTCGGGCCGGTCTAAACTAAACCTAACTAAACCGGAATAAACCGGAACTAAAACCGGATCTATTTAAAAAAACATACCCCTTCGGGATCTAATCTAGACCCTACGTTTAGATCGAACGGCGGCGGGATCTCCGGTGACTCACCGCGGTGGTCGACGGCAACTCGAGGCGGCAACGCAGCGGCTCGGTGGTCGGGGACGACGGCGGAGACCTTCCCGGATGCTGGACGGGCGAGGTGGGTTTGGTGGAGTCAGGCGAGCTCGGGGTGACCGGGCCGAGCTCGGGTGGCTATGGGCGGCGGCGGGGGCTCGGTTGCTCCGGCGAGCGTGTGCGGCGTGTGGGTGTGGTTTGGCGTGGGGGCGATGGAGGGAACGGGGTCGAGGGGAGGAGTATTTATAGGGCGGGGGCACGACTTGCGCGAGGGGGCGATCGGGAGGGGATCGGGATGAGATCCCGGGGATCTCGGGATCCCGGCGAGCGGCGGCGATCCGGTGCGTGTCTTGCGCAAGGGGGAAGAAGGTGTGGGTGTTGGGGAACGCAGTAATTTCAAAAATTTCCTACGCACACACAGGACCATGGTGATGGCATAGCAACGAGAGGGGAGAGTGTCTGTCCACGTACCCTCGTAGACCGAAAGCGGAAGCGTTATAACAACGCGGTTGATGTAGTAAATCGTCTTCACGATCCGACCGATCCAAGCACCGAGCGCACGGCACCTCCGAGTTACGCACACGTTCAGCTCGATGGCGATCCCGAGCTCCGATCCAGCAAAGCGTCGGGGATGAGTTCCGTCGGACGACGGCGTGGTGGCGATGATGATGCTCCACCGACGCAGGCTTCGCCTAAGCTCATGACGATATGACTTCTCCGGTAGCGAGGCTTCGCCTAAGCTCATGACGATATGACGAAGTGGAATATGGTGGAGGGGGCACCACACGGCTAAGGAACGATCCGTAGATCAACTTGTGTGTTATGGGGTGCCCCTTCCCCGTATATAAAGGAGCAAGGGGGTGCGGCCAGCCCAAAGGCGGCGCTGAGGAGTCCTACTCCCACCGGGAGTAGGACTCCCCCTTTCCTAGTTGGATTAGGATTGGGGAAGGGGAAGAGGGAAGGCGCCCCCTCTCCTTGTCCTATTCGGACTAGAGGGGAGGGGCGCGCTGCCTGGCCGCCCTTTCCTCTTCTCCCTATGGCCCATCAAGGCCCATAGACCCCCGGGGTTCCGGTAACCCCGGTGTTAAATAACTTTCTGTTTTCATCCGGAACCTTTCCGAAGTCCAAACATAGGCTTCCAATATATCAATCTTCTTTATGTCTCGATCATTTCGAGACTCCTCGTCATGTCCGTGATCACATCCGGGACTCCGAACAACCTTCGGTACATCAATACTTATAAACTCATAATGAACTGTCATCGAAACGTTAAGCGTGCGGACCCTACGGGTTCGAGAACTATGTAGACATGACCTAGAACCATTCTCGGTCAATAACCAATAGCGGAACCTGGATGCCCATATTGGTTCCTACATATTCTACGAAGATCTTTATCGGTCAAACCGCATAACGATATCGTTGTTCCCTTTGTCATCGGTATGTTACTTACCCGAGATTCGATCGTCGGTATCCAATACCTAGTTAGGTCTCATTCTTGGTAAGTCTCTTTACTCGTTCCGTAATACATCATCTCACAACTAACTCATTAGTTGTAATGCTTGCAAGGCTTATGTGATGTGTATTACCGAGAAGGCCCAGAGATACCTCTCCGAGCAATCGGAGTGACAAAACCTAATCTCGAAATACGCCAACCCAACAAGTACCTTTGGAGACACCTGTAGTACTCCTTTATAATCACCCGATTCACGTTGTGACGTTTGGTAGTACCAAAGTGTTCCTCCGATGGCAGGAGTTGCATAATCTCATAGTTTACAGGAACACGTATAGGTCATGAAGAAAGCAATAGCAATATACTAAACGATCAAGTGCTAAGCTAACGGAATGGGTCATGTCAATCACATCATTCTCCTAATGAGGTGATCCCATAAATCAAATGACAACACATGTCTATGGTTAGGAAACACAACCATCTTTGATTAATGAGCTAGTCTAGTAGAGGCATACTAGTGACTATCTGTTTGTCTATGTATTCACACATGTATTATGTTTCCGGTTAATACAATTCTAGCATGAATAATAAACATTTATCACGATATAAGGAAATAAATAATAACTTTATTATTGCCTCTAGGGCATATTTCCTTGAGTCTCCCACTTGCACTAGAGTCAATAATCTAGATTACACATAATGATTCTAACACCCATGGAGTCTTGGTGCTGATCATGTTTTGCTCGTGGAAGAGGCTTAGTCAACGGGTCTGCAACATTCAGATCCGTATGTATTTTGCAAATTTCTATGTCTCCCACTTGGACTTGGTCGAATGGAATTAGGCGTCTCTTGATATGCTTGGTCCTCTTGTGAAATCTGGATTCCTTTGCCAAGGCAATTGCATCGATATTGTCACGAAGATCTTCATTGGTCCCGATGCACTAGGTATGACACCTAGATCGGAAATGAACTCTTTCATCCAGACTCCTTCATTTGCTGCTTCGAAGCAGCTATGTACTCCGCTTCACATGTAGATCCCGCCACGACGCTTTGTTTAGAACTGCACCAACCGACAGCTCCACCGTTTAATAAAAACACGTATCCGGTTTGCGATTTAGAATCGTCCGGATTGTCAAAGCTTACATCGACGTAACCATTTACGACTAGCTCTTTGTCACCTCCATATACGAGAAACATATCCTTAGTCCTTTTCGGTATTTCGGGATGTTCTTGACCGCTGTCCGATGATCCACTCTGGATTACTTTGGTACCTTCCTGCCAAGCTTACTGACTAAGCATACGTCGTGTCTGGTACACAGCATTGCATACATGATAGAGCCTATGGCTGAAGCATAGGGAACATCTTTCATTTTCTCTCTATCTTCTGCTGTGGTCGGGCATTGAGTCCGACTCAATCTTACACCTTATGTCTGAGTAAAAAACCTTTCTTTGCACGATCCATTTTGAACTTCTTCAAAACTTTATCAAGGTATGTGCTTTGTGAAAGTCCAATTAAGTGTCTTGATCTATCTCTATAGATCTTGATGCCCAATATGTAAGCAGCTTCACCGAGGTCTTTCATTGAAAAACTTTTATTCAAGTATCCTTTTATGCTATCCAGAAATTCTATATCATTTCCAATCAATAATATGTCGTCCACATATAATATCGTAAATGCTGCTGAGCTCCCACTCACTTTCTTGTAAATACAGGCTTCTCCAAAAGTGCATATAAAACCATATGCTTTGATCACACTATCAAAGCGTTTATTCCAACTCCGAGAGGCTTGCCGGACCATAAATTGATCGCTGGAGTTTGCACACTTTGTTAGCACCTTTTGGATCAACAAAACCTTCTGGTTGCATCATATACAACTCTTCTTCTAGAAATCCATTCAAGAATGCAGTTTTTACATCCATTTGCCAAATTTCATAATCATAAAATGCAGCAATTGCTAACATGATTCAGACAGACTTAAGCATCGCTACGGGTGAGAAAGTCTCATCGTAGTCAACCCCTTGAACTTGTCGAAAACCTTTACGCAACAAGTCGAGCTTTGTAGACAGTTATATTACCATCGGCGTCGGTCTTCTTCTTAAAGATCCATTTATTCTCAATGGCTTGCCGATCATCGGGCAAGTCAACCAAAGTCCACACTTTGTTCTCATACATGGATCCCATCTCAGATTTCATGGCTTCCGGCCATTTCGCGAATCTGGGCTCACCATCGCTTCTTCATAGTTTGTAGGTTTCGCCATGGTCAAGTAACATGACTTCGAGAATAGGATTACCGTACCACTGCAGTGCGTATTTTATTCTGGTTGACCCTCTGAGTTCAGTAGCAACTTGATCTGAAGTTTCATGATTAACATCATTAGTTTCCTCACCAATTGGTGTAGTTGTCACAGGAACCGTTTCTTGTGATGAACTACTTTCCAATAAGGGAGCAGAATCTGATTATCTCATCAAGTTCTACTTTCCTCCCACTCACTTCTTTCGAGAGAAACTCCTTCTCTAGAAAGGATCCGAATTTAGCAACGAAAATCTTGCCTTCAGATCTGTGATAGAAGGTGTACCCATGATCTCCTTTGGGTATCCTATGAAGACACATTTCTCCGATTTGGGTTCGAGCTTATCTGGTTGAAGTTTCTTCACATAAGCATCGCAGCCCCAAACTTTAAGAAACGACAACTTTGGTTTCTTGCCAAACCACAGTTCATACGGTGTCGTCTCAACGGATTTAGATGGTGCCCTATTTAACGTGAATGCGGCCGTCTCTAAAGCATATCCCCAAAAGCGATAGCGGTAAATCGGTAAGAGACATCATAGATCGCACCATATCAAGTAAAGTACGATTCTGACGTTCGGACACACCATTTCTCCGTGGTGTTCGGGTGGCGTGAGTTGCGAAACTATTCCACATTGTTTCAAATGTAAACCAAACTCGTAACTCAAATATTCTCCTCCACGATCAGATCGTAGAAACTTTATTTTCTTGTTACGATGATTTTCCACTTCACTCTGAAATTCTTTGAACTTTTCAAATGTTTCAGATTTGTGTTTCATTAAGTAGATATACCCATATCTGCTCAAATCATCTGTGAAGGTGAGAAAATAACGATACCGCCGCGTGCCTCAACATTCATTGGACCACAAACATCAGTATGTATGATTTCCAACAAATCAGTTGCTCGCTCCATAGTTCCGGAGAACGGCGTTTTAGTCATCTTGCCCATGAGGCATGGTCCGCAAGTACCAAATGATTCATAATCAAGTGATTCCAGAAGCCCATCAGTATGGAGTTTCTTCATGCGTTTTACACCGATATGACCCAAACGGCAATGCCACAAATAAGTTGCATTATCATTATCAACTCTGCATCTTTTGGTTTCAACACTATGGATATGTGTATTACTACTATCGAGATTCAATAAAAATAGACCACTCTTCAAGGGTGCATGACCATAAAAGATATTATTCATATAAATAGAACAACCATTATTCTCTGTCTTAAATGAATAACCGTCTCGCATTAAACAAGATCCAGATATAATGTTCATGCTCAACGGCGGCACCAAATAACAAATATTTAGGTCTAAAATTAATCCCGATGGTAGATGTAGAGGTAGCGTGCCGACCAGCGATCACATCGACTTTGGAACCATTTCCCACGGCGCATCGTCACCTCGTCCTTAGCCAATCTTCGCAATCCGTAGTTCCTGTTTCGAGTTGCAAATATTAGCAACAGAACCGATTATCAAATACCAGTACTCTGCGAGTATTAGTAAGGTACACATCAATAACATGTATATCACATATACCTTTGATCACCTTGCCATCCTTCTTATCCGCCAAATACTTGGGGCAGTTCCGCTTCGGTGTCCGGTTTGCTTCCAGTAAAAACACTCAGTTTCAGGCTTAGGTCCAGACTTGGGTTTCTTCTCTTGAGCAGCAACTTTCTTGCTGTTCTTTTTGAAGTCCACCTTCTTCTTTCCTTTGCCCTTTTTCTTGAAACTAGTGGTCTTGTTGACCATCAACACTTGATGCTCTTTCTTGATTTCTACCTCCGCGGCTTTTAGCATTGCGAAGAGCTCGGGAATTGTTTTGGTCATCCCTTGCATATTATAGTTCATCACGAAGCTCTTGTAGCTTGGTGGCAGTGATTGGAGAATTACATCAATGACACTATGATGCGGAAGAGTAACTCCAGTTGAATCAAGTGATTATTATACCCGGACATTTTGAGTATATGTTCCTTGTGAACTATTCTCCTCCATCTTGCAGCTATAGAACTTATTGGAGACTTCATATCTCTCAATCCGGGCATTTGCTTGAAATATTAACTTCAACTCCTGGAACATCTCATATGCTCCATGACGTTCAAAACGTCGTTGAAGACCCGGTTCTAAGCCGTAAAGCATGGCACACGAACTATCGAGTAGTCATCGACTTTGCTCGCCAGACGTTCACAACTTCGGCGTTGCTCTCAAGAAGCACTGGCACCTGTGGGTGCTTCGAGGACATAATTCTTACGTGCAGCAATGAGGATAATCCTCAAATTCTGAACCCAGTCCGTGTAATTGCTACCATCATCTTTCAACTTTGCTTTCTCAAGGAACGCATTAAAATTCAACGGAACAACAAAGACGAGCCATCTATCTACGGTAAACATAGACAAGCAAAATACTATCGGTACTAAGTTCATGATAAATTTAAGTTTAATTAATCATATTAAAAACTCCCACTTAGACAGACATCTCTCTAGTCATCTAAGTGATTACGTGATCCAAATCAACTAAACCATGTCCGATCATCACGTGAGATGGAGTAGTTTCAATGGTGAACATCACTATGTTGATCATATCTACTATATGATTCACGTTCGACCTTTCGGTCTCCGTGTTCCGAGGCCATATCTGTTATATGCTAGGCTCGTCAAGTTTAACTCGAGTATTCTGCGTGCGCAACTGTTTTGCACCCGTTGTATTTGAGCGTAGAGCCTATCACACCCGATCATCACGTGGTGTCTCAGACGAAGAACTTTCATAGCGGTGCATACTCGGGAGAACACTTATTGATAATTTTAGTGAGAGATCATCTTATAATGCTACCGTCAATCAAAGCAAGATAAGATGCATTAAGGATAAACATCACATGCAATCAATATAAGTGATATGATATGGTCATCATCATCTTGTGCTTGTGATCTCCATCGCCGAAGCACCGTCATGATCACCATCGTCACCGGTAGCGACACCTTGATCTCCATCGTAGCATCGTTGTCGTCTCGCCAACTATTGCTTCTCGACTATCGCTCTTTGCTTAGTGATAAAGTAAAGCAATTACATGGCTTTGCATTTCATACAATAAGCGACAACCATATGGCTCCTGCCGATTGCCGATAACTTCGGTTACAAAACATGATCATCTCATACAATAAAATATAGCATCACGTCTTGACCACATCACATCACAACATGCCCTGCAAAAACAAGTTAGACGTCCTCTACTTTGTTGTTGCAAGTTTTACGTGGCTGCTACGGGCTGAGCAAGAACCGTTCTTACCTACGCATCAAAACCACAACGATAGTTTGTCAAGTTGGTCCTGTTTTAACCTTCGCAAGGACCGGGCGTAGCCACTTTTCGGTTCAACTAAAGTGAGAGAAACCGACACCCGCCGGTCACCTTTAAGCAACTAGTGCTCAAGCGGTGAAACCGGTCTCGCGTAAAGCGTCTGGCGTAATGTCGGTCCGGGCGCTTCATCTCACAATACCGCTGAACCAAAGTATGACATGCTTTGGTAAGCGGTATGACTTATATCGCCCACAACTCACTTGTGTTCTACTCGTGCATATGACATCAACGCATAAAACCAGGCTCGGATGCCCTTTGTTGGGGAACGCGGTAATTTCAAAAAATTCTACGCTTTACGGGACCATGGTGATGGCATAGCAACGAGAGGGAGATGTCATCCACGTACCCTCGTGAACCCGAAAGCGAGCGTTATAACAACGCGGTTGATGTAGTCAGACGTCTTCACGATCCGACCGATCCAAGCACCGAACGTCACGGCACCTCCGAGTTACGCACGTTCAGCTCGATGGCGATCCCGGGCTCCGATCCAGCAAAGCGTCGGGGATGAGTTCCGTCGGCCTGACGGCGTGGACGATGATGATGCTCCACCGGCGAGGGCCGCCTAAGCTCATGACGATATGACTTCTCCGGCGCGAGGCTTCGCCTAAGCTCATGACGATATGACCGAAGTGGAATATGGTGGAGGGCACCGCACGGCTAAGGAACGATCCGTAGATCAACTTGTGTGTTATGGGGTGCCCCCAGATATATAAAAGGAGCAAGAAGTGCGGCCAGCCCAAGGCGCGCTGGAGGAGTCCTACTCCCACCGGGAGTAGGACTCCCCCTTTCCTAGTTGGATTAGGATTGGGGAAGGGAAGAGGGAAGAGGCGCCGCCCCTCTCCTTGTCCTATTAGGACTAGAGGGGAGGCGCGGCCTGCCTGGCCGGCCCTTTCCTCTTCTCCCTATGGCCCATCAAGGCCCATAGACCCCCGGGGGGTTCCGGTAACCCCCCGGTGTTCCGGTAACTTTCCTGTTTTCATCCGGAACCTTCCGAAGTCCAAACATAGGCTTCCAATATATCAATCTTCATGTCTCGATCATTTCGAGACTCCTCGTCATGTCCGTGATCACATCCGGGACTCCGAACAACCTTCGGTACATCAATACTTATAAACTCATAATGAACTGTCATCGAAACGTTAAGCGTGCGGACCCTACGGGTTCGAGAACTATGTAGACATGACCTAGAACCATTCTCGGTCAATAACCAATAAGCGGAACCTGGATGCCCATATTGGTTCCTACATATTCTCTGAAGATCTTTATCGGTCAAACCGCATAACGATATCGTTGTTCCCTTTGTCATCGGTATGTTACTTACCCGAGATTCGATCGTCGGTATCCAATACCTAGTTCAGTCTTATTCTTGGTAAGTCTCTTTACTCGTTCCGTGTCGTCATCTCACAACTAACTCATTAGTTGTAATGCTTGCAAGGCTTATGTGATGTGTATTACCGAGAAGGCCCAGAGATACCTCTCCGAGCAATCGGAGTGACAAAACCTAATCTCGAAATCGCCAACCCAACAAGTACCTTTGGAGACACACTGTAGTACTCCTTTATAATCACCCGATTACGTTGTGACGTTTGGTAGTACCCAAAGTGTTCCTCCGTAAGCAGGAGTTGCATAATCTCATAGTTTACAGTGAACATGTATAGGTCATGCAGAAAGCAATAGCAATATACTAAACGATCAAGTGCTAAGCTAACGGAATGGGTCATGTCAATCACATCATTCTCCTAATGAGGTGATCCCATTAATCAAATGACAACACATGTCTATGGTTAGGAAACACAACCATCTTTGATTAATGAGCTAGTCTAGTAGAGGCATACTAGTGACTATCTGTTTGTCTATGTATTCACACATGTATTATGTTTCCGGTTAATACAATTCTAGCATGAATAATAAACATTTATCACGATATAAGGAAATAAATAATAACTTTATTATTGCCTCTAGGGCATATTTCCTTCAGTGGGGTCCACCCGTCGGTGAGAGAGGGGAGAGGGGGATCGGGCGGGCGACCGGTGCGGAGGTGGTTCGGGGGGCTCGGTCCGTGGTGGCTCGCCAGTCTTGGTGGCGCTGGGTATTTTTTTTTCCTTTTGTTTTTTGAAAATAAAACAGAGGTAAAATATATAGAATATAAATATTTTATATAGGACATATATATATCAAAATGATCAGGGAATATACCCTATCATTTGAACATTTTTCGAGGCAAAATCCAAACTTTATAAAAATCATTTTTCCAAAATTCCCAAATAAAATTCAAATTTGAATTCAAACTTTTTGGCAATGTTTTTCCTCCGATATTTTTGGAGTGTCATGTCTACTCCTCTCATACTTTTCTCAAGTATTTATCAGGCATAGTTTTTGAAATGATTTCCATTTGCCAAAATTTGAATTCAAATGCCAACAAGTCCAAAACTTCAGAAACTTCAATGCCACTCAAATTTCAAACAGAATGCATAGATGCTTAGCTATAATTGTAAAACATTCCAAATAGGAAATTTGGGATGTTACAAACCTACCCACCTTAAGATGAATCTCGCCCTCGAGATTCGGGTTGGCTAGCAAATAGGTGCGGGTGGTCTCGAAGGAGGTCTTCTTCTCGCTCCCGGTGGCTTCTTCCTCGGAGTGATGACTCCACAAAGACCTTGCAAAACTTGATGATCTTCTTTGCGGGTGAATCTGTTTGCAGTCTCGAGAATTCGGACGGGTTTCTCCTTATAAGTCAGATCTCTGTCGAACTGTATGGCCTCTAGGGGCACTGTGTCTCTCAACGGAATATCGGCCATGTCGGCATGACACTTCTTCAGCTGAGAAACATGGAAGACATCATGAACTCCGGATAATCCTTCCGGCAATTCCAACTTGTAAGCAACTTCTCCATGACGTTCGAGGATTTTGTAGGGGCCAATGAATCGGGTGCTAACTTTCCTTTGACACCAAACCTCTTGATTCCACGAAGTGGAGACACACGAAGATATGCTCGGTCTCCGGCCGTAAGTTACTTCCTTGCGTTCTTGTCAAGATAACTCTTACGCCTCGATTGAGCCACCTTGAGCCTATCTCGAATCAGCTTGACTTTCTCTTGGAATCTCTGATAAGATTGGGAGCGAAAAGTTTTCGATCTCCAACACCATCCCACAACAATGGTGTTACGCACCTCCTTCCGTATAGAGCTTGAAAGGGGCCATCTTCGATCGGTCTGTTAACTGTTGTTGTATGAGAACTTCTGCGTATGGCAAATTATCATCCCAGCTAGACCCATAGTCTAGCACACAAGCTCTCAACATGTCCTCCGTAATCTGGTTGACTCTCTCGGTCTGTCCATCATCTGCGGATGAAAAGTCATCTTGAACTCCAGCCTCATACCCAAAGTTTCATGCAACCGATTCCAAAACTTTGAGGTAAATTGTGTTCCTCTATCGACACGATACTCCTCGGAACTCCATGCAGACATACGATCCTGGTCATGTATATCTTGGCTAACTTAAGCGCTGGTATAGGTAGTCTTCACGGGAATGAAATGAGCTACCTTGGTCAATCGATCAACCACTACCCAGATGGAATCATAACCTGAACGGGTCTGGGTAATCTGTGATAAAATCCATTCCAAGTTTTTCCCATTTCCACTCGGGAATCGGCAAAGGTTGAAGTAACCCGCTGGCTTACGATGTTACGCCTTTACTCGTTGACAAACATCGCATCTTGCTACGTACTCGGCAATATCCTTCTTCATACCGCCCAGAAACTTTCCTTCAAATCCAGATACATCTTGGTGTTACCAGGGTGAATCGAGTACGGTGAATCATGAGCCTCCTGAAGAATTAGCTTCCTGAGTTCGGGATCATTGGGTACATAAATACGATCCTCGAACCATATAGCTCCGTATTCGTCCCACGAAACCCTTTAGCTTTTCCTTCATTCATCCTTTTCTTTATCTCATCAATTTCCTTGTCCGACTTCCGGGCTTCACGAATTCTTTCGGCCAAAGTGGACTGAACTTCAGAGTTGCAACATATCCTCTCGGAACTATCTCGATCGGAGATCTACGAGGCCATCGGCTAACTCTGGGAATTCCTCCCGCTATAAGAGTATTCACATAACTCTTACGGCTCAAAGCATCTGCTACAACATTAGCCTTTCACGGGTGGTAATGCAATCTCATGTCGTAGTCCTTGATTAACTCTAGCCATCTCCTTTGCCTGAGGTTCAACTCTTTCTGCGTGAAAATATACTTTAAGCTCTTATGATCTGTGTAAACATCACATCGGTTTCCGATGAGGAAAATGTCTCCAGGTCTTGAGTGCATGCACTACGGCTGCTAACTCCAAATCATGTGTGGCATAATTCATCTCGTGTGGTCGTAGCTGTCTGGAGGTATAAGCTACAACCTTTCCTTCCTGCATGAGTACTCCTCCGAGTCCTTGACGAGAAGCGCCACAATATACCGTAATCCTTGTGTATGTCCGGCAAAATCAGCACTGGGGCTGTAACCAAACGTTTCTTCAATTCCTGAAAATTGGCTTCACAATCCTCGGTCCAAATGTACTTGGCTTCCTTCTTCAACAGCTCAGTCATGGGCTTGGCAATCTTTGAGAAGTTCTCAATAAACCTCCGATAATATCCTGCGAGTCCGAGAAAACTACGGATCTCCTTGACTGAGGTGGATAACGCCAATCGGTGACTGATTCAACCTTGGCGGGATCAACTGCTATTCCTTCTCCTGAAATAACATGTCCGAGGAATCCGACTTCCTTCACCAAAATTCACATTTGCTGAACTTGGCATATAAGCGATGTTCTCGAAGTTTCTCGTAACTAGACGCATAAATGTTCCTTATGCTCTTCCTCGCTCTTGGAGAATATCAAGATATCATCGATGAACACCACGACAAACTTGTCCAGATATTCCATAAATACCTTGTTCATCAAATTCATGAAGTATGCAGGAGCATTAGTCAATCCAAATGACATGACGGTATACTCATATAAACCATACACAGTAGTGAATGCTGTTTTGGGTATATCCTTCTCACGGATCTTCAATCGATGATACCACGATCGAAGATCGATCTTGGAGAATACCTTGGCTCCAACTAGCTGATCAAATAGATCATTAATCATCGGCAGAGGGTACTTGTTCTTGATGGTCACATCGTTCAACGAACGATAATCCACAACCATTCTCGTGGTTCCATCCTTCTTCTCTACCAAAAGAACTGGGCTCCCCAAGGTGATGAGCTTGGCGAATATATCCTTTCTCCAATAACTCATTAATTTGATTCTTGATCTCTTTCAAATCATTCGGGGGCATCCGATAGGGTCTCTTGGATATTGGGGCTGTGCCGGGCAATAGCTCAATCAGAAATTCAATGTCTCTGTCCGGTGGCATTCCTGGTAATTCCTCCGGAAACACATCGGGAAAATCTTGCACTACTGGCACTTCCTCCTGAACAACTCCCGTGAGGGAATTCACTGATTGTTCATCGGGATACGTCGGATACATACTTGATCCTCTTACGCTCCGGAGTGGTGAGCAGAATTGACTTATGAGCACGATCTATGTTTCCTTCAAACCGTCAACCAATCCATGCCTAGGATTACATCCAAGGTCTGGGTTTCCAATACTATGAGGTCTGTGGGGAATTTATGGTTTCCGATGTTGAGGGTTGCATGACAGCCTAAACTCGCCATCATTTCTCCTCCTGCGAAGGCCCGGTGAAGGGGGCTTCTAAGGGTTTTAGTGGGCAACCCATACTTTTCCACAACTACCCTTGATATGAATGAATGCGTTGCACGAGAATCAAAGACTACCAATACTGAACGTGAATTCAATAAAACTTACCAACCACGATGTCCGGCTGATCATATACGTCCTCCACGTCAATGTGGTTCACCCGAGCACGAGGAAAGGGTTGGGCTTCTTATTTGAGCTTCCATTGCCGTTTCCATTCCTCCGCTTGGCCTCCGGCGGTCGGTGGCATAGTGCCCTGTTTTACGGCACTTGAAAGCGGTGATGTGACTCAGATCTTTACGAGCGGGCAGACGATGCTGGTTGCCATTGCCGTTTCCATTGCCTGACTTGTTGTCCTGGTTGCGGTTGTTCCCATTTCATCCATGGTTATGTCCTCCATGATTATGATGGGTATGCCCTCCCGAGTATGGGGCATAACGGGGCTTCTGCTGAGCTCCAGAGTTGTACTTCCCCTGGCCATACTTCCGCTATGCGGCTATCAATCTGCTGCTGCTTGCCTTCAAGTATGGTGGCCTTGTCTACCAGCTCCTCGATAGTTGGTGAAGGTAGCCACCATAAGCTGCATCCCGGCTCGTCATTGAGTCCCTCGAGAAACTTCTCCTGCTGCGGCATCCGTGGCCACATCATCCGGGGCATAGCGGGCTAACTTGCTGAACTCATCCACGTCTTGCCCCAAGATGCGGTTCCCTGGCGTAAGTTGCAAAACTCACGCTTCTTGCACTCATGGCTCCAAATTTGAAACATGAGCGGTGCGGAAAGCCTGCTGGAACTGATCCCACGTGATGGTGCCGATGGGATAAGTGGCGGTGTAGTTCTCCCACCAAGAAGCTGCAGGTCCATCAAGTTGATGTGCGGCAAAGCGCACCTTCTCTGCATCAGTGCATCCGACAGTGACTAACTCCCTTCCGACCTTGCGGAGCCAATCATCGGCCACAATCGGCTCAGTGCTACTAGAGAACACTGGCGGATTAAGCCTTAGGAACCGAGTCAAGTTGTAAACAGGGGGTGGTGGCGGTGGATTGTTGTTGTTGTTGTTCTGGTTCTGGATGAGCATCTGCATTAGGGCATTCTGCTGCTGAATCAGCTGGGTGAGCTCCGGCGGAAAGTTGAAACCGGGGTCACGTCTCGGAGGCATCTGGTGTTTTGGAGTGGATGAGAAAATTAGAATAGAACAAGGGTCTAATGAGAAAATATCACTACCCATATGAATGCACAATCATAAACACACCAATCATTTATTCAATCATCTGAAACATGGTTCAATCTCAGATTACAAATTCTCACGACTAATCAAAAATAACGGCCTAACTGATCGACGGAAAATAAAATAACATGGTGGTCGGCTAAATGTCTTCATCAATAATCCTTGCGTCCTCTGGTGCGATGTCCTCCGGTGTGGCGTCCTCTGATGCGGCGCCTCCTCTTGCGGCTTTCTCCAGTGGAACTCCCTTCATAATCCTGATCATTGCTCACGAGGGGTCCGTCATCTCCACTCGGAAAAAGGTCTTCTCCCAGGTCCATCTTCTCCTCTAATGCGGCAACATCCATCTTCAGCTTGTCGACTCTCTCCATGAAGTCCGCGATTTCTTCCTCATGGTCAAGGAAGTCTGCGTGTGCCTTCTCTTCCGATTCCGATTCACGGAACAACAGCCTCTGTGTACCTTCAAGTTACTGGCGATGCGGATCTCCCGTTTCTGAGGAGACACTCCAAGTCTTGGACATACGAGAGAATGGAGTCGTCCTCACGATGCGGATGATATCTCCATTCCTTGCTCTGCGAGAAACCATGGCGAGGTCGATGGATCGAGCTCGGCCATGTACTCTTCTCGGAGATGTCCAAGTGCATGATAAATCGCCATGTCTCTTCCGAGGATCCAGTTGAAGTCGGTAAACTCAAAGTCAATAGGCTCTGTATGTCCTCCGAAGGTTCTCCTGGAATGTGCACCTCGATCCTGTAGCGGGTATCCGTCGGAAGTGCATTGGTAGGCTTCCCGGTGATCGAGGGCAGAGCAATCTTCAGCTTCTTCACGATCTAGACCAGCTTCCCGCGAAGGGCATCGTCTCATCTGGCTGGCAAAACTCCGGTAGCAAAACTGGGGTGAACTCGGCGGCCATCTAGAATGTTGAAAATCGGAGAGAAATCAGAAATGAACAGGGGAGAATTACGGAATGATAAGGATATAAAATAAATAGTCTCTTCCTATGGCTTTCCGATCCTAGGGGTTACGTCCTCACGGTCGGCAGTGCTCTGAATACCATCTACGTAACGACTGACCCAAAATCGGTCAAGTCTCCGTGTTTGTACCATCCCAAGATCATCTTTGGCACTCACGGACATTGATGAAATAATCAAAGTTCAATCACACCTGAATTTATTACACGATTCTCATATCGAGTCTTTATTACAATAGAATAAATTCGGCCGAAGGCCAACTCATGAGAAATAAACTAAGTAAAGCTGCGGAAGCATAGAAGAATAGCGAGTCCATCCGACTCCATAGGGCAATCGCCAAGCGCGGATCGTAGCCTCACTCCTGATCGGAATACTCCTCTGCGACATAAGACGTTGCAGCCGTGTAGGTCGACATTTTGAATATCTTTGGCAAGTCATGAAGAGAGAACAATAATAAAATTACTAACACTATATGCAATTTGGCTGTGGGGCTCTAAGTTTCATCATTTTGCGAAAAGCCAGTTTTTCCCTACAATAAGGACTTGTTTGCAATTACTACAAAATGTTGGTAGTTATTGAGATGGTTCCGCCAACCAATGTCTCATTCCCAATTATTAAATAAACCCCTCAATTAATTTATTAAGTTACATTTGTTGAGATATCCGAAATACTCCAAGTTCCAGAGGCTCAAATTGTCCGTAATCGGGACACGGCTAATCGATTAGATCTTTTCTCTGCAGAGGTTTGCGCACTTTACCCGCAAGAATCGTTCCTCCTTTTAAGTCTTCGCACTTCAGAGTGTTTGAAGACGGGACGAACGTAAACAGGTCTTCCAAAGAGTTCCTCACAGGCCGCGGTGCCCATCCAATCCTACCGTTCTTCTACATCTCGTAGCACCGTCGGCAGAGTCACACCTAGGGTCGACCAAGCGAGCCCATAATGGCTTGCGGCTGCATAGGTAAGCTTCCGGTCAATGGGGTATCCATCCGTCTCTTCGTGGCTGGGTGAAGCTTTCCGCAAGATGTCATGGCACTTCTCCATGCATCCCGGCCAACCACTGGGTTCTCCAGGGTGCCCGTCAACAAATCCTCCACCCAAAGAGTGAATTTGAAGTCCATCTTGATCTTGAAGTCATGGGGTTGTCATCATCTTTAAGACTCTCACATCTCCCTTATGAATTCACTCAACCAACCCGTCTCTGAGCATAGCAAAATAAACTACTTCGTCCGGGTCATGGTAACAAGGGAATTGGTTCATCCTACCTCATGATACTACTCAAGAACATAACTTCAAAATTTCACCTACTGCATGCATGGTGGGGAGGTAATTCTAATGCAATAAAAATCATAGGTATTGTAAAGAAACATGATCAATGACTTGCCTTCTTGACGATCTTAAGTAAGCTAGGGACTCGTGGTAGCAAGCTTCGCACTCCGGAAATTCTACCGAGGCAAACAATAACCACAATAAGCATATAGCATATGACCACTTACATAGTAACATGCTAACATAACACACAAAACAAACGAATCAAAACCCAAAGGAAAACTTGAAGAAATCCAACTCAATGCTTTCCTACTTCAAGCAACAACTAAAAAAATAGTTTTACATAACAAAATTTTCTTAACAGAACCTAAGCATGGGTTTATGCTAACTAACAGAAAAGAATTCATCAAGCAACTAGTAGCAAAAAGAATCACCTTAAAATCTATTATAAAACTCCTATTAGGCCTAAAGCAAATTTTAGTAGGAAAAATAAAATAAAAGTTTTATTTATTATAAATAGAAGTTCATGCTCTAAAGTGACAGAAACTAACCTAGAATAATCTATCACATATGAAAAATAAATTTATTTGCTAACTAAAACAATAGGGAAACAGTAGCTAGTTAATTAATTAAGAATAACATGATTCTGATTAAAGCTATTTTTTTATTAATCCTAAAATGCCCAAATAAATACCTATGGTTAGGTAATGTCAAAACAAAGTTGTGACAAAAAGAATCACAAAAAAATAATATTCCTAACTCATTTTATAGCAGAATTACTATTCTTTCTAAAACTAAAATAAAGCAATTTTAAATAATTTTAACATGACTAATTATATTTTCTACAGAAACTATAAGAAATTTGCAAACCAACAAAAAAAGAATCACTTAAAACTATTAAGTAGATTAAAAGATATGAATTTTTCAAATCTGAAACTATTCTGTTAAAACAGAAAACTAAAATAAAACTAAAACGAAAAATTGGCTAATTGGCCTATCTAACGCTTCGGCGTAATTTAACTAAAAAGCTCCTGAGGAAATAAATCGCTTCGGGCCGGTCTAAACTAAACCTAACTAAACCGGAATAAACCGGAACTAAAACCGGATCTATTTAAAAAAAAACATACCCCTTCGGGATCTAATCTAGACCCTACGTTTAGATCATAACGGCGGCGGGATCTCCGGTGACTCACCGCGGTGGTCGACGGCGACGGCGGCTCGGGCGACGACGACGCGGCGGCTCCGGTGGTCGGGGACGACGGCGGAGACCTCCGGCGGGTGCGGACGGGCGAGGGGGTGGGTTTGGTGGAGTCGGGCGAGCTCGGGGGTGACCGGGGCGAGCTCGGGGTGGCTAATGGCGGCGGCGCTCGGTTGTTCTCGAAGAGCGGCGAGAGGGCGAGTTTAGGCGCGGGGGCCACGGCGGGACCGGGGTCGCGGGGCGCAGAATTTAGAGGGCGGGGCCACGACTGGCCCGCGGGGGCGAGCGGGAGGGGATCGGGATGAGAACCCGGGGATCTCGGGATCCCGGCGAGCGGCGGCGATCCGTGCGTGTCTTCATGCAAGGGGGAAGAAGGTGGGGTCCACCCGTCGGTGAGAGAGGGAGAGGGGATCGGGCAAGCATCAGTGAGGTGGTTCGCTGGGGGGGCCTTTGGCGCTGGCTGGGCCGGTGGCTCGCCTGTGTCGGGCCGCCACTGGGTATTTTTTTTTTTCCTTTTTGTTTTTTTGAAAATAAAAACAGAGGTAAAATATATAGAATATAAATATTTTATATAGGACATATATATATATCAAAATGATCAGGGGAATATACCCTATCATTTGAACATTTTCCAGGCAAAATCCAAACTTTATAAAAAATCATTTTTCCAAAATTCCCAAATAAAATTCAAATTTGAATTCAAACTTTTGGTAATGTTTTTCCTCGATATTTTTGGAGTGTCATGTCTACTCCTCTCATACTTTTTCTCAAGTATTTATCAGGCATAGTTTTTGAAATGATTTCCATTTGCCAAAATTTGAATTCAAATGCCAACAAGTCCAAAACTTCAGAAACTTCAATGCCACTCAAATTTCAAACAGAATGCATAGATGCTTAGCTATAATTCTAAAACATTCCAAATAGGAAATTTGGGATGTTACAAACCTACCCACCTTAAGATGAATCTCGCCCTCGAGATTCGGGTTGGCTAGCAAATAGGTGCGGGTGGTCTCGAAGGAGGTCTTCTTCTCGCTCCCGGTGGCTTCTTCCTCGAGTGATGACTCCACAAAGACCTTGCAAAACTTGATGATCTTGCTGCGGGTGACTCTATTTGCAGTCTCGAGAATTCGGACGGGTTTCTCCTTATAAGTCAGATCACTGTCGAGCTGTATGGCCTCTAGGGGCACTATGTCTCTCAACGGAATATCGGCCATGTCGGCATGACACTTCTTCAGAGAGAAACATGGAAGACATCATGAACTCCGGATAATCCTTCCGGCAATTCCAACTTATGAGCAACTTCTCCACGACGTTCGAGGATTTTGTAGGGGCCAATGAATCGGGGTGCTAACTTTCCTTTGACACCAAACCTCTTGATTCCACGAAGTGGAGACACACGAAGATATGCTCGGTCTCCCGCTTCGTAAGTTACTTCCTTGTGTTTACTGTCAGCATAACTCTTCTGCCTCGACTGAGCCACCTTGAGCCTATCTCGAATCAGCTTGACTTTCTCTTCGGAATCTCTGATAAGATTGGGAACGAAAAGTTTTCGATCTCCAACACCATCCCACAACAATGGTGTTCTGCACCTCCTTCCGTATAGAGCTTCGAAAGGGGCCATCTTGATCGGTCCGATAACTGTTGTTGTATGAGAACTCTGCGTATGGCAAATTATCATCCCAGCTAGACCCATAGTCTAGCACACAAGCTCTCAACATGTCCTCCGTAATCTGGTTGACTCTCTCGAGTCCATCTGTCTGCGGATGAAAAGCTGTACTGAACTCCAGCCTCATACCCAAAGTTTCATGCAACTGATTCCAAAACTTTGAGGTAAATTGTGTTCCTCTATCTGACACGATACTCCTCGGAACTCCATGCAGACATACGATCCTGGTCATGTATATCTTGGCTAACTTAAGCGCTGGTATAGGTAGTCTTCACGGGAATGAAATGAGCTACCTTGGTAATCGATCAACCACTACCCGGATGGAATCATAACCTGAACGGGTCTGGGTAATCCTGTGATAAAATCCATTCCAAGTTTTTCCCATTTCCACTCGGGAATCGGCAAAGGTTGAAGTAACCTGCTGGCTTACGATGTTACGCCTTTACTCGTTGACAAACATCACATACCGCTACGTACTCGGCAATATCCTTCTTCATACCTGTCCACCAGAAACTTTCCTTCAAATCCAGATACATCTTGGTGTTACCGGGGTGAATCGAGTACGGTGAATCATGAGCCTCCTGAAGAATTAGCTTCCTGAGTTCGGGATCATTGGGTACATAAATACGATCCTCGAACCATATAGTTCCGTATTCGTCCTTACGAAACCCTTTAGCTTTTCCTTCATTCATCCTTTTCTTTATCTCATCAATTTCCTTGTCCGACTTCTGGGCTTCACGAATTCTTTCGGCCAAAGTGGACTGAACTTCTAGAGTTGCAACATATCCTCTCGGAACTATCTCCAGTCGGAGATCTCTGAGGCCATCGGCTAACTCCTGGGGAATTCCTCCCGCTATAAGAGTATTCACATAACTCTTAGGGCTCAAAGCATCTGCTACAACATTAGCCTTTCTTGGGTGGTAATGCAATCTCATGTCGTAGTCCTTGATTAACTCTAGCCATCTCCTTTGCCTGAGGTTCAACTCTTTCTGCGTGAAAATATACTTTAAGCTCTTATGATCTGTGTAAACATCACATCGGTTTCCGGGGATCTCGAGGGGAGGAGTATTTATAGGGCGGGGGCACGACTTGCGCGAGGGGGCGACCGGGAGGGGATCGGGATGAGATCCCGGGGATCTCGGGATCCCGGCGAGCGGCGGCGATCCGGTGCGTGTCTTATAAGGGAAGAAGGGGTGGGGTCCACCGTCGGTGAGAGAGGAGAGGGGGATCGGGCGAGGCGTGCGGAGGTGGTTCGGCGTGGGGGGGCTCGGTCATTTGGCGGGCTGGCCTGGCTGGTGGCTCGCCAGTCTTTGGGCGGTCGGCTGGTGGCGCCTGGGTATTTTTTTCCTTTTTGTTTTTCGAAAAATAAAAACATAGGTAAAATATATAGAATATAAATATTTTATATAGGACATATATATATCAAAATGATCAGGGGAATATACCCTATCATTTGAACATTTTTCCAGGGGCAAAATCCAAACTTTATAAAAAATCATTTTTTCCAAAATTCCCAAATAAAATTCAAATTTGAATTCAAAATTTTTGGCAATGTTTTTCCTCTGATATTTTTGGAGTGTCATGTCTACTCCTCTCATACTTTTTCACAAGTATTTATCAGGCATAGTTTTTGAAATGATTTCCATTTGCCAAAATTTGAATTCAAATGCCAACAAGTCCAAAACTTCAAGAACTTCAATGCCACTCAAATTTCAAACAGAATGCATAGATGCTTAGCTGTAATTGTAAAACATTCCAAATAGGAAATTTGGGATGTTACAGGACCCAAGCCTGAGACTGAGTGCTTTTATTGCAAGGGGAAGGGTCACTGGAAGCGGAACTGCCCCAAATACTTAGCGGATAAGAAGGCCGGCAACACCAAAGGTATATTTGATATACATGTAATTGATGTGTACCTTACCGATTACTCGTAGTAACTCACAGGTATTTGATACGGTGCCGTTGCTCATATTTGTAACTCACAATGAAGCTGCGGAATAAGCGGAGGCTGGCGAAGGGCGAGGTGACGATCTTGGCGTCGGGAATGGTTCCAGTCGATGTGATCGCCGTCGACACGCTACCTCTACATTTACCTACGGGATTAGTTTTGAACCTTAATAATTGTTATTTGGTGCCAAGTTTGAGCATGAACATTGTATACGGATCTCGTTTAATGCGAGATGGCTACTCATTTAAATCCGAGAATAATGGTTGTTCTATTTATATGAGAGATATGTTTTATGGTCATGCTCCGATGGTCAATGGTTTATTCTTAATGAATCTCGGCGTAATGTTACACATATTAATAGCGTGAATACCAAAAGATGTAAAGTTGATAACGATAGTCCCACATACTTGTGGCACTTGCCGCCTTGGTCACATTGGTGTCAAGCGCATGAAGAAGCTCCATCTTGATGGACTTTTGGAGTCTCTAGATTATGAATCATTTGACACATGCGAACCATGCCTCATGGGCAAGATGACCAAGACTCCGTTCTTCGGAACAACGGAGCGAGCAACCAACTTGTTGGAAATCATACATACCGATGTATGCGGTCCAATGAGTCTTGAGGCTCGCGGAGGATATTGTTATGTTCTCACTCTCACAGATGACTTGAGTAGATATGGGTATGTCTACTTGATGAAACACAAGTCTGAGACCTTTGAAAAGTTCAAGGAATTTCAGAATGAAGTAGAGAATCAACGTGACCGAAAGATAAAATTCTTACGATCGGATCGTGGAGGAGAATATTTGAGTCACGAATTTGGTACACACTTAAGAAAATGTGGAATCGTTTCACAACTCACGCCGCTGGAACACCTCGGTAATAGCGGTGTGTCCGAACGTCAGAATCGCACTCTATTGGATATGGTGCGATCCATGATGTCTCTTACCGATTTACCGCTATCATTTTGGGGATACGCTCTAGAGACAGCTACATTCACTTTAAATAGGGCACCGTCTAAATCCGTTGAGGCGACACCGTATGGATTATGGTTTGGGAAGAAACCTAAGGCATCGTTTCTAAAAGTTTGGGGATGCGATGCTTATGTCAAGAAAATTCAACCTGAAAAGCTCGAACCCAAGTCGGAAAAATGCGTCTTCATAGGATACCCTAAATAAACCATTGGGTATACCTTCTACTTAAGATCCGAGGGCAAGATCTTTGTTGCCAAGAATGGATCCTTTCTGGAAATAGAGTTTCTCTCGAAAGAAGTAAGTGGGAGGAAAGTAGAACTTGATGAAGTACTACCTCTTGAACGGGAAAGAAGTGCAGCTCAGGAAAATGTTCCTGTGATGCCTACACCAGTGAAGAGGAAAATAATGATGATGATCAAGGTACTTGGATCAAGTAGCTCTTGAACCCGTAGGTCCACAAGGACACGTTCCGCACTGAGTGGTAATGCGGCAACCCTGTCACCGGAAATCATGTTGTTAGACAACGGTGAACCTTGAACTATGAAAAAGCGATGGCGGGCCTAGATTCCAACAAATGGCTAGAAGCCATGAAATCCGAGATAGAATCCATGTATGAAAACAAAGTATGGACTTTGACTGACTTGCTCGATGATCGGCGAGCGATAGAAAACAAATGGATCTTTAAGAAGAAGAGGACGCGGATGGTAATGTTACCATCTATAAAGCTCGACTTGTCGCTAAGGGTTATCGACAAGTTCAAGGGATTGACTACGATGAGACTTTCTCTCCGTGGCGAAGCTTAAGTCCGTCCGAATCATGTTAGCAATTGCCGCATATTATGATTATGAGATATGGCGGATGGACGTCAAAACGGCATTCCTTAAAGGTTATCTTAAGGAAGAGCTGTATATGATGCAGCCGGAAGGTTTTGTCGATCCTAAGAATGCTAACAAAGTATGCAAGCTCCAGCGATCCATTTATGGGCTGGTGTAAGCATCTCGGAGTTGGAACATTCGCTTTGATGAGATGATCAAAGCGTTTGGGTTTATGCAGACTTATGGAGAAGCCTGCGTTTACAAGAAAGTGAGTGGGAGCTCTATAGCATTTCTCATATTATATGTAGATGACATACTTTTGATGGGAAATGATATAGAATTCTTGGACAACATTAAGGCCTACTTGAATAAGTGTTTTTCAATAAAGGACCTTGGAGAAGCTGCTTATATATTAGGCATCAAGATCTATAGAGATAGATCGAGACGCCTCATAGGTCTTTTGAAGGAAATATGCCCTAGAGGCAATAATAAAGTTATTATTTATTTCCTTATATCATGATAAATGTTTATTATTCATGCTAGAATTGTATTAACCGGAAACATAATACATGTGTGAATATATAGACAAACAGTATGTCACTAGTATGCCTCTACTTGACTAGCTTGTTAATCAAAGATGGTTATGTTTCCTAACCATGAACAAGGAGTTGTTATTTGATCAACAAGGTCACATCATTAGTTGAATGATCTGATTGACATGACCCATTCCGTTAGCTTAACATTTGATCGTTTAGTATGTTAATGCTTTCTTCATGACCCATACATGTTCCTATAACTATGAGATTATGCAACTCCCGTTTACGGAGGAACACTTTGGGTACTACCAAACGTCACAACGTAATCGGGTGATTATAAAGGAGTACTACAGGTGTCTCCAAAGGTACTTGTTGGGTTGGCGATTTCGAGATTAGGTTTTGTCACTCCGATTGTGGGAGAGGTATCTCTAGGCCTTCTCGGTAATACACATCACTTAAGCCTTGCAAGCATTACAACTAATGAGTTAGTTGTGAGATGATGTATTACGGAACGAGTAAAGAGACTTACCGGTACGAGATTGAACTAGGTATTGGATACCGACGATCGAATCTCGGGTAAGTAACATACCGATGACAAAGGGAACAACGATGTCGTTATGCGGTTTGACCGATAAAGATCTTCGTAGAATATGTAGGAACCAATATGGGCATCCAGGTTCCGCTATTGGTTATTGACCGAGAATGGTTCTAGGTCATGTCTACATAGTTCTCGAACCCGTAGGGTCCACTTGCAACAACGTTTCGATGACAGTTCATTATGAGTTTATAAGTATTGATGCACCGAAGTTTGTTCGAGTCTGGATGTGATCACGGACATGACGAGGAGTCTCGAAATGGTCGAGACATAAAGATTGATATATTGGAAGCCTACATTTGGACATCGGAAAGGTTCCGAGTGAAATCGAGAATTTACGGATGCAGGGAGGTTACCGGAACCCCAGGAACTACATGGGCCCATAGTGGGCCTTGGAGGAAAGGAGAAGGGCAGCCCTAGGTGGCGCGCCCCCTTCCCCTAGTCCTATTAGGACTAGGAAAGGTGGGCCGGCCCCCCTCTCTCTCTTTCCCCCTCCGGAATCCTAATCCAACTAGGATTGGAGGGGGAGTCCTACTCCCGGAGGGAGTAGGACTCCTTGGTGCGCCTCCCCCCTTGGGCCGGCCACCTCCCCCTTGGCTCCTTTATATACGGGGGCAGGGGGGCACCCCATAACACACAAGTTGATCTACGGATCTTTCCTTAGCCGTGTGCGGTGCCCCCTTCCACCATATTCCACTTCGGTCATATCGTCGTAGAGCTTAGGCGAAGCCCTGCGCCGGAGAAGTCATATCGTCATGAGCTTAGGCGAAGCCCTGCATCGGTGGAGCATCAACATCGTCCACCACGCCGTCGTCTTGACGGAACTCATCCCGACACTTTGCTGGATCGGAGTCCGGGGATCGTCATCGAGCTGAACGTGTGCGTAACTCGGAGGTGCCGTGACGTTCGGTGCTTGGATCGGTCGGATCGTGAAGACGTCTGACTACATCAACCGCGTTGTTATAACGCTTCCGCTTTCGGTCTACGAGGGTACGTGGACGGACACTCTTCCCTCTCGTTGCTATGCCATCACCATGGTCTTGCGTGATCGTAGGAAATTTTTTGAAATTACTGCGTTCCCCAACAGTGGCATCCGAGCCTGGTTTTATGCGTTGATGTCATATGCACGAGTAGAACACAAGTGAGTTGTGGACGATACAAGTCATACCGCCTACCAAAGCATGTCATACTTTGGTTCAGCGGTATTGTGAGATGAAGCGGCCCGGACCGACATTACGCCAGACGCTTACGCGAGACTGGTTTCACCGCTCAGAGCACTCGTTGCTTAAAGGTGACCGGCGGTGTCTGTCTCTCTCACTTTAGTTGAACCGAGTGTGGCTACGCCCTGTCCTTGCGAAGGTTAAAATAGGACCAACTTGACAAACTATCGCTGTTGTTTTGATGCGTAGGTAAGAACGGTTCTTGCTCAGCCCGTAGCAGCCACGTAAAACTTGCAACAACAAAGTAGAGGACGTCTAACTTGTTTTTGCAGGGCATGTTGTGATGTGATGTGGTCAAGACGTGATGCTATATTTTATTGTATGAGATGATCATGTTTTGTAACCGAAGTTATCGGCAATCGGCAGGAGCCATATGGTTGTCGCTTTATTGTATGAAATGCAAACGCCATGTAATTACTTTACTTTATCACTAAGGAGTAGCGATAGTCGAGAAGCAATAGTTGGCGAGGCGACAACGATGCTACGATGGAGATCAAGGTGTCGCGCGGTGACGATGGTGATCATGACGGTTGCTTGGCGATGGAGATCACAAGCACAAGATGATGATGACCATATCATATCACTTATATTGATTGCATGTGATGTTTATCCTTTATGCATCTTATCTTGCTTTGATTGACGGTAGCATTATAAGATGATCTCTCACTAAAAATTATCAAGAAGTGTTCTCCTGAGTATGCACCGCTATGAAAGTTCTTCGTCTTTGAGACACCACGTGATGATCGGATGTGATAGGCTCTACGTTCAAATACAACGGGTGCAAAACAGTTGCGCACGCAAAATACTCGAGTTAAACTTGACGAGCCTAGCATATAACAGATATGGCCTCGGAACACGGAGACCGAAAGGTCGGCGTGAATCATATAGTAGATATGATCAACATAAGATGTTCACCATTGAAAACTACTCCATCTCACGTGATGATCGGTTATGGTTTAGTTGATTTGGATCACGTGATCACTTAGATGACTAGAGAGATGTCATCTAAAGTGGGAGTTCTTAAGTAATATGATTAATTGAACTTTAATTTATCATGAACTTAGTCCTGGTAGTATTTTGCAAATTATGTTGTAGATCAATAGCTCGCGTGGTTGCTTCCCTATGTTTTTATATGTGTTCCTAGAGAAAATTGTATTGAAAAATGTTAGTAGCAATATTGCGGATTGGATCCGTGATCCGAGGTTTATCCTCATTGCTGCCTGGAAGAATTATGTCCTTGATGCACCGCTAGGTGACGGACCTATTGCAGGAGCAGATGCGCACGTTATGAGCGTTTAGCTAGCTCAATATGATGACTACTTGATAGTTTAGTGCACCATGCTTAAATGGCTTAGAATCGGGACTTCAAAGACGTTTTGAACGTCATGGACCATATGAGATGTTCCAGGAGTTGAAGTTAATATTTCAAGCAAATACCCGAGTTGAGAGATATGAAGTCTCCAACAAGTTCTATAGCTAAAAGATGGAGGAGAATCGCTCAACTAGTGAGCATGTTCTCGATTGTGCGGGTACTTCAATCGCTTGAATCAAGTGGGAGTTAATCTTCGAGATAAGATAGTGATTGACAGAATTCTCTAGTCACCATCACCAAGTTAGTAGAACTTCGTGATGAACTATAATATGCAAGGGATGACAAAAGTAATTCCCAAGCTCTTCGTAATGCTGAAATCGACAAAGGTAGAAATCAAGAAAAGAGCATCAAGTGTTGATGATTGACAAGACCACTAGTCTCAAGGAAAAGGGCAAAGGGAAGAAGGGGAACTTCAAAAAGAACGGCAAGCAAGTTGCTACTCGAGTGAAGAAGCCCAAGTCCGGACCTAAGCACGAGACTAAGTACTTTTGCTGCAATGGAACTGGTCACCGGAAGCGGAGCTACCCCTGAATATTTGGTGGAAAAGAAGGATGGCAAAGTGAACAAGGTTATATTTGATATCTGAGTTATTGATATGTGCCTTACTAGTGTTTATAGTAGCCCCGAGTATTTGATACTTGTTCGGTTGCTAAGATTAGTAACTCAAAACAGGAGTTCTGAGAATAAACAGAGACTAGTTGAAGGGAAGTGACGATGAGTGTTGGAAGTAGTTCCAAAATTGATATGATCATCATCGCACACTCCCTATACTTTCGGGATTAGTGTGGAACCTAAATAAGTGTTATTTGGTGTTGAGCATAAATATGATTTGATCATGTTTGTTGCAATACGGTTATTCATTTAAGTAAGAGAATAAATTGTTGTTCTGTTTACATGAATAAAACCTTATATGGTTATACACCCAATGAAAATGGTTCATTGGATCTCGATCATAGTGATACACATATTCATAATATTGAAACCAAAAGATGCAAAGTTAATAATGATAGTGCAACTTATTTGTGGCAATCGCCGTTTGGGTCATATCGGTGTAAAGCGCATGAAGAAACTCCATCTTTGATGGGTTTTGGAATCACTTGATTATGAATCATTTGATGCTTGCGAACCGTGCCTTTTGGGCAAGATGACTAAAACTCCGTTCTCGGAACAATGGAACAAGCTCTTGACTTATTGGAAATAATACATACCGATGTATGCGATTCAATGAGTGTTGATGCTCGTGGCAAGTATCGTTATTTTCTGACCTTCACAAGATGATTTGAGCAGATATGGGTATATCTACTTGATGAAACATAATTCTGAAATAATTGAAAAGTTCAAAGAATTTCAGAGTGAAGTGGAAAATCATCGTAACAAGAAAATAAAGTTTCTGCGATCTGATCGTGGAGATAAATATTTGAGTTCTGAGTTTGGTCTTCATTTGAAACAATGTGAAATAGTTTAGCAACTCATGCCATATGGAACACCACAAAGCATAATGGTGTGTCCGAAAGAAATAACCGCACTTTATTGGATATGGTGCGATCTATGATGTCTCTTATCAGTTTACCACTATCGTTTTGGGGTTATGCATTAGAGACAGCTGCATTCACGTTTAATAGGGCACCATCTAAATCCGTTGAGACGACAACATCTGAACTGTGGTTTAGCAAGAAACCCAAGTTGACGCTTTCTTAAAGTTTGGGGCTGCGATGCTTATGTGAAAAAGTTTCACTCGATAAGCTCAAACCCAAATCGGAAAAATGTGTCTTCATAGGATACCCAAAGGAAACTGTTGGGTACACCTTCTATCACAGATCTGAAGGCAAGATTTTCGTTGCTAAATTCGGATCCTTTCTAGAGAAGGAGTTTCTCTCGAAAGAAGTGAGTGGGAGGAAAGTAGAACTTGATGAGATAATCGTATCTGCTCCCTTATTGGAAAGTAGTTCATCACAAGAAATGGTTCTGTGACAACTACACCAATTAGTGAAGAAACTAATGATGATGATCATGAAGCTTGATCAAGTTACTCTTGAACCTCGTAAGTCAACCAGAGTAAAATACGCACTGTGAGTGGTACGGTAATCCTATTACGTAAGTCATGTTACTTGACCATGGCGAACCTACGAACTATGAGGAAGCGATGATGAGCCCAGATTCGCGAAATGGCTCGAGGCCATAAAATCTGAGATATGATCCATGTAAGAGAACAAAGTATGGACTTTGATCGACTTGCTCGATGATCAGCAAGCCATGTTAAATAAATGGATCTTCAAGAGGAAGACGGACACTGATAGTAGTGTTACTATCTACAAAGCTAGACTTGTCGAAAAAGGTTTTTGACAAAGTTCAAGATGTTGAATACAATGAGATTTTCTCACTCGTATCGATGCTTAAAAGTCTGTCCGAATCATGTTAGCAATTGCCACACTTTATGAAATCTGGCAAATGGATGTCAAAACTGCATTCCTTAATGGATTTATTAAAGAAGAGTTGTATATGATGCAACCAGAAGGTTTTGTCGATCCTAAAGGTGTTAACAAAATATGCAAGCTCCAGTGGTCCATCTATGGACTGGTGCAAGCATCTCGAAGTTGGAATATACGCTTTGATAAGTTGATCAAAGCATATGATTTTATCTGAGACTTTTGGAAAGGCCTGTATTTACAAGAAAGTGAGTGGGAGCACTACGGCATTTCGATAAGTATATGTGAATGACATATTGTTGATCGGAAATAATGTAGAATTATTCGCAAAGCATAAAGGAGTATTTGAAAGGAGTTTTTCAAAGAAGGACCTCGGTGAAGCTGCTTACATATTGAGCATCAAGATCTATAGAGATAGATCAAGACGCTTGATAAGTTTTTCAATAAATACATACCTTGTCAAGATTTTGAAGTAGTTCAAATTGTATCTGTCAAAGAAAAGTTCTTGCCTGTGTTGCAAAAACGTATGAAATTGAGTAAGACTCAAATCCCGACCACGGCAGAAAATAGAAAAGAGAATGAAAGTCATTCCCTATGCCTCAGTCATAGGTTCTATAAAGTATGCTATGCTATGTACCAGACCTATTGTATACCTTGCTCCAAATTTGGCAAGGGAGTACAATAGTGATCTAGGAGTAGATCCTTTGGACATTGGTCAAAGACATCCTTAGTGAGGACTAAGGAAATATTTCTCGATTATGGAGGTGATAAAAGAGCCCGACGTAAAGGGTTACGTCGATGCAAGTTTTAAAACTAATCAAGATGACTTTGAATCTCAATGATGATACATATTGAAAGTGGGATCAATAATCTAGAGTAGCTCTGTGCAGAACATAGTAGACAAATAAAATTTCAAAATACTCACGGCTCGAATGTAATGAGACCCGTTGACTAAAATTATCTCACAAGCAAAACATGATCACACCTTAGTACTCTTTGGGTGTTAATCACATAGCGATGTGAACTAGATTCTTGACTCTAGTAAACCCTTTGGGTGTTGGTCACATGTCGATGTGAACTATGGGTGTTAACCACATATAGATGTGAACTATTGATGTTAAATCACATGGCGATGTGAAACTAGATTATTGACTCTAGTGCAAGTGGGAGACTGAAGGAAATATGCCCTAGAGGCAATAATAAAGTTATTATTTATTTCCTTATATCATGATAAATGTTTATTATTCATGCTAGAATTGTATTAACCGGAAACATAATACATGTGTGAATATATAGACAAACAGTATGTCACTAGTATGCCTCTACTTGACTAGCTTGTTAATCAAAGATGGTTATGTTTCCTAACCATGAACAAGGAGTTGTTATTTGATCAACAAGGTCACATCATTAGTTGAATGATCTGATTGACATGACCCATTCCGTTAGCTTAACATTTGATCGTTTAGTATGTTAATGCTTTCTTCATGACCCATACATGTTCCTATAACTATGAGATTATGCAACTCCCGTTTACCGGAGGAACACTTTGGGAACTACCAAACGTCACAACGTAACTGGGTGATTATAAAGGAGTACTACAGGTGTCTCCAAAGGTACTTGTTGGGTTGGCGTATTTCGAGATTAGGTTTTGTCACTCCGATTGTGGAGAGGTATCTCTAGGCCTTCTCGGTAATACACATCACTTAAGCCTTGCAAGCATTACAACTAATGAGTTAGTTGTGAGATGATGTATTACGGAACGAGTAAAGAGACTTACCGTAACGAGATTGAACTAGGTATTGGATACCGACGATCGAATCTCGGGTAAGTAACATACCGATGACAAAGGGAACAACATATGTTGTTATGCGGTTTGACCGATAAAGATCTTCAGAGAATATGTAGGAACCAATATGGGCATCCAGGTTCCGCTATTGGTTATTGACCGAGAATGGTTCTAGGTCATGTCTACATAGTTCTCGAACCCGTAGGGTCCGCACGCTTAACGTTTCGATGACAGTTCATTATGAGTTTAAAAGTATTGATGCACCGAAGTTTGTTCGGAGTCCCGGATGTGATCACGGACATGACGAGGAGTCTCGAAATGGTCGAGACATAAAGATTGATATATTGGAAGCCTACATTTGGACATCGGAAAGGTTCCGAGTAAAATCAGGAATTTACCGGAGTACCGGGAGGTTACCGGAACCCCCCGGGAACTACATGGGCCCATAGTGGGCCTTGGAGGAAAGGAGAAGGGGCAGCCCTAGGTGGCCGCGCGCCCCCCCCCCCTTCCCCTAGTCCTATTAGGACTAGGAAAGGTGGGCCGGCCCCCCTCTCTCTCTTTCCTCCTCCGGGAATCCTAATCCAACTAGGATTGGAGGGGGAGTCCTACTCCCGGAGGGAGTAGGACTCCTTGGTGCGCCTCCTCCCTTGGGCGGCCACCTCCCCTTGGCTCCTTTATATCACGGGGCAGGGGGCACCCCATAACACACAAGTTGATCTACGGATCTTTCCTTAGCCGTGTGCGGTGCCCCTTCCACCATATTCCACTTCGTCATATCGTCATGAGCTTAGGCGAAGCCCTGCGCCGGAGAAGTCATATCGTCGCGAGCTTAGGCGAAGCCCTGCGTCGGTGGAGCATCAACATCGTCACCACGCCTCGTGCCGACGGAACTCATCCGACACTTTGCTGGATCGGAGTCCGGGATCGTCATCGAGCTGAACGTGTGCGTAACTCGGAGGTGCCGTACGTTCGGTGCTTGGATCGGTCGGATCGTGAAGACTACGACTACATCAACCGCGTTGTTATAACGCTTCCGCTTTCGGTCTACGAGGGTACGTGGACGGACACTCTTCCCTCTCGTTGCTATGCCATCACCATGGTCTTGCGTGATCGTAGGAAATTTTTTGAAATTACTGCGTTCCCCAACATCTTTCACAAAGCACATACCTTGATAAGATTTTGAAGAAGTTCAAAATGGATCAGTCCAAGAAGGGGTTCTTGCCTGTATTGCAAGGTGTGAGATTGAGCTCGGCTCAATGCCCGACCACGGCAAAAGATAAAGAAGAGATGAGTGTCATCCCTATGCCTCAGCCATAGGATCTATTATGTATGCCATGCTGTGTACGGACCTGATGTAAACCTTGCCGTAAGTTTGGTAGGAAGGTACCAAAGTAATCCCGGCAAGGAACACTGGACAGCGGTCAAGAATATCCTGAAGTACCTGAAAAGGACTAAGGACATGTTTCTCGTTTATGGAGGTGACGAAGAGCTCGCAGTAAAGGGTTACATCGACGCTAGCTTCGACACAGATCTGGATGACTCTAAGTCACAAACCGGATACGTGTATATGTTGAATAGTGGAGCAGTAAGCTGGTGCAATGCAAGCGTGAGCGTCGTGGCAGGATCTACATGTGAAGCGGAGTACATGGCAGCCTCGGAGGCAGCGCATGAAGCAATTTGGGTGAAGGAGTTCATCACCGACCTAGGAGTCATACCCAATGTGTCGGGGCCGATCAAACTCTTCGTGATAACACCGAGCTATTGCACTTGCTAAGGAGCCGGGTTTCACAAGAAGACCAGAGCACATCAAGTTGCCGCTTCAACTCCATCCGTGAAAATGTTCAAGATGGAGACATAGAAATTTGTAAAGTGCATACGGATCTGAATGTCGCAAATCCGTTGACTAAAGCTCTTCCGCGGGCAAAACATGATCAACACCAGAACTCTATGGGTGTTCGATTCATCACAATGTAACTAGATTATTGACTCTAGTGCAAGTGGGAGACTGTTGGAAATATGCCCTAGAGGCAATAATAAAAGCATTATTATTATATTTCCTTGTTCGTGATAATTGTCTTTTATTCATGCTATAATTGTATTATCCGGAAATCGTAATACACCTGTGAATACATAGACCACAATACGTCCCTAGTGAGCCTCTAGTTGACTAGCTCGTTGGTCAACAGAGATAGTCATGGTTTCGACTATGGACATCGATGTCGTTGACAGCGGGATCACGTCATTAGGAGAATGACGTGATGGACAAGACCCAATCCTAAGCATAGCACAAGATCGTGTAGTTCGTTTTGCTAGAGCTTTTTCAATGTCAAGTATCTCTTCCTTAGACCATGAGATCATGTAACTCCCGGATACCGTAGGAGTGCTTTGGGTGAACCAAACGTCACAGCGTAACTGGGTGACTATAAAGGTGCACTATAGGTATCTCCGAAAGTGTGTGTTGGGTTGACACGGATCGAGACTGGGATTTGTCACTCCATATGACGGAGAGGTATCTCTGGGCCCACTCGGTAATGCATCATCATAATGAGCTCAAAGTGACCAAGTGTTTGGTCATGGGATCATGCATTACGGTACGAGTAAAGTGACTTGCGATAACTTGAGACTGAACGAGGTATTGGGATACCGACGATCGAAGTCTCGGACATGTAACGCATCGATTGACAAAGGGAATAGTATACGGGGTTGCTTGAATCCTCGACATCGTGGGTTCATCCGATGACATCATCGAGGAGCATGTGGGAGCCAACATGGGTATCCAGATCCAGCTGTTGGTTATTGACCTGAGATCGTCTCGGTCATGTCTGCATGTCTCCCGAACCCGTGGGGTTTACACACTTAAGGTTCGGTGACGCTAGGGTTATTAGGAAGACTTGTATGTGATTACGAATGTTGTTCGGAGTCCCGGATGAGATCCCGGACGTCACGAGGAGTTCCGGAAGGGTCCGGAGGTAAAGATTTATATATGGGAAGTTGTCAAACGGACACCGTAAAAGTTTGGGGCATATCGGTATTGTGCAGGGGGTCACCGGAAGGGTTCCGGAGGTCCACCGGAGGGGCCACCTCCCGGGGCCACTTGGGCTCCGTGGGAAGGGGCCAGCCCCTGGTGGGCTGGGCGCACCCCCTCCCTTGGGCACTTGCGCCTAGGGTTGAGGGGAACCCCAGAGGGGCGCCTTGCTTGGGGGCAAGCCCCTCCCTTGGCCGCCCCCCTCTAGATGCCATCTAGAGGGGCCGCCCCTCTCCCTTCCCCTATAAATAGAGGGGTGAGGGGAGGGCTGCACACCCAAGCCAAGGCGCAGCCCCTCCCCTCCCCAACAACTCTCCTCCTCCGTACGTGCTTGGCGAAGCCCTGTCGGAGTACTGCTGCACCAACAACACCACGCCGTCGTGCTGCCGTTGAAGCTGTCTTCCTCAACCTCTCCTTCCTCCTTGCTGGATCAAGACGGAGGAGACGTCGTCTGCACTGCACGTGTGTTGAACGCGGAGGTGCTGTCTGCTCGGCACTTGGTCATCGGTGATCCGAATCACGGCAGTACGACTCCATCATCACCATCCCCTTGAACGCTTGCACTTTTCGATATACAAGTGGTATGTAGATGCAAACTCACTCCCTTGACTCGTTGCTTAGATGAACTCATAGATGGATCTTGGTGAAACCGTAGAAAAAATTTTAATTTTCTCGCAACGCGTTCCCCAACGGTGGCATCATGAGCTAGGTCTATGCGTAGTTCTCTATTGCACGAGTAGAACACAATTTTGTTGTGGGCGTAGATCTTGTCAACTTGCTTGCTGCTACTAGTCTTATCTTGCTTCAGCGGTATTGTGGGATGAAGCGGCCCGGACTAACCTTACACGTACTCTTACGTGAGACCGGTTCCACCGACTGACATGCACTAGTTGCATAAGGTGGCTGGCGGGTATCTGTCTCTCCCACTTTAGTTGGAGCGGATTCGATGAAAAGGGTCCTTATGAAAGGTAAATAGAAGTTGACAAAATCACGTTGTGGTTATTCGTAGGTAAGAAAACGTTCTTGCTAGAACCCAATTGCAGCCACGTAAAAGATGCAACAACAATTAGAGGACGTCTAACTTGTTTTTGCAGCAATTGTCATGTGATGTGATATGGCCAGAAGTTGTGATGAATGATGAATGACATATTGTGATGTATGAGATCATGTTCTTGTAATAGGAATCATGACTTGCATGTCGATGAGTATGACAACCGGCAGGAGCCATAGGAGTTGTCTTTATTTTGTATGACCTGCGTGTCATTGAAGAACGCCATGTAAATTACTTTACTTTATTGCTAAACGCGTTAGCCATAGAAGTAGAAGTAGTCGTTGGCGTGACAACTTCATGAAGACACGATGATGGAGATCATGATGATGGAGATCATGGTGTCATGCCGGTGACAAGATGATCATGGAGCCCAAGATGGAGATCAATGGAGCTATATGATATTGGCCATATCATGTCACTACTATAAAATTGCATGTGATGTTTATTATGTTTATGCATCTTGTTTACTTAGAACGACGGTAGTAAATAAGATGATCCCTTACAACAATTTCAAGAAGTGTTCTCCCTAAGCGTGCACCGTTGCTAAAGTTCGTCGTTGCGAAGCACCACGTGATGATCGGGTGTGATAGATCCTTACGTTCACATACAACGGGTGTAAGACAGTTTTACACATGCAAAACACTTAGGGTTAACTTGACGAGCCTAGCATGTACAGACACGGCCTCGGAACACGGAGACCGAAAGGTCGAACACGAGTCGTATGGAAGATACGATCAACATGAGAATGTTCACCGACGATGACTAGTCCGTCTCACGTGATGATCGGACACGGCCTAGTCGACTCGGATCGTGTAACACTTAGATGACTAGAGGGATGTCTAATCTGAGTGGGAGTTCATTAAGATAATTTGATTAGATGAACTTAATTATCATGAACTTAGTCTAAAACTTTTGCAAATATGTCTTGTAGATCAAATGGCCAACGCTCATGTCAACATGAACTTCAACGCGTTCCTAGAGAAAACCAAGCTGAAAGATGATGCCAGCAACTATAATGACTGGGTCCGGAACCTGAGGATCATCCTCATAGCTGCCAGGAAACAATATGTCCGAGAAGGACCGCTAGGTGACGCTCCCGTCCCAGAGAACCACGACATTATGAATGCTTGGCAAACTCGTGCTGATGATTACTCCCTCGTTCAGTGCGGCATGCTATACAGCTTAGAACCGGGGCTCCAAAAGCGTTTTGAGCATCACGGAGCATATGAGATGTTCGAGGAGCTGAAACTAGTTTTCCAAGCTCACGCTCGGGTCGAGAGATATGACGTCTCTGACAAGTTCTATAGTTGTAAGATGGAGGAAAATAGTTCTGTCAGTGAGCACATACTCAGAATGTCTGGTTTGCACAACCGCATGACCCAGCTGAATATTAACCTCCCTGATGAGGCGGTCATTGACAGAATCCTTCAGTCGCTCTCACCAAGCTAGAAGAGCTTCGTGATGAACTACAATATGCAGGGGATGGTGAAGACCATTCCTGAAGTATTTTCAATGCTGAAGTCAGCAGAGGTTGAGATCAAGAAAGAACATCAAGTGTTGATGGTCAATAAGACCACTAAGTTCAAGAAGGGCAAGGGCAAGAAGAACTTCAAGAAGGACGGCAAGGATGTTGCGCGCCCGATAAGCCAGCCATCGGGAAGAAGTCAAAGAATGGACCCAAGCACGAGACCGAGTGCTTTTATTGCAAGGGAAGGGTCCTCGGAAGCGGAACTGCCCCAAATACTTAGCAGATAAGAAGGCCGGCAACACCAAAGGTATATTTGATATACATGTAATTGATGTGTACCTTACCGATTACTCGTAGTAACTCCTGGGTATTTGATACCGGTGCCGTTGCTCATATTTGTAACTCACAGCAGGAGCTGCGGAATAAGCGGAGACTGGCGAAGGACGAGGTGACGATGCACGTCGGGAATGGTTCCAGAGTCGATGTGATCGCCGTCGGCACGCTACCTCTACATTTACCTACGGGATTAGTTTTGAACCTTAATAATTGTTATTTGGTGCCAAGTTTGAGCATGAACATTGTATCAGGATCTCGTTTAATGCGAGATGGCTACTCATTTAAATCCGAGAATAATGGTTGTTCTATTTATATGAGAGATATGTTTTATGGTCATGCTCCGATGGTCAATGGTTTATTCTTAATGAATCTCGAGCATAATGTTACACATATTAATAGCGTGAATACCAAAAGATGTAAAGTTGATAACGATAGTCCCACATACTTGTGGCACTGTCGCCTTGGTCACATTGGTGTCAAGCGCATGAAGAAGCTCCATGCTGATGGACTTTTGGAGTCTCTAGATTATGAATCATTTGACACATGCGAACCATGCCTCATGGGCAAGATGACAAAGACTCCGTTCTCCGGAACAATGGAGCGAGCAACCAACTTGTTGGAAATCATACATACCGATGTGTGCGGTCCAATGAGTGTTGAGGCTCGCGGAGAATATCGTTATGTTCTCACTCTCACAGATGACTTGAGTAGATATGGGTATGTCTACTTGATGAAACACATGTCTGAGACCTTTGAAAAGTTCAAGGAATTTCAGAATGAAGTAGAGAATCAACGTGACCGAAAGATAAAATTCTTACGATCGGATCGTGGAGGAGAATATTTGAGTCACGAATTTCGTACACACTTAAGAAAATGTGGAATCGTTTCACAACTCACGCCGCTGGAACACCTCAGCGTAATGGTGTGTCCGAACGTCAGAATCGCACTCTATTGGATATGGTGCGATCCATGATGTCTCTTACCGATTTACCGCTATCATTTTGGGGATACGCTCTAGAGACAGCTACATTCACTTTAAATAGGGCACCGTCTAAATCCGTTGAGACGACACCGTATGAATTATGGTTTGGGAAGAAACCTAAAATCGCTTTCTAAAAGTTTGGGGATGCGATGCTTATGTCAAGAAACTTCAACCTGAAAAGCTTCGAACTCAAGTCGGAAAAATGCGTCTTCATAGGATACCCTAAATAAACCATTGGGTATACCTTCTACTTAAGATCCGAGGGCAAGATCTTTGTTGCCAAGAACGGATCCTTTACGAAAAAGAGTTTCTCTCGAAAGAAGTAAGTGGGAGGAAAGTAGAACTCGATGAAGTACTACCTCTTGAATGGGAAAGTAGTGCAGCTCGGAAAATGTTCTGTGATGCCTACACCAACTGAAGAGGAAAATAATGATGATGATCAAGGTACTTCGGATCAAGTAGCTCTGAACTTCAGAGGTCCACAAGGACACGTTCCGCACCAGAGTGGTACGGCAACCCTGTCACGAAATCATGTTGTTAGACAACGGTGACCTTCGAACTATGAAGAAGCGATGGCGGGCCCAGATTCCAACAAATGGCTAGAAGCCATGAAATCCGAGATAGAATCCATGTATGAAAACAAAGTATGGACTTTGACTAACTTGCCCGATGATCGGTGAGAAATAGAAAACAAATGGATCTTTAAGAAGAAGACGGACGCGGATGGTAATGTTACCATCTATAAAGCTCGACTTGTCGCTAAGGGTTATTGACAAGTTCAAGGGATTGACTACGATGAGACTTTCTCTCCCGTAGCGAAGCTTAAATCCGTCCGAATCATGTTAGCAATTGCCGCATATTATGATTATGAGATATGGCAGATGGACGTCAAAACAGCATTCCTTAACGGTTATCTTAAGGAAGAGCTGTATATGATGCAGCCGGAGGGTTTTGTCGATCCTAAGAATGCTAACAAAGTATGCAAGCTCCAGCGATCCATTTATGGGCTGGTGCAAGCATCTCGGAGTTGGAACATTCGCTTTGATGAGATGATCAAAGCGTTTGGGTTTATCTTGAGACTTATGGAGAAGCCTGCGTTTACAAGAAAGTGAGTGGGAGCTCAGGCATTTCTCATATTATATGTAGATGACATACTTTTGATGGGAAATGATATAGAATTCTTGGACAGCATTAAGGCCTACTTGAATAAGTGTTTTTCAATGAAGGACCTTGGAGAAGCTGCTTATATATTAGGCATCAAGATCTATAGAGATAGATCGAGACGCCTCATAGGTCTTTCACAAAGCACATACCTTGATAAGATTTTGAAGAAGTTCAAAATGGATCAGTCCAAGAAGGGGTTCTTGCCTGTATTGCAAGGTGTGAGATTGAGCTCGGCTCAATGCCCCACCACAAAGAAAAGATAAAGAAGAGATGAGTGTCATCCCTATGCCTCAGCCATAGGATCTATTATGTATGCCATGCTGTGTACCGCACCTGATGTAAACCTTGTCGTAAGTTAGGTAGGAAGGTACCAAAGTAATCCCGCAAGAAACACCGGACAGCGGTCAAGAATATCCTGAAGTACGAAAAGGACAAAGGACATGTTTCTCGTTTATGGAGGTGACGAAGAGCTCGTCGTAAAGGGTTACGTCGACGCTTAGCTTCAACACAGACTTGGATGACTCTAAGTCACAAACCGGATACGTGTATATGTTGAATGGTGGAAGCGATGGCTGGTGCAGCTGCAAGCGAGCGTCGTGGCGGGATCTACATGTGAAGCGGAGTACATGGCAGCCTCGGAGGCAGCGCATGAAGCAATTTGGGTGAAGGAGTTCATCACCGACCTAGGAGTCATACCCAATGCGTCGGGGCCGATCAAACTCTTCTCGTGATAACACCGGAGCTATTGCACTTGCTAAGGAGCCGGGTTTCACAAGAAGACCGAGCACATCAAGCGTCGCTTCAACTCCATCCGTGAAAATGTTCAAGATGGAGACATAGAAATTTGTAAAGTGCATACGGATCCGAATGTCGCAGATCCGTTGACTAAACCTCTTCTCTTCATGGGCAAAACATGATCAACACCGGAACTCTATGGGTGTTCGATTCATCACAATGTAACTAGATTATTGACTCTAGTGCAAGTGGGAGACTGTTGGAAATATGCCCTAGAGGCAATAATAAAAGCATTATTATTATATTTCCTTGTTCGTGATAATTGTCTTTTATTCATGCTATAATTGTATTATCCGGAAATCGTAATACACGTGTGAATACATAGACCACAATACGTCCCTAGTGAGCCTCTAGTTGACTAGCTCGTTGGTCAACAGATAGTCATGGTTTCGACTATGGACATCGATGTCGTTGACAACGGGATCACGTCATTAGGAGAATGACGTGATGGACAAGACCCAATCCTAAGCATAGCACAAGCTCGTGTAGTTCGTTTTGCTAGAGCTTTTCAATGTCAAGTATCTCTTCCTTAGACCATGAGATCGTGTAACTCCCGGATACCGTAGGAGTGCTTTGGGTGTACCAAACGTCACAACGTAACTGGGTGACTATAAAGGTGCACTACAGGTATCTCCGAAAGTGTCTGTTGGGTTGACACGGATCGAGAATGGGATTTGTCACTCCGTATGACGGAGAGGTATCTCTGGGCCCACTCGGTAATGCATCATCATAATGAGCTCAAAGTGACCAAGTGTTTTGTCACGGGATCATGCATTACGGTACGAGTAAAGTGACTTGCCGGTAACGAGACTGAACGAGGTATTGGGATACCGACGATCGAGTCTCGGGCATGTAACGTACCGATTGACAAAGGGAATAGTATACGGGGTTGCTTGAATCCTCGACATCGTGGTTCATCCGATGACATCATCGAGGAGCATGTGGGAGCCAACATGGGTATCCAGATCCCGCTGTTGGTTATTGACATGAGAGCCGTCTCGGTCATGCGCATGTCTCCGAACCCGTAGGGTCTACACACTTAAGGTTCGGTGACGCTAGGGTTATTAGGAAGACTTGTATGTGATTACCGAATGTTGTTCGAGTCGGATGAGATCCCGGACGTCACGAGGAGTTCCGGAAGGGTCCGGAGGTAAAGATTTATATATGGGAAGTTGTCAAGCGGACACCGGAAAAGTTTCGGGCATATCGGTATTGTACCGGGTCACCGGAAGGGTTCCGGAGGTCCACCGGAGGGGCCACCTCCCGGGAGCCACTGGGCTGCGTGGGAAGGGCCAGCCTGGTGGGTTGGGCGCACCTCCCTTGGGCACTTGCGCCTAGGGTTGAGGGGGAACCCTAGAGGGGCGCCTTGCTTGGGGGCAAGCCCCCTCCCTTGGCCCCCTCTAGACGCCATCTAGAGGGCCCGGCCCCCCTTGCCCTCTCCCCTATACATAGAGGGGTGAGGGGAGGGCTGCACACCCAAGCCAAGGCGCAGCCCCTCCCCTCCCAACACCTCTCCTCCTCCCGTGACGTGCTTGGCGAAGCCTGCCGGAGATCTGCACCAACAACACCATGCCGTCGTCTGCCGTTGAAGCTGTCTTCCTCAACCTCTCCTTCCTCCTTGCTGGATCAAGACGGAGGAGACGTCGTCTGCACTGCACGTGTGTTGAACGCGGAGGTGCTGTCCGTTCAGCACTTGGTCATCGGTGATCCGAATCACGGCGAGTACGATTCCATCATCACCATCCCCTTGAACGCTTCCGCACTCGATCTACAAGTGGTATGTAGATGCAAACTCACTCCCTTGACTCGTTGCTTAGATGAACTCATAGATGGATCTTGGTGAAACCGTAGAAAAAAATTTAATTTTCTGCAACGTTGCCCAACACGGACTGGGCAGTCTGACGGGATCGACGCAAGTCGGTTGGTACAGAAGATGGTGCGGGATCGGCGGCAGCGACATAGGAGCGTGATGCTGATGGTGACCGACTTTTGGGCGTGGAAACACGTGGCGCAGGCCCCGAGGGCTTGTGTGGCTTCGACAAGACTATGGCGTGGGGTTGATTCAAGATGGCGTACGCATGTGAGCTTGAAGTCGACGGGACGCGTGGGTGGATTGATCATCTACCATGGAGTCATGTTGAAGGTGGAGCTGGATTGAGGGGCTACGGTGTAAGGATCCAGAGAATCGAAGCCTATTTCAGCTGGGGGGAAAAGCGAGTGACACGTAGTTCGGACTGGAGCCCAGTGGTCTGATGAAAGCGTGAAACTCGTCATTGGTAGGTGATGACCGGTGATACTCTGCAGTGGGGGTTGAGTGGTGTGGGTTCACGACCCTTGAGACTCGACCGGGACAGCGGAGGCTCGACGCGGTAATAGCGGCGAGGCGTGCGATACGCATGGTGCATGGAGACGGACCAAGGCTCTTGTGGTCATACATGTGGTGAGACAACTGCGAATCTGACTTGGAATGACTACAAGCAATGCTGAAATTTCTTCAAGTTTCAGACAGACGGTCAAGAAAGGAGCGGATGTTGAGTTCGGGTAACTCTTATGTGTAACACCCAATATGTGAGTTGTTCACTTTCACGCAGGTCAGTGATCAGTGTGTGATGGCGTTGGATGGGTACTCTGGAAGTTGGGAGCACAAGCTAGAGTAACAAGGAACTTAATTTTGTTCGAGTATTGACCGTGGTCAAGAAAAAAACAGACTACAAGTTGCAGGTGGAGTCTCTTTGGAGTAGCAGCGGTACTCATGGGATAAGCTCAAGTCCAATGTACATGGAAGTTTGACGCATGAACAAATTCAAGATGGTGAGGAATATTCGCCAAGGTGGAGTTTGTTAGAGTTGTATCGAATATAGTGTACAAGGTAGATTACAGTTGGACTCTGAGTAGTATTGTGTTTACATAGGATGTGGAGTCGTGTCCTAGTAGGACACTTGTATCCTAGGCCTCTCATATATAGCGGGGGTAGACACGCGATGTAACATATGCCAACATAATAGCACAGGCACGCAAGGGGGAGCCGGCGGCGTGTGCCGGCGCCCGGATGGCCGGTGTGCGGTATTGTTACGGTGTTACGGGGAGGAGCGCCCGTAGTCAGGCCCCAGGGATGTAGCGATATCGGTGAACCTCGTTAACAAATTTCGGTGTCGTGCTCGTGCGATTGATTTGTCTTCGGATGATCGACGGTATGCCTCAGATTTATTCTAACAAACCTAACAGCAAAATCTTATATGTACCTCCCTATACAAGACCAGTGACTCATATAATGTCGACGGGTGCAAATGCCCTTAGTTGCATCACTATTTGTGGTTGACGCATGTTGTAGATTAGACGCACACAAAACCGGAAGATACCCATGTCAATCATTCTTAATTAAAATTATCGAAAAGATTTTCAAGTGCATACTTTTTTGGCATTGTCATGACAATGTTGAAAGATACTCCTAATCGGAGCAAATCAGATCTTTTTAGAATTTTTTTTTTGTAGGATTCCAACTAGGGCTGATTTGATTAGAAGAATTTTGTAGGATAGATCCTTATGAATTTTTCCTACAATGGTTGTTTGATTCACAAGATTATAATCCTTAGGAATTTTTTGTATGATACAAGTATTTGTTTCTTCTACGCTATCAATCACTCTTCCATCCAGATTTCTTTGAAACCTATAGAATCCGTAAGGATGTGAAACGCAGGCTCCCTTTGGTTGTAAAGTATTTTTAAAGTATTTCAATAATACCACAGTATCTTAGGAAACTGTAGTTTCAAATATTATGAGGTGTTTGGCGCTAGTTAAAACTGTAGTATTATAAACCATGGTATCCACAAAACCATGGTATTTTTGCAGTATTAAGAAAAGAGGTCTGGACCTCTTTTTTTTTTAAACTGAGAAAGAGAAAAGAAGGACACAACCAAATAGTACCCCTTAATACTTTTTTTTCGAAACGGAGGCAAAAGATTTGCCTCATCTATTAAATGAGAAGGATAGAGTGTTTTGGAGTGTTACAAGACCTGATCCAACACACATCACGGCCTGACAATTACTCGCTTATTACAATGTTCCCTAAATTCTTAGCGCCGGCGGTTACCCAAAGCTTTGCCTCATCGGTTACAAGTTGGAGAAGGCTTGTAGGCGGCGCACTTTTGTGGCGAAATACCCTAGCTGCTTTCTCTCATTCCAAATTGTCCACGAGACAAGCATAGTGAGGGAGGCCATAGCTACTTTGTGGGGTTAAATCATGTCGGTCCTTTTGTCCCACCATTCGAAGAGGGATGCGTGGAGATGCCAAGTGGTGGTGTCCATGTGCGGAAGCCCAAATTTTTGGATGACCATGTTCCAAAGCCGTGTAGAGTAGCGGCACCGAACAAAGAGGTGAATGGTTGTCTCTTGTTCTCTCTTGCATAGGGGGCAAAGGCCACAGTTTGCCCAGCCACGACGCTCCAAGCGGTCGGCAGTCCAAATCCGCCCTTGCAAGGCAAGCCATGCGAAAAACTTAACTTTCTTGGGGGGAGGGGGGGGGGGGGCAGGCTTTCCACACCATGAAGTCCATATGGGATAGCGTCAGACCTAGGAACTGCGCCTTGTAAGCAGTGGACACTGAGTAGATCCCGTCCATAGAGTGCTTCCACACTATGTCGTCCTCGGCGTCGTCATCTATGTGAAAGTCATGCGTGAGCATCCAAAGGGTGAAGAACTTCCGCACGTGGTCGCCGGTGATGACGGTGTCCCTCTTGATTTGAAGCATCCAAGCATTCGCCCTGAGGGCGTCGCGCACCTTCCAAGTTTTCCTCCTTGAGGCTTTAAAGATCAGAGGAGCAATGTCTTTGGGCTTGCGGCCAAGAAGCCAAGGGGAGTCCAAAAAGGTGTTTTTACACCATTGCCCATGACTATCGTGGTGGATGCATAGAAGAAATCATGGTCTTCAACAGTACATGGGTTACCCAAACCCACCCAAAGTTTGCTCGGCTCCTTCCATTCGTACCACAGCCATCTCAATCTTAATGCACGAGCAAACTTGTTAGTGTTTTTTTTAAACACATCACTGGTTTTTTTTGAAACGGATAAAAACACATCACTGTTTTCACGATACTCTAAAAGACTGATGTTTTCATAAACCACGGTATTCGATGTCCTCTGCACAAAAAACTGCATTATTGGAATACTAAGGTTTTCAAAAAAACATTGCATCCAAACAGAGCCTAATTCTACATTTTTCCTTTCCTTGCATTTAAAGAATCACGTGAATCGAAGAAGCTGTTTAATTTTAGAATCACAACTTATAATTTTATTCTCTAGGCCCCTTTTGTTAATAAATTTATGATAGCTACCTCTCATGCCGAGCGGCAAATTTTATTCTCTAAGTCACTTTGCACTCTCCAAAAAAAGTCACTTTGCACTCAACTCTAAAGAAAGATCTCCAGCAGATACCAACCTCTTTCCAAAGATCCATTCTATTTATTCCTGCCTATATGAACCTGACACTAGATAAAATATAAACAAAAAATATGATATTGAGTCTATGTGCGCGGTTGAGTGAAGCCAAAGGTCTTCCTTTATTTGTTCCCTGTTTTCAGTTTCTGCAAAAACAACATTGTCACGCCATTCAGTTTTGCACATTTTTCTAATTGCACGAAGAATCGTGTGATTCGAATGGGGCCATTGAAAAGGCTAGATCATCATCTACTAATTTTATACTCCTTCCGTCCGGAAATACTTGTCATCAAAATGGACAAAAAGAGATGTATCTCAAACTAAAATACGTCTAGATACATCCCTTTTTATCCATTTTAATGACAAGTATTTCCGAACGGAGGGAGTAGTATTATAGAACAAGAGAATGTCTGAATGTGGGTCTTCACATGTAAAAGGAGAAGAGAGAATATGCATCTTTAGGAATAAGAACATGTTGAGATGCACCGCCAGCGGTTTTCAGTTGCCACCGCACCAGGATTCCTGGAACCTAATACCGCGAATCAAGAACAATCCTGCGTGATCAATCTTTACCTTTTCTAGCTTTCTTGTGGGGGTGATGGATCCTCACTTGACTAGTACTCCTACTTTCCTATCAACTAGTTTAATACAACTGAGCAAGTGATACTCCCTTTGTCCCAAAATAAATATCACTGATTTAGTATTCCCTTCGTCACAAAATAAGTGTCATTGAAAATTATACTAAATCAAAAATACATATTTTGGGATGGAAAGGGTACAAAACTAAAACAACTTTATACTAAGTCAGCGACCCACTTATATTGATACAGAGTGAGTGCTAGGTAACAGTATTGGGAGAAAGCTGGTGTGATCCAGTGTTCCACCATCTGATGGACCGAAGGAGTTTAGGGGCAGGACATGCGCACAGCCACACAAACTGACATGCAACAGCACATTCATCTGAGCGACGGCAAGAAGGAAACACATCATTATTCATTTTTATTCAGATATATATTATTCTCTCAGTCGTCCTCGTGCCGATACCTTGGCAACCAAGTAGGTGACGAAGAGTCAATGCCGTGGGCCGTGGCACGACAAGTCGTCAATGATGGCTGTTTGTCAATTATATTGGAGAAAATTCCTTATTTGGCCCTTTCTTAAAATTTGCTTCCTTATTTGGTTTAAAATAAATTTTCTTCCCTATTTAACACGTAAATTAATTTTTATTCCTTATATGACACTTTCGTTCATTTTAGACACTAATAGTGTTAATTGTGTGTTGAAAAAACCATTTTGCCCCTAATAAAGTAAAAGAGCAATCAATTCACCCATGTTTTAGGGATGTTCAAAGGATGCTGCACATGTATATGTATGCTCCAATATTTTGCCTTAGGTAATCTGGTATGTGCGTTCGTCTTGAATTTGGTTACACGTTCCAAACACAGTCACATACTACTACTAAATCCTATATGGGCTAGTTATATACTGCTAGTATATATTCCTTCCGTTCGGAATTACTTGTCTCGAAAATGGATGTATCTACAACTAAAATACGTGTAGATACATCCATTTCTGCGACAAGTAATTCCGACTAGATACATCCATTTCTGCGACAAGTAATTTCGAACGGAGGGAGTAGATATGATAACTTGTATACTGTGTGAAAAAGACAATGAAGAGATTAATGAGAGCGACACACTTCTGTGGCCAGGCCCGTCGAGGAGGGTGTGCGAGCTGTGCAAAGGGGCCCCGATCGGAGAAAAATCACGAAACGAAACATTCCGTTTAATTCGCTGGCTGGCTGGCTCGATCTTAAAAACCAGCAGGATGTGCGTGCGGCCCCGGTCAAAGCCAACAAGCTCACAGTCGGTCTGGTACCAATTTCCTACTTCCCTTTCGGCCTGGTTTGTAGAACATCCAAATCCAAATAGAAAAACAAGGCTACAGCCGAGTGTGCGATTTGTATTTAGTACGTGCAACGGTCCAAGTGCATCTGGTGCAAATCGATCCAGCTGTACATACTAGTATGCGAGTCTCCCGACGGCCGGAATGAGCCGCGGCTAGCTCGTACTGCATCTCGCCAGAAAGTACTCGGCTGTATTACATGCTACAGCCAGTACAAGTTCTACGAATATATTGTGTGGCTTGTTTTCTTTTTTCGCGAAACGTATTGTATGGCTTTTACACGCACATATCAGTTTACACAAGAAATAAAATATTGAAACATACATATACATGCGCAGCATCTGTTGAACATCCCTAAAACACGGGTAAACTGATTGCTTTCTAACTACATCCAAGATTTTACACAGTGCACTATGGGTAAAATGGTCTCTTCACGTCACACTTAACTCAATTAGTGCCTAAAATGGATAAAAATATCATATAAGGAATGAAAATTATTTTAGGTGTCAAACAGGAAAGAAAATTTTATTTCAGGCCAAATATGAAATTAAAATTTAAGAATGGCCAAATAAGGAATTCTCTCATTATATTGAGGTGATCGTTGGCCAGTGCCACTTTGTCTTCAGCTCCTTTCGCCGCAGGCACGCAGGAAAGGATCTGAGATTCGGCTTTTGTCCAGCACATGCTCCCTGTGGTTGTGATGGGAAAACCCAGCGCGAGAAATGTTTTTAACCCGGTGAAAAATTTGGAGGGATGGTAATCACGTGCACCTTTCTCCACAGAAGCGCTGTGTCGAGTGTTCATCATAGCAGTAAACATGGAGCAGTACATAACTTCTAACATCATCAGCTGCCATTATCACAAAAAAAAACATCATCAGTTGTCTGTTTAGTTTACGTCGTAATGTAGATGCTCTTAGTGGTCGGTGCACTTCACCGCTAACGCGTGCACGCGGCAAGAATATATCTCTGCCGTTCATCATTAATTGGATTAACCCAAAAGGTCTTGAAGTGCATACTGCCTTTTAGGTATTGTCATGACAAGTGTTCAAAATACTCCTAGTCCTAACTGGAGTAATCAGAACTCTTTAGAAGAATTTTATAGAATTTCAATTGTTAAAAAGAAAGGGTGAAGAAGGTTACATTTTAGGATTTTTTTTCTTCATCTGATTCACTTTGAACTTATTTCATTCTAAATAAAAGTAAGATCTCCGGTGGATACCAATCTCTCGAGTTCTTTTCTCGTGCCAATGTATGCACCCAACACCAATTAATTTTTTGCGAGCCTTTATCGTGATGAAATTGTCCCAATTCAGGCAGGGACAAGTCCATGCCTTATTTTCTTAGACCTATTTATTATCATTCTGTTTGCACGATGAATAGGCCCTAGAAAATAGTATATCAGGTACTAATAATAGAACAAAAGAATTTCGTGCTCTAGAAAGAACATGTTCAGTTGCACCGCCATCAGTCAATACTTTACCAGGATTCCACGAACCTAGTACTGCGAATCAAGAACAACCCTGCCCCGACCAATCTTAGGCCCTCTTTGATTAGGAGAATCCTAAAAATGCGGGAATAAGAAAACATAGGATTGAAATGTCATGGTCATCTCAATCCTACAAGATTTTGAGTTGTTTGATTGCATCACAAAAAAAACAAAGGTGTTTATCAAAGAGATTTGAGCGGATGCTAGAAATCCTACAGAAAGTAGTACAAAGAACTCTTAGGAAAAAATCCTATAGGATTTAATCCTATGAATCAAACAACCAACACATGAACAAATCCTAAGGATTCTAATCCTGCAAAATTCCTATGCAAAACTTTTGAATCAAAGTAGCCTTAGGCCTCCTTTGGTTCATAGGACTTTTGTAAGAATTCTAAAGGATAGAAACTTTGTAAAAAATTTCTTTGGAGACTTTTAGTTTAAGGAATGGATTCCTATTTCTTAATTTTAGAGAAAAGGTATAAAGCCCAACTTTAAATTATTAAAGCCATCAACCGGCAAGGGATATAGTGGTGTTGATTACATGGATACAAACTTGGGACATGTAAGAAATGCAGACAACAAGAACTAAGATGCTAACTAGAGAGGCCCAAACACAGCAGCCACTGAAGAAGAAAACAACAGGCTCAAGTCTAAGGTGAACTCCACGCCGAAGAGGATCATCGCGAGCAGAGGTCGTAGAGGCGCACCAGACGGAGGGTTAGAGGGACACTGCCGCAAGAATGAGCTTCGTCGCTTATGTCAGGACATCCAAGAGGACGGGGGAGAAAGCACCATCTCTCCACCCATGTTGCCGGAGGGGAGACCAGTAGACCACTATCTACGATGTACAACGAACCACAACAGCAGAAGCGGGAAGGTGATCTCACGCCGACCACCAATGATGCTCAACAAGAAACACTCCGGCGCCGCCGACGCAGATGACTCAAAGGACATCCACTATAGTCCAGCCATCCCAAGGCGGCATTTTCAAGAAGATCACGACGCCGGAGCGCCGCAGTCGCCCGGCCACACACGGCCAAGGTTTTTACCCGGGATTTGGGGGAGGAGGAGGTGGGGGAAGGAGGGGAATCGAGCGCCCCCTCAAGAGGGGAGTTTTGCCAGAGCCACTGCCGGCATCAAGGTCGATGGGAGGTCGACCATGGGTTTCTCCCATCCCAAGCCATCCCCATAGGTCGGCGGGATCCACAGCCGGCGAGAAAGGATGATGCAGAGAAGAAGCACCGGGATCCAGATCCAAAGCAGCTGCCGGAGCAAAGCACGCCATGAGGAGCCATCGCTGCCCAACCGCTGCCCACGCCACCGGAGGAGCCAACACCAACACCCGCAAAGCCGCAACGCCACCCGCCGGACGAGGTCAATGCCGCCATCACACCCAGGGCCGCCGCCCTAGCGTCCAGAGCTCCCCGAAGCGACCTAGGGTAGCAAAAGCCTCGCCGCCACCTTCACCGGCAGCTGCGTGGGGGTGCCGACGAACTCCTCGAGTGTCGGCGGGGAGGGAAGGTAGGGAGAGGGGCAAGGGGATCTAAGGTTCATCGCCTCGAGTCGCCCACGAGGGTGCGACGCGAGAGCTAGAGGAGTAGCTATAGCTAGTACAAAAGTTTACTAGTCTGGCCGATTCCTATTCCTATATAGGATAGGAATCAATCATTCACTTTTCAAAAAAAAAACTACAATAGCATAAACTCAATGAAAAAAATTCTATCATATGCATCAAATGACATTTTTTTTTCTATTAAAATTGATAGACATATCATTTCACTTTTATGTTTTTTCTATTCCTACTATCCTATGAACTCAAAGAATGCCTTAGTTTTAGTTGGTCGTCGATGATCTATTGACATATCTTTATTACTTAACTATAGACATACTAGATGTAATTAAATCTTAGATTATGTGAAGGAGTGGGTACTAAACTAACAAAAGCTGAGCAAGTGACGGGTGCGTATATTGGGAGAACCCGCATGTGGTTGCAGCGTCAGATGAACTCGCGGACACGGAGTGGGACACGCGCGCACATACTACATTTGGAAGCTGCCGCTACTTGACACAGAGTGACGGGTACTCCACCACTGAACTTGTTTTTTCCTTTTTTTAGTTCCAGATTCTCCTCTGATCAAAGCTGCGTCCGATCAAGGCCCCGATCAAAGCTGCATTAATTTTATGCACAGATCACTACGCACACAGTGACACAGAAGCGTCTCGTCGTCACATTTTGGAAGGAGTATACGTATACATACATTGTTTTTTAAACCGAAGAACAGTACGGCTCCTGGGGGCGGAAGAGGCGAGTCAGAACCCCGGACCACGGGATAATTAATCTCCTCGACTGCCGCCACCGCTTGTTTCCGGGGCCAAAAACAGTTCAATCGGTCGGGAGGCTTCCTTCAATTGCAGAATTTAAAATACAAAAACATAATATTGATATGCCATGTCATCTGAATTTTTACAGCAATTTTAAACACAGACAATTTTTTTACGAGAAAACTTCCAATCTATATTTATTAACTGTCAAGATAGTACAAAGAACACAGGAAAGAAAAATTACATCTATAGGTCCATAGATCACCTACCGACAACTACAAGCACCGGAGCGAGCCGAAGGCGCGCCGCTGTCATCGCGTCTTCCTCATCGGAGTCGGGCAAACACTGTTGTAGTAGACAATTGAGAAGTCATCGTGCTAAGGCCCCATTGGACTAGCGCACCAGAACAACAACCGTCGCCGATGAAGAGAGGCTTAGATCGGAAGGATCCAACCTTCAGATCAAGTTACTACCGAACCTAGTAGGTCAACCAGAGTAAGATCCGCACCAGAGTGGTACGATAATCCTGTTCTGGAGGTCATGTTACTTGACCATGACGAACCTACGAACTATAAGGAAGCGACGATGAGTGCAGATTCCGCGAAATGGCTTGAGGCCATGAAATATGATATGTGATCCATGTATGAGAACAATGTGTGGACTTTGGTTGACTTGCCCGATGATCGGCAAGCCATCGAGAATAAATGGATCTTCAAGAAGAAGACTGACGCTGACGGTAATGTTACTGTCTACAAAGCTCGACTTGTTGCAAAAGGTTTTCGACAAGTTCAAGGAGTTGACTACGATGAGACCTTCTCACCCGTAGCGATGCTTAAGTCCGTCCGAATCATGTTAGCAATTGCTGCATTTTATGATTATGAAATTTGACAAATGTATGTCAAGACTGCATTCCTGAATAGATTTCTGGAAGAAGAGTTGTATATGATGCAACCTGAAGGTTTATCGATCCAAAGAATGCTACAAAGTGTGCAAGCTCCAGCGATCCATTTATGGACTGGTGCAAGCATCTCTGAGTTGGAATAAACGTTTTGATAGTGTGATCAAAGCATATGGTTTTATACAGACTTTTGGAGAAGCCCGTATTTACAAAAAAGTGAGTGGGAGCTATGTAGCATTTTTAATATTATATGTGGATGATATGTTATTGATTGGAAATGATATAGAATATCTGGATAGCATAAAAGGATACTTGAACAAGAGTTTTTCAATGAAAGACCTCGGTGAAGCTGCTTATATATTGGGCATCAAGATCTATAGAGATAGATCGAGACGCTTAATTGGACTTTCACATAGCACATACCTTGATAAAGTTTTGAAGAAGTTCAAAATGAATCAAGCAAAGAAAGGGTTCTTGCCTGCGTTACAAGGTGTGAAGTTGAGTTAGACTCAATGCCCGACCACTGCAGAAGATAGAGAGAAAATGAAAGTTGTTCCCTATGCTTCAGCCATAGGCTCTATCATGTATGCAATGCTGTGTACCAGACCTGATGCGTGCCTTGTTATTAGTTTAGCAGGAGGTACCAAAGTAATCCAGAGTGGATCCTTTGGACAGCGGTGAAGAACATTCTGAAATACCTGAAAAGGACTAAGGATATGTTTCTCGTTTATGGAGGTGACAAAGAGCTTGTCGTAAATGGTTACGTCGACGCAAGCTTTGTCACTGATCCGGATGACTCTAAGTCACAAACCGGATACGTATTTATATTGAACGGTGGAGCTGTCAGTTGGTGCAGTTCTAAGCAAAGCGTCGTGGCGGGATCTACGTGTGAAGCGGAGTACATAGCTGCTTCGGAAGCAGCAAATGAAGGAGTCTGGATGAAGAAGTCTATATCCGATCTTGGTGTCATACCTAGTGCATCGAGTCCAATAAAAATCTTTTGTGACAATACTGGTACAATTGCCTTGGCAAAGGAATCCAGATTTCATAAGAGAACCAAGCACATCAAGAGACGCTTTAATTCCATCCGCGATCAAGTCAAGGAGGGAGACATAGAGATTTGCAAGATACATACGGATCTGAATGTTGCAGACCCGTTGACAAAGCCTCTCTCACGAGCAAAACATGATCAGCACCAAGACTCCATGGGTGTTAGAATCATTACTGTGTAATCTAGATTATTAACTCTAGTGCAAGTGGGAGACTGAAGGAAATATGCCCTAGAGGCAATAATAAAGTTGTTATTTATATTTCCTTATATCATGATAAATATTTATTATTCATGCTAGAATTGTATTAACCGGAAACTTAGTACATGTGTGAATATATAGACAAACAGAGTGTCACTAGTATGCCTCTACTTGACTAGCTCGTTGAATCAAAGATGGTTAAGTTTCCTAGCCATAGACATGAGTTGTCATTTGATTAATGGGATCACATCATTAGAGAATGATGTGATTGACCTGACCCATTCCGTTAGCTTAGCACTTGATTGTTTAGTATGTTGTTATTGCTTTCTTCATGATTTATACATGTTCCTATGACTATGAGATTATGCAACTCCCGAATATCGGAGGAACACTTAGTGTGCTACCAAACGTCACAACATAACTGGGTGATTATAAAGGTGCTCTACAGGTGTCTCCGATGGTACTTGTTGAGTTGGCATAGATCGAGATTAGGATCTGTCACTCCGATTGTCGGAGAGGTATCTCTGGGACCTCTCGGTAATGCACATCACTATAAGCCTTGCAAGCAAAGTGACTAATGAGTTAGTTGTGGGATGATGCATTACGGAATGAGTAAAGAGACTTGCCGGTAACGAGATTGAACAAGGTATTGAGATACCGACGATCGAATCTCGGGCAAGTAACATACCGATGACAAAGGGAATAACATATGTTGTTATGCGGTTTGACCGATAAAGATCTTCATAGCATATGTAGGAACCAATATGAGCATCCAGGTTCCGCTATTGGTTATTGATCGGAGATGAGTCTCGGTCATGTCTACATAATTCTCGAACCCGTAGGGTCCGCACGCTTAACGTTCGGTGACGATCGGTATTATGAGTTTATGTGTTTTGATGTACCGAAGGTTGTTCGGAGTCCCGGATATGATCACGGACATGACGAGGAGTCTCGAAATGGTCGAGACATAAAGATCGATATATTGGATGACTATGTTTGGACATCCGAAAGGTTTCAAGAGAGTTCGGTCATATACTGGATTAGCAGGGGGTTACCGGAACCCCCCGGGGAGTATATGGGACCTAATGGGCTTTATTGGAGAGAGAGGGGAAGCCAGGGCAGGCCGCGCACCACCTCCCCCTCTTGTCCGAATTGGACTAGGAAGGGAGGCGGCGCCCCCTTTCCTTCCTCCCTCTCTCCCCCTTCCTTCTCTCCTAGTCCAACTAGGGAAGGGGGGGATCCTACTCCCGATGGGAGTAGTACTCCCCCCTTGGGCGCGCCTAGGAGGCCGGCCCTCTCCCCCTCCTCTAATCCTTTATATACGGGGGAGGGGGGCACCCCATAGACACACAAGTTGATCATTGATCTCTTAGCCATGTGCGGTGCCCCCCTCCACCATAATCCACCTCGTTCATATTGTTGTAGTGCTTAGGCGAAGCCCTGCGCCGGTAGCTTCATCATCACCGTCATCACACCGTCGTGCTGACAAAGCTTTCCATCGACACTCAGCTGGATCGAGAGTTCATGGGACGTCACCGAGCCGAACGTGTGTAGATCGCGGAGGTGTCGTACTTTCGGTACTAGGATCGGTCAGATCGTGAAGACGTACGACTACATCAACCGCGTTGTCATAACGCTTCCGCTTATGGTCTACGAGGGTACGTGGACTACACTCTCCCCTCTCATTGCTATGCATCACCATGATCTTGCGTGTGCGTAGGAAAATTTTGAAATTACTACGTTCCCCAACAGTGGCATCCGAGCCAGGTTTATGTGCAGATGTTATATGCACGAGTAGAACACAAGTGAGTTGTGGGCGATAATAGTCATACTGCTTACCAGCATGTCATACTTTGATTCAGCGGTATTGTTGGATGAAGCGGCCCGGACCGACATTACGTGTACGCTTACACGAGACTGGTTCTACCGACGTGCTTCACACACAGGTGTCTGGCGGGTGTCAGTTTCTCCAACTTTAGTTGAATCAAGTGTGGCTACACCCGGTCCTTGTTGAAGGTTAAAACAACACATACTTGACGAAAAATCGTTTTGGTTTTGATGCATAGGTAAGAACGGTTCTTGCTCAGCCCGTAGCAGCCACGTAAAACTTGCAACAACAAAGTAGAGAACGTCTAACTTGTTTTTGCAGGGCATGTTGTGATGTGATATGGTCAAGACATGATGCTATATTTTATTGTATGAGATGATCATGTTTTGTAACAGAGTTATCGTCAACTGGCATGAGCCATATGGTTGTCTCTTTATTGTATGAAATGCAATTGCCATGTAATTGCTTTACTTTTATCACTAAGCGGTAGCGATAGTCGTAGAAGCAATAGTTGGCGAGACGACAACGATGCTTCGATGGAGATCAAGGTGTCAAGCCGGTGACGATGGTGATCATGACGGTGCTCTGGAGATGGAGATCAAAGGCACAAGATGATGATGGCCATATCATATCACTTATATTGATTGCATGTGATGTTTATCCTTTATGCATCTTATTTTGCTTAGTTCGGCGGTAGCATTATAAGATGATCTCTCACTAAATTTCAAGGTACAAGTGTTCTCCCTGAGTATGCACCGTTGCGAAAGTTCGTCGTGCCGAGACACCACGTGATGATCACGTGTGATAAGCTCTACGTTCACATATTACGGGTGCAAGCCATTTTTGCACACGCAGAATACTCGGGTTAAACTTGACGAGCCTAGCATATGCAGATATGGCCTCGAAACACTGAGACCGAAAGGTCGAGCGTGAATGATATAGTAGATATGATCAACATAGTGATGTTCACCATTGAAAACTACTCCATCTCACGTGATGATCGGACATGGTTTAGTTGATATGGATCACGTGATCACTTAGATGATTAGAGGGATGTCAATCTAAGTGGGAGTTCTTAAGTAATTTGATTAATTGAACTTAAATTTATCATGAACTTAGTACCTGATAGTATTTTGCATGTCTATGTTGTTGTAGATAGATGGCCCGTGTTGTTGTTTCGTTGAATTTTAATGCGTTCCTAGAGAAAGCTAAGTTGAAAGATGATGGTAGCAACTACACGGACTTGGTCCGTAACTTGAGGATTATCCTCATTGCTTTACAGAAGAATTACGTCCTGGAAGCACCGCTGGGTGCCAAACCCGCTGCAGGAGCAACGCCAGATGTTATGAACGTCTGGCAGAGCAAAGCTGATGACTACTCGATAGTTCAGTGTGCCATGCTTTACGGCTTAGAACCGGGACTTCAACGACGTTTTGAACATCATGGATCATATGATATGTTCCAGGAGTTGAAGTTAATATTCCAAGCAAATGCCCGGATTGAGAGATATGGAGTCTCCAATAAGTCCTACAACTGCATAATTGTGGAGAATAGTTCTGTCAGTGAGCATATACTCAAAATGTCTGGGTACAACAATCACTTAATTCAACTGGGAGTTAATCTTCCTGATGATAGTGTCATTGACAGAATTCTTCAATCACTGCCACCAAGCTACAATAGCTTCGTGATGAACTATAATATGCAAGGGATGGATAAGACAATTCCCGAGCTCTTCGCGATGCTAAAGGTTGCGGAGGTAGAAATCAAGAAAGAGCATCAAGTGTTGATGGTCAATAAGACCACCCGTTTCAAGAAAAAGGGTAAAGGGAAGAAGGGGAACTTCAAGAAGAACGGCAAGAAAGTTGCTGCTCAAGTGAAGAAGCCCAAGTCTGGACCTAAGCCTCGCATGAGTGCTTCTCTTTGCAAAGGGACTGGTCACTGGAAGCGGAACTGCCCCAAGTATTTGGCGGATAAGAAGGATGGCAAGGTGAATAAAGGTATATGTGATATACATGTTATCGATGTGTACCTCACTAATGCTCACAGTAGTGCCTGGGTATTTGATACTGGTTCTGTTGCTAATATTTGCAACTCGAAAGAGGGACTATGGATTAAGCGAAGATTGGCTAAGGACGAGGTGACAATGCGCGTGGGAAATGGTTCCAAAGTCGATGTGATCGCAGTCGGCACGCTACCTCTACATCTACAATCGGGATTAGTTTTAGATCTGAATAACTGTTATTTGGTGCCAGCGTTGAGCATGAACATTATATATGGATCTTGTTTGATGCGAGATGGTTATTCATTTAAATCTAAGAATAATGGATGTTCTATTTATATGAGTAATATATTTTATGGTCATGCACCCTTGAAGAGTGGTCTATTTTTGTTGAATCTCGATAGTAGTGACACACATATTCATAATATTGAAGCCAAAAGATGCAAAGTTGATAATGATAGTGCAACATATTTGTGGCACTGCCGTTTAGGTCATATTGGTCTAAAGCGCATGAAGAAACTCCATTCTGATGTCTACTACACAACCTTCTTCTTGTAGACGTTGTTGGGCCTCAAAGTGCAGAGGTTTGTAGGACAGTAGCAAATTTCTCTCAAGTGGATGAACTAAGGTTTATCAATCCATGGGAGGCGTAGGATGAAGATGGTCTCTCTCAAGCAACCCTGCAACCAAATAACAAAAATCTCTTGTGTCCCCAACACACCCAATACAATGGTAAATTGTATAGGTGCACTAGTTCGGCGAAGAGATGGTGATACAAGTGCAATATGGATGGTAGATATAGGTTTTCGTAATCTGAAAATATAAAAACAGCAAGGTAACTATTGATAAAAGTGAGCATAAACAGTATTGCAATGCGTTGAAACAAGGCCTAGGGTTCATACTTTCACTAGTGCAAGTTCTCTCAACAATAATAACATAATTGGATCATATAACTATCCCTCAACATGCAACAAAGAGTCACTCCAAAGTCACTAATAGCGGAGAACAAACGAAGAGATTATGGTAGGGTACGAAACCACCTCAAAGTTATTCTTTCTGATCGATCTATTCAAGAGTCCGTAGTAAAATAAGAGGAAGCTATTCTTTCCGTTCAATCTATCATAGAGTTCGTACTAGAATAACACCTTATGACACAAATCAACCAAAACCCTAATGTCACCTAGATACTCCAATGTCACCTCAAGTATCCATGGGTATGATTATACGATATGCATCACACAATCTCAGATTCATCTATTCAACCAACACAAAGAACTTCAAAGAGTGCCCCAAAGTTTCTACCGGAGAGTCAAGACGAAAATGTGTGCCAACCCCTATGCATAAGTTCACGAGGTCACGGAACCCGCAAGTTGATCACCAAAACATACATCAAGTAGATCACGTGATATCCCATTGCCACCACAGATAAGCACACTCAAGACATACATCAAGTGTTCTCAAATCCTTAAAGATTCAATCTGATAAGATAACTTCAAAGGGAAAACTCAATCCATTACAAGAGATTAGATGGGGAGAAACATCATAAGACCAACTATAATAGCAAAGCTCATGATACATCAAGATCGTGCCAAATCAAGAACACGAGAGAGAGAGAGAGAGAGAGAGAGAGAGAGAGAGAGAGATCAAACACATAGCTACTAGTACATACCCTCAGCCCAGAGGGTGAACTACTCCCTCCTCGTCATGGAGAGCGCCGAGATGATGAAGATGGCCACCGGTGAGGGATTCCCCCTCCTGCAGGGTCCTGGAATAGGGTCCCGATTGGTTTTTGGTGGCTACAGAGGCTTGTGGCGGCGGAACTCCCGATCTAGGTTATGTTCTAGAAGTTTTTGTATATATAAGAGGTTTTGGCGTCGGGAACAAGTCAGGGGGGTCTCTAAGCGGACATGAGGTAGGGGGCGCGCCCAGGGGGGTAGGGCTCGCCCCCCACCCTCGTGGTGGCCTCGGGACTCTTCTGGCCCATCTCCAGTACTCTGTGGGCTTCTTCTGGTCCAAAAATAATCTCCGTCAAGTTTCAGGTCAATTGGACTCCGTTTGGTTTTCCTTTTCTGCGATACTCAAAAACAAGGAAAAATGTAAAGCGGCAATCGGGCTCTAGGTTAATAGGTTAGTCCCAAAAATCATATAAAATAGCATATAAATGCATATAAAACATCCTAGATGGATAATATAATATCATGGAACAATAAAAAATTATAGATACGTTGGAGACGTATCAAGCATCCCCAAGCTTAATTCTTGCTCGTCCTCGAGTAGGTAAATGATAAAAAAAGAATTTTTGATGTGGAATGCTACCTAACATAATTATCAATGTAATTGTATTTATTGTGGCAAGAATATTCAGATCCATAAGATTCAAGACAAAAGTTTAATATTGACATAAAAATAATAATACTTCAAGCATACTAACCAAGCAATTATGTCTTCTCAAAATAACATAGCCAAAGAAAGCTCATCCCTACAAAATCATATAGTTTGGCCATGCTTCATTTTCGTCACACAAAATGCTCCCATCATGCACAACCCCGATGACAAGCCAAGCAATTGTTTCATACTTTAGTATTCTCAAACTTTTTCAACTTTCACACAATACATGAGCGTGAGCCATGGACATAACACTATGGGTAGAATAGAATATAATGATGGGGGTTGTGTGGAGAAGACAAAAAGGAGAAAGTCTCACATTGACGCGGCTAACCAACATGCTATGGAGATGCCCATCAATTGATATCAATGCGAGGAGTAGGGATTGCCATGCAACGGATGCACTAGAGCTATAAATGTATGAAAGCTCAACAAAAGAAACTAAATGGGTGTGCATCCAACTTGCTTGCTCACGAAGACCTAGGGCATTTGAGGAAGCCCATTCTTGGAATATACAAGCCAAGTTCTATAATGAAAATTCCCACTAGTATATGAAAGTGACAATATAAGAGACTCTCTATCATGAAGATCATGGTGCTACTTTGAAGCACAAGTGTGGAAAAAGGATAGTAGCATTGTCCCTTTTATCTTTTTTTTATCTGGCCTTTTTTTGCCTTTCTCTCTTTTTTCTTTTTTTTCGGGACAATGCTCTATTAATGATGATCATCACACTTCTATTTATTTACAACTCAAAGATTACAACTCGATACTAGAACAAATTATGACTCTATATGAATGCCTCTGGCGGTGTACCGGGATGGGCAATGAATCAAGAGTGACATGTATGAAATTATGCACGGTGGCTTTGCCACAAATACGATGTCAACTACATGATCATGCAAGGCAATATGACAATGATGAAGTGTGTCATAATAAATGGAACGGTGGAAAGTTGCATGGCAATATATCTCGGAATGGCTATGGAAATGCCATAATAGGTAGGTATGGTGGCTGTTTTGAGGAAGATATAAGGAGGTTTATGTGTGATAGAGCATATCATATCATGGGGTTTGGATGCACCGGTGAAGTTTGCACCAATTCTCAAGGTGAGAAAGGGCAATGCATGGTACCGAAGAGGCTAGCAATGATGGAAAGGTGAGAGTGCGTATAATCCATGGACTCAACATTAGTCATAAAGAACTAACATACTTATTGCAAAAATTTACAAGTCATCAAAAACCAAGCATTACCCGCATGCTCCTAGGGCGATAGATTGGTAGGAAAAGACCATCGCTCGTCCCCGACCGCCACTCATAAGGATGACAATCAAAGAACACCTCATGTTTCAAATTTGTTACACAACGGTTACCATATGTGCATGCTACGGGACTTGCAAACTCTAACACAAGTATTTCTAAAATTCACAATTACACAACTAGCACAACTTTAATATCACCATCTTCATATCTTAAAACAATCATCAAGTATCAAACTTCTCATAGTATTCAATGCACTCTATATGAAAGTTTTTATTATACCCATCTTGGATGCCTATCATATTAGGACTAATTTCATAAGCAAAGCACATTACCATGCTGTTCTAAAGACTCTCAAAATAATATAAGTGAAGCATGAGAGATCAACAATTTCTTCAAAATAAAACTACCGCCGTGCTCTAAGAAGATATAAGTGAAGCACTAGAGCAAATGACAAACTACTCCGAAAGATATAAGTGAAGATCAATGAGTAGTCGAATTATGCAACTATGTGAAGACTCTCTAACATTTAAGAATTTCAGATCTTGGTATTTTATTCAAACATCAAGCAAAACAAAATAAAATAAAATGACACTCCAAGCAAAACACATATCATGTGGTGAATAAAAATATAGCTCCAAGTAAAGTTACCGATGAACGAAGACGAAAGAGGGGATGCCATCCGGGGCATCCCCAAGCTTAGGCTCTTGGTTGTCCTTGAACATTACCTTGGGGTGCCTTGGGCATCCCCGAGCTTAGGCTCTTGCCACTCCTTATTCCATAGTCCATCGAATATTTACCCAAAACTTGAAAACTTCACAACACAAAACTCAACAGAAAACTCGTAAGCTCCGTTAGTATAAGAAAATAAATTAGCACTTAGTTACTGTTGTGAACTCGTTCTAAATTCATATTGGTGTAATATATACTTTATTCCAACTTCTCTATGGTTCATACCCTCCGATACTACTCATAGATTCATCAAAATAAGCAAACAACACGTAGAAAACAAAATCTGTCAAAAACAGAACAGTTTGTAGTAATCTGTATCAAACGTATACTTATGGAACTCCAAAAATTCTGAAATAAATTGATGGACCCGAGGAATTTGTCTATTAATCATCTGCAAAAAGAATCAACCTAAAATAACTCTCCGGTAAAAAATGGCAGCACATCTCGTGAGCGCTAAAGTTTCTGTTTTTTACAACATGATCATAAAGACTTCACCCAAGTCTTCCCAAAGGTTCTACTTGGCACAAACACTAATTAAAACATAAAACCACATATAAACATAGGATAGATAGATTATTTATTGTTAAACAGAAACAAAAAGCAAGAACAAAAATAAAATTGGGTTGCCTCCCAACAAGCGTTAACGTTTAACGCCCCTAGCTAGGCATGATGATTTCAATGATGCTCACATAAAAGATAAGAATTGAAACATAAAGAGAGCATCATGAAGAATATGACTAGCACATTTAAGTCTAACCCACTGAGGGAGTCCTGGATTAGGGGGTATCCGGACAGCCGGACTATATACATCATCCGGACTATTGAAGCGTGAAGATACAAGGCTCAAGACTTCGACCCGTGTCCGGATGGGACTTTCCTTGGCGTGGAAGGCAAGCTTGGCGATCCAGATATTATATTTCCTTCTTTGTAACCGACTCCATGTAAACCCTAGCCCTCTCCGGTGTCTATATAAACCGGAGAGGTTGGTCCTCAGAAGGCCGATCACAATTACAATCATACCATCATAGGCTAGCTTCTAGGGTTTAGCCTCTACGATCTCGTGGTAGATCTACTCTTGTACTACCCATATCTTCAATATTAATCAAGCAGGAAGTAGGGTTTTACCTCCATCGAGAGAGCCCGAACCTGGGTAAACATCTGTGTCCCTTGCTTCCTGTTACCATCAGCCTAAGACGTATAGATCGGGACCCCCTACCCGAGATCCGCCGGTTTTGACACCGACATTGGTGCTTTCATTGAGAGTTCCTCTGTGTCGTCGCTCTGAGGCTCGATGGCTCCTTCAACCATCATCAACAACACGGTCCCGGTGAGACCTTTCTCCCGGACAGATCTTCGTGTCTGGCGGCTTCGCCTGCGGCCAATTGTGGCCATCTGGAGCAGATCGATAGCTACGCCCCTAGCCACCAGACCAGGATCGGAAACCCGAACTACACGGAGGACATCCGCGGAGACTGGATCTTCGACGGATTCGGGCCTATGCCAAGAGCACCGGACAGTTAGGACGAGCACGGCTTAGACCTGCTGTCGGACAAAGCTCGAGGTATCACCCCCGCAGTAGCCTCGGACCTAAATCCGGAGCAGGCTGCGTTGCCTAAGGATGGGGGGGCTGGACCCCGCCCCGCAGGTCGCGCACTCATCGGCGGTGGAGCCGAACACGGGCCTTACCTCTGTGGTGGCCTGTGAATCCGGACCCCCGGATTCATATCCAGATGTTGGTTCCGGTCCGCGCACTCTCGATCCAGTCGAGCCAGGTTGGGCTCCGGTAATGGAGTTCACCGCTGCGGATATCTTCCAGCACCCGCCTTTCAGCGACATGCTGGACTCATTAAAGTCTCTCTCTTTGTCAGGAGGCTCTTGGCCGAACTATGTCCGACTCAAGTGGGAAGCAGGCGATGAAGGAATTCGTTGCCCACCCACCACCCACTTCATTGCCACAGTCGATGATTTAACCGGCGTACTGGACATCAACTCTGAAGACATCGACGAAATAGACGACATTGCAGGAGAAGAACATGAAGCACCGCTCACTGGGCGGTGGACAGCCGCTTATCCCTATGATATATATATATGCCGGACACTCCGAAGGAAACCAATGGCGATGAGGCAGCGGAGGATAATCCCTCAGGGAGAAAAGCAAAGCATGGGCGTCATCAGCGCCGCTCCAAGCCCCGCCACAGCAATACCGGCCCAGAAGACGAAAACAATCTGGATGGCGCCGAAGATGAATATAACCCTAGTTGGTTTGCCTTTCAGAAGGCTGGACTGGCCACCATGGGATACTTGGAGAGGGACAACTATACGCCCCCTCCGAGGATGAGGCAAGCCTCGGCAATGACGAATTCGGCGTGCCTGAAGATCCAGTGGAACAAACTCGCTTCGAGCGACGGCTCATGGCCACGGCAAAGAGCCTGCAAAGGAAGCAACAACAGCTTAAAGCTGACCAAGATTTGCTGGCGGACAGATGGACCAAGGTCCTGGCCACCGAAAGATATGGACCCGACCGCCCCGACAAAGGGCACACAGGGCACAACCGGCCACCCCAACCTAAGCAGGAGAACCCAAGGCACACGCCCCGACGTCAACACACCACTATGGTCCAAAACAATACGAAGGACACAAGAAGAAGCATCCTCAAGCCTCGGCAAGAATGGTCATAAGCGTCAAGTCGGAAGGCTGGTGCTAATTCCAGCAACTCCCAGTCTGGTCAGCGGACAAAGAACAGCTCAGACCTATCCGGCCCGAGCCACACACTCGATCAACCATGTGAAATTCATGGTACTCCTAGAAGGACGACAAATCATACCGATAGAGAATGCCGGATCCTCAAAACAAAAGCGGCTGGTGCTACGTCTCGAGCTTGCGTTGGTTTTGCCCGAAGAGGAGAGGATAATACAGCACAGTAGCTTAAGTATTTCCCTCAGTTTTTGAGAACCAAGGTATCAATCTAGTAGGAGGCCACGCGCAAGTCCCTCGTACCTGCACAAAATGATAGCTACTCGCAACCAACGTGATTAGGGGTTGTCAATCCCTTCACGGTCACTTACGAGAGTGAGATCTGATAGAGATAATAGTTTTGGTATTTTTGGTATAAAGATGCAAAGTGAAAAGTAAAAGCAAAGCAAGTAAATAAAGTGATGGAGATTGATATGATGAGAATAGACCCGGGGCCCATAGGTTTCACTAGTGGCTTCTCTCAAGAGCATAGATATTCTACGGTGGGTGAACAAATTACTGTTGAGCAATTGATGTAATTGAGCATAGTTATGAGGTTATCTAGGTATGATCATGTATATAGGCATCACGTCCGTGAAAAGTAGATCGAAATGATTACGCATCTACTACTATTACTCCACTCATCAACTGCTATCCAAAGATGCATCTAGAGTATTAAGTTAAAAACAGTAACGCCTTAAGCAAGATGGCATGATGTAGAGGAATAAATTCAGGCAATATGATAAATACCCCATCTTGTTATCCTCGATGGCAACAATACAATACGTGCCTTGCAACCCTTTACATCACATCGGGTAAGGACACCGCAAGATTGAACCCAAAGCTAAACACTTCTCCCATTGCAAGAACTACCAATCTAGTTGGCCAAACCAAACGGATAATTCGAAGAGACTTGCAAAGATAACTCAATCATACATAAAAGAATTCATAGAAGATTCAAATATTATTCATAGATAAGCTGGATCATAAACCCACAATTCATCGGTCTCAACACACCGCAAAAAGAAGATTACATAGAATAGATCTCCACAAGAGAGGGGTAGAACATTGTATTGAGATCCAAAAAGAGAGAAGAAGCCATCTAGCTACTAGCTATGGACCCGAAGGTGCAAGTAAACTACTCACACTTCATCGGAGGGGCTATGGTGACGATGTAGAATCCCTCCATGGTGGATGCCCCTCCGACGGAGCTCCTAACAGGCCCCAAGATGGGATCTCGTGGATCTGAGGAAGGGGCGGTGGAATTAGGTTTTTGGCTCCTATTCTGATCGTTCGGGGATACGTAGGTATATATAGGAGGAAGGAGTACGTCGGTGGAGCGTCAGGGGGCCCACGAGGCAGGGGGGCGTGCCCAGGTGGGAGGCGCCCTCCACCCTCGTGACCGCCTCTAGCACTTCTTGGAGTAGGGTCCAAGTCTCCTGGATCACGTTCGGTGAGAAGATCACGTTCCCGAAGGTTTCATTCCGTTTGGACTCTGTTTGATATTTCGTTTCTTCGAAACACTGAAATAGGCAAAAAGCAACAGTGCAGGCTGGGCCTCCGGTTAATAGGTTAGTCCCAAAAGTAATATAAAAGTGGAAAATAAAGCCCATTATAGTCCAAAACAATAGATAAAGTAGCATGGAGCTATCAAAAATTATAGATACGTTGGAGACGTATCGGGCATCCCCAAGCTTAATTCTTGCTCGTCCTCGAGTAGGTAAATGATAAAAAGAGAATTTTTGATGCGGAGTGATACTTTGGCATAATTTCAATGTAAATCTTCTTAATCATGGTATGAATATTCAGATCCGAAAGATTCAAGATAAAAAGTTCATATTGACATAAAAATAATAATACTTGAGCATACTACTCAAAATAATCATGTCTTCTCAAAATAGCATGGCAAAAGAAAGTTCATCCCTACAAAATCATATAGTTAGGCTATGCTTCATTTTTGTCACACAAAGATGTTCCCAACTTCTATACCCCCGATGAAAAGCCAAGCAATTGTTTCATACTTAAATAATCTCAAACTTTTTCAACCTTCACGCAATACATGAGCGTGAGCCATGGATATAGCACTATGGGTGGAATAGAATATGATGATGGGGATTGTGCGGAGAAGACAAAAAAAGGAGAAAGTCTCACATTGACGAGGATAATCAACGGGATATGGAGATGCCCATCAATTGATGTCAACATGAGGAGTAGGGATTGCCATGCAACGGATGCACTAGAGCTATGAATGCTCAACAAAAGAAAACTAGTGGGTCTGCATCCAACTTGCTTGCTCATGAAGACCTAGGGAATTTGAGGAAGCCCATCGTAGGAATATACAAGCCAAGTTCTATAATGAAAAATTCCCACTAGTATGAACAAGACAACTTATGAGACTCACTATATGAAAAATTTGGTGCTACTTTGAAGCACAATATATGAGACTCACTACATGAAGAACAAGGTGCTACTTTGAAGCACAATATATGAGACTCACTACATGAAGAACATGGTGCTACTTTGAAGCACAAGTGTGGAAAAAAGGATAGTAGCATTGCCCCTTTTTATTTTTTTTATTTTTTTTGGGTTTTTTTTCTTTGGCCTTTCTCTTTTTTTGGGACAATGCTCTATTGAATGATGATCATCACACTTCTATTGATTACAACATAAGGATTACAACTTGAAACTAGAACAAGATATGACTCTATATGAATGCCTCCAGCGGTGTACCGGGATGGTGCAATGAATCAAGAGTGACATGTATGAAAAATAATGCATGGTGGCTTTGCCACAAATACGATGTCAACTACATAATCATGCAATGGCAATAAGACAAAAGTAATGTATGTCATGATGATGATAAACGGAACGGTGGAAAGTTGCATGGCAATATATCTCGGAATGGCTATGGAAATGCCATAATAGGTAGGTATGGTGGCTGTTTTGAGGAAGATATAAGGATGTTTATGTGTGAAAGAGCGTATCATATCACGGGGTTTGGATGCACCGGCGAAGTTTGCACCAACTCTCGAGGTGAGAAAGGGCAATGCACGGTACCGAAGAGGCTAGCAAAGGCGGAAAGGTAAAAGTGCGTATAATCCATGGACTCAACATTAGTCAAAAGAACTCATATACTTATTGCAAAAATTTAGAAGTCATCAAAAATCAAGTACTAAGCACATGCTCCTAGGGGGATAGATTGGTAGGAAAAGACCATCGCCGTCCCGACCGCCACTCATAAGGATGCACAAGCGGTACACTTCATGTTTCAAATTTGTTACACAACTTTAACCATACGTGCATGCTATGGGATTTGCTAACTTCAACACAAGCATTTCTCAAATTCACAACTACTCAACTAGCATGACTTTGACATTATCACCTCCATATCTCAAAACAATTATCAATCATCAAACTTATCTTAGTATTCAATGCACTCAAAAGAAAGTTTCACATATCTTGAATACCAAGTATATTAACATTAAGCAAATTACCATGCTATTAACGACTCTCAAAATAATCTAAGTGGAGCATGAGAGATCAAGTTTCTTTAAAACAAATCCACCACCGTTCTATAAAAGATCTAAGTGAAGCACTAGAGCAAAAAAATTCACGCTCAAAAAGATATAAGTGAAGCACTATGAGGAAAACTATCAAGCTCAAAAGATATAAGTGAAGCACATAGAGTATTCTATCAAATTTCAATTCATGTATGGCTCTCTCAAAAGGTGTGTACAGCAAGGATGATTGTGGTAAACTAACAAGCAAAGACTCAAATAATACAAGACGCTCCAAGCAAAACACATATCATGTTGGTGAATAAAATATAGCTCCAAGTAAATTACCGATGGAAGTAGATTTAAAGAGGGGATGCCTTCCGGGGCATCCCAAAGCTTTGAATTTTTGGTGTCCTTGGATTATCTTGGGGGTGCCATGGGCATCCCCAAGCTTAGGCTCTTGCTACTCCTTGTTCCATAATCCATCAAAAGAATTCACCCAAAACTTGAAAACTTTAGAACACAAAACTCAATAGAAATCTCGTGAGCTCCGTTAGAGAAAGAAAACAAAAGACTACTTTAAGGTACTGTAATGAACTCATTCTTCACTTATATTGGTGTTAAACCTACTGTATTCCAACTTCTCTATGGATTATAAACTATTTCACTAGCCATAGATTCATCAAAATAAGCAAACAACACACGCAAAACAGAATCTGTCAAAAACAGAACAGTCTGTAGTAATCTGTAACTTACGCAAACTTCTGTAACCCAAAAAATTCTACCAAAATTAGACGACCTGGAAAATTTGTTTATTGATCATCAGCAGTTGGAATCAGTATTTTATCACGTTCTGGTGATTTTTAACAATTCGGGCACTGATCACAAAGATTCTGGAAATTACAGCAAGATGAAATAACTATCATCCAAGAAGATCCAATAGGTTCAACTTGGCACAAACACTAATTAAAAGATAAAACCACATCTAAACAGAGGCTATATGGATTATTTATTCCTAAACAGAAGCAAAAACAAAAACTAAAAACAATAAAATTGGGTTGCCTCCCAACAAGCGCTATCGTTTAACGCCCCTAGCTAGGCATAAAAGCAAGGATAGATCTAGGTATTGTCATCTTTAATTTTCAGTTTTTTAGCGGAGTCATGCTTGAGTCCGGGTGGTTCTTGCCGATTCCCTTCATACTCGGAAATTTTTAGATCTAAAGAATCCAACCGCTTATTACAAAGAGTAATCAACATATTCATGCGGTGAAGATTTCCGCTAACACTTTTAAGAGGCTCAAGAGACTTCTGTAAGATTTTTGTTACTTCGCAAATCTTTTCAAACACTTGGGTTTCTTCCTGGGTAGGATGAGATCCTCCCTTTTGGGGTAGTGTTCCCACTATTCCTCTATAATTTCATGCTTAATACTTGGGATCAATCTCAATGAAGTTTCCCTTGGCAATGCAATCCAAGAGTTGTCTATGCGTCATATTTAACCCAACATAGAAATTGCGAAGAAGAATTCTAAAGTTCACCTCTAGGGTACACTTACGATAAGATTCCATCATCCTATACCAAGCATCTTTTAAGTTTTCTCCTTGCCTTTGCTTGAAGTGAAGAACTTCAAACTCGGGAGACATAGGAGCGGATAAGGAATTCGACATAACGACAAACAAGCAAACTAACACATGAGCAAACAAAAGGCAAAGGGAAAAAGGAGGAGGAGATTGGGAAAGAGAGGGCAAATAAAACGGCAAGGGTGAAGTGGGGGAGAGGGAAACGAGAGGAAAATGGCAAATAATGTAATCGAGAGATAGGGATTGTGATGGCTATTTGGTATGTTGACTTTTGCGTAGACCTCCCCGGCAACGGCGCCAGAAATCCTTCTTGCTACGTCTCGAGCTTGCGTTGGTTTTCCCCGAAGAGGAGAGGATAATGCAGCACAAGATGGCGTAAGTATTTCCCTCGCTTTTGAGAACCAAGGTATCAATCCGGTAGGAGGCCACGCGCAAGTCCCTCGTGACTGCACAAAATGATAGCTACTCGCAACAAACGCGATTAGGGGTTGTCAATCCCTTCACAGTCACTTACGAGAGTGAGATCTGATAGAGATAATATTTTGGTATTTTTGGTATAAAGATGCAAAGTGAAAAGTAAAAGCAAAGCAAGTAAATAAAGTGATGGAGATTGATATGATGAGAATAGACCCGGGGGCCATAGGTTTCACTAGTGGCTTCTCTCAAGAGCATAGATATTCTACGGTGGGTGAACAAATTACTGTTGAGCAATTGACAGAATTGAGCATAGTTATGAGGTTATATAGGTATGATCATGTATATAGGCATCACGTCCGTGACAAGTAGATCGAAACGATTCTGCATCTACTACTATTACTCCACTCATCGACCGCTATCCAAAGATGCATCTAGAGTATTAAGTTAAAACAGAGTAACGCCTTAAGCAAGATGACATGATGTAGAGGAATAAATTCATGCAATATGATAAATACCCCATCTTGTTATCCTCGATGGCAACAATACAATACGTGCCTTGCAACCCTTTACATCCTTTGGGTAAGGACACCGCAAGATTGAACCCAAAGCTAAACACTTCTCCCATTGCAAGAACTACCAATCTAGTTGGCCAAACCAAACGGATAATTCGAAGAGACTTGCAAAGATAACTCAATCATACATAAAAGAATTCAGAGAAGATTCAAATATTATTCGTAGATAAGCTGGATCATAAACCCACAATTCATCGGTCTCAACAAACACACCGCAAAAAGAAGATTACATCGAATAGATCTCCACAAGAGAGGGGGGGAACATTGTATTGAGATCCAAAAAGAGAGAAGAAGCCATCTAGCTACTAGCTATGGACCCGAAGGTCTGAAGTAAACTACTCACACTTCATCGGATGGGCTATGGTGATGATGTAGAATCCCTCCATGGTGGATGCCCCCTCCGGCGGAGCTCCGTAACAGGCCCCAAGATGGGATCTCGTGGATACAGGAAGGTACGGCGGTGGAATTAGGTTTTTGGCTCCTATTCTGATCGTTCGGGGATACGTAGGTATATATAGGAGGAAGGAGTACGTCGGTGGAGCGTCAGGGGGCCCACGAGGCAGGGGGACGCGCCCAGGGGGGGCGCCCTCCACCCTCGTGGCCTCCTCTGGCACTTCTTGGAGTAGGGTCCAAGTCTTCTGGATCACGTTCGGTGAGAAGATCATGTTCCCGAAGGTTTCATTCCGTTTGGACTCTGTTTGATATTCCGTTTCTTCGAAACACTGAAATAGGCAAAAAACAACAATTCTGGGTTGGGCCTCCGGTTAATAGGTTAGTCCCAAAAGTAATATAAAAGTGTAAAATAAAGCCCATTATAGTCCAAAACAATAGATAAAGTAGCATGGAGCAATCAAAAATTATAGATATGTTGGAGACGTATCACTGGCCGCGTGCCGGAAACAATGAAGGGAGGCGTTTGGTCAGGAGCCCTCCCCCATAGCATAAAAGTACGGCCAATCGCCCCCGACCGCATTAACCACAGCAACTCAATTGCAGTACCTCTGGACGTAGAAAACCGGGGGCTCCATAACACATAAAACCCCGCAGTGTGAAATCACAAACAACATCTCCTAAAAGATGCTAGGGGCAAAGGCCAAGTTTTACTGGCCCACCACTCTAAACGGTTGTCTTCGGATCACCAAAAAAATGCTACGCCAAAGAATAAATCTTCGGCACCTTCCCATCATGCGGTAATTTACCGTATGCTAACGGGATGAACCACGTTGACTAGATTCCACGTGGTAAATCACTCAGGCCAACACCATGTGGTGCAATCACACCTATGGGCAAGGCCGAACCCCGCCCCCAGAGTGGAAATCATACAGCTGCCGGAGTAGCGAGTCGCGCATGCCTATCCAAAATTTGATATGACAGCCAACCATCCGGACACCAACTGAGGAGTCTGCGCTACCCAATGGTATAACGGCTGGGTTTACCAGGGTCCGATCAGGAGCCCTCGGACCAACCTCAAGAGGACGCTCGGCTACCTCCGAGTATTTGCCTTTACAAACTAACTTTGACGCAGAACAGGATTGGTGACGTGGAATCGGCCAGGACACACAAGGAGCCCCCCTAAAAGAAGGCAGTCCAGATACACTCTTGATCCACTCACAACTCCCTCCAGTCCGGCTATCACAGGTTCCGCCAAAAAACACTTCTTTTCATAATCATACATCATACTCATATGCATATACAATCATCTTACTACAATGCGTAGACTTAAATAACACTTACCGGCCGTCGCTTTTCATCGACACCTCGTGTTGCGCCCGATTATGCCAGAGGCTTCACAGTACGACAATAAAGTCCGACCACCTTCTCGGTCGCTCGGCACCCCGAACTTATAGCACTATATGCATCAGCTCCAAATCATGTCTTGGGTTATTGGTTGGGTTTGCCCGGCTCCCTTGTTTTGGTACCTTACGTTCCGTTATATCGGCTAAGGTAGCGCAAGGAGAACCACTGTGATTGTGTCCCGGATCTACCGGACAAGCACCTCAGTAGAGAAAGCCGAAAACCGACTGTCAAGATACAGCGAGAGCTGGTCAGCTGTTCGAGAGGTTGTAAAATCCTTAAAGATTTATTCCGCACAACGCCATTATAAATGCAAAGTGTGACGGATCGGTCTTCTGATCAGGGGCCAATAGAGCCCCTAGTTCGGCCTTCCGAACACTAGGGGCTGCGCCGACCATACTCGAATTCCTATGGCTAAGTGAGAGTAATAAAGCCATATAATCCGATTTCCTGGTTCGTGGTGAGAAACACCTCCTTAAAAGGACCCAACTATGGGATAAAGAGCGTTCAGATATATCCCGAACACCCCCGTATTCTTTTTATGTGGGGCGAAGCGAACGACGCCAACTCTCGGGATTTACATACAATAAACAGCCGCAGTGAAGAAGATATGTTCAACAAAACAGGCAATACATAATAAAAATGCCATAATCCCATATTTCAAAAAGTGACACGAATGCCCTCAGGGAAATATAATGTCTTTGGCACACTTATCCGCCGCAAGGCGGCCCCCTTTCAGTACACCTTCATAGTACAGTTCGGGCTTGCGGTGCTCCTTACCCTCTGGCGGCCCCTCAGTCATCAGCTTCTCCGCGTCAAGCTTCCCCCAATGCACTTTTGCACGGGCAAACGCCATACGCGCACCCTCTATGCAGACCGATCGCTTAACAGCATCAAGCCGAGGACAGGCGCCCACAATCTGCTTCACGAGCCCGAAGTAACTGCTCGGAATTGGCTCCGTCGGCCACAGCCGGACAACCAAGTCCTTCATGGCTAGTTCGGCCGCCTGGTGCAGTTTGACCAGCTGCTTCAGCTGATCGATAAAGGGCACCGGATAGTTCGGTGCCAAATACTGCGACCAGAAATCCCTCTCCGCAGACTTCTTTTCCTCAGTTCGGTAGAATTGGGTGGCATCTGATATGCTGCGAGGAAGATCCGCAAACGGCCCTAGAAAAATAAGAATTCAGCTTGTTGCTTAGAATTCTTCCCATTATCATGAACAAATGGCTAAGAATATAGAAGGCCTTACCAGCCGCAACTTTCCGAGCCTCTTGAATGTCCCGTACAGCACCTTAGGCTTCTTCCCGAGCATCTTCCGCGGCTTGGAGCGCTTGGGCGAGTTCGGATTCTTTCCCTAGTAGACTCTGCTCCATGCCCTCGCTTTTCTTCACAGCCTCCTGGAGCTCCCGCTCAGTTGTGACAACCCTGGCCTCGTGTTTTTCACGAAGTGCCTGTTCGGCGGCAGCCTTCTCGTTGGCATCATCCACAGCCTTCTTCAGTGCCTCATATTCAGAACTCGCTCCTAAGGCATACAACACAAATACTTTTCAATAAGAATAATTACTTATTCGTGCCTAATGCAAGACAATGTTTCAACATACCTTGCTTATCCTCTAATTGCTTCCTCACGCGGCCAAGTTCTTCCTTGACCCGTTCCAGGCTCCGCTTCAGTTCGGAAACTTCCGCATTATGAGCGGCCGTCTTCTTCGCAGACGCCTGTTTTCAAACAAAGAGGTACACGTCACTAACATAAGTTCCCACGACAAGAGAGGATTTGATCCACTGCCCGACTCCCTCTCTTTCGCCGGACAGTGTATCAGGGGCTACTAATCATATTATGACGATTCCTCAAAGGTTTCTTAGGAAACATACCTCAAAGGCCTTTATAAGGCCAAGGCAGGACTCGTTCAGCCCGCTCTCGGTGGACCGAATCTTTTCAACCACCGCACCCATAAGGGTCCGATGTTCATCGACGATAGACGCGTTCTTTAACGCTGTCAATAGACCGCCTGGCAACTCTGCTTGAACAGAGGTTGCCGGTGGAGTAGGCAGGCCTCCCACCGTCGAAGGTGGCCGCTCGCCCGATCCGGGAGCCTTAGAGGTCTCCTGGACATTGTCCGGCTGTGGGTCAAACCCAAGATCGCCCCCGCTGACGGCACACTCAGGGGCCGTCACTCCCCTGTGTCCGGCTCCAGTGATATGCCCCCCTGGTCCGGGCCCCGTTGAGACGACACCTCAGTGTCGCGCCGGGACTTTGGGGAAGGGGCCTCTGGAGGCGTCTCGCTCGCCAAGGCGTCCGAGCTCAGTGAATCCTCGGATGAGGACTGTCCGGCGCGAGACCTTGCCGGACTGTGCAAAATATAGCAACAGTTAAAACTACTATACCCAAAAACAATCCCGGACGCATATGCGTGTTCGGATTTTGTATACTTACGACTTCTCCAGGGGCTGGGCCCTGGGATCCCACTCCGGGCTGCTATCGGCAGCCGTGGTGGATGCCTCTGGGAGGGAACCTTTTTTCCTCTTGGGCGATTCGGCCTCCAGGGACGAGGAAGCTGCACGCTTCTTCCCGCCTTCAGAGTGAGGCTCGTCCTCCTCTGTTTCTTCCTCTTCGTCTTCCGAAGAAGGAGCGTCGCTTGAGTCTTCGGATTTTGCGTCCGAAGCCTCGCGGCAACGGAGGCCACCCTGGGTCTTCTTGACCTTCTTGGAGGCCTCCTTCTTTGGCGCCTCATAAGGCACAGGGACCAGCATCTTCGTCAGAAGAGGTCCGGCCGGTTCCTCCGGCAGCGGGGCCGGACAATGAATCCGCTCCACCTTCTTTATCCATCCCTGAGGTCACGACGAAACACGATTAAAGATGTATCCCTCATGACATGCCAACCGCGGCGTGGATGGACAGAGCGTGGCTGTAACTTACCGGGCTTGCAGCATGGGATAATTGATACCCACGGTCCTCGGCGGAGCCCGGCCACAATTTGACGGACTTGAAGAGCACCTTCCAGATATCCTTGTGGGAGGAGTCGTAGAGCTCCTGAAGGGTTTGGTGCTCGGTTGGGTCAAACTCCCACAGAGTGCAGGCTCGACGCTGACAAGGGAGAACCAGGCGAACTAGCATCACCTGGACCACGTCGACGAGTTTGACGTCCCTGTCAACCACACTCTGGACGCGCGTCTGGAGCAATGATAGCTCATCGGACGAGGACCAGTTCGGGCCCTTCTTGGGCCAGGACGTGAGCCGCAGTGGAGCTCCGGATCTGAACTCAGGAGCTGCAGCCCACTTTTTGTCGCATGGTTCGGTGATATAAAACCACTACTGCTGCCACTCCTTGACGGAGTCGTTGAAAGCGCCCTTCGGCCAAACGGCCTTGGGCATCTTGCTCACCATGGCGCCGCCGCACTCGGCGTGTTCGCCACTCACCACCTTGGGCTTCACATTAAAAATCTTCAGCCACAGGCCGAAGTGAGGTGAGATCCGAAGAAAAGCCTACTTTACGACGATGAACGTCGAGATATTGAGGAAGGAGTTGGGGGAAAGATCATGAAAATCAATCCCGTAGTAATACATGACTCCGCGAACAAATGGGTGCAGGGGAAACCCAAGCCCGCGGACAAAATGGGGAAGGAACACGACTCTCTCCTGAGGTTCCGGAGTGGGGACGACATGTCCCGCCGGTGGGAGATGGTGGCCGATCTTCTGGGTCAGATACCCGGCGTCCCGAAGCTTCTTGATATCCTTCTCCCGGACAGTAGAGGCCATCCATCTGCCTCCTGCTCCGGATCCGGACATCTATGGAAAACCTCTCTTTGGTGGAAAAGAAGAATGCTTGGGCGTTAGGGCTCGAAAAGAGGGGAATGAGTTAGCGGAAGGAGAAAGGCGTGGGTAAAGAGAAAGAGGCTTTATCTCTTTATAGGGGCGGTGAATGCTTTTTGCGCCTCCCCACTTGCCTGGTGGAACCCGTTTGCCTCCCGCTCGCCGCGATTAGCGGTGCGGTTGGATTACCCATACCCGTATTGATGAGAATCCCGTGACAAGGGGACGCGATCTCTGCTTTGACAAGACGTGTGATGGAAACCGCCTCGCAATATGCGCTGTGGCTGGTTGTGGGAAAACGGTTCGAATAATGACCCGACCGTAATGACACGTCGCGTTGCCTAAAAAGTTGTCAGCAGATTGCATTTGTGAAATACCATTCTCTCTACGGTGGCATGTGAAGATCATTTTGTGGATCCGGACACGGTTCAAGTGTTTGATAATTACCTTGGAGTATTCGGAGGAGGAACCCGCCCTGCAATGCCGAAGACAAGACTGCGCGCCGGACTCATCGTCATTGAAGCCTGGTTCAGGGGCTACTGAGGGAGTCCTGGATTAGGGGGTATCCGAACAGCCGGACTATATACATCGTCCGGACTATTGAAGCGTGAAGATACAAGACTCAAGACTTCGACCCGTGTCCGGATGGGAATTTCCTTGGCGTGGAAGGCAAGCTTGGTGATCTGGATATTATATTTCCTTCTTTGTAACCGACTCCATGTTAACCCTAGCCCTCTCCGGTGTCTATATAAACCGGAGAGGTTGGTCCTTAGAAGGCCGATCGCAATTACAATCATACCATCATAGGCTAGCTTCTAGGGTTTGGCCTCTATGATCTCGTGGTAGATCTACTCTTGTACTACCCATATATTCAATATTAATCAAGAAGGAAGTAGGGTTTTACCTCCATCGAGAGGGCCCGAACCTGGGTAAATATCTGTGTCCCTTGCTTCCTGTTACCATCAGCCTAAGACGCACAAATCGGGACCCCCTACCCGAGATCCGCCGGTTTTGACACCGACACCCACTTCCTATGCATAGGGATTTTATGAGCAAACAACTTATGGGAACAATGATCAACTAGCATAGGAAGGCAAAACAAGCATAGCTTCATGATTTTCAACACATAGAGAGCAAACTTGATATTATTGCAATTCCTACAAGCATATATTCCCCCCTCATAATAATTTTCAGTAGCATCATGAATGAATTCAACAATATAACCAGCACCTAAAGTATTATTTTCATGATCTACAAGCATAGGAAATTTACTACTCTCTACATAAGCAAAATTCTTCTCAATCGGAATAGTGGGAGTATCTAAGAGACTCGAATACTATAAATTGTTTCCACATTGAAAGAATAAAGTTAAGAAAAAGGGTAATCATAATCATGACAAGTTTTATAAATATAATCATCACTACTTTTTATAGCATACGTATCATCACAATAATTATCATAAGTAGCAACTTTGTTCTCATCATAATCGATTGAAACCTCTTCCAAGATAGTGGAATCATCACTAAATAAAGTCCCGACCTCTCCAAATCCACTTTCATATTTATCACAATAAGATTCAACATCCTCCAAAATAGTGGGATCGTTACTTCCTAAAGTTGACACTCTTCCAAACCCACTTTCATCAATATAATCATCATAAGTAGGAGGCAAGCTATCATCATAATAAATTTGCTCATCAAAACTTGGGAGGCTAAAAATATCATCTTCATTGAACATAGCATCCCCAAGCTTGGGACACACATTAATTGCAGCAAATATATTATCAAACATGTCATTCTCATCAAACATAGCATCCCCAAGCTTGGGCCTTTTCCTATCATAAGCATAATCACTCTCATCATTAATAGTATCGATAGCACCAATAGTATAGCAATTATCGTCGTCACAATGAGTAATAGGAGCAACATCATTTGGGAGGGATACCTTTCTACCTTTGCTTCTCCGTCTTTTCTTTTTCTTCTTCACATCATGTGTGGGTTTAACCCTCTTTTTTGAGCTCCTTATTAATGAGATTGGTTGAATAGAAAGCTCCTCCTCGTTACCTGATTCATCATAAGAAATAATAGGAGGATATTGGGAAGTCTCTTCCCTTTCATTAGTATTCTCTTAATCTTCTATTTGTTTTCTTTTCTTTATGTAATTGGCAATATAAGGATTTTCAATGCAATTCACCGCACAATACATAAAAATTTCTTCTAGATCAAAATAAAGAAATTTATCAAGATTAAATTTTTGAATACCCTCAGTTATATGTTTCATTTCTTCATTACCCAAAAGAAGACTAAGCTCTTTATGATGCTCAAGGGTAATCAAGTTATCACAATTTTTGGACACGATTTGATCATGAAACAAATAACATTGGAGCTTTAACTGACCGTGTTCATTGCAAAGTTCACAAGGATGTCGATAAATATTGAATCTTTCAGCACAATCATCTAGCCTTTCTTGCAACCACTTAGTTTCCAAATACTTATGCCTCTTGCAAAATCAATCTTCCCTATTTGGTGTGTGCTTGCAAGCTCTATGTATTCCACAAAAGTTGACATGCTTATAAGAGACATTTTCATCATGACTAGTGCAATCATCATTAGTACTATGGATATTCAAAGAATTCATACTAACAAGATTGCAATCATGCTCATCATTCAAATATTTAGTGCCAAAATTCTAATGCATTCTTCTTCTATCATTTTGGCGCAATTATTGGAATCCTTATTTTCATGAAAGATATTAAAAAGATGAAGCATATGAGGTACCCTCAATTCTATTTTTTTGTAGTTTTCTTTTATAAACTAAACTAATGATAAAACAAGAAACAAAAAGATTTGATTGCAAGATCTAAAGATATACCTTCAAGCACTCAGCTCCCCGGCAACGGCGCCAGAAACTACTTGATGTCTACTACACAACCTTGTTCTTATAGACGTTGTTGGGCCTCCAAGTGCAGAGGTTTGTAGGACAGTAGCAAATTTCCCTCAAGTGGATGACCTAAGGTTTATCAATCCATGGGAGGCATATGATGAAGATGGTCCCCCTCAAGCAACCCTGCAACCAAATAACAATGATTTTCTTGTGTCCCCAACACACCTGATACATCTCCAACGTATCTATAATTTATGAAGTATTCATGCTATTATACTATCCTTCTAGGATGTTTTATATGCATTTATATGATATTTTATATGATTTTGGGACTAACCTATTAACCTAGAGCCCAAGTGCGGTTTACATTTTCTCCTTGTTTTAGAGTATCGCAAAAAAGGTAAACTAAACGGAGTCCAATTGACGTGCCACTTGACAGAGATCATTTTTGGACCAGAAGAAGCCCACGAAGTACCAGAAGCATGCCATAAGAGTCCCGGGCTGCCCACGAGGGTGGGGGTCGCGCCCACCCCCCTAGGGCGCGCCCCCTGCCTCTTGGACAACCTGAAGACCCCCCTGACTTGAAATCAACGCAAAACTCTTCTATATATACCCAAACTTCCAAAAGAAACCTAGATCAGAAGTTCCGTCGCCGCAAGCCTCTATAGCCACGAGAAGTCAATTAGGCCCTCTCCGGCACCCTACCGGAGGGGGCCATCATCATCGGTGGCCATGAAGGAGTATCCCGGAGGGGCCATCATCACCATGAAGTCCAATGACCAGTAGGTGGAGGCCATGGAGGAGGAAGCACAAGGGGGAGAACCTCTCCTCCTCTCTTCCGGTGGCGCCGGAATGCCATCTGGAGGGGAATCATCGCCACGGTGATCGTCTTCATCAACATCACCATCATCATCACCATCCTCATCTCTTTTACGCGGTCCACTCTCCCACACCCTGCTGTAATCCCTACTTGAACATGGTGCTTTATGCTACATATTATGATCCAATGATGTGTTGCCATCCTATGATGTTTTGAGTAGATATCTTTTGTCTTTGGGTTGATTGATGATCTAGATTGGTATGAGTTGTATGTTTTACTTTGGTGCTTTCCTATGGTGCCCTCCATGTCGCGCAAGCGTGAGGGACTCCCGCTGTAGGGTGTTGCAATACGTTCATGATTTGCTTATAGTGGGTTGGTGAGTGACTGAAACACAAACCCGAGTAAGAGGGATTGTTGCGTATGGGAATAAAGAGGACTTGATATGTTAATGCTATGGTTGGGTTTTACCTTAATGATCTTTAGTAGTTGCGGATGCTTGCTAGAGTTCCAATCATAAGTGCATATGATCCAAGTAGAGAAAGTATGTTAGCTTATGCCTCTCCCTCATATGAAACTGCAATAGTGATCACCGATGTTGTTAACAATTGCCTAGGACAATTCCGCACACCGATCCATCATTATTCCACACTCGCTATTTATATTATTTAGTAATATATTCTAACTTTATGATAACAGCACCTATTTTTATATTTTAGCTCTCGGATATCATACAAAGTTATCCTCTTCATGCCCACAACGTAGTTTTATTTCTCATTGTTAGTTGGAAGCAAACGTCCGGTGCACGTAGAGTCATATCAGTGGCAGATAGGGCTTGAGAGAATATTGATTTTACCTTTAGCTCCTTGTGGGTTCGACACTCCATACTTATTACTTCCACCTTTGGAAAGTGCTATGATGATTCCCTGCACTTGGGGATTATCAAGCTCTTTTCTGGCGCCGTTGCCGGGGAGCAATAGCGTGGGGTTGATATTCGCGTGTGTGCTTGTTTGCTTTCTTCACTAAGTAAATTTGTTTTTTCCTTTTTATTTCTGTTTAGTTGTGGGTGAAACATACAAAAATAATTAAAAGAATGAAAATACAAAAAAATTACTTGCCTAAAAAGTTTTTCAAAAAAGAGAAGCGATTGGAAAGTTATGCATTGAAGAAGTGAGGGTCGACCTTGAGCACTTGTGTTCATGCTCACGGAAACAATGTAGAATTTTTCATGGAAGTTTCTATGTAAATAATTATCCCCTTGTATATATTCATTGTATTATAAAAATAATGTGCCAAGATTTGGTTTTAGGATGATTAGATTGCTTGTTTACTATGTGCAGAACAAAATCAGAAACTTTGGCTGTAGTGCGTGAATTTAAATTTTTTACTGGAAAGTCAAATGGGTCTGAAACTTTTTGCACATTAATTATGTACAAAATTTTCAAATTTTCAAATTTATTTCATAATTTTAGGAGTTACATAAGTTTACCAAACTTCCAGATTACTACAGACTGTTCTGTTTTTAACAGATTCTGTTTTGCGTGTGTTGTTTGCTTATTTTGATGAATCTATGGCTAATAAAATAATTTATAAACCATCGAGAAGTTGGAATACAGTAGATTTAACACCAATATAAATAAATAATGAGTTTGTTACAGTACCTAAAGGTAGTGATTTGCTTTGTTATACTAACGGACCTCACAAAGTTTTTGTTAAGTTTTTGTGGATGAAGTGTTCGAAGAACGAGGAGTTACCGATGTGAGAAGAATAAAGAGAAGCAAGAGTTCAAGCTTGGGGATTCCCAAGGCAACCCAAGGAAATATTTCAAGGGATACTCAATCATGTAAGCTTGGAGATGCCCCGGTTGGCATCCCATCTTTCTTCTTCAACAATTATCGGTATACCTCGGTTTTTGTTTTGATCACATGATTTGTGTCTTTTGTGTTTTTCTTTTTCTTTAAAGAACCATGCTAGTATGAGATGTACCTTCATCAATTTATATAATACTTCATGTGCTTCACTTAAATCTTTTAAGTATGATCTTATAGAATTGCTCTTCGTGCTTCACTTAAATCTTTTGAGTATGGTTTTATAGAACGCTTCATGTGCTTCACTTATACATTTTGAGCTTGGATATTGGTTAGTTGTAGAAAGCTCCATGAACTTCACTTATATCTTTTGGAGTATGAAAAATTCTATCATTTAAAGTGGGTTTGGAAGAGTGTCAACTTTAGGAATTAGTGATCCCACTATTTTGGAGGGTGTTGAATCTTAATGTGATATTTATGAAAGTGGATTTGGAAGAGTGTCAACTTTAGCTAGTAATGATTCCACTATTTCGAAAGAGGTTCCAATTGAGTATGAGAACAAAGTTGCTATCCATGATCTATTTAAAATTATTATGAGGGAGGAATACATGCTTGTAGGAGTTGCAATAATATTAAGTTTCCTCTCTATGTGCTTAACGTTTTGAAGTTATACTTGTTTTGCCTTCCTATGCTAGTTGATTCTTGTTCTCATAAGTTGTGTGCTCACAAAATCCCTAGGCATAGGAAGTAGGTTATATTCAAATGTGCTATTCATATTCTTCAAGATGCTCTCTTTGTGCTTTGCTACGTCTTGAGCTTTCGTTGGTTTTCCCCGAAGAGGAGAGGATGATGCAGCACAATAGCGTAAGTATTTTCCTCAGTTTTTGAGAACCAAGGTATCAATCCAGTAGGAGACCACGCACAAGTCCCTTGTACCTGCACAAAACGATAGCTACTTGCAACCAACGTGATTAGGGGTTGCCAATCCCTTCACGGTCACTTACAAGAGTGAGATCTGATAGAGATAATATTTTTTGGTATTTTTGATAGATAGATGCAAAGTAAAAAAAAAGGCAAAGTAAAAAACAAAGCAAGTAAATAAAGTGATAGAGATTGATATGATGAGAATAGACCCGGGGGCCATAGGTTTCACTAGTGGCTTCTCTCAGAAGCATAAATATTCTACGGTGGGTGAACAAATTACTGTTGAGCAATTGACAGAATTGAGCATAGTTATGAGGTTATCTAGGTATGATCATGTATATAGGCATCACGTCCGTGACAAGTAGATCGAAACGATTCTGCATCTACTACTATTACTCCACTCATCAACCGCTATCCAAAGATGCATCTAGAGTATTAAGTTAAAAACAGAGTAACTCCTTAAGCAAGATGACATGATGTAGAGGAATAAATTCATGCGATATGATAAATACCCCATCTTGTTATCCTCGATGACAACAATACAATACGTGCCTTGCAACCCTTTCTGTCACTGGGTAAGGACACCGCAAGATTGAACCCAAAGCTAAGCACTTCTCCCATTGCAAGAACTACCAATCTAGTTGGCCTCCGGTTAATAGGTTAGTCCCAAACTTAATATAAAAGTGGAAATTAAAGCCCAATATAGTCCAAAACAGTAGATAAAGTAGCATGGAGCAATCAAAAATTATAGATACGTTGGAGACGTATCAGGCATCCCCAAGCTTAATTCCTGCTCGCCCTCGAGTAGGTAAATGATAAAAAGAGAATTTTTGATGCGAGTGATACTTTGGCATAATTTCAATGTAAATCTTCTTAATTGTGATATGAATATTCAGATCCGAAAGATTCAAGACAAAAGTTCATATTGACACAAAAATAATAATACTTCAAGCATACTAATCAAAGCAATCATGTCTTCTCAAAATAACATGGCGAAAGGAAGTTTATCCCTACAAAATCATATGGTTAGGCTATGCTTCATTTTCTTTACACAAAGATGTTCCCAACTTCTATACCCCGGATGACAAGCCAAGCAATTGTTTCATACTTAAATAATCTCAAACTTTTTCAACCTTCACGCAACACATGAGCGTGAGCCATGGATATAGCACTATGGGTGGAATAGAATATGATGATGGGGATTGTGTGGAGAAGACAAAAAAGGAGGAAGTCTCACATTGACGAGGCTAATCAATGGGCTATGCAGATGCCCATCAATTGATGTCAACATGAGGAGTAGGGATTGCCATGCAACGGATGCACTAGAGCTATGAATGCTCAACAAAAGAAAACTATTGGGTGTGCATCCAACTTGCTTGCTCATGAAAACCTAGGGCATTTGAGGAAGCCCATCGTAGGAATATACAAGCCAAGTTCTATAACGAAAAATTCCCACTAGTATAAAAAGGACAACTTATAAGACTCACTATATGAAAAGCATGGTGCTACTTTGAAGCACAATATATGAGAATCACTACATGAAGAACAAGGTGCTACTTTGAAGCACAATATATGAGACTCACTACATGAAGAACAAGGTGCTACTTTGAAGCACAAGTGTGGAAAAAGAGATAGTAGCATTGCCCTTTTTTTGGGACTTTCATTTTTTCTTTTGGCCTTTCTCTTTTTTTTTATTTGGGCAATGCTCTAATAATGATGATCATCACACTTCTATTGATTACAACCTAAGGATTACAACTCGAAACTTAGAACAAGATATGACTCTATATGAATGCCTCCGTGATGTCTGGGGATGGTGCAATGAATCAAGAGTGACATGTATGAAAAATAATGCATGGTGGCTTTGCCACAAATACGATGTCAACTACATGATCATGCAATGGCAATATGACAAAAGTAATGTATGTCATGATGATGATGGTGGAAGTTGCATGGCAATATATCTCGGAATGGCTATGGAAATGCCATAATAGGTAGGTATGGTGGCTGTTTTGAGGAAGATATAAGGAGGTTTATGTGTGATAGAGTGTATCGTATCATGGGGTTTGGATGCACCAGCGAAGTTTGCACCAACTCTCAAGGTGAGAAAGGGCAATGCACGGTACCGAAGAGGCTAGCAAAGGTGGAAAGGTAAAAGTGCGTATAATCCATGGACTCAACATTAGTCAAAAGAACTCATATACTTATTGCAAAAATTTAGAAGTCATCAAAAATCAAGTACTACGCGCATTCTCCTAGGGGGATAGATTGGTAGGAAAAAACCATCGCTCGTCCCCGACCGCCACTCATAAGGATGCACAAGCCAGGTACACTTCATGTTTCAAATTTGTTACATAACTTTAACCATACGTGCATGCTACGGGACTTGCTAACTTCAACACAAGTATTTCTCAAATTCATAATCACCCAACTAGCACGACTTTGATATTATCACCTCCGTATCTCAAAACAATTATCAAGCATCAAACTTACTTAGTATTCAGTGCACTCAAAAGAAAGTTTCACATATCTTGAACACCAAGTATATTAACATTAAGCAAATTACCATGCTATTAACGACTCTCAAAATAATCTAAGTAAAGCATGAGAGATCAATAGTTTCTTTAAAACAAATCCACCACCGTGCTCTAAAAGATCTAAGTGAAGCACTAGAGCAAAAATTATCACACTCAAAAGATATAAGTGAAGCACTATGAGCAAACTATGAAGCTCAAAAGATATAAGTGAAGCACAATGAGTATTCTATCAAATTCCAATTCATATATGGCTCTCTCAAAAGGTGTGTACAGCAAGGATGATTGTGGTAGACTAACAAGCAAAGACACAAATAATACAAGTCGCTCCAAGCAAAACACATATCATGTGGTGAATAAAAATATAGCTCCAAGTAAATTACCGATGGAAGTGGAAGAAAGAGGGGATGCCTTCCGGGGCATCCCCAAGCTTTGACTTTTTGGTGTCCTTGGATTATCTTGGGGGTGCCATGGGCATCCCCAAGCTTAGGCTCTTGCCACTCCTTGTTCCATAATCCATCAAAAGAATTCACCCAAAACTTGAAAACTTCACAACACAAAACTCAATAGAAATCTCGTGAGCTCCGTTAGAGAAAGAAACAAAAGACTACTTTAAGGTACTATAATGAACTCATTATTTATTTATATTGGTGTTAAACCTACTGTATTCCAACTTCTCTATGGATTATAAACTATTTTACTAGTCATAGATTCATCAAAATAAGCAAACAACACACGCAAAACAGAATCTGTCAAAAACAGAACAGTCTGTAGTAATCTGTAACTAACGCAAACTTCTGGAACCCAAAAAATTGTACCAAACTTAGACGACCTGGAAAATTTGTTTATTGATCGGCAGCAATTGGAATCAGTATTTTATCATTTTCTGGTGATTTTTAACAATTCGGGCACTGAGCACAAAGTTTCTGGAAATTACAGCAAGATCAAATAACTATCATCCAAGAAGATCCAATAGGTCTAGCTTGGCACAAACACTAATTAAAATATAAAACCACATCTAAACAGAGGCTAGATGGATTATTTATTCCTAAACAGAAGCAAAAACAAAAACACAAAATAAAATTGGGTTTGCCTCCCAACAAGCGCTATCGTTTAACGCCCTAGCTAGGCATAAAAGCAAGGATAGATCTAGGTATTGCCATCTTTGGTAGGAAATCCATAAGTGGCTCTCATGATAGATTCATATGGTAATTTTATTTTCTTTCTAGGGATGTGTTCCATGCCCTTCTTTAAGGGAAAATGGAATCTAATGTTTCCTTCCTTCATATCAATAATTGCACCAATCGTTCTAAGAAAAGGTCTACCAAGAATAATAGGACATGAAGGATTGCAATCTATATCAAGAACGATAAAATCTACGGGCACATAATTACTATTTGCAACAATAAGAACATCATTAATTCTTCCCATAGGCTTTTTAATAGTGGAATCCGCAAGATGCAAGTTTAGAGAGCAATCATCGAAATCACGGAAATCTAGCAAATCGCATAAGGTTTTGGGAATAGTAGAGACACTAGCACCCAAATCACACAAAGCATTAAACTCATAATCTTTAATTTTAATTTTAATGGTAGGTTCCCATTCATCATAGAGTTTTCTAGGGATAGAAACTTTCAACTCAAGTTTTTCTTCATAAGATTGCATCAAGGCATCAACAATGTGTTCGGTAAAGGCTTTATTTTGACTATAAGCATGAGGAGAATCTAGCATGGATTGCAACAAGGAAATACAACCAATCAAAGAGCAATTTTCATAATTAAATTCCTTGAGATCCAAAATAGTGGGTTTAGCAACGTCTAGATTTTTATTTCTTTCAATCCCACTTTTATCAATTTCATCATCAAGATCTAGAAACTCCGAATTCTTAGAACGCCTTCTAGGTAAAGGAAGATCATATTCGGTTTCATCAAGATTCATATTGCAAAACAAAGATTTAATAGGGGACACATCAATAACATTTAGATCTTCATCTTGATTTTCATAGGAATTGGAAGAACACGCTTTAATAAAGGCATCTTTGGAAGCATGCATCCTAGCTGTTCTTTCCTTGCACTCATCAATGGAAATTCTCATGGCTTTGAGAGACTCATTGATATCATGCTTAGGAGGAATAGATCTAAGCTTTAAAGAATCAATCTCAAGAGAAATTCTATCAACGTTCCTAGCCAAATCATCAACTTGAAGCAATTTCTCTTCAAGCAAAGCATTAAAATTCTTTTGTGAATTCATAAACTCTTTAAACTACTCTCAAATTCAGAGGGCGTCTTATTAAAATTTCCATAAGAGTTGTTGTAGGAATTTCCGTAATTATTAGAAGGATTACTAGGATAAGGCCTAGGATTAAAATTCCCTCTATACGCGTTGTTTCCAAAACTATTCCTACCAACAAAATTCACATCCATAGATTCATTATTATTCTCAAGCAAAGTAGATAAAGGCATATCATTAGGATCAAGAGGAGTATTTTTAGGAGAAAACATCTTCATAAGTTCATCCATCTTTTCACTCAAAACATTGATTTCTTCTATAGCATGCACTTTTTTACTAGAAGATCTTTCGGTGTGCCACTGAGAATAATTAGCCATAATATTATCAAGCAATTTGGTAGCATCTCCTAATGTAATTTCCATAAAAGTGCCTCCCATGGCCGAATCTAAATGATTTCTAGAAGCAAAATTCAATCCGGCATAGAAATTTAGTATGATCATCCATAAATTCAAACCATGAGTAGGGCAATTGCGAAGCATTAATTTCATTCTTTCCCAAGATTGGGCGACATGCTCATGATCAAGTTGTTTAAAATTCATGATATCGTTCCTAAGAGGGATAATCTTAGCGGGAGGAAAATACTTAGAGATAAAAGCATGTTTGCACTTGTTCCAAGAATCCATACTATTTTTAGGCAAAGATGAAAACCAAACTTTAGCACCATCTCTAAGTGAAAACAGAAATAACTGAAATTTGACAATATTGTTATCCGTATATTTCTTCTTTTGCATATCACACAAATCAACAAAATTATTTAGATGAGTAGCGGCATCTTCACTAGGAAGGCCGGCGAATTGATCTTTCATAACGAGGTTCAGCAAAGCGGTATTGATTTCACAAGACTCATCATTATTAAGAGGAGCAATCGGAGTGCTAAGGAAATCATTATGGTATTCGAGAAATCACACAATTTGGTATTATATTGTGCCATGGCAACAAGTAATCCAACACACAAGCAAACATAAAGGCAACGGGAAAAAGGCAAATGAGAAAGAGAGGAGGAGATTGGGAAAGAGAGGGCGAATAAAACGGCAAGGGTGAAGTGGGGGAGAGGAAAACGAGAGGCAAATGGCAAATAATGTAATGAGAGAGATAGGGATTGTGATGGGTACTTGGTATGGTTGACTTGCTTGCGTGAGCCTCCCCGGCAACGGCGCCAGAAATCCTTCTTGCTACGTCTTGAGCTTGCGTTGGTTTTTCCCGAAGAGGAGAGGGTGATGCAGACAAGATGGCGTAAGTATTTCCCTCGGTTTTGGAGAACCAAGGTATCAATCCAGTAGGAGACCACGCACAAGTCCCTCGTACCTGCACAAAATGATAGCTACTCGCAACCAACACGATTAGGGGTTGTCAATCCCTTCACTGTCATTTACGAGAGTGAGATCTGATAGAGATAATATTTTTTGGTATTTTTGATACATAGATGCAAAGTAAAAAGTAAAAGGCAAAGTAAAAACAAAGCAAGTAAATAAAGTGATAGAGATTGATATGATGAGAATAGACCCGGGGGCCATAGGTTTCACTAATGGCTTCTCTCAAGAGCATACGTATTCTATGGTGGGTGAACAAATTACTGTTGAGCAATTTACAGAATTGAGCATAGTTATGAGTATATCTAGGCAATGATCATGTATATAGGCATCACGTCCGAGACAAGTAGATCGAAACGATTCTGCATCTACTACTATTACTCCACTCATCGACCGCTATCCAGCATGCATCTAGAGTATTAAGTTAAAAACAGAGTAACGCCTTAAGCAAGATGACATGATGTAGAGGGATAAATTCATGCAATATGATAAAACCGCCATCTTGTTATCCTCGACGGCAACAATACAATACGTGCCTTGCAACCCTTTCTATCACTGGGTAAGGACACCGCAAGATTGAACCGAAAGCTAAGCACTTCTCCCATTGCAAGAACTACCAATCTAGTTGGCCAAACCAAATGGATAATTCGAAGAGCCTTGCAAAGATAACTCAATCATACATAAAAGAATTCAGAGAAGAATCAAATATTTTCCATAGATAATACTGGATCATAAACCCACAATTCATCGGTCTCAACAAACACACCGCAAAGAGAAGATTACATCGAATAGATCTCCACGAGAGAGGGGGAGAACATTGTATTGAGATCCAAAAAGAGAGAAGAAGCCATCTAGCTACTAGCTATGTACCCGAAGGTCTGAAGTAAACTACTCACACTTCATCGGAGAGGCTATGGTGTTGATGTAGAAGCCCTCCCAGGTGAATGCCCCTCCGTGAGCTCCTAACAGGCCCCAAGATGGGATCTCGTGGATACAGGAAGTTGCGGCGGTGGAATTAGGTTTTGGCTCCTGCTCGATCGTTTGGGGATACGTGAGGTATATATAGGAGGAAGGAATGCGTCGGTGGAGCGTCGGGGCCCACGAGGTAGGGGGCGCGCCATGGGGCGCGCCTCCACCTCGTGACCGCCTGCACTTCTTGGAGTAGGGTCCAAGTCTCCTGGATCACGCTCGGTTGGAAAATCACGTTCCGAAGGTTTCATTCCGTTTGGACTCCGTTTGATATTCCGTTTCTTGAAACCTTTGAAATAGGCAAAAAACAGCAGTGCAGGCTGGGCCTCCGGTTAATAGGTTAGTCCTAAAAATAATATAAAAGTGGAAAATAAAGCCCAATATAGTACAAAACAGTAGATAAAGTATCATGGAGCAATCAAAAAATTATAGATACGTTGGAGACGTATCATGCTTCAATTCCTATCTTTTATGTGAGCATCATTGAAATCATCATGCCTAGCTAAAAGGCATTAAAGAAAAGCGCTTGTTGGGAGACAACCCAATATTTACTCTTACTGTTTGTGTGTATTTACATGATTAAGCTACTTTAGCAATCATGTTTTATAGCTTTTGTTTCGATAAAGTGCCAAGTAAGACCTTTGGTAAAACTTGGGTGAAAGTTAATGTGATCTTGCTGTAAAAAACAGAAACTTTGCGCTCACGAGATTAGCTGTCATTTTTTTTACAGAAGAGCGCTTTTGAGTTGATTCTTTTTGCAAAAGATTAATAGACAAACTCCTCACGTCCACCAATTTATTTAATAATTTTTGGAGTAGCAAAAGTATGGTTATTGTTCAGATCATTATAGACTGTTCTGTTTCTGACAGATTCTCTTTTCATTGCATAGTTTGCTTGTTTTCTAGTTTCTATGGCTTATATTCCTTAATATAAATTGTAGAAATGATATGGTACAGTAGGCATTGTGTGAGAATAATTATGAACCTTGTCTTTGACAGTACCAATGTGAATGGTTTGCTCCTTATCATACTAACCTATCTCACGAAGTTACGTTAAGTTTTGTGTGATTGAAGTTTTCAAGCTTTGGGTGAGATATCAATATGAGGAGAATAAGGAGTAGAAGGACCCTAAGCTTGGGGATGCCCAAGGCACCCCAAGGTGATATTCAAGGAAGACTCAAGCGCCTAAGCTTGGGGATGCTCCGGAAGGCATCCCCTCTTTCGTCTTCAAAACTATCGGTATACCTTACTCAGAGCTATATTTTTATTCGTCACATGATATGTGTTTTACTTGGAGTGTATTTTCAATTTTACTTGCTGTTTGAATAAAATCATTGGATCTGAAATACTGAATGAAAAGAATCCTCCCATGGCTAGTTAATTATTTGACTACTCAATTTTCTTCACTCATATCTTTTGGAGAAGTTTGTCATTTACTCATGTGCTTCATGTATATCCCATGAGTAAATGGTTGAATAAATTGAATGCCATAAACCTGAATTTATATATGTTTCATATGCTTATAAAATGGGGAGTAATGACTTCACACATAATAAGTATAGGTAGTAAACTTATTGAAAGTTAGCAAACATAGAATTGGTCACTTGAACAATTCATGAAAGAATATTGAAGGAAGAGAGGTTTCACATATAAATATACTATCTTGGACATCTTTTATGATTGGGAGCACTCATTAAGATATGACATGCTAAAGAGTTGATGTTGGACAAGGAAGACAACGTAATGGGTTATGTTTTCTTATATCTGAAATAAAGTATATTGTCATGGATCATCCAACATGTTGAGCTTGCCTTTCCACCTCATGCTAGCGAAATTCTTTGCACCAAGTAGAGATACTCTTGTGCTTCCCAAAACCCTTAAACGAGTTTTGCCATGAGAGTCCACCATACTTACCTATGGATTGAGTAAGATCCTTCAAGTAAGTTGCCATCGGTGCAAGCAATAAAAATTGCTCTCTAAATATGTATGATTGATTGATGTGGAGGAAATAAGCTTTATCGATCTTTTGATGTGGAAGAAATAAAAGCGACGGACTGCATAATAAAGGTTCTTATCACAAGGGGCAATATAAAGTGATGTTCTTTCGCACTAAGATTTTGTGCATCCAACCCTGAAAGCGCATGGCAACCTCTGCTTCCCACTGCGAAGGGCCTATCTTTTATTATTATCTTCTACCTTATGCAAGAGTCATGGTGATCTTCACCTTTCCTTTTTACATTTTATCCTTTGGCAAGAACAGGGTGTTGGAAAGATCCTGATATATATATATATATATATATATCTAATTGGATGTAAGTTAGCATGAGCTATTATTGTTGACATTACCCTTGAGGTAAAAGGTTGGGAGGCGAAACTATAAGCCCCTATCTTTCTCTGTGTCCGATTAAAACACCATAACCACAAGTATTGCGTGAGTGTTAGCAATTGTGAAAGACTAAATGATAGTTGAATATGTGGAGTTTGCTAAATCAAAGCTCTGACATAGACTCTTCCTAAAAATAAGATGAATTGCAATTGTTTGATGACTGATAATATTGTTTGTTAGTTTTCAAGAAAGTTTATGATCTATACTTTAACATGTGATTTGCTTGTTACTTGATCATGAAAAGTTTTATGAAATGAGCTATTGTTATGACATATAATGATGCTAGAAAAAGAGATTGGAATTATCATTGATCAAACTTATGCACTTGCTAGCATTCACACTTCATAAATTATTTCTTTTATCATTTACCTACTCGAGGACGAGCATGAATTAAGCTTGGGGATGCTGATACATCTCCAACGTATCTATAATTTATGAAGTATTCATGCTATTATACTATCCTTCTAGGATGTTTTATATGCATTTATATGATATTTTATATGATTTTTGGGACTAACCTATTAACCTAGAGCCAAGTGCCAGTTTCTGTTTTCTCCTTGTTTTAGAGTATCGCAGAAAAGGAAAACTAAACGGAGTCCAATTGACGTGCCACTTGACGGAGATCATTTTTGGACCAGAGGAAGCCCACGGAGTACCAGAAGCAGGCCAGAAGAGTCCCGGTCTGCCCACGAGGGTGGGGGGCACGCCCACCCCCTAGGGCGCGCCCCCTGCCTCGTGGACAGCCTGGAGACCCCCCTGAAGTGAAATCAACGCAAAACTCTTCTATATATACCCAAACTTCCAGAAAGAAACCTAGATTGGAAGTTCCGCCACCGCAAGCCTCTGTAGCCACGAGAAGTCAATCTAGGCCCTCTCCGGTACCTTGCCGGAGGGGGCCATCATCATCGGTGGCCATGGAGGAGTATCCCGGAGGGGCCATCATCACCATGAAGGCCAAGGACCAGAAGGTGGAGGCCATGGAGGAGGAAGCACAAGGGGGAGAACCTCTCCTCCTCTCTTCCGGTGGCGCCGGAGTGCCATCGGGAGGGGAATCATCGCCACGGTGATCGTCTTAATCAACATCACCATCATCATCACTATCCTCATCTCTTTTACGCGGTCCACTCTCCCGCACCCCGCTGTAATCCCTACTTGAACATGGTGCTTTATGCTACATATTATGATCCAATGATGTGTTGCCATCATATGATGTTTTGAGTAGATATCTTTTGTCTTTGGGTTGATTGATGATCTAGATTGGTATGAGTTGTATGTTTTACTTTGGTGCTGTCCAATGGCGCCCTCCGTGTCGGCATAGCGTGAGGGACTCCCGCTGTAGGGTGTTGCAATACGTTCATGATTCGCTTATAGTGGGTTGGTGAGTGATTGAAACACAAACCCGAGTAAGAGGGATTGTTGCGTATGGGAATAAAGGGGACTTGATATGTTAATGCTATGGTTGGTTTCACCTTAATGATCTTTAGTAGTTGCGGATGCTTGCTAGAGTTCCAATCATAAGTGCATATGATCCAAGTAGAGAAAGTATGTTAGCTTATGCCTCTCCCTCATATGAAACTGCAATAGTGATCACCGGTCTTGTTAACAATTGCCTAGGACAATTCCGCACACCGATCCATCATTATTCCACACTCACTATTTATATTATTTAGTAATAATTCTAACTTTATGATAACAGCATCTATTTTTATATTTTAGCTCTCCGATATCATACAAAGTTATCCTCTTCATGCCCACAACGTAGTTTTATTTTTGTTGCTAGTTGGAAGCAAACGTCCGGTGCACGTAGAGTCGTATCAGTGGCAGATAGGGCTTGAGAGAATATTGATCTTACCTTTGGCTCCTTGTGGGTTCGACACTCCATACTTATCACTTCCACCTTTGGAAAGTGCTACGATGATTCCCTGCACTTGGGGATTATCAACACCCAATACAATGGTAAATTGTATAGGTGCACTAGCTCGGCGAAGAGATGGTGATACAAGTGCAATATGGATGGTAGATATAGGTTTTTGTAATCTGAAAATATAAAAACAGCAAGGTAACTATTGATAAAAGTGAGCGTAAACGGTATTGCAATGCGTTGAAACAAGGCCTAGGGTTCATACTCTCACTAGTGCAAGTTCGCTCAACAATAATAACATAATTGGATCATATAAGTATCCCTCAACATGCAACAAAGAGTCACTCCAAAGTCACTAATAGCGGAGAACAAACGAAGAGATTATGGTAGGGTACGAAACCACCTCAAACTTTTTCTTTCTGATTCATCTATTCAAGAGTCCGTAGTAAAATAACACGAAGCTATTCTTTCCGTTCAATCTATCATAGAGTTCGTACTAGAATAACACCTTAAGACACAAATCAACCAAAACCCTAATGTCACCTAGATACTCCAATGTCACATCAAGTATACGTGGGTATGATTATACGATATGCATCACACATTCTCATATTCATCTATTCAACCAACACAAAGAACTTCAAAGAGTGCCCCAAAGTTTCTACCGGAGAGTCAAGACAAAAACGTGTGCCAACCCCTATGCATAAGTTCACGAGGTCACGGAATCCGCAAGTTGATCACCAAAACATACATCAAGTAGATCATGTGATATCCCATTGTCACCACAGATAAGCACATGCAAGACATACATCAAGTGTTCTCAAATCCTTAAAGACTCAATCCGATAAGATAACTTCAAAGGGAAAACTCAATCCATTACAAGAGAGTAGAGGGGGATAAACATCATAAGATCAAACAATAATAGCAAAGCTCGCGATACATCAAGATCATGCCAAATCAAGAACACGAGAGAGAGAGAGAGAGAGAGAGAGAGAGAGAGAGAGAGAGAGAGATCAAACACTTAGCTACTAGTACATACCCTCAGCCCCGAGGGTGAACTACTCCCTCCTCATCATGGAGAGCGTCGGGATGATGAAGATGGCCACCGGTGAGGGATCCCCCTCCGGCAGGGTGCCGGAACAGGGCCCCGATTGGTTTTTGGTGGCTACAGAGGCTTGCGGCGGCGAAACTCCCGATCTAGGTTATGTTCTGGAAGTTTCTGTATATATAAGAGGTTTTGGCGTCGAGAACAAATCAGGGGGGTCTCCGAGGCGGCCACGAGGTAGGGGGCGCGCCCAGGGGGTAGGGCGCGCCCCCACCCTCTGGGTGGCCTCGGGACTCTTCTGGCCTATCTCCGGTACTCCGTGGGCTTCTTCTGGTCCAAAAATAATCTCCGTCAAGTTTCAGGTCAATTGGACTCCGTTTGGTTTTCCTTTTCTGCGGTACTCAAAAACAAGGAAAAACAGAAACTGGCATTGGGCTCTAGGTTAATAGGTTAGTCCCAAAAATCATATAACATAGCATATAAATGCATATAAAACATCCTAGATGGATAATATAATAGCATGGAACAATCAAAAAATATAGATACGTTGGAGACGTATCACCTTTTGATGGACTTTTGGAATCACTTGGTACTTGCGAACCATGCCTCATGGGCAAGATGACTAAAACGCTGTTCTTCGGAACAATGGAGCGAGCAATAGATTTGTTGGAAATCATACATACTGATGTATGTGGACCGATGAATGTTGAGGCTCGCGGCGGGTATCGTTATTTTCTCACCTTCACAAATGATTTGAGCATATATGGGTATATCTACTTGATGAAGCATAAGTCTGAAACATTTGAAAAGTTCAAAGAATTTCAGAGTGAAGTGGAAAATCATCGTAACAAGAAAATAAAGTTTCTACGATCTGATCGTGGAGGAGAATATTTGAGTTACGAGTTTGGTCTTCATTTGGAACAATGCGGAATAGTTTCGCAACTCATGCCACCCGGAACACCACAGCGTAATGGTGTGTCCGAATGTCATAATCGCACTTTACTAGATATGGTGCGATATATGATGTCTCTTACTGATTTACCACTATCGTTTCGGGGTTATGCTTTAGAGACGACTGCATTCACGTTAAATAGGGCACCATCTAAATCTGTTGAGACGAAACCTTATGAACTGTGGTTTGGCAAGAAACCCAAGTTGTCGTTTCTTAAAGTTTGGGGCTGCGATTCTTATGTGAAAAAGTTTCAACCTGATAAGCTCGAACCCAAATCGGAGAAATGTGTCTTGATAGGATACCCAAAGGAGACTATTGGGTACACCTTCTATCATAGATCCGAAGGCAAGACATTCGTTGCTAAGAATGGATCCTTTCTAGAGAAGGAGTTTCTCTCAAAAGAAGTGAGTGGGAGGAAAGTAGAACTTGATGAGGCAACTGTACCTGCTCCCTTATTGGAAAGTAGTTCATCATAGAACTTTGTTCCTGTGACTCCTACACCAGTTAGTGAGGAAGCTAATGATGGTGATCATGTAACTTCAGATCAAGTTACTACCAAACCTCGAAGGTCAACCAGAGTAAGATCCGCACCGGAGTGGTACGGTAATCCTGTTCTGGAGGTCATGTCACTTGACCATGACGAACCTACGAACTATGAGGAAGAGACAATGAGCCCAAATTCCGCGAAATGGCTTCTGGCCGTGAAATCTGAGATGGGATCCGTGTATGAGAACAAAGTGTGGACTTTGGTTGACTTGCCCGATGATCGGCAAGCCATTGAGAATGAATTGATCTTCAAGAAGAAGACTGACGCTGACGATAATGTTACTGTCTACAAAGCTCGACTTGTTGCAAAAGGTTTTCTACAAGTTCAAGGAGTTGACTACAATGACCTTCTAAACCCGTAGCGATGCTTAAGTCCGTCCGAATCATGTTAGCAATTGCTGCATTTTATGATTATGAAATTTGGCAAATGGATGTAAAGACCGCATTCCTGAATGGATTTCTGGAAGAAGAGTTGTATATGATGCAACCTGAAGGTTTTATCGATCCAAAGGATGCTAACAAAGTGTTTCAAGCTCCAGCGATCCATTTATGGACTGGTGCAAGCATCTCGGAGTTGGAATAAACGTTTTGATAGTGTGATCAAAGCATATGGTTTTATTCAGACTTTTGGAGAAGCCTGTATTTACAAGAAAGTGAGTGGGAGCTCTGTAGCTTTTCTAATATTATATGTGGATGACATATTGTTGATTGGAAATGATATAGAATTTCTGGATAGCATAAAAGGATACTTGAACAAGAGTTTTTCAATGAAAGACCTCGGTGAAGCTGCTTATATATTGGGCATCAAGATCTATATAGATAGATCGAGGCGCTTAATTGGACTTTCACAAAGCACATACCTTGATAAAGTTTTGAAGAAGTTCAAAATGGATCAAGCAAAGATAGGGTTCTTGCCTGTGTTACAAGGTGTGAAGTTGAGTCAGACTCAATGCTCGACCACTGCAGAAGATAGAGAGAAAATGAAAGTTGTTCCCTATGCTTCAGCCATAGGCTCTATCATGTATGCAATCCTGTGTACCAGACCTGATGTGTGCCTTGATATTAGTTTAGTAGGGAGGTACCAAAGTAATCCAGGAGTGGATCACTGGACAACGGTCAAGAACATCCTGAAATACCTGAAAAGGACTAAGGATATGTGATACGTCCATTTTGCATCATGCTTTTATATCGATATTTAATGCATTATGGGTTGTTATTACACATTATGTCACAATACTTATGCCTATTATCTCTTATTTTACAAGGTTTACATGAAGAGGGAGAATGCGGTAATTTGGAATTACAGAAATTTGGAAGAGGAGCAAATATTAGAGACATAATCTGCACAACTCCAAAAGTCCTGAAACTCCATGGAAGTCATTTTTGGAAATAATAAAAAATACTGAGCGAAGAAAATACAAGAGGGGGCCCACACCCTGGCAATGAGGGTGGGAGGCACGCCCTACCCCCTGGGCGCGCCTCCCTGCCTCATGGGCCCCCTGGCAGGCCTCCGGTGCCCATCTTCTGCTATATGAAGTCTTTCGTCTGAGAAAAAATCATAAGCAAGCTTTCGGGAAGAAACTCCGCCGCCACAAGGCGGAACCTTGGCGGAACCAATCTAAGGCTCCGGCAGAGCTGTTCTGCCGGGGAAACTTCCTTCAGGGAGGGGGAAATCATCGCCATCGTCATCACCAACGATCCTCTCATCGGGAGGGGGTCAATCTCCATCAAGATCTTCACCAGCACCATCTCCTCTCAAACCCTAGTTCATCTCTCGTATCCAATCTTTGTCACAAAGCCTCAGATTGGTACCTGTGGGTTGCTAGTAGTGTTGATTACTCATTGTAGTTGATGCTAGTTGGTTTATTTGGTGGAAGATCATATGTTCAGATCCTATATGCATATTAATACCCCTCTGATTATGAAAATGAATATGCTTTGTGAGTAGTTAAGTTTGTTCCTGAGGACATGGGAGAAGTCTTGCTATAAGTAGTCATGTGAATTTGGTATTCGTTCGATATTTTGATGAGATGTATGTTGTCTTTCCTCTAGTGGTGTCATGTGAACGTAGACTACATGACACTTCACCATTGTTTGGGCCTAGAGGAAGGCATTGGGAAGTAATAAGTAGATGATGGATTGCTAGAGTGACAGAAGCTTAAACCCTAGTTTATGTGTTGCTTCGTAAGGGGCTGATTGGGATCCATATGTTTCATGCTATGGTTGGGTTTACCTTAATGCTTGTTTTGTAGTTGCAGATGCTTGCAATAAGAGTTAATCATAAGTGGTATGCCTGTCCAAGTAAGGACAACACCCAAGCACCAGTCCACCCACATATCAAATTATCAAAGTAGCGAACGCGAATCATATGAATGTGATGAAAACTAGCTTGACGATAATTCCCATGTGTCCTCGGGAGCGCTTTTCTCTATATAAGAGTTTTTCCAGGGTTGTCCTTTGCTACAAAAACAATTGGGACATCTTGCTGCACTTTATTTACACTTGTTACTTGCTACCCGTTACAAATTACCTTATCACAAAACTATACATTACCGATAATTTCGATTGCTTGCAGAGAATACCTTCTTGAAAACCGCTTGTCATTTCCTTACGCTCCTCGTTGGGTTCGACACTCTTACTTATCGAAAGGACTACGATAGATCCCCTATACTTTTGGGTCATCAAGACTCTTTTTTGGCGCCGTTGCCGGGGAGTGAAGCGCCTTTGGTAAGGAAAAATTTATATAGTGTGCTGAAATTTACTGTCACTTGTTACTATGGAAAGTAATCCTTTGAGGGGCTTGTTCGGGGTATCTTCACCCCGACCAGTAGAGAAAATAGTTGGTCCTCAACCTACTGAACCTTCTGAAAATGTCTACTTTGAAATTCCTTCGGGTATGATAGAGAAACTGCTAGCCAATCCTTTTGCAGGAGATGGAACATTGCATCCCGATTTACACTTAATCTATGTGCATGAAGTTTGTGGATTATTTAAGCTTGCAGGTATGCCCGATGATGTTATCAAGAAGAAATACTTCCCTTTATCTTTGAAGGGAGAGGCATTGACATGGTATAGACTATGTGATGATATGGGATCATGGAACTACAAACGATTGAAATTGGAATTTCATCAGAAGTTTTATCCTATGCATCTCGTTCATCGTGATCGTAACTATATATATAATTTTTGGCCTCGCGAAGGAGAAAGCATCGCTCAAGCTTGGGGGAGGCTTAAGTCAATGTTATATTCATGCCCCAATCATGAGCTCTCAAGAGAAATGATTATTCAAAAATTTTATGCTCGGCTTTCACTCAATAATCGCTCCATGCTCGATACTTCTTGTACTAGCTCTTTCATGATGAAGACTATTGAATTCAAATGGGATTTATTGGAAAGAATAAACGCAACTCTGAAGATTGGGATCTCAATGAAGGTAAAGAGTTAGGTATAACACCAAAGTTTGATTGTGTTAACACTACTGGAATCAGGATCTTTGCCGTCAGCCAGGTCTTTGTCATCCGCTAGCTGACGGCAAAGACCTTCTTTGCCATCAGCTTAATAGAAGCTGACGGCAAAGACCATATTTGTCGTCAGCCAAGTCTTCGTCCGCCAGCAGACGGCATATAGTATTTGCCGTCCGCTAGCAGACGGCAAAGAATGAGGGTGGCCCACTACCGAGAACCACCTAACGGACACTGTCTTTGCCGTCCGCTAGCAGACGGCAAAGAAAGTGGCCAAGCTAACGCCCGTTAGCTAGGATCTTTGCCGTCTGCTGGCGGACGGCAAAGAACCGTGCCCTAACTAAAATCCATATCGACGCCCGCCCGCACCCCACATCTGTGTCCTCTCTCTCCGCATGCGCCTGAGCCGCCGCCCCCCCGCACCATCCCGCCCCCGTGCCGCCGCCGCCCCGCGCCACCCCCGTCGCCAAGGCCGCCCAAAGAGTCTCGGTGACCCCCTTCCCGCCTCACGCCATCCTCGTTGCCGCGCCGCCCCATGCCCGAGCCGCCACGCCCCACGCCACCAGTGTCGCCGCGGCACCCCCTCCTCCACCCCGGCGGCCCCGGCGCCCCTCTGCTCCACCACCGCGGCTGCCCTGCCGATTCGGCGCTCCCTCCTCTACCCGGCGGCCCCGACGCCCCTCTACTCCACCACCGCGGCCTCCCCGCCACTCCGGCACCCCCTCCTCCACCCAGCTGCCCCGGCACCCCTCTCCTCCACCACCGCGGCCGCCCCACCCCTCCGGCGCCCCTCCTCCACCCGGTGAGACCTCTTGTATTTTTTCTGTTTTTGTTTCTGTATTTTAAGTTTAGTTTAGGTTTATTTTAGGTTTGGTTTAGTTTAGGTTTAGAGCATAGATAGCATCTTCTCTACTATAATTGTGTATAATCTCAATTCTCACTAGTAGTCTTATTAGTTAGAACATCTTCTATACTATTATTGATCCATAATGTTTAGTTATGCATGATCAATTTTTTGTACATTATGCTTTCTATGTGTCATTTAAATAATGTAGTGCTAGATTTCTCAACTCATTGGCATATAATGAATTATTATTGTTATATTATTAATAGATGATGGAACAAAAACTATTTCGCTTCAAAGTGAAAAATCTTTTAGTGAACTAAATATTAGTGCACGAGTTCTTTTGTATACAAGAAAAAAATTAGCATGTCTTGGTAGGTACGTGGCAACCGTATCATCAGAGTTAAACTTTAGAATTAGTATTTGTGATAAATGAATTCAAATGCATTTCCAATAGAAAATGTAATACACATATCTAGTGCACTGTAAACGAAAGTTATCCACAGACTCGTTGAAGGGGTTGTATAAAAGATTATGAAACTAATAGTGAGAAGAGCAAAAGGTTTCCTCAAATTCCTTTGCATATATTCAAATTCATCAATCAACAACACTCGAATTAGTTTAATTTGAGAAAACAACAAGGCATGCATATTGCTTATGGAATCTGTCATAAGAGGCAAACTATACCCGTCTTTTCCTTTTCTTTTTTGCGGAAAGGCAAACTATACATTCTAATTTGCATACAAAGTAAATTGATTTTACGACACTACACCCTAGAGCCACCTAAAATATGGTGCAACTATGATTTGTTGCCACAAGTATTCCAATGTGATCACACCTGAAGGAACTTTAGGTTTAGTTTTGTTTAAGAAGAAAGAAGAAAGATGAAAAAACAAAAAGATAAAGAGGAGAAAGAAGAAGTGTATTTTCCCCCTATTTTTAGATTACTATGCTCTTTTTTTCAACATCTTCAGTTTTATTTCATGTCTAAAGAAATCCTTAGTTTTGAAGGGTGCCAATTGCCATTGCCAACTAACCTACCAAATTAACTAAGTGTATTTGATGTTGTTGAGCACAAGTGCGTTGCTTGCTTTTTTTTCTCAGTTTTCTTTCATGTCTAGAAACTAGGCTCTATGTTTATAGATATGCTTATAGCTAGATACTAATTGGTCTCTTCTGCTACTTATTAGAGATGGGGGAGTCCGTCACCGCAGGCTCCGCTCTGCACACCTGAGTACGAGTTGGATTCTTTCGAGTTCTTCAGTATCATACTTGGGACTTCCTCCAAGAGGTAGGTATATAAAAGGAGAGATCTCCCCTTCACCCATCTCATTATGATAACTCTGTTGTTTGCTACATCACTCCTTGTCCCAAACTACAGAGGCTGCCTGACACTTTTATGAACATGCTGGGTGAAGACCCGCCAAATAATGTGAAGCTGGGATAGGCCGGCAGTGGGTTTTGCAGGCTGTGGGACATGGAGTTGGTGATCAAGGAGGGCCACATGTACCTGTGCCGTGGCTAGGGTACTTCCTTCTCTTCAGGTACGACGATGCCACCATGCTCACTGTGAAGGTGTTCAACGCGACTATGTGTCGCATGTGGCATGTGCTACGCTGACGACGATGATGCCAGTGCGTTCTGCCTCTTTTTATTCCTCTACATTTGGCTTTGTCTCGCATCGATTGTTAACAGTCATTAATTTTTGCATTTGAACAAGCAATGGGAGTAGCAAAGCAATGACACCGGCCACCAAAGCAAAGAATGATTCTGGTCAGAGTAAAAAGCAACAGCGATTCTGGCTGTAGCAAAAGCAGCAACGATTTGGCCTGCATTAAAGACAGCAAGGAGGATGATCCGGACTGGATTGGGGAAGAAGAGGAGCAAAGTGGGCATCAGGCTGAGGATGACCTAGCAATGGTGGTGGCTGACCAAGGGCAAGAGATGGTGGTGGCGCACCATGAGCAAGAGATGGTGGTGGCTGAGGATCACCTAGCGATGGTCGTGCCTGTCCTGCTTGAAGATGGCCTCGCGATGGTGGTGGTGCCTGACAATGACCTCGCACCGGTGGTGGCGCCGGCTGTCGGATTTCGGGTTCCGGCAGACCCTCTAGGTTCGAACTCTGGGGTGCGCGCGGAGATCTCGCCCCCTACCTACCTGCACCTTGCCGCCTCGCTAGGATCTAAGCTATCAAAGAAACAACACAAGAGACACAGGGTTTATACTGGTTCGGGCCACCATTGTGGTGGAACACCCTACTCCAGTGTGTGGTGTGGTGGATTGCCTCTTGGGCTGATGATGAACAGTACAAGGAAGAACAGCCTCGCGAGGGTGAGGTGTTCTTGTGGCTAGGCTCTCTCGATCGGATTGGATCAAGCTAAGATGAGGCGAGATGTCTCGATCTCTCTCCAAGATGCCTCTACCTTGTGGGTGGCTAGTCCTATTTATAGGCAGAGGCCCTGGGCCTCTTCCCAAATATTGAGCGGAAGGGCGCCAACAATTGGCCATTTTGAAGGGGAACATCTAGTACACTTATCCTGACTAGAGTTGGTCCTCGCCTATCAAAGGCTCTAGTGGTGACGCCGGCTTGGGCTCCACGATGATTTCCTTCCTGCCGCTATGACGGTCTTGGTCTTATTGCACCAAACGGGTGCCTTTGCTTGATGCTCGCTGCGCTTGCCCCTTTGCACCAAAGAGGAAATGAGGACCTGCGGGCTGGCGCTCACTGGCGCCCTTGGTCGTCATGGCTTGCGTCATGGGCACCTCATGAGGTACCCCGCCTTGATCTCTCCGCCTCCTCGCGAGCCAGACTGACGAGGCCGTGCCTGAGGAAGCTCCCTGTCGTCCGCCTCATGAGTCTTGGCCTCGCGAGGGTCTTGAGCTTCTTGTTGATGAAGATGGGCCGTCTTGGGCCACCCCTTGAGCCACGCCGCGGGCCGCAGCGAGCAAGTCTGGGTACCCCCATTCCCGAACACCGGCAGTAGCCCCGGGCCCAAGGTGCGCTGGACTTGGCGGCGAGAAGCGAAGGGGCAAGTCTGGCGCTTGAGCCCTAACAGCCTGCGGCCTTGGGCGCCGCGTGGCGGTTGATTGGACGCGGTATCTCCACTTCCCCACGACGCCTCGGCAACTGCACGAATTGACAAGTCCCTGCATGCAAAGCGGGTCATGATTACCTGTGATCGTGGAGGTCGACGGTTGGCCTTCCCCGGCTATAAGCACGGAACGGCGTGTGCCCTTCTAGTCCATCTCTTCTTGCTTCTCCTTCTTCTCCATGGCTCCATTGAAGAGGTTCTCGACGCGGAGAAAGGAAAAACCCGCTTGAGTAGAGCCTGACTCTCCCCCGGCCAAGCGCGGTCGAGGCCGTCCTCGCAAGTACCCTGTGGCTCCCGTAGCGGCTCCCCGCCGCCAAGGAGGCGATCTCCTGCGCGGCGACGGGCGTCAGGCTACTAGTGCGGGGCGCTCCACGGTCGCGCGACCCCCTAGGCCACGCTTCCGCTCGGCGGAGGTGCTGCCGGAGTTTGTCGTGTGGTCGGCGGAGCCGACCAGTACCCGGCTCCGGCTTCCCCGCTTCTTCTTAGGTGAACTTCCGGCCGGCGCCCCGGGCGGCCTCTGGCTCCAGGTGGACGGTTGCTGCACCCGGGCCTCCTGGGCTTCGCTAGAGGTCTCCGCAGCCGGGAGTGTGACCCTAACCCACTGTCGTGGTTCTAAGCCTGACAGTAGAATGGGGGTAGGTATGGAGAGGCAAGATCCTAGCTATGGAGTAGTTGTATATGCAAGATGTTTACGAGTTCAGGCCCTTCTCGGAGGAAGTAACAGCCCTACGTCTCGGAGCACAAGGCGGTCGATTGTATTATGTGCGTATGAGTTACTGAGGTGCGAACCCTTGACCTTTGAGGAGGGGTGGCTTATATAGAGTTCGCCCGGACCCCTCCGGCCCTCGGTTATGCAGGTTAAAGGTACATTAAGATAGGGGTTCTTGGTAGCGCCCACATAAAGTGCTATGATGACCATAAAAGCTACTAAATGACCGACCGTTTATGTGCAGACTGGCTTTGGATCTCCTGGTGGTCGAGTGGTTGGCTTCATGGTCGAGTGTCTTCCACTTGGTCGAGTGGAACTCTTCCAAGTCGACTGAAAGGTAGTTTCTTCTAGAGATGTCCTTGGGGAGGGTGTCTTGGACAGGTCCATGACCCTACCCTAGGTATATGACTTCATCATTAGCCCCCGAATGGATCGAGGTTTGAGTGGGGAAGGAGTTGAACATACTCCCGACTCATTCTTGTGCTGCAATTGTGTCTTGTCTCGGATCAAATGGACTTAAGTGACGGCATCAACTCCTTTTTCAGTCGCCTTGATCCATTCTTTGTATCCGTCGAGTGCGTTTTCCATACTTGGCGATTTCCGAATGACAGGACGGAGGAAATCTTTTGGTTGACGATTTGCTTTCTGTGGCTTGCATGATTTACTTGAGATTTGAATCTTGAAACGAGCGGGAGACGGAGAGAGCCACGATGTCGGACGGGATAAGGCAAGGGCGCCTCGATCTCCGCGCCACCTTTTTCGCCACGTGTCAGCGGGCGTATTGCGAGATTTGGCAGGATCGCTTTGGGCCTCACGGTCGATCACTTTCGGAAGCAACCTCATATAAGGTCTAGGACTGCGGTTTTTGAGCAGTGTGTTCCCTTTCCTCCTTCCTTCCTCGATTCATCCGCCGCTTTTGCCTCCACCTCCGAATCGCTGCTCCACGCGCGTTACGCGGCGACAATGGTAAAAAGAAAAGACGGCGGCTTTGGAACGAGCGAAGAAAGCGAAAGCGGCGAAGGGAGGCGACGGTCGGGCGGATCCTCGTCCCCGGGCCGGTTTGCAGGGCTGGATCCGAAGCGGCTGGATTCACTCGACCATCCGCGAGAAAGATCTTGTGACCTGGCCAATGAAGGACTGATCCCTCATGGATCAGTGAGGCTTCGAGGGATGGAGTGGCAGCCGTATCCTTAGGAGGGTGAGTCGTCCTCTTAGCCACTCACGTCGACCATGGGTTTTCTTTACCGCCCACCCTTTCTTTTGAGGATTTCTGAACTTCTTTGGGGCACAACTCCACCACTTCACACCCAACTCCATCGTGTATCTCGCCGCTTTCGTGTCCTTGTGTGAGAATTTTTCGGGCTGTCGGCCGCATTGGGGCCTCTTCAAACACATTTGCACCTGTCGCTCCCAGACGGTGAAAAAGGCCAATCTGAGTGACGAGAGAACCCAAGTGATTCAGATGTGTGGGGGTCTTGGGGTCCAAATGAGAGGTAAGAGTGCTTTTCCAGCCATGGTCCTTCCTGAGTCGGTTCGAGGGTGGCAGTCGACCTGGTTCTACTGCCAAGACCAGCCCACGCCAGGGCAGTCGACCGGACTCCCTCCTTTCTCCATGGATCGAGTGAGCAAGCCGTCCTCTGTGAAGGTGGTCCCGGAGGAGAAGGCTGAGGTCAAGGTTTTGGTCGAACGTGTAGTCCAGCTCATCCGTGACGGGGTGACTGGTATGGATCTTCTGGAGGTTTTTCTTCGACGGCGCATCCAGCCACTTCAGTATCGAGACCATCCGATGTGGATGTATTTCGCACCGATGACACCACTCGGGTCCACCCGGAGGAGGTCGAGGATGCCACCTTTGGAGAGATGGATGACCGCCATCACTGGAACAAAGATAACCCCGAGGAGCCGGGAGGATCCCTCCACTCGACCAATCGTCTGAGCGGACAAGGTTCAATCCCGTATCTTTGACTCTGACTCTGCTTACTCCATCTTGTTTGCATAAATCGGTCGACTGACTTTCATCTTGTTTGTCTTCTTCCAGGTCACCACTGAGATGTACTCGATGCCCAACGATGCGCAAGAACCAGTTGAGGAGGAGGAAGGGAGCGGAGGTGAAAGCCAGGAGGAATGGCAGTCTGATGGTGGGGGGGACGAAGATGACGACAACTCCGACGAAGAGGAGGAGGAGGAAGAGGAGGAAGAAATCGACCCTCCTCGCATGGAAAGGCGGTCCAAGCTCACCCATGACCCTGTGGTCGAGCGCGGCAAGGCTATCGCGCCTGTTGGGAAGTCGATGAAACGTCCTCAGACGACCTCTCCGGCGCCGACTGAAAAAGCGCCGAAGCAACCCCGAGCGACACCGTCGAAGCCGACAAAGGTTTTGCCCAAGATGAAGATGGCTATCCCCACTATTTCCGGTCTGCAGAACTTGAGCTTTTTGTTCAGCGCGAACATACTTTTGGTCGACTTGTTGGTGATCAACTGATTTCTGAAATCTGCGGTAGCGCCACCTCTGAGACCTCGATCAGGAGCGAAGACCGAGGAGATGGAAGATCTGTTACCTCTAACCTTGGTATGATCGCTGTAATTTTGCTTTTGGTCGATTGGACTTCCGTTTTTAACTTTGAATCTTTCCTGTATTCCCTCCTCATGTCATTGATCTCCCTGATGATGATGATGAGGCTCCGTTGAGGCGGAGGAGGACTAATAAGGCACCTGCCGGCAGGACTGCTCAGGTTGCATCGATGCCTGAGGCGCTGGTTCATGAGGGTGGCAACATCACTCGGACTTCTGTGTCTTTTCATTTGTGCGGACGAGTATCCGGCCTTCAACGTCGACTGCTGATCCGCCCTCCCTTTTCGCCACGCACCACGTCCCGGAGGACCAAGTGGGTGCTGCTAAGGAGGCTATACGCCAAGCAGGGCTCATGATGGAGCAGATGAAGGTGGTCCGGGAAGCCATCCAAGCGGCCTATGATGCCAGCTCAGCTCTTCAGAGCAACGTCCAGGTTAATTGATCACCACTTGTTCTGTTAGGATATGCTACCTGAAAAACTCTTCTTTCTGAAGATCCTCGTATCTGTACACCCACTGGGTGTGTCGACTAAATTTTCGGACTGGTGGGGGCACGCTGAGTGCACCCACTGGGTGTAGTCCCGAGACTATGGTGGGCTTTGGCGGTCGACCGTAGTCTTTATACTTTGTATCTCTTTGATAACTTCTTCACTCGATGCAGTCGGACCATGTGAATGGAATCTTGAAACCGGTGGGGGCACACTGAGTGCACCTTTGGGTGTAGTCCCGAGACTATGGTGGGTGATGGCGATCGACCGTAGTCTGAAGAACTCCTTTTTGTCTCTTTCGATTCGTTGATCGAACCGAGTCGGTAGGACAGGTGGGGCACGCTAAGTGTACCTTGCTGGGTGTAATCCGAGACTCTTTGTCGAATATTTTGATTCGGTGTAGTCTTAGAAACGCAATGATTTTTCTTAGTCACCGGAAGTAACCAACTGTGACATCCGTAGTGATTCTTTGCAGAAATCTTGCGAGCTTGTGGCTCGATACACTGAATTGGAGAACAAACAGATCCAGCTCAACCTTGACTTGAAGCTTGCACATGAGAACTTGCAAAAGGCGAGAGACGAAGCAAAAGGTATGGCTGGTGCGATCTTGATGACTGTTTTTATTTTTCCGTCCCTTCCTAATTCTGACCTCACTGTCATTTTGCAGACAAAATTGAGGAGGCTCTGAAGAAGAAGGATCATGACCTTGCCGAGGCGCAGCAGATGGCTTTGAACAAAACCAAGCTCGCGGAAGAGAAGTTGTCTTCAGTCGGAAAACTTGAAGAGGAGAACGTAATCTGAAAGCTGCTCTCGTATGACCAACAAGGAGGTTAGCCGGTGAAGAACGACAAGATAGCTCGGCGACAAAGTGGTGAACTGGCGGGGAAGAGGAATGATCTAGAGGCTTATCTGGGAGCGCTCGCCAAGAAGCTATTCCTCATGCTTGAAGGTGATTCCTCTTATCCGATTGACTTGTTATCACCGACTCATCATAGAACCATTAGCTTGAACTCGAGTTGTGTTTGCGAGTGCAGCCGAACTTTGAGGAAGAGACTAGTCGAGTGGAGACAAGTCTGGACCCCATTAACTCCCCTGTGAAGGATGAAGCTGCCATGAATGTGCTCCATTTGGAGTCTCGTGTTCTTCTTTGTGGTGGACTACCTCGCTCATTGAAGGTCGCGGTATCATGGATCGACTCAACACTCTGGCGGTGAAACACTTCAAAATGACCTCGAAGTCTTTAATGACTCGATTGAATGACGTTCCAAGTCGAGTGCAGGAATGGAAGAAGTCTTACGCGGATGTGGTCTTGGCGTTGCTCACATCACGGTCGCGTTCACTGCAAGGAGGCGCGAGAGGAAAAGTTGGCGTCCATCAAAGTTGCCAATACCAAGAAGTACGACTTCCGATCTTGCATGGAGACTTTCATTGGTGCTGCCACCCGAATCGTTGATGGGATCGACCTGGACCAGTTCGTCGCGCCTTCCAGTCCTCCACCTGAGGAGTAAAGAAGTTCTATTATTCGTCTTAAATTTTCCTCGGAATGCCGATTGATCCTGTAACCGATAAACTTTAATAGGCTTGAGGCCTGGGTACTTCTGCATCCTTAGGATGTTATCCGAACTTTACTCATCGTCGAAATATGCTTTTGTTTGCCTTCGAGTAAACTTTGTTCTTCACTCGGATTATGCTTCAATATTTGAGATGCAGCTCTGAGGTGGAAAATCCAATCGACCTACACTTCGTTGTACTTGCAGACGCAGGAGAAGGTAACAGTCGACCTGCACCTCATCGTCCTTGCGGATCAGGAGGGAGCGCACGTTGTACTTGTGGCGCAGCTCCGAAGGAGAAGGTAACAGTCGACCTGCACCTCGTCATCCTAGCGGATCGGGATGAATTTTGTACTTAGGCGAGTACTGGACTGCAGATAAGCCCCCGAGTGGGAGGATCGCTCTCCACTCGGTAGGATTTTCGGATACTTAGGTGAGTACTTGGACTGCAGCTAAGCCCCCGAGTGGGAGGTTTGCTCTCCACTCGGTAGGGTTTTTAAAACTTAGGCGAGCACTGGACTGCAGCTAAACCTCCGAGTGGGAGGTTTTCTCTCCACTCGGTAGGATTTTTGGTGCTTAGGCAGTACTTGGACTGCAGCTAAGCCCCAGAGTGGGAGGTTTGCTCTCCACTCGGTAGGGTTTTTAAAACTTAGGCGAGTATTGGACTGCAGCTAAGCCCCCGAGTGGGAGGTTTGCTCTCCACTCGGTAGGGTTTTTAAAACTTAGGCGAGTATTGGACTGCAGCTAAGCCCCCGAGTGGGAGGTTTGCTCTCCACTCGGTAGGGTTTTTAAAACTTAGGCGAGTATTGGACTGCAGCTAAGCCCCCGAGTGGGAGGTTTGCTCTCCACTCGGTAGGATTTTTCAAACTTAGGAAAGTACTGGACTGCAGCTAAGCCTCCGGGGAGGATTTTGTGTCGTAACTCTAAAGGGAAAGGCAACAGTCGATCTGTACCTTGTCGTCCTTGCAAAGCACACATTGTATTAAATACTTAGTGGTACTTGGACTAGCTAAGCCCCGAGTGGGAGGCTGGCTCCTCACTCGGTGGGATTTTCAAACTTAGGCGAAACCTTTGGACTGCAGCTAAGCCCCGAGTGGGAGGCTGGCTCGCTACTCGGTGGGATTTTCAAACTTAGGTGAGTACTTGTCTGCAGCTAAGCCCCAGTGGGAGGCTGGCTCGCCACTCGGTGGGATTTTCAAACTTAGGCAGTACTTGGTGCGGCTAAGCCCCGAGTGGGAGGCTGGCTCGCCACTCGGTAGTATTTTGGATACTTAGTAAACGGATTCGCAGCTAAGCCCAGTGGGAGGCTGGCTCTCCACTCGGCAGGATTTTTAGATACTTAGGAGAAAGCGGATTCGCGGCTAAGCCCCAGTGGGAGGCTGGCTCTCCACTCGGCGAGGATTTTTTACAAACTTAGGCAAAAGCGGGTTCGTGGCCAAGCCACCTTTGGGAAATTTATTATGTAAACGAAAAGTAATAACAATCACTGGGAGAATTATAACATTCTTGTCTTTGATAAACAAACTACAGAGGTACTTTTATTACATCTCACCGAGTGAGTTCTTAAGTGTAAAAGGGGCGGAGCAGCTCCGCATTCCAGGCTCGAGGCTCATCAATCTGGCATTCAATGTTGTAGAGATGATAAGCTCCATTGTGGAGAACCCTGGTGACGATGAAGGGACCTTCCCAAGTGGGAGCGAGCTTGTGTGGTTTCTGTTGATCCACTCGGAGGACCAAGTCCCCTTCTTGAAAGGCTCGGCTCTTCACATTTCTAGCATGGAATCGACGCAAGTCCTGGCCGATAGATGGTCGAGTGGATCGGGGCCATCTCTCTCTCCTCTTCAAGGAGGTCGACTACATCTTGCGGGCTTGCTCCACTTCAGCTTCAGAGTAGAGTTCGACTAAGGCGCATTGTGAAGCGAGTCACTCGGCGAAGCTGCTTGACTCCATAGACCATAAAGAATGGAGTTCTCCCAGTCGACCGATTAGGAGTGGTCCTCAATCCCCAAAGAACCGATGGAAGTTCATCGACCCACGCTCCTGCTGCATGCTTGAGATCACGCATCAGTCGAGGTTTCAGTCCTTTGAGAATTAGACCATTTGCTCGTTCTGCTTGTCCATTCGACTGGGGGTGAGCAACTGAAGCATAGTCGACTCACGTGCCCTGAGAGGCGCAAAAGGCTTTGAACTTGTCAGAATCGAAGTTTGACCCGTTGTCGATTGATGATGTGCGGAACTCCATATCTGAATATCAACTCTCGATGAAACTGATAGCAGTGCACACATCAAGGTTCTTGATAGGTTTAGCTTCGATCCACTTCGTAAACTTGTCGACTGCCACAAGCAAATGAGTGAAACCGTTCCTGCCAGTTCTCAGTGGTCCAATCATATCCAACCCCCAAACAGCGAAAGGACAGACGAGGGGAATGGTCTTCAATGCTGAGGCGGGTTTGTGTGATATATTGGAGTAGAACTGACATCCTTCACACTTGTCGACTATTTCCTTTGCCATTTCATTTGCTTTTGGCCAGTAAAATCCTGCTCGGTATGCTTTAGCCACGATGGTCCGAGAGGACGCATGGTGACCACACGTCCCCGAGTGGATATCATCAAGAATTATTTGACCTTCTTCTGGCGTTATGCATTTCTGGCTGACTCCAGTCACGCTTTCTCTGAATAACTATCCCTTGATCACAGTAAAGGCCTTGGATCAGCGGACGATCTGTTGAGCCTCTTCTTCGTTCTCCGGGAGCTCTTTCCTCAGAATATACGCGATATGCAGTCTTGTCCGATCGGGAGTGATGACCACGACTTCCATGATTAGGTCGACCACCGCTGGGACCTCAACTTCAATCAGATTAGTTGCACTTTTTGGCTGTGGAGCTTCTTCAGTGAAAGGATCCTCTTGAATCGATGGTGTGCGGATGTGCTCCAAAAACACATCACTGGGAATTGCTTCCCTCTTGGACCCTATTTTCGCCAAATCATCAACAGCTTGATTTTTCAGTCGGGGTATATGATGGAGCTCTAACCCCTCAAACTTCTTCTCTAGCTTCCTCACTGCATTACAGTAACCAGTCATGGCTGGACTTGACGTCCACTCCTTCATCACCTGATTAACCACTAGATCTGAGTCGCCATAAACCATGAGGCGACGGACGCCGAGTGAAATGGCCATACGCAACCCATACAAGAGTGCTTCGTATTCTGCTTCATTGTTGGAAGAATCAAAGTGAATCTGGAGCACATATCTGAGCTTATCTCCTCAGGGGGAAACCAATACTACCCTAGCACTGGAACCATTCAACATCTTGGAACCATCAAAGAACATAGTCCAGTGCTCTAAGTGAACTTGAGTCGGTAACTATTGTTCAATCCACTCGGCGATGAAATCTGCTATTGCTTGGGACTTGATGGCTTTCTTTGCCTCAAACTTGATATCAAGGGGAAGAAGTTCAATCGCCCATTTCGCCACTCGACCCGATTCGTCTACATTGTGCAAAATCTACGATAATGGGGCGTAAACTTATTTGTAATGGAATGATCGGAGAAGTAATGAGCAACCTTCTTGGCGGTCATATAAATCCCATACACAAGCCTACGATAATGAGGGTATCTTTGCTTTGTGAGGTTAATACTTGGAAAGATAATATCTTTGGTATTTGAACTTTGAAGGCCTTTCCTTCCTCTTCCTTCGACCGTAAGTAAATCTTTATCTTGACGACTTGTCCTGTGGCTGCAATGTAAGCGACAATGGCTCCTTGCCGATTGGGGCAGCAAGCACCGGCTGGAGTGGAGAGCGTAGCTTTTAGCTCTGCAAACGCTGCATCAGCTTCTGGAGTCCACTCGAACTTGTCTGACTTATTCATCAGTCGGTAAAGAGGCAATGCCTTTTCACCGAGGCGAGAGATGAATCGACTTAAAGCGGCCAAGCATCCAGTAAGCTTCTGGACATCGTGCACATGCTAAGGGCGTTTCATTCGGAGTATAGTGCCAACTTTTTCTGGGTTAGCGTCGATTCCTCCTTCAGAAACAAGAAAACCGAGTAACTTTCCGCCAGGAACTCCGAACATGCACTTTGATGGATTAAGCTTGATATCATACCTCCTGAGATTGGCAAATGTTTCAGCAAGGTCAGTCAACAGGTTGGAACCTTTCCATGACTTGACCACAATGTCATCCATGTATGCTTCCACATTCCGGTGATTTGGTGAGTAAACACTTACGAATCATCCTCATGAGCGTGGCTCCGAGCATTCTTGAGGCCGAATGGCATGGTGACATAACGAAGCACCCGAATGGAGTGATGAAAGCTGTTTTGATCTCGTCAGTCCATCTGAGACGGATCTGATGGTACCCGGAATATGCGTCTAAGAAAGACAACCGCTCACATCCAGCGATCGAGTCGACTATTTGGTCGATCGCGGGGAGAGGAAAAATGATCTTTGGGCAGGCCCGATTGATATGTTTGAAGTCGATGCACATGCGCGGTGAATTGTCCTTCTTAGGGACCATGACAACATTGGCGAGCCACTCGGAGTGGTAAATCTCCGGATAAACTCTGCTGCTAAGAGCCGAGCCACCTCCTGTAATGGCCTTTCTCTTTTGGAATGGCGGACCGTCGAAGATGTTCTTTGTGAGTTTAACTTTTGAGTCGACTTCGTGAAGCGATGCTCGGCCGATCCCACAGGAACACCCGGCATGTCGTGAGCTTCCATGCAGCGATGTCCCGATTCTCACGGAGGAAGCGGATGGCGCTTCTTCCTATTTGGAGTCGAGTGTTGTTGAGATGTGAGTCGAGCAGCATTGGGATCGGTCGGATGAATATGAATCAGTTCGTCTCCGAGACGGTGAAACGCTGACTCCGTGGCGGGCTTCTTGGCTCGCAACAAATCACTCGGGTCTACAGTTTTCTGGTACTCTTGCAGCTCGACCGCGCCATCTGAGCATCAGCGATCTTAGAGCCTTTCTGGAAACACTCTTCTGCTTTTTTCCGATTGCCAGTGACAGTGATCACACCTTGGGGACCTGGCATCTTCAGTTTGAGGTACACATAACATGGTCGAGCCATGAAAAGCACATATGCCGGCCTCCCCAGGATAGCGTGATAAGCGCTTTGGAAATCCACGACCTCAAAGGTCAACTTTTCCTTACGAAAATTCTTGTAGTCACCAAAAACCACATCGAGAGCAATTTGGCCGAGTGACTTAGCCTTCTTTCCAGGAATGACTCCATGGAAGCTCATGTTGCTGGTGCTGAGTCTGGACATCGGGATGCCCATCCCTTTCAACGTCTCTGCATACAAAATGTTCAGGCCTTGCCACCATCCATCAAAACCTTAGTTTGTCGAGGTGCCTTGACGGCTTGGGTCGACCACCAACGCTTGCCTCCCGAGGGGTGGCTATGTGTGTCGGGTGATCGGTAGTCGAACATGATGGCGGTCTCTGACCATTTCAGTAATGGCCAGGTGTGGCCGGGCGACCACATTCACTTCTTGATTGATAACTTTCAATCGACTTTTGCTTTCAACGTCAGCAAAAATCATCAGAGTGGAATTGACCTGGGGGTATCCACCGTCACTATCTTCCTTGTCCTCAACTTTGTCCGACTCCTTCTCCTTGTCCCGGAGCTGCTTCCCTGGGCGCTGAATCAAGAGCCGACACTATCGAGTGGTATGCTTTGGGTAAATGAGTTTACCCTCTTCATCTTTCTTCGTGTGAATGTGACATGGCAAGTCCAACACATCATTTCCATCTTGGTCTTTCACTTTCTTGGGGTTCCAAGGACCCTTGGTTTTCCCCTTAAACTTTCCTGGAGTCACGGCCAAGGCTTCTCCGAGAGCAGGTAGCTCGACTTTCGCTTACATTTCCATTGGAGTTCCCTCCACCGGTTTTCATTAGCGGCTGACTTGTACTTGCCACTCCGGAGCCGATCCTCTTCTTCACCATTAGGCGTGCTTGGTGGCAATCTCCATCATTCAACTTCGAGGTCATGTCTCTGTCCGACCGAATTTCAAACTCAACTCTCTGTTCTTAACTCCTTCCTTGAAGCCTGGGCTTTGCTGATGATCGAGATACATTCTATCTTTGTGTGGTGCAAAGTGATCCATCTTTGGATGTAATCCCTCGAGTTTCATTCGACTTACACGCACACACGACTACAACTCTGTCAACCCTGCTGGTCGCTTGCAAGTTCCTTCAAATGTCCTGACAAACACTCGGGCAAGATCTTTCCAAGTGTAAATACTGCTGTGTGCTAAATTATTCAGCCATGCTCTGGCTTAGCCCTCTAACATAAGAGGCTGGTGTTTCATGGCCACTTCATCGTTACGCCGCCATTAATCTGGACAGCCACTCGGTAGTCCTCAAGCCATGTATCCGGCTTGGACTCACGATGAACTTCATCGACTCGATCGCCAACTTTGAAGTTGGGAGGAATCACCGCGACTCGATGGCTCTGCTAAAACACTACGGTCTGAGGCGTGTACTCTGCCGCTGATGGGTGCATTTCTATCATGACCTTCACGGTTAGCTCTGTTCTGTCGATCGGACCTTGAGCGATGTGGACCTCGCATCAAAGCCTGGTTCCACAGGGTCGGCTGGAATCTCTTCGACCAACTTTCTTGTCTTTGGCGTCTGTCATCTTGCCGCCAGCGCATATGACCCACCCCTTGGGGGAGGAGTGGGCACTCGATGTCGATCATCACGATCGAATCGGTCCTCATACTGATCACGCCGGCCTCCATGTCCCTCACGCCTCGGGGGCGATCTTGGGTTATGTGCCGATTGGACTGTATTCGCAGCGACGGGTCTGCTGTGAATCATGTTCTTGTGACTAGCGATCTGGCTGAATTTTGATCTCCTGCTGCCGGAGCAAATCTACGATCTGGGTAAGCCCCACCAGCCTCATACGGGAAGGCTGAATGGACTACTGCTATACGGGCTGCAAGCTGCTAGATTCTGAATGGGAGTTCGGTATACACGAGTCGGTTGTGGAAAGAGTTGACATCGTTGGACAGCGGGACCCGTTATTGCTTCGTTAAATCGAGCACTCATTGGAGATTTTCGGTCGAGTGCGCTCAACAAGATTATTAACGCGCATCTTCTAAAGCGCGGGCCTCGGGGTTTCTCCAACGATAGGAGTGTGAAGCGCATCCATGTTCCGGTGGCGGAGCTCCTCCCTCTCATGGCGAAGAGAGGGCTCGGGTTGGTACTCTTCGTGAGCTCGAGCGGCTCGCCTCCACCAACGCCTCCATCGGTGCGGAAACCAGAGGACTGCGTGGTCCGTCGACCATCGAGAACCTCCACCATTTGGATCGCTCTTTGTCGCTTTTCGGATGCACGATCTCTGCGAACCCGGTCGGCAGATTGAGCAGTAGTAGAAAGATTTGTCGGGCTCGATTGCGCGACTTGAGGAGTGGCCGTGGCGGGCCACCGCGTGCCCTCACCACCGCTGAAGCCTCGATCGGCCGGGGCGCTTGCACCGACACGAGACCGGGAAGGAGGGCGGCACAAGAGCCGACCGATCTTGGGTCGGCAGCGCCCGCGGGAGAGGGCAATCACAGACGCCTGTGAAAGTCGTCGCCCAGCGAAAAGTGCGTCAACATCGAGTGGAGCCTCCTGCAACCAAAGCGGAGTCGTCGGCGATGAGCGTGAGCGTGGCCGAGGCGGATCTCGGCCCTCAGCCAAAACTCCGCTGAAACCATGATGAATGGGATCGGAAAAATGCAACTTCTCCAACAAGTCGCTAAGACACCGCCCCATGGTGGGCGCCAAGCTATCATGGTTCTAAGCCTGGCCGATAAAGAGAATGAAGTAGGTATGGAAGGCAAGATCCTAGCTATGGAGTAGTTGTATCGCATAAGATGTTTACGAGTTGAGGCCCTTCTCGGAGGAAGTAACATCCCTACGTCTCGGAGCAGGAGGCGGTCGATTTGTATTATGTGCGTATGAGTTCTGAGAGGTGCGAACCCTAGACAGAGGAGGGGTGGCTTATATAGAGTTCGCCCGAGACCCCTCCGGCCCTCGGTTATCACGAGGGTTAAAGGTACATTAAGATAGGGGAGTTCTTGTAGCGCCCACATAAAGTGCTATGATGACCATAAAAGCTACTTAATGACCGACCGTTTATGTGCAGACTGGCTTTGGATCTCCTGGTGGTCGAGTGGTTGGCTTCATGGTCGAGTGTCTTCCAGTTGGTCGGGTGGAACTCTTCCAAGTCGACATAAAGGTAGTTTCTTCTAGAGATGTCCTTGGGGAGGGTGTCTTGGACAGGTCCATGACCCTACCCTAGGTATATGACTTCATCACCCGCAGCTGGCAAACGTTTGCCCGCGCGCGTGGTCTAAGCTGGCGGTGCACCCTGCACTTCAAGTTCGACGGCGAGGCCACCCTCTACGTGAGGGTGTTCAGGGAAGATGGTCGCCCTTGGCGGCGGGTGCTGCCCCAGGGCGGCGACCCGGCCGTGAGCCTAGCCCCGACGACGATGAAGATGGGAGCGCGCTCGTGATTGGCGGCGCCCGGGGTTCGTCGAGCTTTGGCGTCTCTTCTTCGGACAGCGGCTCCTCCAGCGGTGGCCGCGACCAGCCCCCGCGCCGCCGCGTTCGCTAGGAGGGAGGAAGCGGGTCTGCCCGTCGTCGCGCCTCGGTGAAGCGCGAGAGGGAGTCCGCCTGAGCTCCGGAGGCAGTCCGAGCTCTCGCTGCGAGTTGGTGTCGGGCGAGTCGCGCCTGTTTTGTTCTTTTTCCTTTTCCTGCGCAAGGAGGCGGTGGTGTAGGGCCTGCGGTGGCGTGCTTGGACTATTGCTGTTAATTATCGTCTGTTTTACGCTATTTTGGTATTATGCCTTTGTGCCACACCGCTGCTGGCGTAGAAATTACTTAGCTCGGGGGGCTGTCGTGTGCCTTTGCTTCCCGAGGCCGAGGCCTCGTCGTCGCTTCATGTCACGCAAAGGTTAGTCTGGAGAGGTAGCTCCGGCCTCGGTATGGAAGCGACCGACCCAGGTCTGTGTTCGTGTCCACGATGCCAGCGGGGCACGGCACGGAGGTGCTCTGTAGTGGACCGGGTAGGGAAGCCTCAAGCGATAAGGCGAGAAAACACTCGCGAGGGTGCCGCGCTGCTCCCCAGCGAGACTTCATGTGAGAGAAATCGAGGTAGGAAGCGAAAAGGCAAAGAGTCACAAGCCAAAGAGCGACAATAACTTCAATAAAACTTCAAATGGGAATGAACAAGCCAAGCTGCGAGAAAGCAAGCGAGAAAAGCTGCGTCCGGCACCTAATCTAGTCTTGACGTCTTCTCACCAGTAGCAGAGCTAAGTGCTACCATTGGGCGTGGGAGGGAGCCCGAGGGCTGAGGCCCGGCGCTCACGAGACTCTAGGGCGTGTACATCCCCAACTCATTATTACGTGAGAGTGTAGCAGGCGGTGAGCTTCACGGGCATTAGCCTTCTTCACGAACTCGGGCCTTTCTCAGAAAGATAAACTTCACAGGCGTTTGCCTTCTTCACAGGCACCGGGCCTTTTCCAAAATGCAACAGCTCCACAGGCATTCGCCTTCTTCATAGGCTCTGGGCCTTTTTCAAAACGCATCAGCTTCACAGGCATTCGCCTTCTTCACAGGCTCTGAGCCTTTTTCAAAACGCATCAGCTTCACAGGCATTCGCCTTCTTCACAGGCTCTGGGCCTTTTTCAAAACGCATCAGCTTCACAGGCATTTGTCTTCTTCACAGGCTCTGGGCCTTTTTCAAAACGCATCAGCTTCACAGGCATTCGCCTTCTTCACATGCTCTGGGCCTTTTTCCAAAGCACTTGGCGCTTCCACGGGCATTCGCGCCTTCTTCACGAACACCGGGCCTTTTAGGGGTAAAACCTCACTTGGTGCTTTGGATGTTCCACAGCGTTCTCGGCAGGCACCCCTCCTGAGTCTCTAAGCGCGCGGAGCCGGGCACAGAAACATGAACAACCTTGAGCGGGCCCTCCCACATGGGAGATAGCTTATGTAGTCCTTCCTGGAGAGAACCGCTTTGAGCACGAGGTCCCCTACCTCGAGAGTCACAGGCGGATGTTGGGCGATGATATCGCCCATAGCGCTTGTTGGTATCTTGCCGCTCGTGGCGCTGCTTCCCGTGATGCTCCTCCCCGGCCACGACGAGGTCCGTCCCCGCATGGCGTCCTGCTGCGCCTCGTCGAGCGCCGAGGACCCGTGCGAACGACGTCGACCTCGTGAGGGAGGATTGCTTCAACTCCATAGACCGGGAAGAGCGGGGTCTCGCCCGATTCGGCTTTGTCAGCGGTTGTGCGGATGGACCACTGTACGGTGAAGCTCATCATACCAGCCTCTACCGCGGGCCTCCGACTTCTTCTTGAATATCCTGGTTTTGAGGCCCCTCGGGACCTCTGCATTGGCCCTTCGGCGGCGTTGCTCCGTGGGTGTGCTCTGAGGCGTAGCATATCTGCGTCCCAAGGTTAGCACAATATGTTTTGAAGAGAGTTCTTGGTGAAGCTGCGAACCGTTGTCGGTGATGATGCGGTTCGGCACCCGAACCGACTTCTGATGCCCTTGATGAACTTGACCGCGAGAACTGCGGGGATGGTCTGAGCGGCTTCCACTTGAGCCCACTTGGTGAACTTGTCCGCAGCGGCGTAGAGGTGGCGATAGCCCCTAGCGCCCGAGAAGCGGGCCCGGGATATCCAGCCCCAGATTGCGAATAGCCACGAGAGGTATAGTTTGCAGACCTCCCGCCCGGTGATGGATCTGCTTGGCATGGAATTGGCGAGCCTGTAAGCCTTCACCCGGTTGTGGCGTCATTGAGCCTGATGGGCCAATAGAACCCGCTTGAGCATGCCCTTAGCGAGGTCGCGATGATGAATGATGCTTACAGTCTCGACGTGTATATCTGCGGCGGTTCCTTCCCTTGCTCCCTGGAGATGCGGCGTGGGACACATCATTTGGTCGCTTCGGTAGAGCTCTCCATCCCTAATGCGGTATCTTTGTGGCTTGCCGTGCCACACGCTCCGCTTCCTCCTCCTTCTCGGCAAGGTCCCTTGCGTCGAGTAGCTCGAAGACTCTGTGATCCAACACCCCTCCACGAGGTTCCAGCATCAAAAGGCGGTAGCGCTCACGAGGCAGACCCTGAGGCCAGGGGCTCTGAAGTGGTGGTGGGGAGCTCCTCCCGAGGCTGCACCGGGCTTGACAGCGATGGCGTGGCCGAGGGCTTGAAGAGTCGCTCTTTGAAGATGCCAGGCTCCTGAGGTAGCCGCCTGGATGCCCGTTTGGCGATGTTGTCGGCCTCTTGATTGGTGCCACGGGGCACATGCTGCAACTCCAGCCCCCAGAACTGCTTCTCCATCCTGCGGACATCTGCGAGGTAGGCTTCCATGTGCTCATCCCTCGGCTCGTATACCTTGTTGGAGAAGTTGACGAGGAGTTGTGAATCACCCTTGATGGTAAGGAGCTTCACTCCTAGGGCGGCTGCGGCCTTCAGGCCTGCTATCAGGCCTTCATATTCTGCTATGTTGTTGGAGACCTTTTCTCTGTGCTGGAAATAGAGCTGCACGGCGTAGTAGAGTTTGTCTTGAGTAGGAGATATAAGCACCGCTCCAGCCCCCGCACCGTGCCTGGAGAACGCCCCGTCGAAGTACATGACCCAACCGTCCGGCGCCTCGCTTCCCGGGGAGATGGATCGATCCTCATCAGTCTTGAGGCCCGGCGCCTCCGTCCATTCTGCCGTGAAATCCGCCAATGCAGCCCCCTTGATGACTCTGGTTGTGCTGAATTCGAGCTGAAATGCTTGCAGTTCGATGTTCCACTCAGCGACTCTTCCGGCTGAGTTGGGGCTCTGAGCACCCTTTCCAAGGGTATCTTTGAGACAACCTTGATGGGGTGGCCACGGAAATAATGCCGCAGCTTCTTGAAGCCACCAATAAGCGCGAGGAGGAGTTTACGAGGCATGGGGTACAGCGCCCTCGCATCCCGCATAACCTTTGTCTTTGACGAAGTACAGGGGTGTTCAACGAGGTTAGAGTCTTTGGTGTCGATGGCGCCCGCCGGAGACCGTGGCGCCTCCACGAGGCAGTGGAGCCTCCGGTGGTGGCCGCCCGAGGGAGGAGTGTCTTTTGTCCCGAGTCGTTGCCCAGCGGTTGATCCTTCTCGGCTGTGGTAGTGGTCTCTGTGAGTCTTCCTTGATCCTGCCGCCTTGACCCGGGCGGTGCCGCGGCTTTGGTCAAAGCTCCTCCTAACCGCCACCAGGCTTATGTTGGCGGAGTAGGGAGTGGCTGCAAGTGAAACACCGGGGGTTCTTGAGGCGGAGGCCACCATTACGAGGCTGGTTAGGTACCTCTTGAGATCTTGGAGCATGTATCGGCCTCTTGATCCACTCAAAAGGGCCCCTTTTTCTTCATCAATTTGGAAGAAAGGCGGCGCTCGCTCCCCAACTTGAAGATGAAGCGTCCTAGTGCGGTCCGCAGCGCCCAGTGAGCTTCTGCATTTCTCTGAGGGTCTTCTGCGGGCTCATGTCCTCGACCGCCTTGACCTTTTACAGGTTAGCCTCGATGCCTCGATGGGACACGAGGAAGCCCAAGAGCTTGCCCGAGGGACCCCAAACACACACTTCTCGAGGTTGAGCCGCGAGTTCAACTGCGTTGAGGCTCGTCAAGGTTTCCTCCGGTCTTGTATCAGGGTTTTGGCCTCACGAGACTTCACCACAATGTCATCGGCGTAATCCTCAACATTCTTCCCGCTGCGGGCCCAAGGTGATGTGCATCGACCCTTTGAAAGGTCGCTCCTCGTTCGCGCCAGCCCAAAGCGGCATGCATGTGTGATACACTCCACACGGGGTCAAGAGGCTGTCTTTTCCACGTCTTCTACCGCCATCTTGATCTGGTGATAGCCAAAGAAGGCATCGAGAAAGCATAGCAGTCGCTTTTCGGCAGCGGAATCGGCGATCTGATCGTCTGAGGGGGCGGGAATGGATCCTCTGGGCAGGCTTTGTTGAGGTTGGTGAAGACTACACACATGCGTTCCTCCCCCTTTCTTTGGCACAACAACGGGTTAGCCAACCAATGCAGGTGTCGGACCTCGCGAATGACCCCTGCAGCTTCCGGTTGCGGGTCTCTTGGGCGATGAAAGCACGCTTTTCGGTTGGACTGCCGTCTCGCTTTACGCTTCCGCAGGCGTGCGTTGGGGCTGCGTTGAGATGATGCTCGATTACGCCTCTAGGGATCCCCGCCAGCTGATCAGGCTCCAATGTGAACACCTTCTTGTTCGCGCGCAGGAACTTGACCAGGGCCTCCTCCTGCTCGGGTTCGAGATTGGTGCCTATGGTGAAGGTGGCGCTAGTGGATCCGTCCTCGTCGACCAATATCTGCTTGGTTTTACGCCTTGTCTGGGTGAGCAATTTGCTTCTTCTTGGCGGCGCAGCCCCTTGGGCTCGAGCGTCTGAGCGGCGAGGCTGGGCCGCCCTTGCGGGTCTTGAAAGCGAGCTTGAGTACTTACAATGCATCCCGGTGTCTCCGGACACGGTGAGACGCCGTTGCTCGAGCATCTTCATGAGGTTATGCGTTGGGTGAGTCAGCGGCCATGAATCTGGCTAGCGCTAGGTAGCGAGGATGGCGTTATCTGGGGAGGCCGGCCAGGCGATGTCGAAGTCGATCAGCTCCGTCACGGAAGTTATCGTAAGTGCGAAGGATTCTGGGAAGCGGATCTGCCCGAGGGCTGGATGAACCGCCCGACGCCCAAGAAGAACTCTTTGGGCTGAAGCCGCTCGGCGGTATGTGGAGGAGGCTGAAGGTTTCAGCGAAACCTGGCGAGGCCAGCCGCTTTAATGAGAGTCTGGTGATGGCCACTGGCAGATGGTGAAGTGCCTGACATTGGGGCCAGCGCTGGCGGTTTGGGTTGGAGGTGATCCTCAGGCTGAAGGCGAATAGGCCACGGCCGGACGACCGGAGGAGCTCCATCTTTGCTGGAGGCAGCGCCGATCTGGCGTCTGAAGCAGCTTGATGAGGCGATGCGAAGGTGGTGCCTGCGAGCCGCCGGGAGAGCTACTGACGACCAAAGGTGCGGCGCAGCGTCTTTGGCGAAGTGGTTGCATAACTCCTCCCAAGAGGCCCTGAAGCGGCTGGCGGTGGAAGCGACCACATGCGCGAAGCGCCAGTGAGGCCATGGGATGCCGATTAGCCATGACCTGTAAATCGCCTCCTGCTTGAGGATAGCCTCCTCGTACGCCTTGACAGGAAGGCGAGTGGATCGATCGTGCCGTTGTAACATGGTGGCATCTCCGGCTTGAACTTTCTCGGCCACTTTGTCGCAAAATTTGAGGGCCAAGGCTCGGAAACCCCAGCCCCCATGTTGGCCGGCCCGAGCAGGCGGCGCGCTGCTCATCGTAAAGGCGAAATCGCGATGTCGGCGGAGGCGGGTCGTGGAAGGAGAACTCCGGCGCACCTACTGGCGCGCCAAATGTCAATTCGGGTTCAGCGAGACCTTCTAGAGTTCGAACTATGGGGTGTAGCAGCGGAGATCTACGCCCCTACCTACACCGCACCTCACCGCCTCGCTAGGATCTAAGCTATCAAAGTAACAACACAAGAGACACGAGTTTATCTTGGTTCGGGCCACCATTGTGGTGTAACACCCTACTCCAGGTGTGTGGTGTGGTGGATTGCCTCTTAGGTGATGATGAGCAGTACAAGGAAGAACTGACCTCATGAGGTGAGGTGTTCTTGTGGCTAGGCTCTCTCGATCGGATTGGATCAAGCTAAGATGAGGCGAGATGTCTCGATCTCTCTCCAAGATGCCTCTACCTGTGGGTGGCTAGTCCTATTTATAAGCGAGAGGCCACAGGCCTCTTCCCAAATATTGGCGGGAAGAGGCGCCAACAATTGGCCATTTGAAGGGAACATCTAGTACACTTATCTGACTAAAGTTGGTCCTCACTGTCAAAGGCTCTGGTGGTGGCCTTGGCTTGGGCTCCACGATGACTTCCTTCCTGCTGACGGTCTTGGTCTTGTTGCACAAAGCGGTTGCCTTTGCTTGATGCTCTACTTTGCGCTTGCCCCTTTGCACCAAAGAGGAAATGAGGACAACTGCCTTGGCGGGCTAGTACCGCCTGGCGCCCTTGGTCGTCATGGCTTGTGTCATGGGAACCTCGTGAGGTACCCGCCTGTGATCTCTCCGCCTCCTCGTGAGCCAGCTGATGAGGTCGTGCTGAGGAAGCTCACAGCCGTCCGCCTGCAATCTGGCCCCTCATGAGGTCTTGAGCTTCTTGTTGATGAAGATGGGCCGTCTTGGGCCACCCCTTGAGCCATGCTGGCGGGCAGCGAGGCAAGTCTGGGTACCCCGTTCCCGAGCGCCCGACACCAGCGATCCCACAGTTGGCGACATGACCACGCCAATTGTGGTAGAAGACTACATCCTTTGCCTCCACCGCCTCATTTGCTCTTGGCGCATCAGGCTGAGGAAGGACAAGGAGAAGAACAATGAGAACTGAACTATGTCAGGTATGTGAGATCTCCAAAATGATCTATATATAGTTAGCTCTAATATGCTTAGTTACCTATGTTACCTCTAATATGCTTAGTTACATATGTTAGCTCTAATATGCTAAGTTATCTCTACTATGCTTAGTTTCCTATAGGTTAGCTCCAAAATTACTTATGTTAGCACAAAATGACCAAGTTTACATAATAAGTTTATAGTCTTCTTCTTCTTCTCCAAAATGACATAAGTTAGCTATAAGTTAGCTCTAATATGCTTAGTTCACTCAAAGATGGCATAATTAGCTAGGTTGGCTCCATTTTACCTAAGTTTTCTCTAATATGCTAGGTTATCTCTAATATGCTTAGTTTCCTATAGGTTAACTCCAAAATTACTTATGTTAGCACAAAATGACCAAGTTTTCATAATAAGCTTAATTATAGTTGTCTTCTTCTTCTTCTTCTTCTTCTTCTTCTTCTTCTTCTTCTTCTTCTTCTTCTTCTTCTTCTTCTTCTTCTTCTTCTTCTTCTTCTTCTTCTTCTTCTTCTTCTTCTTCTTCTTCTTCTTCTTCTTCTTCTTCTTCTTCTTCTTCTTCTTCTTCTTCTTCTTCTTCTTCTTCTTCTTCTTCTTCTTCTTCTTCTTCTTCTTCTTCTTCTTCTTCTTCTTCTTCTTCTTCTTCTTCTTCTTCTTCTTCTTCTTCTTCTTCTTCTTCTTCTTCTTCTTCTTCTTCTTCTTCTTCTTCTTCTTCTTCTTCTTCTTCTTCTTCTTCTTCTTCTTCTTCTTCTTCTTCTTCTTCTTCTTCTTCTTCTTCTTCTTCTTCTTCTTCTTCTTCTTCTTCTTCTTCTTCTTCTTCTTCTTCTTCTTCTTCTTCTTCTTCTTCTTCTTCTTCTTCTTCTTCTTCTTCTTCTTCTTCTTCTTCTTCTTCTTCTTCTTCTTCTTCTTCTTCTTCTTCTTCTTCTTCTTCTTCTTCTTCTTCTTCTTCTTCTTCTTCTTCTTCTTCTTCTTCTTCTTCTTCTTCTTCTTCTTCTTCTTCTTCTTCTTCTTCTTCTTCTTCTTCTTCTTCTTCTTCTTCTTATTATTCTTATTTTTTCTTCTTCTTCTTCTTCTTCTTCTTCTTCTTCTTCTTCTTCTTCTTCTTCTTCTTCTTCTTCTTCTTCTTCTTCTTCTTCTTCTTCTTCTTCTTCTTCTTCTTCTTCTTCTTCTTCTTCTTCTTCTTCTTCTTCTTCTTCTTCTTCTTCTTCTTCTTCTTCTTCTTCTTCTTCTTCTTCTTCTTCTTCTTCTTCTTCTTCTTCTTCTTCTTCTTCTTCTTCTTCTTCTTCTTCTTCTTCTTCTTCTTCTTCTTCTTCTTCTTCTTCTTCTTCTTCTTCTTCTTCTTCTTCTTCTTCTTCTTCTTCTTCTTCTTCTTCTTCTTCTTCTTCTTCTTCTTCTTCTTCTTCTTCTTCTTCTTCTTCTTCTTCTTCTTCTTCTTCTTCTTCTTCTTCTTCTTCTTCTTCTTCTTCTTCTTCTTCTTCTTCTTCTTCTTCTTCTTCTTCTTCTTCTTCTTCTTCTTCTTCTTCTTCTTCTTCTTCTTCTTCTTCTTCTTCTTCTTCTTCTTCTTCTTCTTCTTCTTCTTCTTCTTCTTCTTCTTCTTCTTCTTCTTCTTCTTCTTCTTCTTCTTCTTCTTCTTCTTCTTCTTCTTCTTCTTCTTCTTCTTCTTCTTCTTCTTCTTCTTCTTCTTCTTCTTCTTCTTCTTCTTCTTCTTCTTCTTCTTCTTCTTCTTCTTCTTCTTCTTCTTCTTCTTCTTCTTCTTCTTCTTCTTCTTCTTCTTCTTCTTCTTCTTCTTCTTCTTCTTCTTCTTCTTCTTCTTCTTCTTCTTCTTCTTCTTCTTCTTCTTCTTCTTCTTCTTCTTCTTCTTCTTCTTCTTCTTCTTCTTCTTCTTCTTCTTCTTCTTATTCTTCTAGTCTTCTTCTAGTATTCTTCTAGTCTTCTTCTTCTTCTTCTTCTTCTTCTTCTTCTTCTTCTTCTTCCTCTTCTTCTTCTTCTTCTTCTTCTTCTTCTTATTCTTCTAGTCTTCTTCTAGTATTCTTCTAGTCTTCTTCTTCTTCTTCTTCTTCTTCTTCTTCTTCTTCTTCTTCTTCTTCTTCTTCTTCTTCTTCTAGGTTAGCTCCATTTTACTTAAGTATGCTTACTTCTTATAGTATTCTTCTTCTTCTTCTTCATTTTCTTCTTCTTTTTCTAACATCTTGTTTATCATTTTGCAGATTTGATTTAATTCACGGAAGCTTGCATGGATGGAGTGCTTCTTTTCCATTGTGCTTTTATTTTGTATCAATGAACTTGCATGGTTGGAACTTGTTATATGGATGGATGGATAACGGTGTTGGATGAACAATGTGAAACTTTTGTAATATGTAAGGATGGAACTATATATGTGTTGGTTATGTACGTATATATGATGAAACTTGTGTGTTGGATATGCTTGTGGTGTATATATGTGAATTGCGGTGTATATCTGTGAATTACTGTCAAATTGAATGAATGAAAATTAAAAACAGTGTTGTACAGGCTCTTTGCCGTCAGCTAGCTGACGGCAAACATGCCACATGGCAGCTACCTGTGCTTCCTGGGACTGGCATGTTTGAGCACTTTGCCGTCTGCCAGCGGACGGAAAAGACCTTAGCCTCTTTGTTGTCCGCTGGCTGACGGCAAAGCACGCTGTTAACCCCTAACGGCTCTCATCCCACCTCACTGCCGTCCATGATCTTTGCCGTCTGCTGGCCACCAGCGGCGGACGGCACAATCCTTTACCGTCCGTTTCCAGGAAGCGGATGGCAAAGAAGGCCTTTGCTGGCACGTGTTCAGACGGATAGTTTGCCGTCTGCTGGCGGACGGCAAAGAACTTTCTCGTCCGCGATCCATGCCTTTGTCGTCCGCCATGGCGGACGGCAAAGAAGCTGATTCCAGTAGTGTAAATCTTTTATGGATACCGATGCTTTCCGCGAATTTAGCACTAAATATGGACTTTACTCTGATATAGTAGCTTCTTTCTGTGAATCCTTTGCTACTCATGTTGATCTCCCTAAGGAGAAGTGGTTTAAATATAACCTTCCCATTGAAGTAAAAGTAGTTGCACCTATTAAAGTTGAAGAAAAGACTATCACTTACAATGATCCTATTGTTCCTACTGCTTATGTTGAGAAACCACCTTTCCCTGTTAGAATAACGGATCATGCTAAAGCTCCAACTGTAGTCAACAAAAGTAATATTAGGACACATAAACCCCCTGAGCAAGTTAAAGTTGAACCTAATATTGCAATAGTAAAAGATCTCTTGGCCGATAATATTGATGGGCATGTTATTTACTTCTGCAATGAAGCTGCTAGAATTGCTAGACCTCATGCTAAAAATAAACATAGACCTGTTCTAGGCATGCCTGTTATTTCTGTTAAAATAGGAGATCATTGTCATCATGGCTTATGTGATACGGGTGCTAGTGCTAGTACAATACCTCATTCCTTATACAAAGAAATTATGCATGATATTGCACCTGCTGAAATAGAAGAAATTGATGTTACCATTAAGCTTGCCAATAGAGATACTATTTCACCGATTGGGATTGTTAGAGATGTTGAAGTCTTGGTGGGAAGGTTAAATATCCTGCTGATTTTCTTGTTCTTGGTTCCCCACAAGATAGCTTTCGTCCCATCATATTTGGTAGACCCTTCTTAAATATTGTTAATGCTAGGATAGACTGCGAAAAGGATGCTGTTACTATTTGTTTGGGTGATATGTCTCATGAGTTTAATTTTTCTAAATTTCATAGACAACCCCGTGATGAGGAATTTCCTAGTAAGGATGAAATTATTGATCTTGCTTCTATTGTTGTGCCTCCTAATGATCCTTTAGAACAATATTTGCTTGACCATGAAAATGATATGTTTATGAATGAAAGAAGGGAAATAGATGAAGTATTCTTTAAACAGGGACCTATTCTGAAACACAACTTGCCTGTTGAAATCCTAGGGGATCCTCCTCCACCTAAGGATGATCCCGTGTTTGAGCTTAAACCGTTACCTGATACTCATAAATATGCTTATCTTGATGAAAAGAAGATATATCCTGTTATTATTAGTGCTAACCTTTCAGAGCATGAAGAAGAGAAATTATTGAAAACTCTGAAGAAGCACCGTCTTTGCTATTGGATATACTCTTGATGATCTTAAGGGAATTAGTCCCACTCTATGTCAACACAAAATAAATTTGGAGAAAGGCGCCAAACCAGTTATTGATCACTGTGACAGTGAATCCTAAGATGAAAGAAGTGGTAAGAAAGGAAATTTTAAAGCTCCTTGAGGCAGGTATAATTTATCCCGTTGCTGATAGTCAGTGGGTAAGTCATGTCCATTGTGTCCCTAATAAGGGAGGTATTACTGTCGTTCCTAATGATAAAGATGAATTGACCCCACAAAGGATTGTTACAGGTTATAGGATGGTAATTGATTTCCGCTAATTAAATAAATCTACTAAAAAGATCATTACCCTTTGCCTTTTATTGATCAAATGCTAGAAAGATTATTCAAACATACACATTTTTGCTTTCTAGATGGTTAATCTGGTTTCTCTCAAATACCTGTGTCAGCTGAGGATCAAGAAAAGTCCAGTTTTACTTGCCCTTTCGGAACTTTTGCTTATAGACGTATGCCTTTTGGTTTATGTAATGCACCTGCTACCTTTGAAAGATGCATGATGGCCATATTCTCTGACTTTTGTGAAAAGATTTGTGAGGTTTTCATGGACGATTTCTCCATTTATGGATCCTCTTTTGATGATTGCTTGAGCTACCTTGATCGAGTTTTGCAGTGATGTGAAGAAACTAATCTTGTTTTGAATTGGGAGAAATGCCATTTTATGGTTAATGAAGGTATTGTCTTGGGGCATAAAATTTCTGAAAGAGGTATTGAAGTTGATAAAGCTAAAGTTGATGCTATTGAAAAGATGTCGTGTCCCAAGGACATCAAAGGTATAAGAAGTTTTCTTGGTCATGCCAGTTTTTATTGGGGGTTCATTAAGGACTTCTGAAAAATTTCTCGGCCTCTGACTAATCTCTTACAAAAAGATATACCTTTTGTCTTTGATGATGATTGTGTAGAAGCATTTGAAATACTTAAGAAAGCTTTGATTTCTGCACCTATTGTTCAGCCACCTGATTGGAATTTACCTTTTGAAATTATGTGTGATGCTAGTGATTATGCTGTAGGTGTTGTTTTAGGACAAAGGGTTGATAAGAAATTAAATGACATTCAATATGCTAGTAAAACTCTAGACAATGCCCGGAGAAATTATGCTACTACTGAAAAAGAATTCTTAGCAGTTGTATTTGCTTGTGATAATTTCAGACCTTATATTGTTGATTCTAAAGTAACTATTCACACTAATCATGCTGCTATTAAATACCTTATGGAAAAGAAAGATGCTAAACCTAGACTTATTAGATGGGTTCTCTTGCTACAAGAATTTGATTTACATATTATTGATAGAAAGGGAGCTGAGAACCCCGTTGCAGACAACTTGTCTAGGTTAGAGAATGTTCTTGATGACCCACTGTCGGTGTCAAAACCGATGGATCTCGGGTAGGGGGTCCCGATCTGTGCGTCTTATGCTGATGGTAACGGGAAGCAAGGGACATAGATGTTTACCCAGGTTCGGGCCCTCTCGATGGAGGTAAAACCCTACTTCCTGCTTGATTAATATTGAAGATATGGGTAGTACAAGAGTAGATCTACCACGAGATCGTAGAGGCTAAACCCTAGAAGCTAGCCTATGATGGTATGATTGTAATTGTGATCGGTCCTCTAAGGACCAACCTCTCCGGTTTATATAGGCACCGGAGAGGGCTAGGGTTTACATGGAGTCGGTTACAAGGAATATAATATCCGGATCACGAAGCTTGCCTTCCACGTCAAGGAAAGTCCCATCCGGACACGGGTCGAAGTCTTGAGTCTCGTATCTTCACGCTTCAATGGTCCGGATGATGTATACAGTCCGGCTGTCCGGATACCCCCTAATCCAGGACTCCCTCAGTAGCCCCTGAACCAGGTTTCAATGATGATGAGTCCGGCGCGCAGTCTTGTCTTCGGCATTGCAGGGCGGGTTCCTACTCCGAGTACTCCAAAGTAGTTATCGAACACTCAAACCGTGTACGGATCTGCAAGATGATCTTCACATACCATTGTAGGGAACATAGCGTAAATCCGATCTCCTGGCAATCTTCGTACGTCGTGCTCTTGCATCGTGGCCCGGTCCAACGCGAACCAGCGCCTCTTGCCCCACCTCGACTCGTGTTGCGAGGCGGTTTTATTGGCACGTCCTGTCGAGGCAAAGATTGTGTCCCTCTTATTACGGGATCTTCCATTAATGCGGGCGTGCGTAGCCCCATGACGACCGTTGGTATGACTCCGTGTGCCGTCAGGTAAACCTCAAGCAGTCACCCTAAGGACTCTTGATATTCACCCCCTTTATAAAAGGGGTCGAGGCCTATGCCTCTTTTCCACCTCCCTCGCGCCTTTCCGCACCTCGAGTTCTAACACCCGAGATCTAAGCCCCAACACCCCAGATCCTTCAATATGTCCGGATCCAACCCTCAAGGCCGGTGGGTGGCCTCCTCGATTCAAGAGGAGGACATTGTGAAGCTTAGGGCGGTTTGGTATTTGACCGCCGACATCCAGCACAGGCTTCCTGCTCCAGGGCAGGTCATCCTCACACCGGAGCCCAATGAGAGCGTCGTATTTGTCCCTCACTTCCTCCGCGGCTTGGGCCTCACCCTCGATCCTTTTGTGAGGGGGCTCATGTTCTATTATGGGTTGGATTTTCATGATCTAGCTCGGACGCTATCCTCCATATCTAAATGCGTTCATTATAGTGTGCGAGGCCTTCCTCCATGTCACCCCACACTTGACTTATGGCTCAAGACCTTCAATGTGAAGCCGAAGATGATCGAGGCGACACGCGGAGTGCGGGGTGCCGTAATAAGCGAGAACACTGATGCCCCATGGCGGAGGATTCTTTCCGAAGTATCCGATGTATGGCAACGGAAGTGGTTTTATGTCACGGCTCCCAGAGGCACAAAGTGGGTGGCCGCTCCCGAGTTCCGCTCGGGCCCTCCGTCACAACTAGCGTCTTGGACCGACGTAGGACGGAATTGGGGGCCCGCTGATGATGTACCAGTACTGCAAAGCCGCATCTGAGAGCTTCTTGAGAGGGACATTAACCTTGTCAGCATAATGCAAGTGATGTTAATCCGACGGATTTGCCGTGCCAACGCCGGCCTCTCCGGATGTGGGAGTTCAATCCAGAGGGTCCGCGGACTGTTAAGCACTTCTTCGGCCTTAAACTCGAAGGGATGTGCAAATTATTCTTTGGATCGAAAGTAAAGTGTCCGGACACCACCGAGGATGCGGGCCTAAGCTGCAATCGCCTAGAGACCCAAGTAAGTAAACTTGATACCGGACACCTTGTTTTGTATTTGTCATAATTGTTTATTTTGAAAATCTTTCGTGGCTAGGAATGGCTCAGCAAGGCGGAGAGGATCAGGTGTCCGGCGCCACTTCCCGAAGGCTCGCCTGGTCCCACCATGGCCAAGATGCTTGACCGGGTACTCAGCAGAATGCCCTCAGGGAAAGACAAGGGGAAGAACGAAGAAACCGAACTTCACACACTACACATCCGAACCGGGGGAATTGTTGCCTCCCCTAAGGAGGATAGTCGGGAAGGGGAGGCTAAGGCCTCCTCCCCGCGCGGGAAGAAGAGGGCTGCCTCCAAAGACTCGGAGACGGAGATGCCCAAACCAGGGAAAAAGAGATCACCAGGGGGCTCTGCCCCGACGGGCACCCTCACTGCATCGTGCCCACCAACGGGCCAGCCCTCCACCGAGCTGTAAGTTAATTTTTAATTCGAGGGTATTTCGTTCCTCCTAGATCAATAACCAGGATTCGTCTTTTGCAGTCCGGCTAGCAGCCCTTCTCAACAGAGTTCGTCTTTGGGGGATCTTCCTCCGAAGATGATGGAGAGCAAGACCCCACCCACCTCTCGGGCTCATGAAGCGGGCGACACCGAGGTGTCGTCACGGAGGAGTCCGGATCTGCCGAAGCCAGAAGCCAATCGTCGGCCGCCACGAGCCGGAGCGTTTGGCTCCCACGAGGCGATGGGAAGGGTCCGCACAGTTTGATGTCCGGCCGGACGTCTTGTGAACCTCTTGGAAGCGAGCTGCGCTCTCGGAGGAGCACCGCTCATTAATGAGTGCGGTGCTCAAGAAGATTTCATCCGCTACAAGCGGTTTGAATGAGGCATTTACAAGTATGCTCAGAGGCTTTGAGGTATGTAGTGAAGAATACACTTTTTTTGGATGTGAGGCACGCGTTAGGTGTGCTCCATATAGATAGTAGCCCCTGAGACTCTGGTTGCCCGCCCTAGGCGGAAAACGGGGGATCATAAATCAATGATTACGCTGTAAATACGTGCAGGTACCTGTGGGTCCGGCTGCCGACCAGTCCGTTGAAGTTGCCGAACTAACCAGGAAGATTGGATCGATTGATGCTGATATCACACTGGTGAACAAGCGGTTGGACAGATCACAAGGTATGTGCTCTGCCTTCCTTTGTATAGGAAAATATGGAGGCGGCATGATATTAATGTAATATGTTCGGACTGCAGATGGTGCTGCTGCCATGGAGGCCCTGAGGGCATAACTTGTCCAAGCCAAGGAACAAGCTCTGGTTAGCAATGCGGCTGCCATAAAGGCAGCCGAAGAATTGAGAGCCGAACAAGCTGCTCATCGCCGAAGTGAGGAAAAGATAGCCGAAATGGCTGTGGAGTTAAAAAATGCCGCTGACCGGTATGAGCTCCTTAAAAAGGAGCATAAGGATAGTTCGGCCGAGCTGGACAAGGCACTTAATGCCACCAAGGAAATACGGACCGCGCTCAGGGGTGCGCGGGAGGAACTTCAACAGGCCGGTAAAATCGCGGCTGGTGGCTCCTACCTGCTGCGGACAAAGTTTTTCGATCCAAAGTACGCTCCCCTGGATGGACGCTGGAGTCATGCGGACACGTATGCGGATTTGGCGAAGAGTACAGCTGACGCTGCCAAGTTCTTCCAGGATCAGGGTGATAAGGAAGTGGAGAAGCTTTTCTGGTCGCAATTCAATGCTCCCACTCGCCCGCTGCCGTTAAGTGACAAGATGGCTGGTGTAGCGGAGCTTCACAGGCTGTCCGGGCTTGCAATGCAGGCTGTGATAGACCATCTTTGGCCGACGGGGCCTAAGACGAACAGTTATTTTGGCTTGGTGCAGCAATTCCTTGGGGCCGTGCCTCGGATCGACGCCATGAGGAGGTCGGCGTGCATAGAGGGTGCACGAATGGCTCTTGCCCGCGTTAAAGCCTATTGGATGGATATGGAGGCCACCATTATAGCGACCCAGGATCCGGCGGGGGGCCAATATCCAGTCGAGCACTACTTGGCGCAGGTCACAGAAGGTGCCCGCCTAATAGAGGCGCAGTGATCGAAGAATGCCTTGTTCGAGTGATGAATCGAATCATTGTAAAAAACAATGTTTATTTTGATTATGAAACAATATTTATTGTACTGTTTGCCTGAAAATATGATTGTGCCCCCTGTGCGGCCGTTTATATATATGTATATGTAATCCGAAAGTTAGCAGTCGTTGGCTTCAGCCCCCACGCAGACAATGCGGGGGTGTTCGTGAATATGCTTAATCACACTTGATCCAACGTCTTGGTCCATTAAGTAGGTGATCGCACGTCGAACTAGGCAACCGGACTATATAGTTGTAACACTTTCGCTTAGCCATGGGAGTCTAACGTTGGGGCTACTATGCAGCCCCTGGTACCTTCGCGTGCATCCGAATACGGGCGGGTGTGTACATGACCGGGAAACGGTCCTTCGTTAATGCGGAGGAATCCTAAAGATTCCGATAAGTCTTCGAGTGGTTGAACAGTCTCTCGCTCATAGCGACAGTTTTCGGCTTTCTCTACTAAGGTGCTCGTCCGGAATAACCAGGCACAATCGCAGTAGTTCTCCTTTGGCCACCTTAGCTGATAATAACGGAACGTAAGGCGGCAAACCCAGGAGCCGGGCAAACCCAACATTTGACCAAAGACATGATTCAGAGCTGCTGCATATAAGGCCAAATTCGTGACGCCTAACACTCCCGAAGGTATTCGAACTTTATAACAGACGATGGGCTCAAGAATGCCCATTTATTATAAACCCTGTGTTTCCAGGTACGTGCGTTATCTATCGTGGCGAAATGCCAACAACGGCAGTATCCTCTGTGGGTATGTGTCAGGACCCCTATTCCAAGTCACATCGATCTAGCTGGTAACACCTCATATCACTTTGCGGCCTCACGCACGGTATTCCCACGGGTGTCGCCTTACCATGGCCCGGGACCGTTTGCGCCTTTTGGCTCACGTATATGATAGTGTCGCTAGCATCCATATGACAGAGAACCCGGGCCGACATGGCTAGTCGTGAACCCAAAGCGGCACTAACCCATGGGGACAGGCATACATGAATCAACTTCGAGCATGTCGGTCAGCAGCGTGTGAATCCAGGAACCCGGGCTGTAGCAGGCTAGGCAGGACTCCGGATGTTACCGCGTGACATTTCCCCGAAGGGACAGACACAGGAACAAAGTGAAACACATGCCGGCCAGTCAAGTGTCCTGAGCAGTAGTGCTGGGCTAGCAGGACTCGATGAACCGGCTGCGGCGGACTACTATGGCTCAAGGAAGCACTAGACTACATTTCCCCATAAGAGAGGCTGCCAAGGATAAACAACTAGATTGTCGGATCCCACACATACCAAGCATTACAAACATACACACAATATGCTCGATATGTGTAAATACAACATGGCATCACAACATAACTCTACGACTCAAGTATTTATTCATTAGGCTGCGAGATATTACAAACATGGGTCTCATGACCCAACATTCAGAGCATACAAGTCAAAGCACAAGCGGAAGCTTAACATGGCTGAGTACAGACACCTACAAATGAAAAAGGCTTAGAAGCCTGACTAACTACCAGATCCTGCCGAGGGCACAAGATTGTAGCTGAGGTAACAAGCTAAACGTCGAAGTCCACGCGGAACTACTAACGAGACTGAAGTCTCTCTGCAAAAACATAAAATAGGCAAACGTGAGTACAAATGTACCCAACAAGACTTACATCAGAACTAACAACATATGCATCATTATCAACAAAGGGGTGGTGGGGTTTAACTGCAGCAAGCCAGCTTTGACTCGGTGGCTATCCTGAACTACGACTGCAAGTAACTCTTTTGAGGTGGCGCACACGAGTCCACATATTCACCATATCAATACACCACTATGGACCCGCTCCCATCTCCCTACGAGAACACCATCCATAGCACTCACGCTTATCTTGCGCATTTTAGAGTATCCACTTTCACTTCTCTATGAACTGTACAGGCAACCCAGAAGTCCTTTACCGCGGACACGGCTATTCGAATAGATCATATTAACCCTGCAGGGTGTACTTCTTCACACGCTCGCCACTTACCACCATGTACACGGCGTGTATCTCGGCAACCTTCAAGTGGAAGCCTGGTGAGGAGTCGGCCACGACCTGACTAACCACACAAGTCTCTCGTCGGGTTTATCGCCTATTCGGGTTCCATCCGCAAGGAGATCCGCCGGGTGTCGCCACGGCCCCCCAAGCGATGTGAGCAGGGTTCCCAAGCCCACCTCGACGGGTGGTTCTACGCTTGGTACACCGTGCCATGGTGCCTAGTCTATCCCAAGCCCACCTGTACCGGGTGCCACTTGGTAGACTACTAACACTACCTACAAACACCAGAAACTAGTTGCAACTCCTGGACAGAGATCAGGTTGATTAATAAGTCGAGAGAGCTTGGAGCGCTCGGAGCCCAATGTGTGGTAGTAACTGTTCATGGATCACAAACACAGAACTCAGTTCTTGAGGACGGCTGCAATGAGACAACACACGATGTACTCCTACATGGCCTCTCACCGCTACCTTTACCAAATCATGTTCACACACTTAGCTCTCAACAATAGGACATGTTCACACACCTCCGATTCATCCTCGATGAATCAGACCTGACTCTACTCTAAGCAGTAGTGTGCATGACAAACAAGCATGAATGAGTAGGCACAACAGGCTCAAACAACTCCTACTCATGCTAGTGGGTTTCATCTATTCTTGTGGAATGACAGGTCATGCAGAGGATAAAGGGGTTCAGCTACATGACAAGTAATGAGATGAATCGTTGTTGTCCTAATGCAGTAAAAGAGAGCAGGAGCGAGAGAGTGGGATTATATCGGAATGAACAAGGGGTTTTGCTTGCCTGGCATTTCTGAAGATAATATAGTTCTTCATCGGTGTCATCGAACTCATCGTCGGTACATCGTCTACTGAGAGGGGACAAACACCGGCAAACAAGGAAGAACACAATCAATGCAATGTAACAATATGATGCATGAATGTGACATGGCAATATGATGTGATTTGGCCTAATGCAACTAGCAACACAATTAAGTGTAGTTGGTTTGAACCCAAGGTTCAAATTCAAACTCCACATATGGTTATTTAAATGTCATTCATATGATTTGGCCTAAACAGCAGCCATAAGTTGTTCTAACATGCATGAAAACAGTACAGATGGATAGATTGGATTTTTCTGATCATTTTTCATATATAAATTATTTCATTCTGAACTATAGATTAATTTCTATGATTTTTTGAATTTTGTGGTATTTTCTGGAATTTCCTGTGTAAGAATAATTCCAGAAAAAGGGCATTACTGCAACAGCATTGCATCATGTTGACCTCAGCAGGTCAACCGACCCGGTCCAGGTCAAACCTGACGCATGGGTCCTGCATGTCAGTGACTCAGGCTGGTTAGTGTCGCTAACAAGTGGGGTCGGGTCAACAGCCACGTCAGCAAGTAAGCACTGACGTGTGGGGCCGGTCAACAGGTGACGTGGCCAGGTCAAACTGACCTGTGGGGCCCGTGCGGTTAGTTTAGTCTAATCAGGAGCTTAAGCAGGGTTAATTAGGCCATGGGGCCCGGTAGTCGATGTGAGGAGGAGGGTGGTTAGCCCGTCATTAGAGCTAATGAGCGGTGCAGCACGCTGCCGGTTAGGCAACAGCGGCGACGACCAGGCGGTGGTGGCTCGCCGGACTTGCGCTAGAAGCGTCGGTTTAGCCCGCTGAGGGCACCAGGGCATAGCCCTTGCTCTTGCCCATCCAGAGAGCCAAGTGCGAGGGGCTGGGGTGGAACAAGCTCGCCGGAGTCGAGCTCGTGGCGGCGGCCGGCGTTCGGCTTCGACGGCAGGGCTAGCTACAGAGCGCAAAAACAGCGGGGTTAGGGGGAGAGTGCGGCGGAGCTCACAGCGGATTCAGCGGAGGTGTCAGCGTGCTCGGGGGAGGCCGGAGCTGAGCGGGGCGGCGAGGCGGATCTCCGGCGTCGGGAGGTTGAAGACGAGCTTGGTGAGGCCGTTCGGGGGCTTCCGGTGTCGTGTGGCTCGGCAGAGAGGGCTAGGGCTATGAGGCGGATCTTCTGGGTGCAGTGGCAGGGCGAGGGGTGGCCGGTGGCCGCGGTGGTGCTCGTCGGCGGCGGCGGGTGCGTTCGGACGCAAGAGAGAAAGTGAGGAAGAGGAGAGGAGAGGACCGGGGAGAGTGAGAGGGGTACGGGGCGGCGCGTGGCATCGCGCGGAGCATCCAGAGCAACGAGAGGGAGGACAGGCAGGCAGGGAGGGAGGAGGTGGCGCTGGCTGGCGGTGCGCGCACGCTGGCACGCGCCTGCCTCCTCTTCGGAGAGGAAGACGACAGATGAGTGGGGCCAGGTGGGCTGGCTAACTGCCTGGCCAAAGTCAAGACAAAGGTCGGGACGGCAGTGTTTATGTAGGTTTTCCCCTTTTTTTTTGGTTTTCTTTTCTATTTTCTGACAGTTGTTTCTGCTTTTAAAATAATACTAAACTAATTTATTTCTTATGCCAATTTTTGTAGGAGCTAGTGGTATTATTCCAGAACTCCTCATCAACTAGCATAATTTTTGGACAATATTATATATATAACAATATATATCCAAAGCAAATAATTACTGCATTAATTCCAAATGGCCAAAATACATGAGCTCCTAAAATATTGGTTTGAATTTTATATCTGTCCAATATTTTCAGAGAGCAACATGAGCATTTTCTTGGACCTTTTTGGAGCACTTTTTATTTGGGTCATTTCCAAAGATGATTCTGAGGGTTTCACAAATCCTCATTTCAAATTTAAATGGAATTTAAACATGATGCACACATGACTAGCTAGCCTAGGTCATACCAGAATTAGGGATGTGACAGTATGGAACCCATGGGATGGTTAAACAACAAGAGGCAATAGAGAAGGTTTACACAGGGGCTTAATCTAAAAAGAAACCTGTTGCATGGGGCCCTGCTGCACGTCTGCGCCTTTTTCTCCGTTGTGTCGTATCCTGGAAGGGTATCGCATGAACGTTGTCTGTGAGAAAAGAAAACTCATAGGAGAGTACAACGTAAGTATGCGATGGATAGTAAAAGTGTAAGATGTTGGCCTGCCAATAAATTTGAGCCAAGTGTGGGGCTGTATTAAATATGTATAGCCCCTGGTGTCCACTATGGGATTACATATACGGTGCCCTGATTCAATTTTATCTGGGCGACCGGACTCGTCTAACCGTGTCTGTGGTCTTAATGACCAGTCATGTTTTCTGATATTGGAGGCCGCTTATAGTCCGGCCGCTAGGGCCGTCGCGAGTTCCTCTGCGCGTGAAGAGCGCTCTGTGATTCCGCTAACGGTGATGACGCCCCGTGGGCCGGGCATCTTGAGTGTAAGGTATCCATAGTGCGGAAATGCGTTGAAGCGGGCGAAGGCCGTTCTTCCAAGAACTGCATGATAGTCGCTTTGGAAGGGTGCGATGATAAAGAGTAGCTCTTCGCTTCTGGAGTTGCCTGGAGAGCCGAATGTTACCTTCAGTACGACGGAGCCCTCGCCAGGCTTCAACGCCTGGTATCACCCCTTCAAAGATGGTGTTGCTTTGGTTAATTCTGGATGGGTTTGTCCCCATCCTGCGGGCAGTGTCCTCGTATATTAAATTGAGACTACTGCCACCATACATAAGGACACGGGTGAGACGGTATACGTTGATAATCGGGTCAAGCACCAAGGCCTTTGATTCTCCGTGCCGAATACTAGTTCGGTCGTCCAAATGATCGAAGGTGATCGGATAAGACATCCAGTGGTTTGGTGTGAGTACGATCGGCTCTATATCGAGCGCGTCTCTATGCGCGCGTTCGTGCCTCCTCGTGGATGTGTAAGTCGCGTGGATCATGTTCACTGTTTTAACCTCTGGCGGGAATTTTTTCTGTCCCCGGTGTTCGTGGCGAGGTTCATCCTCGTCTTCACTTGGTGTTTCCCTTCCCTCGTGTTCGGCATTTAATTTGCCGGCCTGCTTGAAGACCTAGCACTCTCTGTGCGTGTGGTTCGCAGGTTTGTCAGGGGTGCCATGAATTTGGCATAGTCTGTGTAGGACTCTATTCAGACCGGATGGTCCCTCTTTACTGCCTTTAAATGGCTTCTTTTGCTGATCAGGTCGAGAGCCCCTAAATCCGGCATTAACCGTTGTGTTATCCGGGCTCTCTTCCTTGTTTGGGTGTTTGTTTTTATTACGCCGTGGCTTCCCGTTGCCATCCCTTATTTCGGATGTGCTAGGGTCGCTGGAGCCTTTATGGGCTAGCCAGCTATCTTCACCCGCGCAAAAGCGGGTCATGAGGCTTGTTAAGGCTGCCATTGTCCTCGGCTTTTCTTGGCCGAGGTGTATGCAGCCACTAAATCACGGATCTTGTGTTTGAATGCCGCTAAAGCTTGGCGTCCGGACGATCGACAATTTGGTTCTTTTTAGTGAGGAATCTGTTCCAAAGCTTGCGGGCGGACTCTCCGGGTTGTTGGATTATGTGACTTAAATCGTCAGCATCCGGAGGCCGGACATAGGTCCCTTGAAAATTCGCCCTGAAAGCATCCTCGAGTTCCTCCCAACTCCCAATTGAGTTTTCGGGGAGGCTTTTCAACCAGTGTCGGGCTAGTCCCTTCAGTTTGAGGGGAAGGTATTTGATGGCGTGGAGGTCATCCCCACGAGCCATATGTATATGCAGGATAAAATTTTCAATCTAGACACCTGGGTCTGTCATTCCGTCGTATGCCTCTATATTCACAGGTTTAAAGCCCTGTGGAAATTCATGGTCCAGTACTTCTTTGGTAAAGCACAGGGGGTGAGCAGCCCCTCTGTATCTGGACGTGCATGTCATCGGCTGTTGTTGTGTCCGGTGTTTATTCTGAACTGGTATGCGATTGGCATAATCATTTTGGTGACCATAGTCCCTCGCCAGGGTGTGTCCTTTAGATCCATAAATGGACCTGGCCGTGCCAGCTTTCTTATCCAGGTGCTCACGTAGATCGTGCGCGGCGTTAGTAGCCGCTTTGTTGCGGTTATGAAGTGGCACGGCTTCGTCGTCGAATTCTGGCAGCAGCTTGCGTTTTGGATATCTCTTTGTATGGCGATCATCGCCGTATCTTTCTTTGGTGTCTAGCACTTTATTCCATCTACGGTTGAGCGTTTCCTGTGCGGCTTTGAGCCGTTGCTTCTGCTTCTTTAGACTTCTTGCGGTGGCCATAAGCTTTCTGTGGAGGTTATCTTGTTCCACGCATTTTTCCGGGATGATGAATGCATCATCGTCCGGACTGTTTTCTTGTGCTGGTTCAGTTTGATGACCTCGTCCGTCGGGGTCGTTGTCCTCGGACGTCTGCTCCGAACTGTGTTCGGGGTGGCCTGGTTCGCCCTGCTCCATCGCTAGGTCCGTATGGTCGTTGTTGCCTTCGGAGTTGACTGTAGTATCGATCCCTCTGGCGCTCTTGTCGCTATTTTTACCGTTCTTTGGACTTAGAACGGCGTCTGCGCCGTCGCTTGGCTTTTGCCCGGGGTTTTATCCTCCGGATTGTCACCTTTGTCCTCTTTGGGCGTATCCACCATGTATATGTCGTGTGTGAGGCAGAAGTCGGCGCCCATAGATTCCGAATCTTCTCCTGCATCGTCCTCCATATCGTCGATGCCTTCGGAGTCGAAGTCAGGCACGTCGGTTAAATCATCGACCGTGGCTATGAATTGGGTGGTGGGTGGGCAACGAATTTCTTCGTCGCCTACTTCCCAATCGAGCCGGACATAGTTTGGCCCAGAATTTTCTGTCAAAGAGAGAGTTTTTAACGAGTTCAGCATGTCGCCAAAGGGCGAGTGCTGGAAGATATCCGCAGCGGTGAACTCCATTACCGGAGCCCAACCTGGCTCGACTGGCTCGGGAGTGCGCGGACCGGAACCAACATCCGGATACGAATCCGGGGGTCCGAAGTCACAGGCCACCATGGAGGTAAGGCCCGTGTTCGACTCCATCGCCGATGAGTGTGCGACCTGCAGGGCGGGGTCAGCCTGCTCCGGATTTAGGTCCGAGGCTACTACGGGGGTGATACCCCGAGCTTTGTCCGACAGCAGGTCTAAGCCGTGCTCGTCATGACTGTCCGGTGCTCCTGGCATAGGCCCAAATCCGTCGAAGATCAAGTCTCCGCGAATGTCCGCCGTGTAGTTCAGGTTTCCGAACCTGATCTGGTTGCCAAGCGAGTTGGCCCGCAGGGTGAAGCCGCCGAACACGAAGATCTGTCCAGGGAGAAAGGTCTCACCCGGGATTGTGTTGTTGATGATGACTGGAGGAGCCATCGAGCCCTGTAGCAACGAAACAGAGGAACTCTCAATGAAAGCACCAATATCGGTGTCAAAACCGGCGGATCTCGGGTAGGGGGTCCCGATCTGTGCGTCTTAGGCTGATGGTAACAGGAAGCAAGGGACACAGATGTTTACCTGAGTTCGGGCCCTCTCGATGGAGGTAAAACCCTACTTCCTTCTTGATTAATATTGAAGATATGGGTAGTACAAGAGTAGATCTACCACGAGATCGTAGAGGCTAAACCCTAGAAGCTAGCCTATGATGGTATGATTGTAATTGTGATCGGTCCTCTAAGGACCAACCTCTCCGGTTTATATAGGCACCGGAGAGGGGTAGGGTTTACATGGAGTCAGTTACAAGTAATATAATATCCGGATCGGCAAGCTTGCCTTCCACGCCAAGGAAAGTCCCATCCAGACACGGGTCGAAGTCTTGAGTCTCGTATCTTCACGCTTCAATAGTCCGGACGATGTATACAGTCCGGCTGTCCGGATACCCCCTAATCCAGGACTCCCTCACCCACTACCTATTGATGATAGCTTTCCTGATGAACAATTAGCTATCATAAATGCTTCTCGTAGTGCTCCATGGTATGCTGATTATGCTAATTACATTGTTGCTAAATTTGTACCACCTAGTTTCACATACCAGCAAAAGAAAAAGTTTTTCTATGATTTAAGACATTACTTCTGGGATGACCCACATCTTTATAAAGAAGGAGTAGATGGTGTCATTAGGTGTTGTATACCTGAGCATGAACAGGAACAGATCCTACGCAAGTGTCACTCTGAGGCTTATGGAGGGCACCACGCTGGAGATAGAACTGCACATAAGGTATTGCAATCCAGTTTTTATTGGCCTACTCTCTTCAAGGATGCTCGTAAGTTTGTCTTATCTTGTGATGAGTGTCAAAGAATTGGTAATATTAGTAGACGTCAAGAAAGGCCTATGAATTACTCACTTGTTATTGAACCATTTGATGTTTGGGGCTTCGATTACATGGGACCTTTTCCTTTCTCTAATGGGTATATGCTACCTCTTAAGCACTGCGTTGGTTTTCCCTTGAAGAGGAAAGGGTGATGCAGCAAAGTAGCGTAAGTATTTCCCTCAGTTTTGACAACCAAGGTATCAATCCAAAGAGGAGGCTACGCCATGAGTCCCTCGTGACCTACACAAAGCAAATAACTCCTCGCAACCAACGCGATAAGGGGTTGTCAATCCCTTCACGGTCACTTACGAGAGTGAGATCTCATAGAGATGATAAGATAATATTTTGGTATTTTTGTGATAAAGATGCAAAGTAAAATAAAAGCAAAGTAAAAAGCAAAGAAAATAACTAAGTGTTGGAAGATTAGTATGATGGAGATAGACCCGGGGGCCATAGGTTTCACTAGTGGCTTCTCTCAAGAGCATAAGTATTTTGCAGTGGGTGAACGAATTACTGTTGAGCAATTGACAGAATTGAGCATAGTTATGAGAATATCTAGGTATGATCATGTATATAGGCATCACGTCCGAGACAAGTAGACCGACTCACGCATCTACTACTATTACTCCACTCATCGACCGCTATCCAAAGATGCATCTAGAGTATTAAGTTCGTGAAAACAGAGTAACGCCTGTAAGCAAGATGACATGATGTAGAGGGATAAATTCATGCAATATGATAAAAAAACCATCTTGTTATCCTCAATGGCAACAATAATACACGCGTTTTGCTGCCCCATCACATCTGGGATAGGACGCCGCAAGATTGAACCCAAAGCTAAGCACTTCTCCCTTTGCAAGAAAGATCAATCTAGTAGGCCAAACCAAACTGATAATTTGAAGAGACTTGCAAAGATAACCAATCATACATAAAAGAATTCAGAAAAGATTCAAATATTGTTCATAGATAATCTTGATCATAAACCCACAATTGATCGGTCTCAACAAACACACCGCAAAAAGAACATTACATCGAATAGATCACCATGAGAGAGGGGGAGAACATTGTTTTGAGAACCAAAAAGAGAGAAGAAGCCATCTAGCTACTAACTATGGACCCGAAGGTCTGAAGTAAACTACTCACACTTCATCGGAGAGGCTATGGTATTGATGTAGAAGCCCTCCGTGATGGATGCCCCCTCCGGCGGAGCTCCTAACAGGCCCCAAGATGGGATCTCATGGGCATGTAAGGTTGCGGCGGTGGAATTAGGTTTTGGCTCCGTGATTCGATCGTTTGGGGTAATGAGGTATATATAGGAGGAAGGAGTACGTCGGTGGAGCAACAAGGGGCCCACGAGGGTGGAGGGCGCGCCCTGGGGGTGGGCTCGCCCCCCTACCTCGTGGCCTCCTCTTTTGCTTCTTGATGTAGGGTCCAAGTCTCCCGGATCATATTCTTCCTAATAATCATGTTCCCGAAGGTTTCATTCCGTTTGGACTCCGTTTGATATTCCTTTTCTGCAAAACTCTGAAATAGGCAAAAAACAAGAAATTCTGGGCTGGGCCTCTGGTTAATAGGTTAGTCCCAAAAATAATATAAAAGTGAATAATAAAGCCCAATAAAGTCCAAAACAGTAGATAATATAGCATGGAGCAATCAAAAATTATACATACGTTGGAGACGTATCAGTATACACATATTTTAGTTGCTGTTGATTACGTTACTAAGTGGGTAGAAGCTATTCCAATAGTAGTGTTGATCATAACACCTCTATTAAGATGCTTAAAGAAATTATTTTTCCGAGGTTTGGAGTCCCTAGATATTTAATGAATGATGGTGGTTCACATTTTATTCATGGTGCTTTTCGTAAAATGCTTGCTAAATATGATGTTAATCATAGAATTGCATCTCCATATCACCTGCAGTCTAGTGGTCAAGTAGAATTGAGTAATAGAGAGCTCAAATTAATTTTGCAAAAGACTGTTAATAGATATAGAAAGAATTGGTCCAAGAAACTTGATGATGCATTATGGGCCTATAGAACTGCATAAAAAATCCTATGGGTATGTCTCCGTATAAAATGGTTTATGGAAAAGCATGTCACTTACCTCTCGAGCTAGAACATAAGGCATATTGGGCCATTAAAGAGCTCAATTATGATTTCAAAATTGCTGGTGAGAAGAGGTCATTTGACATTAGCTCACTTGATGAATGGAGAACCCAAGCCTATGAAAATGCCAAATTGTTTAAAGAAAAAGTTAAAAGATGGCATGAAAAATGATACAAAAGCGTGAGTTTAATGTAGGTGATTATGTGTTACTATTCAACTCTCGTTTAAGATTTTTTGCAGGAAAACTTCTCTCTAAATGGGAAGGTCCTTACGTTATCGAGGAGGTCTATCGTTCTGGTGCCATAAAAATCAACAACTTTGAAGGCACAAATCCAAAGGTGGTGAACGGTCAAAGAATCAAACATTATATCTCAGATAATCCCATAAATGTTGAAATCAATATTATTGAAACCGTAACCCCGGAGGAATACATAAGAGACACTTTCCAGAACGTTTCAGACTCCGAAAAGGAATAGGTATGTGGTACGGTAAGTAAACCGACTCCAAAACAGTTCTAATGGCAATTTTTCTCCGTTTTGGAATATTTAGAAAAATAGGAAAATAAGAAGCAGACCAGAAAGGACACGAGGCTTCCACGAGGGTGGAGGGCGCGCCCTACCCCCTGGGCGCGCCCCCTGCCTCGTGGGCACCTCGTGTGCTCTCCGGACTCCGTTTTCTTGCACGATACTTCTTTTGGTCGGTAAAAATTCATTGTATAATCTCCCGAAGGTTTTGACCACCGTATCACACAAATATCCTCTGTTTTCGTTTCGAATTGTTTTCTGTCAGAGTCGTGAAGGCCAGGCATCATGTCGTCCCCCTCCTCCAACAATCAGGCAAATGATGCTTGGCTAATGAAGATAGAGCTGAAGAGAGAAGAACCAGGGGAGATCAACAAGGATGATGGGATCAAGAAGGCCGTGGAGGATCAGGCCCCGGCAACAGAAGAAGAAGACATCCTTCCACCTCTCTTTACTCCAACTGAGATTGAAGCTTTCAAGATGATTGAGTTAGCTTGTATACAAAACAAGTATCTCACACGTGAAAATATTTTCTTGAAGGAGCATATCGTCGCACTCAAGGGCATTATCCATAAGCTGGAAGATTTGCTACGCTCATGTGTGACTATCCATCATCACCGCCATCTTCTTCCTCGGCAAAGGAGATATAATCATATGGGTATGGGCACTCCCCTTGGAAACTGCCAAGCTTGGGGGAGGTGCCCCGGTATCGTATCACCATCAAACTCCTATCTTTACCGTTTTTCTTAGTTCGATCCTTTTGGTAATATCTTGATCTAGTAGAATAAAGTTTTAGTATGATTTAGTTCTGAGTTTTGCTTTATGATTCTTCTATGTAATTGAGTCTGTGAGCTATATATAATAAAGATTAGTGTTGAGTCAAGGGCTTGATTATCTTGCTATGATCTTGAGTGAATAAAAGAAAAAGAAAGAAACAAAGAGATCATATTGATCTTATGGAGAGTAATGACTTCACATATAAAGAGTATGATGATTAAAAGTTGTTGAGAGTTTACAAGCATAGTTTTGGTCATCGTTGCAATTAATAGGAAGTAATAAAGAAAGAGAGGTTCTCACATATAAATATACTATCTTGGACATCTTTTATGATTGTGAGCACTCATTAAAATATGACATGCTAAAGAGTTGATGTTGGACAAGGAAGACAACGTAATGGGTTATGTTCTCTTACATCTGAAATAAAGTATATTGTCATGGATCATCCAACATATTGAGCTTGCCTTCCTCCCTCATGCTAGCTGTCGGTGTCAAAACCGGCGGATCTCGGGTAGGCGGTCCCGAACTGTGCGTCTAACGCGGATGGTAACAGGAGGCGGGGGACACGATGTTTACCCAGGTTCGGGCCCTCTCGATGGAGGTAATACCCTACTTCCTGCTTGAATGATCTTGATGATATGAGTATTACAAGAGTTGATCTACCACCAGATCGTAGAGGCTAAACCCTAGAAGCTAGCCTATGGTATGATTGTTCTACGGACTAAACCCTCCAGTTTATATAGACACCTGAGGGGGCTAGGGTTACATAGAGTCGGTTACAAGGGAGGAGATCTACATATCCGTATTGCCAAGCTTGCCTTCCACGTCAAGGAGAGTCCCATCCGGACACAGGACGAAGTCTTCAATCTTGTATCTTCATAGTCCAACAGTACGGCCAAAGGATATAGTCCGACTGTCCGGAGACCCCCTAATCCAGGACTCCCTCAGTAGCCCCCAAACCAGGCTTCAATGACGATGAGTTTGGCGCGCAGATTGTCTTCAACATTGCAAGGCGGGTTCTTCTCCAAATTCTGAATACCTGCTGAGTAGCGTCCGGCCTCCCATAAATGTTGCACTTCTTGGCTTCCGCACCCAATAATGGCTATCTTCCACGTGTCGAGCGAATGCGAGAAGCCAGGGCATTTTTACATTTGCCACCCTAGCATGCGAGTAAACTGTCTATTAAAGAGACGGGGATTCTTAGATCCAGATCACACCATCCTCCCACGGAGAGTATCCATCGGAGCACGCCCGGAAAAATCCATTCCAACATGGCCGGCCATCGCAGCTCTTCCTCTCGCTCCCGTAGCCCTAAGCCCGGTGATTGGAAGAAGTGTTCCGTCCTGCACAGCCAACTAGTAGCGTTACAGACCCCATGGATTTCTCCCTCCAGCGTATATGGTCCCCGTTCGAGCCGGGCTCGCTACCTATAATGGCGAGGAGCAAGCCGAGAGCTTTCCCAATCCTTCCAAGGGGGAGCGGGTATGCCTTGTCCCTTACTTATTAAGAGGACTTGGATTTCCAATCCATCCGTTCCTCTGCGGGCTCCTGGAGTTTTATGGCCTCCAGTTGCATAACTTCACCCCTGCTTCCATATTACACATCGTTGGTTATATTGCCCTTTGTGAGCTATTTCTGGGCTGCGAAGCTCATTTCGAGCTGTGGAAGAGGCTATTCTGCCTTGTGCCCCGTACACAGAAGGGGTCAATATATCAAGTGGGCGGAGCCAAAATATGGCGCATCGCCGGGACCGGATACCTGTCCGCACTCAAGAAGACGTCCGAAGACTGGCCTTCAGAGTAGTTTTACATGGAGGACGTCCCCCTTCCAGGTCCTATTCGGATGGGTCTTCCCGAGTTCGACAATGCCCCTTTGAAGAAACACCGAAGCTAGCGCCCACGGAGCCCTCGGGAAGAAGATAACGGAGAAGTCCTTTACCTGATGGGCCGGATAAAAGTGATGGCTCAATCAGGACTGACAATAACCGAGGATATGTCAATATGTATAATGCGGGGGGTACAGCCACTTCAATATCGAGGGCACCCCATGTGGCATTTTAGCGGGGAAGATGATGCCACCCGCTGCGGGCGTAAGGGACCGGACTCAGCTACTGCTCTAGCAAAAATTCTGTCCGATTTGTACAAGGGAGAGGAAGAGGAGGTCATCCGTATTAAGCCACGGGATGGATTCTCCATGTACAACCCTCCAAGCTGGGTGAGCTGTCACTTTTTACTCCCGGCCTTCCCGCATTCTTCGTCATAAGTACTCACCTTGTCGTTTCACGACAGGAACTACGAAAAGCTGTAAGGGAGGTTGTCGGTGTCAAAACCGGCGGATCTCGGGTAGGGGGTCCCGAACTGTGCGTCTAGGCGGATGGTAACAGGAGACAAGGGACACGATGTTTTACCCAGGTTCGGGCCTTCTTGATGGAGGTAAAACCCACGCCCCGCTTGATTGATATTGATATTGTGGATGTTTACAAGAGTGGATCTACCACGAGATCAAGGAGGCTAAACCCTAGAAGCTAGCCTATGGTATGATTGTAAGGGTTGTTGTTCTTCTGTGCTACGGACTAGAGCCATCCGGTTTATATAGACACCGGAGAGGGCTAGGGTTACATAGAGTCGGTTACAATGGTAGGAGATCTACATATCCAGTATCGCCAAGCTTTCCTTCCACGCCAAGGAAAGTCCCATCCGGACACGGGCGAAGTCTTCAATCTTGTATCTTCATTGTCTTGGAGTCCGGTCGATGATGATAGTCCGCCAATGATAGTTCGGTGATGATGGTAGTCCGGCTATCCGGACACCCCTAATCCAGGACTCCTCAAGAGCCCCCGAACCAGGCTTCAATGACGATAAGTCCGGCGCGTATATTGCTTGGCATTGCAAGGCGGGTTCCTCCTCCGAATGATAGAAGATTGTGAACACCAGGATAGTGTCCGGCTGAAAGGATCGAGATGGATCTAGAGGGGGGGTGAATAGGTACAATTACAAATTTTAATTATTACTTAGCAATTTTAGGCAATAGTGCGGAATATGAAAGTGAGCCTAACAATTGCTAGTAGGTACGAAGTACTAGGTAAGTAACACAAGCATATAAGTGAGCAAGCACAATATGATGTAAGTAAGTGCAAACCAAAACAAGTAACCACAAGTATAGAGTTAGGGTTAGGAATAACCGCAACTCCGGAGACAAGGATGTATGCCGATGTTCACTTCCTTGGAGGGAAGCTAGTCACCGTTAGAGAGGTGGATGTTACCACGAAGGCACACCAACGCCACGAAGGCTCACCCTATTCTCCCTTTGAGACAACACCACGAAGATGTTTCTCAACCACTAGTGGTAGACCTTGGGGTGGTCTCCAAACCCTCACAAACTTATCCGGGGGTAATCACAAAAGTCGATTCCTCTCCGAAAGACTCCTACCGCCTAGGAGTCTCCAACCTCCAAGAGTAATAAGATCAATGGGGATTTGCTCAAGACTTGCTCAAATCACGAATTCCTTGGGTGCAGAGAAGGAGGAGAAGTGGATCTATCACTTGATCGGACAACTTCTTTTCAAAGCTCTCAAATCCCTTGGGGATCTAAGAGTGGGTGTGGAGATGATGAGAGAGTGAGTGTAGTGTTCTAGGGTTTGTTCAAAGTGAATGGTCAACCCCTCTCGTGGGGAGAAGAGGCAGATATATAGTGTGTGCTCAAATATGCCCGTTGTAGTGCAAGTGACCGGGCAGGCGGACATCCGGCCGGAGGCCGGACATCCGGGCTGGAGAGCCACTTGGAGAACAGGTAACAGCAGTAGGAAGCAGGGAGCCGGACATCCGGGGTCAAGCCGGACATCCGCGAACAGAAAGCCCGGACATCCGGGAGATCGCCGGACATCCGGAGAGCAAACCAGCGTTTCACGCGGTTCTGGACATCTACGCCGGATTTCCGGGCCAAGCCCGGACATCCGGCGAAAAAGGAAAGCCCGAACATCCGGGAGATCGCCGGACATCCGGAGGGCAAACCAGCATTTCACTCGGTTCTGGTCATCTACGGCCGGATTTCCGGGCCAAGTCCCGGATATCCAGCCAACACAAAAACTTCAGGCGCCCCCGAAATAAAACATCCATAACTTTTTCATCCGGACTCCGATTTTGATGATCTTGGGCCTGCTTTGAAGCTATGGAAAAGCTCTTGGTCCTCACTTAGAGAACCACCCAAGATAAACCAAAATGGAGGATGCAAAGTATGCAAAGGTTAGATCATATATGTTGGGGAACCTAGTTGGCCATGGATTTCTTTGGTATATAGGATATGAGTGGAATTTTGTTGGATAGGAGTGAAATATGCCTATGTTGGAATATGATGTGAGGAAATAGAAATAGAAGATGTCGACTTGAGCAAATCTAGCACTATCCCTTTGATCCCTCTTAATAGTGCGGGATCCCTATAACTCAAGAAACATAAAATGAAACATCATTTTACCACTTCAACCTTGAGAGAACTCACTTCAGTATGCTCTTGATCCACACACAATTTTGACGAACCGGGGACCAACACCTGAAATCTACTTGGCAGCCATTGTCATCCCTACATGTAAATTGTCATAAACAACCAAAACATAATGTAAGGGCATGATTGCACTTTCAATCTCCCCTTTTGTTTGTTGATGACAATCATACATGTAGTATCATAGATGTAATAAATAGTCTTAGCAATGATAATCATGGGAGCAAAACGGATACGTAATATGTTTAGTTACAATTTGCTTTTAGCTCCCCCTCATTGTGTGCATGCGATGAATATATTTGGATAACCAACACAAAGGTGCATTCCATATGTAACTTAAAAAATTAAAGAAGTAAGAGACGATCACATATGAAATCATCATAACACTTCAAATAGAATGAGAACATTTCATGGCCATGCCATAATCATAACATAGTCTCAAGCGAACAAGTACCACAAGTACCATAGGTTGGAAATAACATATCATAGCATGACCATATTACTACGATACTACTTCTCCCCTTTGCACAAAGAATAAGGAAAAAGGAGCGAAAAACTAAACAGTCTCAATCACTGCGGACGGATGTCATCATCAACATCAAGAAACTCGGGTAGTCAGCATGAGATGGAAAACCGAAAGTGGACGAGGATGGAGCTGCGGAAGAGGATCATCATCACTAACGGGACTCCCACGGTCATGGAGGCGCTGTTTGAGTATATTCTTGGAGATGACAAGGCGCTTCTGAACATCATGATTCTGCTGACAGCTGAAGGTGATTGCCTTCATGATAGCAGACTGAGCCTTACCCAAGAATGATTCAAAACGCCTACGTGGACCAGTCGAGGAAGATGGAGCAGAAGAACCAGTGGGCTGAGTAGGAGAAGCTGTCCTCTCACCAGCAGACCTCCTAGGCTGAGTAGAAGCCCTACTTCTCCCCCTTATTCTTCTTGGTGACCATGGGCAATGGGTATTGCAGAACCACGAACATGAGGCATCGGTGCCCTCCTAGTACTAGGCTTGGGCTGTCCAACAGATTGTCGTGATGCACTGTCATCCTCTTCATCTCCAACATAGTCTGCATCATCTGGATCCGAGGCCGACGGACTGGTGGATGGAGCTCGCTTATTCTTCTTGGTGGAGACCTTCTTTTTCTTGGGCCGCGCAGACTCATCGGAGTCGGTGGAGCCTTGCCGGCGATCAACTGGAATGGACAATGAATGGTTTCCAATAAGAAGGAGCCAAAGAACATGAACAAGGATACACCAAATTAAACCGTGGAATGAACAAATTACATTCCCATGGTTAAGTTGAGTAACCGAGTACATATAGAGGTGTTTGTAGGCTTAGGTAAACAGAACCTAAACGCGAGAGCAATAGATATGGCAAGATATACATTGAGAATAATGCAACCCACTAAGATTTAGTCACAAGCAAGGGGATATGAGAAGAAATAGCACCCTTACCCCGAGTAGACACCTCGGGACGCTTGGGACCGCAGTTCTTGGTACGAGCCATGAAGAACTCCGGAGATGAATCCCACCGACACGGCCCCTCCCGAGAGACTCAAGCCACAATCCGAGAAATGGATTGGATAGAATCGTAGATCGGGAGGAGGAGAGTCCGCTAAGCAGGAGGTCGTGGCCGGAGGTCGGAAGAGATGGCCGGGGCAGAGCCGGAGTGGTGGCCAGGCGGCGGCGGCTGTGAGGGGAGATGAGGAAAGGGACGAAGGAGAAAAAAAATGGAACTGCCCCGCCCCCACCCCCTTCCCAGGTATATGCGACTTGCGGGCGACGGGCCGGACATCCGGGGCAAGGCCGGATATCCGCGAGTGGGAAACAGAGATCAGAGAATCAGCGCCGGATGTCCGGCCGAGGCCCGGATGTCCGCCACCGATGGCAGTTCATGAGCTGCTCGATGGGTTGGGAATGTTTCCACGGCGCCGGACGTCCGGCGCTAGACCCGGATGTCCTGTCACTTTGGAAAGACGATATCGCGAGGAGATGTGAAGGAGGGGGCTGACCCGAGTAATTTTATATAGACACCGCCAAGTGGTTTTCATGAAATTAAGAAGGAGAACAACCTGAGACGTCTAAGGCCATGCTAAGATACATAAATAATCCAAACATGATTAGAACGAAGGGTCCATATAAGCATTGCACAAGCGGTGACTGAGGTCACCATGTTTGAGCATATGAAACATAGTACCACAAAGATAGAGACTTTGAGCACATGGTCACTACTCCATCATATTAAAGTATCCTAGTTTGTAAAAACTATGATAACTTTGAGAGTGTTGGTTCAATTTATGCATTTTGTAAGGTGAGAGGACTCATGGATTGAGTGTCTCCCCTAAATATATGCCTACATCAAAACAAGACATTAAGTTTAAGCATGGATGGGTACTAGATTTCATATAATATTGTCAAGCTCCAAGATACCAAGTTCACGCCTAAGTCGATGTAACCTTGCTTCATCCAATGGTTTGGTGAAAATATCCGCGATTGCAAATCTGTCCCAATGTGATCAATGTGAATATCGCCTTTCTCAACATGAACTCTTAAGAAGTGATATCTAATATCAATATGTTTGGTGCGAAGATGATCCTTTGTGTTCACAGCAATGTTGATAGCACTTTAATTATCACATAGAAGAGGCACATGCCTATACGTGATACCATAATCCTTCAAAGTTTGCCTCATCCATAATAACTGAGTTGCACAACTGGCGGCAGCAATGTATTCAACTTCTGCTGTAGAGAGGGCAATGCAATTTTGTTTCTTCGATGACCAACTTACCAAAGAGCGTCCAAGAAATTGACATGCACCAGAGGTGGACTTACGATCCACTTTGTCTCCGGCCCAATCCGCATCCGTGTATCCAATGAGATCAAACTTAGCATCCTTGGGATACCATAGACCCAACTTTGGGGTGTGAACAAGGTATCTAAGAATATGCTTAACCGCTTTATGATGACTTTCCCTAGGGGAAGCTTGAAATCTAGCACACATGCATACACTAAACATGATGTCTGGTCTAGATGCACAAAGATAAAGCAATGAACCAATCATAGAGCGGTATTTAGATGGGTCGAAGGGGATACCGTCTGTGTCTTCACTGAGTGTTATTTTGGTTGGCATTGGTGTCTTACATGGACTAGCATCAGACATACCAAACTTCTCTAGGATATCCTTGAGGTACTTTGCTTGGGACAAGAAAATTCCTTCTTGAAATTGTTGAATTTGAAAACCAAGGAAGAACTTCAAATCCGCATTGAGTGACATTTCAAAATTCTTGGTCATTGAAGCCGCAAACTTCTTGCACAAATGAATGTTAGGAGAACCAAAAATGATATCATCTACATAGATTTGGCATAAGATCAAATCACCCTTATCCCTCTTAGTAAAAAGAGTAGGATCGATCACCCCTCTCACAAAACCATCATCGGTAAAAACTTCTTAAGATGATCATACCAAGCACGAGGTGCTTGTTTGAGGCCATACAAAGCCTTATGAAGTTTATACACATAGTCTTTGTGATCGGGATCAACGAACCCAGGTGGTTGTGATACATATACTTCTTCTTGTAGAGGACCGTTAAGGAAAGCACTCTTCACATCCATTTGATGTAATGTAAAACCATTGAAAGCAGCATAAGCAAGTAAGATGCGAATGGATTCAAGACGGCAACGGGGCAAAGGTCTCACCAAAGTCCAAACCTTCAACTTGTGAGTACCCTTGTGCCACTAACCTTGCCTTGTTTCGGATGATTACACCATTCTCATCTTGTTTGTTCTTGAAAATCCATTTTGTTCCAATGACGTTGTGTTCGGTAGGTGGCCTCTTGACTAACGCACCACACTTGGTTGCGCTCAAAACTGTTCAACTCTTCTTGCATAGCAACTAGCCAATCGTTGTCTATCAATGCATCTTGTACCTTGATGGGTTCAAAACTAGACACAAAAGAGAAGTGAGCACAAAAGTTGTTCAAGTGTTTACGAGTGACTCTACCTTCCGATATGCCGGTGAGTATTTTGTCAACATCAACACGACCGCCACTCGTGGCATGATAGAGGTAAGGGTTTCACGAGGTTCAACTTCATGTCCATCGTCCACATCCTCAACATATGGATCATTAATGTGTGGAGGAAGATCTTCTTGTTCATATTGCATTAGTTGAGGTTCATCATCAATGATTGGACTTTCTTGTTCTTGTTCTTGAAGATTGTCATGAGGAGGAGCTTGATCATCCTCTTCAACTTGGGCTAAAGGTATCGGTTGAGCAATAGGGGCTTGTGGTGTTATGAATGTTGAAGTAGTTTGATGATGTGTGAGACTTCTATCTTCTTCTTCATCATCATGAGGTTCTTGTTCCATAGGAAGAAGTGCACCAACACCCATGGTCAAAATGTCTTGAGAAGAATCTTCTTCACCTACATCACTTAAATCAACTTGCTCCCCATGGGAGCCATTAAATTCATCAAACACCACGTCACAAGTTTCTACCACACATCCATTGGATTTGTTGTAGACTCTATATGCGTGAGAGTTTGATCCATAGCCAACAAATATACCCTCAATTGTTTTGGATTGAAATTTTCCTAACCTTTCTCTTTTGTTGAGGATGAAACATTTGCACCCAAATACACGAAAGTACTTGACATTTGGCTTGTTTCCAGTTAGCAGCTCATATGGAGTCTTTTCCAATATCGTATGGAGGAAAAGCCGGGTTTGATGCATGACATGCGGTGTTGACAGCTTCGCCCGTAAACTATGTGGTGACTTGTATTCATCCAACATGGACCTTGCCATCTCCACAAGTGTGCGGTTCTTCCTTTCGGCTACACCATTTTGCCGAGGAGTGTATGGAGCTGAATATTGATGCTCAATCCCTTCATCACTAAGGAATTCTTCCAAGGTATAGTTTTTGAACTCAGATCCATTGTCACTTCTTATTGCCAAGATTTCTTTGTCAAACTTGCGTTGTGCTTGCTTGGCAAAGTCAATGAAAGTGATCTTCGTTTCGTCCCTGGACTTGAGGAAAAACACCCATGTATATCTTGAGTAATCATCAACAATGACAAGTCCATACTTTTTCCCACCAAGACTATCCCATGAAGGAGGCCCAAAGAGATCCACATGAAGGAGCTCCAAAGGCCTTGAAGTAGACACAATATTCTTGGGTGGGTGCTTTGATTGATGTTGCTTCCGGCTATACATGCAATCGCACACACGATCTTTCTCAAAAGAGACATTTGTTAGTCCAAGGATGTGATTCCCTTTAAGAGATCTTGGAGATTCCTCATGCCGACATGGGCTAGCCGGCGATGCCATAGCCACCCCTTTGTCGGCCTTGGCCATTAGACAAGTTGCATGGAATGTGCTCTCTTCGAGAAATCAACCGTGTAAAGGTTGCCATCCAACTCTCCAACAAAGGCCACTTCGAGAGTATCTCTCTTAAAGACTTTCACATCCGTTAGTCCAAATAGTGTATCATAACCAATGAAGCCAATTGGCGGACAGAAAGCAAATGATATTTAAGGGATTGGACAAGCATGACATTTGCAAGAGACATGTCATTTGTGATAGCCACCTTACCCAACCCAAGTACCTGTCCTTTTGATCCTCCACCAAACATAATGCTCATAAATGGTTGAATAGCTTCCATGAAATCGTAGAGCAATTTGCTATCTCCGGTCATATGATTTGTACATCCACTATCAATCACCCATTTTACTCCACCGGAGAAAGCTACCTACACACAATTATTACTTGGTTAGAGGCACCCATTTTACAATGGGACCTCTCAAGTTAGTCACAAGGGTCTTAGGGACCCAAATAGCATAAAAACGAAATGCCTTTTGGGGGCCAACAAACTTTAGATAAACTTCTCCATCCTTAGTCTTACGCAGTACATAGGATGGAGGCATGAACTCTTTGGCTTGTTGAGAGTGGGCATGCCCCTTGTGGCCTTCCCACTAACAACCTTACCTTTCTCCTTGTGTCCTTCTCGTACAAAGGTTTCTTTTAAAGGGGTGGTGCAATTTTGGGAGGACGTCTTCTTCTTGCTTGTGCTTGGGTCAAACCCGAGTCCCTCTTTGGCTTAACGCTTCATTGTGTTGGCTCAACACCTCATTAAGGTTCTTTTGCCCTTGAGCACATGTCATGAGCCCTTTCTCGATTTGAGCTTTGAGAAACCGATTCTCCTCAAGGATGGATGCTAGATCACTACTAGAGTTAGTAGAACATGCATCAACATTGATAATAGGAGATGAGTAAGCCTTGGCTAGAGTTTCAAGATAATTAAGTTTGAGTGTCTCAAAACTCTTTGTAAGAAGGGTGAGCTCTTCTTCCTTAGTCTTGAGAGACATGGATAGAAGCTCACAATCCTTAGTGAGAGAGGCATGAGACTTTGCAAGCTTACTTTTATCATTCATCAACTCTTCACAAGAGCCAATAGCCATTTTCAAGGAGGCACGATCTTTAGTATGAACATCAATATTTGTACCAATTTTTAAACATAGTTCATCATTTCGTGCTTCCTCATATTTGACTTTCCGCTCAAGGATTTCATATTTTTCCTTTTCCTCGATGACGAGGGTTTCGAGTTCCTTAATGGAGATGGTGTACTTACTCACCATCTCCATAAGCATCTGAAACATAGTGAGCTTCCTTCCTTTGAGGGAGCACATGAACTTATTAAGTTTAGCAAGCATAGGATCAGTTAGATCATCATCCTCATGACTATCCTCCGCATCAAGATACTCATCACTAGAAGTAGAAGGCGTGAAAAGAGGAGGATTTGATCGTGGAGTTACCTTGACCTTGTCAGAAGAGCTTTGGTCCTCTTCTTCTTCAACCATGGCCTTTGCCATTAGGCATTTGTGAGCGTTGCCCTTGTAATCTTTCATGTAGTTGTAGGTGACCACATCACCACTCTTGTTTACTAACCTCAAGGTGTTTTGAGAGTCTTGAGCAACTCCGCAACACCACTAACATCATCCGGATCAGATTCTTCTTGAGCAACCATTGCCTTTCCATCTCTCTTCTTGAGCTTGGAGTTCAAAGGATTTGGCAACTTCTTCTTGGGAAAGGTCTTGGGAAACCTTGGTTTATCTTCTCTCTTCTCATAAGGGCACTCGTTGGAGAAGTGATTGGTTTCTTCACAGTTGTAGCATTTTCTTACTTTCTTCTTTTGGAATCTTCCCTTGAACTTAACCGCTTAAACTTCTTGACAAAAGAGCCATGTCTTCATATGTAGGGCCCTCGTCGATTCAATCTCATCACCATCTTCGTCATCCTCTTCTTCTTCTTCACTTTGTTCATCTTCACATACATGCTTGGCCTTCAATGCAAGATTGATCTTTGATGATGGAGAACCATGCATGGCAAGATGTTTTGTGGCATTAGTCTTTGACTCTTCATATAGTTGAAAGGTGGATACGATGTCATCTGTAGTCATTTCCTTGAAGGTATGGTGTTGTCTTATGTCCCACACCATTTGATGGTGAAATGGAGCAAGAGCATGGAGTAACTTATCCACAAGGAACCTCTTAGTCATGTTGAATCCATCTTGTGTCTTGTCACACTCACATGACTCAATATCGGCAAGTGAGTGTCATGAGACGCTCATGGAGTTGATTGGGGTTTCACCTTTCTCCATACAAAGTTTTGCAATTGCCCTTGGCAATTTCATATTGAGCACTCGGAGGGTAGAGGTGCCAGTTTTGGATCGCATAACAGTTTCCCATAGTTCCTTGGCACTTGTGATGTGTATGAACGGTCTCCTTTGCTTTTCATCCAAGCCTCTCCTTATCCACATGATTGCAGTGTCATTGAGGTTCTTGTCATATATTTCTCTTGGAGTGGGGTTCTTTGGATCAACCACATGATAGCCATACTCCAAGATCTCCAACATCTCATCGCTTCCATGTCGAAGATGGTCCTGCATAGCAACTCTCCACAAAGGAAAATCGGAAGTGGCACTAAGCAAAGGAGGACTGCCTTGAGGATTATATCTTGGTTTCTCAACCTTGAGGTCTTGCATAAAGCCAAGGAACACCGGCGTGTTCATTGTTAGGAGGTTGTTGACCAAGTGATGGAGTAGGCACAGTTGGCCTTGAGGCAGCACCACCCGAGAGTGGTGCAAGCACCGAGGACAACGTGGCTAATCTCATTTGGACCAAGGCCTCAAGAGAAGCATCATGCTCCTCTTTTTGCTTAGCAAGGGCCCGTTCTAGATCCTTCCGACGTAAAGGACTTGACTTCGTAAGAAGCCCCGCCTTTATCCTTAGGATCTACAACAAGGGGAGTCCCATCCGGGTTCATCTCGCTCTAGGGCGGTTAAGCCACAAGAATAGAGCACGAGGCTCGATACCAATTGAAAGGATCGAGATGGACCTAGAGGGGGGTGAATAGGTACAATTACAAATTTTAATTATTACTTAGCAATTTTAGGCAATAGTGCGGAATATGAAAGTGAGCCTAACAATTGCTAGTAGGTACGTAAGTACTAGGTAAGTAACACAAGCATATAAGTGAGCAAGCACAATATGATGTAAGTAAGTGTAAACCAAAACAAGTAACCACAAGTATAGAGTTAGGGTTAGGAATAACCGCAACTCCGGGAGACAAGGATGTATGCCGATGTTCACTTCCTTGGAGGGAAGCTAGTCACCGTTAGAGAGGTGGATGTTACCACGAAGGCACACCAACGCCACGAAGGCTCACCCTATTCTCCCTTTGAGACAACACCACGAAGATGTTTCTCAACCACTAGTGGTAGACCTTGGGGTGGTCTCCAAACCCTCACAAACTTATCCGGGGGTAATCACAAAAGTCGATTCCTCTCCGAAAGACTCCTACCGCCTAGGAGTCTCCAACCTCCAAGAGTAATAAGATCAATGGGGATTTGCTCAAGACTTGCTCAAATCACGAATTCCTTGGGTGCAGAGAAGGAGGAGAAGTGGATCTATCACTTGATCGGACAACTTCTTTTCAAAGCTCTCAAATCCCTTGGGGATCTAAGATTTGGTGTGGAGAGATGAGAGAGTGAGTGTAGTGTTCTAGGGTTTGTTCAAAGTGAATGGTCAACCCCTCTCGTGGGGAGAAGAGGCGATATATAGTGTGTGCTCAAATATGCCCGCTAGTGCAAGTGACCGGGCAGGCCGGACATCCGGGCTGGAGAGCCACTTGGAGAACAGGGCAGAACAGAGTAGGAAACAGGGGAGCCGGACATCCGGGGGTCAAGCCCGGACATCCGGGAGATCGCCGGACATCCGGAGAGCAAACCAGCATTTCACGCGGTTCTGGACATCTACGCCGGATTTCCGGGCCAAGCCCGGACATCCGGCGAAAAAGGAAAGCCCGGACATCCGGGAGATCGCCGGACATCCGGAGGGCAAACCAGCATTTCACTCGGTTCTGGTCATCTACGGCCGGATTTCCGGGCCAAGTCCCGGATATCCGGCCAACACAAAAACTTCAGGCGCCCCCGAAATAAAACATCCATAACTTTTTCATCCGGACTCGATTTTGATGATCTTGGGCCTGCTTTTGAAGCTATGGAAAAGCTCTAGGTCCTCACTTAGAGAACCACCCAAGATAAACCAAAATGGAGGATGCAAAGTATGCAAAGGTTAGATCATATATGTTGGGGAACCTAGTTGGCCATGGATTTCTTTGGTATATAGGATATGAGTGGAATTTTGTTGGATAGGAGTGAAATATGCCTATGTTGGAATATGATGTGAGGAAATAGAAATAGAAGATGTCGACTTGAGCAAATCTAGCACTATCCCTTTGATCCCTCTTAATAGTGCGGGATCCCTATAACTCAAGAAACATAAAATGAAACATCATTTTACCACTTCAACCTTGAGAGAACTCACTTCAGTATGCTCTTGATCCACACACAATTTTGACGAACCGGGGACCAACACCTGAAATCTACTTGGCAGCCATTGTCAGTCCCCTACATGTAAATTGTCATAAACAACCAAAACATAATGTAAGGGCATGATTGCACTTTCACCGGCTCTGCAAAATAAATTCCACATTCCACCGTAGAGAGAATAATATATACACAAGTTCAATCTGCTCACGTTTTCTGCGCATGACATCACGCCACTACCAAGCCATTCTTTAAATCGTTTTTTACTCTACCACCTCAGCGCATTTAGCGAAGCGGTTTCCTTGGCACGTCTTGTCGAAGCAGAGATCGTGTTTCCCCTTAATCCGGGATTCTCATTAATACGGACGTGGGTAACCCAACCGCGCCATTGATGGTGACGCTTGGGAGATAAGCGAGTTTTACCAGGCCGGTGGGGGACGCATGAGACTTCGCCCGCCCATATAAGGGATAAGGATTCACCTTCTCACCTACGCCTTCTTCCTCCTTTGCTTATCCATCTCCACAAGACTCGAGCTCCAGCGCCCAAGTTCACAAGATCTCGTCCCAACCTTCTCCGACCATGTCCGGAGCGGGAGGTAAATGGTTGGCCTCCACCGTTAAGGAGGAGCACATCGTAAACCGCTCGGCGCCGGATACCTCTCCGGCGACATCACAGACCGGCCGTCTGCCCGATGAGGGGCAGCTCATCCCCACCCCCAGGCCCCATTAGAGGGTCGTTTTCCTTCCCCACTTCCTCCGCGGACTGGGCTTTCCACTTCACCCCTTTGTCCGGGGGCTCATGTTCTACTACGGCCTGGATTTCCATGATCCGGCGCCAACTTCATCCTCAACATCTCGGCGTTTATCATCGTGTGCGAGGCCTTCCTCCGCATCCAGCCCCACTTCGCTTGTGGCTCAAGACCTTCAATGTCAAGCCGAAGGTAGTGAGGGGCACTCTGCCGGAGTGCGGAGGGCGCCATGTTGGGCAAGATGCCCAATGTCCTTTGGTTCGAAGGGGCCTTCGTGGAATCCGTCAAGGGGTGGCAATCGGGGTGGTTCTATATCACCGAGCCGCGTGACCCTACACGGGCGGCAGCCCCCAAGTTCAGATCTGGTATCCCCACGCAGCTCACCTCACGGAAAGAGAAGGGCTTCTTTGTGGGGTAGTTCGGAGGAGCCGACGAGACTCCAAGCCCGTATCCGAAGCCGGTGAAGAAGCTCAGGCTGGTTAACGTGGTCCAAGTCATGCTCGCCCACCGGATTCTCTCATGCCAAGAGCGGGCATTCAATCTGTGGGAGTTCGATCCGAACAGTAAAGGCCGCCGAGCGGGCTCTTCGACCTGACGCACGGCGCTGGAGGGTGCTGTTCAAGGCGCGAAGCCCCCGCATCCACGCATCGAAGATCGCGGATTTCGCCGCAGCGCCAAGCCAACGAGGTAAGTGATTCTACCCTTTACGGGACACTTGCTTTTCATAGTATGACTCTATGCGGTTTTAATTTCCCTTTTCCTTTGACAGGACTGGATGAGGAAGGCGGAGCAGATTATCTGCCCGGCTCCTATGCCGAAAAATCTCAGTAGACGCCTGCCTAGCGAGGCTGCTGGTTCCGCACCGCACGTGGTGCCGGAGAAGAAGGCCAAGAAGGAGGCCACGGGTGCTCGAAAGAGTTCCCGTTTTCAGGTGTCAAACAACTCGGGCGGACTCCTCCCCGAAAACGAGGAGGAGAAGAGGACTCTCTCCTGCAGGAGGAGAGAGGAAGAGGAAGGCTGCCCCAACAGGGGAGGCCGAAGGGTCAAAGAGGGGAAGGACTATTCCCCCGGGCAGCTCCGCCAACATCGACGTTGGCGAGGAAGAATGGCCTTCAAGGGCCAGGCCTCCGGCGAGATCGTAAGTATCCAGATTCCTGAATGATTTATAATTTCTTTTTTTGCATCACATAGTGTCATTCTGATGCCGCATGCTGCCTATAGTCCGGCCAGTGATGATCTCCCCGCTTCATCGAGCGGGTCGTTGGCTCAGCCGGATCTAGACTCCATCCCGACCGCCTTCACCCCTCGCGACACCGAGGACGCCGAGGTGGGATCCCAAGAAGGAACCCATCAGGGGGAGGCTCCGGAGGCGCCACAAGGCGTCCTCCCGGACTTTGCGCAGGACTCCATATCAGAACCCGCAGTGGTTCCGGAGTCCGGCCGGCGGCCCCTTTGAATGAAGGGCAAGACCGTGACGCCGGCGGCTTCCGTCCAACCGGAGGCGCCGGGCAATTTGTTGGAGGCGCTGCAGAGCGCTTCCATCGAGGAGGAACACCGCACTATTATGAGTGCGGTGATTCAGAAGGTGCAGCTCGCCAAGAGCGGGCTGACCGAAGCCTGCAGTAGCCTTCTATCAGGCTTTGAGGTAAGAAGTTTTAAAAATATGCAATGTAATACCGCATAGACAGTAGCCCCTGATGCTCGGTTCGGTGTTCGGGAAGAAAAGCCGGACTCAGGATCTGGAAAAAAAGATATCTGTGAGGTTGCTAAAAAATTATGTCAATATGGGTTGCAGTTCCGACCTCTGCCAGACCGCTGCAGAGGTCGGTGCTTTGAAGCAGGAGCTCGAGCGGTCCGAGCAAGAGCTCGGCTGCGCCGTAAAGCAGCTCCAGGACAAAGAAGGTGAGTAACACCACTTTGAACTTGTACCTTACAAAAAAGGATTTAGGTTGCAACAAAAAATAACAAGGATAACATGGGTACTGCAGGGGCCACAAACGAGGTGGCGACCCTGAAGGAGGCCGTGTCCGCGGCTGAACGCAATGCAGCGACGGAACGGACGGAGCGAGAAAAGCAAGAGGCGCGGGTGGCGGTGGTTCACTAAGAGCTCCTTGCTCTCATGGAAAAGCATGAGAGTATGGAGCGTCACACAAATACTCGAGAGTCCGACCTTTCATCGGCTCTCGAAAGTGCCAAAACTGCCAAGCCCGATGCCCATAAGTCCCTTCGGAGATTGAGTTGGTGAGGAAGATAGCGGCGGTAAGGCATTTTTCATGCAAAGCAAGCATGTGAATGTAAATTACGTGTTACTTACCCGACCGGAGCTCTGTGGGTGTTTGCAGATCTGCCTCGCAGCGGTGTCCGATGCCGCCGCATTCTACCGAGCCGAGGAGGGAGCTCAACGGAGAAGGTCTTCGGTCTCAAAGATAGCCGAGGCCGGCCATCCAGTGCCCCTAGCGACCTGCTGAAGCAGCTGGTCGAAGCTTCACAAGGTGGCCGAAAGCAGGCCATGAAGGGCCTCATAGTCCGGCTGTGGCCTCGGAGAGGCCATGCACAGGAGCTACTTGACCTCGCGGCGACGGCTGGTGGATGCGTGCCTCGGGTGGAGGTTATCAAGCGCTCACCTGTATTGAAGGTGCTCGTCGGGCCTTTGCCCGCGCAAAGGTGCATTGGGGCAAGCTGGATGCGGAGAAGCTAATCACTGACGCGCCACCAGCGGGCAAGGAATATCGTACGCCCGAGATGTACTATAAGACTGTCCTGAAGGGCGCCCGCAAGATTGCGGATGAGTGCCCCAGGGATGTAATTATTGAGTAAATTCGCAATGTGTTATCCTATGCGCTGAAAACTTTGTTCATATGCGCTAAGCAACGCTTGTTAATTTAAAATATTACCTTCAGGCGGCCGTTTATTAAATCGAGAGATGGCAAGTCGTCGGCTTCAGCCTCCATGCCACGAAAGTGCCGGGTGTTCGGGATAAACTTGAGCACTCTTGTTCCCATTTTTGGGTCCATCTAGGGAGGCGCTCAACACAACGAACAAGGCAACCGGACTTATAGTGCTTGAACACTCTCACTTAGCCATAGAATTCTATAATTTTAAATTTCGGCGAAGCCCCTAGTATTCGGAGGACCGAATTAGGGGCGCTATCCACGCCTTCATCGGACATTATCCGGAACTTCGCTCAAGCGGCGAGGTCTTTAAGGACCCGAAGGACCTCTCGAACAGCGACCAGTCTCTCGCCTTATCATGAGGTCAGTTTTAGCTTTCTCCATCGAGGCGTTAACAGCTCAACCGGGCGCAATCGCAGTGGTTCTCCCAAAGGCTACCTTAGCCGATAGAACGGAATGTAAGGTGCCAAACATGGGAGCCAGGCAAACCCAACTATTGACCCAAGATATGATTCGGAGCCGATTCATATAATGTTGTAAGTTCGGGGTGCCGCACTTGTGAAAGTGTTCGGACTTTATCACACCATAATGCGGAGAACATAAGCCCCTGGTGTATTTGGCCGTACCAAAATGTACGGGTGCAACATGTCGTAAATGAACATATATATATATATAAGGTAATGCAATTATGGGCAAAAAGTGCTGCATTTTATTCGAGAAATATGCTATGAGTGCGGAATGATACAAATAGTGCGGAAAACAAGGGATTGATTTAACTAAAGGCGCCTCTCCGTGGGTAGGCCGCGGAATGTTGTATTTAACAAATTTAATGCACGTGATGGAGACCACCGAGTGTTCGCCGCCTTTGACCTTCCCTGGCTGTTGCATCATGAGTTCGGCAGGTTCGCCGCCGGACAGAGTTCTGTATAAAAAAGAGAGAAATAAAAGAAAAAAGAGCGACACACTAGGGAGCCCCTGGTGTGGTCGAACCGCACTCTGGGTCTGTTGTGGTTGTGCCTTTCCCCCTATTCCCATGGTATCTCCAAGGCGTAATTATGTACGCGGAGAGTTTGTCTTACAATTTTGCGAGGGCTGGGGTTGAGGCCGCATTGATACGCTGCGATGCTCGGAATGTGCCGGTGGTCTTGGTTGATGTTGCTCGGGCGTTTGGCCGTGTTCGGTCGCTTAACGGCCGGACTCAAAATTGCCTAAAAAGGCTGCTCAGCATTTCGCCACGAGAGCCGCTTATATGTTCCTCCGCTCGGAGGAGCTGCCCGTGTTTCCATTGACCGTGATGACTCCACGAGGGCTGGCATCTTGAGCTTAAGGTATGCATAATGCGGCACCGCGTTGAATTTTGGCGTAACGCGTTCGTCTGAAAGCAGAGCGTGATAGCCGGTGCGGAACGGGACTATGTCAAAGATTAACTCCTCGCCGTAAATTATCCGGGATCCAAGACCACTTCCAGTAATCGAGCTCGCATAATTGGCCTCGACACCGGTATGACGCCTTTGAAGGTTGTCTTTGTAGGTTTAATCCTTGAAGGGTATATGCCCATCTTGCGACCGTATCCCGATAAAGCAGGTTCAGCACGCCGCCGGCCCATCGGGACTCTCGTGAGGTGAAATCCATCGACGATTGGGTCTAAAACCAATGCGCGAATCCGCCATGGCGGATATCGGGTCGGATGGTCTCTTCGATCGAAAGTGATCGGGCAAGAGGACCATGGGTTGAATTTTGGGGCGATCGGCTCCATCGCCAGATATCGTCCCTTTAGTGCACGCTTCCGCTCCCTCTTGGGAATATGCGCTATGCGTATATCATGTTTACCGTCCGAACTTGAGGAGAATCCTTTTGTCCTCTGTTGTTCGGGCGGCCGGTCTCTTCCTCGTCATCGTTGTGTAGCCCCTTGTCACTGTTGGCGATTAATTTGCCTACCGCTTGAATACCCAACAATCTCTGTTGGTGTGGTTAGCTGGCTTTTCGGGGTTCCATGTATTTGACAGAGCGGTCGAGTATTCGGTCCAAATTGACGGCCCGGAGTGGTTCTTATGAATGGCTTCTTCCGTTGACCGGGCTTGGAGCCTCGGAATCCGGCGTTGACTATCGTATCCTCATTGCCGCCGCTGGCACGCGGCGTTTGTTTTTGTTTCGACGCAACTCGCCATTGCGGTCCTTGGTATCCGGACTGCCAGCGCTTTTTGCTGAGGTTGTTGCTGCGAGCTAGCTAGCTATCCTCTCCCGCATGTAAGCGGGTCATGAGTGATGTGAGGGCTGCCATGGATTTCGGCTTCCCGCCCTAGGTGCCGGGCCAGCCACTCGTCATGGATGTTATGTTTGAAGGCAGCGAGGGCCTCTGCATCCCGGACAATCGACGATTTGATTTTCTTTGTTAAGAACCGTGTCCGTAATTGCTCGCCGATTCGTGCAGCTGCCGGATTATGTGGCTTAGGTCATCTGCGTCCGTGGTCGCACATACGCGTTCTCGGAAGTTGTCGAGGAATGCGGCTTCCGTGTCTTCCCAAAGATCCAATTGACTTCAAGGGCAGGCTGTTAAGCCAATGCCGAGCTGGTCCTTTAAGTTTGAGCGGAGATATTTGATGGCGTGAAGATTGCCGCCATGGGCCATATGTATATGGAGGAGATAGTCCTCAATCCAAACCGCGGGGTCTGTTGTGCCATCGTAGGATTCGATATTAACGGGTTTAAACCCTTCAGGGATTTGATGATCCATTACTTCGTCAGTGAAGCATAGTGGGTGTGCGGCGCCTCTGTATTGAGCAATATCGCGACGTAGCTCGAGAGAGCGTTGTTCATTGTGTTCGGCCCGCCGGAGTAGTTGTGTCCGCGCGACGGTATTCGGCCGTGGGTCTTGGGGCGCCCACGTGATCCATAGATAGATCTGGATTGTCTTGCCTTGTCCTCCAATATATCTCGCAAGTCCGGCGCATTCCCCCGTGGCTTCATGCTTTTTGAGCGATGCCGGGGTACGGTTTTGGTGGAGGGCTTGCACGCCTCTCTGTCACGGCCAGGAGGTGGTCGGTCTACCGTATTGTGCGTTGGTGATGCAGGTTTGTACGCTTCCTCCTCTAATCGGGGGAGCAACTTGCGTTTTGGGTAATTTTTGGAGGGGCGCTCGAGTTCATGTTTTCGCCGCGAGGACCTCGGTCCATCCGTCGCCAAGAGGTCTTGATCAGCTTGAAACTGTTGCTGCTTTTTCTTTAGGCTGTTTGCCGTGGCCATTAGCTCAAGGCTCGAAACGCTCTTGTTCGACGGGATCCTCGTGCACGACGACTGGCTGCCGCCGAGGCTTGCCTCGCTCTCCGGAGGGAGGTAAGTAATTGTCATCCTCGACCTCTTCGCCTGCCGCCGCCTTCGTGAGGGCTTGCTTACGCCTCCTCCTGCTTGGATCGTGGCCGAGGGGTTGTCTTCGGCACTTTCGGGTGTTATTATCTCCTGTGCGGAATCTCCATTCTTGTCGTGGCGGGATTTAGAGCGGCGCCATCGACGCCGGGCGCTTGGGCTGTTTCTTTAAGGAATCGGCCTCCTTTGCTTCTTCGCCGTCCCCCATCTTTTGGGGTATCCACCATGTATATGTCGCATTTACGAGGTGGTCTTCCAAAGGTGTCCTGTAGGCACCGGTTCTTGGTAGTCTCCGCATCGCCGTCCATACCGTCGATGTCTTGAGTCGTAGTCGAGCACGCCGGTTAAATCGCCGACGGTGGCTACGAAGTGGGTGGTGGGTGGGCTCAATTTCTTCGTCGTCTGCGTCCCAACCATCTCCGCCATAGTTCGCCAGGCTCTCCGGATAGCGAGAGATGCTTGATGAACTTATGATATCGCCAAAGGGTGAGTGCTGAAAGATGTCCGCAACGGTGAATTCCATGATCGGCGCCCAATCGGATTCGACTGTCAGGGGCGCAGGAGGTTCGGAGTCCGGCAGAGAGTCCGGCACCTCGGAGTCATGAGCTTTATGCGGGACAAGGTAAGTGTTCGGCTCCATCGCCGTAGAAGTTGCAGCTCCCGAGGCGGTGTCTAGCCATCCGTCCTCGATCCGAGCGATCGGCTCCGGACTATGGGTCGGAGCGGATTCGTGTGCGGCCTCCAAGGTGCTGTCCGGCGGCAGAGTTAGGTCATGCCCATCGTGACAGCGCGGCACGCTCGGCTGTGGCTCAGATCCATCGAAGATCAAGTCCTCGCGGATATCGGCCGTGAAGTTTAGGCTTCCAAACCTGACCTGACGGCCAGGGGCGTAGCTTTCGATCTGCTCCAGATGGCCAAGTGAGTTGGCCCTTGATGCGGCCGCCCGAATCTGAAGATCTGTCCGGGAGAAAAGTCTCACCCAGGACTGCGTCGTTGTCGATTGAAGAGGCCATCAAGCCTATCGGTGGCGACAGAGGAACTCTCAATGAAAGCACCAATGTCGGTGTCAAAACCGGCGGATCTCGGGTAGGGGTCTGACTGCGTCTAACACGGATGGTAACAGGAGGCGGGGGACACAGTTCGGGACCCCCGCCTCCTGTTACCATCCGCGTTAGACGCACATATCGAGATCCCCTACCCGAGATCCGCCGGTTTTGACACCGACATTGGTGCTTTCATTGAGAGTTCCTCTGTGTCGTCGCTGCAAGGCTCGATGGCTCGTCTCGTCGTCAGGGACAACATTACTATGGGGGGAGCTCTGGCTGTAGGCTAAACTCTCCGACTGGGCGGCTTCGTCATGGCCGCCCCATCGGCTGTCGCACCGACGATGGCCTCTCGGGTCATCACGCATAAACTTCACATTAATTCGGAACTCGCCGAACATATGGATCCGATAGAGCTCTCTTCTCTTAACAAGCTCTTGGATCGCACAGCCGCTTTGGGAGTCGCAACGGACTATGACCGGATCGGGCTTAAACCCGACCAAAGCTACATTAAATCCCCGCCGGCCACCCATGAGATAGCGGTACCGGAGGAACCGCACAAGGAATATCCCTCTGTTTTGAGGATGGATTATGTCCGGATCGCCGAGCTCCCGGAGCCGGACGCCCGCCCGGGGGATAATATGACCCGGGTCCTGGACTTAGAACCGGGCACGGGGCCGGAGAAATTGGGCAACGTCCCGAATCCCGAGTTGTTGAACTCGGAAGCTTCCATGCCCCGGGGTGCTAGATCGGATCAGAATTCGGATTCAGCTATAACCACCCATGCGGACTTAAATCGTCTCTCCCATATCGTGCAAGAGCCCTGGAGACAAGACATCATTATCGGGCCGATTCCTCCTTGCGCTAAACAAAATCAAGGACTGGCACGAGGAGGACGTAGTCTCGCTCTTCTGCAAAAACTGCACAGACAAAGGAATCCTTAATGCTATAAGTCGCCGTGACATAGTACGCTTTGCGGACTTAGCAATCATAGTACAAAAGTACTGTGCGATGGAAACTGTGTGGAAAACTCAAGCTGAATTTTGGGACAGTCCGGCTTTCACCAAAGCCTTTGTCCGAACTAAACGGGCGAACTCTCGTAAGTCGGCCGATCCAATCCCCAAGAAACCAAGGCCCACCCCAGGGCGGGGAACCGTATTGGAAAAATGGCTCAATGGGCCATATAAACTCAACGACACTCCGGACACAGCACCAACTCATAGCCTTAGGGCATGTTGGATACTCCGGCAGGTTGCAAAAAGTGGCGAGGACCTTCTTACAGAACAACATCCCGCCAACGAGCACAATACGGTACTAACAGTCTTCGAGACTTTTGCCTCAAACAATAGGCGCAAGCGAGCTCATCGAAGCTCCACGGAAATTTGCCATATGGCCAAAATAAACCCCTGGAACGACACTGCTATAACTTTTGATGCCAGTGACGAACCTCGATCCCGGACTATCCGGGCACCAGCCGCTCTGGTTCTCAGCCCAATCGTAGACGACTTTCGGCTCACTATAATGCTCATGGATGGCGGAAGCGGATTAAACTTGATCTATGAAGAGACACTCAACAAAATGGAAATTGAAAAAGGCCGCATTGAACAAAGCGGCACAACCTTCAGGGGAATTATCCCTAGTCGGGAAGCGCAGTGTGCAGGAAAAATCACACTCGACGTGGTATTCGGCACCCCGGAAAATTATAGGTCCGAAGAAATCACATTCCAAGTGGCCCCTTTTAGCAGCGGATACCACGCGCCTTTTAGGGTGGGACGCATTTGCAAGCTTTCAAGCTATACCCCATTACGGGTACATGAAGCTTAAAATGCCCGGGCCCAATGGAGTCATCACTCTAGCTGTTGATCCGGACGTCGCGCCATCGAAAACAAAACCGCATCACTAGCCCTGGAGGCATTATCTGAGGCCCTAGCAGCCGAAGAATTAACAACACTGCGGGCCACCGTGGACAGGGACGACGTGATACTGGACAAGCGACAAGAGAAGACAAAAAGGGAGAAGATAGTCTCACATCAACTAGGCGTATCAACGGGCTATGGAGATGCCCATCAATAGATATCAATGTGAGTGAGTAGGGATTGCCATGCAACGGATGCACTAGAGCTACAAGTATATGAAAGCTCAACAAAAGAAACTAAGTGGGTGTGCATCCAACTCGCTTGCTCACGAAGACCTAGGGCAATTTGAGGAAGCCCATCATTGGAATATACAAGCCAAGTTCTATAATGAAAAATTCCCACTAGTATATGAAAGTGACGAAACGAGAGACTCTCTATTATGAAGATCATGGTGCTACTTTGAAGCACAAGTGTGGTAAAAGGATAGTAACATTGTCCCTTCTCTCTTTTTCTCTCATTTCTTTTTTTTATTTGGGCATTTTCTCTTTTTTTATGGCATCTTTTATTTTCTCTTTTTTTTCGTCCAGAGTCTCATCCCGACTTATGGGGGAATCATAGTCTCCATCATCCTTTCCTCACTTGGGACAATGCTCTAAAAATGATGATCATCACACTTTTATTTTTCTTACAACTCAACAATTACAACTCGATACTTAGAACAAAGTATGACTCTATGTGTATGCCTCCGGCGGTGTACCGGGATATGCAATGATTCATGAGAGACATGTATGAAAGAATTATGAATGGTGGCTTTGCCACAAATACGATGTCAACTACATGATCATGCTAAGCAATATGACAATGATGGAGCGTGCCATAATAAAAGGAAGTGTGGAAAGTTGCATGGCAATATATCTCGGAATGGCTATGGGAATGCCATAATAGGTAGGTATGGTGGCTGTTTTGAGGAAGGTATATGGTGGGTGTATGATACCGGCGAAAGGTGCGCGGTATTAGAAAGGCTAGCAATGGTGGAAGGGTGAGAAAAGTGCGTATAATCCATGGACTCAAAATTAGTCATAAAGAACTCATATACTTATTGCAAAAATCTACAAGTTATCAAAGCAAAGTATTACGGGCATGCTCCTAGGGGGATAGATTGGTAGGAAAAGACCATCGCTCGTCCCCGACCGCCACTCATAAGGAAGACAATCAATAAATAAATCATGCTCCGACTTCATCACATAAGGGTTCACCACAGTGCATGCTACGGGAATCACAAACTTTAGCACAAGTATTTCTCAAATTCACAACTACTCAACTAGCATGACTCTAATATTACTACCTCCATATCTCAAAACAATTATCAAGTATCAAACTTTTCTTAGTATTCAACGCACTCAAAAGAAAGTTTTACAAATCTTGAATACCAAGCATATTATTATTTTTAAGTAAATTACCATGCTATTTAAGACTCTCAAAATAATCTAAGTGAAGCATGAGAGAACAAAGGTTTCTATAAAACAAATCCACCACCGTACTCTAAAAGATATAAGTGAAGCACTAGAGCAAAACTATATAGCTCAAAAGATATAAGTGAAGCACATAGAGTATTCTATCAAATTCCAATTCATGTATGGCTCTCTCAAAAGATGTGTACAGCAAGGATGATTGTGGTAAACTAACAAGCAAAGACGCAAATAATACAAGACGCTCCAAGCAAAACACATATCATGTAGTAAATAAAAATATAGCTCCAAGTAAAGTTACCGATGGAAGTGGATTTAAAGAGGGATGCCTTCCGGGCATCCCCAAGCTTTGAATTTTGGTGTCCTTAGATTATCTTGGGGTGCCATGGGCATCCCCAAGCTTAGTCTCTGCCACTCCTTGTTCCATAATCCATCAAAAAATTCACCCAAAACTTGAAAACTTCACAACACAAAACTCAAGAGAAATCTCGTGAGCTCCGTTAGCGAAAGAAAACAAAAGACCACTTCAAGGTACTGTAATGAACTCATTATTTATTTATATTGGTGTTAAACCTACTTTATTCCAACTTATATATGGATTATAAACTATTTTACTAGCCATAGATTCATCAAAATAAGCAAACATCACACCAAAAACAGAATCTGTCAAAAACAGAACAATATGTAGTAATCTGTAACTAACGTAAACTTCTCGAACCCCAAAAATTCAGCAAAAATAGGAAGACCTAGGAAATTTGTTTGTTGATCAGAATCAATTGGAATCACTATTTTATCACGTTCTGGTGATTTTTAAAAATTGTTTTCGTGAACCAAAAGTTTCTGGAAATTACAGCAAGATCAAATAACTATCATCGAAGAAGATCCTATAGGTTTAACTTGGCACAAACACTAATTAAAATATAAAAACACATCTACACAGAAGGTAGATGGATTATTTATTCCTAAACAGAAACATAAACAAAAAACTAAAAATAAAATTGGGTTGCCTCCCAACAAGCGCTATCGTTTAACGCCCCTAGCTAGGCATTGAGATTTCAATGATGCTCACAGGAAAGACAAGAATTGAGGCACAAAGAGAGCATCATAAAACATGTGACAAACACATTTAAGTCTAACATACTTCCTATGCATAGGCATATTATAGGCAAACAAATTATCGTAGCAAGCAAAAACTAGCATATGCAAGGAGGCGGAAAGGAACAATAGCAATCTCAACATAACGAGAGGTAATTTAGTAACATGAAAATTTCTATAACCATATTTTCCTCTCTCATAATAATTACATGTAGGATCATAAGAAAATTCAACAATATAGTTATCACATAACATATTCTCAACACGATCCACATGCATGCGAAGTTGACACACTTCCAAAATAGTGGGGTTATCATTAACTAAAGTCATGACCTCTCCAAACCCACTTTTATCAAAAATTTCATAAGATTGAATATTCTCCAAATATGTGGGATCTAAAATTGATACTCTTCCAAACCCACTTTCAATATTATTGCAAACACTATTATCAATCTCATATTCATCATGGGGCTTAAATAAATTTTCAAGATCAAAAGAAGAATCACCCCAATCATGATCATTGCAACAAGTAGTAGACATAGCAAAACTAGCATCCCCAAGCTTAGGATTTTGCATATTATTAGAATAATTGACATCAAGAGAGTTTATAGTAAAATCATTGCAATCATGCTTTTCATCGAAGGAACTACCAAGTATGGGTGCAATAGCAACGATCTCATGTTTAACATAAGGAACTATAGCAAATTCATCTTCATAAATATTGGCATCATGGCCACAATAATAGCAAGCATCATGTTCATCAAGGGATATTTCAACCAAATCATCGGAATCATCAGTATCTATAGATTCATGCATATCATTATTTCCTTCCAAAGCAAGCAACGGTCATTCTTTCAATAAATTCTTGGACATAGACATTATGAGCCAAGTTTTCATTGCAATATTTAAGTATGACGGAATTTTCAGATTTGTTGAGAGTAAAATCATACTTTTCAATCAAAGAAGCAACTTCATGAGCACCCTTAAAAACGACAAATTCTTAAATTTGTTCGATATCATAGTAACTATAAACACCCTTCGCATAAGAAGATAAGATTTCATAGGTAGGGAAGGTGTTTTTAGGGTTCTTAGAGCAACAAGTAAAATCACACATTTCACAAAGATTCCAAGCATAGCATAGCAAACTATTTATATGATACCATAAGAGCTTCCCTTCTTCAAACAAACTATGACGCACAAAATGAGCATGCTCATCTAAAGATTTCCCATCAACTAGGCTAGTTGGGGTTTCAGCACGAGCGCATAAGGATTGAACAAGATCCAAGTAGAACACTTTAAGTGGATCCATATCAATAGATTTTCAGCAAGCAAAGATACAAGCATATAGAAGGCACAAGGAAACACAAACAAAGATACATACGTGAAGAAGGCAAACGAAAAAGAGAGGGCGAATAAAACGGCAAGGGTGAAGTGGGGGAGAGGAAAACGAGAGGCAAAAGGCAAATAATGTAGTGCGAGAGATAAGGGATTGTGATGCGTACTTGGTATGTTGACTTTTGCGTAGACTCCCCGGCAACGGCGCCAGAAATCCTTCTTGCTGCGTCTTGAGCTTGCGTTCGTTTTCCCCGAAGAGGAGAGGATGATGCAGCAGAGTAGCGTAAGTATTTCCCTTAGTTTTTGAGAACCAAGGTATCAATCCAGTAGGAGGCCACGCTCAAGTCCCTCGTACCTACACAAAACAAATATCTCAACGCAACCAACGCGATTAGGGGTTGTCAATCCCTTCACGGTCACTTACGAAAGTGAGATCTGATAGAGATAATAGATAATATTTTTGGTATTTTTGGTATAAAGATGCAAAGTAAAATAAAAGGCAAAGTAATAAAGCAAAGCAATAATAAAGCGTAGGAAGATTAATATGATGAGAATAGACCCGGGGGCCATAGATTTCACTAGTGGCTTCTCTCAAGAGCATAAGTATTTTCCGGTGGGTGAACGAATTACTGTTGAGCAATTGACAGAATTGAGCATAGTTATGAGAGTATCTAGGTATGATCATGTATATAGGCATCACGTCCGAGACAAGTAGACCGACTCCTCTGCATCTACTACTATTACTCCACTCATCGACCGCTATCCAAAGATGCATCTAGAGTATTAAGTTAATGAAAACAGAGTAACGCCTTAAGCAAGATGACATGATGTAGAGGGATAAATTCATGCAATATGATAAAAACCATCTTGTTATCCTCGATGGCAACAATACAATACGTGCCTTGCTGCCCCTCATCACATCGGGAAAGGACAATCGCAAGATTGAACCCAAAGCTAAACACTTCTCCCATTGCAAGAACTACCAATCTAGTTGGCCAAACCAAATGGATAATTCAAAGAGACTTGCAAAGATAACCAATCATACATAAAAGAATTCAGAGAAGATTCAAATATTGCTCATAGGTAATCTTGATCATAAACCCACAATTCATCGGTCTCAACAAACACACCGCAAAAAGAAGATTACATCGAATAGATCTCCACGAGAGAGGGGGAGAACATTGTATTGAGATCAAAAAAGAGAGAAGAAGCCATCTAGCTACTAACTATGGACCCAAAGGTCTGAAGTAAACTACTCACACTTCATCGGAGAGGCTATGATGATGATGTAAAAGCCCTCCGTGATGGATTCCCTTCCCATGGAGCTCCTAACAGGCCCCAAGATGGGATCTCGTGGATACAGAAAGTTGCGGCGGTGGAATTAGGTTTTTGGCTCTGTCTCTGATCTGTTGGGGGTACGTAGGTATATATAGGAGGAAGGAGTACGTCGGTGGAGCTTCGGGGGGCCCACGTGGCAGGGGGCGCGCCCTCCACCCTCGTGGCCGCCTCCCCCCTTTCTTGATCGAGGGTCCAAGTCTCCAGGATCATATCTGATGAGAAAATCACGTTCCTGAAGGTTTCATTCCGTTTGGACTCCGTTTGATATTCCGTTTCTTGGAAACACTGAAATAGGCAAAAAAAACAGTAATTCTGGGTTGGGCCTCCGGTTAATAGGTTAGTCCCAAAAGTAATATAAAAGTGGAAAATAAAGCCCAATATGGTCCAAAACAGTAGATAATATAGCATGGAGCAATCAAAAATTATAGATACATTGGAACGTATCAGTGGCAGAGCCTCCGATTGTGTCATATTGTTCGGTATCTGGTGTTGTGGTCGGGTTCGGACTATTGTTACCGGTGTCCCCTTCCCATACCACGGATGGCTTAAACAACCTTTCCAAGAAGATGTTAGGTGGGACAGGGTCGCGCTTAGCGCCGATACGGGCGAGGATATCCGCCGCCTGATTGTTTTCCCGAGCCACATGGTGGAATTCAAGCCCCTCGAACCGAGCTGACATTTTGAGGACGGCATTGCGATAAGCCGCCATTTTCGGATCCTTGGCATCGAAGTCTCCATTTATTTGAGATATCGCGAGGTTCGAGTCCCCACGCACCTCCAGGCGTCGAATGCCCATGGAAACTGCCATCCGAAGACCATGTAACAGGGCCTCGTATTTGGCAGCGTTGTTGGAGTCTGTGTATAGTATTTGGAGTACGTATTGAACTGTATCTCCGGTGGGGGACGTCAGGATGACGCCAGCCCCCAAACCAGCCAGCATTTTGGAGTCGTCAAAGTGCATGATCCAATTGGAGTACGCACTGCATTTTAGGGAGTTCGCTTCATCCATTCGGCGACAAAATCGGCCAGTACTTGTGACTTAATGGCTCGCCGAGGTCTGTATGTTATGTCGAACGGGAGGAGCTCGATGGCCCATTCGGCAATCCGTCCCATGGCATCGCGGTTGTTTATTATGTCGTTGAGTGGTACTTCCGAGGCCACCGTGATTGAACACTCTTGAAAGTAGTGTCGTAGTTTCCGGGATGCCATAAATACCGCGTATGCTATCTTTTGATAATGTGGGTACCGTGATTTGCATGGAGTGAGGACAGTGGATACATAATATACCGGCTTTTGAAGTGGGAATTTATGTCCTTCCGTCTCTCGTTCGACGACGAGCACTATGCTTACAACTTGGTGCGTTGCCGCTATATATAACAACATTGGTTCGCCGACACTTGGCGCGGCCAATATTGGGTTGGTGGCCAAGATGGCTTTTATTTCTTCCAATCTGGTCGTGGCCGCATCCGTCCACTCGAAGTGTTCGGTGCACCGAAGAAGGCGATAAAGGGGTAATGCCTTTTCTCCTAATCGGGAGATAAAGCGGCTTAATGCCGCCACGCATCCAGTTAACTTCTGGATTTGCTTGAGGTCAGTTGGTATAGGCAACTATGATAGAGCTCAGATTTTAGCTGGATTTGCTTCAATTCCTCCGCTGGAGACAATGAAGCCCAGGAGTTTTCCGGCGGGAACGCCGAAAACGCATTTTTCCGGATTGAGCTTGATGTCGTATGTTCGGAGATTGTCGAACGTGAGCCTCAAGTCTTCTATTAAGGATTCGACGTGTCTGGTTTTAACGACCACATCGTCTACGTATGCCTCCACTGTTTTGCCGATCTGTTTTTCCAGACATGTCTGAATCATGCGCTGATACGTCGCGCCGGCGTTTTTTAGCCCGAAGGGCATTGTGTTGAAACAGAAGGGGCTGTATGGAGTAATAAATGCCGTTGCAACTTGATCAGACTGCGCCATCTTAATTTGGTGGTAGCCGGAGTATGCGTCGGGGAAACACAGTGAGTCGTGTCCCGCAGTAACGTCGATAATTTGATCGATGCGGGGGAGGGGAAGGGATCCTTGGGGCAAGCCTTGTTAAGGTCCTTGAAATTGACACATAGGCGCCAGGATTTATCCTTCTTTGGTACCATCACCAGGTTTGCTAGCCAGTCCGGATGTTTTATTTCTCTAATGAATCCGGCCTCCAGTAACTTGGCTAGTTCCTCTCCCATGGCTTGTCGCTTAGGTTCAGAGAAACGCCGAAGAGCCTACTTGACCGGCTTGAATCCTTTTAAAATGTTAAGGCTATGCTCGGCCAGCTGCGTGGGATTCTGGCATGTCCGAAGGATGCCAAAGTAATATGTCCCAATTCTCGCCAGAGGAACTCCGTGGTCACGGCGTCTATAGCGGGGTTTAATTGTGCCCCGATGGACGCGGTTTTTGTAGGGTCTGTTGGGTGGACTTAGAATTTGACTATTTCATCCGCTGGTTTAAAAGAGGTGGACTTGGATCTTTTGTCGAGTATCACGTCGTCCCTGTCCACTGTGGAGCGCATGATTAATTCCTCCGCCGCGAGGGCTTCGGATAACGCCTCGAGGGCCAGTGCGACTGTTTTGTTTTCGGCGCAGAGTGTTGTGTCCGGATCACTAGCTAGAGTGATGATTCCATTGGGCCCGGGCATTTTGAGCTTCATGTACCCGTAATGGGGTATGGCTTGGAAGATCGTGAATGCCTCCCGCCCTAGAAGGGCGTGGTATCCGCTACTGAACGGGGGCCACTTGGAATGTAATTTCTTTGGACCTGTAATTCTCCAGAGTGTCGAATACCACATCTAGTGTGATTTTCCCCTAGAACGTGCCTCCCGATCGGGATGATTCCTCTGAAGGTCGTGCTGCTTTGCTCAATGCGGTTTCTGTCTATTTCCATTTTCTGAAGAGTCTCCTCATAAATGAGGTTTAATCCGTTGCCGTCGTCCATGAGTACTTTAGTAAGCCGAAAGTTGTCCACAATTGGACCGAGGACCAAGGTGGATGGTGCTCGGACTGTTCAGAATTTAGGTTCATCACTGGCATTGAAGGTGATAGCCGTGTCGCTCCATGGATTTATTGCTGCCACGTGGCAGACTTCGTCAAGGCTGCGAAGTGTTCACTTACGCCTATTATTTGAGGCGAAGGTCTCGAAAAGACTATCAATACTGTATTGTTATCCACGGGATGGTGCTCTGCGGTGTTTTGAATGAGGATATCCTCACCGCTCTTGGCCACCTGCCGGAGTACCCAACATGCTCTAAGGCTGTGTGTTGGTATGGTATCCGATGTACTGTGAATTTTGCAGGCCCGTTAAGCCATCCCTCCAATACGGTTCCACGCCCTGTAGTGGGCTTTTGCTTCTCTGTAATTGAGTCGGGTGACTTATGAGAGTGCACCCTTTTAATTCGGACTAGGGGCTTTGTCAGAGCCGGATTATCCCAAAATTTTGTTTGGGTTTTCCAAGCGCTTTCCATCGCACAGTACTTCCGTACTATGGCCGCCAAGTCTTTGAAGCGTGTTATGTCACGGCGACTTATGGCGTTGAGGATTTCCTTGTCCGTGCAATTATTTCAAAAGAATGAAATTGTGTCTTCCTCGCGACAGTCCTTGACCTTGTTCATTACAAGGAGGAATCTGGCCCAGTAGTGATGTACTGTCTCCTGGGGCTCTTGCCTAATGTGGGAAAGATCGTTTATATCTGGGTGGGTGGGTGGATTTAAGTCCGGACCTTGACCCGGTTTGAGACCCAGGGGAGGAGGAGTTTCCGATCTTGAAAGTTCGGGCTCCAATTTGTTACCCAGTGGGTCTGGCCTGTTGCCTGATTCTAGGTTCAGGGTTTGGGCGATGTCCTCCCGTAGACAGGTATCCGGCTCGGAGAGCTCGGGAATCCGGACGTAGCTTGTCCTCAAGATAGAGGAAGAATCGCCGCATTGCTCTTCCACCACCGCTATCTGATGGGTGACCGGCGGAGAGTTAATCTCCCTTTGATCGGGATTAAGCTTAATCCGATCATAGTCTGTAGCGACTCCCAAAGCGGCGATGCGATCCAAGAGCTCGTTCAAAGAGGAGAGCTACATTGGGTTCATCCGCTCGGTAAGCTCCGAGCCGATGTGGAGGCTGTTTTCGATGACCCGAGAAGTCATCGTCGGTGCAGCGGCCGAACGGGCGGTCATGACGAAGCCGCCTAGTCGGAGAGTTTGGCCTACAGCCAGGGCTCCCCTAGAGGTGATGTTGTCCCTGACAACGAGACGAGCCATCCTTCCTTACGATGACGGCATAGTGGAACTCTCAATGAAAGCACCAATGTCGGTGTCAAAACCGGCGGATCTCGGGTAGGGGTTCCCGAACTGTGCGTCTAAGGTGGATGGTAACAGGAGGCGGGGGACACGATGTTTACCCGGGTTCGGGCCCTCTCGATGGAGGTAATATTCTACTTCCTGCTTGATTGATCTTGATGATATGAGTATTACAAGAGTTGATCTACCACGAGATCGTAGAGGCTAAACCCTAGAAGCTAGCCTATGGTATGATTGTTCTACGGACTAAACCCTCCGGTTTATATAGACACCGGAGGGGGCTAGGGTTACACAGAGTCGGTTACAAGGGAGGAGATCTACATATCCATATTGCCAAGCTTGCCTTCCACGCCAAGGAGAGTCCCATCCGGACACAAGACGAAGTCTTCAATCTTGTATCTTCATAGTCCAACAGTCCGGCCAAAGGATATAGTCCGGCTGTCCGGAGACCCCCTAATCCAGGACTCCCTCACTAGCCAATTCTTTGCACCAAGTAGAGATACTACTTGTGCTTCCGAATATCCTTAAACCCAGTTTTGCCATGAGTGTCCACCATATCTACCTATGGATTAAGTAAGATCCTTCAAGTAAGTTGTCATCGGTGCAAGCAATAAAAATTGCTCTCTAAATATGTATGATTTATTAGTGTGGAGAAAATAAACTTTGTATGATCTTGTGATGTGGAAGAAATAAAAGCGACGGACTGCATAATAAAGGTCCACATCACAAGTGGCAATATAAAGTGACGTTCTTTTGCATTAAGATTTCGTGCATCCAACCATGAAAGCGCATGACAACCTCTGCTTCCCTCTGCGAAGGGCCTATCATTTACTTTTATCTTTCACCCTTATGCAAGAGTCATGGTGATCTTCACCTTTCCTTTTTACATTTTATCCTTTGGCAAGCACCTTGTGTTGGAAATATCCTGATATATATATATCCAATTGGATGTAAGCTAGCATGAATTATTATTGTTGACATTACCCTTGAGGTAAAAGGTTGGGAGGCGAGACTATAAGCCCCTATCTTTCTCTGTGTCCGATTAAAACTCCATAACCACAAGTATTGCGTGAGTGCTAGCAATTGTGAAAGACTAAATGATAGTTGAGTATGTGGACTTGCTGAAAAGCTCTTATATTGACTCTTTCTGATGTTATGATAAATTGCAATTGCCTCAGTGACTGAGATTATAGTTTGTTAGTTCTCAATGAAGTTTCTTATCCATACTTGACAGTGTGGATAGATTGTTACTTTAGCATAAGAAATAATATGATATCTATATATGTTGCTGTTATAAGAATGATCATGATGCCCTCATGTCTGTATTTTATTTTATCGACACCTCTATCTCTAAACATGTGGACATATTTATCATTATCGGCTTCCGCTTGAGGACAAGCGAGGTCTAAGCTTGGGGGAGTTGATACATACATTTTGCATCATGCTTTTATATCGATATTTATTGCATTATGGGCTGTTATTACACATTATGTCACAATACTTATGCCTATTCTCTCTTATTTTACAAGGTTTACATGAAGAGGAGAATGCAATTTGGAATTCTCAAATGGAAGAGGAGCAAATATTAGAGACCTATTCTGCACAACTTCAAAAGTCCTGAAACTCCACGGAAGTCATTTTTGGAAATAATAAAAAATATTGAGTGAAGAAAATACCAGAGGGGGCCCACACCCTGGCCACGAAGGTGGGAGGCGCACCCTACCCACCTAGGCGTGCCTCCCTGCCTCGTGGGCCCCCTGGCGGGCCTCCGGCGCCCATCTTCTGCTATATGAAGTCTTTCGTCCGAGAAAAAAATCATAAGCAAGCTTTCGGGAAGAAACTCCGCCGCCGCGAGGCGGAACCTTGGCGGAACCAATCTAGGGCTCCATCAGAGTTGTTCTGCCGGGGAAACTTTCCTTCGGGAGGGGGAAATCATTGCCAACGTCATCACCAACGATCCTCTCATCTGGAGGGGGTCAATCTCCATCAACATCTTCACCAACACCATCTCCTCTCAAACCCTAGTTCATCTCTTGTATCCAATCTTTGTCCCAAAGCCTCAGATTGGTACCGTGGGGTTGCTAGTAGTGTTGATTACTCCTTGTAGTTGATGCTAGTTGGTTTATTTGGTGGAAGATCATATGTTCGGATCCATTATGCATATTAATACCCTCTGATTATGAACATGAATATGCTTTGTGAGTAGTTACGTTTGTTCCCGAGGACATGGGAGAAGTCTTGCTATAAGTAGTCATGTGAATTTGGTATTCGCTCGATATTACGATGAGATGTATGTTGTCTTTCCTCTAGTGGTGTCATGTGAACGTCGACTACATGACACTTCACCATTGTTTGGGCCTAGAGGAAGGCATTGGGAAGTAATAAGTATATGATGGGTTGCTAGAGTGACAGAAGCTTAAACCCTAGTTTATACGTTGCTTTGTAAGGGGCTGATTGGGATCCATATGTTTCATGCTATGGTTAGTTTTACCTTAATACTTTGTTTGTAGTTGCGGATGCTTGCAATAGGAGTTAATCATAAGTGGGATGCTTGTCCAAGTAAGGACAGCACCCAAGCACCGGTCCACCCACATATCAAATTATCAAAGTAACGAACGCGAATCATATGAACGTGATGAAAACTAGCTTGACGATAATTCCCAAGTGTCCTCGGAGCGCTTTTCTCTATATAAGAGTTTGTCCAGGCTTGTCCTTTGATACAAAAAGGATTGGGCCATCTTGCTGCACTTTATTTACACTTGTTACTTGCTACCCGTTACAAATTACCTTATCACAAAACTATATTTACCGATAATTTCAGTGCTTGCAGAGAATACCTTACTTAAAACCGCTTGCCATTTCCTTCTGCTCCTCGTTGGGTTCGACACTCTTACTTATCGAAAGGACTACGATAGATCCCCTATACTTGTGGGTCATCAATATGTTTCTCGTTTATGGAGGTGACAAAGAGCTCATCGTAAATGGTTACGTCGATGCAAGCTTTAACACTAATCCGAATGACTCTAAGTCACAAACAAGATACGTATTTATATTGAACGGTGGAGCTGTCAGCTGGTGCAGTTTTTAGCAAAGCGTTGTCGCGGGATCTACGTGTGAAGTGGAGTACACAGCTGCTTCGGAAGTAGCAAATGAAGGAGTCTGGATGAAGGAGTTCATATCCGATCTAGGTGTCATACCTAGTGCATCGGGTCCAATGAAAATCTTTTGTGACAATACTGGTGCAATTGCCTTGGCAAAGGAATCCAGATTTCACAAGAGAACCAAGCACATCAAGAGACGCTTCAATTCCATCCGCGATCAAGTTAAGGAAGGAGACATAGAGATTTGCAAGATACATACGGATCTTAATGTTGCAGACCCGTTGACTAAGCCTCTCTCACGAGCAAAACATGATCAGCACCAAGACTGCATGGGTGTTAGAATCATTACTGTGTAATCTAGATTATTGACTCTAGTGCAAGTGGGAGACTGAAGGAAATATGCCCTAGAGGCAATAATAAAGTTGTTATTTATATTTCCTTATATCATGATAAATGTTTATTATTCATGCTAGAATTGTATTAACAGGAAACTTAGTACATGTGTGAATACATAGACAAACATAGTGTCACTAGTATGCCTCTACTTGACTAGCTCGTTGAATCAAAGATGATTAAGTTTCCTAGCCATAGACATGAGTTGTCATTTGATTAACGGGATCACATCATTAGAAAATGATGTGATTGACTTGACCCATTCCGTTAGCTTAGCACTTGATTGTTTAGTATGTTGCTATTGCTTTCTTCATGACTTATACATGTTTCTATGACTATGAGATTATGCAACTCCCGAATACCGGAGGAACACTTAGTGTGCTACCAAACGTCACAACATAACTGGGTGATTATAAAGGTGCTCTACAGGTGTCTCCGATGGTACTTGTTGAGTTGGCATAGATCGAGATTAGGATTTGTCACCCCGATTGTCGGAGAGGTATCTCTGGGCCCTCTCGGTAATGCACATCACTATAAGCCTTGCAAGAAAAGTGACTAATGAGTTAGTTGCGGGATGATGCATTACGGATCGAGTAAAGAGACTTGCCGGTAACGAGATTGAACTAGGTATTGAGATACCGACGATCGAATCTCCGGCAAGTAACATACCGATGACAAAGGGAACAACGTATGTTGTTATGCGATTTGACAGATAAAGATCTTCGTAGAATATGTAGGAACCAATATGAGCATCCAGGTTCCGCTATTGGTTATTGACCGGAGATGAGTCTCGGTCATGCCTACATAGTTCTCGAACCCATAGGGTTCGCACGCTTAACGTTCGGTGACGATCGGTATTATGAGTTTATGTGTTTTGATGTACCGAAGGTAGTTCGGAGTCCCGGATATGATCACGGACATGACGAGGAGTCTCGAAATGGTCGAGACATAAAGAACGATATATTGGATGACTATGTTTGGACATCTGAAAGGTTTCGAGAGAGTTCAGACATATACCGGAGTACCGGGGGTTTACCGGAACCCCCCGGGGAGTATATGGGCCCTAATGGGCTTTAGTGGAGAGAGAGAGGGGCAGCCAGGGCAGGCCACGCGCCCCCTCTCCCTCTGGTCCGAATTGGAATAGGAAGGGGGGGCGGCGCCCCCCTTTCCTTCCTTCCTCTCTCCCCCTTCCTTCTCTCCTAGTCCAACTAAGGAAGGGGGGAATCCTACTCCCGATGGGAGTAGGACTCCCCCCTTGGGCGCGCCTAGGAGGCCGGCCCTCTCCCCCTCCTCCACTCCTTTATATATGGGGGAGGGGGCACCCCATAGACACACAAGTTGATCATTGATCTCTTGGCCGTGTGCGGTGCCCCCCTCCACTATAATCCACCTCGGTCATATCGTTGCAGTGCTTAGGCGAAGCCCTGCGCCGGTAGCTTCATCATCACCGTCATCACGCCGTCGTGCTGACGAAGCTCTCCCTCGACACTCAGCTGGATCGAGAGTTCGTGGGGCGTCACCGAGCTGAACGTGTGCAGATCGCGGAGGTGCCGTACTTTCGGTACTAGGATTGGTCGGATCATGAAGACGTACGACTACATCAACCGCGTTGTCATAACGCTTCCGCTTATGGTCTACGAAGATACGTGGACTACACTCTCCCCTCTCGTTGCTATGCATCACCATGATCTTGCGTGCACTCTCCCCTCTCATTGCTATGCATCACCGTGATCTTGCGTGTGCGTAGGAAAATTTTGAAATTACTACGTTCCCCAACAACTCCCTCCGTCCAGTGAAAAGTATGCATATAGAATTTTTTTGGACAAATTATGCAGTATAGTAAAAAAGGCATTAGGAAGATGCAAGCCACCATCTCTCTCTTCTTTAATTACCCAATCTCCAATGAGCTAAGTGCATGTAGAAATTAAGAAGACCGTGTGTAGAATATTATTGGTCTTTATTACCATGTGATGAGAGAAAATATTTTTTTCTACTTTAAAGTGCATTGGGAAGATAGAAGTACACTCTTCATCGGACAGAGGGAGTATGAGACAAGGCGGACTGGCACCGATGCTGGCGAGAGGCAGGGAAATCCTAGATAAGAGCCCGCCGAGGCAGGAGCGAAAGGGTTCAAGGCGGTCGAAACGCCAAATTTTATAAGATGTATCTTTTAGATGGTGTACATGAAATGAACATGGAAATTTGAAGGAATTGAGTAGAGAGACAGAGTGCCAGTGCATATACATCCCAAATGAAATGACATTTGAGTCATGTTTAGGACTTCTTCCGTTCACATGGTTCTAGAAGCGCATAAATAGGAAAAACACATAAATATAGGAGAAATGCATGCGTAAAACATAAGATTGTTAGACATAGGAATTTTGTCAACTTGGATATTTGGTTCATAGGAACTGGAAAAACACAAAAGTCATAATAAACATGAATCAAATCAAAATCAAACCACATGAAAATATAAAAACATCATATAATAGGATTCCTATAATAAAATTTCATTTTGAGCTCTTTTGATTTGTAAGAATTGATTCCTATTTCTATGTAGGACTAGTTCCTATCCTTCACATTTCAAAGGAAACAAAACATTAGCTCAGGCATGACAAAAAAATCTTATCATGTCAACTAAATGACATCTCTTATCCTATATGAACGGGGATACATGTCACCTCATTTCCTATGATGTTCCTATTCTTATGATACTCCTATCTTATGAACCAAACGACGCCATATAATTAGAATGTTATTATGCCACTAAGTATCTCAGTCTCCTTCTTCATGCATAGAAATTTGGAAAGGAGATACATGTGGATGTTAGAATTACTGTGTTTTCCTCTGAAACTGTGATCAATGAAATGTTCCATCCTTTTTTCCTTTAGCCCATTCCTTAAAACCAAAGACATGAATAGTACCACCATAAGAAAATTTGCTATTCCTATGGTTCTCCTCAACTTCTCTTTGAAGGAATCCTTTGGTTCAAAGGAAATTCAAAGGATTTTTGGGGCATTTAGATCCTCATGTTTTTTTTTCATACGACGATCATTTTATTGCGTGATTGGAATCCTTAGTTTTTTTCATATGATTCATTTGCACTATATTTTGAAGGAAAATTGCCATCCACTCAACCATCTAGGTAGAATTCCTTTGTTTTTCATGTGCTATCAAACATCTTCCATCTAAATTCTTGTAGTTTTGTAATCCTGTAGGAATCAAGAGGACACGACACAATGATTCCTGCGCCTTTTCTATTCCTACATTTTGAGAATCCAAATCAAGAGGCATGAACCTAAGGAGCCTTTGGATTTCTATGGAATGGAGGGTACATGAATGTATTCCATAGCATTTTGGTGAACCCACTCCTATGATACAAAGGGTTTCCATAGAGAAAATTCATATGGATTGGAATCCTACAAGATTATGAAATTCATACAAGCCAAATAAGCCCCCCCCCCCCTTCCGCCACTTCAATCCCGTCAATCACCCCTCCTCCATCCTCCCACATTGTATTGGATTGGATTAATCGAGGCGCAGAGGTGAAAAGGGATCCTCCGTCGCAGCCTATCCAGGTGGGTGGCCACTGGCATAAAACGAACATGGGTAGGGATGTGTTTTGCACCCCAAGAAGATGGCCCATGTTGCAGCCGGCCCCTTGACTGCCATCATTGTCATAATCCTCCACCACTCCCGCCATGCATGTGGCGCCGCCTATATAACCCTAAAAGATGAAGCGGTGAAGGCTCCACTTTGACGATATCCTCTAAGTCGAACTAAGAGCAATCATGGAAGGTATATCATTAACCTTGCGACGATCGAAGCTTCCTGTCCACGTGAAACGGACACAACTGTTGCTTTGCACGCTCTCACTAGCATTTCACTGGTTTGGGCTAGGAATAGCCATTTGATGGCTGAGATCAAATCTTTCCTGGAGATTCAAGCATTTTTATCCCCTGTAAAATTAGTCATGGTCAAAATAGAGTGGCTCACGAATTAGTTAGACGTGGTATAATTGGGGTGTGCCCCAGTGTTTGGTTGCATGATACACCAGATTTTGTTTTTCAAGCTTTGTACTAGCCGATTGTGGCCCTGGGATGGAGGAATAAAGAGCCCTGAGATGGAGTAGTAAATTTTCAAAAAAGAAAAAAGAAACAAGCGGAAAAATTGTTGTAGTTCCATTTACAGAAGAGGCACAAACGACAAAGCTAGGCAGCGATGTTATCGGGAGAGGGTTTCCATCGTCTGAACCCGCATGTGGTGCCAGCGTGAGATGTACTGACTTCCTTTTACCCGATCAAGTACAAGTCACCAATGTTTTCAAAAGAAAAAAAAAGTGCAAGTCACCAATAAGGTGTTACTGGACTTATAACTTGAAAAAGGAAATGTCAGGATGCTGTTGGACTTATTATCTCTAGATTGACGATCATCATAGCAGCTTGGCAGATTTTACTCTGATCGCAGTCGCACATATGTACTCCAAAAAGGCACTCATCCGTAAAGAAATATAAGAGTGTTTAGATCACTAGTTTAGTGATCTAAACACTCTTACATTCCTTACAGAGGGAGTAAAGAAAAGGAAAGGAAAGAAAAATTACACAAAGCCATTATATTTGGCCTACGGTTTACAGGATGCTAATACCACATTTCCTTCGGAAAATTCCAACAGAGCCACCACCTTTTATTATCTCGTCGTCAGATTTTGCGAAGGAGATTTTTAAACCGTGCAGTAGAAGATACTCTTAACTAATTGCTCTGGAGCGGGGGAGGGAGGCGTGGTCAAAACCCCGGCCGGCCGGGCCGGGATTCTGCAGCTCATTTATCTCGGCTGCCGCCACCGCTTGTTGCGATCGCCCGGGGGGCACCGCCACCACCAAAACCCCGATTTTGATTTACTCACCTCCCCCACCTCCGATCCGCCCATCACTGCTTGGTTCCCCTCCGTAGCGGCCGCGGCGAGACGCGGGTGGGTAGGTACACGGGGGGTGGTGGGCTGCAGCCTGGAGGTGTCTTGGACCCCAAGGTCCCGAGCCGCGCCGCAGCCGCCCCCCGCCCGCTCCCCTATATAACCCCCGCCCGCCCGCTCCGGCGCTCCACTCACCCAGCCTGCGCCCACCCATGCCCACCGCGGCGTCGTCGTCGTCGCCTTTCGCGGCAGCGATGGCGGAGCCGGCCGCTCTCCCCGTCCTCCTGCGGCCGGCGCTCCTCCACGGCGTCGGCGCCGGGGCCCACCTCCTGCTCGCGCTCGCCGTCGCGGCCCGGCTCCTCTTCGCCCCCGCCCCCCGCGGCAAGGAATCAGCCGCCGCCCCGGGGAGAGGCAGCGGCATCCGGTTCCGGTGGGGACAGTTCGCGGTTCGCGCCACTTGGGCTCTGGCGGCGTCAGAGGTCTTCCTCGGCGCCTACTCGCTCGTCTCGTGGTACCTCGACAACAGCGGCGAGGCCGGGTGGGCGGTGGCCGACCAGGCGGACGCCGCGGCGCGCGCGGTGGCGTGGCTGCTGCTCGCGGCCTACCTGCAGCTCGAGTACCGCGGCCGCGGGGAGGAGCGGTTCGCCGCGCCGCTCAAACTCTGGTGGGCGCTCTTCCTCCTCCTCTCCGTCCTCGCCGTCGCCGTCCACGCCGCGACGAGCCTCTCCTACGGGCTCCCCGTGCCCGCGCTTCCGTGGGCGCGCGACGCCGTTGAGGTCCTCGCAGCCGTGGCGCTACTCGTCGCCGGGTTCTCGGCCAAGACGACGGGCGGCTCTGCTTCCGAGGAGCCTCTGCTCAACGGCGCGATCGAGAGCCGCGGCGACGACACCGTCGATGCTTCCCTCTTCACGAGCGCCGGCTTCCTCAGCGTCCTCACCTTCTCTTGGATGGGGCCCCTGCTCGCCGTCGGCAACAAGAAGGCCCTCGGCCTCGACGACGTCCCTGACCTTGATCATGCCGACAGCGTGGCCGGCCTGCTCCCCTCGTTCAAGACCAACCTGGAGGCGCAAGCGGGCGACGGCTCTGGCCCCAAGTTCACCGCGTTCAAGCTCACCAAGGCCCTTGTGCGCACCGTCTGGTGGCACATCGCGGTGACCGCGCTCTACGCGCTCATCTACAACTTGGCCACCTACGTTGGCCCGTACCTCATAGACTCCCTGGTGCAGTACCTCAACGGCGACGAGAGGTACGCGAGCAAGGGGAAGCTCCTCGTCGTCACATTCATCGTAGCCAAGGTGTTTGAGTGCTTGTCACAACGGCACTGGTTCTTCCGGCTACAGCAAGCCGGGATACGTGCTCGCTCCGCGCTCGTCTCCGTCGTGTACCAGAAAGGGCTCTCTCTGTCCAGCAGCTCGAGACAGAGCCGCACGAGCGGCGAGATGATCAACATCATCAGCGTGGACGCCGACCGAGTCGGCCTCTTCTCATGGTACATGCACGATCTCTGGTTGGTACCACTCCAAGTAGGCATGGCATTGTTCATCCTGTACTCCACCCTGGGGGTAGCGTCGCTTGCAGCGCTCGGTGCCACCATTGTGGTCATGCTTGCAAATGTGCCTCCCATGAAAATGCAGGAGAAGTTCCAGCAGAAGCTCATGGACTGCAAGGATGTCAGGATGAAGGCGACATCTGAGATCCTGCGCAACATGAGGATTCTTAAACTGCAGGGGTGGGAAATGAAGTTCTTGTCCAAGATCATTGACCTCAGGACGACAGAGACAAGCTGGCTCAAGAAGTACCTTTACACGTCGACCGCGGCCACCTTCGTGTTCTGGGGTGCCCCGACCTTCGTCGCCGTGGTAACCTTCGGAGCTTGCATGCTCTTAGGGATACCATTGGAGTCAGGGAAGGTGCTGTCTGCATTGGCCACGTTCCGGGTGCTTCAAGAACCAATATACAACCTTCCTGACACAATCTCCATGATGATTCAGACCAAGGTGTCTCTTGACAGGATAGCATCTTTCCTATGCCTTGAGGAGTTGCCGACGGATGCTGTGGAGAGGCTACCAAGTGGTAGCTCCAATGTTGCAATTGAGGTCATCAATGGGTGCTTCTCCTGGGACGGCTCACCTGAGCTGCCAACCCTGAAAGACCTGAACTTTCAAGCTCAGCAAGGCATGCGTGTTGCAGTCTGTGGGACTGTCGGCTCTGGAAAATCAAGCTTGCTCTCTTGCATTCTTGGTGAGGTGCCAAAGCTATCAGGAGAGGTCAAGACTTGCGGAACAACGGCATATGTCAGCCAGACGGCATGGATACAGAGCGGCAAAATTCAGGACAACATACTGTTCGGCAAGGAGATGGACAGTGAGAAATATGACAGGGTCCTTGAGTGGTGTTCGCTGAAGAAAGACTTGGAGATCTTGCCATTCGGTGACAAGACAGTCATTGGAGAGCGAGGCATAAATCTTAGTGGCGGGCAGAAGCAAAGGATTCAGATAGCCCGAGCTTTGTATCAGGATGCCGACATCTATTTGTTTGATGATCCGTTCAGCGCAGTCGATGCCCATACAGGATCCCACCTTTTCAAGGTATAATACATTCTTTTTTTTGTTCAATATAGGAGTTTGAGAACATCTTGCTTATTAAGGTTTCTTCCATTTGCAGGAATGCTTGCTTGGGGCTTTGGCTTCAAAAACAGTGGTTTATGTCACTCACCAGATTGAATTCCTGCCTTCAGCTGATCTTATTCTGGTGAGAATTTCACTGGCAAATGTTTCATGCAAATTTTATTGCCATAAATTGTTCGGTTCTCCTTATAAGATAATTTTACTGTAGGTAATGAAGGGTGGGAGGATAGCACAAGCAGGCAAATACAACGATATACTTGGTTCAGGGGAAGAGCTAATGGAACTGGTTGGTGCTCACCAAGATGCTCTCACAGCATTGGACGTGATTGATGTTGCTAATGGAGGCAGTGAAACAATCTCTTTAAGCCTATCCAGGTCATTGTCATCAGCTGAAGAGAAAGATAAACAAAATGGCAAAGACGACGGTGACAAGGTTCAGAGTGGGCAGCTGGTGCAGGAAGAAGAAAGGGAAAAGGGCAGAGTGGGGTTCTGGGTCTACTGGAAGTACCTCACATTGGCTTACGGCGGAGCTCTCGTGCCATTCGTGTTGATAGCACAGCTACTTTTCCAAGTACTTCAGATTGGTAGCAATTACTGGATGGCTTGGGCTTCTCCTGTGTCCAAAGACGCTGAGCCTCCAGTGAGCATGTCGACACTGATCTTTGTCTTTGTGGCATTGGCTGTTGCAAGTTCGCTGTGCATCCTCATAAGGGCACTGTTTCTTGTGACAGCTGCATACAAAACAGCAACTCTGTTGTTCAACAAGATGCATATGGCCATATTCAGAGCTCCTATGTCATTCTTCGATTCCACTCCAAGTGGGCGCATCTTGAATAGAGTAAGTCATTTGCATCTCCTCAGATTTCCTGGTAAGTTTGATTTGTTTACTTCGATTATTGCTCACTCAAGATTGAACTGTTTAGGCTTCAACTGATCAAAGCGAAGTGGATACAAACATCGCTTACCAGATGGGTTCTGTTGCGTTTTCCATCATACAACTAGTTGGAATTATTGCGGTGATGTCTCAGGTAGCATGGCAGGTGTTTGTTGTGTTCGTTCCTGTGATCATTATCTGCTTCTGGTACCAGGTAATTTAATCTATTTATATTTATTCTTCATGTTGTTTTAACTGCAAGTTCACCACCTTATTACATCTATCATCTTGCAGCGCTACTACATTGAGACGGCCAGAGAGCTGCAAAGGCTGGTAGGGGTTTGCAAAGCTCCTATCATACAACATTTTGCTGAATCAATTACTGGATCAACCACCATCAGAAGTTTTGGCAAAGAACACCAGTTTGTATCAACTAATAGCCGTCTAATGGATGCCTACTCTCGACCGAAATTCTACAATGCTGCAGCAATGGAGTGGCTTTGTTTCCGCTTGGATACGCTGTCGTCCTTCACATTTGCATTCGCTTTGGTATTTCTGATCAGTCTACCAACTGGTATCATCGATCCAGGTTAGGATGTTACTAGTTCGGAACAATATTTATACCGTGTAACGTTAGCAGATTAGACGTGACTTGGTATGGGCTTGCAACTAAATCTACATCCTGCTTTCAGGTATTGCTGGTCTCGCGGTCACATATGGGCTTAACTTGAACATGCTGCAAGCATGGGTTGTGTGGAGCATGTGCAATTTGGAGAACAAGATCATATCAGTAGAAAGAATTCTGCAATACATAAGCATTCCTGAAGAACCCCCACTTACAATGTCAGAAGATAAGTTGCCCCATAACTGGCCGTCAGAGGGAGAAATTCAGCTTCGTGACGTCCATGTAAGTACTCTTTCCTTTTTTCCTCCAGTTTAATTATGTTCTCCTTTTCTTTTACCGTGTTGTTGTGCAGAAATTTCATATTTTTGCCGTTGTGAGTGAACTATTAGAAATCCAGTCTGGTGGGAAACGAATTGCAGATTCAGCTTTTTATGAAATGAGACATAACCAATTTATTCTAGATAGGGCTGATCCTTAACTAGTCAAATTTCTGCAGGTGAGATATGCTCCACAACTACCATTTGTTCTGAAGGGCCTTAACGTCACTTTTCCTGGAGGCATGAAGACTGGTATTGTTGGAAGAACAGGCAGTGGTAAATCAACACTCATACAGGCCCTTTTCCGTATTGTCGAGCCTACTGTCGGTCAGATACAGGTAGATGGTATTGACATCTGCACCATCGGGCTGCACGATCTGAGATCTAGACTTAGCATCATTCCACAAGATCCAACGATGTTTGAGGGAACTGTGAGGAGCAACCTTGACCCTCTTAACGAGTACAACGACGATCAAATCTGGGAGGTAGTTTCGCTTTCACATGTTTCATTTTTTGTCAGTCATCAAATACTTGCGAAATAGTCGAGAACCTCTTGGAAAGTGGCAGTCTGAATCCTTTGCTTGCTCCATTTCAGGCCTTGGATAACTGTCAGCTGGGAGATGAGGTCAGGAAGAAGGAGCTGAAACTCGACTCACCAGGTCTGATATGTGATATGTTTATTTTCAGTCATGCAGTTGAAAGTCTGAAACTTAATTTGCTCATCTTTTGCACATTTCCCAATATCAGCTCTTCTCTTCCAAGATTTGACAACTACTGTATAACACATGCTGCTGCTTCTGTAAACTGAAACTTTCTGTAAATTTGCCTTGCAGTGATCGAGAACGGAGAGAACTGGAGCGTGGGCCAGCGCCAGCTTGTCTGCCTTGGAAGAGTGATCTTGAAACGGACCAAGATACTGGTTCTGGACGAGGCCACGGCTTCGGTGGATACCGCGACAGACAACATGATCCAGAAAACACTGCGTGAGAACTTCTCGGAGGCGACGGTCATCACGATTGCGCATCGAATCACCTCGGTCCTCGACAGCGACATGGTTCTGCTCCTCGACAACGGTCAGCAATCAGACCATTAAAACAAATCGCGATCGCGCCTCGCTAATTCTTCTACTAATCCCATGTGCTTGGCACATCTGTTGGTCTGACAAACCCCGTGCCAATCTATGCAGGTGTGGCCGTGGAGCGTGACACGCCGGCCAGGCTGCTGGAGAACAAGTCGTCTCTGTTCTCAAAGCTTGTAGCAGAGTACACGATGAGAGCGACGCACACGTAGCGAGCTAGTGGATCCTCCAGCCGTTCTTCCACGCCGTTGAGGCTTCTTGAGTGAGTCTGGCTGTCGATAATGCCGAAAAATTACTGGTACGTGTGATTGTGAAGTGCTCTCGGATAGGATCTACCACGGTGTTGGTGCTACTCATACTCGCACGGTAACTTTACATTTTCTGAAGGAAAAGGCTGAAAAGGTGGTTAAGAGTCGGTTAAAGTTTAGTGTTTGAAGAAAGTAGTTCGTTAAGGATAGGAAGACCTGAACCCTGGTAGTGGTCGCTTGCTTTACGGCGGACCATACACGCCGAAAAAGTTTTGGGGCTTAGTAATTTGATGATGTACTGTGTGATACCCGGATAAATAAATGAAGTGGCTCAGTTTAGCACTGTTATATCAGGGTCCCCTCCCTGGCTGTTCCTATTGATATTGTGGGTCTGTTAAAGGCCCCGGCTGTGCCAAGCATGAACAGCCGTTGCATGCTGTTGTAAATTCTGTCATTCTTTTTCCCTCCGCATATTGCAAGTCGATTTCCTCTCCTCTACAATAAGACCATCACCACAGCGCACGGCTATATGTGAAGGCTGTGTTTTATATGTGAAAAAGAACTACATGCTCCTCACTGTAGGCAATTGTAAGTCATATAGCTCCTCAGCTGTGCTGAATTCGTCAGTAACTGCTTGCATTTTCAGGACAGCTGTCTTGTTTCACATCAGCTCCTACACTCCGACTCTCTAGACGGCCATGCCTACCTCGGCTTCAGAAGGAGATAAACTTACGTAGGCCATTGTATATGAACTGAAATCCATCTTTTGAAGTTCTTTTCCTCGGCGATCAGGTTTGTGAAGATGCCAAATTGCAATGCTGGAGAAGAGAAGAGAAGAGTACAGTACAATACACAACCAATGTTCACATAGATCAACCTTGCTAACAACAAGCTACAATGGACAGGGCACACACAACAGTGGCAGTGAGACATCAAAAGCGGGCGACCGGGCAACCGTGGAGAAAAGAAGAGAAGAGTGAAAAAGAAGAAGACAAGACAAGCGTCAAACTGCGGCAGCAAACAACAACAGCAGTGTCCTAACAATGGTCAGATGAGCAGACGTTGGGTGGTTCCTAGCAACCATCGTCGCGGCAGAGCAGAGAAGCTCGCTCCTGCCACTAGCCCTTGCCGAAGTGGTGGTGCTTCTTGCCGCCGTCTCCCCCTTTGCCGCCGCTCGGCTTCTTCCCGGCGTGCGCCGTCGTGTTCTTCAGTATCTGCAAGCACACACACACGCATGCAAGATTCAGCATCGCCATGGCCGCTCACTGACAGTGAGGCAATTGTGCTGGGAGGGAGGATCTGGGGTGGATACGGTACCTGGCGGAGCGTGTTGTTCTCGTTCTGGAGGGTGGAGACCTTCTGCTCGAGCTCGGCATTGCGGAGCTCGAGGTCCTTGGCCTTCACCTCCAGCTCCGTCATGTAGGCCTTCTTCCGCTCCCGGGCCTGCTGCGCCGACACGCGGTTCCGCAGCAGCCGCTTCAGCCGGTTCTGCTCCTTGTCCCCGGCGGCGCGCCCGCGCTTCTTCCCCGCCGGGGCCTGCCCGCCCCCGGCCGCCGCCAGCTGCAGCTGCTTGCCGTCCCCCGCGCCGGACGACGCCGACCCGCCGCCCATCTCCGGCACCCGCCGTATCTCCTCGTCGCTCTCCGCGCCTGCCACCACATCATACACATAGACACGCGTCGTCAGCGTCTGAACCATCGAGCTGAGCTGCCGGATTCAGTCAGCGAGCGAGCAAAAGAGCGGCGGGGTGGACGGAGAGACGGTGGGTACCTCCTTCCTTGAGGTTGTTGGGGCCGGAGCTGGAGGAGCGGTCGCTGCTGGACGGCAGCGAGCTGGTGGTGCTCGTCTTGGCCTGCTGCTCCTGCTCCTGCGCCGCCATCTCGCCTCCCCGCGTCCTCGAGCTCCAAGAACAGAGGCGGATCGAGCTAGATCTCCCTGAATCTCCCGCCGCGCCACCACACCACCACCCCACCGCCGCCGCCGCTCCGAGAAAAGAAAAACAAATCTTGACACTGCCGAGAACGAAGGAAGGAAAAAAAAACGAGAAGACGGAGAGAGAAAGGGGGGCAGATGCAGATCGGACGAGGGAGGGAGGGACAGAGCAACGGGAGGGAAGCGGGAGGAGAGAGAGAGAGAGAGAGAGAGAGAGAGAGGCCGCGTGCGCGGGGGAAGACTGGAGAGAGAAGAGGGGGAGGGGGAAATGGCGAGGGGGCCGGGTCGGTGGGGGCTTTTGGATGAGACGCGATCCCCGCCGTGCACGGCACGCCCATCGGACGGCGGCGGCGCGGGCAGCGTGGCGCGGCGCGGCGCCATAAACGCGCCCGCCGCATCTGACGGTGGCCGCCGAGGGAGCGTGGCCGCGCGCCCGTCCATCCGATTCCCCACGCCAACCTTCCTTTTTTTTTCCGCTCGAGACAAAACCAACACGTGACAAATCTCCAGCTTGCTTTTGCGTTGCGTTGCGTTGCCACAGAATCCGAAAGGTGCTGCGTTTCCCTCCGCTCCACTGCACATATTCGCATAACGTGCGTGACGCGTGGAGGAATGCACGGCAGGAATGATGACGCTACTTGCGTTCTGTGGGCTCTGCCTAACCTGCTTTCTCGGGAAAAAGTTCATTTTAAACTCGAACTTTGTAGACGTTAAAACAAACCGCCAGTCGAAATCGCCGATCGACCTCGAACCATGTAATCCCGGTCTAAATCAAACCTTCAAGTCGTTTGGATGGGCGGGATTGCTGGGATTTCGCTGAGGGCACACACCTACATCCTGCTGGGCCGGCCCGCTTTAGTTTTCTTTCGTTAATCTTTTTTTTCAAAGGGCCCTACAGCTTGCCACTGCTGGGCCGGCCCACTTTTAGTTTTTGTTTAAAATTTGTTCAGAATGATTTTTTCTATATTTCTTAAAACTTTTCGTGCGTTCACAAATATCTCTGTTTCAAATATTGTTCACAAATTTAAAAAAATATTCGTGCGTTCTAATTTCGTTTCGGAGATTCAAAAAATATTCCTTGTTCGATTTTCTGTTTTTCTGTTTCATTTTGCTTTCTCTTACCTTGTTCGATTCTTTTTTTCCTGTTTACAAATATTTGTTCTAAATTAAAACATAGAACTACTTCAAAAAACCATTTTCTTACAAAGAAGTTCAATGAAATTTAAATATTGTTCAGTGGATATCACAAATGTTCAACATGTATTAAATACTGTTCAACGTATATCACGAAAATGTTCAATTTTTATTTAAAAAATTTCAACGATGAACTTTATTCAAATTCGTGAACCTTTCTTTAATTCGATGATTTTTTTTGAAATCAATGAACTTTTTTGTCGAAATTGCTGAAAATTTTCAAATTCGATGAACTTTTTAAAAATTTGATGAATTGTTTTAAATTAACAACCTTTTTCCATTTTTGCGAATTCAATTGGTACTATTCTTTTTCAAAATTTTGATTTCTTTCAATTCTTTGTTTTTGTGAACAGTTTTTAAATTTATGTTTTCTTTATTCAAATAATTTATAGCTGGTATATAATACGGCTATATGTTTATTGTTTGTACTGAGGATAGGGTCAAATAGTTTTGTTTCCTTTTATAAACAGCAATGTGAGCTTGTCATAGTGGTTGACGTACGTGGCGTGCAAATTGGTGGCCGGAGTACGATTCCCAATCCGGCCGAATAAAAGTGTTTTTTTTTCTGCTTCGCGTTTTGCCTGTCAGCAGCTTGCTGGGCCGGCCCGTCGCGCGTCGCGCGCGACCGCCAGCAGCTCGAACCGGCCTAAAGCGCTGAGTACGATTTCTCAACAAAAAAAAAAGCGCCGAGTACGAGGTCCTGCTCTACTGTGCGTACGTCCGCAATTCTGCCGCAAAGAATTTTTTTTTGAGCAAACAAAAAAGTAAATGGGCTGGCCTAGTGCGGAGGACGGTGCTTCTTGGCCCACCAGCTAGACAAATTCCGGTTGACATTTGTTAAGGTTTGATTTAGACCAGGATTGCATAGTTCAGGGTGCAATCGACCGGGATTTTGACTTGGGGGTTCGTTTCGCCGACCGTCTACGAGTTCAGGGTTTAAAATGGACTTTTTCCGCTTTCTCGTCACCGTGTGAATTCCGCATATGACGTGACGAAGAAAAAGAGTTGGTGTCATTTTTATCATTTTTGTGAAACGCATGCGTGTGGGTGTTTGATTTTTGTGTGCTTTTTGATTTATCTATATAGCGGGACGAACAGGTGTTTGATTTTTGTGTGCTTTTCGATTTATCTATATGGCGGGACGAACGAATGTTTAGAGAAATTTGTTTGATCCAATGTTTAAGATCAAAATCATGGTCTTGGCAAATATGTTGCGAGCATTAACAATCCTCCAGTTACGAGGGATAGGTAGGGTGACAATAACACGTAAATATGGTATTCCTCACAAAATGGGTCAGGGATGGGAACAGCCCTCACACGCAAAGTGGTCTTTGAGCTGGCTGAAGATGGCGTCGACACCATACCAGATGTGATGAAGACCATGCCGTTTCTCGACTTCCGGACAACCCAAAAGAGTGGCGGCGGTGGAGATAATGCCATGACGTAGCAAAGATGACGTCCACAATTTTAGAGGGTCGTGATTGAAGATTGTGTCATTCCTCGACTTCCAGACGACCCAAAAGGGCACCATCGTAGGTTTAGATGACCAATCATGTACACCGAGACGCGTTCTCATCTGATGCAAGCGCATTATTTGCATGCTTAAATTGTTGTATCGTGCACTTGTTTGAGACAAATTGCTACATAGCATTTCTGTCAAAGAATGTGTATCATATAAGCAAAAGAAATTGACCGTCTTATTCTAAGCACCTCATGAAACACATGCATTGCACATAAACATATACTTTGACCTCTAAAAGTCTAAATCAAGATGAGACCTATTTTTCTTGATGTCCATGAGAAGGATGTGAATTATAAATGATAAAATCTAGTGGCACCCATACCACCAACCAGTTATGCGTCTTTGCCCATCTTTCCTTCTTGAGAGGCCAGTCTAATCTCAAGAGTCTAAGACATGTGACATCCCAATACCTTTTCGTGACATATACTTCTCATATCATACCACAGATAAGCAAAAGTGTTTAGAGTGAAGTGTTATTAATCGGGAAGATCTGTGATTTAACACATGCTTGGGTGTCCCCTCTTTTATTTGGGGGAAAGGGTGTCCTCATAGATCACTCATGGCAGCATGAAAAATTCAATAATAATGATAATAATAATAATAAAACTAATGGCAGCATGCCATTCTGTTTGGTCAAAGATCATTGCATTCATTCTGGAAAATGAAAGCAACTTATTCCTGCAATCCGAACCATCCACACCTTTCCCTTTTAATGAAATTGACTGCATGGATCGATGCATGATCCACATTGCTTTGACAATCTTGATCCTCCAATATTGTTGCTACCTAAGTACTCATCACCCAACTAATGTGACTTAAACTTGACCAAAAACTACAACTGACTTACATCTTGAGTAATTACAGTGCGGCATGAATTTCAACAGGTGCGGTGCTTTTTATTACCATTGCTGATGACATAAACATGTATAGGATGCACATATTTGTGGGTAGGAATTACCTTTCTCCATCCGATTTTCATACAACAAGACACAGGCCCGATTCCCAATGTTGTGGCCCACATAACCAGATCAGTCTGATCGTACAGACATGGTATGAAATTTCCTCATACGTATAGCAGCTCTCTTTTGGGTAATATACATACCGAAATTGCTAGGCATACGACTTCGCACGTACGATTCACGGCTGACCCAGTGATCCAACGATTGCTGTTGATGCATAGATTTGATCGGAGGGTGACTGAGCAGAGTCGTACAGCATCGAACAAAAATTCATCGTACGCCTAGCACCTCTCTATACATACTGTAACATGTTCAAGTACTAAATCTTGTGGACATTTCATCTTCTATTGAAATGGGTAAGCACTTAAATGACCAACTAATGGTTGGGGCACTACCCCGTGGCGCCGCTTGAGAGGAAGCTATGTGCACGTTTTTATTTTAAAAAAAAATACATAGAGTCCTTGTCTTCATGTAAGAAATATCTCAGAAAAAAATCCTCACCTCCATCGAGAAAAAAGTAAAAAAGAAAAAATACCACTGCAGCCTACCAGCGAGCACCACTTTGCATAACCCTCCATTTAAAAAATACCGGAGGTCCTCACCTCCATCTAAAAAGAAAAAAATACATTTAAAAAATAATCCTTACCTTCATCTATAAAAATTCTAAAAGATTTCTCACCGCGGTCAACCAGTTTGTGTCATGTGGCATAGCTGGTTGGCCGTCCTTCACGCGGCTTCACGCGACGCTTATTGGGTTTAATAATATGCGCATATGATACTCTGGGCGTCAAATCCAGTTTCCAGTTTCCCGGACATATTCCTTTACAAACGGGATGTATATGGTATTGAAAATAGTTCCTTTTAGAGAAAAGATGCATTATTGATACAATATCGATACCCGAGACGTAGCCCGTAGGGTCATGCAGCCCCATCCGCCCCTACACTCATGCCGTGTCCGTGTACGTGCTTGCGTTCGTGTTTCTAAAAAAGAAACAGTTTGAAAAGGTTCAGTTGTACGAAATAAATTTCTAGGTCCCGGGATTTTTTACCATCAAGTTGGTAAAAAGCCTTGATTTATTGGCAATTGCTAGAATTATCTATGATCTATTTTGAAAATCCTTTTTTTTTGTTTAGACTCTTTTTTTGTTTACTAGATGTTTGGAATTCCTTATTTGTATCTCATGCAAAAGAAGAGAATCCAAGGCAAAGGTGAGAACAATAAAATAAAATTTTCTTCCTTTTCATAGGGATTGCCGGTCTTTTTAATCATCAATTCGACTCAAGAAAAAGTCAAGCATGTAACTTCTCCTCTTCTAACAATGAAAACATATGCAATCCTTTTGCGTACTCGTGAAAAAAGAAAAGATGCATTATGCCAACTTATCACCCATAAAATTCCAAATTAAGTTGCAAATGTCTTCATTATGCTCTAGTCACGGGCTGGGTGGGAGAGGTCACTATTGTCTTGTAAACCCTGTCAATAATCCAATATCAACATAGTTGTTTTGAATGAAGGCTCAAGACGAGCTCGACTTTGAAATAACAAAGCCATCGGCTGGCCAGGATTATAGCGAATGGCATTTTACAATAGAAGAGAAGGTAAAGAAAATAGAGGATGCAACCCCAAGCGGTCCATACAAAGAGTTGAATAAAGACTACTAAGGCAAGGACAAACATGCAAAAAGTTACAAGGCCCTAGTCCACCAATACTCATATGGGAGGAGGGACAAAGGTCATGAGGTGAGTCACACCACTGAAAATGGATTCCGCCTTCGAACGCTTCCCATGATGATACAACGTCATATTGCCATTTGCCTCCACCACCGAAGGACCCTACCTAGATAAAAGGGCGTCGTACCGTCGGCAAGGTAGAATTGCTCACCAAGAGCACACAATGAAGACTAGACAAGTTGTAAGTTAACAAAACATCAAACACAACCACCTCACCAAGCAAACTTTTCGTGGATCAAAGTCGTCGCCTACATCACGGGTCATGTCGAATGCAAGCTTTCGAACAAGATCGCGTGAAGAAAACATGGCCAAAGGATGGAGCAACAAAGGACGTGCTAGAGCTCACCAAGACCCCAACCCCTCATCATCACTGCCGCATCGTTGTCATTGTTGAGGGATACACTATCCCCTCTCACACAGGCTCAAGGCACATCGACCCGCCAGACAAAATGGACCACAAGGGGAAGAAAGAGCACAACAAGCTGAAGAGGAAACCGACCCTCCATGGAGTTAGATCACCACTAAAAATTGAATCAATCCGCCAATAGGAGCACACCTAGCACAAAACTGCCCACACGCAGTCCCACGGTTCTAAAAACGATGCCTCCAAAAGGAGGTGACGACGCCATAGTATAATTGCCACCCAATCCCAGGGATTGAGTGTTTTCATCCTGGTAAAGGAGGAGGAAAAGTGGAGATGTACCTCAACGTCACCTCCAAGGGGAAAAACATGGCCCGAAGCATCGTCGAGGTCGTGGCCGTCGCCGATGGCCAGGAGATTCTCCCAGTCTAGAGCTCCCAACCCATCTCCTGTCTAGCCAACCACTAGATCTGGCGAGACCTGATAGGGTAGCACACGATGACAACGTCATCTTGAAGTCTGGTGTCGAAGGACTATGGGGCACCCTCCGTACCGCGACCCGTGCTCACCGCTTCCTCAACCCCACCCAACCGAGGGGAACGGACCCTAGCACCAGGGCACACCATCCGCCTTGTCGGAGTAAATGACCACGGGTAGCCTAGCCGACTCCCCCTAGCTCTTCAGAAAAATTACAGGCCGATCGAGCCTTCAAGCACCCTAGGCATAGGGCCGCCTACCCCTGGCCGGATGTCTCTCAGGCTGACTACCGGGAGGCGGCCCGGCCCTAAACCCTCATGGAGAAAGCCACGAGAGGGTCGACTCCAAGAAGCCGGCCCCCAGCAGGCGGCCAAGATCGTACCCTCAAACTCTGCACCCACATAACGGCGATGAGACAGGGTGTGGCTACAGTGAAGCCTGCCACCCCCGAATCCCGGAGCACGCATGGCCACAGTGCGCCGTACGGGGCAGCCATCGCCCGTCCGGCGCGACACTGTTGCCATGTTGACCATGACATCACCCACGACAAAGCTGTCAGTACGGCCGCAGGCGGCGAGCCCCTTCAGTCAGAGAGACGCCCGAAGGCGGCCCGGCCTCCCGCAGTCGGCCTGGGATGTGGCCGGCTCCCAACAGCCGGCTTGCTCCCTCCCTCAAAGGAGGCACCCCATTAAGGAGACAAGACGAGGTAAGGCTACAGTGAGAGCCCGCCAGGCGGCGGCACTATAGCCATGTTTACCTCGACCAAGCCCTCGTCATCAAGAGTGAGGCAACAGTAATCAGCCCCCGACAAGACCCCCAAGCGGTGGGACCTGCTTGTCGACCAGGAGGCCGTCAGCCAGCGGGACCCACCAGTTGGCGGGCCCCAGCAGCCGGCGGAGAAGCCGGCGAACACAGACACTAACGTCTAGGGCCCACGCCAGGCCGGATTACCATTGTACCCCTGAGGGGTAGGCCCATATAAACCCCCCCAGGGCAACCATGCAAAGGGTTGATCTCTCAGATAGTTTTAGACACCACATTGAGGGAAGAAGAGAGCTAGCCCTGCCCTTCTTCTTCTTCTCACCGAACAGCTCAAGGAGCCTCTTGTAGCTACTTGTTGATCTAGTGATCATGCGGAGACCCCGCAGAGCAGCAGTAGGAGTATTATCTCCCCGGAGAACTCCAAAGCAGGGTAAGATCCGCCGGCGTGCATGTCTTCGCCTCATCTCGCTTCTGTGCACCGGCGATGTCTTATTGGCTCCCACAATGATAAGCCATCCGCTGGCATATGTCGCACCTACCACCCGACATTTGGCGCCCACCATGGGGCCAGTGCACCGTCGTCCGGAGACTCCGCTCGACGGGAACCTTTTCCTTCCCAATGAAGCGAGTCAGCCGCAAGACGCCCGATGGCGCTGGTTCGACAAGGCCGCAGCCGCTGACGCCTGGGCGAAGCTGCCTCGCCGATCTTCTTGGCGAGGCCCGCATCTCCGACGAGCCCGCGTCCGACGCGGGCACAGACTGTCCAGAGAGCCACCTCGTCAGCCTCCTCGACCAACTCCACGTCTCCAGCGAGCCTGCTGCGGACTTGGAGTCGGTTGGCTCCACCGACCCGATGCTTGTCGACTCCGACACGGCATCGCTTGACGCTTTCCCCACCAACATAGTGATCTTCGATGACCCTCTTCCTCGAGCCGACAGCGACGACAGCGCCGTCACCGAGGTACTGGTCATCAGCCACGACGTCGCTTCTGGCGAGAACGCCCACGACGCCCTGCAAGCGGCGCTGCACGACTTGTCCGCCCCCATCTCGGTCGACGCCGACGCCGAGACACTGGAGGCACGCCGCCTCGCCCCATTGCGGAGGGCCAGAAGATAGCCTCCATGAGACGCCTCACTGAGGCTCACCAGCGCGAAGTTGACCGCGCCGCCTTCGGTACACCGCCTCCCGCCGAGCCGAGCCGCGTCGGCATCATCAAGAAGCACGACGCGGCCATCGCCAACATGCTGGGAGCAGACCGCCCAGTCTATGCCACGCCTCTCGAGAACCTACGCGCCGCCTAGTCAGTCATAGATGAGCTGAATGGACTGGGGGCCGACGAGCTCCCCTACATGACCAGACGCATCCAGTAGTTGATCGACGCGGCCACAGAACGGCATGAAGCCGGCGTCCGCGCTGAAAGTCCTCCCCCACGCCGAGAGCACGGTGCGACGTCACGGACGCTGACTGCGGGCGGCACCCGCGCAAGGCAAGAAAAGGAGCCGGCTGCTAGCTGCAGCCGGACTCGAATCTCCATCGAGCGCGACACAGAAGGCCGCCCTCGAGCTGTGGAACGACGAGGCAACCCGCCTCCTCCTCCGCCTCGTGGGGAGATATATCCCACCCCGCCGCCTGTCACGCATCCGACTCTCAGCGGCCGACTAGGCCGCCGCGAAGGAGTCGGCGAGAACGACGCCCGCCATCGGATCGACCGCCTAGCACGGTCCCTGGTGCTAGAAGAAGAAGACGATGTCGGCCCGCCTTGCTTTGGCCTCCGCATCCGCGACGAGCCCTTCCCCAAAGGGTTCTCACTCCCAAGAGACACGCCCAAGTACAACGGCTCCGTGAAGCCGGAAGATTGGTTGATCGACATTCCACCGCAGTCCGCGATAGCAAACAAAGAACAGCGTGTTCTTTGTGAAATACGTCCCCCTCATGCTCCAAGGCACGATGCTCACCTGGCTCAATAGCCTCAAGCCTTACAGCGTCAACAGCTGGCTAGACTTCACAGAAGCCTTCATCCGCAACTTCACCAGCACCTACAAACGGGCTCCCAAGCCCCGACAGCTCTCCTTGTGTGTTCAAGGGCCCAATGAATCAACTCGCGACTACCTCACGCTATAATGAGCTCCGCAACTCCCCGCGAAGGGGTGCACGAGGTTCAAGCCATAGAGTACTTCACCGCCGGATGCCAAGAAGGCACCCTCCTGAAGCACCGACTCCTCTACGACGAGCCGACTACCCTCGACGAACTGCTGGTCATAGCAGACAAGTACGCCACGACCGACTCTTCGATGAAGACCGAGCTCCGAGTAGACGCCTCCGGGAAGGTGCTCACTCCGGCTCCCAAGACGCCGGGCCGGAGACTCCAAATGACGACATACCGTAACGACAACAAGCGCAAAGGCTCCTATGCCGCCTTCCACCACCGACAGTGTGGCCACAACCGAAGACGAACAACCCGGCGGGGCGGCCCGCGCCCAAGAAGCAGATATGGCAGTCGGTTTGGCAGCCGGCTTTCTCCCACGAAAGCAAGCCCTTGATGCCCCTTGCAAGTTCCACAGCGGCGCGAAGCCGTCCAACCACACGACTCGGAAATGCCACTAGCTCACACGAATCTCCAAAGGCGAAGGGCTGGTGCCGCCTTCGCCTGCTGGTCAGCCGCCTCCGGCCCCTCAGCAGCTGGCCACTCGACCAGCAGTCGGGGCTGTTCAAGACGAGTTCCCCGAGGAGCATGCCGCCTACCTCGTCTTTACAAGCCAGCCCGAAGATCGGCGCAGCCGGCGCCGACAGCACCAAGAAGTCAACGTGGTCGCCTCCAACAATCCCGAGTTCATGCACTGGTCGGAAAGGCCTATCAGCTGGAGCCGAGCCGATCACCCAGAGGTGATGCCGTCTCCCGGCTCTTACACATTGGTTTTGGACACCACCCTCGCAACAGAAAGGCGGGCTGCCCGTTTCTCCCGCGTGCTGATAGATGGTGGGAGCAGCATCAACATACTATATCGTGACACCATGGAGAAGCTGAACATCAAGACGAAGCATCTCATGCCTAGTCGGACTGTGTTCCATGGCATCGTACCCGGCCTGTCCTGCTCATCAATCGGCAAGATCAAGATAGATGTTCTCTTTGGGGACAAAGATCATTTCCGCCGAGAAGCAATATGGTTTGAAGTAGTGGACCTGGAGAGCCCTTACCATGCATTGCTTGGCCGACCTGCTCTGGCCAAGTTCATGGCTGTGCCCCACCACGCCTACCTCAAGATGAAGATGCCGAGTTCCAAGGGCATCATCACAAAGAGCCGGAGACTACAAGAAATCCTTCCGAGTGTGCAGCTGGCTAGCAGCCGGCTGGCCGAGTCCCTCGTGATCGCTGAAGAGAAGAAGATGTTGGATCGAGTCGTGGCCATGGCCGGCAAGCAGCCGGCCCTGTCCCCTGACCCCAAGGAATATGATGCCCAAGGTTCTTTCTAGCCGGCCAAAAAAACAAAGAAGATACCTCTGGACCCGGAGAACCCATAAAGGTTTGCCGTCATAGGGGCAAACCTGGACAGCAAATAGGAAGGCGAGCTCGTCGGTTTCCTACATGAGAATCGGGACATCTTCGCATGGTCCCCCAAGGACATGCCGGGTGTTCTGAAGGATTTCGCCGAGCACAAGTTACACGTCCGAGCAGATGCAAAACCAGTCAAGCAGCCCCTCCGCCGACTGTCGGAGGAGAAGAGAAGGATTGTAGGAGAAGAGATAGCCCGGCTTCTGGCAGCCGGCTTCATTATGGAGGTGTTCTTTCCAGAGTGGTTTGCCAACCCGGTCCTCGTGTTGAAGAAGAATAAAAGTGGCGCATGTGTATAGATTACACCAGCCTCAACAAAGCCTGCCCCAAGGATCCATTTGCCTTACCCCGAATCGACCAAGTGATAGACTCCACAGCCGGATGCGAGCTGTTGAGCTTCTTGGATGCTTATTCAGGCTACCACCAGATATAGTTGGATCCGCCGATCATCAAGACCGCCTTCATCACACCATTCGGAGCTTTCTGCTACATGACTATGACATTCGGCTTGAGAAATGCCGGTGCCACTTTTCATTGTTGCATGCAGAAATGCCTCCTCAAGCAGCTCGGCAGAGATGCCCACGTCTATGTAGACGATATTGTGGTGAAGACGGAGAAGCGCGGCACCTTGCTGGAAGACCTCAAAGAGACATTTGAAAACTTGCGCCTGCTTCGCATCAAGCTCAACCCCGAGAAATGCGTGTTCGGAGTACCAGCCGACCAGCTTCTAGGCTTCCTGGTCTCCGAACGCGGCATCGAATGCAACCCAGTGAAGATCAAGGCCATAGAAAGAATGGAGATTCCTACCAAGCTACGAGACGTCCAAAAATTTACCGGATGCCTGGCCTCCCTGAACCGCTTCATCAGCCGGCTAGGAGAGAAAGCTCCCCCCCCTCTACCGACTCATGAAGAAGTCCACTCACTTCGAGTGGAACGACCAAGCGAACCAAGCTTTCCACGAGCTAAAGAAGATGCTGGCCACGCCGCCTGTCTTGGCGGTACCGACTGAGAAAGAGTCCATGCTCCTTTACATTGCCGCTACTAGCCGGGTGGTCAGCACCGTTATCGTGGTTCAGCGCCCAGAAGAAGGTCGAACTCAGCTAGTCCAGAGGCCGGTGTATTATTTGAGCGGCATCGTCCACCTCAAAGCGTAACTACCCGCACTACCGTAAGATGTGCTATGGTGTGTACTTCACGCCAAGAAGCTCAAGCCCTACTTTCAAGAGCACCCCATCACGATCGTATGTACTGCCCCGCCGCCGAGATCATAGGCAGCCGGATGCATCCGCCGGGTGGCAAATGGGCCATTATACGGCTCCTTACACAATCTACTACCAGCCTCGCACCGCCATCAAGTCCCAGGCATTGGCTGACTTTCTTGTCGACTGGGCCGAGACCCAGTACCTGCCGTCGGCCCCCGACTCCACCCATTGGCGGATGCACTTTGATGGATCCAAGATGCGCACCGGCTTGGGAGCCGACATCGTCCTCACCTCTCCCAAAGGCGACAAGCTCAGATACACATTGCAAATTCATTTTGCCGCCTCCAACAACGTGGCCGAGTACGAGGCGCTCATACACGGGCTCCGGCTAGCCAAAGAACTCGGCATCTGCCGGATCCTGTGCTATGGTGACTCGGACTTGGTAGTCCAACAATCATCTAGCGACTGGGACGCCAAGGACGCAAACATGGCGAGCTACTGTTTCCTCGTTCAGCAAATCAGTGGATATTTTGAAGGATGCGAGTTCCTGCACGTGCCACGGGCCGACAACGAGCAAGCAGATGCCCTGGCACGAATAGGCTCCACTCGACAAGCCATACCAACCGGCGTCTCTCTCCAGCGCCTCCTCAAGGCGTCTGTCAAGCCATCTCCAGAATCTGATTCCATCTTCGCATCACCGACTCGACGCAGTCGGATCCGACTTGGGGAACCGAGCAGGCGGCTCGGGGACTTCGACATGCGGTCTGGGGACTGCCATAGTCGCACCCGGCCCGGGGACTTCAGAACTCGGCCCGGGGACTACGATAGTCGGCCCGGGGACTGCATCGACACAACAGGCGGTGGCCGACTCCAACTCTTCACCACCCAGCCCACCCGCTTCGGTCGCAGAGTCAGACGGCAATAGAAGAAGTCACGGCTCCATCATGGGCCCAGCCCATCCTCAACTTCCTGGTAAACAGAGAGCTGCCGACTGACGAGATCTCGGCAAGGCAAGTCCAACGCCGAGCCGGAGCATACACGATAATAAACCGAGAGCTCGTTAGGGGCAGCGCCATCGAGTCTTCCGGCCAAGCGCCGAGCCGAGAAGGGCATAGCAATCCTCAAGGACATTCACTATATGCACGCGCCACCACGCTGACCTCAAGATCACTTCGCCGCCAAAGCTTTCCGCCATGGATTCTTCCGCCGATCGCTTTGGATGACGCCAAGGAATTAGTCAAACACCGCAAAGGGTGCCAAGTCTTGACTCAAGCAACACCGCCGGCTTCCGCACTCAAGACCACCCCTCACCGCCCTTTGTCGTCTGGGGATCGGACATGGTGGGCCCATTCAAGACGAGCGCGGCATGACACATCTGCTGCCGTCAGGACAAATTTACCAAGTGGATTAAAGCGAAGCCGATCAAGAAACTGAATGGGCCGACTGCCGTGACAATCATCGCAGATATTACAACCCTGTGCGGCGTACCACACAGCATCATCATCGACAACGGCATGAATTTCGCCAAGGGAGCACTGTCACGTTTCTGCGCGACGCAGGGCATCCGACTGGACCTAGCGTCCGTTGCCCACCCGCAGTCAAACGGCCAAGTCGAGCGAGCAAACGGCCTCATCCTCTCCGGCATCAAGCCTCGATTGGTCGTGCATCGGAGCGTTTCGCCGGGTTGTTGGCTCGACGAGCTGCCGGCCGTCCTCTGGAGTTTGCGTACTACCCCGAACAAGTCAACCGGCTTCACCCCTTTCTTCCTTATATATGGTGCCGAGGCTGTCATCCCAACTGACATTGAGTTCGACTCACCTCGGGTCACCATGTACACGGAGGCGGAGGCCAAGTAAGCACGAGAAGACGGCGTCGACCTGCTGGAAGAAAGCCGGCTGTTAGCCCTCAGCCGGTCCGCCATCTACCAGCAGGGTTTACGCCGCTACCACAGCCGGAAGGTCAAGCCAAGATCCCTCCAAGAGGGTGATCTTGTGCTCCGGCTGATCCAAATAACAGCCGCCAGCACAAGCTCTCGCCCCTTGGGAAGGCCCTTCACATCGCAAGGCCTTAGGCAACGACTCCTACTACCGATCGACGCCAAGCAGAAGCCAAAGGCACGCAAGAGAGATGATTCCGCAAGGAGTCGGAACGACCATGGAACGCCAATCTCCTCCGAAGATTTTACAGTTAAAATGCAGTATGTACCACCCCACCTTTTGTATTAAGTACGAGACAACGGGCCCCCCGAGGAGCACTCGGGGACTACCCTCTTTTATCTATGAATGATGAGTATCATGCCTACGATTACGTTACTACATTTGTTTTCTCGTCCGGCACTGGGTTCGACCAGTCGGCCCGAGGACTTGCTGCCTTAAGTTATATTCAACTTCTACCTGCAGTCAGACAAGTAGTGTGCCGGCACCCAAGCCCTCTCTTGCCGAAAGTCGCAGCTCGACGAATCGACTGTCCGGCTGGCAAGAGCCAAAGGCAGGAAAGGATGCCCACATGAAAAACGATTAAGGACTAACGAACTTATATAACACGAGCCGGCCTCCCACCCCGCCAACCGGGTCGCCGTCAGAAAGGGGCTGGCCGGGCTTCCTGCTCACCTTGCTACAATCTAAGAAAGCTCGAGTACTTGTCTTCCCAAACGTTGTTTTTCCTCAGCCACAGACTGCAGAGCAGCTGTCCGGCTGGGAAGGCGGCGACCAAGGGAGGGCGGCAAAGGAAACAGCCAAAAGGATGAAAAGCAAATACGAACGAAAGCCAAGCACATGCATGATTATATTTACACAAAATACCTTCGAAAGGCCAGCATTCAACATAGTTTGAATACACCCCCAGTGGGTGGAACTGCGCAAATTTAATAAAAGTTGTTCAAAGAGTAACGAGCAAGAAAGCAAAGACGACATAACAGGCCAAGGGAGCAACAGGCGAGTCGGGCAGGTTGGTGGAGACGGCAAGGTCGGCCGGAGGAATGGCCGTGGCGAAGTCTCGGCATGATCGTCACCTCTGGTGCGGCGCTTGCACGCGCCTTGTTGCTGGAAGCACAATCAAGCTGAGGCTGGCTGGTCGCTTTGCCGTCTGGCATGATGTCTTCACCATCCTCCCCCTCTTCCTCTTCGCCCTCGTCACTGGAAGCTATCTCCTCCGCCGAGTCTTCACCCTCTGCCGGGTTCAGCCCGAACCACTCCTCCGGCTGAGCGACACCGTCATCATTTACCTCAGGGGCAAAGGCACTGGTGTCGGTGTAATCGGTGATCGCCGAGGCGCGCTGGATGATAGCGGGCCGCACCGCCTCCAGCTCCTGCCGGCCTCCCGCCGCCAGTGCTCACCGGGCCAAGTTCAGCCCAGGATACCAAGCTCAGACGAACTCTAGCGCCGCTTAGCGCCGACCGGCTGCAGAAGCCTTCCAGCCTCAAGCGGCCGATCATACCTCCACCAATGGAGTCCGACTGGGGTGCGGGAACCACCTCGCTGGCCAGAGGGCGGCTAACACTTGCGCCCGGCAAGACGTCAAGACGGCGGAGCATGCGGTGAGCCGGCTGAAGGCGGGCTTGAACCGCCAGAAGCTGCTCCTCAAGTGACAGGCCAGCATCCGGTGCGATCTCAACCCCGGCCAGACGTCGTGCATCGCGGTGGGCCTCGATGGCTTGGTTGGCGGCAACAGAGTAACCAGGAAAGTAATCTGCACAAAGAAGAAAGAAGTAGCACAAGGTCAGAAGATAGACCAAATGACAGGGGGCGAGCAAAGAGACGAAGAAGAAGGCGGCTTACCGTCAATCAAATCTTCAATTCGGCCATAGCCTTCGCTCAGCGCTTGCTTCGCCTCGGCCCAGCTTGCCGCCTCGGTCTCATATTCAGCTTTGAGGGCGGCCTCGCTGTCCTGCGCCGTCTTCAGGGCCGTCTTATGGCCCTCCTCCTGGTCGGCCAGTTTTTTGGCCAGGCGATCACGTTCCTGAGCCAAGGCGTTGCACTCGGCTTCCTTGGCGCGAAGGGCGGTCTGGACCCCGCCTAGCTGCTCCCTCAAGTCGGCATTGGCCCCTGCAGATATGAAGAAGAAGAAAAAAGCAATAAGGAAGAAGTCGTCAGGAAAGATCCGACCCGACCGCGATCGGCGAATCTCGGGGACTACACCAGTGGGAATGACGCGCCCCACATGAGATAAAAAGATGAAGCACTTACTCCGGCTCGGTCGATCGGTGGCCTTCTAGTTCATCTCCGGCCTGGAGTTGAAGGTAGCCGCATGGAGGTTGTGACAGTCCTGCAAATAGGACGGATGTGCGAATAAGAACAAGATAGCAATCAAAATCTAATAAGAAGTTCCAAGCCGCTCGCCAGCCCGACTCGAACTCGGGGACTACACTCAGCAGTGCCGACGCCCCATGGAATAAATCAAGAGCAATCGATTTAAAAGCAGGAGGACTCACCCGAATGGCCGTCCGGCCGCAAGAAACTCTTGAGTATATCGCTTCAACGCGGTGGCTCGGGACGGAAGCGGTTCCGGACATCTTCGCCGCCACGCTCAAAGACGACCGTCTCACCTCTCCTGCGCCCACCTGCACGTAGCCGGCGCTGCCGCCCAGATCTCTGGCCGACGAGCCGAAGCCCGCGCTTTTCTGCGGCTCCGGCTGAAGTCGCCTTTTCGCTGGCCGACGAGACGGCGACAGAACCACAAGATCCGCCCTCACGGTCGGCTCGCCGGGCCGCTTCAGGCGGCACGTCAGGCCGGCCGCCTTGGCATGTTCCAGTCGGCGATGGTGGTACCGCCTCCCCCTCCAGGACGATTGCGTCGCCCTCCTCCCTCTCCATCGCTGATCGATCGCGGCCGGTTTCCTTCGGCAGAGGCGCTGGAATATCGGGGGCCATGTTGCGAAGGGGGATGATGAGCTGCGGAGGCTGGTTACGCAAGGCCTCCGCTTCCCTCTCCGCGGCCGCAGCCTCCGCCCGAGCCTTGGCCGCCGCGTCGGCTTGCGCCTCCACCGACTTCTCCGTCGTCTCCTGAGCCGCCCTCTGCTCCTCCGCCTCCCGCTCCTCCCGCGCTTCCCGCGTGTTCCGCTCCATCATCGCTAGGAGATCGGCACGGGGGTCCACGCGACGGGCGCTCGCAGACCCTCCCGCCGCTCCAACTATGGAGGCGGCAGGGGCCCGCTCGAGAGAAAGCGGAGCCCTGTTTGATAAGTCAAGGAAAAGGCTTAGAAGAATATCAACCGAAGAGAAAAAGAAAGGCGTGAGAAAATCGACACTTACGCCGAAACCGCCTGCGGCTGCTTCACCACCTTGCGGAAGCGGGCTACCTTCGCGGCCGCCTCGTCCCGCTTGGTCACCGCCGCAGAACCCTTGGGCCTCTTCGGTCGACTGCCGAAGAGGGCCGGCGCGGCCCGGCGTTTCTGCGCGCCACCACGAGCAGCCGACGCGGCAGATGAGCCTGCGCCTTGATGATCGGACGCCGGCTGACGGCACGGAACAACTTCGCCTCGCTGTCATCCGGCCAGTCTCGAAGACGGCCCGCCCGGAGCCGCCGCTTCACCGCTTTCCCCTACGACGTTGCCGTTTAGGGCGGCCGCTTCAAGTCGGGATCGTCCAAGTTGTCCGTCGTGCGGTCGGGGACGAACTGGCGCTCCACACCCGCGGCTCCGGCCGCCGGTTGAATAAGGGGGCTCTGCTAAAAACAAGCCGACTAGTCAAGAGTCGACCAGTATGAACTCGGCAACAAGAGAAGAAGAAAAGAAGGGAAGCTTACCAAAGGCGGAGGATTGGCGCGAGAGTACGGCTCCTTGCCGAACCGCCACTCCTCGGTGAGCTTGCAGTTGGCGATGTAATTCACCATGTAAGATACCTCGTCATGAGGCATCTCCTTGGTGCTTAGCCGACTTGGGTCGAAACGACCGTTCATCTGGCAAATCATGTGAGGTCGGCCTTGGAGTGGGAGCACCCGGCGCTCTACGAAGGCGGCTATCAGGTCGGCCCCGGTCAGGCCTTCCGACTGGACCATCACCCGGAGCCGTGCGACGGCGGCAGCCCCAGCCGGAGACAGCGACCTGGCTCGGTAGGACCATGAAGGCCAACTCCTAGCAGGCGGGCCGGCTATGTAAGCCGGCAGATTGACGAAGTCGCCTTGCGGAGCGAAGTTCTTCACGTAGAAGTAAGATTTTTGCCAGAGCTTCACCGACTGGATCAACGCGATGGGCGGAAACGGATTGTCGCCGCTCGATCTCCGCACGGTGATGAAGGCACCGCATGGGGCGGGCACGCCCGCGACGACGGTGCCGAGCTTGGACTGGAAGAATTCCCCCCAGAGTTCGAGGGTGGGGAGGACGCCAAGGAAGCCTTCGCACAGAGTGACGATACGACAGCAAAGATCACCGTGTTTGGAGTAAGGTGGTGCGGCCGGATATGGTAGAACTCAAGAAAGGCGCGAAGAACTGGCCGCCGGCAGGCCGACGCCACGCAGGCAGTGCGAGCGAAAGATTACCCGCTCATCCTCCTCCGGCGCCGGCGAGATCTCCTTCTCCGGCGCGAGACGGACCCGCACATAATCCGCGCCCGGCAACCGCCGCGTCTTGCGGAGGAAATCGACGTGGTGCTCGTGGACGTTGGAGCCATCCCAGGAGCTGGACAGCGCCATAAGGATGGAGAGGCGACGGGGAAGGCGCGGCGGCGGAATGGCAGTGCGACAGCGAGGAGCTGCGGCGACGGAGAGGAGAGAAGAAGAAGAAAATGGCGAAGCGGGGGCGAGCGTGCGAGCGTCTGCCGCTCCCCCTCCTCCCCCTACTTATAGCCTCGTGCGGCGAAGCCGAGGAGGCAAGGCGTGGGGGGACGTGGGATTAACTGCGCCCACTCCCCCACGTCCCACGATTATTGCGACCTAACGGCGTGCGGAAACTGCCGTCGGAAGGCGAGCGGCCCGCTCGGGCCACAGAAGATCCACACTTGGGCCAAGGCCAGGAGGTGGCGGGCCCCGGTCTGCGGCGACGTCTCGTCGCGCGCGTGGGCTGGCAGGCCTTCCAGGCGAGGGGTGCCATGTGGCGCGCAGGCGGCAAGCGGCCAGCTCGCAGCTGCTCACAAGGCCACTGGCTCCCGCCAGACTTCAAACCTCCCAAAGGCGGCACACCAAGTCAAAGCCGGCTCCTAGCTGCCAGCTCCTCAAGATAGGAAGCTGATTGAGCTTCTCGTCCTCCCTTCAGCCTCGAAGCCCAACCAGCTTCGGGGACTACTGTCGGAGTAAATGACCACGGGTAGCCTAGCCGGCTCCCCCTGGCTCTTCAGAAAAATTACAGGCCGATCGAGCCTTCAAGCACCCTAGGCATAGGGCCGCCTACTACCGGCTGTCTCTCAGGTCGACTACCGGGAGGCGGCCCGGCCCTAAACCCTCATGGAGAAAGCCACGAGAGGGCCGACTCCAAGAAGCCGGCCATGAGAAGGCCAACTCCAAGAAGCCAGCCCCCAGCAGGCGACCAAGATCGTACCCTCAAACTCTGCACCCACATAACGGCGATGAGACGGGGCATGGCTACAGTGAAGCCTGCCACCCCCCGAATCCCGGAGCACGCATGGCCACAGTGCGCCGTACGAGGCAGCCATCGCCCGTCCGGCGCGACACTGTTGCCATGTTGACCATGACGTCACCCACGACAAAGCTGTCAGTACGGCCCGCAGGCGACGGGCCCCTTCAATCAGAGAGACGCTCGAAGGCGGCCCGGCCTCCCCCAGTCAGCCTGGGATGTGGCCAGCTCCCAACAGCCGGCTTGCTCCCTCCCTCGAAGGAGGCGCCCCATTAAGGAGACAAGACGAGGTAAGGCTACAGTGAGAGCCCGCCAGCGGCTGCTGTAGCCATGTTTACCTCGACCAAGCCCTCGTCATCAAGAGCGAGGCAACAAAGAATCAGCCCGACAAGACCCCCAAGCGGTGGGACACCTTGTCGACCAGAGGCGGCCGGCCAAGGGACCCACCGGTCGAGCCTCGGCCTCGGCCAGCGGTGAAGCCATGAACGCAGACAATCACGGCTAGGGCCCATGCCAGGCCGGATTACCATTGTACCCCTGGGGGGTAGGCCTATATAAAACCCACAGTGCACCCATGCAAAGGGTTGATCTCTTAGATAGTTTTAGACACCACATTGAGGGAAGAAGAGAGCTAGCCCTGCCCTTCTTCTTCTTCTCACCGAACAGCTCAAGGAGCCTCTTGTAGCTACTTGTTGATCTAGTGATCATGCGGAGACCCCGCAGAGCAGCAGTAGGAGTATTATCTCCCCGGAGAACTCCAAAGCAGGGTAAGATCCGCCGGCGTGCATGTCTTCGCCTCATCTCGTTTCCAGGCACCGGCGATGTCTTATTGGCTCCCACAATGATAAGTCATCCGTTGGCATATGTCGCACCTACCACCCGACACGCCTCCAGATGGAGGCCACCCTCTCCGCCTAAGGCCGCCGCCTCGGTGTTGTTAGCCCTGGCCCGAGCAGCAGTGTCTGAAAGCCTCGACACCACCCTCACCTGTAGCCGCACCGGCTTACTAGTGGCTACCTCCGGTTGCAGCGAGGGGTTATCCGGAAGGTAGGGGTTGGCGGCGCGGCGGAACCCTAGTCGCCGCTTGTATACACAAATTACTCAAATATATCAAATCCTAAATAAGAGCAAAATATACTTAAATGACGTGATGCTTCCATTTTGTATATGTTCTCTTATCTTACAAAGATCATTGAACTTTAACCCACTTCATAGTGTAATCATCATGACAAATCATCAAATTGAATGTAACAAACCGACCATCTGCTGTAAACTAAAACCACGGATGCAGACTTGTGCAAGCATACACGACGAAAACTCTTATACTAGTAGAGTAGAGACCTAAATGGACGCAAGTGAAACAAAACAGTTAGGAACATAAAACTTAGGCAAACGAAAAGTTGGAATTGGTGGAGGTAAAGCAAGTGCTTGTCTTTTCATGCAACTAGCTAGCTGAGAATGTAGACGGGACGACAGTAAGTGCCAGAATGCTCTAGGGGTGGCATGAAGGTCAAAGGATAGTGACAGGAACCTACAGAAAAGCAAAGCAATTATGGCACGTTCATCTAGTCTTTGCTCAAATCTTGTTTCTTCCATTTAATATATGGGCGTCCCAGCTAAGTGCTTGCAAATCAGCAACTGTAAAGATAAGACACTGAGAATCTGAGAGTGGATTTTTGGAACCCGGGTGTATTGGAGGACCTTCTTTTAAATACTTTAAAAATCACATTTAAAGTTCAGAAAAATATAAAAAGAATTTTATGTGATCATATGGATGTATATTATACATGTGTAAAGTTTAGTGATTAAATAAGTGAACATGTAAGCTATACAAAAATGACAAAATGGTGATTTTCAAATAATGAATAATACATGCATTATTCATCTTTCTAGAATCACGATTTTGTCATTTTTGTGTAACTCGCATGGTTACTTATTTCAGCATCAAAATTTGCACATGTGTAATATACATCCATATAAACATGTTGGTTTATTTTCAGAATTTTTTGAAACTTCAAAATAATATTTTGGCACTATTCAAAATATAGGGCTCCAATGCACCCGTCCTCCAAAGTGACTTTTTGCTGAGAATCTCCTCTCTTTTCCTTTTCAATCAAAGACCTCATTTACCAAAAGGCTGTCATAATTATAGGATTAGCTGAAGTTTCAGTACTAGTACTAGTTGAAACTTGAACCTGGAGATGGCCATACAGCTTGGTGCTAAAAGCAAATGAGTACACGTAAGAAGCCACAGCACTCCAACCAAATGTGAAGTGCATCAGGTCAAACTTGTCCACCAGGATACCACTCATGGATAAGCTTTTATTATGCCCATACCAGTCTTGTTCCTCAATTATGGGCACATATACTCTATTAATTGACGTCAAATCTGCCTAGGGCCCAGAATTACCAGCATGACTTTCAGGATTTTCCCAAGTTAAGCCGCTAGCCAACCGAACCATATTTTGAACCACCAGCATGACCATAGCAAGATTGTCATAATAAAGAATTAAGCAAATACTGACGTTTTTTCTGCATCTCCAAGCCACAAGAATAGCTCTATAGCAGGCTGCTAAAGCATCCATAACAAACTTCTGAACTTGGGAAACATCCTCCAGATTTGTACGTATAGGTATGGATCATAATTGCTCATTGCAATCACTGTTTAGGCAAACCACCAGAACCGCTAAACCTACTCGCAGTCTAGGCATCACCTTGCCTCCTTCATAATCAACAATTAGACCCACTTTACCTACGTAATCAGTGTCCACAGCACTCAAATTCTCAACGACTTCTCTTTGGTAACAATTCTCAACCTAGAATCCCATCTCAAGCAACACATAGCTTGCCCAGCCGTACAAAAATGCAGACAGTTCAGAAAAAATCATTTGAATTTTATGGGATGAAAATTCGGTTAATTGATCATATGGAAGAGATAAAAACATTTTAAGAGACATAATAAGAACCAATCAAATTCATGAAATACCTCCTCGCATCGCAAATGTAGGTCGATTCATACATTGGCTCATGGATGCAAGACAAATACACGGACAACATTTACAAATACAGAACCAAATGAAAACATCATGTTCATGTACAGTGGCTTATACAAGATATGTGCTGCAGCCGAGATGCACAATTTCTATCATGTACCCCAAGCTAGACGAGGCGGTCACTCAAGAAAACAGTTGCATTAGCAAACTATCAAGTGGTAGAGAAATCAGCAAAAACATGCATAACACCATAATAAACAGATATGCTCAAACTTATCCAAACTGCATGCAACTATACGAGCATATCACTGAGTACTACTCCCTCAATTCCATATCAAGTGTTGTACTTTTTTTTTAGAACGAAGGCTCGAGACAGAGCCCGGCTTTGAATTAACAAAGCCATCAACCAGCCAGGAAATTACAACTAAAAAGCAGAAAATAAAACTGGGGTACCAGCTACAGATACAAGCACAGAGGTGGGCAGCTGAAGAATCAAGTGTTGTCCTAAATCAGTGACACTTAATATGGAACGGAGGGAGTAGCATGTATATACTCGATGGACCTGAACTTCACAAGCTCCAGAACCAGGTAACCCACTCACACATATGGTCGATGAATACACAGATCACTCTAGTGGTACCTTCTGGCCTTAGATGGCTGTGAAGGTGCTGTCTTCCTGAAAATCCCACAGAAGATGCAGCCAGGAACCTTGGGCGATGGTGGATCCATGGCCGGGGCTACGCGCCGTGTCCGGAACGCCTGGCTGCCTCGCTCGGTGCCATCGTTGCGCCTGTGCTGCGCCCCGACGGACCCAACGCTGCGGGAGTGCCGTAGCTCCCTGAACTCTGGTTCCCCTGAGGTCCACTGGCTATGTTCATCCGACATGAGCCTCTCGCCCCAGACCATGCCTGATGATCCTGACCTCCTGAATGTCAGTGAAGACCTCTGCAGCCCAGCCATGGATGTAATCTTCCCTGCCCTTCTTCTGGGTTTGTCTCTAGATGGGTTTTATGGATATGTCACAGGCTAAATGGCATGATATCCACAGGTTGGAAAATGCAGCAAATTGTTGGGATAAGGGTCAGACGATGGTGACAGGCACATACACAGATACTGGTGAGGATTAGGATGCTTGAAAGGCGTGGCTGCACACTGAGTTGACATGAAGCAATCATTGAGGCAAAAATATTTGACTGAACTATTGACAACATCGGTAGAATTTAAACTTGAACACTACTGCGACTCGCTCAGCTACAGATACCTTACGGAATGTAATCTCTGATTTCACGCTTTGGATCTTTAGGTTCAAAGACCCTGTTAGTAGGGACGCCGCCATGTCTTGGCACCTATTCCTCTCCTCACATTGTACTCTCTGATGTAACGCAGGCCTCCCCCTCACCCCCCACCCCCCGGTGATTGTTCAAAAAAAATTTGGACAGTACTGATGTGTGTAATTTATTGAGTGAAAATATGACCGTCACAGGCATCTCCCCAACTTGTTTTTTCTTCTTCAGAAAATGGTCCTCAAGGTCAAGGTCTAGACAAGTGTTATGTACTGCTGCAACTTCTTTTCTGAGGCGAATATATGCTGCTACTGCTCATCGCTAGCATCATCAGCACATCAAACCAATTGATTCGTACCTACCCTAACAAGCCCCGATCGAGTCCTCCTGATCACACAGAATAAGCTTAAACAAACATTCATGATAGTTTTGCTTGCCAAACACTAGAGAAAATAGTCAAGGCATGTATTACAAGCCTATGGAGCAACCAAGAAAACTAAAACTCAGCTAGCAGCCCAGCGGACCTGACCATGATCCAGGGGCTAATTCATCAACCTGTCTAGAGCATTGTATACTCTGGGTTGAATTGGCAGAGGTGATCGGCACATATATGATATCTGCAAGCCATGGAATGCTGCCTAGCCAGTGCTGGATGGAACAGAAAAAAGAGCACTACAAAGAAAAATGATACTAGGATAGTAAAAGCAATATAAATTCTCAAGACGTAACTAACTGCATGTCTTTTACTTCTATCAGCATCAAAGATCAATGTTGATCACACACAGTGCATAACAAGTCAAATTAAACATCAGTTTCAGCTAACTTGAACACTTGCAGCTGCTCATGGTACCTGAAGGAGTGCTCTGCTTCTTCAAGTGCATCAGCGGAAAGGGTCCTTAACACAGGGATCAGACGCTCTGCGGAAGTTCCAACCATCGACCACTTTAGGACCCGCCACCACCAGTTGACAGTCCTCGCAGGCCCATGCTCCACGCGTCAGAGCCCCTGCTTTGACAATCACCTCATTCACCTCATTTGGCAATGAAATTGAGAAATCCCATGCCGACGCAAACATTTCTTGGGTAATCACAACAAGCAAAGACCGCAGCTTCTCTGCACTGCTGCTAACAAACTCGAGGAAATCGTTTTCACTTTGTTTTCCGCGGAATTCATGGATAACCACCTTCTTGACGTGTGACTTCACACATTCGATAGGATGGACCTCTTGCCAGAACTCAGCATGGTGCAATTCAGTGGGTTCATCGGCCGTGACAGACTGCAAAATGGTAAAAGTGGACAGTAGTTTAATCACCACGGTGACAGATAATCTATGATATGAATGCCAAACGGCTGACTGAAGGAATGTGCAGTGCAGGAGGGTACGACGAAGTCACCTCGATGTGCAGCCTGTCAACTTCAGGAAAGCATCTGAGGACGCTGGCCAGCATCTTGACCTCCTCAAAGACACCAAAGTTCACCTTCAAGGCCAATGTCTTGACGCTTGGAAACACGGTGCTTGGGCTCACCATTGTATCAGGCTGCAATGCAATGCACCAAGAGAAAGAGAGATCATACTTCATTTCGTTGATACAATGATCAAATACAAGATTCACGCATCACTTGCCACACGAAGAGAAATGTTTTGCTATGTGCATCGCATAATGAAGAGGCCGTGCTCCTTCAGGTATCTTAAAATGTCGATATAGATTGGAATATGGAATGCCATTACTGAAAGTGATATGCATTGAAAGGTAGTACCTTGATGACATTCTGGCCAATCTGCAGCTGGTGAACTCTCGGCGCCAAGTAACCCAGCACCCGCAGCTTCGGCGCGTCAGCAATGCTGACCCTCACAGCCATCGGGTCGTCTTCACCATCAATGGTTTTCCACAGAATGAGCCGCTCCAGGAGCGGGGAGTCCATGACGAGGACCTCCTTCAGGAAGCACTCCCAGAGGAGCACGCACTTGAGGCTTTGGCTGCGGAGGTGGACGCGCTCGCAGGTTGGGCTGAGGACGAGCGCGAGGGTGTCGAGAACGGGGCTGGAAGCGAGCAAGCGGTCGAGGTCGCCGCCGAGCATGTCGTCGGTGCCGAACAAGCTGAGCTCCCGGAGGTGTGGGAATCCGTCTGCGCCTCCACCGGGTGGGTTGACACCGGTGTCCGGGAACGTCCAGAATCCCAGGAAGAGGCGCCGGAGCGAGGCGCAGCGGAGGATGTCGGCGGGGACGTCGGGGAGGCGTTCGTCGTCGGCGGGCTTGTTGACGAGGACGAGGTCCTGGACGCCCTTGGCGGCGAGGAGGCGCGGCCACTCGGCGAGCTCACGCTCGTGCGACGCGAAATTGCAGCAGGTGATGCTGACGGTGCGGAAGGGGCCCGGGTGGTCGGCGAGGATGCGGGCGACGGCGGCGACGCGCGCGGGGTCGCCGGCCGGGAGGAGGTGGGCGTCGTACATGACGAGCGGCGTGGAGCGCCAGAGGTGGCGCCAGCGAGAGGCGAGCGCGGCCGTGCGGGCGGCGTCCTTGACGGGGAGGCGGGACACGATGTCGCGGAGGAGGTGGTCTTGGAGGGCGCTGATGCGGTCCTCGCCGGCGTAACCTGGGACGGCGGAGAGGGAGGCGGCCCTGATTCTGGCGATGGCTTCGACGCCGGGGAACCACCCAAGGACTTGCTCGACGCTCGCGGCCATGGCGGCGACCGGAGGCGAGGGTTTTGGCCGGAATGGAGGGGGAAGGGTGTGGAGGTGGCTGGCTCCGCTGGTGGAGGAGTAAGAAACCTTGGGCCTACCAAATCTCGGAAAAGCTGGTTGCCCACCGGCCCATGTAGCTGCAGGCGTTGCCGGTCCAGCGAGATGGAATGTTCTCTGTCTCAAAAAAAAAAAAGATGGAATGTTCTTGCCGTCATTTAAAAAAAAAGAATGTTCTTGCCGAGCATGCTGTGTTTCATGTAATTTTAAAAATATTCAAGACATTAAAAAAATCATGTAATTAAAAAGTGTTAGATGCAAAAAAGTGTTTACACAAATAGAAAAATATTCATGAAATTATAAAGGGTCTTTGAAACATTTTGCAAAAACAGTTTGAAACAATAAAAAAGGTTCACGTGCTTTAACAAGTGTTCGAACCATTTGAAAAATTCTTGTAATTTAAAAAATGTTTGATGAATTTTAATATGCTATGTACTTATAAAAATACTCATTGAATTAAAAGGTGTTTGTAACATTTTTTAAAAACAACATTAATGTACCCTCTCACATCAGAACCCGGGTGTGGTGGAAAATGGGCAAGGGCCGGGCCGTCACCCCCAGGTGGCGCGCCGTATCTTGATTCGGATACAGTGGCAAGTGAGCGAGGATCGGGTCGTCGCATCCTTAGTGGCGCGCTACATCGGCGCCCGGATGTAGTGGAAAATGAGCAAGGGTTTTCACATTTGACTCGATGAGTGCGAAGGGTAAGGAAGCTAGCCGAGCCTAGGAGGATTCACTTAGGTAGCTGGAACGTAGGGTCTCTGACAGGGAAGCCTCGGGAGCTAGTTGATGCAGCGGTGAGGAGAGGTGTTGATATCCTTTGCGTCCAAGAAACCAAATGGAGAGGACAGAAGGCGAAGGAGGTGGAGGATACCGGCTTCAAGCTGTGGTACACGGGGACTGCTGCAAACAGAAATGGCGTTGGCATCTTGATCAACAAGAGCCTCAAGTATGGAGTGGTAGACGTCAAGAGACGTGAGGACCGGATTATCCTGGTCAAGCTGGTAGTTGAGGACTTGGTTCTCAATGTTATCAGCACGTATGCCCCGCAAGTAGGCCACAATGAGAACACTAAGAGGGAGTTCTGGGAAGGTCTGGAAGACATGGTTAGGAGTGTACCGATTGGTGAGAAGCTCTTCATAGGAGGAGACCTCAATGGCCACGTAGGTACATCTAACACAGGTTTCAAAGGGGCGCATGGGGGCTTTGGCTATGGCATCAGGAATCAAGAAAGAGAAGATGTCTTAAGCTTTGCTCTAACCTACAACATGATTGTAGCTAACACCCTCTTTAGAAAGAGAGAATCACATCTGGTGACTTTTAGTAGTGGCCAACACTCTAGCCAGATTGATTTCATCCTCTCGAGAAGAGAAGATAGGTGTGCGTGCCTAGAATGTAAGGTGATACCTGGAGAGAGTGTTGTACCCCAGCATAAGCTTGTGGTTACTGACTTCCGCTTTCGGATTCGTGTCCAGCGGGATAAGCGTGCCAAAGTCGCTAGAACGAAGTGGTGGAAGCTCAAGGGGGAGGTAGCTCAGGCGTTCAAGGAGAGGGTCATTAGCGAGGGCCCTTGGGAGGAAGAAGGGGATGCGGACAATGTGTGGATGAAGATGGCGACCTGCTGTAAGGGCATATTTATCCCGTAAGTGTTTTGGTGATTGATGACGATACTTTTGCGGACTAATCGTATGCTTTGAGTTCCTCAGATGGTTCATCACTAGGCACGAGACGATTCGGTGCCCCTCGGAGACTATTGAAGACGGCGGCCGCCCCACGCTTTCTTTTGGTGGATTTGAGTCGAGGAGAGCCGTACTATTAAGAGAGGGTCCGCGTCGGAAAGGTTCGGGCGGAATCAACACGTACACTTGTCCCTCCTTTCCCTGCATTTTGGAGCTTCCCTTCGTTATCTTGGTTGTGCGGAAATCTGACAACTACTGCTGTACTTGCGGTAGTACCGCAAGTACACGCGGTAGTACCGCTGGGTGTCACGGTAGTACCGCGGCTCCCAGGCCTAGTGCCGCTCCGGTGCGGTAGTAGGGGTGGATGTAATTTTTTACATCCGCGCCCCATGGTAGTACCGCTCGTCCAGCGCGGTAGTACCGCGGGGCCCCACGGTAGTACTGCTCCCTAGGAGCCGTAGTACCGTGGCCCTCCTACCTAGTACCGTAGTTTCACGGTAGTAGGCGCCCATAGCGGTAGTACCGCTCCTCGGGAGCGGTAGTACCGCGTCGGATTTTTGTACCACCGCGAGTTCGGCGAAAGTTGGCACGGATGTAATTTATTTCATCCGCGCCTTCCTGTGCCGTGACTCTCCCGCCTTGCGGTAGTACCACAAGGGGAGCGGTAGTACCAGCATAGCGATAATCGCCCTTAGTCGTGCAAGTTTCGGCCTGTCTTCGCCGCGGTAGTACCATGGTCCGCCACGGTAGTACCGCGCAGCCTCGCGGTAGTACCGCGCCCCTGGAGCGGTATTACCGTGCATCGCGGGCTGAACATGTGGATAACGGTTGGATTTTTTCCCATGACTATATAAGGGGCGTCTTCTACCTCTAGTTGACCACCTCTTCTATCTCTAAGCTCCATTGTTGCTCCAAGCTCCATTTTGGCCCGATCTCTCTCCCTAGCCAATCAAACTTGTTGATTTGCTCGGGATTGGGTGACAAGGGCCCGATCTACACTTCCACCACAAGATATTTGATTCCCCCCACTTATCCCTTGCGGATCTTGTTACTCTTGGGTGTTTGAGCATCCTAGACGGTTGAGGTCACCGTGGACCCATATTCCATTGTGGTGAAGCTTCGTGGTGTTGTTGGGAGCCTCCAATTAAGTTGTGGAGATTGCCCCAACCTTGTTTGTAAAGGTTCGCCGCCGCCTTCAAGGGCACCAATAGTGGAATCACGGCTCTTGCATTGTGCGAGGGCGTGAGGAGATTACGGTGGCCCTAGTGGCTTCTTGGGGAGCATTGTGCCTCCACACCGCTCTAACGGAGACGCATTTCCCTCAAAAGGAAGGAACTTGGTAACACATCCTCGTCTCCACCGGCTCCACTCTTGGTTATCTTATCCCTTTACTTGTGCAAGCTTATTTGTGTTCCTATCCTTGCTTGCTCTTGTGCTTGTGTTGTTTGCATCATATAGGTTGTCCACCTAGTTGCACATCTAGACAACCTTTATTATTGCAAAGTTTAAATTGGTAAAGAAAAGCTTAAAAATTGTTAGTTGCCTATTCACCCCCCTCTAGTCAACTATATCGATCCTTTCAATTGGTATCAGAGCCTCGTCTCTTTTAAGGACTTTACCGTCCGAAGAGTATGGTTGACGTCGTAGATGATGTGGGGGAGCACTCCGGTGCGAATCCGATATCATCTACGGGAGATGGGGGTACCTCGATCTCTCGTGAGGAATTCAATGTGGCATTGGACACATTGAAGACCTCCATGACGACCGAGGTCAAGGACATGTTTAAGGAATTCCTAGAAGGGCTTAAACTTTCCATCGCACCTGTGAAAGTGGGTGATCCCGCCAACACGGGAGCGGATGCTAACTCCGATAAGGGGAAGCTACTAGTGAGAAAGCCCCTCGTCTAGTGGTAAGAATGGCACCGGCATCTTTGCCCATGTGCAACCTCCGTTTATGGTGGACCGATTCCTTCCACTCATTTGAATCATGCCGGTCCACCACCTAAGATTGATAAAAGGAGGATTTTGATTCTTGGGTTTATCGTTTTAAGCGTCATTTAAATCATGTGAACACTAACCTTTGGAGAATCATTGAAGAAGGTTTCTATCCGCATGATCCGAGCAACTTTTCTCCAAGAGAGGTCGTGGACCATCAATTCAATGAGAATGCTCTCTTCATCATCCAAGAAGCAATCCTTCGAAGACCTCCCTCATCTCCGCCCTACTCCCTTGCCAAAGATGCTTGGCTCAAGGTGGTTTCCTTTATCGAGGAAGCGCAAGCATTCAACGTTCCAATTATGAAGTGGTCCAAGATGAAGCCGATGAGTTTGCAATGAAAGAAGAAGAAGAACCTCGTGAGCTCTATCGGAGAGTAACCAAGCTTGCAGTCTCCCTCCGGGATCATGGAAGTAAGGACACGGATGACAAACTGGATCAAGCGCAAATTCCTCAAGGCAATGATGCCCTACCACAAAGCCATGTCCTCCGTCATCCGTCAATGGCCGGACTTCCACACTCTGTCCTCAAGTGATGTGTTGGATGAGTTTGTGGCTATGAGCATATTGGACAAGACCGCCGACAATGCGGTGCTTCGCTCCCAAAGAGCAAAGAAGCCCAACCTCGCTTTGAAGGCCAAGATTTGTGTCGAAGAAGATGGAGAGGAGGAAGAAGAAGAGGGCAACCTCGAAGATACAAAGTATGACTATCATGAACACATGGCCCTTGCTTCAAGGCAATTTTGGAGCAAGAAGAACTCAAGGCCCAACTTCAACAAGAGCAACTCAAGTGGCACTAAGGGCAAGCAACGAGTGAGGACTTGTTTCAATTGTGGCAATGTGAGTCACTTTGTTGCGAGTGCCCATATGAGAAGAGGGAAGACAATGGTGGCAAGCTCATCCGTAAGGACAAGGCCAAGTCTTTCCCCAACAAGAGCAACTTCACCAAGAAGACTCCTCACAAAGCTTTGGTGGTTCAAGAAGAGTACAATGAGGATGATGACAATGATGAGGATGGTGAATCGGTTGCCATGGCCTCCGTTGCCATTACAGCGACTCCTCAGTGTCTCTCTTGATTCACCCAATGAAAGCATCACCGCCAAGTGCCTCATGGCTAAAGCCACCAACAAGGTAACCCCCAACATCAAAACTACCATCATCAATCATGCTTCTTTGACGGATTGCATTGATGAACATGAGGGGACTAATGTGGAGGAGAATGAGTTTGAGATCTTTATGAGTAAACTCAAGGGCAAATCCAAGAAGCGCCGTTGCTCTCTTGGAACAACTTGGTGAAGCCAATGTCATGATCGAGGCTCATGAAGAAACCATCTCTAAGATGGAAGGGCATAGTCGTGACTATGCCGATGAGATTTCGGATCTTTCCAATGCTCTTGAGGAAGAGCGTGGTCTTCGTTTGGCTCTTGAGGAGTCATACAACGATGATCATGCTAAATTAAAGAAAGACCTTGATCATGCTCTTGTTGTGTCTCGTGTGCTTAGCTACGAGAAGGCAAAGCTTGGAGTTGATCTTGCTAGACTCAACGAGGACTTTGACATTCTCGACAAGGCTCACAAAGTCTTGAAGGGTGCTCATGCTAGTCTCAAAGAGTCTCATGATCAACTCCAAGTGAAGCTAACCAAGGAGAAAGACACCTTTCCTCATATGATATTGATTGATAATGCAAATGCTACTAACCCTTGTTGTGAGCATGTGCATCTTGTTGAGGAGAATTCTAAGTTGAAGGAGCAACTTGAAAAGGGCCTTGTCACATGCATACAAGGTGAGAAGAACCTTAACGACCTTTTGAGTAATCAAAAGGAAGTTGTGGCCAAGGACGGGATTGGGTTCGCGCCCAAGCCCAAGAGCAAGAAGAAGAATGACAAGACCAAGCAACCTCCCCCTCTCAAGCAAACTTTTGTGAGGGAGGGAGAGGGTGCTTCCAAGAAGAAGAAGAACCGTGCAAAGGGTGGCAATGACAAGAAGGACAACGTCATCCCCATGAACATAGCCGGCGACTTTAACCCCTCATATGTGTTGTGCCGTGCTAGTGATGGGCATGTTTATGCTAAATTTGTTGGTTCTTCTTATGAGTACATTGAATGGTCTATTTGGGTTCCTAAGATCCTCGTTACTAACATCAAAGGACCCATTACCAAATGGGTACCTAAAACCAAGCATTGATCTCTTGTAGGGGTTTGCTTCCTGGGGGATCATGGTTGCTCGATAGTGGAGCAACAAATCATATGACCGGGAGCAAGGACATGGTGGTGGACGTGCAAGAGATTCCATCTATGCCCACCAATGTCGAGTGGGGTGATGCATCACATTCTAAGGTATTGGGTCTCGGCAAGGTTGTCATTTCTCATGATCTTACGATCGATAAAGTCATGCTTGTTGAGTCCCTTGCATACAATTTGCTTTCCGTTCGTCAACATGCAATCATGGGTTTTGCTACCTTCTTTGACATTGATACCGTGGACCTCTTGTGGAGCAAGACTCTTAAAGTAGCCTTTGTTGGGCATGTCGAGAACGGTCTCTATGTGATTAACTTTTCGGAGCGACCCACTAAGACCGCGACATGCCTAATGGCTAAAGTTGACGTGGGATGGCTCTGGCATCGCCGTTTGGCCCATGTCAATATGAGATCTTTGCAAAGTCTTCTCAAGGGGGACCATGTCCGTGGACTAACAAATGTTAGTTTTGCCAAAGACCGTGCTTGCAGTGCTTGTATTGAAGGAAAGCTTCATGAGAAGGCTCACCCTCCCACGACCATCATATACTCAAAGAGACCCTTGGAGCTCCTTAACATGGATCTCTTTGGGCCACCATCATTTGATAGTCTTGGAGGTAGAAAGTATTGCTTGGTGATTGTGGATGACTATTCAAGATACACTTGGGTATATTTCTTCAAGAGGAAGAGTGAGACTCAACAAATCGTCATCAAATTTGCAAATGAAGCTCAACGTCAACATAATGCAAAGATCTTGACTATAAGAAGTGACAACGGCACCGAGTTCAAGAACTACACCTTGGATGAGTTTCTTAGTGATGAGGGGATCAAGCATCAATATTCTGCACCATATACCCCTCAACAAAATGGTGTTGCAGAGAGGAAGAACCGGACGTTGATGGATGCGGCAAGGACCATGATGGCGGAGTTCAAGTTGTTGGGGAACGTAGTAATTTCAAAAAATTTCCTACACACACGCAAGATCATGGTGATGCACAGCAACGAGAGGGGAGAGTGTTGTCTACGTACCCTCGTAGACCGAAGCGGAAGCGATCACAACGTAGAGGAAGTAGTCGTACGTTCTCCTCGCGATCCAACCGATCCCAGCGCCGTTACATTCGGCGCCCGAAGTTCTTGGCACACGTTCAGCTCGGTGACGCTCCTCAGGCTCCGATCCGGCAAAGCTCCGGGAGAGAGAGTTCCACAAGACGACGGTGTGGTGACGATCTTGATGTTCTATCGACGCAGGCTTCGCCTAAGCACCGCTACGATATGACCGAGGTGGAATAAGGTGGAGGGGGCACCAGACACGGCTAAGAGATCCAAGAGATCAATTGTTGTGTCTTTGGTGCTAGCCCTGCCCCTCTATTTATATGTTGAGCCGGGGTCGAAACTTGGAGCAAAAGCCTCCTCAAAGTCGGTTTTGCCCGAAAGGCAAGAGTCCCACTCGGACTCAGGACCAAACGCCACAATCCTTGGCGTCGGCCCAGACGCCATGGGCCTCGGCATCGGCCCAGGCCGACGCCAGTGGTCTCCGGCGTTTGGCCCCTCGGCCTCCATAAAACTCCTTTTGCACCGACCTAAAGCCTCATGGGCTTGACCCCTTGGCCTAAACATATCATCCAATATATGAATCTTTACGTCTCGACCATTTCGAGACTCCTCGTCATGTCCCCGATCTCATCCGGGACTCCGAACTCCTTCGGTACATCAAAATACACAAAACTCATAATATAACCGCCATCGAAACCTTAAGCGTGCGGACCCTACGGTTCGAGAACAATGTAGACATGACCGAGACACGTCTCGGTCAATAACCAATAGCGGGACCTGGATGCCCATATTGGCTCCTACATATTCTACGAAGATCTTTATCGGTCAGACCGCATAACAACATACGTTGTTCCCTTTGTCATCGGTATGTTACTTGCCCGAGATTCGATCGTCGGTATCCAATACCTAGTTCAATCTCGTTACTGCCAAGTCTCTTTACTCGTTCCGTAATACATCATCTCACAGCTAACTCATTAGTTGTAATGCTTGCAAGGCTTAGTGATGTGTATTACCGAGAGGGCCCAGAGATACCTCTCCGACAATCGGAGTGACAAATCCTAATCTCGAAATACGCCAACCCAACATCTGCCTTTGGAGACACCTGTAGTACTCCTTTATAATCACCCAGTTATGTTGTGACGTTTGGTAGTACCCAAAGTGTTCCTCCGGTAAACGGGAGTTGCATATTCTCATAGTTATAGGAACATGCATAAGTCATGGATAAAAGCAATAGCAACATACTAAACGATCGGGTGCTAAGCTAATGGAATGGGTCATGTCAATCAGATCATTCAACTAATGATGTGACCTTGTTAATTAAATGACAACTCCTTTGTCTATGGTTAGGAAACATAACCATCTTTGATTAACAAGCTAGTCTAGTAGAGGCATACTAGTGACACTCTGTTTGTCTATGTATTCACACATGTATTATGTTTCCGGTTAATACAATTCTAGCATGAATAATAAACATTTATCATGATATAAGGAAATAAATAATAACTTTATTATTGCCTCTAGGGCATATTTCCTTCACAAGTCTCCATACAACTTTTGGGCCGAAGCCATCAACAACGCATGTCATGCATCCAATCGGCTCTATCTCCGCAAAGGCTTGAACAAGACTCCTTATGAGATACTCACCGGCAACAAGCCCAACCTCAAGTACTTCCGGGTGTTCGGGCTTAAGTGTTTCATTCTCAAGAAAGGTGTTCGTTTGTCTAAATTTGAAGCTAGAGCTCATGAGGGCATATTTGTTGGTTATGCTACAAACTCTCATGCTTACCGTGTCCTCAATAAATCCACGGGACTTATTGAGGAGACGATGTAACGTGGAGTTTGATGAGAATAACGGCTCCCAAGTGGAGCAAAGTGGCACTTGTGATGTAGGCGATGAAATTCCTCCCAAGCCATAAGAAGAATGGGAGTTGGTTTTATCCTACCCATTGAGGAACCCCTTGTGGCGAAGGAGAAGGACAATGCTCCACTCAAGTGGAGCCATCACCAACCCAAGGCCCACACGCTCAAGAACAAAGTGAAGGCCCTCAACCTCATGAACAAGACCAAGGGCAAGATCGTGCTCAAGACGATGATGACACTCCAAATGATGCCCAAGGTCAAGTTCTCTCCCCCGAGCATGCTCAAGATGAAGATCATGCTCAAGACGGCGCTCAAGATGATCAAGTGACCCCTCCTCATCTCACCTCCGAGGAGGAATTAGAGCGTCGTGCCAAGATTGCTTCCAAACTCACCACCAAAGGCCATCTCATGGAGAATGTGGTTGGAAGCCTAAGAAAAGGGGTAAGCACTCAGAGAAAATTGGCAAACTATTGTGAACATCACGCGTTTGTCTCTTGTGTTGAACCCCAAAAGGTCTATGAGGCGCTCGAAGACTCGGATTGGCTCAATGCCATGCATGAAGAACTCAACAACTTCGAGTACAACAAGGTGTGGAGATTGGTGCCAAGGCCATCGGGGAACCACAACGTCATTGGAACCAAGTGGATTTTCAAGAACAAACAAGATGCTCATGGGAACATCATTCGCAACAAGGCAAGATTGGTAGCACAAGGCTACTCCCAAGTCGAGGGTATCGACTACGGTGAAACCTTTGCTCCTGCTGTTCGCCTTGAATCCATTCGCTTGTTGATTGCTTATGCTTCCCATCACAACTTTAAGTTGCAACAAATGGATGTGAAAAGTGCTTTTCTTAATGGTCCTATTAATGAGTTGGTCTATGTCAAGCAACCCCGGGTTCGAGGACCCCTACTTCCCGGATCATGTGTATCAACTCGATAAGGCACTCTATGGCCTTAAACAAGCCCCACGTGCGTGGTATGACCACCTTACCGAGTTGTTACAAGATCGTGGATTTTAAGTGGGGCAAATTGATCCCACTCTTTTTACTAAGAAGGTCAATGGGGAGTTGTTTGTATGCCAACTATATGTTGATGATATTATCTTTGGTTCTCCTAACAAAGCTTTCAATGAGGAATTTGCCGCTCTCATGACCTCCAAGTTCAAGATGTCTTCGATGGGAGAGTTGAAGTTCTTCCTTGGTTTCGATATCAAACAAAGAAGAGAAGGAACCTTCATCAACCAAGCCAAATACACTCAAGACATGCTCAAAAGATTCAAGCTAAGTGATGTCAAGCCGGCTACTACACCAATGCCCACCAAGTGCCAACTTAACATTGATCCCAATGGTAAAGTGGTGGATCAAAAGGTATATCGCTCCATGATTGGCTCCTTGCTTTACCTTTGTGCATCTAGACCGGATATCATGTTGAGTGTGGGAATGTGTGCATGGTTTAAAGCCGCATCAAGGAAAGCCACTATGTGGCGGTCAAGCGAATCTTTCGATATTTGGCTCATACCCCAAACTTTGGCTTATGGTATCCAAGAGGAGCAAACTTCAAGCTTGAAGGATTTACGGATTCCGATTGGGCGGGAGACAAAGTGGATAGGAAGTCCACTTCCGGTGGGTGCCAATTTCTTGGTTGCTCCTTGGTAAGTTGGTCTTCCAAGAAGCAAAGTTGTGTGTCTCTCTCATCCACCGAAGCGGAATATGTGGCGGCCGGTAGTTGTTGTGCTCAAATCCTATGGATGAGGCAAACTTTAAAGGAGTACGGTGTCATTTGTGACAAAGTGCCTCTTTGGTGCGATAATGAAAGTGCCATCAAGATTTCTCTCAACCCGGTGCAACACTTCAAGACGAAGCACATTGAGATTCGGTATCACTTCATCCGTGATCACATTAGGCGAGGGAAGATCGAGCTCAAGTATGTCAACACTCAGGATAACCTTGTAGATATATTCACGAAGCCCTTAGATGAAGCAAGATTTCGCGAGTTAAGGCATGAGCTAAATATCATCGATTTGAGCAATGTGACTTGAGCCCATGCACTCCCCACCACACTTAACTTGTTGTCTAGTTTAGGTGTAGGCATGGACATAGGGGGAGTGTTGTTCTCTCAATGAACTCTCCCTCCCCCCATTATGCATAAATCGATCACCTCTTTCACATTAGCCATTTTTGATGGTACTTGTGTTCCAAAGATGAGTTTTGGTCATGGGCCCAAGGATAATTCTTCAGGTGCCATACCATCCAACTCAAACATAGGTGGCTTCGCCACCGCCTCTCTCCTTGAGAGGCCTTGTCGCTGGTGGTTTCTTGTTGTCTTTTGCCTCTGGTTTGTGCTAGATCTTGTGGTTTCTTGTGTGTGAAAAGTTTCCTTGCAAAGGCCCTCTTCTCGTTTTTGAAACTTGCGGTGACTTGAGTTCACGGTACTACCGCGGCCAGCTGCGGTACTCATCAGAATGCCCAGTACTACCGCTTATGGAGCACGCAGTACTACATGACCACACAGCAGTAATTTTTATCGCCGCTGGTTGAGCGGTACTACCGCCTCGGTGCGGAACTTCCGCCCGGCGGTACTATCATGATGATACGCGGTACTACCGCTACCGGTTCGAGGGCGTGGGGATAAGGACGGGCAGGGGGTCCTAACTCCCCATACCCATTCGCATGATCCTCTTTCCACGCCGCCTCCTTCTCTCCCTTGCTCAAGAACGGAACCGGCGTTCTTCGCGGATCTCCTCCACCGGCTGCCCTCCCGTGATTCCGACCGGTGGGATCGTTCTCACCACTACGTGCTCTTGCTATGGACCTGTGTTTTCCCCAACTCCCTCTCCGTGTTGATGGTGTTTGGTGTTTCTAGGTTTTGGGGAGGCTTGTGTGTTCTTGAGATTGATAGGTTTAATCGCAAGAATAGGATGAAGGAGTGTGGTATTGCATAGGATTTATATTTGTATTGTTGTCATGCGCTAGATCTGATCACCGTAGCACCGCCGTTGTTTCATGGTTCTTTTGATTCAAATCGCTAGTTGGATCTGCTGACGCTGGTACTACCGCCCTTGGTGCGGTACTATGCGCTTCTGGCGGACACTAAATCTTTACTTCCGCTCCAACCACGGTACTACCGTGACCTCGCACGGTACTACCGCGTTTGGAGCGGTACTAATGCTTTAGTGCCGCAGGCAGTGGCAGTCCTACCGTGGCTCACACCTATCGCATGCCAACTTTCTCATATGTCTCCTATGTGTTTCTTGTGTTTTATCGTGGCCTTTGCATTGATCTTCTTCGCGTCTTTGGTGCTTTGCGTGTGTGTCTCAGGTGGTGGCTCTCGCCGTCCAATCCCAGTCGTGACACTAGTTCCAAGCGTCTGCGCGACCCAGGTGAAGCACCAGAGGGTTCCTCTGCCCCCAAGCGCCATGTCAAGACAACTGCTAGCAAGTACAAGGAGCCCGCCAAGGGCATGGATGAGATGCCCCAATCTAACTACGTCCGTCTCAGGAAAATTGACCCGTACGTGACCCCTCGTTCCTCTGTCAGGGGTTGTGAGCTGTTCTGGAACAAGCATCAAACCAACGTCTATCTGGATGTCATCAAGAACAAGCAGAATACCTATGTGGATGTGAAGTGGATTGACATGCATCACTTGAGGAAGGACAAGTTCCGTGCCTACTTTGGAGAGGCTCGGACTTGGTGGAGCAGTTTGGCATTGAGCATGTGATATCCTTTCACCTTGACTATGATCCACGAGCTCATTGGTCAGTTCTTTGCTTGATTTACTTTCACCCTAATGAGGAGAGGAGGATGACTGGATGACCAATGGCCGAAGTCGATCGCTACACCGAAGGAGTTCATGGATTTGCTCCAAGTTCACGATGACGGGCTCGACTCTCCGTGGGTGTTACGCCCCATGCCAACTCGACTCTGCCAACAAGGACAGGCTTGCGCCGTACTATGTTGATAAGACGCTTCAAGTGGCAAGATAGGGTTGGTGCTCAACTCTTTCTCGATATCATGTACCGCATCTTCCACAACTCCTTGTTCCTCGCATTGGTGACAAGGACAAGGTCCATGCCTATATGGTGGATATGATGCTCATCTGCGAGGAGGCTCGTTTGTGTCAGACTCAGCCACTTGATGTCTCACACATCATGTGGTGTGAGCTTTGGTTTGCGGTGTTCAACCGCAAAGTGCCTATCTACGGGCCCTAACTGTTTCTCACGATCTCGAGGACACGGGAGAAGATGTTCCTCGGTGAGGAGTTCCTTGCCTCGACTGGATTCGCCATGACCCCATCTGTCTGCGTGTCAAACCCAACTGGGCCAACACTACTACTCGTGCCGAGGCGTCTGCTGCTAGGGCTGCTTTGTTGGAGAGGAGGATCTTGGCGCCGAGAATGTTGCTTTGAGGGCCATCTGCTAGGCCTTCCCAGAGCTCCTCTATGCCTTCATGGGCCACGAAGTGAAGGACAAGATGAAGACTCTTTTCGCATGCAAGCCAAGGCGATAAAGGACTCACGTGGCATCCAAGGAGAGTCGTCGCCGAGACAGGAAGATCTTGAAGCTCTATGGTGAGGATGTGTGCATGGGTCTCGAGGAGCACATCACTCCAGAGGCCGAGTGGATGGAGAAGCAAGGCTACAAGTGGATTGATTACGAGGAGGACGTCGAGGAGTCCATCCCCGCCGAGGAGTCTGACGGAGAGGGTTGGGACGAGTTCCCTGCTACTTGAGCCACCGCTTGTGTGTAGGTGTCCTCTCTGCCTTTTTGGCGTCTCGATGCCAAAGGGGGAGAGAGCGTAGGAATTTGCGAGTCTTGTGTCGTGTTCGTGTTTGGTGTGTTTATTGCGTTCTCGGTTGAACCTCGTTTGAACCTCGCTTTTAGTTGCTTTTCCTTCATATGGTGTAAGACATATGCACTCTATCTATCTTAGCAAGCGTGTGTTATATTGTGCTATATGTTGCTTAGATGTTATTCCTCGGGCCTTTGTCTCTAAAATATAGGGGGAGTGGTGATCCTAGTACGTGTGCCATGCAGTCCAAAGCATTCATCCAGAGTGCACACATCTAGGGGAGCCCGTCTATATTTTGGAGAGGAGGGTTTGCCCTTGCTCTATATTTTTGTATCTTTGTGCAAATCCGTATTGTCATCAATCCACCAAAAAGGGGAGATTGTAAGGGCATATTTATCCCGTAAGTGTTTTGGTGATTGATGACGATACTTTTATGCGGACTAATCGTATGCTTTGAGTTCCTCAGATGGTTCATCACTAGGCACGAGACGATTCGGTGCCCCTCGGAGACTATTGAAGACGGTGTCGTCCTACGTTTCTTTTTGGTGGATTTGAGTCGTAGGAGAGCCGTACTATTAAGAGGGGGTCCGCGTTGGAAACGTTTGGGCGGAATCAACACGTACACTTGTCCCTCCTTTCCCTGATTTTTGGAGCTTCCCTTCGTTATCTGGTTGTGCGGAAATCTGACGACTACTGCTGTACTTGCGGTAGTACCGCAAGTACACGCTGTAGTAATACCGGGTGTCACGGTAGTACCGCGGATCCTGTGCCTAGTGCCGCTCGGTGCGGTAGTAGGGCGGATGTAATTTTTACATCCGCGCCCCCACGGTAGTACCGCTTCGTCCAGCGGTAGTATCACGGGGCCCACGGTAGTACTGCTCCCTAGGAGCCGTAGTACTGCGTGGCCCTCCTACCTAGTACCGTAGTTTCACGGTAGTAGGCGCCCAGCGGTAGTACCGCTCCTCGGGAGCGGTAGTACCGCGTCGGATTTTGTGCCACCGCAGTTCGGCGGAAGTTGGCACGGATGTAATTTATTTCATCCGCGCCCTTCCTGTGCCGTGACTCTCGCCTTGCGGTAGTACCACAAGGGGGAGCGGTACTACCGCAAGCGGTAGTAATCGCCTTAGCCGTGCAAGTTTCGGCCTGTCGCTGCTGTAGTACCGTGGTCCGCCACGGTAGTACCGCTGCAGCTCATGGTAGTACCGCCTGGAGCGGTAGTACTGCGTGCGTCATGGCTGAACATGTGGATAACGGTTGGATTTTTTCCACGACTATATAAGGGCGTCTTCTACCTCTAGTTGACCACCTCTTCTATCTCTAAGCTCCATTGTTGCTCCAAGCTCCATTTTGGCTCGATCTCTCTCCCTAGCCAATCAAACTTGTTGATTTGCTCGGATTGGGTGACAAGGGCCCGATCTACACTTCCACCACAAGATATTTGATTCCCCCCACTTATCCCTTGCGGATCTTGTTACTCTTGGGTGTTTGAGCATCCTAGACGGTTGAGGTCACCGTGGACCCATATTCCATTGTGGTGAAGCTTCGTGGTGTTGTTGGGAGCCTCCAATTAAGTTGTGGAGATTGCCCCAACCTTGTTTGTAAAGGTTCGGTCGCCGCCTTCAAGGGCACCAATAGTGGAATCACGGCTCTTGCATTGTGCGAGGGCGTGAGGAGATTACGGTGGCCCTAGTGGCTTCTTGGGGAGCATTGTGCCTCCACACCGCTCTAACGGAGACGTACTTTCCCTCAAAAGGAAGGAACTTGGTAACACATCCTCGTCTCCACGGGCTCCACTCTTGGTTATCTTATCCCTTTACTTGTGCAAGCTTATTTGTGTTCCTATCCTTGCTTGCTCTTGTGCTTGTGTTGTTTGCATCATATAGGTTGTCCACCTAGTTGCACATCTAGACAACCTTTATTATTGCAAAGTTTAAATTGGTAAAGAAAAGCTTAAAAATTGTTAGTTGCCTATTCACCCCCCCTCTAGTCAACTATATCGATCCTTTCACCTGCATTCGTAAGGTGGCCTCGGAGGAGTTTGGAGTGTCCAGGGGAAGGAGAAGCGAAGATAAGGATACCTGGTGGTGGAATGATGATGTCTAGAAGGCGATTAAAGAGAAGAAAGATTGCTTCAGACGCCTATACCTGGATAGGAGTGCAGACAACATAGAGAAGTACAAGATGGCGAAGAAGGCTACAAAGCGAGCTGTTGGTGAAGCAAGGGGTCGGGCGTATGAGGACCTCTACCAACGGTTAGGCATGAAGGAAGCGAAAGGGACATCTATAAGATGGCCAAGATCCGAGAGAGGAAGACGAGGGATATTGGCCAAGTAAAATGCATCAAGGATGGAGCAGGCCAACTCTTGGTGAAGGACGAGGAGATTAAGCATAAATGGCGGGAGTGCTTCGACAAGCTGTTCAACGGGGAGATTGAGAGTTCTACCATTGAACTGGATGACTCCTTTGATGAGACCAGCATGCGTTTTGTGTGGCGAATCTAGGAGTCTGAGGTCAAGGAGGCAAGGCGATGGGCCCTGATTGTATCCCCATTGAGGTGTAGAAAGGTCTCGGGGACATAGCGATAGTATGGCTAGCCAAGCTTTTTAACCTCATTGTTTGGGCAAACAAGATGCCAGAAGAATGGAGACGGAGTATATTAGTACCAATCTTCAAGAACAAGGGGGATGTTCAGAGTTGTACTAATTACCGTGGAATTAAGCTGATGAGCCATACAATGAAGCTATGGGAGAGAGTCATTGAGCACCGCTTAAGAAGAATGACAAGCGTGACCAAAAATCAGTTTGGTTTCATGCCTGGGAGGTCGACCATGGAAGCCATTTTCTTGGTATGACAACTTATGGAGAGATATAGGGAGCAAAAGAAGGACTTGCATATGGTGTTCGTTGACTTGGAGAAGGCCTATGATAAGATACCACAGAATGTCATGTGGTGGGCCTTGGATAAACACAAAGTCCCAGCAAAGTACATTACCCTCATCAAGGACATGTACGATAATGTCGTGACAAATGTTCGAACAAGTGATGTCGACACTGATGACTTCCCGATTAAGATAGGACTGCATCAGGGGTCAGCTTTGAGCCCTTATCTCTTTTGCATTGGTGATGGATGAGGTCACAAGGGATATACAAGGAGATATCCCATGGTGTATGCTCTTCTTGGATGATGTGGTGCTAGTTGACGATAGTCGGACGGGGGTAAATAGGAAGTTAGAGTTATGGAGACAAACCTTGGAATCGAAAGGGTTTAGGCTTAGTAGAACTATACATGATGTGCGGTTTCAGTACTACTAGGTGTGAGGAAGAGGAGGTTAGCCTTGATGGCCAGGTGGTACCCCAGAAGGACACCTTTCGGTATTTGGGGTCAATGCTACAGGAAGATAGGGGTATTGATGAAGATGTGAACCATCGAATCAAAGCTGGATGGATGAAGTGGCGCCAAGCTTCTGGTATTCTCTATGACAAGAGAGTGCCACAAAAGCTAAAAGGCAAGTTCTACAGGACGGCGGTTCGACCCGCAATGTTGTATAGCGCTGAGTGTTGGCCGACTAAAAGGCGACATGTTCAACAGTTAGGTGTGGCGGAGATGCGTATGTTGAGATGGATGTGTGGCCACACGAGGAAGGATCGAGTCCGGAATGATGATATATGAGATAGAGTTGGGGTAGCACCGATTGAAGAGAAGCTTGTCCAACATCGTCTGAGATGGTTTGGGCATATGCAGCGCAGGCCTCCAGAAGCTCCAATGCATAGCGGACGGCTAAAGCATGTAGAGAATGTCAAGAGAGGGCGGGGTAGACCCAATTTGACATGAGAGGAGTCCGTTAAGAGAGACCTGAAGGATTGGAGTATCACCAAAGAGCTAGCTATGGACAGGGCTGCGTGGAAGCTTGCTATCCATGTGCCAGAGCTATGAGTTGGTTGCGAGATCTTATGGGTTTCACCTCTGGCCTACCCCAACTTGTTTGGGACTAAAGGCTTTGTTGTTGTTGTTGTAATGTAATTAAATTAACATTTCGTTTTTCATGCCATTATAAAAATACTCATGTAATTAAGATGTCATTCAAAAGGTGTTCCAACCATTTAGAAAAAAAAACTGTACCAAACTATTTGATGTATTTTAAAATTAGTTATGAAATTAAAAAAATATTTATATTAATGAAAAAGATGTTCGACACATCTTTGAAAAAGTATTCATGTAACTAGAGAAAGTGTTCGGAGCATTCTAAAAATTGTACATAATTAAAAAAATAAATTCATTAAATATAGGTGATTAGAAAAGTAATTATGCAATTAAGAAGTGTTTGAAAGAAAAAAACACGTAATTAAAAAGTTGGTTGAATCATTTAAGAATGTTCATGTAATTAAAAAAGGTGTACGATGCATTTTATAATGTTTACGCAATTAGAAAATCTTAGTATAATTAAAAAAAGTGTTCGGGACATTTTCAGAAGAATCTTCATGTCATTTAAAAAACTATCTGACACATTTTTGGCCAAAATATTCATGTAGATAAAAAGTGTTTGATGTATTGTGATGATTGTCTATGAATCCTCATCGGTACACCCGGGAAGGCCACCAAACCCCACTGCCCGCTACTCTGCCGTTGGCGAGCCTCATCCTTGCCACCTCTCTCTCTCTCTATCTCTCTCCCCCATCGTGAGAAAACGATTAGGATTCAATAGGTAGGCCCCACTTGTCAGCATCCAAATGTTATAATGTGCCAAGTCGCGAATACGTTTCCCTCAAGGAAAGCATGATACTTTTTTTTTGTTATAGGCATATACCCCTTTGTTGACTAAAGGCGCATTTCAGAGTGTGTTGTCTAGTTTGGGCTAGCCAGTTTTGGCCCATATGAACAATATCCTTTTCATTTTTTCAAATTCATTTTTTTGATAATTATACTTAAATTTCCACAACTCCAAATCCATTAATTCATTTTCCTAAATTCATCTGACGCTTTTTCAATGATACTAATTTTATAATTTTAGGAGTCCCCGGTCTGCCATGTTTATTTATTGTATGTTATTTTTATGGGACATTTGCATTTGTGCCCCTAACTCGAACCCACTACTCAGATTTGCCCCTAATTTTGAAGCATGCTCAAATTTGCCCCTCCGCCGTTAGTTGCACTTATAGAAATACCCTTCCGTGCCGTTTCCGTCTAGTCAAAGCCGTTTGACTGTTATCTGGCCGTTCCTTTGACAGTTTTGCCCCTATCTCAATGCGTCACTTGCTGGTGGGACCCACTCTCAAAAAATATAACAAAAAGCCCTTTCTCTCACCCCCCTCTCCCTCACAGAGGCCGGAGGCGGGGAAGATGCGTCCGGGCGTTCGGTCCTGGACTTGTCTGTTCAAATTGGTAGGTCGGGATGACGATGTCATGTTGTAAGATCGTCCTGGCGAGGTGGTGAAGCTTGGGGCTGTCGTTGGCCATGTGCTGGACAGACGACGGCGATGGGGCGGCCTCCGACGAGCTTGCGGGAGAGGGCTAGAGGAGGGGAGAAAGAACAAGGGAGAGTGGCGGAGAGAGAAGGAGGGCGAGAGGGCTGCGGCGACAGGGGAGACAAGCGGTGGAGGCGGCGCCCGTTCGACACTCTCGCCGGAGTTGAGAGAGACAGTGGTCATCGGCCCGTCGTTGGGCAGCGAGGGAGAGGTAAGAGATAGAGAGAGAGAAATAGTTTTTTTAGATTGGCCCCACCTGTAAGTGTGTGAGGGAGAGGGGGTGAGAGAAAGGGTTTTTTTGTTTTATTTTTTGAGAGTGGGCCCCACCAGCAAGTGACACATTGAGACAGGGGCAAAAATGTCAAAGGAACGGCCAGATAATAGTCAAACGGCTTTGACTAGACGAAAACGGCACATAAGGGTATTTCTATAAGTGCAACTAACGGCGGAGGGGCAAATTTGAGCATGCTTCGAAATTAGGGGCAAATCTGAGTAGTGGGTTCGAGTTAGGGGCACAAATGCAAATGTCCCTATTTTTATTTTTCTCGCGAGTAAAAAATGAACATTCCGAAGGACTTGAGGACGTTCAAGAAGTGACCTGAGGACATTGAAGCCCTTGCTGAGCCAGGTAAACACTCACTTCAATCACGTTGAACTCATACATGCATTATACAGTTCAAAAAATATTTGTATGCATAAAATACTATTTTTGAGAAAATTTTATATTGATTGATAGTTGGATTAGTTATGTCCCATACTCCCATTTGCTTCATGGTAATGACACCCCTTTGATATTGCTAATACCATATGTGTGGACCCTGACCTAGCTGACAGAAGCCTCCTCGTGCGTCCTGCATCGAGCACATAGTCGAACTGATATCAAAAGAACATCGATACATACCTAGCTTATATGCACATATTTGCGACCGTTTGGACAGGATGACGAACAACACTTCAAGAGTTGGGTCGGTGGGACCCAATTTAGAACTTTCCTCTAATAGTGTGGATGCTCTAAGAGAACACCTCGTGACAGAGTATTTTGGGCAATGAGGTTGTTGAAGCCATTGACATTCACCATGGGAACCGAGGAAGAAACTTTGTTAGATGGTAAACCATGTAAGGGTGTTAGGATTTGAGTTGGGGGGGGGGGGGGGGGAGGGGGTAGGGGTGAGGGTGAGATGGCAAAAGTGGGAGTGTTTTGTTTAATACTCCCTCCGTCCCAAAATAACTGTCTCAACGTTGTACTAACTTTAGTATAAAATTATACTAAGCTTAAGACAGTTATTTTAGAACGGAGGGAGGGAGTAGTACATTGAATTGTGCTAAAAATGTAGTTACTTTACTCCATTGACAAAGGGTACCCAACGGGGGGAAACACTTTGGCTCCCGGATGAACAGTGAAACTGCAAAAAAAAAGTTTAGAGCTTTCCAAAAACCGATTGTTTTCTACACTACACATGTTCATGTTTTTATCTGCATGCGAAGTTTCGTGAACAAATAAGTTTGTAATCTGGGCAAAAGAAAACTGTACTCTAGAAGGGCTTTTTTAGGAGTAGTAGACTTTTTTCCTTTGTACAATTTACGCTTGTGTTTTTCTTCATGAAAATTCAGACATGGAAAAGGACATGAACATATACATGTCAATATCTCAGTTTTGTTAACATTCATAATTTAAATATTTTTTCACCTGGGAACATATGCTCCTTGGAGCCGTTTTGAATATTCGTAAAGGTCAGATTATTTTTCTTGGTAGACATTTTTCTTAGCACAGTTCACAGTACTAGTGTCTTCTCCATGAAAATTCACAGACATGAACATATACATGTCAATTTCTGTTGACATTAAGAAATTTACTTTTTTTCTTCACCCGGGAACATAGGCTCCTTGGAGCCATTTTGAATATCCGTAAAGGTCAGTTTTCTCTTTCATTTCTTTTGAGGGTTTAACCAAATTTTATTCATCAAAGGCCACAGAGAGTGAAATATGGTTCGGATCATGGGGTTGGCCGAACCAAACGTGGCGCCCCTGACCGAGATTAAGTACATATTTGGCTAAACTATGTGCGTCCTGATTAACAGCACGACTTTCAAAACTAAAGGAACAAGTAGAAGTTGATGCTTGAAGCTTGATCTCTTCAATAATAGCTCCATAGTTCCCTCTGGACCCGGTGTTGATGTCACCCATCGCTTGTTTCGAATCAAATGAGACCACGAAATAATGAAGGTGCAAGTCCGCTGCTAGTGCAAGGGCCTCTCTGCATGTGATGACCTCCAAAGTCACTGGATCATGGACACCGTATATAGATATTGCCGAGCTTCCTAGATAGTTACCTCCCCTGTCCCGGCAGACTGTTGCGGCTATTCCTCTCCTCCCAGGCCGAACCCCGACGTCAACTTGGATTTTGCAGAATCCAGGTGGGCGGGGCTTTTGACCAGCGAGCATTAGTTCCTCCCATAGCCGAAAGTTGGCGGGCCCCCTTGCCTCCTTCTTCCTTTAGCATATCCAACTCCTGGAGGAACCTATTCACAAAGGAATGTATGGTATGTGGACTTTGAAAAATACCCTCATGAATGGCCTTTCGCCTTGCCGCCCAGATTGCCCATAAAGACACCGATAGCTTTGCAAATTGTTCATGAGAGAGTGATTTCATGTGTGTAAATAGCCACTGCTTCGCATTGGGTTCCGAAGTGGACGCTAAATTCTGTCCTAGTTCTTCATCAACTAGTGTCCAAGTGCATCTTGACATAATGCAGTCCACCAAAGAATGCTTCCATGAGTCTGGCACCCCACAGATACCACATTAGCTGGAGTCCGCCATATGCCTGTGCGCTCGGACATCATTTGTTGGAATCGGGTGGTGTGACAAATGCCAAAGGAACATTCGGACTTTGCCAGGGACTGCAGTTTTCCACAAGGTTTTCCATTCATTTTCCACCATGGCCAAGTTAGATGGGCCGGCCGTCCCTTCAAGCCATGTCTCCCTTCTTTGCCAGATAGCTACTAGCATATCGTACACCGATCGAACGGTGAAGTTACCTTTCTTGTCAAAGAACCAGCTGCAAAAGTCTGGGATATTTCTTGTGCAGAGAGGAATTCCAAGGATGACCTGCACATCCATTGGCATAAAAACTGCATTCAGCCTCTGTATATCCCATGTTCTGGACGTTGGGTCTATCAATTTTGAGACCATGGTGGGTGGGTCGTGCGCTATAGACCCAAAGGGTCGCAACATCTCTCCCTGCGGCAGCCACTGGTCATCCCATATTCTCGTATCTTGACCATTACCTATCCTTTTGATCAACCCGAGTTTAAGGGCATCTCTTCCTTCTATCATTGCCCTCCAGATTTGGCTAGGGTGGCTGCCAAGTGTCACCTCCAAGATTGAAGATTCTGGATAGTAGACGCTTTTGAGGATCCTGGCGCTGAGAGAGTCAGGGTTTTACAACAAGCGCCAAGCTTGCCTTGCTAGCATAGCCATGTTAAAAAGCTCGAAGTCTTTGAAGCCGAGACCGCCCATACTCTTAGGTTGTGTCATAGTTTTCCATGAAACCCAATGCGGCTTACGACGCCCCTGTTTAGATCCCCACCAGAACTTCCTAATAAGCATGTTGAGATGTTCACACAACCCTCTCGGTAGCTTAAAACAAGACATCGAGTATACTAGAACTGCTTGAGCCATCGCTTTAACGAGCACTTCCTTAGCGGCTGATGATATAGTGTTTTCAATCCATCCCTGAATCTTGCTCCACAATCTGTCCTTAAGGTATTTAAAGGCACCATTTTTTGAACCCCCTATATCAGAGGGCATGCCCAAGTATTTTTCATTCAGGGTCTCATTAGGCACATTCATCAACGTTTTGATTTCTTGCCTGGTATTATCTAAAACACCCTTACTAAAGAAAATAGAAGATTTGGAGTAGTTGATCCGCTGGCCCGTCGCTTGGCGATAGATGTCCAAGACTAGATTCACCTCGGTCTCTCCCATACCGTTTGCCTTAAAGAACAACATGCTTTCATCAGCAAATAACAAGTGGTTCACTGGTGGCACCGACCGTGCCACTTGTAGACCTTGCAAATTGGATGAATCACTTCTAGATTTTAGTAGTCACGAAAGGTCCTCTGCTGCCAACAAGAACAAGTATGGGGAGATCGGGTCCCCTTGTCTTATACCTCTGGAAGGGTTGAACCCCTCAAGTCTCTTACCATTAAACATGACTGAAAATTTCACTGAAGAAACTAAGCTCATAACAATGTCTACACATCTCTCTGTGAACCCTAGCTTGAGCATTATAGCTTGCAAGTAGGACCATTCAACTCTATCATAAGCCTTCATCATATTGAGCTTTAGGGCACATGATTGGTATTTCTTTGCTTTGTTTCTCTTCATGAAATGCAGGCACTCATATGCTGTTATAATATTATCCGTAATCAACCTCCCTGGCACAAAAGCTGACTACTCCTATGATATTATGTCAGGTAGTACTACCTTCAGGCGGTTAGGTATTACCTTTGAAGCAATTTTATACAAGACATTGCAAAGGCTTATGGGATGGAATCGAGTTAGCATGGTGGGGTTCTTTACCTTGGGGATTAGAACCAGGATTGTCTCATCGATGCATTCGACCGACTCCTTGCCCTAAACTATTTTTAGGACCACTTGGGTCACTTCATCACCACACACGTCCCAGTGGCGCTAGAAGAAATGTGCTAGAAAGCCATCCAGGCCGGGTGATTTAGTCGGGAACATTTGGAACAAAGCTGTTTTGACCTCCGAATGGCTATATGGTGCATTACGCATCTCATTCATCTCCGATCACTACTGCAGGATGTTGCTAATGCGACACCACGATCAGAGACCCTTCGAGAAACTTTGTGCGATGCAATAATCGCAAACCGTGCTGTATGAAAACCGTCAGAAATGTGTAAAACGTTTGCGATGACGGATGCATCAAGCACGGTTCAGGTTTTAGTTGCGTGTGCAATGGAGGGCATACAGTTTAGTTCAATTAACTGTTTGCGATGAGGAGGAACAGAAGAAACGGGCAGCCAGATGAAGGCATGTGCGATACACAACATACGGTTCACTCGGATGAACTATTTGTGATTAGGCAACACAAAAGAAACGGCCAGCCAGGTGAAGGTGTGTGCGATATACAGCATATGGTTCACTCGAATGAACTGTTTGTGATTAGGCAACACAAAAGAAATGGTCAATCAGATCAAGGTGTGTGCGATATATGCATGCGGTTCACTCGGCCCTTGTCATCAGTGTGTGACCTCTGCGGAAACCGTTCACTCCCCAGGCGCCTCTTCGTGTACCGTGGCAACCGTCCACCGCCTCTTCGCCTTTCCCTCTCGATTTGGAACTGATGTCGCATGCTCTTCCTCCCTCCTCCATTCGCCTTCACCCTTCCTTCTACCATTTTTCGATCATCTTCTCCATGGGGAGAACAGGCCGGAAATAACCCCGTTATTCTTGCCCCGATCTGAATGATGATGCGGTGGAGGAACTCATTGATCGGTGCGACGTCATCACCTCGGCTAGCATGGCAGGTTCGTTCAAGACCATTCTCGACTCTTAATAACATCATTACAAGGAACCCAAGGGTCCAGGAGTGGTTTGATCTCCCCTATCTTCTTTGCCGTGATCCTGCTGACTGGCGTGGGGACGAGGGAAGCCTCGCCTTGTGCAAGCTGATGCCGCTTGATAATGATACGTATGATGTTAAGATGCCATCACTTGAGGGCAAGGCTTGGGCAGGCGCAAATGGAGATTGGGTTGTTTACAATGGGTACAACTGCAAGTGGGAACTTGTGAATGTGTACACTCGTCACCGGGTTCCACTTCCAAAAATCTCAGATGACTGCCTAGAGGTTGAGTACACCGGTATTCTACGTGAGTTCAAAAACGATCATGGCGACTGTCGTCTATGGAAGATAGCAATTTGTCGAGTTCCCAGACGCTCTTGGGATTACTCGAACTATGAAGTTATTGCTATCTTCGACAAGCTTGTTGCCTTCCTTACTTCCACACCTCGATGGACATTGCTCAAAAATCAATGTCTGTACACGGATGAGTACTGTGATGCAATTCAATACGAGGGGCGTGTGTTTGCTGCCACCACTCGTGGCCTTGTTTTTGCATGGAATCATCAAGCTTTCGCACGCTTTGTCTTCCACCGTAATTATAATTGTTTCATCCACATGCATGCGGGTTAGCTAGTTTCCCTTTACTAATTAATTAACCTTCTTGTGTTTCCAAGGTCCTGTGAACATTCCACCACCTATACTTTTAAATTTTTATAACCAAGGGGGAGATGACGATGTTGATGATCACGAGCATGAGGACGAGCTGGACCCATATACTCAGTGGCGCCTGGCAACTTATTCCGATGGATCACCTCTTCTTCTTGTCTGTATACAGGGCACTGCTGATGTTACTAAGGAAGCATGTGTTGTCTCGCATGGTCGCACTCTCCGGACCTATTCCAACATCCGTTGCAGGGCATTTGGGTTGGATACTAGTGTACTAGCGCCAACACCTTCTCCTTGGTTCAGTATTGAAAGTCTTGGAGGAAACTCAGTCTTCCTTGGACAAAACTATCCAATGATGGTGGAAGGCGATCCAGCTGCTGTTGACACAACGTTACTACCATTTATGAGAAGAAACTGTATCTATACCTCGGACATTGCTATGCTTCCCTACCGTCCCAATATGGGTCCTGACATAGGCCGCTTCAGCCTGGATGATCAGTCCTGCGTTGGTCTCGAGATTGACAGCAGCTGACCCTTCCCAAAGAATCACTTCTAGTTCAAAGCAAGCGTTTCCAATGCCGACGAGTGGTTGAGCTGAAGTTCATTTCATCACTTTGTTATTTGTTGTGTGAGGAAAACTTTACTAGAATGTTTTGTTGGAAATGATCTATAATCCAACGTGTATCCTTGTTGTCATTGTGGGTTGATGACTTGTTGTATGTAATCAATGGTACATTTGCATATGCGTCCATCAACTCACGCCTGCTAGTGGTGTCCATATGAATAGTGTTAGTGATTTTAGTTGCACAAATTAGATAGTGCTAGTGATTTTTAGCTGCATATTTTGACAGATCGCAGTGTTACAAGGTTGACAAATGACAATGTTACTAGATAAACAAATGTCAATCTTTCCAGTTTGACAAATGGCAACATACCCAAAATGACAGATATGAAAATCTTACCCAATTGTTTGTACGTGGTTGCACACGGGTCATGCAAAACAACCGTTTGCGTTGAAGGGATGCAGAAATCCTGCTCGGCACATTTTCCCTTGGCTTCCTGGGGAAGCTGTCGGTTTGCATCTGGGTGTTCTAACTAAAACATTTGCATTGAGTGTTTTATATTTAGAAACCATTGACGTTTTTTTCAAAAGAAAATCGTTTGATAAGTCTGTACATTAAGAGAGAAAAATGCAAGTTCGTTCAACCAATATCTTTCATTCAGTCACACTGCAAATTTATATTCATATGATCGAGAATTCGAGATACAATATTAAACCCCAAAAAAACTATTTCCGGTGGCGGCAGAGGTGGCGTGCCGCGCCGTCATTGTCGTTGTCGTCCTCCGGGACGCCGTTGTTGTAGTATTCAAGGCAGCACAAAATGTTCTTCACTTGTAAATCAAACATCATGTCGTCACACGATCGACGGGCAGGGCGCGGGAGGACGGCAACTGGCACCGTTGAGAGGTAGCGGTCGACGGCAGCGTCCCATGTCGCTGAGGGGGACGCGCGCACGGGCACGGGCACGGGCGCGGCGGGTGCAGCCAAACGCATGGGGGCCGGCGCCACGGTGGGTGGAGGGGCGCGCACGGGCACGAGCGCTGACATGTACACAAGCTCGCACGGGTCCGTGGAGACCTCGCTGACGCCCGCGGCTTCCAGCTCTGTGATAGTGCTTGGCGACCAGCCCGTCAATGCTACGGGGATGGTCGATGGCGCGGGCGCGGGGATGGGAGCGGAGGTAGCAACCGCCGCGGCCAGCTTGTTCTGGGCCATGTCCATGAGGCCCCATTCCTCCTTATTTTCTATCTCCTCCGGCTCGGAGTCGACTTCACCAAACTTGAAGACTAGTGGCAGATGATCGTTCTGCGGCATGGTGTTGGTGGAGGTCTGCGCTATGGGAGGGAGGGAATGGGAGGTGAAACGAAGGCCGCCCAGATAAAGCAATGGCTCGGGCGCCATTGATGGAGAGGAAGGCGGGCGTCCATGGAAGTCAAAGGGCTCGCTTCCCAGTGAGCCTGCGCAGCGGACAACTCACATGCTTCTCGGTGAGCCTGTGCATTGGAGGACAAGTTGCATGCCTCTCGGTCAGCCTGCGCACCGGACTGCGCTTGCACGCCTCCCGTTCAGTCAAGGTCAAGCAGCTGTCCGCACGGCACCTCCTACAACCATTAAAACCAAGACGCGTGGCATCACGTGAATGGTTAAAAGAACGCACACGGTTTGAATTCTACAAACATTTGAGATATTAAAGTGGCAGCTATTTTTTCAAAATGCCTTTGTTGGCTATCATTATTCGAGTGCGCCTTCTCTCAAAATGGACACGAAAAATGCCACAAAGATGTCGGGTGCCATTCCATGATAGCATGCCAAGTTCCATGAATTTCACACGAGTTTTGGATTTACTAGAATTTAAAAACCAGGCATCTCAATGTTTTGCCGGTAATCAACGGTGCCCCGGTGTTTGAAATTCATTCCCATTTCTTGCATGGGACCTAAGCATGCACCCAAGGACACATATTTGATTTTTCAACCAATTTATATGCACTGGAGCATGTGCATGTAGTTCAAATTTGAATTATGTACATAAATGCATTGAAAACTCAGTTAATGCATAAAAATATCCAAACGAACCGCGAAAAATCCCAAAAATTGACACAACACTCATGTTGTTCTATCTTGACAAGAGAAAATTTATGAAAGCAATAAGAGGCAATGGATATCGTTTCGTACCCAAAGGTGGGACGTTCCCTACCGAAACCATCATGCTAGTTGTGAGAAGCTCTGGTTTGTGAGAAGCGTATACCCGAACCTGCCCCGAATGGGACAATTTTTTTACCACGGCATGTTGCTGCCGCTCCATGATAGCATGCCAAGTTTCATGAATTTTAGACGAGTTTTGGATTTACTAGAATTTAAAAACCAGGCATCTCAACGTTTTGCCGGCAATCAACAGTGCCTTGGTGTTTGAATTTCATTCTCATCTCTTGCATGGGACCTAGAAATTCACCCAAGGACACCGATTCGATTTTTGAACCAACTTTAGTGCATTGGAGCATGTGCTTGTAGTTAAAATTTGAATTATGCACATAAAATGCCTAGAAAATCAAGTTAATACATAAAAATGTCCAAACGAACGCCAAAAAATCACAAAATTGACACAACACTCCTGTTGTTCTATGTTGACACTAGAAATTTTTTGGAAGCAATAAGAGGCAATGGATATTGTTTCGTCCCCAAAGGTGGGACGTTCCCTATCAAAACCATCATGCTTGTTGTGGGAAGCTCTGGTTTGTGAGAAGCTTATACCCAAACCTGCCCCAAATGGGACAATTTTTTTACCACGGCATGTTGATGCCGCGCCATGATAGCATGCCAAGTTTCATGAATTTCAGGCGAGTTATGGATTTAGTAGAATTTAAAAACCAGGCATCTCAACATTTTGGCAATGAGCGATTCTCGGGTGTTTGAATTTCATTCCAATCTCTTGCATGAGATCTAGAAATTCACCCTGGGACACACATGTGATTTTTCAACCAACTTTGGTGCATTGGAGCATGTGCTTGTAGTTCAAATTTGTAATATGCATAAAATGCCTACAAAACACAGTTAATGTATAAAAAGGCCAAACAAACCCCAAAAAATTCCAAGATTAAACACAACACTCCTGTTGTTCTATGTTGACACTAGAATTTTTTTGAAAGCAATAAGAGGCAACGAATATCGTCCCGTCCCCAAAGGTGGTACGTTCCCTATCGAAACCATCATGCTTGTTGTGAGAAGCTCTGTTTTGTGAGAAGCTTATACCCAAATCTGTCTCAAATGGGACAAAATTTTCACCACGGCATGTTGATGCCGCTCCAAGATAGCATGCCAAGTTTCATGAATTTCAGACGAGTTTTGGATTTACCAAAATTTAAAAACCAGGCATCTCAATGTTTTGCCAACAATCAACAGTGCCCTGGTGTTTGAAATTCATTCCCGTCTCTTGCATGGGACCTAAGCATGCACCCAAGGACACACATGTGATTTTTCAACCAATTTAAATGCACTGGAGCATGTGCATGTAGTTCAATTTTGAATTATGCACATAAATGCCTAGAAAACTCAGTTAATGCATATAAAAAATGTCCAAACGAACCCCGAAAAATCCCAAAAATTGACACAACACTCCTGTTGTTCTATTTGACACGAGAAATTTTTTGAAAGCAATAAGAGGCAATGGATATCGTTTCATCCCCAAAGGTGGGACATACGTTCCCTACCGAAACCATCAGGCTTGTTGTGAGAAGCATATACCCAAACCTGCCCCAAATGGGACAATTTTTTTACCACGACATGTTTATTCCGCTCCATGATAGCATGCCAAGTTTCATGAATTTCAGACGAGTTTTGGATTTACTAGAATTGAAAAACCAGGCATCTCAATGTTTTGCCGGCAACCAGCGGTGCCCTGGTGTTTCAAATTCATTCCCATTTCTTGCATGGGATCTAAGCATGCACCCAAGGACACATATTTGATTTTTCAACCAATTTATATGTACTGGAGCATGTGCATGTAGTTCAAATTTGAATTATGCACATAAATGCATTGAAAACTCAGTTAATGCATAAAAATGTCCAAACGAACCCCGAAAAATCCCAAAAATTGACACAACACTCCTGTTGTTCTACGTTGGCACGAGAAAAATTTGAAAGCAATAAGAGGCAATGGATATCGTTTTGTCCCCAAAGGTGGGACGTTCCCTATCGAAACCATCATGCTTGTTGTGAGAGGCTCTGGTTTGTGAGAAGCTTATACCCAAACCTGGCCCAAACGGGACAATTTTTTTACCACGGCATGTTGATACCGCTCCATGATAGCAGGCCAAGTTTCATGAATTTCAGACGAGTTTTGGATTCACTAGAATTTAAAAACCAGGCATCTCAACATTTTGCCGACAATCAAGAGTGCCCTGGTGTTTGAATTTCATTCCAATCTCTTGCATGTGAACTAGAAATTTACCCAAGGACACACATGTGATTTTTCAACCAACTTTAGTGCATTGGAGCATGTGCTTGTAGTTCAAATTTGAATTATGCACATAAAATGCCTACAAAACCCAGTTAATGTATAAAAAAGGCCAAACGAACCCCAAAAAATTCCAAGATTAAACACACCACTCCTGGTGTTCTATGTTGACACTAGAAATTTTTTGAAAGCAATAAGAGGCAACGGATATCGTCCCATCAACAAAGGTGGTATGTTCCCTATCGAAACCATCATGCTTGTTGTGAGAAGCTTTGGTTTGTGAGAAGCTTATACCCAAACCTGCCCCAAATGGGACAAAATTTTCACTACGGCATGTTGATGCCGCTCCATCATAGCATGCCAAGTTTCATGAATTTCAGACGAGTTTTAGATTTACTAGAATTTAAAAACCAGGTATCTCAACATTTTGCCGGCAATCAACAGTGCCCTGGTGTTTGAAATTCATTCCCATCTCTTGCATGGGACCTAGAAATTCACCCAAGGACATGCATGTGATTTTTCAACCAACTCTGGTGCATTAGAGCATGTTCTTGTAGTTCAAATTTGAATTGTGCACATAAAATGCCTAGAAAACCCAGTTAATGTATAAAAAGGCCAAACGAACCCCGAAAAATTCATTCCCATTTCTTCCATGGGACCTAAGCATGCACTGAAGGACACATATTTGATTTTTCAACCAATTTGTATGCACTGGAGCATGTGCATGTAGTTTAATTTTGAATTGTGCACGTGAAATGGCTAGAAAACTAGTTTATTGTATAAAATGTCCAAACGAACCCTGAATAATTCCAATTCTTTTACGACACACATATAGTTGCATGTTCATTGCAGATAAAAGGTCTAGCAATTCAAACAACGTCCATTGCCGTTGTGACTCCATTTTGTAATTCAAATCAAGTAGATCCCACACAGTTTATTATCACCAACCGTGTGAGATGTAGTACAAAATATCTTGGAGCAACGTTGGTGTATAGTACGCCTATGGCTTACACGAGAAGGTGCGTCGGCTACAGTCCACAGCCGGCGTGTGAAGCACACTAGCTCACTCCCTAAAAATTCCCGCCTCTTCATCCCTCGCAATCTCGAAAATATCTACCGCCTGGAAGGTTTTAATGTTTGATAGCACACGATTAGTATGTGCGGACTGTGTGTGATTTCTGTTATTCCCGCTCTGCTTTAGTCCCTTGATTCAAATTTTCAGTAGCCCCGACATTTTACTCCCGCCTTTGCATCCCTCGCAATTTCAAAAATATCTGCTCGCCCTTGATCCAAATTTTTAGTAGCCCCGCCTTGTTACTCCCGCCTAGTAAAATTTTCAGTTGTCGTAGTATTTCCTCAAACACAACCTTTCTTCCCCTCCACACACACACCCCAAAACCTCCGCTCACACAGACAAACACAACCCTCGAAACCATTGGTAGGTCGCCGCCATCGTCGGTGCCTACATCCTCAACCTCTGCCCGTGTGCCGGGGAGCTCGAGGAGCCAATGGCCAAAAAGAGGTTTATCGCGGCCTTTTCGCCTGACGTCGGTGAGGTGGCTGCCGAGATGTTCCCGTCATCCTCCGCGGGCCCGATCCACCACCGCCGGTCCCCCGATCCGCCCGCCGCCACGCCCCTATGCAGGTTCGAGGACTTCCCCATCCTCCCTCGGACCCGGCAGCCGACGAAGTCCTACCTCGGGGTCCGGCAACGGCGGTGGGGGATATGGGCCGCCGAGATTACATATCGAGAGACCCACACCCGCCGATGGCTCGGCAGCTTCCACACGGCCGAGCTCGCGGCCATGGAGTACAGCTGGCAGGTTCGCTACCACAGCGCGTCGGCTAGGCTCAATTTCCCCTTAGGCACACATCCGATCCACCTTGTTCTGCTGGAGCCAGGGTGGTGAGCTCGGCTATGGCGCGGGAGGACCACGAGGCGTGGGAGCGCCTCGAGGCCGAGGCCACCAACGAGGCCTACATGCAAGAGCTCCGCCGGCAGCACCCGGAACTCGTGGAGGCGGAGCGGGCAATCTTTGCCGGCGCGGAGTGCGGCGAGGTTATCACGCTCTCCTCTGATGACAAGGTCGAAGGTGGCGAGGACGGCGGCGCCGAGGGCGGCGAGGATATCACGCTCTCCTCTGATGACGAGGTCAAAGGCGGCGGCGACGGCGGCGCGGAGGGCATCGAGGTGGGCCCTGAGGACGAGGAGATCGATGTCTATGAGTGGAGGAGTGCCTTCCCCAATGACCCCGACGACGGTTCTGGCTTGGACCCGGCTCGCGGCAGACCGTACATGACGAGGAAGGATTGACTTGACCTCTACTTCAACCGAAATTAGTTTAGCTTAGTTTAAATTTATGTTTTATGTTCAGTTATGCAAAACTATCTATGTTTATGTTTTAATGCATGCTACTTTCCGTTGAACTTGCTTTCAACTTGATTAAATTGAAGTTTACAACCTTAAGTTTAGGGGATCGACTAGAAAAGGCCAAAAATTGCTGGAGTATATATATATCCACTAAGGGTTTTAGTCCTTTAACTTTTTAAGGATCACCTAGATATGTCCTTATGACTTGTTTATTTCAGTTCTTCACAATGTGATGCTCTATATGTGTCGGTGTTCTGGGAACGGGGGTCCCCAGACTTGCCTGCCTGCGGCCCATGGCGTGGCTAAGCTAGCGGGTCGTACGACCCATGTTCATCGACAAGGCGTGCGAGACCTTCGCGAGGGGCCAAGCCTCGCGAGGTGGACGACGCAAGACTTCCTCAGGAGCGGCCGCGCTCGGTAGGCTCGCGAGGAGCGGAGATATCAAGGCGGGTCAAACCTCGCGAGGCCTCGTGACGTGAGCAGTGACGATCGACACCAGGCGGGCGCCAGGCGAGCACCAGCGCGCGCAGCGTCCTTGTTTCCTCTTTGGTGCTAAGGAGGCAGGCGCAAACACGGAGTACCGATGCATCAAGCCAAGGTTTCCATATCGGTGCAACGAGACCAAAGACCAGCAGGACGGCAAGACAGAGGTCATCATGGAGCCCAAGACGGCGCCACCACCAGAGCCTTTTGCAGGTGAAGACCACTTTTGTCAGGATAGCTTGTACTAGCTGTCCCCTTTCAAATTTGCCCGCCGTTGTTGGCTCCCTTCCTGCTCAATATTTGGGGAGAGGACTAGGGCCTATATAAGTAGAGCTAGATACCACAGTAGGGGGCATCGAGTCCTCAGCCGCACAAGTTTGACAAGCACAAGAACGCCTCAACCTCAGGAGGCTGTTCTTCCCCTTGTACTGTTCATCATCAGCCCAAGAGGCAATCCACCACGACCACACTGGAGTAGGGTATTACACCACAACAAAGGGGTCGAACCAAAGATAAATCTCGTGTCTTTCTATGTTGCGAGTTGGTCGAGTTCATCCGTGAGATCTTAGCGAGCTAGGGCGTAGATTGGTTGGAGGGAAAGAACTTCGCGCGCACCCCAGAGTTTGAACCTTAAGGGTTTTGCCGGAACACCAGATCCAACGTTTGGTGCGCCAGGCAGGGGTGCGCCGAAGCTTCTTCTCCACCAATCGACTTGCCGACGCTCCGCAGCCACGATGTCCGGTGACCCAAGGGCTGACTCCGACCGCTGGGAAACCTGGACGACCCGGGCGGTGCCGCCTGCCCATGAAGACCTAAGCTCCGCGCTCCAAGGGGCCCGAGCACCGCCCAATGCAGCGGGACGCGGCCGACGAGGCGGGACGCCGTCCGCCCTCACCCCACCACAAGCACGAGCCGCTGCAAGGGCCACAAGCCACGCCGCAGCAATGGCACCGCACACACGGCGGGAGCAGGCGAACATGTGGGCAACACTCACGGTGGCACGAGAGCTGCTGAGGTGCCGGCTGATGGAGAGTGGCCGGGACGCACTGCTGGAATGCGTCGCCGACTGCTGGACGCGGCGGCATCAGGAGCACCGCCCTTCTGCCATCCGTTTGCTTCTCAGGCCACCACGGGATCTCACGGCGGGCCTCGCTGCAACCACGCGCCATTGGGCGTGCCTGGGGGCTTCGTCAACACCAGCACGGCCGGCGGCGCCGGGGGCTCCACCGCGCCGCTGCCGCCCGCAACAAGCATGGGCACAAGCGTCGCTTCCCATGGTCCCAGTGGGATGCCGTGCTACCATCCTCAGACACCACGCTGGGCCAGGCAAGGTCGAGTGTGGGGCACTACAGTGAGGTGTTCGGGGTAACGGCCCCGGAAGCCTACGTGCCCCGCATGATGGACCAGGAATACGCGTCGGAGGACGACCCTGACTCGTTCCTTGGAGAGGATTGGGAAGAAGGGACGCTAGAAGTTGAAGCCTTCCAGGAACTAACGAAGAACCGCGACGATCACGCTAGCAACAACAACTATAGGGTACCACTAATCTCTTAGGAGCAGGCTTACGCTAACCATGGGCTGCAAGTGAATCAGGTCACAGCGTCGGTCGACGACCCCGGCACAGCAGCATCCCTCCCGCCGGAGGAAGCACGCTGGGGGCCACGCGAAGGGGGCCAGGAGCAAGGCCCCTCCCCACGTCGGGCGAAGCAGGCAACACCGGGAGGTAGGCCCTCTGCGTGGAGCTGCCAACGAGCCTTCCCCCGGCAGAGGACCCATGGTCGCCGAGGGCACCGCTGGCGTCCCCTTTCCCCCCTTTGTGTCGTCCAGGTTGCCGGTCGGCTCAAAGGTGGTCGAGGGTGGCGCAAGGCGGGGCCCTCGTCTGGCGATATGAAGCAAGGCCGGTTCCTGTGAAGAAGGCCCAGTGCCTGTGAAGCTCGCCGCCCGTGACACTCTCACGTAATAATGAGTGGGGTTGTACACGCCCCGGAGTCTCAGGGGTGCCGGCCTCAGGCCCCGGGGCTCCCTCCCACGCCTAGTGGCAGCACTTAGCTCTGCGCTGGTGAGAAGACTTGAAGACCAGAAGACTAGACTAGGTGCCGGACGCGGCCATTTGCTTTGGATCTCTTTTCTGTAGCCTTGCCTCTTGGATTTGGATTTAAGTTGAAGTCGAGCTTTTGTCGATGCGTGAGGGGGGTGCATTTTCTTGTTCAAGTGATTTCTTGCCATCTGGTTCTTGCCTTGTTCTGGAGCTCACGCTCGCTGTCGGGGAGGCTGATCGTACCCATGGACACCTATGGGGCCGGCGGACCGGGCCCCTTGTGGTTCAGAGGGGGGGCGGAGATCGCACGAAGAGCGGATCGAGGCGAGGCACAAGAGCAGTTTACCCAGCCGAGCTCTCCGGAGAGATAAAACTCCCATCGCTGCTTGTTTGATCTCTTGTGTTCTTGCTAGGGAGCAATGCGAGCTACAAAACCTAGCTTGAGTGTGTCTAGACTATGGCCAGTCGAACGGACCGAACTAGCCGAACCTTGCGAACCGAAACGAACGGAACTGAACCCTGTCTACATTGCACTCGGGCCTCCTTTTATATGCTCAAGGGGTCTCCGACAGGTGGCAACATAGGCGGGGGTACAAATGTAAAAACAGGAGTTGGTACACCTACTTGAACAGTGTACAGTGCAAAATACCTAACTCGACGGCAAGGGACAAAAGCAATAAATGCCCGTCGTTGTCACCCAAACAAGGCAACAGAGACCGTCAGTGCGCCTCCGCTTCGCCACGATGGCGAGCCTGTCAGCCGCTTATCGCTGCTCTCCGCTGGCTGCACAGCCGCCGACACGCCGCCCATGGAACGGTCCCATGGCGACACGTCGCTGGGTGAGCTGGAGCGGAGACGGAGAGAAGTTGCATGCAGCGGCAAGCGCCTTTGCCGCAGCCGAATCCTTGTCGCGCCGGATACTTGTCGCGCTCCGAGCCTTCCCGGCAAGCTCCTCTTGCCGGGGCCTTGTCTTCTGCGTGCCTGGAGCGGCTTTCCCGACAAGCTCCTCTTGTCGGGACTTTGTCTGTGCCTAGAGAGGCCTTCCCGGCAAGCTCCTATTGTCGGGGTCTTGTCTTCTCAATCAAATACTTTGTTCTTGAATGGCTCCAAAAGGAGCCACGGCGATCTTGGCGGTGACGCAGGCAAACCTCGCCGCTGGTGCTGCAACCGTCAAGACACGTAGCACGGGGTACTAGGGTACCCCTACTCTAGTACACCGACAGAGCCCGGGCTCGGGCCGTACACGGTGCCGAAGCGCTTATCGGGCCAGGCCCGTAATCTGCAGACGGACACGCTGCGGCCTCGACCGCTGCCGCAACTCGCCCGGACCCACCACGATCCCCACTAACGGCACGCGCCGGACGTGGCGTCAGGCGAGAGATCGTGGTCGCGGTCGGGGGATTCTTTATTGATATAATCGAACGTCCGCCCCTCCTCCCTTTATAAGCGGAGGAAACAGAGGTAGGCCGACCATCCTCGCCATTGCTGTCTTGTCAAGAAACCACCGCCGCTCCCCTCTTCTTCTCCGGTGCGAAGAGAGCAGCACCCCGCCCCCTTTCGCCGCAAGCACACTCACCGCCAGCGACCTCCTCCGCCCCCTTCGCCATGGCTCCGAAGGCCGATAAGGAGAAGGTCGTCAAGTCGGCCGAGGCGCAGCGGCTCGCGGCGCTGCGCAAGGAGCGGGCCGTCTTCCCCCCGCAGCTCGGCGTGCGGGAGCTGCGGGACGTCTTCTACCTTTTCTGGTCAACGGAGACTCGTGCGCATCCGCGGACGAGGGTGCTCCCCGCCTCCGCCGCTGATCTGGCCCCAACAGGGTACCCTTTCTTCGCCCTGTTCTTCTATTGCGGTCTTTGCCCGCCGTTTTCCGAGTTCTTTTGCGACATAATGAACACCTTTGGCCTCCACCTCCTTGATTTCACCCCCAACGCCATCTTGACCATGGCTGTTTTCGCACATTTGTGCGAAAACTTTGTCGGGGTCCACCCGAACGTGGCACTCTTCCGCCATTTCTCTGTTCCCAAGGCCGAGAGAGGAGAGCCACTTGCCGGAGGAATAGCCTGGGTCTCTAGGATCGGCAAGAAGGAGGCCTACCTAGAGGGGGAATTCCGGAATTAGTGGGAGGAGTGGAGAGCCAACTGGTGCTGGGTCGTGGAGGAGAACCCACAGCCCTTCACCGCCGTGCGCCAAACCCCAATTGCGCATGGCAAGGATTGGAGTAACTTGGCGCCGGAGGATGCGAAGCTGAAGATAGCGGTGACCCGAATTCTGCGCCTCAGGCTTGCCGGGTTGACGGTAGGAGCAGTTGGCGCAGACTTCATTCGCCGCCAGACGCTTCCCTTGCAGGAAAGGAGGAGGCCTGCTTGGGAGTTCCTGCACGCGGCGGACATCATGAGGCTGCGCCCAGGCCTGAATTGGAACTTCACCGTCATGGAGCTGGATTCAGTGCTGCTCGAGCTGTTCAAGAACGACCCCGAACATCCCGAGTGGTTCAGGTTGCCGCGGGGGGTCGTCCCATTGTGCAACAACTCGGCGCTCGATCGCATCCGCGCCATGATGCCACTGTGTGACTCCCACGGATCGTCCCGACTGGCGAGGAGCCCCCGACGAGGTCGTGCAGCAATTCTTCGACGACTTGCAAGAGGTGCCGATCCGCCCGGACGAAAGGTAAGAGGCTCACCCGAGACACCACCGAGCATGAGATGGCGCGGATTGCCACCAGGGTCGAGGAGGCGGCAGCAGCCGCTGCCGTTGGAGCCTTCGGGTTCACCGTGGAGGAGGCGGAGGCGGCGAAGGCGGCAAGCCTTGCCGAGCGAGGGGAGGTCGCCGGCGAGGACGAGCTTGTCGGGACCGAGGCCCGGTCGAGTGGACCCGCCGAGGGCGCTTCTTCTCCTCCGCCAAGCGACTTGCCGCCAGCGGAGCCCCCGGCTCCGCCGAGGAGGCGTCTCCGTAGAGTTGGAGACGAGTCGGGGTGGCAGACCGGCCCACAAGAAGCGCAGCGCCGACGCTGGCTCCACCGCGGCAAGCGAGGTTGCTCAGGGAGCGCCCAAACTACGAGAGACAATCGGGCGGAATCTTCTCAGGCCGCCGCCGACGCCTCCGCCAAGCGGCCAAGAGAGCCCACTCCCCCGCCTCATCGCACCGGAGGCGGGCCGGAGTTTGACTTCTCCGCGCTCAGCTCCGAGGAGGAGGGCGAAGAGTAAGCCCTTGAGACTTGTGCTCAGATCTCTTCAATTTTTATTGCTTCATCTTGAATCTGATGTGCTTCGATCTTGACTCTTCCCTATTCAGCACGCAGGACCAGAGAGCTCCGAATAGGGCCAAGATCCCGACTATCGTCGTTGAGGAAGACTACACCGTGGCGGCAGGGGACGCGTCCGAGACCTCCTTTGCCGGACCCGTGACCCTTCCTTCGAAAGCAGCCCCAAAGACAGCCCCTGCAGTAAGTGTGCGGTTTTTCTCCTTACTACTAGGTGTGCAGGGGTGCCCTTTCTTCGTTGATTTCTAACTGTTTGTTTGTGTAGGAGAGGAGCAGCCTCATCAGGAGGGCTCAGAAGCCGCCTCCGAGATCCCGCCCGCTGTCACTACGCCGCCGAGGGAGAACTCCCCGGCAAGGGAGCTCCCTCCGACAAGGGAGGCCACCCCGACAAGGGAGGCCACTCCGGCAAGGGAGGCTACCCCGGCAAGGGACGGCGCGGGGCTCCTCCGGTGGTCGAGGCCATGGCTGCGGATCCGTTGCAGGTGTAACTCCCTTTACGCGAAAATCTCCCTCGGGCTTGCTTTCTTTTTATTTCTCTTTTTTGAATATCTGCTGATCGCTCTTTCTTCGTCGACGCAGACCCGATGGAGGTCGAGGCCGGGCGAGGAGGAAACGCACGGCAACACCGACGAGGCCGCCGTCGGAGAAGAAGAGGTCGTCGTCGTGGAGGAAGAGGCCGTCGCCGACGAGCCTGTCGGCGAGGAGGCCACCGAGGCTGCCGACGCGAAGGCCGGCGAGGGGTCGGGCGGTCGTACTAACGGCCCTGAGGCCGCAGGAGCGGCAAGCGCTACACCGACAGCCGACTCCCCCGCCGCTGCCGTGGCGTCAGGCTCCGAGGAGCCCCGGCCCGGCGCCTACCTGAAGGCCGGGCGGCGGCGTCTTCATCAAGCTCCCCGGGAGCCAAGCCTGTGGCGCCGGTCGAGGGAGAAACCTTCGACGGCGAAGCTACTTCGCCTCCATTGGGCTGACGCTGGTGGACGCGCCAAGCAGCAAAGCGTGGGCGAAGTCCGAGGAGGAGCAGCTACTGAAGAAGCTGCTGTCGCTCTACCGCGCCCGGCATGCCAAGTTAGAGACCCGGGAAGCCCTTGTCGCGAGGGCGGGAGCAGATATGGAGAAGCGCGCCGAGGAGCTCCGGAGCGCCAACAAAGAAACCCTCCGCGACGTGGCGGAAGCGCTGGGCAGCTTCAGAAGAGCGCACGGCCTTCATCCTTGAGAAGGCCGCAATGATGAGGAGCAGCGGCTGGCTGCCGAGAAGCTTGCCGCAGAAAGCGAAGTTGGCGCAGCGGAAGGTCAACCCGACAGCCACGAGGAGGACCTTGCCGCTGCGTGAAGAGTCGCTTGGCGGGCGCCAGAAGCGGGCGACGCCGCCGCAGCCGCCGAGGCCGCCAAGGAAGAGCTGAAGGCGAAGGTGGCACAGCCGAGGCCACCCTCAAGAAGAGCGGCGAAGAGCTTGCCGTGCTCAAGCGTGAGCGCGAGAAGGACGCCTACACGCTGGGCGAGCTGCAGAGCCGTCTCGCTGACAAGGCCAAGGAGCTCGACGCCACCAAGGACTCCAAGGCGGATCTAGAGCTGAAACTGACCACTCTGACGCAGACGTTGGATGGTGCCAGAGAGCGGGAGGTGGGCTTGTTGGAGGCGATCAAGGCCAAGGAGGAGCTGCCGGGCGAATGCTGCCTCCGCCCGTAACACCTTGAGGGAGAGCGTGGAGCACTGGACCGAAGGTCTTGTGGACACCGCCACGACATCCACAACGAGCTGATGGAGGCTGGGATGGCGGACCTTGCATTCCTCCGACGAGCATCTCCAACCCAGCGTCAAGCTTAGCCTATTCTTCAAAGGCGTGTTGACGGGCCTCCGGCGACTCCGGGAGGAGGTCCCGAAGCAGCTGGCCGAGGAATCGCGCCAAGTTTGTGCGGGGGCCCTCGAGAAGGTGTTGATGAAGGTGGCCTTCCGCAACCCGGGCCTCAACCTTAACGGCGTCCTCAGATCCTTGCCGTCCGAAGCCAATGTGGAGGAGCTCAAAGCCCTTGTCGCACCCATTGTGGACAAGGTGAACAAGATCAAGTGGATCGAGGGCGATCAGCGTGGACTAGGCCGCCGACCTTATCTTTCCCTTGTCGCTGCAGATCATGTTTAGAAAACTTTGTTAGATCAGCGACAAGTTATTCTGTAATATACTCTATCTTAGGTGAATCGATCAATGCAATGTTATTTCCTCTACTTGACTCTTGGCTTTGTATGTTATTACCCTACGCTTTTCAAGGAAACTTGCCGGTGCAGGCACCCTTGCCATGGCCGAAAAGCGGAACTTCAGCGACCTGTTGGCGGGGTCGCTTCGACAAGCAACCTTGTCGTGAACTAGCCGCAGCCCACTTAAGTTGTTGAGCGGACTCGAAACAAAGTAAGGGCGCCGACCACGATTTATTTGGTTCCTCTGCGCATGTGTTCTCCATACAAAGTACTTCGTTCGAGGAAGATAACTTAAAAATTTAAAATTGATTGCTCAAACTTTGGCAACTTAGCTTTTCATCTCTTGCTTCCCGATGAGGCGAAACTTCCTCGAGCGGTGCCTCGGTCCATTGTATTATCTCCTCCTCCCCGGTTAACTTGTGCGCGAGGCCTTCTTTCCTTTGAGAAAAGAAAAAGAAGAGGAAATAACATTATGGAGCCTAGCGGCTCGATTCTCGCTTCTGGGTATGGTTGCTGCACAAAGTGTTAGCCAAAACATGCAATAAAATGATGAAAGCATGAACTTGACAAGTCATGCGCGCAACACATGAGCTTCTTCGATGCACGGGTCTGCGCCCGGCTTTGTCTGAAGGATTACATGCAACAGCGGCAAGACTTGTACAAAAGGTGGTTGCGGAACGGGTTCCGACAACCGCGCCTTTATGGGTAAAACTTACGAAGATGCTCAATGTTCCGTGGAGTTGCTCACGGAATGCCATCTTCGGTCTCAAGGCGGACAGCGCCAGGCCTAGTGACTCGTTTCACCCAATAAGGGCCTTCCCACTTCGGCGTCAACTTGTTTGAATTCTTGGCGGACTGAACGCGCCGAAGAACAAGGTCGCCTTCCTCGAGACTTCTGGCACTAACCCTGCGGCTATGGTAGCGACGTAGGGCTTGCTGGTAGCGAGCGGCTCGCACAGCAGCCTGAAGACGATCCTCCTCGAGGAGCAGCGCGTCATCTTGTCGCAGCTGCTCTTGCTCAAGCTCATCATAAGCGAGTACTCGAGGCGATCCGTATACGAGTTCCGTGGGGAGAACTGCCTCTGCTCCATAGACTAGAGCAAAGGGTGCACGGCGATGGCTCGATTTGGCGTCGTCCTGATCGACCAAAGAACCACTGGCAACTCCTCGATCCAGTTTCTTCCGCACTTGTGCAGCCTGTCGAAAGTTCTGGTCTTGAGCCCGCGCAGCACTTCAGCGTTTGCCCTCTCTGCTTGACCGTTGCTTCTCGGGTGAGCAACAGAAGCAAAGCAGACCTTGGCGCCAAGGTCTTGGACGTACTGCATGAAGGTGCGACTCATAATTGTGCGATGCGTTGTCGGTGATGACCCCGTTAGGGATTCCGAAACGGCAAACAATCGACTTTGAAGAACTTGAGCGATCGTTGTCTGTCACCTTCCTCATCGCTTCCACTTCCGCCACTTTGTGAACTTGTCGATGGCGACGCATAAGTACTCAAAGCCCCGACAGCTCGGGAAGGGGCCGAGGATGTCGAGCCCCGCACGAAAAATGGCCAGGATAAAGGGATCGTCTCGAGAGCTTGAGCTGGCTTGTGTATCTGCTTGGAATGGAACTGGCACGCTTCACACTTGGTTACTTGTGCAGTTTCATCCTGGAGGGCTGTCGGCCAGAAGAAACCTTGCCGGAAAGCTTTGCCGGCAAGTGATCTTGCGCCAATGTGGTGACCACATATGCCTCCATGTATCTCTGCCAACAGCTTCTGTCCATCTTCCCTGGGAATACACTTCAATTTCACACCGTTGAGTCTTCTTCTGTACAGTATGCTGTCGACAAACTGGTACATACTTGACTACCGGGCTACTCTTTCCGCTTCTTCCTGCTCTTCGGGAAGTTCTCCTGTCTGAAGGAAATGGACAATCTGCTGCGCCCATGCTGGAGCTTGCGGCTCGACAACAAGGACTAAAGGCACATCTGCTACTGCGGGAACATCAGCTCCCACGGCGAGGACCTGCGGCCTCGCCGAGCTTGATGCTCCCGGCTGCTTGCCGGAGTAAGACTTGTCGGGAACGCTCCGCTTCAACGTAAACAAACCTCGGGTCTGGCTGGAGCAGATCGCTTCCTCAAAGACTGCTGGTGTTGATCTTGGGGACCTTTGCAACGACGGCTTCGGGAGCTCTGTCGGAAAATAGTCACCAGAGGCCAACTTCCTCTTCTTATTCTGCCTCGTTGATGGTGTTACGGTTGGTTGAGTCAGCTTGAGCACAAAGATCCCTGGTTCCATTGTGTAGCTTGAGTGCTGGCACTTTGACAAAGCCGTCAGCAATATCATTCTGAGCTCTTGGAACATGTTCCATTTGCAGGCCGTCAAAGTGCTCTTCTAGCTTCCTCACTTCATCAACGTAGGCTTCCATCAACGGACTCTGGTAATCTTTATTGACTTGGCGGACGACGAGTTGCGAGTCACCCCTGACAATAAGCTTCTTGATCACAAGGTCCACGGCGATCCACGAGACCGCAAGCAAACCTTCATATTCTGCAGATTGTTTGTCGCTTGCTCCTTGGGAAAGTGCATCCGGACGACGCATTTGAGGTGCTCTCCGGTGGGTGCGATAAGCAGCCCACCGCAAGACCGGGCGCTTTGCAGCGAGAAGGCACCATCAAAGTACATCAGCCACTCTTTGCCGGGCTTCTTTGACGGGAATGCTCATCTTGAATCTCTTCATCTGGCGCTACGTCCATTACGCTATGAATTCTGCCAATGCTCGCTTTTGGATAGTTGATGTGCTTTCAAACTTAAGACCAAAGCTTGACAGCTCCAGTGCCCACTCGACAATCCCCGCCTGCCGCTTCGGATTTTGCGCAAGATCCTCTTCGTGGGAAAGCGAGTGACAACTGTGATCTCATGTGCTTGGAAGTAATGGCGCAGCTTTCTCGAGGCCATGAGGAGGCCGAAAAGCAATTTACGCACACCGAATACCTTTGACCTAGCCCCTTGCAGGAGGGAGTCGACAAAATAGACCGGGCGATGCACCATCCTTTTCTCAGATCTGCTCATGTGTCTGCGCGGATTCGCCCTTGTCGGGACCAGAGCTTGTCGGCGAAGCCCCCGCTTGTCGTTGGATGTGCTTGCCGCGGTTGCTGGCTCGTCATCCGCCTCCTCTCCGCCACTAACGCAACACTAACCATTGATTGGTTGCCGCTATATATAGCAGCAACTTCTCTTGTGGCCTAGGTGCGACAAGTGTTGGAGTGGAGGACAGTATCTCTTCAAGTCCTCGCAGCGCAGCCTCCGCTTCGGGAGTCCATTTTATCGACCTGCCTTTTTCAAAATCTTGAAAAATGGCGGTGGCGCGCTCAGCAGACCTAGAAATAAACTCCGCTGAGAGCAGCCACGCAACCGCAAGTCTTCGTACATCCTTGACGCGCTTTGGTGCTTCAATCTGCTCAATGGCCTTGATCTTGTCGGGATTAGCTTCAATCCCGCTGAGACCACGAAGAACCCGAGAAGCTTGCGGAAGGGACTCCAAACACGCACTTCTCGGGGTTGAGCTTGAGGTTGATCTTGCGCAGATTTGCAAAGGTCTCGTCAAATCTTGAACCAAAGTTGCTTTGTCCTTGCTCTTGACCACTATGTCATCCATGTAGGCTTCTACATTTACGTGCATTTGCGGCTCAAAAGCGTCATGGACTACCCTTGCAAATGTTGAACCAGCATTCTTCAAACCGAAAGGCATCCGTATGAAAACAAGATGTGCCACATGGTGTGATGAATGCGGTCTTCTCCTCATCTTCTTCAGCCATGAAGATCTGATGGTATCTGAGTAGGCATCAAGAAACGAAAGCAAATCACATCCGGCCGTGGAGTCAACAATCTGGTCAATGCGCCGGCAAGGAAATGGATCTTTGGGGCAAGCTTTATTAACATCCGTGAAGTCAATACAAAGTCTCCATTTCCCATTTGCCTTGGCGCACGACTACTGTGATTGGCCAACCACGTAGGGATGGAGCACTCCTCCGACAAGGCCTGCCGCTTCCAGCTTCTTGATCTCTTCGCTATGAATTCTTGGCGCTCCATTGCTTGCTTCCTCGACTTTTTGCTTGACGGGTCGCGCGATGAGGACAAGCGGCCAGGCGGTGCTTAATCACTTTCACGGGAACACCGGGATATCAGACGGTTGCCATGCAAACACGTCGACATTCGCCCGCAGGAAAGCAACGAAGCGCCTTTTCCTATTTGGGGTCGAGAGAGGCATCGATGGTGAAGGTACCACCGCTGCCGTCCTCCTTGGCGGCACCTTCTTGGTCTTCGGCGGAGCCACCATCTTCTTGCACTTGCCGGTGGAGCTCGATGGTGCGTCCTCGACGGTAGCGCAGCACTCGAAGAGGTGCGCTTGCGGAGTGAGCATCGAGCCCTTGCCGGACTTGGACTTGGTCTTCTTCCCCGGAGCTTCAGCGCAAGTGTCCGGCAATCTGTCGCGGCTGCTGCATCCGGAAGATCTTGTCGGCACAGATAAGGGCATCCTTCTTGTCGCCATGGACGGAGATGACGCTTATCGGGCCCGGCATCTTGAGTAGGTTGTAGGCGTAGTGAGAGGCTGCCATGAACTTGGCGAGTCTTGGGCGCCAATTATCCCATTGTAAGGCAATGGGAAATCGGCAACGTCAAACGTAACCCTCTCAGCCCTGAAGTTCAGCTTCGCGCCAAATGTGACCGCAACGTAATCTTCCCTTCGCTTGCTCCTTCCCGGATTGATTCCTTGGAAGGTTCCGGTCTCTTCGAGCTCATTGTCGTGGATTTGAAGCTCGGAGCACCGCGGAGGAGATCAGATTCAAGCCGCCCGCCGTCAACTAACATTTTGTGACCTTGAGGTTGCGGATGGTTGGAGAGACCAACATCGGCAAGCACCCGACCGCGATTATGCGATCGGGGTGGTCCTCAATATCAAAAATGATAGGCGTGCTGGACCACTTCAGAGGCTGCGTGACTTCACGGATGGTTCCGCTGCATTGACCTCCGCATCCATTGCTTGAGTTGGCGGTGGGAGGTATGCGAAGCACCTCCGTCAATGCAGAGAACCTCGTGGCTTTCTGAAACTCCCGCTCGTCGGCGTCGCTGCGTCTTCCATATCTTCGTCGTCGTCATCATCTTCATCCTTGTCGCGCCGCGGGGAGGTCTATCTCCTTGCCGTTGCTTGGCCTTGCCGCGCGCCCCCCCGGCCGGACGCTTTCTTGTTTGCTCCCCGGCACCTTCCTGGCCTTCTCCTTGTCGCGCCGCTCGTACTCAGCCCTCTGCTGTTCGACAAGCTGCTCGACCTTCTTGCAGCTCGAGGTCGTGGCCCTTGGTGCGGTGGATCTTGCAAGATTGCTTGCCGGAGCTGTCACCGCTTGTCGGGCGGCCGCCACCGACCGGTGGTTGGCGTCGGCCGCAACCTCCTTGCCGGAGCCACCAGCCTTTGGCGTTCTTGTCGCCGCCCGTTGCCGGACTGCTCGGCAGCTAGCACTTCTCCGGCCTTCTTCTTCCTGTTGCCCCTGCCGCCGGCCCTTCTTTGCCGGGCGGTGTCCTCTTGTCGAGATCCTGTACGCATTCTCTCCCGAGTCTCCTCCCTTCCTCGGTAGCGTGCACACTTTGTCGGCCAAGGCGTACAGCTCACTGGCGTCCTTGACTTTGCACATCGCCCTCTCCTCCCTCATCCTGCGATTCCGCACATTACGATGAAATGCGCCGATCACCGGCAGGGTGGACGTCTGGGATGTTGTAGTGTACGCGGCTGAATCTCTGGATGAACTTGCGCAGGGACTCTCCTTCCTTCTGGGCGAGCAAGTGGAGGTCACTCTCTTGGCCATGAGGTTTGTGGCCACCCGTGAAGGCGCCAACAAACTGATGGCACGATTCGCCTAAGAGGATATGGAGCTGTCGGCAAGTGCATGAGCCAAGATCGGCGTTGGGCTTGAGCACGAGCGGAAAGTAGTTGGCAAGGATCTTGTCGCCCCGCCCCCGCAGCCTGCACCGCGATGGTGTAGATGCTAAGGAACTCCGACAGATGCGCCCCGCCATCATACTTCTCCGCACGCCTGGTTTGAAGTTCTTACGCTGGGCCACTGGAGTTGCCGCAGCTCACGAGTGAACGCAGGGCAACCTACCGCAGACGGCAAGTCGCTGGCTCCTCCGGGCGCGCATGTCAATAGAAGGCCCAGCGCGCTTGTCGGACTGACGTCGCGCTTCTCTCCGGCGCTCGATGCGAGTTCGAGCGTCCTCTTGTTGTCGCTCATGAAGAACTTGGCGCTGATCGCGGCGAGTTCGCGGATCCACGTCGCGGATCCGACGACACAGTGGAGTCGCTGTCGAGGTGGATCCGGTGAGTCGGCTATCTTGGCCTTCGTGGCGGAGAGTGCACGGTGGTTGCACCTCCAACAGTCTCGTCGCCACCGGCTCGTGCCTTGTCGTCACGCCGCGGCAACGATGGCGTTGGTTGCCGCGGAGCATCGCCGTTGGCGAAGCCGATGAGGCTCTGGATAGTGGCCCTCCACTCGCCGTAATTTTGTCGGCCGTTGGAGGGTAGTCGAGGAGCAGCCGGGCTCGCCGTAGCTTCGCTGGAGTAGTGGGTGGCATTGGAGAAGCGGTGCGAGGAGCGGACACGCCGGAGTTCTAACTACGTTAGAAGGATCAGCGCCCGTCCCGGGCGACCGTATCTCACTCGTGCCCGGCATGTTGGCGCGCAAGCTGGTCTTGAGGATCTCGATCCAGCGAGCGTATGGCGCCAGAACGCCATGACGTTGTTGGTCTCGCGTCTCTGAGATGGACGCGGTGGATGCGCGGACGCCGAGGTTTGCGGTGCCTTGTCCTTGGACTTGGCAACGTCGCGAGCACCTTCGTCGGCGCCGTTCCTCCTCCGCCAGCCGCCCCACCACCCGCTTTGCTGCGGTGAGGGTGGGTACGACGCGGATGGCTCCGCTGCCACCAAGCCTTCTTCTTCGGTGGCATGTTGAGGAAGATGTTGATGACGCTGCTCGTGTGAACGCCGGATCAGATTCACACGGCCTCGACGCCCCTACCGGGCGCGCCAAAAGATGTCGGGAGGCTGATTGTACCCTTACGGACACCTATGGGGCGGCGGAGCCGGCCCCTTGTGGTTCAGAGGGGGGGCGGAGATCGCACGAAGAGCGGATCGAGGCGAGGCACAAGAGCAGTTTACCCAGCTTCGGAGCTCTCCGGAGAGATAAAACTCCTACTGCTGCTTGTTTGATCTCTTGTGTTCTTGCTAGGGAGCAATGCGAGCTACAAAACCTAGCTTGAGTGTGTCTAGACTATGGCCAGTCGAACGGACCGAACTAGCGAACCTTGCGAATCAAACGAACGGAACCGAACCCCTCGCTCACGTTGCACTCAGGCCTCCTTTTATATGCTCAAGGGTCTCCGACAGGTGGCAACATAGGCGGGGGTACAAATGTAAAATAGGAGTTGGTACACCTACTTGAACAAAGGTATGGGTGCAAAATACCTAACTCGACGGCAAGGGACAAAAGCAATAAATGCCCGTCGTTGTCGCCCAAACAAAGGCAACAGAGACCGTCAGTGCGCCTCCGCCGCCACGATGGCGAGCCTGTCCGCCGCTTATCGCTGCTCTCCGCTGGCTGCACAACCGCCGACACGCCGCGCCCATGGAACGGTCCCATGGCGACACGTCGCTGGGTGAGCTGGAGCGAGACGGAGAGAAGTTGCATGCATGCAAGCGCCTTGCCGCAGCCGAATCCTTGTCGCGCCCGGATACTTGTCGCGCTCCGAGCCTTCCCGGCAAGCTCCTCTTGCCGGGGCCTTGTCTTCTGCGTGCCTGGAGCGGCTTTCCCGACAAGCTCCTCTTGTCGGGACTTTGTCTGTGCCTAGAGAGGCCTTCCCGGCAAGCTCCTTTTGTCGGGGTCTTGTCTTCTCAATCAAATACTTTGTTCTTGAATGGCTCCAAAAGGAGCCACGAAGGATCTTGGCGGTGACGAGGCAAACCCTGCCGCAGGGTGCTGCAACCGTCCGCGCACGAGTACGGGGTACTAGGGTACCCCTACTCTAGTACACCGACAGGAGCCGCCTCCCCCTCGCGGGCCCCTCGCAAGCAGGGTTGGTCACAACACGCATGCCGATCGGCGCATGAACCTCGCAAGGCCCACTCGGGCGAGTCAGCAGACCCTCCAGGAGCCTCGTGGCGGCTCTCGACCTTACAATCCGATTCAGGGCCTGCCCCAGCTAAGGTAAGCCACAACGACAAAACTTGCCGTCAGACTCATGACCGACCAAAACGCACCCTCGGTTCAGCATAAAGGAGTAGAAATCATGATTTGTTTACATGAGGGGCTCCCCCTCCCAAAATGCTCTCACAATCTTTAAGGGGCCATGCCCGAGTTTTTGCATACAGGGTGAAGCAGTAAGGACATCAGGAACGCCAGATATGTCGCTCGCCGCGTCCCCCGCGTCGTCTTCGGACGCGCCGCTCGCGTCGCTGTCACCATCATCAGCGTCGCCGCCACCATCATCAGCGCCGACGTCCCCATCATCGACCATGTCGCCTCCATCTGCAGCGACCACCACCGCGTCATCCTCTGAAGTGAGGGCCCTGACCAGCGCGTCCACGTTGTCCTCTACCCACCGCGCCAGGTCGTCCCGAACGACCGTGGGTACGGGGGCGATGGCGGCGTCGAAGTCGAAGTTGGGGTTGGCGTTCAGGAGGTGGCTGAAGACACGGGAGAAAGCGCGCTCGAGGAGGCCGCGACTCCTCTCTTCCACGAGCCTGCAAGCTTCGTTTGATCGGGCCTCCAGGCGTGTCACCACATCAGTGAAGAAGCGGAGGTGACTGGCGTAGTCATTCACCTGAGGGTGGGGGGCGTTCGCATCACAAACATGGCCCATGGCAGTGTTGGCCCTGTTCCGAAGACCCTGAAGCATGGGAGTGTGAACGCGCTCCAGCGTCTGCCTCTCCAGCACCTCCTCCTGTTTTGCCGCGCGACGGCCTTGGCGCCTTCAACCCGTTTCTGAAGCAGAGGCAGTTCGGCGCGGGCGGAGGCCAAGTCCGCCTGTGCTATGGCCAAGGCGGCAGCCGTGGCCTCCCCACTTCTCTCTGCCTCGTCTAACCTGTGCCTGAGAGCGGCGGTCCTGCTCGCCGCCTCAGTTCCTGCAAGCTTCAGCTTCAGGTCGTACCGACCTTCAAGATCTGCGCGAACCCGGGCCACCTGGCGATCGACTTCCTCCTGGACCTTGGACTCGCAAGCCCCGACGACATCTTCCGACTGAGCGACTTGACGCTCCCTCGTCTCCAGTTGCTCGAGCTCAAGGCTGCGCTCCACGGCTTCCAGAGCCAGTGCCTCCTCGCGCTTCCGGACCTCCTCTTCCTCCACGGGCGTCCCCCTCAGCGACGCAAGGGCGGCTCTACGCGCCTCCACCTGGCGCTCGAGGGCGCTCTCTAAGCTTGGAGCTCCCACGCACGCTTCTCTGCAGCCTCCGACGACATTCAGCCTCGCGAGCCTCCTCCAAGGCCCGGGAGCGAGCTTCATGAGAAATCTTGAGGGACGCCTCGGCCTTCGCATTGTCAAGATCACGCTGGTAGCAGCCCAGGTTGACAGCCACCCTCAGCTTACGCCACTCCTCCGCCAGCCGAAGACCTTTAGCCTCAAGACGCGAGTCGACACCCGCAAGTTCTTTGCCCAGCCAGCTCATCGCGCCCATCGCCTCCTAGAAGAGCTCATGACAAACGACGCTCCGCCCGCGCTCGGACTCCAGCGCACGCCCCACCCTGTCCCCCGTCACCGGGGCTGTGGGCGGGGCGTGCGGTAGCGCCCCCCCTCTCGGTAGGGGGCTGGGGGCTGGTGCCACTCCAGGTGCCTACCCGACCTCGCGAGGAGCCCCGGCCGGTCGGGGCCTGCTGCTTGAAGAAGAGCTGTAGGCCAAATCCAACCAGCTGCCGTCCATGAAAATAGGAGGGGTCTGGGGGATGCCCGCCAAGCTCCAAGCTAGACCATGAAGGAAGGACCACGGGGCCGCAAATTCAAGGCACCAAGAAGGCAAGCGCACCCCCTCGGCCGGCCCCGCTCCGGGCGCGACGTGCAAGCCCGGGGTACTCAAGGCCAACGGGGGTGCCGAGGAAGGCGGGGATTGCTTCACGAGGAACCCAACGGCCCTGGTAGAGGGGGTCTTGAAGAGCTAGCATCAAGAAGGAAAGCGGCAATCAAGAAATCGCAAGGTGCAATACTTACTCGTCCACAGTGAAGTACTTTCGTCGCTTCAACAGCCCGAAGATGCTGCTACCGCTCGGGGATCCTTTCTTCTTGTGGAGCTCCTCGAAGTCCACGCAAAGCCGACCGAAGCGCTTGACGTGGCGGCCAGTGCGAGGCGAGGCTGAGGAAGAGCTTGGAGGGACAACTTCAGGGGTGCCCGACTGCGGTGAACAGTCGGGTGCCGTCTCACTGCTACCTCCCGAGGCTTCCGGGGCTTTCACCTCGGGAACCGCATGCTGCGTCGTCCCAGTAACCGACGCCCCAGGGGAGGGATCGCGAGCTCCCGAGGATGACTCCCCAGGATCACCACGCAGCAAGTGCTCCTCAGCACTTGGGCCGCCGGACTCCGTCGGAGCTCGCCCTCCTGCACCCTCACTTGGGGCGAGCTCGGCACCGGCGGCGAGGAACGGAACCACACGGACAGGGTTCTTGCGGGGCCCCACCAGGCCGTCCGGACGCAGCCCCCACTCGTCAAAGGGAGGCATGCTCCCTGCAAATTCATCCTTGTTCTTGCAGCGATACGTGCAGAGCGCTTCTTCTGTGCAAGTCATCCGTAAAGTGACACCCGTCAGGACCTTGAGCACCGCTTGTCAAGGCCCCGAGAGGGAGCCCGGACTCCCGAAACCTCATATGGTCCTGACTGCTGAGCAAGGTCCACATCGGGCGAGAGTGGCGCTGAAGCGGGGCGATCCGGCGCTTGACGAATTCCTTCACCACCATAGGCACGGTCACGCCGTGGTCCTTCAACCTCCTCAACCTGAACCAGACAGGAGCAATACGGGGGCTCGCGAGCCTCTCATGGTTCCAGCCGGAGTGGGGGACGGCAGGCGCAGACGGGGCGTCAAGCAGGGGACTGAGCTCGCCGGTGTCGACAGACACCCATAGTATCCGAAACTCGCTCGTGGATGGAGGAAGCTCACCGATACTGCGCCATTATCATGCCACGGCTCGAAGCCACGCACTTTAGCGTTGTCGGGGAGCAATCAGATGCAATGAGAAGAAATGGCGAAGGAGGGCCACAGAAGGGGCAATGCCAACCATGGCTTCACAAACACAGGCAAAGACAGCCAGGAGAGTCACAGATTGGGGGTCGAGATGCAGCATGTGGATCTGATAATGCTCAAGCACTGCGTTGAAGAAGGCGGAGAAGGGAGGAAGCAGACCAGCCAAAAGGGTGTCGATAAAGATTCGGACCTCGGTGGCTGCCTGGGCAGTGCGAGCGCGAGACGCAGGCCAAGCCACCGTCTTCCCCCACTCGTTGAAGCTGGAAGCGAGCATTGGACGCACCTTGTCCATGGCCTCGTCGTTAAGCACCAAGGATCGACCGACCACCGGCTCGACAGCTGGGGGCGCACTCGGCGAGAACAGGGGCTTCTTCCTCTTGACTGCTTGCTTCGGCGCCATGGTGATGGAGTGGGCAGGAGGCAGGTCAGATTGGAGAGGAGAAGCAGAGTCTCAAGGAAGCAGGGAGATTGGGGAAGCAAGGCGCGGGCGGCGGAGGAATAACTGTGTAGGTTGCGGGAGCCTCGTAGCCAGGCGGATTTTAAGGCAGCGTGGGAAGCGGAGACGCCCACGTCCAATCAACCGCCACACGTCAACCGAGGCTGCAGGCTTTTGGGGCCCGTGGCGCTCCGTACTTAACCTTTGGCTTCACCTCAAAGCCAAGCCCAAGCGCACCTTGGGCCCGGGGGCTACTGTCAGCGTTCTGGGAACGGGGTCCCCATACTTACCTGCCTGCGGCCCACGGCATGGCTAAGCTAGCGGTCCGTACGGCCTATCTTCATCGACAAGGCATTCGAGACCTTCGCGAGGGGCCAAGCCTTGCGAGGCGGACGATGCAAGACTTCCTCAGGAGCGGCCGCGCTCGGTAGGCTCGCGAGGAGCGGAGATATCAAGGCGGGGCAAACCTCGTGAGGCTCTCGTGATGTGAGCAGTGACGATCGACACCAGGCGGGCGCCAGGCGAGACACGGAGTACCGATGCATCAAGCAAAGGTTTCCATATCGGTGCAACGAGACCGAAGACCAGCAGGACGGCAAGACAGAGGTCACCATGGAGCCCAAGACGGCGCCACCACCAGAGCCTTTTGCAGGCGAAGACCACTTTTGTCAGGATAGCTTGTACTAGCTGTCCCCTTTCAAATTTGCCCGCCATTGTTGGCTCCCTTCCTGCTCAATATTTGGGGAGAGGACTAGGGCCTATATAAGTAGAGCTAGATACCACAGTAGGGGGCATCGAGTCCTCACCCGCACAAGTTTGACAAGCACAAGAACGCCTCAACCTCAGGAGGCTGTTCTTCCCCTTGTACTGTTCATCATCAGCCCAAGATGCAATCCACCACCACCACACTGGAGTAGGGTATTACACCACAACGGTGGCCCGAACCAGTATAAATCTCGTGTCTTTCTGTGTAGCGAGTTGGTCGAGTTCGTCTGCGAGATCTTAGCGAGCTAGGGCGTAGATCGATAGGAGGGAAAGAACTTTGCGCGCACCCTAGAGTTCGAACCTTAAGGGTTTTGCCGGAACCCCAGATCCGACAATATGTGCAACTATTTGCCGTGCAGTTCAATTTCATCAATAACAGTTTCAACAATACCAATATGAATTACGATATTTGGTTGCTGTTAAGGATATTGCAGTTAACATGCCTTTTCGTTTTTTAATTGTTTTTTAGCAACATGCATTGTACTGAATGACTAAATATGCAATCCCAGGCTACATAGCAACAAAGGAAGAGTGTTACCTTAATGTTCTGATGATGTCTAGATATACATGTAATAAAATCTTATATAATGAGATGGATGGAGTGTTGTACTGCATCATTTTTCAATTTTTGTTTAGCTTCTAATATTAACTTGGTGCTTTTAGGAACATATGTCATTGCGAAAGATCCACACTTCGACCCTTTCTACGTATGGGGTAATGAGATATTCATGAACTAGCATCAAGTGAGGAGATTGATAAAGATTTTTATTGAAATGGGTCAAAAGATGTCAGTCGAACTATTTGTTTACACTTTATGCCAGACAATAGTGAACTGCAGGATGGTAAGTAAGAACCCTGTAGCCTTCTTTTTACTGCCCATAATGAGTTGTGTTAGATGACAATATCTGAATCTTTTTCCTTTTGCAGTGGATCCTGAAGCAGTTTCCTCAAGATTACCTCTCGAACTACATGATTGGCGGCCGGCCATCACAAGGGGTTGGACTAGAGTCCTGCATGCCTTACGCATCCAGAGAGCACAATAGGGCTATTCCGCTTCACCTTGTTCAAAGAATCGGAATGTTTGTCGCCTCTTTCTTTACCATATGTAATAGTACAAGTATAGAACCCTGGTACATCATTCTTTATTTGGTGCTTATGTAATTCTTAAAGATATGTACCTGTGAATCGAATAATGCATTGGTTGTTGAACCTAATGGATATGAACAAAGCTATAGCCTACTTTAAAGTTTAAATTAGGTACAATTTTAAATAGCAGCAATTAAATTAGGGCAAAATTACGTTGTGCAGGTCATTACGGCACACACGGTTGCTAAAACACAAACGTTTGCGATATACGACATAATTTGAGACGGTTCACAGAGAGGAAATGTGTGCAAGCATGCACATAGTTGCCGTTTGCAAAGCGTGTGTGATGTCAGACACTATCACATACGGTGTGGGAAAACTAAATGTGTGTGATTGTCTACCCATCGTACATGGTTTATAATCATGAACTATTTGTGATGTGCCAGGCATCGTAAAAATCCCGTGCCTAGAATCTGCCTGGAAAACTCCCGTGCCTGGAATCTGCCTTGTTTTAGGCAGAACCACAAAACTCCGACTGCAATGGCAATGCGAGCACAAACAAGTAGCAAGGATGAAGCGTTTGGGATATTCGAGATATCGGAAACGGTTATATAGGGACAACTATATGCATCAAGGCTCCCTATCCCCGACGGTTTCTGGGTCGTGTGGGAAGGACCCCCCTATCACCCACACTCACTTGGCGACGGTTCCAAATGCCATCGCGGAAAGGGGTAAAAAACCGTTTGTTTAGGACCGACGAGCACCAATGGATGTTACCTTGCATGGGACTGTATCAAGTACCTGGTGCATATTCTCGACACCTTCGGAGGTATATAGTTCTTTGTAGAAACTGTTTGTCATGGTCTCCATCTCGGTTGTATCCTCTATCAGCTGACCATCTTGGTGTAACAGCGCTTTAATATGTTTTTCCGTCTCCGTCGGCTCGCTCTGAGGTAAAAAAGGTATTTTTGTCACCATGTGCTAACCAATACAACCTTGCTCTTTGTCGCCATAGCATCAGCTCCACCCGATGGTCTGTCACCTTGATCTCTGCATGCGTCAGACCTGAGCGTCCTGGGATCTCACGCAGACCACGTAGCTGTTTCTTTAATAGGTTGATCTCCTACCTGATATTTCCAAAGTGGTTGCGGTCCCAAGTACCCAGATCGCCAGATAGCTCCTGTAGCTTTGCATGCAGTGCATTAACTGTATTGCCTTAGCTTTTAGTCCAACTGCCTCCCACTACTGCATGGCGAGTGGGGTCCCGTTCCCAGCATGTCTCATATCTGAAAACTCGTGGGGTCCGTCTGCATGCATGCACGTCCTCTAGCCTCAGCAGGATTGGGACATGGTCGGACATGGCTGCTTGTTTGTGCTCCAGTACGGCATGAGGGAAGGCCAACAGCCACTCTAAGGTGGCAACACATCTGTCAAGTCTAACTCTAGTGTAAGTTCCTCCAACAACCTTCTTTTCAAAAGTCCAGTTGATCCCTGAGTAGCCTAAATCTGAAAGACCGCACATATCAAGGGTGTCACGGAATGCATCCATTTGTGCTTGACTTCTCTGGCCAACACCGTCGTGCTCATGCACATGTATTACTTCGTTAAAATCTCCCATGGCCACCCAAGGTAGATTGCTTACGCCTACAATTCCCTGGAGCATATTCCACATCTTATATCATTCGCTCACTCGGGCCTCTCCATAGACGAAAGTGGCCCTAAACTACATATCAGCCAGACCATCCACAGTAACATCAATGTGATACTCCGAGTAACCAATAACTTCAACTTTTATTCCATCCTTCCAAAAAAAATACCTATTCCACCACTTCTACCAGAACTGTTTATTGCATAACTCTTATTAAAACCTAGAGTACCTACTAGATTCTCCACCTTGGAGCCCTCTATTTGAGTTTCAAGGATACATAAGATAGAGGGGGCATGTTGCCTCGTGAGGTCATGAAGCTCATGAACTGTCACGGGTTTGCCAGCCCCACGACAGTTTCAAGTTAGGATACTCATTGCGCTAGGCGCGACCCCCCTGGGAGGCCCGCCAAACGCGCATATGGTTTTGTTCTTGAAGTTATATTCTTCAGAGCCGGCTTATCATTCGCTTTGGTCTTTGTTCTCTTGTGGTCTTGCTTGGACGGGCTAGGCGGTACAGTTGCAGGTGCAGTACAATGCATTGTTCCCTGAGCCAGCGGGAGGAGGGCCTCTAATGGCCAGCATGGCAGCAGGTTGACTGACATCTATCTCTCTAGTAGCGTCAACATCCTCCATTGCAGTGTCATGGAGAGGGTCACCATAGACCTTGGTGTTTTGGAACTTAGCGCCTCCATGTCCTGCCCCGCGGCCTGATCTGCCTCTCCCTCTATTTCCTCCTGAACCCCTTCCTTCTCCTGGCCCTCGACCTGGACCCTTGAACCATGAGGCTTTAAAATCCTTAAAGACTAGTGCTTTCGGGGGATGAACCCCATCACCGCACTCCTTAAATAGATGTCCGAGATACCCACAAACTGCACACCAGTTGGGTAGCCGTTCAAATTTAATCCTAAATATCACTCGTTGCAAAGCATCTTTCTTCTTGATCACCAAAGAGACGTCGTTCTTCAGAGGTTTGATCACGTCTATCTTCACCCGAACACGAGCAAAGTTCCCTTCGAAATCTTGTGATTTTGGCTTAGCATAAATAAACTCACCAACAGTTGCAGAAAGTGCCCTGATCTTTGAGAAGAACCCATTTGGAAGATCATGGATTTGCATCCATATATCTATCCTATTGAGCTCAATTGTTGATGGCTTTGTGTATCCATCATAGGGGGCCAAAACTACTGCTTTCCTCTTGAACGTCCACGGTCCCTCCTCCATCACGCGTTCCTAGTCCCCAAGACACGAAAATTGCAGCGTGTACATGTTCTCTTCTAATGGCCTGATCTTTACTTCCTTTGCCAGATCCCATGCCACCCTCATGTTCTTGTAGAACCAATACTGACTATAGGGCTTCTCCATGTGAACCCTTGCAATTGCCATCCAGCGGGTCGCCTTTGCCGGCAGTTCCTCGTCCTCCACCACTACCTCTTGGAGATCATCTTGCTTCAATCTAAGTTCCTCTATCATTGCCTCCTGATCGGACACGGCTGTGCCGGATCTGAATGCAGTGTCCTCCATAGGTCTCTTGCCCGAGAGATTCTGATTCGCAGGCGGTATTGTCCCCATCGTTCCTCAGCACCCACCGCCTGTGAGGCCGAAGGCCCCATCGACGTCGACGGGAGGAGGATAGCGGGGTAGAGCAGTCTCTATGAAAGGACGAAGATCGTCGCCGCAGAGCTGCGCGGGACACCGCGATGAGGCTCGGCGAGGTGCATGGCAGAGATTTTTCGCTCAGGCTCTCACCCTGGAACATGCAGCTTCAGGCGACACGGCGGCCGTTTCGCTACCGCGTTCGCGTCGACATAGAGGGCATTCTGCCAAATGTGCGGAGCCGCGCCACGGTGCAACTGGTTCTTGGCTCGTCGGCGTGGGTGGAGCGCCTCGGCACTCTGATACGTCTCCAATGTAGCTATAATTTATGAAGTATTCATGCTAATATATTATCATTCTTGGATGTTTTACAATCATTTTATAGCAACTTTATATCATTTTTTGGGACTAACCTATTGACTCAGTGCCCAGTGCCAATTGCTATTTTTTGCTTGTTTTTTACATCGTAGGAAATCAATATCAAAGAGAGTCCAAACACCGTGAAACTTTTTGTGGATTTTTTATGGTCCAGAAGACTCCCGATGGGCCAGAGCAGCACCTGGGGGTGCCCCGAGGGGGGCACAACCCACCAGGGCGTGCCCAGGTGGGTTGTGCCCACCTCAGTGGCCTCCTGCACCCCCTCTTTACCCTATAAATTCCCAAATATTCCAAAAACCCTCGGGGTTAACCTAGACCAGAAGTTCCGCCACCGCAAGGCTCTCTAGCCACCGAAAACAAAATCTAGACCCCGTTCCGGCACCCTCCCGGAGGGGGAAATCATCACCGGTGGCCATCTTCATCATCTCGGCGGCCACCATTATGAGGAGGGAGTAGTCCATCCTCGGGGCTGAGGGTTTGATGTGCCCCCCAATGCCAAAGGTTTACCTGGGTGCTCTCCAACTGTTGAAACTATTGAACAAAATACAAGCACAACCATTTGTTTTGATGCAAATACACGAGAGTGTTCATGTTATAATCTTCCGACCATGTCACAACTTGGATCTTTCTGCTTTGAGATTTCATCGATCCAGCCAGAGAAGGATACAGTGAAGCCAAACTTCAGGACCCCTCCGACATGAATTAACATTCGGTATTACTTTTAATGTTCGGTGGAGTAGTTGTAGGACCTTGAAGTATGTCTAGAGGGGGGTGATTAGACTACTTGACCGATTAAAAACTTAACCTTTTCCCAATTCTAGACTTTGGCAGATTTTAGCTATTTTTGCACAAGTCAAGCAATCTTCACACAATTCAAGCAAGCATGCAAAGAGTATATAGGCAGCGGAAATTAAAGCATGCAACTTGCAAGAATGTAAAGGGAAGGGTTTGGAGGATTCAAACGCAATTGGAGACACGGATGTTTTTGTCGTGGTTCCGATAGGTGGTGCTATCGTACATCCACGTTGATGGAGACTTCAACCCACGAAGGGTAACGGTTGCGCGAGTCCATAGAGGGCTCCACCCACGAAGGGTCCAGAAGAATCAACCTTGTCTATCCCACCATGGCCGTCGCTCACGAAGGGCTTGCCTCACTAGCGGTAGATCTTCACGAAGTAGGCGATCTCCTTGCCCTTACAAACTCCTTGGTTCAACTCCACAATCTTGTCGGAGGCTCCCAAGTGACACCTAGCCAATCTAGAGACACCACTCTCCAAGAAGTAACAAATGGTGTGTTGATGATGAACTCCTTGCTCTTGTGCTTCAAATGATAGTCTCCCCAACACTCAACTCTCTCTCACAGGATTTGGATTTGGTGGAAAGAAGTTTTGAGTGGAAAGCAACTTGGGAAAGGCTAGAGATTCATGTGGTTGGAATGGAATATCTTGGCCTCAACACAAGGGTAGGTGGTTCTCTCTCAGAACTGGTAAGTTGGAAGTGTAGGTTTGTTCTGATGGCTCTCTCCACGAATGAAGAGGAGGTGGAGGGGTATATATAGCCTCCACACAAAATCTAACCGTTACACACAATTTACCAAACTCGGTGGGACCGAATCAACAAACTCGGTAGGACCGATTCAGTAAACCTAGTGACCATTAGGGTTTTCGGTGGGACTGACATGCAACTCGGTAGGACTGATATGGTTAGGGTTAGGGCATAACGTAATCTCATTGAGACCGATTACACAAACTTGGTGAGACCGATTTTGGTAATTAGCTAACCAGAGAGTTGGTCAGGTAAACTCGGTGGGACCGATTCGCTCTTTCGGTGAGACCAAAAAGTTACGAAAGGGAAACAGAGAGTTTACATTGCAATCTCGGTGGTACCGATCGCTCACTTCGGTTAGACCGAAACGTTACAAAGGGAAACAGAGAGATTACAATCCCATCTCGGTGAGACCGACATCCCTATCGGTGAAACCGATTTGCCTAGGGTTTGTGGCAGTGGCAATGACATTTGAACTCGGTGGCGCTGGATAGAAAGAATCGGTGGGGCCGAGTTTGACTTTAGGTTTAGTCATATGTGGATGTGAGAAAGTAGTTGAGGGTTTTGGAGCATATCACTAAGCACATGAAGCAAGAGGCTCATTAAGCAACACCTCATCCCTCCTTGATAGTATTGGCTTTTCCTATAGACTCAATGTGATCTTGGATCACTAAAATGTAAAATGTAGAGTCTTGAGCTTTTGAGCTTGAGCCAATCCTTTGTCCTTAATATTTTGAGGGATCCACTTTCATCATCCATGCCATGCCATTCATTTATCTTTCCTGAAATATTTGTCTTGGAATAGCATTAGCTCAATGAGCTATATGTTGTTATGAATTACCAAAACCACCTAGGGATAGTTGCACTTTCAATCTCCCCCTTTTTGGTAAATGATGACAACATATAGATCAAAGCTTCGACAAATGATAATAAGATTGAAAAACATCGTCGCTTTGAGAAGTATGTGATAAGCAAGAGCTTCCCCTAAATTTGTGCATATTGTAAGATTTGCTTTGGACTGCAAATGCACAAGGAATTAGGCTCATGGGTTACTCTTCCATGTCACATACATCTTGGTGGAGCGCTCAAAATAATAAGGATTGAATACATGAACTCATCACCAAGCACAGTGAATGATCATATAAAGTTAAGTAAGATAATATCATCTAACAAGCATAAGTGTAGCTTATGATGAAACACATGATCATCAATGTCTCACAGGTAATAGCATAGTATAGCATAGTATCTCAAGCAATCAAAGGCAAACAAAGTTCAACCAAGAAGACAAGAGAGAACAAAAGCAAACTCTCTCTCTCGAAGCCCTATGATCTATACATTTTTCTCCCCCTTTTGCAACAAGTTACCAAAAAGTTCCTAGAAAATGCATAGGACTATATCGTCTCTTAGGCTTGGTCTTCTGCTGGTGGCGTAGAGATGTCTCCTTGGACGAAGAGTTCAGTTGATGTGGAAGGAGCTAAAGGAGTTGGTGCTGGAGCTGGTTGCGCTGGAGCTGTAATGGAGCAGATGAAGTGACTCGGTGTCTGCAATCGGCTCTACTGACTGATCTCTCGAGCTCGAGGCACTCCGCAACTGCATCGCTTGTTGTCCCGCCCTTCCTCTCTCGCATGTCATCTTGTAGCTGCTCCACAACCGATCAATCTCCATTACTTTGACATCAAGATCATATAATTTTTGTTCCATGGTTCTTTCCAGGCTCTCCTGGTTTTGAGTTAGGGTGGCCAACCCCTTCTCAATCCGCAGATTTGATGCTATCAAGTAACCAAGCTGGTCCTGCTTGTTCTTCAAAAAGTACTCAGATGCCTCTACTAGAGTTGGCATCTTGGCAGCCTTCTCTTTCCTTGCCTTCTCCTTCTTTTCTTGAGCTTGTACTGATGATGGTTCATTCTCAGTCATGACAACTTGATTGTCCTCAAAGTCAGGATAGAGAACTAAGTGTTCCTTATCCAACAGATACTTCACTGTGCCCATCTTTGAGTTAATCAACTCCTGAATTTGTGGGGCATATCCACAACTTCTCTTTTGGTCTCTTCTTTGTCCTCTTGATAGTCTCAACTATGAGGCTCATGACCTTGAATTTCAGGGGCACATCAAATATGTGTAGCAAATTAATTGCATGCCCTCCGATCATGTTGTGGTCACCTGATTTGGGCAACAAAGTGTGCCTTAGGATCCAGTTGATCGTAGGCAGCAGCCACGGAAGAAAATGAACTGACCCAAACTTGAAAGTCTCAAGTGCCTCATCTGGGATCTCCTTGTACATCTATGACATAGAGTTATGATCCATCTTCTTCTTGGCATAAACGTCCAAGTCATCTTCACTCTCCTTTGGGGCATTGATCAGACTTGCCCATTCCTCAATGGTTGATTGGTATCTCGTTCCTTCAGACATCCAAACTATCCTGCCATCTGGATAGAAATGTGTGGAGTAGAATTACATAATGAGCTCGTCATTCCGGTTTGTGAGCTTCACCAACAAAGTCTGCAACTCCACACGCACTGAAGCTGTCATACACTCCAGGATAGTGTTCTTCATTTTCCTGTATGTAGGTCCAGTCGACCCACTTCATATCACACACTATGGGCTTTTTGTCCAACAAGATGGTCTCATAGAAGTCCTGCTGCTCCTTGGTGTGGAACCTGTAATCTACATCAGTCCTTCTCCCGGTGGCATATGGATCTGACTCTCTCCATAGCCTCAACCCTAAGTCTATCCTGATCTTCATGTTTTCAGCCACAGGATGAGCATCATTGTGGTCTGGAATCTTGGGTTTGAGCTTCCTTAGGACTTGCCCTTCATCATCTTCCTCAGCAGCAACATCAGGCATTGGGGCCTTGTTCTTTTCAAAGAAATTGGTATACTCACAGTATTCCTCTTGGGTGCACTCTTGGGCTTGGAGGCAGCTTTGGGTGCTTCTTTGGTCTTTGAAATTGCAGCCCCTGACTTTATAGCATCACCCACCAGCTTTTGTGCCTTGGGTGCTGGTGCAGCAACCTCTTCTTCTTCCTCTTCTTCCATCATGGAAGGCTTTCCTATTACTCTGGCCATGGTCTTCTTGACCCTTTCCTTCCTTTTCTTTCCTTCTGTAGCAGGCTCTTTGGGTTGAGATTCCAGAGATGCTTGAGTGGAGACTCTGGCTTTGGACAGTGGTTGTCTTCCTGCAGGTCTTTTGATCTTCATCCCTGGCTTTACTGCAGTTGAGCTATACTCCTTCTTGAGTACTTTCTTATTTGAAATAGCCTCATCCTCAACTGCTACATAATCCTCATCCTCAGACTCTGAGGTTCTCTTCTTCCTTGTCCTAGTGGCAGCTTTGGGCAAATTGCTGGGAGTGCTTCTGCTCCCCTCATCTGAGCTGCTAGAGGGACTAGTGCCCTCACTCATGTGAATCTGCTCTTCTGACTTGTTCTGGCTGTCACTTAGGTCTGACATGCTGCACACACTGACTGCTGAACCTGTGAATAGTTATAGATGAGGTAGAGTGGATGAGCATCACAAAATGCAGAGATTTTTGCAAAAGAATGATTCAAAAAACTTAGTTTTAGTTTTCCACAGAAAGCATTTCCGATCTACCGATTTTCAAACTCGGTGATACCGAAGCAGTTTTGGAACCTAAACTAGTGAACTCGGTCAGACCGAGTCATAGTTTGGTGGCACCGAGACTGCTAGGGTTTCACAAAGTTTTAAAATCGGTCACACCGATTAGCAATTCTCGGCCAAACCGAGAGTTACTAGTGCAATGGCGTTAGCCAAATCGGTGGGACCGAGTTTTTCAACTCGGTGGGTCCGAGATGGTTTCAGCGGAAACCTAACCCTAAATTTTCGAATCACATCTATTCTAACGATTGCTTTGAATGGATAGAGGTGTTTCAATCATGGCAAGAAGCATTATGAACACAATGTGCTGAGAATCAGACGAGGATAGCACTATGATCGAGTTCATACCCTAGTTCGGTGGTGAACTCGCTACGGCGGCAACAGCGGAGGTGAAATCCGTTGACGGCGGTGGAGACCAGCGACAGGAGGCGGCTGGCGACGATGTCGACGATCCGGAGACCTAGTAGGCAGAGCGAGCTATGCGCGGGCGAAGAGTTTCGGAGAAAGTTCTCCAAAATGTGCCCGTGTGAATATATAGCCCGACACTGTCGGTGTGACCGAGTGGAACAACTCGGTGGCACCGAGATGCATAACTGTTAACAGTTACAGCAACTCGGTGTGACCGAAAGGTTCAAATCGGTTGCACCGAGATGAAAACCTAGATCGACTTAGTAATCTCGGTATGACCGAAATGGATGAATCGGTCAGACCGAAAATCACAAAGAAGTTTTGGAAGTTTAAGTCTATGACGAATCGGGGACTCCGAGTGCTCCTCACATAGAGTGGTTCGAACATGACTTGATCAAATTTTGTGATGTAGCATGAATAGAGTTTGAGATGAGAAAAGCATAGATAGCTAGAGAAGGTTCTTAGGAATTCTTGTCCATCCACTTGGCCAAAGAAAAAGAAACCAATCAATCAAAACAACAAGTGGATGTCCTGGAATGAGTAAAATATGCAACCAACATGCTCACACAATAAAATGACAAATGAAATATGTGACAAAGCATGCACAACCAATTCTAGCATCTATCAAACAATTGGCGATGACTAGGTCATCTATATATGAGTATATTGACTTAGGAGTCAAATGAGAACATTTGATCATAGGTCATACTCATCGTTTAAGCTCAAGTGGGGTTACCACTTTTACATAAAGCATTTATGTGTTCACATCATTAGAGTTGCTTTGACTCAATTCTTAGAGTTAAGCTCCCCTAGATGTGAGATCCCCCTTAGAGGGATGAACTAACCTTGGGTTTTGTCGATGATGACTTCATGTAGGTGTTGAAGATGTGGATGCTCAATGTTGATGTAGATCATTTGGAGCAAACCTTTGGAGTGAGTTGCACTTTCAATACCTACATGGGTTAGTCCCACAAGGAACAAGCAAGTATATCCATAGACATAGAGTGATGCACACACAAAATGATGTCCATGAAAACATTAGGTTACCTTGTCCCTTGCCTTACCAACACGAGGGTTTGTGACTCCTTGAACTAGTGCAAGATATGGAAGATGATTGTACTTGTCCTTTCCATAATTATATGAGTGAAGAATGTTGGCGGAGTCACCCTCAAGAGCTCTCTAGTTCTTCTTCTTCGGGATCCACATCATCTTGATGGGAATCTTTGGTGTAGTAGTTGTACTTGATGAAGTAGAACTTGACGAAGTCTTGGGAACCCACTTGACCAAGGCCTTAGGTGCTTCTTAAAATGCATCAATCTCCTCTTGAAGCTTGTCCTTGCCTTTGTTCTTGTGGTCTTGTGGTGGAAGATCATCCTGTGCTTGTGTTCCCTTGAAGGAAGTAGGATCATACTTACATTGTTGAGGAACATACTTCGTCTTGGGGTATTGATCTTCTTCCCACTCAACTCCATTGGCATTGAACTTCCGTTCAAAACCAACACCTTGATTCTTCCGGTGCTTTCCTTGCTTGCGTACAATTTCCTCGAATTGCTTACTCCCGGCAAGGCTCTTGTATACACCTTTATCTATAATTCCCTTCAATAAGCTGTTTTCTTGCTCAAGTGTAACTTGGCTAAGAGAATCATTAGTGGAATCAAGAGAGCTAATAGAAGCAACAATATTGGATTTAGCATTGTTATTGTTACTACTAGAGGAAGAATCTTTCTTGTTCTTGTTACTAGACTTGACTTGAGGCATGTAAGTAGATAAGAGTAAACGCTTGGCAATGTAAGAAGAACTTTTCTTACGGAGATCATCATTGATTTATTTTAGGAACTCATGCTCTTGCTCAAGATTGAGTTTTTCAAAGTGTAACTTCTCATGAGCCCTTAAAAGTTCTCGATGATCTTCAAAGATAGTTTCATGAGCTAACTTAAGAGTGTTTAGTTCTTTAGTTAGAAGCTCAATCTTCTCCTTATCATTGTCGTTCGTTTCATCTTGATTAGCATGATTAATTGACGTTTCATCATAGTATTCATCACTAGAGTTGTCAACAAGTAAATCATCATCACCTAGCAAGTCATCTTCATCACTATTAAAATCCACATACTCGGGGTGTGTTACCTTAGGACCTTTGGCCATGAAGCATCTTCCAATTCCTTCATTTTGTGAATCAAATATGTCGTAGGAGTTGGTTGACACAAGTGCTAGACCGGCAACACCTTCATCTTGAGTGTATTCGGAGTCGGAGTGATAGCTTCTCTCGGAGTGATTGTCGAGGTCGGAGCGGATACCCATTCACCAACGTGAGCTTGATGTCTTCGTTTTGTGTAGCTCTTTGATGACTTGTCCTTCCTTTCCGAATCCTTGCTTCTCCGTGAGGGTCTTCGTTCATAACGATCATCTCTACTCCTTCTCTCTCTTGGTGGTGATTCTTCTCTTCTACTTCTTCTCTTGGGAGAATCTTCTCTTCTTTTGTAGGGTGCCGTACACTCATTAGAATAGTGTCCGGGTCTCCCACAATTGTAGCAATTGCGCTTTCGACTAGAAGATCTTTTGTCATTGTAGGACCTTGACTTAGAGCTTCTTTCTTTGCTTCTACTCTTGTAGAATTTGTTGAAGTTCTTCACCATTAAGCTCAATTCTTCATTGAAGGTTTGTTTCTCACTTGATGATGTGGGGGCTTCACATGAGGCTTTGTAAGCACCACTTGACTTGTTGTGAAGTTCCTCCTTATCCTTGAGTGACATCTCATGAGCAACAATTCTTCCAATGACTTCGTTGGCTTGAGATCTTTGTAATTTGGCATCATTTGGATCAATGTGCACACGGTATCATATTTTCCATCCAATGCTCTTAGGATCTTCTTGATGATGAATCTGTCGGTCATCTCTTCGCTTCCTAAGCCCGCAATCTCATTTGTGATAAGAGCAAGCCTAGAGTAAATTTCAGCGACACCTTCACCATCCTTCATTTTGAACTTGTCAAGCTGACTTTGGAGCACATCCAACTTGTATTCCTTGACGAAGTCGGTACCTTCATGCATATCAATCAAAGTATCCCAAATTTCCTTTGCATTCTCAAGACGGCTGATTTTGTTGAACTCTTCGGGGCACAAGCCATTGAAGAGGATATCACAAGCTTGAGCGTTGTATTGCAGCATCTTCAACTCTTCCGTGCTAGCTTCACGGTTCGGTTCTCTCCCATCAAAGAATTCACCTTGCAAACCAATACACACAATAGCCAAAACAGCGGGGTTATGTCCGAGAATATGCATTTTCATCTTATGCTTCCAACTAGCAAAATTAGTGCCATCAAAGTAAGGACCTCTACGATGATAATTTCCCTTGCTAGACGCCATACTCTCCTAGGTTGTGAAACCAAGGCTATAACCACCAAAAGCTATGAAAATCAAAGCAAATGGAGACCAAAGCTCTAATACCACTTGTAGGACCTTGAAGTATGTCTAGAGGGGGGGGGGGTGATTAGACTACTTGACCGATTAAAAACTTAACCTTTTCCCAATTTTAGACTTTGGCAGATTTTAGCTATTTTTGCACAAGTCAAGCAATCTTCACACAATTCAAGCAAGCATGCAAAGAGTATATAGGCAGCGGAAATTAAAGCATGCAACTTGCAAGAATGTAAAGGGAAGGGTTTGGAGGATTCAAACGCAATTGGAGACACGGATGTTTTTGTCGTGGTTCCGATAGGTGGTGCTATCGTACATCCACGTTGATGGAGACTTCAACCCACGAAGGGTAACGATTCTTGTGAGTCCACGGAGGGCTCCACCCACGAAGGGTCCACGAAGAAGCAACCTTGTCTATCCCACCATGGCCGTTGCCCACGAAGGACTTGCCTCACTAGCGGTAGATCTTCACAAAGTAGGCGATCTCCTTGCCCTTACAAACTCCTTGGTTTAACTCCACAATCTTGTCGGAGGCTCCCAAGTGACACCTAGCCAATCTAGGAGACACCACTCTCCAAGAAGTAACAAATGGTGTGTTGATGATGAACTCCTTGCTCTTGTGCTTCAAATGATAGTCTCCCCAACACTCAACTCTCTCTCACAGGATTTGGATTTGGTGGAAAGAAGTTTTGAGTGGAAAGCAATGTGGGAAAGGCTAGAGATCAAGATTCATGTGGTTGGAATGGAATATCTTGGCCTCAACACAAGGGTAGGTGGTTCTCTCTCAGAACTGGTAAGTTGGAAGTGTAGGTTTGTTCTGATGGCTCTCTCCACGAATGAAGAGGAGGTGGAGGGGTATGTATAGCCTCCACACAAAATCTAACCGTTCACACAGTTTATCAAACTCGGTGGGACCAAATCAACAAACTCGGTCGGACCGATTCAGTAAACCTAGTGACCGTTAGAGTTTTCGGTGGGACTGACATGCAACTCGGTAGGACCGATATGGTTAGGGTTAGGGCATAACATAATCTCGGCAAGACCGATTACACAAACTCGGTGAGACCGATTTTGGTAATTAGCTAACCAGAGAGTTGGTCAGGTAAACTCGGTGGGACCGATTCGCTCTTTCGGTGAGACCGAAAAGTTACAAAAGGGAAACAGAGAGTTTACATTGCGATCTCGGTGGGACCGATCTTTCACTTCGGTTAGACCGAAACGTTACGAAGGGAAACAGAGAGATTACAATCCCATCTCGGTGAGACCGAGATCCCTATCGATGAAACCGATTTGCCTAGGGTTTGTGGCAGTGGCTATGACATTTGAACTCGGTGGCGCCGGATAGAAAGAATCAGTGGGGCCGAGTTTGACTTTAGGTTTAGGTCATATGTGGATGTGAGAAAGTAGTTGAGGGTTTTGGAGCATATCACTAAGCACATGAAGAAGAGGTTCATTAAGCAACACCTCTTCCTCCTTGATAGCATTGGCTTTTCCTATAGACTCAATGTGATCTTGGATCACTAAAATGTAAAATGTAGAGTCTTGAGATTTTGAGCTTGAGCCAATTCTTTGTCCTTAATATTTTGAGGGATCCACTTTCATCATCCATGCCATGCCATTCATTTATCTTTCCTGAAATATTTGTCTTGGAATAGCATTAGCTCAATGAGCTATATGTTGTTATGAATTACCAAAACCACCTAGGGATAGTTGCACTTTCAGTAGTGCCAAGCATGTAGGCAAATAAATGGTTATTTAAGTCTAAATTAGCAATACGTGATCAGCGTGGCCGGATGGATTAATTAGTTTTCTAATTAAAGGGTACTACTTAGAGTTGAGTTCACGTACAAGTTGAGGTTAGCTAGTCTAGCTTTTCTCTCCGAGATGTAAAAGGAGATTATATCGCCTGTTAGTTTAGGTCATCGAGTCGGTTAGGTATTTTAGGCCCTTACGGCCCATGATAGCTTGATATAAAGAGAGTCCTGAGTCTTGTATGGGGATCAGTTTTTGGAAGTTGAATAAAAATATCAGAAAACGCCTCACAGTGAGAGGCACCCAAGATGCGTTCTTGCGATTCCTAGGGTTTCATTGCTGCTGTGCCTGTGTTAATCTTGTATCAATATTCGGTATAAGTCTACTCCTTTGGCTTCTTGCTATCTCGGTTGGATCCAAAGGTTTCTTTTCTTCTACATATGTCTATTTTCTCTGCGATGGTTGCTGCCGCTGTTCATTGATATTTTGCAAGCACAGTGAAGGATCGGACCAACCAGTGACTCGTCTGCTAGTCAAGTCATATCAAGTGCTATTTAGAGCTAAGGTTGTTCGCGGTACTGTATTGATCAAGATGTCAACCTCGATCAACAAGGATGGCAAGGCTGCTGCTGATTCTGAGGAAGTTGTACGTCCATTGTACGCAGATGATATTCCTCAAAATATTCGGGATGGTTTTGACCACACGTGCAACTACGTCAAACAATGTCATGATGCGCTCGAGTTGAAGATTGGCAAAAGGATTGATGTTTTGATCGCCCGGTTCGATGCTTTGGCGGACACCATCAATATACCGGCGACTAATTCTGCACCACCACCGGCTGCTCTGGTTGGTCCATTGAGTTATGCACCACCGGCTCGTGATGGACATGCTGGCATGCATGATTGCCGTTTGGCGGCATAGCCACATGCTGGAGATGATGGCCTCGATGACGGCGTTGACCATGAGGCAGTGGGGTACGCGCCACGACCACGACACTATGAGCCCCGTCCTGAAACTTCTGTTCGTGAAGGAGTGCATGACCGAGTTGGTCAAGTTGTGCGTGTGCCTTTGGATGATGGAATTGGGCACATAAAAATTTCAATTCCTTCATTCTCCGGCAAATGTGAACCGGAAGGCTATTTAGAGTGGGAGATGCATGTTGATCAAATTTTTGACGCCCATCATTACAGTTGAAAGGATTGATAAAGTTGACTAGAGGGGGGGGGGTGTAGGCAACTAACAATTTTTAGCTTTTCTTTACCAAATTAAACTTTGCATCAAAGTAGGTTGTCTAGATATGCAACTAGGTGAGCAACCTATATGATGCAACAACAACAAGCACACAAGCAAGCAATGGATACAACACAATATAAACTTACACAAGTAAAGGTACGAGATAACCAAGAGTGGAGCCGGTGGAGATGAGGGTGTGTTACCAAAGTTCATTCCCTTTGAGAGGAAGTACACCTCCGTTGGAGCGGTGTGGAGGCACAATGCTCCCCAAGAAGCCACTAGGGCCATCGTATTCTCCTCACACCCTCACATAATGCGAGATGCCATGATTCCACTATTGGTGCCCTTGGAGGCGGCGACCGAACCTTTACAAACAAGGTTGGGGCAATCTCCACAACTTAATTGGAGGATCCCAATGACACCATGAAGCTTCACCACAATGGAATATGGCTCCGCGGTGACCTCAACCGTCTAGGGTGCTCAAACACCCAAGAGTAACAAGATCCTCAAGGGATTAGTGGGGGGAATCAAATTTCTCTTGGTGGAAGTGTAGATCGGGGCCTTCTCAAGCAATCCCTAGAAAATCAACAAGTTCGATTGGCTAGGGAGAGAGATCGAGCGAAAATGGAGCTTTGAGCAACAATGGAGTTTGGGGAGGGAAGAGGTGGTCAACTTGGGGAAGAAGACCCCCTTTGTATAGTGGGGGAAAGATCCAACCGTTACCCACTTATTCAGCCCGTGACATGCGACACTACCACACAGACCCGCGGTACTACCGGAGGGGCTTGCGGTACTACTGCTAGTCCGTGCGGTACTACCGCTCGCGAGGCAGATACCAGACGAGGCCCTGTTGTGTATAGCAATGAGCGGTAGAACCGCGGGAGCGGTACTACCGCGCGCCCTTGCGGTACTACCGCAAGGCAGGGTTCAATCTGGCTGGGAAGGCACGGACTAATAAAATTACATCTGTGGCTACTTCCACTGAGTTTCGGTCTTTGCGAAAATCCGGCACGGTACTACCGCTTGCAGGGAGCGGTACTACCGCGTAGGGCGCAGAAGAAAAAAATTACTTCCGCCCCTACTTCCGTGCATGCCCGCGTTCTGGGCTAGAGGCCATAGTACTACCGCTCGCCAGGAGCGGTACTACCGCACTGCACGGTACTACCGTGGCACGCTACGGTACAACTCCTCCCCTGAGCAGTACTACCGCACGCAACAGAAGTATAGCACTTGGAGGCCTTCATCTTCGCAAAGACAAGGGAAAACGACCGGTGCTCCAATGAAGCGAAGGAAAGGTGGTGCAAAGGAACAGATGTGTATGTGTTGATTCCACCCTAACCTTTACGAAGCGGACCCCCTCTTAATAGTACAACTTTCCTATGACTCAAATCCACCAAAAAGAAACGTACAGAAATGCCGTCTTCGATAGGCTCCGAGGGGCACGAAATCGTCTTGTGCCTAGACATGAGATATCTGAAATGCTCAATGCACACGATTAGTGTGCAAATGCATTGGTATCAATCACCAAAACCACATAGGGAGAAATATGCCCTTACAAGCTCCCCCTTTTTTGGTGGATTGATGACAATACGGGATTTGCACATAAGGATATAAAATGAACATAAGCAAACCCAACATCTATAAAATATAGACAGGCTCCCCCTAGATGTGTGCATTCTATAGATATGCTTTGGACTGCACGTCACACATACTAGGATCAACACTCCCCCTATATTTTATAAACAAGGCAATCCTTGCAACAATATAAATGAGACTAAGCATGGAGGCAAGGTAAAGTAATGAGCATGAAGTAAAGGGCACAATATAACATAAGCTCACAGTCTACTAAACATACTAGACAATAAGATAAGATAATAAGATAAGCTGAGGACATATGTCTTACACCATATGATAGTCTCCTGGACTCACACAAACACAACTAGAAACCAACAATCCAAAGCAACGAAGGTTCAACGGAATGAAAAAGAATGAAAGCAAAGCGACACACAAGACTCGCAAATCCTACACTCTCTCCCCTTTTGGCATCGAGACACCAAAAAGGCAGAGAGGACACCTACGACACAGGTGGTGGTAGACCTCCAAGGCATCACCAGTCATGTTCCTCCTCCTCAGACTCCTCGGCAGCACAGGAGGAAGAGGGAACTCCAGTATCCTCCTCAGACTCACTCCACCGACAGTGTTGTTTGGTCCATCGTTCCTCATTTGTGATCCTCTCCTTAGAGCCATCCTGGACCTCAAGGCCAACCTGCCTCATAATGGCCTTGTCGCAACGACGAGCCATCTTGGTGTTCACATGGGCCTGGTACCGCCCCTTGGCCTACATGCAGAACAGAGCCTTCATCTTGGCCTTGAGCTTCTTAGCCCAAGTTGGCTCGGAAGAGGGAGGAGTGTATCCCTCAAAACTGTCCTCAGCCGCCTCCTCCTCCTCAAACTCATCCTCATCCACATCCATCCTAGCAGCCTCAGCCTCAGCCCGGGTAGTGGTGTTAGCCCACTTGCTCTTGATGCGTAGCTTATAGGCTCATGGCAAATCCAGTTGGGAGCAAGGAACTCTTCACTCGGAAATAGCTTCTCCAAAGTCTTCGAGATCAAGAGAAACATGTATGGGCCATAGATCAGCACCTTGTGATTGAACACAGCAAACTGCAGCTCACACCACATGATATGAGAGACATCAAGTGGTTCCGTCTGTTGGAGACGCGCCTTCTCACCGATGAGCATCATGTCCACAAGATAGGCATGCACCTTATCCTTGTCGCCTATGCAAGGAAAAAGTGAGTTGAGGAAGATCTGGTGCATGATGTCAAGGAATGGGTTCAGCACCCAAGTCTGCTTGTCATTGTCTAGCTTCTTCTCAACAAGGTAGGGTAGAAGCTTGTTCTTGTGGGCCGACTCGGGGTTGGCATGTGGGCGGACACCAATGGGCACATTTAGCCCCTCATCACGAGCGTGAAGCATCTCCATAAATTCCTTCCATTTAGCAGACATCCTCCTCCCATTAGTCATCCAAGTCATGGTCCGCTGCTCATCCGCATGGAAGTGGGCAGAAGCAAAGAACTGAGCCACAATCTCCGCGTCAAAGTCCATGTGGAACATGAGTAACTCCTTAATGCCAAACTGCTCCACCAAGTCCAAAGGCTCACCAAAATATGCCCAGTTGCTTTCCTTCTTCATATGATTCATGTCAATCCACTACACTGGCACATAGATATTTTGCTTGGCCTTGATCACATCTAGGAAGATGACATTCTTCTGCTTGGTCCAAAACAAGTCATTGCCCCTTGAGATCTCCCTCGGGTTGATGTAGGGGTTGAGCTTCCTTCGAAGCAGAAACTCCGCTTGAGGCATTTCATCCATGCCAACATTTGGCTCTTTGACCTTTTTAGCTGAGGACTGATACGTCTCCAACGTATCTATAGTTTTTGATTGTTCCATGCTATTATATTATCTGTTTTGGCTGTTTAATGGGCTTTACTAAGCACTTTTATATTATTTTTGGGACTAACCTATTAACCGAAGGCCCAGTGCAAATTGCTGTTTTTTCCCCTATTTCAGTGTGTCGTAGAGAAGGAATATCAAACGGAATCCAAACGAAATGAAACCTTCGGGAGAGTTATTTTTGGAATAAACATGATCCAGAGGACTTTGAGTGGACGTCAAGAAACAATCGATGAGGCCACGAGGCAGGGAGGCGCGCCCCCACCCTCGTGGGCCCCTCGCAGCTCCACCGACCTACTTCTTCCTCCTATATATACCCATATACCACGAAACCAACCTGGAGCACCACGAAACCCTATTTCCACTGCCGCAACCTTCTGTACCCGTGAGATCCCATCTTAGGGCCTTTTCCGGCGCTCCACCGGAGGGGGAATCGATCACGGAGGGCTTCTACATCAACACCATAGCCTCTCCGATGATGTGTGAGTAGTTTACCTCAGACCTTCGGGTCCATAGTTATTAGCTAGATGGCTTCTTCTCTCTCTTTGGATCTCAATACAAAGTTCTCCTCGATCTTCTTGGAGATCTATTTGATGTAACTCTTTTTGCGGTGTGTTTTTCGAGATCCGATGAATTGTGGGTTTATGATCAAGATTATCTATGAACAATATTTGAATCTCCTCTGAATTCTTTTATGTATGATTTGTTATCTTTGCAAGTTTCTTCGAATTACCAGTTTGGTTTGGCCTACTAGATTGATCTTTCTTGCAGTGGGATAAGTGCTTAGCTTTGGGTTCAATCATGCGTTGCTCGATCCTAGTGACAGTAGGGGAGACGACACGTATTGTATTGTTGCCATCGAGGATAAAAAGATGGGGTTTATATGATATTGCTTGAGTTTATCCCTCTACATCATGTCATCTTGCCTAATGCGTTACTCTGTTCTTATGAATTTAATACTCTAGATGCATGCTGGATAGCGGTTGATGTGTGGAGTAATAGCAGTAGATGCAGAATCGTTTCGGTCTACTTGTCGTGGACGTGATGCCTATATACATGATCATGCCTAGATATTCTCATAATTATGCACTTTTCTATCAATTGCTCGACAGTAATTTGTTCACCCACCGTAATACTTATGCTATCTTGAGAAGCCACTAGTGAAACCTATGTCCCCCGGGTCTATTTTCCATCATATTAATCTTCCGTCAACTAGCTATTTCTGTCGCCGTTTACTTTGCAATCTTTACTTTTAATCTTTATCATAAAATACCAAAAATATTATCTTATCATCTCTACCAGATCTCACTTTTGCAAGTGGCCGTGAAGGGATTGACAACCCCTTTATTGCGTTGGTTGCAAGGTTCTTATTTGTTTGTGTAGGTACGAGGGACTTGCATGTGGCCTCCTACTGGATTGATACCTTGGTTCTCAAAAACTGAGGGAAATACTTACGCTACTTTGCTGCATCACCCTTTCCTCTTCAAGGGAAAACCAACACTTGCTCAAGAGGTAGCAAGAAGGATTTCTGGCGCCGTTGCCGGGGAGTCTATGCACAAGTCAAGACATACCAAGTACCCTTCACAAACTCTTATCCCTCGCATTACATTATTTGCCATTTGCCTCTCGTTTTCCTCTCCCCCACTCCACCCTTGCTGTTTTATTCGCCCTCTCTTTCCATTCGCCTCTTTTTCGCTTGCTTCTTGTTTGCTTGTGTGTTGGATTGCTTGCTTGTCACGATGGCTCAAGATAATACTAAATTGTGTGACTTTTCCAATACCAACAACAATGATTTTCTTAGCACCCGATTGCTCCTATTACCGATGCTGAATCTTGTGAAATCAATGCTGCCTTGTTGAATCTTGTCATGAAAGATCAATTCGCCGGCCTTCCTAGTGAAGATGCCGCTACCCATCTAAACAGCTTTGTTGATTTGTGTGATATGCAAAAGAAGAAAGATGTGGATAATGATATTGTTAAATTGAAGCTATTTCCTTTTTCGCTTAGAGATCGTGCTAAAACTTGGTTTTCGTCTTTGCCTAAAATAGTATTGATTCATGGAATAAATGCAAAGATGCTTTTATCTCTAAGTATTTTCCTCCCACTAAGATGATCTCTCTTAGAAATGATATTATGAATTTTAAGCAACTTGATCATGAACATGTTGCACAAGCTTGGGAGAGGATGAAATTAATGATACATAATTGCCCCACATATGGTTTGAATCTATGGATGATTATTCTAGGAATCTTTTAGATTCGGCCCCGGGAGGCACTTTTATGGAAATCACTTTAGGATAAGCTACTAAACTCCTAGATAATATTATGGTTAATTATTTTCAATGGCACACTGAAAGATCTACTAGTAAAAAGGTGCATGCAATTGAAGAGATTAATGTTTTGAGTGGAAATATGGATGACTTATGAAATTGTTTGCTAATAAGAGTGTTTCTTCTGATCCCAATGATATGCCTTTATCTACTTTGATTGAGAATAATAATGAATCTATGGATGTGAATTTTGTTGGTAGGAACAATTTTGGTAACAACGCTTATAGAGGAAACTTTAATCCTAGGCCGTATCCTAGTAATTCCTCTAATAATTATGGTAATTCCTACAACAAGTCTTATGGAAAGTTTAATAAGATGCCCTCTGATTTTGAGACTAGTGTTTAAGAATTTATGATTTCTCAAAAGAATTTCAATGCTTTGCTTGAAGAAAAATTGCCTAAGATTGATGAGTTGGCTAGGAACGTGGATAGAATTTCTCTTGATGTTGATTCTTTGAAACTTAGATCTATTCCACCTAAGCATGATATCAATGAGTCTCTCAAAGCTATGAGAATTTCCATTGATGAGTGCAAATAAAGAACCGCTAGGATGCGTGCTAAAAAAGATTGCTTTATGAAAGTGTGTTCTTCTAGTTTCCATGATAATAAGGATGAAGATCTAAAAGTGATTGATGTTTCCCCTATTAAATCTTTGTTTTGCAATATAAATCTTGATAATTATGGGACTGGAGATGAGTCAACTTTAGTTAAAAGGCGTCCCAATGATTCGGAGTTTTTAGATCTTGGTGCAAAAATTGGTAAAAGTGGGATTGAAGAGGTCAAAACTTTACATAGCAATGAACCCACTATTTTGGATTTCAAGGAATTTAATTATGATAATTGTTCTTTAATAGATTGTATTTCCTTGTTGCAATCCGTGCTAAATTATCCGCATGCTTATACTCAAAATAAGGCTTTTACCAAACATATCGTTGATGCTTTAATGCAATCTTATGAAGAAAAGCTTGAATTGGAAGTTTCTATCCCTAGAAAACTTTATGATGAGTGGGAGCCTAATACTAAAATTAAAATTGAAGATCATGAATACTATGCTTTGTGTGATTTGGGTGCTAGTGTTTTCACGATTCCAAAAACTTTGTGTGATATGTTAGGTTTCCGTGAATTTGATGATTGTTCTTTAAACTTGCACCTTGCGGATTCCACCACTAAGAAACCTATGGGAAGAATTAATAATTTTATTATTGTTGTAAATAGTAATTATGTGCCCGTAGATTCCATTGTTCTTGATATAGATTGCAATCCTTCATGTCCTATTATTCTTGGTAGACCTTTCCTTAGAACGATTGGTGCAATTATTGATATGAAAGAAGGACATATTAGATTCCAATTTCCATTAAGGAAATGCACGGAACACTTTCCTAGAAATAAAATAAAATAACCTTATGAATCTATTATGAGAGCCACTTATGGATTGCATGTCAAAGATGACAATACCTAGATCTAGCCTCGCCTTTATGCCTAGCTAGGGGCGTTAAACAATAGCGATTGTTGGGAGGCAACCCAATATTATTATTTTTTTGCTTTTTGGTTCTGTTTTGTAATAAATCTTTGATCTAGCCTCTGGTTATATGTGATTTTATGTTTTAGTTAGTGTTTGTGCCAAGTAGAACCTTTGGGAAGACCTGGGTAAAGTCTTTTTGATCTTGCTGTAAAAAACAGAAACTTTAGCGCTCACGAGATTAGCTACAACGTTTTACTGGAGAGTGATATTTAGTTGATTCTTTTTGAATATGATCAATAGATAAATTCCTCACGTCCAGAAATTTATTTTAGAATTTTTGGAGTTACAGAAGTATGCGTTTGATACAGATTACTACAGACTGTTCTGTTTTTGACAGATTCAGTTTTTCTTGTGTTGTTTGCGTACTTTGATGAATCTATGGCTAGTATCGAAGGTTATGAACCATAGAGAAGTGGAATAAAGTAGGTTTAACACCAATGTAAATAAAGAATGAGTTCATTACAGTAACTTAAGGTGGTGGTTTGTTTTCTTTCGCTAACGGAGCTCATGAGATTTTCTGTTAAGTTTTGTGTTGTGAAGTTTTCAAGTTTTGGGTAAAGATTTGATGGATTATGGAACAAGGAGTGGCAATAGCCTAAGCTTGGGGATTCCCAAGGCACCCCATGGTAAAATCCAAGGACAACCAAAATCCTAAGCTTGGGGATGCCCCAGAAGGCATCCCCTCTTTTGTCTTCGTCCATCGGTAACTTTACTTGGAGCTATATTTTTATTGACCACATGATATGTGTTTTGCTTGGAGCGTCTTGTATGATTTGAGTCTTTGATTTTTATTTCACCACAATCATCCTTGCTGTACACACCTTTTGGGAGAGACACACATTAATCGGAATTTATTAGAATACTCTATGTGCTTCACTTATATCTTTTGAGCTAAATAATTTTGCTCTAGTGCTTCACTTGTATCTTTTAGAGAACGGTGGTGGTTTTATTTTATAGAAATTATTGATCTCTCATGCTTCACTTATATTATTTTGAGAGTCTTTTAGAACAGCATGGTAGTTGCTTTGGCTCTAAAATTAGTCTTAATATGATGAACATCCAAGATGGGTATAATAAAAACTATCATATAAAGTGCATTGAATATTATGAGAAGTTTGATACTTGATTATTGTTTTGAGATGTGAAGATGGTGATATTAGAGTCATGCTAGTTGATTAGTTGTGAATTTGATAAATACTTATTCTAAATTTTGTGATTCCTTAGCATGCACGTATGGTGAACCGTTATGTGATGAAGTCGGAGCATGATTTATTTATTGATTGTCTTCCTTATGAGTGCCGGTCGGGGACGAGCAATGGTCTTTTCCTACCAATCTATCCCCCTAGGAGCATGTGCGTAGTACTTTTTTTCGATAACTAATAGATTTTTGCAATAAGTATGTGAGTTCTTTATGACTAATGTTGAGTCCATGCATTATACGCACTCTCACCCTTCCACCATTGCTAGCCTCTCTAATAGCGTGCACCTTTCGCCAGTATCATACACCCACCATATACCTTCGTCAAAACAGGCACCATACCTACCTATTATGGCATTTTCATAGCCATTCCGAGATATATTGCCATGCAACTTACCACCGTTCCGTTTATTATGACACACTTCATCATTGTCATATTGCTTTGCATGATCATGTAGTTGACATCGTATTTGTGGCAAAGCCACCTTTATAATTATTTCATACATGTCACTCTTGATTCATTGCATATCCTGGTACACCACCGGAGGCATTCACATAGAGTCATATTTTGTTCTAAGTATTGAGTTGTAATTTTTGAGTTGTAAGAAAGTAAAAGTGTGATGATCATCATTATTAGAGCACTGTCCCAAGTGAGGAAAGGATGATGGAAACTATGATTCCCCCACAAGTCAGGATGAGACTCCGAACGAAAAGAAAAGAAAAAAGGAAAAGGAAAAAAAAGAGGCCATAAAAAAGGCCCAAATAAAAAAATGAGAGAAAAAGAGAGAATGGACAATGTTACGGATACGTCTCCATCGTATCTACTTTTCCAAACACTTTTGCCTTTGTTTTGGACTCTAACTTGCATGATTTGAATGGAACTAACCCAGACTGACGCTGTTTTCAACAGAATTGCCATGGTGTTATTTTTGTGCAGAAATAAAAGTTCTAAGAATGACCTGAAACTTCACGGAGAATATTTTTGGAATTAATAAAAAATACTGACGAAAGAATCAAGGCCAGGGGGCACACACCCTGTCCACGAGGGTGGGGGGGCGCCTACCCCCTGGGCGCACCCCCTGCCTCGTGGGCCCCCTGGTGCTCCACCGACCTCAACTCCAACTCTATATATTCACGTTCGGGGAGAAAAAATTAGGGAGAAGGATTCATCGCGTTTTACGATAAAGAGCCGCCGCCAAGCCCTAATCTCTCTCATGAGGGCTGATCTGGAGTCTGTTCGGGGCTCCGGAGAGGGGAATCCGTCGCCATCGTCATCATCAACCTTCCTCCATCACCAATTTCGTGATGCTCACCGCCGTGCGTGAGTAATTCCATCGTAGGCTTGCTGGACGGTGATGGGTTGGATGAGATTTACCATGTAATCGAGTTAGTTTTGTTAGGGTTTGATCCCTAGTATCCACTATGTTACGAGATTGATGTTGCTATGACTTTGCTATGCTTAATGCTTGTCACTAGGGCCCGAGTGCCTTGATTTCAGATCTGAACCTATTATGTTTTCATGAATATATGTGAGTTCTTGATCCTATCTTGCAAGTCAATACTCACCTACTATGTGTTATGACCCGGCAACCCCGAAGTGACAATAATCGGGACCACTCCCGGTGATGACCGTAGTTTGAGGAGTTCATGTATTTACTAAGTGTTAATGCTTTGGTCCGGTACTCTATTAAAAGGAGGCCTTAATATCCCTTAGTTTCCAATAGGACCCCTCTACCACAAGAGGGTAGGACAAAAGATGTCATGCAAGTTCTTTTCCATAAGCACGTATGACTATATTCGGAATACATGCCTACATTACATTGATGAATTGGAGCTAGTTCTGTGTCATCCTAGGTTATAACTATTGCACGAGGAATCGCATCCGACATAATTCTCCACCACCGATCCAATGCCTACGAGATTTCCACATATTGTTCTTGCTTAGTTACTTTCCCATTGCCACTGTTACAACTACTACAAAACTGCTACTGTTACTTCTGTCACCATTACCGTTACTTCCGTATTACTTTGCTACTAAATACTTTGCTGTAGATATTAAGTTATCCAGGTGTGGTTGAATTGACTATTCAACTGCTAATACTTGAGAATATTCTTTTGCTCCCCTTGTGTCGAATCAATAAATTTGGGTTGAATACTCTACCCTCAAAAACTGTTGCGATCCCCTATACTTGTGGGTTATCAAGACTATTTTCTGGCGCCGTTGCTGGGGAGCATAGCTCTATTCTTTGAGTCACTTGGGATTTATATCTGCTGGTCACTATGAGGAACTTGAAAGATGAAAGAACTAAGATTTTTCCCTCGACTACGAGGGGAGGTAAGGAACTGCCATCTAGCTCTGCACTTGATTCTCCTTCTGTTTTGAGTAAGCTTGCGACACCTAAACCTACTTCTGCTATTAATTCTGATAAGTCGCATGTTATTGATGATGCCACTTCTGCTATGCATGATACTTAAGATGAAACTACTTCTATGCTTGATACTACTGTGCCATTAGGTGAACTTCTTGATGAACTACTTGCTAGGGCTAGAGAGAATGAAATTATTGAAACTGATAATATTGATGAAAGTGATGATGAAGATTCTCACCCTAGATATGAATTGCCTGTAGTGCCTGAGGGTTATGTTATGGATGAAGAAACTGCTAGAGACTTTCTTGCTTGCAATGATAGAAATGATCTTAATAAATTGTTAGATAATCTTAAAGAAAAATCTCTGAATGCTAGAATGAAATATGACCCTGCTTTTGCTACTTCAACTATTTGTGTTACTGATAAGGATTATTATTTCTCTGTTGATCCTGAGATAATTACTTTGGTTGAATCTGATCCTTTTTATGTCTATGAATCTGAAACTGTTGTGGCACATCTTACTAAATTAAATGATATAGCCACCCTATTCACTAATGATGAGAAAATTCGCTACTATTATGTCCTTAAGTTATTTCCGTTCTCATTAAAGGGTGATGCTAAAACATGGTTTAATTCTCTTGATCCTGGTTGTGTGCGTAGTCCCCAGGATATGATTTATTACTTCTCGGCTAAATATTTCCCCGCTCATAAGAAACAAGCTGCTTTAAGGGAAATATATAATTTTGTGTAAATTGAAGAAGAGAGTCTCCCACAAGCTTGGGGGAGGCTCCAATTACTTAATGCTTTGCCTGATCATCCTCTCAAGAAAAATGAAATACTTGATATCTTGTATAATGGACTAACCGATGCTTCCAGAGACCACCTAGATAGTTGTGGTGGTTGTGTTTTCAGGGAAAGAATTGTTGATCAAGCTGAATTGTTATTGAATAATATGTTGACTAATGAAAATAATTGGACACTTCCTGAACCAACTCCTAAGCCAACTCCGAAGAAAAGGGGTATTCTATTTCTCAGTCCTGAAGATATGCAAGAGGCAAAGAAATCTTTGAAAGAAAAGGGTATTAAAGCTGAAGATGTTAAGAATTTACCACCTATTGAAGAAACACATGGTCTTGATAACTCGACATAGGTAGTAAAGGTAAATTCTCTCTATAGATTTGATGAAGGTGATATTCCTCGTTATAAGTCTGCTATCCAGTGCTTAGATGAGTTTGATAATTTTATTGTCAAACAAGAAAACTTCAATGCTTATGCTGGTAGACAATTGAAACGTAATGCTTATATGATTGAACACTTGAGTGATTATATGTCTAGAGTTAATGGTGAAATTAAACTCATTAATAAACATGCTTCTATGGTTACCACTCAAGTAGAACAAGTGCTTAAAGCCCAAAATGATTTGCTCAATGAATTAAATAATAAGAAGAATGATAATGCTGTTAGAGTTATGACTAGAGGGAATAAGATGACTCAGGAACCTTTATATCCTGAGGGCCACCCTAAGAGAATTGAGCAGGATTCTCAGAGAACTAATGTTGATGCACCTAGTCCTTCTAAAAAGAAAAAAAAAGAAAAATGATAGGACTTTGCATGCTTCTAGTGAACCTGTTGTTAACACACTTGAGAATCCCAATGATATTTACATTTACGATCTTTGAAACACAATCTGGTGATGAACATGAACCTAGTGATAATGTTAATGATGATGTTCATGTTGATGCTCAACCTGGCAATGACAATGATGTAGAGATTGAACCTGCTGTTGATCTTGATAACCCACAATCAAAGAATCAACATTATGATAAGAGAGAGTTTGTTGCTAGGAAGCACGGTAAAGAAAGAGAACCCTGGGTTCATAAATCCATGCCTTTTCCTCCCAAACCATCCAAGAAAAAGGATGATGCGGATTTTGAGCGCTTTGCTGAAATGATTAGACCTATATTTTTGCGTATGTGTTTGACTGATATGCTTAAAATGAATCCTTATGCTAAGTATATGAAGGATATTGTTACAAATAAAAGAAAGATACCGGAAGCTGAAATTTCCACTATGCTTGCTAATTATACTTTAAGGGTGGAATACCAAAGAAACTAGGAGATCCAGGAGTACTAACTATACCATGCTCAATTAAAAGAAACTATGTTAAAACTGCTTTATGTGATCTTGGAGCCGGTGTTAGTGTTATGCCTCTCTCTTTATATCGTAGACTTGATTTGAATAAGTTGACACCTACTGAACTATCATTGCAAATGACCGATAAATCAACCGCTATACCTGGCGGTATTTGTGAGGATGTGCCTGTTGTGGTTGCAAACGTTACTATTTTGACGGACTTTGTTATTCTTAATATTCCCGAGGATGATAGTATGCCGATTATACTTGGTAGACCTTTTTTGAATACTGCAGGGGCTGTTATTGATTGCAACAAAGGCAATGTCACTTTTCATGTTAATGGTAATGAGCATACGGTACACTTTCCGAGGAAACAACCTCAAGTCCACAGTATCAATTCTATTGGAAAAATTTCCAACGATTACTATTGGAGGTTTTGAATTTCCTCTTCCTACTGTCAAGAAGAAATGTGATATTCTTATTTTTGGGGACGTGCATATCCCCGTTGAGGTAACCTAGTGCTATTAAAAAAAATTCTCCGGTTCCATGTTATTCGGAATGAGTTTGTTAACAAGACTTGATCAACCTTGTTAATGGATTCCTTTTGACGAGCATGAGATGGATGAAGTTAGAAAGCACAATCTTCTGTACCCTCCTTTTACTTTCTGTTTTTTAGATTAAATAAAGCAAAAAATAGTATATTCTATCTGTTTTCTGATTTATCCATGCAATAAAAAATACCCTGAAATAAAAGTTCTCCAAATGCCCCGAAAATGAAATATGATTTTTTCTAGAATATTTGAGAATATTTGGAACTGAGAACACATCAGGGGGAGAAAGCACCTGGCCACGAGGGTCTAGGGCGCGCCCCCTGCCTCGTGGGCCCCTGGTGGCCCCCTCCATTTATTCCAGCAACCACACACTCCTTCCTCCCAAAAAAATCACCAACCAGCTCAAGCACGAGTTCTAGCTCATCTTGCTGTGATTTTCGATCTGCTTGCTCAAAGCTCCACTCACAAAACTGCTTTGGGGGATTGTTCTTCGATATGTGACTCCTCCAATGGTCCAGTTAGTTTTTGTTCTAGTGCTTTATTCATTGCAAATTTTTGCTGCCTAGGTGACCTTGTTCTTGAGCTTTCATGTCAAATTTATTTGGTCCCAAGTAGTTCTAATGCATGATATAGTCTCTAGGAACTTGTGGGAGTAGTTGCTATCAATTTTGTTGAGTTTGATTCACTTTTATTTCGAGTTACTAAAATTTTCAGAGGAAGAAATATGTTTAGAAAAATGTACCAAGGTGGTTCTTCAAGGAAGCAAGGACCCAGTCCCGCAATGCGTGAGCCGGACCATGAACTACCAAGAGAAGCTCAAGGCCTTGTGAATGGCCGTCAGAAGATTTCATGGTCCGAGCAGGAATTAAGGAGGAATTTGACGCATATGTGCGCAATGCTGAACTCGAGGGCTTCATGCTAGATAAGTGCCCTCAGTATTATCACCTAAGTGATTCCTTTGTGAGAAGGTTAAAATTTACATCTTCACACAATTCTCACACTGTCCTATTTGATCTCTATGGTAAATCTTATACTATGGACTTAGAAGATTTTAATACTGCTTGTAAACTTCCGCAATGGGGTAGTGCTAGTGAACCTCGCAAATCTGAGTTTAAAGATTTTCTTGCTAGTATCACTGTGGGGGAATCTAGAGAAATAACACAAGCTACCATAGGGAGCATTCATTTTCCTGCTATACATTATTTTGCTCTCTTTATAGATAGATGCAGAAATGGTAAGGATGAAGCATGTCACATGTGTGTTCCAGATCTTAGTGTTCTCAAGAGTGCTGTTTTAGGAGATAAACAATATAACTTGGGGGCCATTGTTGCAGGAAGGTTGCATTATAATGGTTTAAGTGGAGTCTTGTTTGGGGGGATTTATGCAACCCGTGTGGCTAATTTTCTTGAGATACCCATACATGAAAATGATATGGAATTGCCTCCCGCTTATCTCGATCATGATGCTATGGTTCGCCATCAGTTTATTGAGAGGAATGAACAACCTCTCCAGTACCGACTAATGTTTGACAGGCGCCGCACTTTCCATGTTGCTCTCCCTGCTCCTACTTTCTTTGACTTTCAGGCAAAAGGGAGATATATTATAACCAGGGAGGAGGCGAACGAGTATAAGAGGAGGACGGAGGCAGCTCGCCTCCAAGCGGCAGCTCATGAGGCAATAGCTGCTGCATCTCAGTACGACCCCAACTACAACTTTGATCCATGGGCATAAACCAACTTAGGCCAAAAGCCTAAGCTTGGGGGAGTACGTATTTCTCACCGACATTACATTCATGTTCACACACTCATTCTAGTTGTCGGTGCTCATACTTTTTCATTGTAATATCGATGCTAGTTTATTTTCTTTTTCTCGCTTTCTTCTTGTGTGTTTGAAAAACCTTAAGAAAAACCAAAAAAATTAGTTGTAGCTTCTAGCTAGTTTACTTTCTATGCTTGTAGTAGTAATAATTAAAAGAAAACCCCAAAAGATTTCTTGTTCTTCTTTTGCTTGTTGGGAGCTTTCCCGTGTAAATAATTTAATTTCTATTCTTGTTCTTTGGGGGTCGAGAGGAAAAGACCATAATGAAAATGTCGAAGTGGCTCTTATATGCATTATTGTTGTCGGGGAGGCTGATCGTACCCACGGACACCTATGGGGCCCGGCGGAGCGGGTCCCTTTGTGGTTCGGAGGGGGGGCGGAGGTCGCGCGAAGAGCGGATCGAGGCGATGCACACGAGCGGTTTACCCAGCTTCGGAGCTCTCCGGAGAGATAAAACTCCTACTGCTGCCTGTTTGATCTATTGTGTTCTTGCTAGGGAGCAACGCCCGCTACAAAACCTAGCGTGAGTGTATCTAGTCTATGGCCAGTCGAATGAACTGAACCTTGCGAAAGACGCGAACCGAACCCTGGACAACGCCCCTCTATGTTGCACTCGGGCCTCCTTTTATATGCTCAAGGGGTCTCCGACAGGTGGCAACATAGACGAGGGTACAAATATAAAAACAGGAGTTGGTACACCTACTTGTACAGTGTACAGTGCAAAAATACCTAACTCTGACGGCAAGGGACAAAAGCAATAAATGCCTGTCGTTGTCGCCCAAACAATGTAACAGAGACCGTCAGGTGCGCCTCCGCTCGCCACGATGGCGAGCCTGTCAGCGCCGCTCATCGCTGCTCTCCGCTGGCTGCACAGCTGCTCGACACGCGCCCATGGAACGGTCCCGTGGCGACACGTCGCTGGGTGAGCTGGAGCGGAGACGGAGAGGAGCTGCATGCGGCAAAGCGCCTTGTCGCGGCGGATCCTTGTCGCGCCCGGAGACTTGTCGCGCTCTGGGCCTTCCCGGCAAGCTCCTCTTGCCGGGGCCTTGTCTTCTGCGTGCCTGGAGTGGCCTTCCCGACAAGCTCCTCTTGTCGGGGCCTTGCCCTCTGAATGGCCGTGGAGGGTCTTGGCGGACGCCCGGCGAGGCTTGTCGCGGGGACGCTGCGACTGCCCGTGTACAAGTTCGGGGTACTAAGGTACCCCTACTTTAGTACACTGACAGGAGCCCCAGTGCAGGCCATACGATGCCGGCGCTGTTGGGCGGGCCCAAAACAGGGCTGAACGCAGCGGCTGGGTCCAAACCAAACCCATTCCGTATCCGCCGCGTCCCCCCGTAACGGCACGCGTCGATTGCAGCGTCGTGGGGGAAGTGGGCGGCGTGCGGGGTCGCTCCACCCGTCGCTTCCGCTCTGCATCCCCGCCACGTGGTTCCCATGCTCTTGGGGTCACGGACGGTGGAAGCGGGAAACTGGGCCGTCATGAGCAGAGGCAGCAGGTCGGCCCCGATTCCCTGCTCTTCCTATGCCCTGATTTGTCGGCCAGGCGGTTGAGCCCCACCTTGCTTCCTTAAAAAGGGCGGAAGGGGCCTTGAAGGCCGCACTCTCCCATCTCCTCCTTTCTTCAGTTTCTGCTCCCCTTTCTCTCATTCGCCATGGAGAAAAAGAGCCTTGGTTCTTCATCGGTGGTGGCGAGGGTTGCCGCTAGACAGCGCACCCCTCCCAACCCTACGCCCGGGGCGGCAGAGCCAGCCCCAAGAGGAAGAGGGAGGCGAGGTCGAGGACGAGGTCGAGGACGAGGTCGAGGAAGAGGCGGACGGGCCAGGCGTGCCGTCTCCGCCTCCGCCCGGCGGTTCCCCCTCCTGCGGCGTTCCATACCGGGACGACCCTTGTGAGTTCTTCGTCAGCTGCGCGCCGGGCGCCTCGTCGTCGCCTCCGGCTTCCAGCTCCGTTCTGGCCTTGATGGAGTCGGATCCGCCCAAGACACCGAGATTGCACATGAGGGGCTGTGGGATCAGCGGCATGCGAGTCCGTGTTGTATTCCCAGCCCCTAATGTGATGTATCTCGATCGTGGGTGGAAGACGTTCACCGCATCCACAGCACTGAGGCGGGGTTTACCCTCCATTTTAAGTTAATGGAGGGTGATCTCCTCTCCGTCTAGGTCTTGAGGATCTTGGCACTCGGGCGAAGTGCTGCGTGGACAGCTCCTCCGACAGCGAAGATTCCCCCTCGAGCGAGAGTGACGAGGAGGGGAGCGACAACGACGACGAGGTTGGCGGGCCCGATTAGTTGTCGGGTGCCGCTTCGTATGTCACCGGCTCCCTGAACTCCCCGGGGTCGTCTCCTTGGGCGACTGGCGTAGGGAGGCTGCGGAAGGGGAAGAGGGATGGCGACAAGGCCGTCAAGTCGGAGTACGAGGGCGTAGTGCCCTCGACAGCGTCTTGACGCCCTGCCGCCCGTCTTGAACCCCGCTTCGGTGCCGCCATCTCCGTCAAGCCCTCGGGAGCTCCGGGATGTTCTCTTGGTGTCTTCGGCACCCGTAGCTCGTCTAGGCGTTTCTTTTGCCCTTCCGCCTCCTTGACCTACCTCACGGAAGAGGGGACAGGAAAAGGATTACGGGCATCTTATCTTTTTAATTTGTAAGCCTTTGGGCCTTATCCGCATTTAAAGCTTGTAATCCTCTCTTTCATGTTTTTCATTCCCCACGGATTGTATCCGAGTAGAATGTTTTTAATGAAAAAGGGATGTTAGAAAAAGGACGAAGGGCTTATCTGATATCTCAGCCCCCGGCAACTCTGGCTTGCCGCGGCCCCCGGCAACCCTGGCTTGCCGCAGCTCCCGGCAACTCTGGCTTGCCGCAGCCCGGCAACTACGGCTTGCGGGCTTGGGTCTTGCGCCCTTCTTCTCCTCCTCGCTGTTATTTCAGTTCTGAGGACGATTTAGCCAGTGCCGCAATAAGTTATCTTTGGAACATAACTTTATTCTGGGCAACATTTGCTACGTTACTTCCTGTACTCGACCCTTGGCTTTGTATGTTATTACCCTACGCTTTTCAGGGAAACTTGCCGGTGCAGGCACCCTTGCCATGGCGCCGAGTGCGGGACTTCAGCAGCTTCTTTGGCGGGTCGCTACCGACAAGCAACCTTGTCGCGGACTAGTCGCAGCTCATTTAAGTTGTTGAGCGGACTCGAAACAAAGTAAGCGCGACCGATCACGATTTGGTTCCTCCGCGACGGGTGTCTCATACAAAGCGCCGGTCGTTCAAGGAAGATAACTTTACAAATTTATTACTGATCTGAATCGATCGATGCAATGTTATTTCCTCTACTTGATTTCTTCCTTTATGCGTTTACGCCTGCGCATTTAGGGAAACTTGCGGTGCGAGCACCCTTGCCTTGAGCGCCGAGTGCGAAACTTGGCAGCCAATGGCGGGTCGCTACCGACAAGCAACCTTGTCGCGGACTAGCCGCAGCTCACTTAAGTTGTTGAGCAGACTCGAAACAAAGTATGGGCGCGACCAGTCACGATTTGGTTCCTCTGCGCACAGGTTTTCCATACAAAGTACTATCGTTCGAGGAAGATAACGAAAAATTAAAGATTGATTGCTCAAACTTTGGCAACTTAGCTTTTCTGTTTCTTGCTTCCCGATGAGGTGAAACTTCCTCGGCGGTGCCTGGTCCATAGTATTATCTCCTCCTCCCCTGGTTAACTTGTGCGAGGGAGCCTCCCTTTCTTTGCGACAAGAGAAAGAAGAGGAAATAACGTTATAGAGCCCGGTGGCTCGATTACGCTTACGGGTGTGGTTGCTGCACAAAGTGTTAGCCAAAACATGCAATAACTTGATGAAAGCATGAACTTGACGGGTTGTGCGCAACACATGGGCTTTATTGATGCACGGGGTCTGCGCCCGGCTTTGTAAGAAGGATTACATGCAACAGCGGCAAGACTTGTACAAAAGGTGGTTGCCGGAACGGGTTCCGACAACCGCGCATTATGGGTAAAACTTACGAAGATGCTCAATGTTCCAGGAGTTGCTCACCGGAATGCCATCTTCGGTCTCAAAGCGGACGGCGCCGAGCCTAGTGACTCGTTTCACCCGATAAGGGCCTTCCCACTTCGGCGTCAACTTGTTTGAATTCTTGGCGGATTGAACGCGCCGAAGAACAAGGTCGCCTTCCTCGAGACTTCTGGCATTAACCCTGCGGCCATGGTAGCGACGCAGGGCCTGCTGGTAGCGCGTGCGGCTCGCCTGCGGCTGAAAGACGATCCTCCTCAAGGAGCAGCGTCATCTTGTCGCAGCTGCTCTTGCTCAAACTCATCATAAGCGAGCACTCAAAGGCGACCCGTATCACGAAGTTCCGTGGGGAGAACTGCCTCTGCTCCATAGACTAGAGCAAAGGGTGCACGGCGGTGGCTCGATTTGGCGTCGTTTGATCGACCAAAGAACCACCGGCAGCTCCTCGATCCGGTTTCTTCCGCACTTGTGCAGCCTGTCGAAAGTTCTGGTCTTGAGCCCGCGCAAAGACTTCAAAGATTTGCCCTCTCGCTTGATCGTTGCTTCTCGGGTGAGCAGCAGGCTGGCAGAACCTTGGCGCCAAGGTCTTGGACGTCTTGCATGAAGGTGCGACTTCAGAATTGTGTGCCGTTGTCGGTGATGATCCTGTTAGGGATTCGAAGCGGCAAACAATCGACACGAAGAACTTGATCGCTTGTCTTTGTCACCTTCCTCACTGCTTCCACTTCCGCCACTTTGTGAACTTGTCGATGGCGACGTACAAGTACTCAAAGCCCCGACACTTCGGGGAAGGGGCCGAGGATGTCGAGCCCCGGACCAAAAATGGCTAGGATAAAGGGATCGTCTGGAGAGCTTGAGTGGCGGTGTATCTGTTTGGAATGGAACTGCACGCTTCACACTTGGTTACTTGTGCAGTTGCATCACGGAGGGCTGTCGGCGGAAGAAACCTTGCCGGAAAGCTTTGCCGGCAAGTGCTCTTGCGCCAATGTGGTGACCACATATGCCTCCATGTATCTCTGCCAACAGCTTCTGTCCATCTTCCCTGGGAATACACTTCAATTTCACGCCGTTGAGTCTTCTTCTGTACAGTATGCTGTCGACAAACTGGTGCATACTTGAATGCTGGGCTACTCTTTCCGCTTCTTCCTGCTCTTCAGGAAGTTCTCCTGTCTGAAGGAAATGGGCAATCTGCTGCGCCCATGCTGGAGCTTGTGGCTCGAGAACAAGGACTAAAGGCTCATCTACTGCTGCGGGAACATCAGCTTCTACGGCAAGAGCCGGTGGCTCTGCCGGAGCTAGATGCTCCCCGACAAGCTTGCCGGAGCAAGACTTGTCGGGAGCGTTCTTCAACGAAACAAACCACAGGGGTCTGTCGGAGCGGTCGATCCTCAAAGACTGTTGGTGTTGATCTTGGGGACCTTTGCAACGACGGCCGGGAAGCTCTGTTGGAAAGTAGTCACCAGAGGCCAACTTCCTCTTCTTGCTTTGTCCGGCCGATGGTGTTACGGTTGGCTGAGTCAGCTTGAGCACGAAAGTCCCTGGTTCCACAGGTAGCTTAAGCGCAGCGCACTTTGACAGGGCGTCAGCAATATCATTCTGAGCTCTTGGAACATGTTCCATTTGCAGGCCGTCAAAGTGCTCTTCTAGCTTCCTCACTCCATCAACGTAGGCTTCCATCAACGGACTCTGGTAATCTTTGTTGACTTGGCGGACTGACGAGTTGCGAGTCACCCCGACAATAAGCTTCTTGATCCCAAGGTCCACGGCGATCCCGAGACCGGCAAGCAAACCTTCATACTCTGCGGTATTGTTTGTCGCTTTGCTCCTTGGGAAAGTGCATCCGGACGACGTGCTTGAGGTGCTCTCCGGTGGGTGCGATAAGCGACGCCGGCGCCGGGCGCTGCTGCAGCGAGAAGGCACCATCAAAGTACATCAGCCACTCTTTGCTTGCCGTTGACGGAATGCTCGTCTCAGGAATCTCTTCATCTGGCGTTGGCGTCCATTCTGCTATGAACTCGCCAAGGCTACGCTTTGGATAGTTGATGTGCTTTCAAACTTAAGACCAAAGCTTGACAGCTCCATGCCCACTCGACAATCCTGCCTGCCGCACGGATTCTCGCAGTATCCTCTTGAGGGAAAGCGGTGACAAGCTGTGATCTCATGTGCTTGGAAGTAATGGCGCAACTTTCTTGAGGCCATGAGGAGGCCGAAAGCAGTTTTTGCACACAGTACCTTGACCTAGCCTCAAGGAGGGAACCGACAAAGTAAACCGGGCGCTGCACCATCCTTTTACAGATTCTGTTCTTGTGTCTTCGCGAACTCGTCCTTGTTGGGACCAGAGCTTGTCGACGAAGCCCCCTGCTTGTCGCTGGATGTGCTTGCCGCGGTTGCTGGCTCGTCATCCGCCTCCCTCTCCGCCACCAACGCAGCGCTAACCACTTGATTGGTTGCCGCTATATATAGCAGCAACTTCTCTTGTGGCCTAGGTGCGACAAGTGATGGAGTAGAGGACAGATATCTCTTTAAGTCCTGCAGCGCAGCCTCCGCTTCGGGAGTCCATTTTACTGGACCCGCCTTTTTCAAAATCTTGAAAAATGGCAGGGCGCGTTCAGCAGACCTAGAAATAAACCTGCTGAGAGCAGCCACGCAACCGGCAAGTCTGCGTACATCCTTGACGCGCTTTGGTGCTTCAATCTGCTCAATGGCCTTGATCTTGTCGGGATTTGCCTCAATCCCTCACTGAGACACGAAGAACCCGAGAAGCTGGCCGGAGGGACTCCAAACACGCACTTCTCGGGGTTGAGCTTGAGGTTTATCTTGCGCAGATTTGCAAAGGTCTCGTCCGGATCTTGAACTGAGTTGCTTTGTCCCTGCTCTTGACCACTATGTCATCCATGTAGGCTTCTACATTTACGTGCATTTGCGGCTCAAAAGCGTCATGGACTACCCTTGCAAATGTTGAACCAGCATTCTTCAAACCGAAAGGCATCCGTATGAAACAGTATGTGCCACATGGTGTGACGAATGCGGTCTTCTCCTCATCTTCTTCAGCCATGAAGATCTGATGGTATCCTGAGTAGGCATCAAGAAACGAAAGCAAGTCACATCCGGCCGTGGAGTCAACAATCTGGTCAATGCGCGGCAAGGGAAATGGATCTTTGGGACAAGCTTTATTAACATCCGTGAAGTCAATACAAAGCCTCCATTTCCCATTTGCTTTGCGCGACTACAGGATTGGCCAACCACGAGGGATGGAGTACTCCTCGACAAGGCCTGCTGCTTCCGGTTTCTTGATCTCTTGACTATGAATTCTTGGCGCTCCAACGCTTGCTTCCCGACTCTTTGTTTGACGGGCGCATGAGGACAAGCGGCCAGGCGGTGCTCAATCACTTCCACAGGAACACCGGGGATATCGACGGTTGCCATGCAAACACGCCGACATTCGCCCGAGGAAAGCGACGAGCGCGCCTTCCTATTTGGGGTCGAGAGAGGCGCGATGGTGAAGGTACCACCAGCGCGCCGTCCTCCTTGGCGGGCACCTTCTTGGTCTTGGCGGAGCCACCATCTTCTTGCACTTGCCGGTGGAGCTCGATGGTGCGTCCTCGGCGGTAGCGCAGCACTCAAGAGGTGCGCTTGCGGAGTGAGCATCGAGCCCTTGCGGACTTGGACTTGGTCTTCTTCCCCGGGAGCTTCAGCGGCAAGTGTCCGGCAATCTGCATTGCGGCTGCTGCGTCCGGAAGATCTTGTCGGCCTGAGATAAGGGCATCCTTCTTGTCGCCATGGACTGAGATGACGCTTATCGGGCTGGCATCTTGAGTAGGTTGTAGGCGTGGTGAGAGGCTGCCATGAACTTGGCGGCGCTGACGGCCAAGTATCCCATTGTAGGGCAATGGGAAATCGGCGACGTCAAACGTAACCCTCTCGATCCTGAAGTTCAGCTTCGCTGCCAAATGTGACCGGCAACGTAATCTTCCCTTCGCTTGCTCCTTCCGGATTGATTCCTTGGAAGGTTCCGGTCTCTTCGAGCTTGCTGTCGATTTGAAGCTTCGGAGCACCGCGGAGGAGATCAGATTCAAGCCGGCCCGCCGTCAACTAACATTTTGTGACCTTGAGGTTGTGGATGGTTGGTGAGACCAACATCGGCAAGCTCCGACCGCATGATTATCTGATCGTGGTGGTCCTCAATATCAAAAATGATAGGCGTCTTTGGACCACTTGAGGAGGCTTGCGTGACTCTACGGATGGTTCCTTGCATTGACCTCCCGCATCCATTGCTTGAGTTGGTGGTGGGAGGTATGCGAAGCACCTCCGTCAATGCAGAAGAACCTCTGTGGCTCTCTGAAACTCCTGCCGTCGGTGTAAATGCGTCTTCCATATCTTCGTCGTCGTCATCATCTTCATCCTTGTCGCGGCCGCGGGGAGGTCGATCTCCTTGTCGCTGCTTGACTTTGCCGCGGCGTCCTCCCAGGCCGGGACGTTTCTTGCTTGCTCCCCCAGCACCTTCCTGGGCCTTCTCCTTGTCGCGCCGCTCGTACTCAGCTCTCTGCTGTTCGACGAGCTGCTCGACCTTCTTGCAGCTCTGGAGATCGTGGCCCTTGCTGCGGTGGATCTTCTTGATCGCTTGCGGAGCTGTCTGCTTGTCGGCGGGCCGCCACCGACCGGTGGTTGGCGTCAGCGGCAACCTCCTTGCCGGAGCCAACAGCCTGGCGTTCTTGTCGTCGCCTCCGTTCTTTGGACTGCTCGACAGCTAGCACTTCTCTGCTTTTCTTCTTCTGTTGCCTCGCCGCGGCCCTTCTTTGCCGGGCGGTGTCATCCTTGTCGAGATCCTGCTTCGCATTCTCTCTGAGTCTCCTCCCTTCCTCAGCACGTGCACACTTGTCGGCCAAGGCGTACAGCTCACTGACGTCCTTGACTTTGCACATCGCCATCTCCTCTCTCATCCTGCGGTTCTGCACATTCTGATGAAATGAGCTGATCACCGCGGCAGGGTGGACGTCTGGGATGTTGTAGTGCACACGGCTAAATCTCTGAATGAACTTGCGCAGGGACTCTCCTTCCTTCTGGGCGAGCAAGTGAAGGCCGCTCTCTTGGCCATGAGGTTTGTGGCCACCTGTGAAGGCGCCAACAAACTGATGGCACAGATCTGCCCAAGAGGATATGGAGCTGTCCGGCAAGTGCATGATCCAAGATCTGACGTTGGGCTTGAGCACGAGCGGGAAGTAGTTGGCGAGGATCTTGTCGTCCCGTCCCCCCGCAGCCTGCACCGCGGTGGTGTAGATGCTAAGGAACTCCGATGGATGCGTCCTGCCGTCGTACTTCTCCGGCACGTCTGGTTTGAAGTTTTTCGGCTGGGCCCTTTGGACTTGCCGCAGCTCACGAGTGAACGCAGGGCAACCTACCGCGTACGGCAAGTCGCCTGGCCCCTCCGGTGCGTGCATGTCAACAGAAGGCCCAGCGCGCTTGTCGGACTGACGTCGCGCTTCTCTTCGGCGCTCGATGCGAGTTCGAGCATCCTCTTGTTGTCTCTCATGAAGAACTTGGCGCTGATCGCGGCGAGTGCGCGGATCCAACGATGCAGTGGAGTCGCTGTCGGGGTGGATCCGGCGAGTCGGTGATCTTGGCCTTCTTGGCGGAGAGTGCACGGTGGTTGCACCTCCGACAGTCTCGTCGCCACCGGCTCGTGCCTTGTCGTCTCGCCGCGGTAACGATGGCGTTGGTTGCCGCGGAGCGTCGCCGTTGGCAAAGCCGATGAGGCTATGGATAGTGGCCCTCCACTCGTCGACCTTGTCGGCCGTTGGAGGATAGTCGAGGAGCGATTGAGCTCTCGCCAGAGCTTCTGCTGGAGTAGTAGGTGGCATTGGAGAGCGGTGCGAGGCGGGGCGGCGCTCGGACTTCTAACCTCGTTAGAAGGAGCGGCGCGCCCGTCCGGCGGCCGTATCTCACTCGTGCCCGGCATGTTGGCGGCGTGTGCTGGTCTTTGGGGTCTCGATCCAGCGAGCGTATGGCGTTGTGAACGCCATGGCGTTGTTGGTCCCGTCTCTGAGATGGGCGCGGGGATGCGCGACGCCGAGGTTTGCGGTGCCTTGTCCTTGGACTTGGCAGCGTCGCGAGCACCTTCGTCGGCGCCCGTTCCTCCGCCAGCGTCTGCACCGCCACCCGCTTGCTGCGGTGAGGGTGGATGCAGCGCGACGGCTCTGCTGCCGCCAAGCCTTCTTCTTCGGTGGCATGTTGAGGAAGATTTTGATGGCGCCGCTTCGCGTGAACGCCGGATCGGATTCACATGGCCTCGGCGCACCCCCTACAGCGCGCCCGAAGATGTCGAGGAGGCTGATCGTACCACGGACACCTATGGGGCCCGACGGGCGGGTCCCTTTGTGGTTCGGAGGCGGAGGTCGCGTGAAGAGCGGATCGAGGCGATGCACACGAGCGGTTTACCCAACCGGAGCTCTCCGGAGAGATAAAACTCCCTACTGCTGCTGTTTGATCTATTGTGTTCTTGCTAGGGAGCAACGCCCGCTACAAAACCTAAGCGTGAGTGTATCTAGTCTATGGCGGTCGAATGAACTGAACCTTGCGAAGACGCGAACCGAACCTAGCCAACCCCCTCTACGTTGCACTCGGGCCTCCTTTTATATGCTCAAGGGGTCTCCGGCGGTGGCAACATAGGCGAGGGTACAAATGTAAAACAGGAGTTGGTACACCTACTTATGCGATTATGCGGTGCAAAAATACCTAACTCGGCGGCAAGGGACAAAAGCAATAAATGCCTGTCGTTGTCGCCCAAACAATGTAACAGAGACCGTCAGTGCGCCTCCGCTTCGCCACGATGGCGAGCACTGTCGGCGCCGCTCATCGCTGCTCTCCGCTGGCTGCTGGCTGCTCGACACGTGCCCATGGAGCGGTCCCGTGGCGACACGTCATTTGGGTGAGCTGGAGCGGAGACGGAGAGGAGCTGCATGCCACGGCAAGCGCCTTGCCACGGCGGATCCTTGTCGCGCCCGGAGACTTGTCGGCGCTCCGGGCCTTCCTGCAAGCTCCTCTTGCCGGGCCTTGTCTTCTGCGTGCACAGGTGGCCTTCCCGACAAGCTCCTCTTGTCGGGGCCTTGCCCTCTGAATGGCCGTGGAGGGTCTTGGCGGACGCCCGGCGAGGCTTGTCGCGGGGACGCTGCGACTGCCCGTGTACAAGTTCGGGGTACTAAGGTACCCCTACTTTAGTACACCGACAATTGTTGATTTAACAAAGAGCCCATATTATCTTGTCTTCTCCTGTGTGTCAGATGCTTGCAGATTCCAGCTTAGTCCAACGCACGTGCACTAATATTATTATCCACATCGTTCGGTCATGCAAGTGAAAGGCAATAATGACGATATATGATGGACTGATTAAGATGAGAAGCTGGTATGAACTCGACCTCTCTTGTTTTTGTAAATATGATTAGTTCATCGTTCCGGATTCATCCTATTATGAATGAAACATGTTTGCAATGACAATTAGAGATTATAGTTGCTCATGCCATGCTTAATTTGCTAGGAGTTTATAATGGTTTACCTTGCGTGCCAACATGCTATTAAAATGGTTGTGATGTGGTATGATAGGGTAGTATCCTCCTTTGAACGATTCGAGTGACTTGAATCGGCACATGTTCACGCATGTAGTTGAAACAAAAGCAACATAGCCTCCACGATATTTATGTTCATGGTGGATTATATCCTACTCATGCTTGCACTCAATGTTTATTAATTTTAATGCATTTTCATGACTGTTGTCGCTCTCTAGTTGGCCGTTTCCCAGTCTTTTTCTAGCCTTCACTTGTACTAAGTGGGAATACTGCTTGTGCATCCACTTCCATAAACCCCAAAGTTATTCCATATGAGTCCACCATACCTTCCTATATGCGGTACCTACCTGCCATTCCAAGTAAATTTGTATGTGCCAAACTCTAAACCTTCAAATGAAATTCTATTTTGCATGCTCGAATAGCTCATGTATCAACTAGGGCTGTCTGTATCTCCCATGCTAGGCGGGTTATTCTCAAGAGGAGTGGACTCCGCTCCTCACTCACGAGAAAATGGCTGGTCACCGGGATGCCCAGTCCCATGCTCGAAGTAACTCAAATCGAAATAATTGCAAACAAAACTCCCCCAAGGCTGTTGCTAGTTGGAGGCACTCGTTGTTTCGAGCCAGCCATGGATTAATGCTTGTTGGTGGTGGGGGAGTATGAACTTTACCATTCTGTTTGGGAACCGCCTATAATGTGTGTAGCATGGAAGATATCGAGATCTCTCGATTGTTATGTTGACAATGAAAGTATGCCGCTCAAAATATTATTTATCTCTATTTCAAAATCGAGCTCTAGCACCTCTACAAATCCCTGCTTCCCTCTGCGAAGGGCCTATCTATTTACTTTTATGTTGAGTCATCATCTTCTTATTAAAAAGCACCAGTTGGAGAGCACCGATGTCATTTGCATCCATTACTATTAATTTATATTGAGTATGACTGGATCTCTTTTACCATGAATTACAATGTTTAGTCAGTCCTTGATCTTCAAAGGCGCTCTGCATTTATGTTTTGCGATTTCAGAAAGGGCTAGCGAGATACCATCTTGTTATATCATATTATGATTGTTTTGAGAAAGTGTTGTCATCCGAGATTTATTATTATTGCTCGCTAGTTGATTATGCCATTGATATGAGTAAACATGAGACCCAAGTGTTATTGTGAATATGGTTAGTTCATAATCTTTGCTAAAAACTTGAATGCTGGCTTTACATATTTACAGCAACAAGAGCAAACATAGTTTGTAAAAGTTTTTCTTTATCACTTTCAGTTTATCAATTGAATTGCTTGAGGACAAGCAAAAGTTTAAGCTTGGGGGAGTTGATACGTCTCCATCGTATCTATTTTCCAAATAATTTTGCCCTTGTTTTGGACTCTAACTTGCATGATTTGAATGGAACTAACCCGGACTGACGCTGTTTTCAGCAGAATTGCCATGGTGTTATTTTTGTGCAGAAATAAAAGTTCTCGGAATGACCTGAAACTTCACGGAGAATATTTTTGGAATTAATAAAAAATACTGGCGAAAGAATCAAGGCCAGGGGGGCCACACCCTGTCCACGAGGGTGGGGGGCGCGCCCCCTGCCTCGTGGGCCCCCTGGTGCTCCACCGACCTCAACTCCAACTCTATATATTCACGTTGGGGAGAAAAAAAATCAGGGAGAAGGATTCATCACGTTTTACGATACGGAGCCGCCACCAAGCCCTAATCTCTCTCGGGAGGGCTGATCTGGAGTTCGTTCAGGGCTCTTAAGAGGGGAATCCGTCGCCATCGTCATCATCAACCTTCCCCCATCACCAATTTCATGATGCTCACCGCCATGCATGAGTAATTCCATCGTAGGCTTGCTGGACGGTGATGGGCTGGATGAGATTTACCATGTAATCGAGTTAGTTTTGTTAGGGTTTGATCCCTAGTATCCACTATGTTCTGAGATTGATGTTGCTATGACTTTGATCTGAACCTATTATGTTTTCATGAATATATGTGAGTTCTTGATCCTATCTTGCAAGTCAATACTCACCTACTATGTGTTATGATCCGACAACCCCGAAGTGACAATAATCGGGACCACTCCCGGTGATGACCGTAGTTTGAGGAGTTCATGTATTCACTAAGTGTTAATGCTTTGGTCCGGTACTCTATTAAAAGGAGGCCTTAATATCCCTTAGTTTCCAATAGGACCCCGCTGCCACGGGAGGGTAGGACAAAAGATGTCATGCAAGTTCTTTTCCATAAGTACGTATGACTATATTCGGAATACATGCCTACATTACATTGATGAATTGGAGCTAGTTCTGTATCACCCTAGGTTCTAACTACTGCACGAGGAATCACATCCGACATAATTCTCCATCACCGATCCAATGCCTATGAGCTTTCCACATATTGTTCTTGCTTAGTTACTTTCCCGTTGCCACTGTTACAACTACTACAAAACTGCTACTGTTACTTCCGTCACCGTTACCGTTACTTCCATACTACTTTGCTACTAAATACTTTGCTGCATATATTAAGTTATCCAGGTGTGGTTGAATTGACAACTCAACTGCTAATACTCGAGAATATTCTTTGGCTCCCCTTGTGTCGAATCAATAAACTTGGGTTGAATACTCTACCCTCGAAACCTGTTGCGATCCCCTATACTTGTGGGTTATCAGTTACTATCCTTTTTCCATACTTGTGCTTCAAAGTAGCACCATGATCTTCATGATAGAGAGTCTCCTGTGTTGTCACTTTCATATACTAGTGGGATTTTATCATTATAGAACTTGGCTTGTATATTCCAATGATGGGCTTCCTAAAAATGCCCTAGGTCTTCGTGAGCAAGCGAGTTGGATGCACACACACTTAGTTTCTTTTGTTGAGCTTTCATACACTTATAGCTCTAGTGCATCCGTTGCATGGCAATCCCTACTCACTCACATTGACATCTATTTATGGGCATCTCCATAGCCCGTTGATACGCCTAGTTGATGTGAGACTATCTTCTCCTTTTTGTCTTCTCCACAACCACCATTCTATTCCACATATAGTGCTATGTCCATGGCTCACGCTCATGTATTGCGTGAATATTGAAAAAGTTTGAGAACATCAAAAGTATGAAACAATTGCTTGGCTTGTTATCGGGGTTGTGCATGATTAAATACTTTGTGTGATGAAGATAGAGCATAGCCAGACTATATGATTTTGTAGGGATAACTTTCTTTGGCCATGTTATTTTGATAAGACATTATTGCTTTGTTAGTATGCTTGAAGTATTATTATTTTATGTCAATATTAAACTTTTATCTTGAATCTTTCGGATCTGAACATTCATGCCACAGTAAAGAAAATTACATTGAGGAATATGCTAGGTAGTATTCCACATCGAAAATTCTGTTTTTATCATTTACCTACTCGAGGACGAGCAGGAATTAAGCTTGGGGATGCTTGATACGTCTCCAATATATCTATAATTTTTGATTGTTCCATGCTATTATATAATCTGTTTTGGATGTTTAATGGGCTTTACTAAGCACTTTTATTTTATTTTTGGGACTAACCTATTAACCGAAGGCCCACTGCAAATTGCTGTTTTTTTTGCCTATTTCAGTGTTCCACAGAAAACGAATATCAAACGGAATCCAAACGGAATGAAACCTTCGGGAGAGTTATTTTTGGAACAAACATGATCTAGAGGACTTGGAGTGGATGTCAAGAAACACTCAAGGAGGCCACGAGGCAGGGAGCCGCGCCTACCCCCCTAGGCGCGCCCCCCACCCTCGTGGGCCCCCTGCAGCTTCACGGACCTACTTCTTCCTCCTATATATAACCATATACCCCGAAACCAACCTGGAGCACCACGAAACCCTATTTCCACCGCCGCATCCTTCTATACCCATGAGATCCCATCTTGGGGCCTTTTTCAGTGCTCCACCGGAGGGGGAATCGATCACGGAGGGCTTCTACATCAACACCATAGCCTCTCCGATGATGTATGAGTAGTTTACCTCAGACCTTCGGGTCCATAGTTATTAGCTAGATGGCTTCTTCTCTCTCTTTGGATCTCAATACAAAGTTCTCCTCGATCTTCTTGGAGATATATTTGATGTAACTCTTTTTGCGGTGTGTTTGTCGAGATCCTATGAATTGTGGGTTTATGATCAAGATTATCTATGAACAATATATGAATATCCTCTGAATTCTTTTATGTATTATTTGTTATCTTTGCAAGTCTCTTTGAATTATCAGTTTGGTTTGGCCTACTAGATTGATCTTTCTTGCAATGGGAGAAGTGCTTAGCTTTGGGTTCAATCTTGCGTTGCTCGATCCCGGATGTGATGGGGAAACGACACATATTGTATTGTTGCCATCAAGGATAAAAAGATGGGGTTTATATCATATTGCTTGAGTTTGTCCCTCTACATCATGTCATCTTGCCTAAGGCGTTACTCTGTTCTTATGAACTTAATACTCTAGATGCATGCTGGATAGCGGTCGATGTGTGGAGTAATAGTAGTAGATGCAGAATCGTTTCGGTCTACTTGTCGCAGACGTGATGCCTATATACATGATCATGCCTAGATATTCTCATAATTATGCACTTTTCTATCAATTGCTCGACAGTAATTTGTTCACCCATCGTAATACTTATGCTATCTTGAGAGAAGCCACTAGTGAAACCTATGCCCCCGGGTCTATTTTCCATCATATTAATCTTCCGTCAACTAGCTATTTCTGTCGCCGTTTACTTTGCAATCTTTACTTCTAATCTTTATCATAAAAATATCAAAAATATTATCTTATCATCTCTATCAGATCTCACTTTTGCAAGTGGCCGTGAAGGGATTGACAACCCCTTTATCGCATTAGTTGCAAGGTTCTTATTTGTTTGTGTAGGTACGAGGGACTTGCGTGTGGCCTCCTACTGGATTGATACCTTGGTTCTCAAAAACTGAGGGAAATACTTACGCTACTTTGCTGCATCACCCTTTCCTCTTCAAGGGAAACCAAAGCATGCTCAAGAGGTAGCAAGGACTTCATGTTGCGTTGTGGGGCACTAGAGCCCTCAGGTGCTTCTTGGTTGCGAAGACGCTTGGAGCTCGTGTCGCGGCTGGGATTCGAACGCTTAACATTGGAACCGAAGCCACCACCTATGACACACAACACAAACACACGAGAAGAACAAGAAGGATTATTGCAAAGACTAAGGCCAAAACCAAACGAAACATGTAGAAATGAGATTGAGTGGACAAAAAAACACAATTTTTCACTCAACGGTAGTACCGGGCCAAGATGCAGATGTAAAACTTTACAGCCGCTCTAGCCGCGATAGTATTGTGACGGGGCGGCACGGTAGTACCGCGCCTGGAGCGGAAGTAAAAATTTTCTTCTGCGCCCCGGGCGGTAGTACCGATCCAGCGGAGCCGTAGTACTGCACAGGTGGTTCAGGATGTGATGTAAAATTTTACAGCCGCTCTAGCCGCGGTAGTACTGGGCCGAGGGGGCACGGTACTACCGTGCCTGGAGCGGAAGTAAAATTTTACTTCCGCGCCCCGGGCGGTAGTACCGCTCCAACAGAGCGGTAGTACCGCACGGGCGGTTCTTGTACGAGCGAGCGGTAGTACCGCTCCAGGAGGAGCAGTAGTACCGCACAGAACCAAATCGCGCAAGAACAACATCTACGGATCTAGGACCATCCGCAAAAGTAGATCGGTACTGCCGTTTATCAAAACTACACTGTTGTATCACACCAAATAGCATATCTACTGCACTAGAACTCTCCTACAAACTCCTCTTGCAAAGATCTAGCCGAAAATCACATGAATTACACATGCATCTCCCCAAGACCTAGAAGCACAACAACGGGGCAAAGAGAGAGGGACTAGAGGAGATACCGGGGTCCATGGCAAGAGGGCGAGGTGGGGATCGATCCCACCGGTCGGAATGCGAGGAGAGCGGTGGGAGACAGAGATCCGGCGAGGTCCTCCGGTGCTGTTCTTAGGCAGGAGAGAGAGACGAAGTGGTGAAAAGAGATGAATGGGTATGGGGGAGTTGGAACTCCCCCTGCCCGCTCTTAACCCCCACGCGCTCATGACGGTGCGGTAGTACCGCGGGTCATCGCGGTAGTATCGCCCGGGATGAAGTACCACACATAGGGCGGTAGTACCGCTCTTCTAGCGGCAGTAAAAAATTACTGCTGTGATGGAAGCGGTAGTACCGTGCCTGGGATGCAGCTGTGCACGCACAGGGCAACCCATCTCCAGCGGTAGTACCGTGGCTTGCCACGGTAGTACCATAGACCCAAGAAAGTGCAAGTTTCAACAAAAACAGGAAACCACGGCCTTTGCAATGCAACCTTCAAGCGACCGGACACGCAAAAGAGCACACACACGAGGCAACTCAAACACAAACATGGCTCAAGAGAAGGCAAAAGACAACAAGAACAAAACACGAGCCAAAACCTCTCAACAAGAGAGGGCGATGGCCGGAGCCACCTATGTTTGAGTCAATTGGTATGGCACATGAAGAATTATCCTTGGGCCCATGACCAAAACTCGTCTTTGAAGCACAAGTACCATAAAAAATGGCTAATGTGAAAGATTTGATCAATTTATGCATAATGGGGGGAGGGAGAGTTCATTGAGAGAACAACACTCCCCCTATGTCCATTCCTACACCTAAACAAGACATCAAGATGAGTATGATGGGGTGTGTAAAGGTTCAAGCCACATTGCTCGAATCAATGATATTTAGATCATGCCTTAACTCGCGAAATCTTGCTTCATCCAAGGGCTTCGTGAAGATATCTGCAAAGTTGTCATGAGTGTTGACATAGTTTAGCTCGATCTCCCCTCGCCTAATGTGATCCCGGATGAAGTGATGCTGAATCTCAATATGCTTTGTCTTGAATTGTTGCACCGGGTTGACAGAAATCTTGATGGCACTTTCATTGTCACACCAAAGAGGAACTTTGTCACAAATGACACCGTAATGCTTTAAAGTTTGCCTCATCCAAAGAAGTTGAGCACAACAAATACCGGCGGCCACATACTCCGCTTCGGTGGACAAGAGAGACACACAACTTTGCTTCTTCGAAGACCAACTCACCAAAGAGCAACCAAGAAATTGGCACCCTCCGGAAGTTGACTTCCTATCCACTTTGTCTCCCACCCAATCCGAATCAGAAAAGCCCACAAGGTTGAAGTTAGCTCCTCTTGGGTACCATAAGCCAAAGTTTGGGATATGAGCCAAATATCGAAAGATTCACTTGACCGCCACATAGTGGCTTTCCTTAGGTGCGGCTTGAAACCATGCAGAAATTCCCACATTCAACATGATATCATGTCTAGAGGCACAAAGGTAAAGCAAGAGCCAATCATGGAGCAATATACCTTTTGATCCACCGCTTTACCATTGGGATCTATGTCAAGTTGGCATTTGACGGGCATTGGAGTGGAGGCCGGCTTGACATCACTTAGCTTGAATCTCTTGAGCATGTATTGAGTGTATTTGGCTTGGTTGATGAAGTTTCCTTCTCTTCTTTGCTTGATTTCGAACCCGAGAAAGAACTTCAACTCTCCCATCATGGACATCTTGAACTTCGAGGTCATGAGAGCGGCAAACTCCTCATTGAAAGCTTTGTCAGGAGAACCAAAGATAATATCATCAACATATAGTTTGCATAAAAACAACTCCCCTTTGACCTTCTTAGTAAAAAGAGTGGGGTCGATTTTCCCAATTTCAAACCCACGATCTTGTAACAACTCGGTAAGGTGCTCATACCACGCACGTGGGGCTTGTTTAAGGCCATAGAGTGCCTTATCGAGTTGGTACACATGATTGGGAACTTGGGATCCTCAAACCCCGGGGGTTGTTTGACATACACCAACTCATTAATAGGACCATTAAGAAAAGCACTCTTCACATCCATTTGTTGCAACTTGAAGTTTATCACTACAAAAAAAATACACTTCCGTGATGATACATGTTTGTCACAGTAGGTCACGTTTACTATCATGCATGTACATCCATGATGATTTTATGACAGAATCAAGTCATACCTGTGCTGTCGTAGAAGTGTTCCATGACATTACCAAAATTATCATCACGAAAGTGTCCACTTCCATGACGATAAATGCCGCGTCATGGAAGTGCTTTCGTCAAGGGTGACTGACACGTGGCATCCACCATAATGGGTCGCCGCTAAGCTATCGGGTCTGGTTTTGGATCCGATAGCACACTAACAGCCCGGACCAATGATGATTTTCCACGTGTAAATTTCTCATTGGCCGGAGGAAACACTTGTTGGCTCACCGTTGGGACAGATGTCATCCATTCATTGGACATGATGCGCCTATGATACGTCGACATTGGAAGGGCCCAACAGAGGCCCATATAGGTTAAAAAGGTCGGCCCAGTCAAAGGCCCATAGTACTTACACTACTGCAGGATGCTGCTAACGCAAGACTACAATCAGAGACCCTTCGATGAAACTGTGTGCGATGCAATAATCGCAAACGGTGGTGTAAAAAAACCGTCAAAAAAGGTGCAAAACATTTGCGATGGGATGCATCAAACACGGTTCAGATTTTAGTTGCGTGTGCGATGCAGGGCATACGGTTCAGCTCAATTAACTGTTCGTGATGAGGAACAAAAGAAGCAGGCAGCCAGATGAAGGTGTGCGATGTACAGCATACGGTTCACTCGGATGAACTGTTTTTGATTAGGCAACACAAAAGAAACGGAGCCCGGTCAAGGTGTGTGCGATGTATATCATACGATTCACTTGGATGAACTGTTTGTGATTAGGCAAGAGAACAAAACCGGTTCAATATAATAAGATGTGTGAGATACACGGCAAACAGGTCTATAATCAGAAATGTTTGCGAAGACCGATAATAACACAGACGATTGCTTCTAATATGATGTATGTGATATGCTCTGTCTACAGAACATCTATTGGCCATTGTGGGACAGGCGGTCATCCGGATACACCATAAGGATGCGAAGAGGCATTCCTACTAGCAAGGACTAGCTGTTCCACCAGTAGCTCATGTAAGAAAACTATCAAGTTAAGTGTGCTCAGGATGGAACAGCCATCAGATGGGTGACCGGATGAGAAGTTGTGTTGATGTTAAATTAACTGATAGGATGGGTCATTTCGGTCAAATGACCGAAATGACCCATTCCCTCAGCTAATTTAACCTCGAGGTCCTTGTTTTTTTAACACATGTTAAAGAAGGTATGCCACATTACTTTTTGACAATGTGCGATACATGGCATATAGTTCGTCCATCCGACCTGTTTGTGATGGAATAGGCCGTGTGTGTTGTGGGCAAACGCTTGCTAGTATTCAACCGTTTGGGATTGATGAATTCATCACCGACGGGTTCCCTAGTGTGGTCCATGTTCATATGATCATCATCTACTTCTTGTGCTATAGCTCGATGTTCCTTCTATGCTAAGTTTCCATTAATTGATGACGTTTTATGAACACGCCACCGTTTCCCGCCATTTCCTCACCTATTTCCCGCCACCCTGCTCTATTGCACATAGGCGGCACGCGACGCACGGAGGCGACAAGCGCAGCCTGTAGCACATCCACCTTTTCCAAGCATGGCAACCCACCAAAGCGCCGCCTCTGCCATCAACCTCGTCGACGAGGAAAACGGGAAGGCGCCACTGCCCGTCGAGGCCGAGGCGCTCCCCGGCAACGCGATGGACGACACCGTGATGCGTGTCATCGCCAGGGTTGAGCATACCTTTGGTGCATGGCGCTTGAGCACCGCGGATCAAGATAGGCATGTCAGCACCGACAGGCTGCAGCTCGCTGCACAACATGATCGATGGCGCGCTGCAGAGCAAGCTAGGCACGTCCACACTGATAGGCTGCGGCTTGCCGCACGGCGAGACCGTTGGAGCACCGCAGAGCGAGAGGCGCGCCGCGCCGCACAGCAAGAGCGGATCCATTGGCGCTTGCATGCTGTCAATACGGTGTCGCAGCTGGGTACACGTCCCGTCAGTACCCCCATTCCTCGCCAGGAGTGGGCAGAGGCCCTCAACGGCGTACTTGCACCGGACGCCCGCCATGCCATTCGCATGGGTGCCTCCGTTCGCCTTGTCCATGACCTTTGGATGCCAACGCTGGTCCGTGAGGCTCGACCGCCTCCTTGGCCCGGTGTCCACACAGGCGCGATGAGAGGAACATGGTCATCACATCCTCGAGCTGGTGATCTCCGATGAAATAGCCAACTTGGAGCTCGAGACCGCACTCCAGATGTACCGCGAGTGTGTCGACTGCTTGGACGAACGCCTGCACGAGTTCAGGCAGAGCCAAGAGCTACCCTAGGCAAGGGCTGCTGGTCATGGTCTCATGGACGCGTTTTATTTTGAAAAGTCATTTCGACGTGGATAGCTATGTATTCACAGCAATCATAGTATTGCTCTGTTTCATTGTGGGTACTCTGTTTTCCATTCTTATATGTTCTGTTTCAATGTGTGTATATAAGCTTTCGATTCTATATATGTGGATGATAACAACTAGATTCAAATTAGTATACAAAAACAGATATAAAATGTATTTAATAATATATATATATATATATATATATATATTAATTGTTCATTAGATAATCACATAATATATATATATATATATATATATATATATATATATAATATCATCACATATACGTGATGATACTTAACTACTAGGTACAATGCATAAAATTGAAAACGAACAATACTAAAACTAATGATCCCTCACAGGGCGGTATTCCGGCAGCCCTCGCCAGCAGCTCCCTGGTGCGCGGCGTCTTCCCAGTGCGGAGGCAGTACTCCGACTCCTCCGCCTCGCAGCGCTTGACGTACCGATCTGCCTCTTGCTGGCGGACGCGCGCGGCCGATCTTGCCATTTTGTTGGGCGCCCACCGGAGCTCCTCGTCGGTGGCATGCTGGAGCTTATCGGCCCACCTCCACGCAGCGACGAGGCGCCCAGCGCCTATGACCTTCCTCATGAAGTACCTGTCTTCGTACACCTCCTCGGCACGACGACGCGCCCGCCCCCAAAGCTCCGCCGCCTCCTTTTTCCAGGCGGCATCACGGGCTTCACAGGCCGCCTGGTACCTGGCTTCCTCCTCCGTCATCTCCTTCTTGAACGCCACTGGCCTGGCTTTCTCAGCCGGCGGCAGCGACTTCCACAGAAAAAGATTGTACTGGCCCCAAAACCAATCCAAAGTTGGGGGGGGGGGTCCGGCGCAACCTCGTTAGGCGGCGCGTAGGGGTCATCGTCGCTGCTAATCGAGTGAGCGTCCTCGGGGGGCGTGTAACGCCCCGGATACAACTTTCCATATTCGTAACTCCAACTCTTGCCTTTTCTGGAGATGCGATATATTATTTCCTCCGTGGTTGGGTTTTTGTCTTTTGTTTTGCATTTTGTTCATGTCTTGCATTTCATCTCATGGCATCATACGCATTGCATCCGCATGCTTTCATAAAACTCGTAATCGTTCGTAGTTGCCGCGTCCCCCTGCCTTTGTTGACCTTCTCTCAGACCATTTGGACCCCTCTCTTCTCTCTTTCTCCGAGACCAACAAAACCCACCTGGTCCCCGTGGCCTTTCGTCAGACCCCTTTGTCTTTGCTTTCCCCTCTCATCTAAATGCCCACCCTCTCTGCACAGCCACTAACCCCTTTGCGCGCGTCCGAAACTGCCCCGAACCCGAACCCGTCGGTCGTGACCGTTGGGTCCGGATCATCCCCAAACATCTACAAAACATCCCCGTTTTCTTATTTAGACGCCCTACCTATTTATTTCTCGACCGTCCGATTGTGATCGGAGGGACGAGATATACCCAAAAATCCACTCGCTATATAAAGTAGACCAACCCTAATCTTGGGAGGCTTGTCCCATCAGTCCAATCCCGCCGCCGCCACCCGGTCTCGATCCACCTCGGGATCCCCTTCTCCTTGTTTTCCTCCACCCACCAACAGGAGCCCGAGCTCCTTCTCTCCGACCCCGAGCACCCAATCCACCCCTCGCCGAGCCTCCGTGCAGCAGCCGCCTCCCCGTGCGGATCTCACGCATCTTCGTCCTCGGCCGTGCCCGAGGCAATCGCCTCCTCTGCTTCCCGAGAGCCACCTCGGCCAGCAGATGCAGGTCCCTGCCTCGTCCCCTTGCACCGCCAAGCCACCCGAGCACCTCCTCTTCTCGAGGACCCAGCTCGTCCAACCTCCCGTAACCCCGCGCCCCGTCCCGATTCAGGAGGAGAGAAGCTCCTCCCGAAGCTTTTTCTTCGCCATCGCCGTTCGGCGCCGTCGGTGAGTCGTCCGCCAGGAACTGCACCACGCCCCTGCGTCCTCTGTGCCCCTCTCTTCCTTCCCCTCGTTTCCTCTCCCGTTTCTCTCTTCTCTCTCACAATGCTCTCTCTCTGTCTCAGCAGGGAACTGAGCAAGATGACCGTCGCCCTTGTGTTCCCTCGCCCGGAAGCCGCTGCAGCCCCCTCGACCTGGATCCACGCTGGCGCCACCAAACCACCCCCGCTTCCAGCGCCGGCGATCGCCAGACCAACAGGCCAGCCCTTTGCGTCCCTCCTTCGCTTCTTCGTTCTTCCTAAGCGGGTTTTTGTTGCCTCGCTGACCGCCGCAACCTGCAGGAGCTTGAGGAAGCGGCGCTGCCGCTTCAAGTCTCCCCATGTCGCTCAAGTCCCGCCTCACGCGCCTACGCCCGTGCGGCGAGCAGAGACGACCAGCGCCTGGCCTCCGAACCCACGCCCGCCGGAGTCCTCAGCGCCGCCGTGCCTGCTTCTTGCTCCGCCGACGCCGCAAGTCCCGCGGCCGCCTGCTTATTCTCGTCAGAAACAAACGAGCGGCTCGCTCGTTCGAGCGTTGATCAGCGCCCACAGCCCAGCTCCGGCGCCGCGTGGAGCCGCAGGCGAGCTTGACCCGGCGCAGCTCCCTGCCGGCCTCACCTCTCCTCCAACGGGCCAAAGCCCATGGGTGAGCAGCCCCCCCAGCGCCTCTCTGTTTTTTTCACCGATTGGGCCAACCAGATTCAGCCCGTTGTGTTTTTTTCCCTGCTGCGAATTTAGACATTATCCAGAGTATTACAGTTTTGCAGAAAAACCCTTGAACTTCATGCATGTAATAACTCATGAACCGTGCATCATATTAAAATGGTTTAAATATGTAAAATGCTTAGAATTGCATCTAGTTTCATATTTGGCCACTTTCATCCATGTTCGAAATGTTTAACTTGTTGTTTGCTTTAATTTGCATAAATGCCATGTTAAAATGATTTATTTTCATAACTAAATAACCGTAGCTCGGTTTTAAATGTTCTTTATATGTAAATGGGGTGGAATAATGCCTAGTTTAACATGGTGGACTTTATTTTGCTGTTTAACAACATTAAAATTGTGTTTAGGGCAGAACATTACCAAATTCATAAATTGTGTATGAGGATTTTCCGGAATTGTTGTTTGTTGTTCCGGCCTCATTTAAACTTGCCTAAATAGTTAGTTTACTTATGCTTCACCTTGCCATGTTTGACAACATTTAATATTGTTGTGTACCTAAGCGAGAGCGAACTAAATAACTTTCGAATGTGGTGTTTTAGTCAATATGCAACTCGTTGCATATTGAGCTCCACTTAACTTGTAGTATTGTTTGTTGCATATTGCCATGCCATGCCTCTTTAAACCGGACATGCATCATACTTGATTATGCATCGTGCCATGTTTATGCTTGTGCATTTACCATGTTGTTTGTTTCTTTCCGGTGTTGCTTCTTAGTTCCGGTAATGTTGCGATTGTGAGGATTTCGTTCGCCCACGTCCGTTTGTCTTCTTCATGGACTCGTTCTTCTTCCTAGCGGGATTTCAGGCAAGATGACCGTCACCTTGGATCTCACTACTATCATTGCTATGCTAGTTGCTTCGTTCTTTTGCTATGCTGCTTTACCTACCACTTGCTTATGAAGCCTCCCAAATTGCCATGATAGCCCCTAACCTTTGTCGCCCTTCCCAGCAAACCGTTGTTTGGCTATGTTACCGCTTTGCTCAGCCCCTCTTATAGCGTTGCTAGTTGTAGGTGAAGATGAAGAGTGCTCCATGTTGGATTATGTTTATGTTGGGATATCACAATATCTCTTATATTATTAATGCATCTATATACTTGGGTAAGGGTGGAAGGCTCGGCCTTATGCCTGATGTTTTGTTCCACTCTTGCCGCCCTAGTTTCCGTCATATCGGTATTATGTTCCCGGATTTTGCGTCCCTAACGCGGTTGGGTGGTTTATGGGACCCCCTTGACAGTTCACTTTGAATAAAACTCCTTCAGCAAGGCCCAACCTTGGTTTTACCATTTGCCTCACCACCACCTATACCCTTTCCCCTGGGTCGGCCAACTCGAGGGTCATCTTTATTTTAGCCCCCCCGGGCCAATGCTTCTCTAAGTGTTGGCCCGAACCGAGCTGCCTGCGGGGCCACCTTGGGGAAACTTGAGGCTTGGTTTTACTCGTAGCTAGTCTCATCCGGTGTTGCCCTGAGAACGAGATATGTGCAGCTCCTATCGGGATTTGTTGGCACATCGGGCGGCTTTGCTGGTCTTGTTTTATTACTATCGAAATGTCTTGTAGCCGGGATTCCGAGACTGATCGGGTCTTCCCGGGGAGAAGAAATATCCTTCGTTGATCGCGAGAGCTTATCATGGGCTAAGTTTGGACACCCCTGCAGGGTATAAACTTTCGAGAGCCGTGCCCGCGATTATGTGGCAGATGGGAATTTGTTAATATCCGGTTGTAGTAAACTTGAATTAAACTCTTCTAAAATACACCAACCGGTAATGCGTAACCGTGAGTGTCTCTTTCGGGGTGGATCGAGAGGAGAACACGGTTTCGGGTTATGTTTGACGTAAGTAGGAGTTCGGGATCACTTCTTGATCATTACTAGTTGACGACCGTTCCTTTGTTTCTCTTCTCGCTCTCATTTGCGTATGTTAGCCACCATATATGCTTAGTCGCTGCTGCAACCTCACCACCTTACCCCTTCCTTACCCCTTTAAGCCTTGCTAGTCTTGATACCCATGGTAATGGGATTCTTTGAGTCCTCGTGGCTCACAGATTACTACACCAGTGATTGCAGGTACAGGTTGTCACGATGATCATGACGTGAGAGCGATGTTACTTGTTTTGGAGTCCTTCTTCTTCTTCGCCGATCAGGGGATAGGTTCCAGGTCGGCAGCCTGGGCTAGCAGGGTGGATATTGTTTGAGTTTCTGTTTATGTTTCATCCGTAGTCGGATGTTGATCTTGTATGTTGTATTGATGTATTCATGTGACATTGTATGTATTGGAGGTATCCCCACTATTATGTAATGTTGATGTAATTATATCCACCTTGCAAAAGCGTCTTCAAGATGCGCTTCTATCCTTGGTGGGACCTTCGAGTACCTTTAGGATAGGGTTGCATCTTGGGCGTGACAGGGCGGCGACTCCTCATCGCGCGTGGGCATACCGGAGATGCCATGACAGAGATTTGAGAGAGAGAGAGGGCGAGCGAGGGGAGGATGTATATGAGAATGTAGGCGGGACGACGTGAGTAAGGTAGTATTTATTCGCGGCTGGAATCTAGATCGACGGGGATAGTACACATGCCGGTCGCCGGAATTTACGAGTACTGTAGTTTTAATTACACACAATTCCCGCAGCAAATCCGCGTGTGAACATAATAGCTGACGGTTTCCAATACAAAACCGTGTCTGATTAATGATCCCCGCCAATCACCTACCAAACCTAAAGCCGGGAGATAGAGTGCCAACCGTGTGGGGCCGGTTGTCTTGCCAGATCTTTACATTTTCTTTTTTGAACACCAGATATTTACATCGTCTGATGATTTTTTAACTCGCACACAAGTACACAAAAATATGATTTTTCAAATTGTTTTGCTTAGGCATTGCATGTAGATGTAGTTCAAATTTGAATTACTGTCAGTAAATGGTCAGAAAATCACTTAAATGTCTTTAAAAGGTCAAATGACCCCTGGAAATTTCCAAATTTTCACATGACAGTTGTATTAGTCCATGTTAAACGTAGGAAAAATATTTGAAGGCCGTAGGAGGAAGCTATCTCCCGAACGTCAGCAAACATGCATTGTTCCCTCTCGGAACCACGAACCTTCTAGTGAGTTGCTCCGGTTCGTGAGGGGTGTGTGTCCAAACTTTCGTCAAACAGGCCATTTTTTTACCACATCATCTTGGTGGCATGACATTAAATCAAGCTTGGTTTCATGTTTTTCTGATCATTTTTTAATTTTTTGGATTAAAATGCCATGGCATGCACTCCATGCATGTGCCCATGCCTTGACACCAATATGTTTCAAAATTCCTTCTAATTTACTGCACATGGAATTAACTCGCACACAAGTACAAAAAAAATATGATTTCTCAAACCGTTTTGGTTAGACGTTGCATGTAGATGTAGTTCAAATTTGAATTACGGTCATTAAATGGTTAGAAAATCACTTAAATGTATTTAAAAGGTCCAATGACCCCTGAAATTTACCTAATTTTCACATGACAGTTGCACGTTAAACACAGGAAAATATTTGAAGGCCGTAAGAGGAAGCTATCGCTCGTTCGTCATCAAACATGCATTGTTCCCTCTCAGAACCACAAACCTTCTAGCGAGTTGCTCCGGTTTGTGAGGGGCGTGTGTCCAAACGTTCGTCAAAATGCCAATTTCTTTACCACATCATCTTGGTGGCATGACATTAAATCAAGCAAGGTTTCATGTTTGTCTGGTCATTTTTTTATTTTATGGAATTAAAATGCCATGGCATGCACACCAAGCATGTGCCCATGCCTTGACACCAATATGTTTTAAAATTCCTTCTAATTTACTGCACATTGAATTAACTCGCACAAAAGTACACAAAAAAATGATTTTTCAAACAGTTATGGTTAGGCGTTGCATGTAGATGTAGTTCAAATTTGAATTACGTTCATTAAATGGTTAGAAAATCACTTAAATGTCTTTAAAAGGTCAAATGACCCCTGAAATTTACCAAATTTTCACATGACAATTGTATTAGTGCACGTTAAACGTAGGAAAAAATTTGAAGGCTGTAAGAGGAAGCTATCTCCCGTTCGTCATCAAACATGCATTGTTCCCTCTCGGAACCACGAACCTTCTAGCGAGTTGCTTCGGTTTGTGAGGGGTGGGTGTCCAAACGTTCGTCAAACATGCCAATTTATTTACCACATCATCTTGGCGGTATGACATTACATCAACCAAGGTTTTATGTGTTTTTTTGAATATAAATAGTAGGGTAAAACCCCACTGCAGCTTTTATTAAATTATCAAGGCAAAGAGTCTAGTCTCAAGGGCTTGGGATAAGCCCAAACAAAAATAAAAAGGAAAAGAAAGAAACAAAAAAAATAGAGAAACTACTAAAAAACCCTACCCTATCTCTATATTTACAAGATTGAGTCTAACCAAACGGAATATTGAGGCAGTAATTTATTCTTCATCCTGAATTTCAATAGCTTGAGTTCCTCCAGAAAGATATGCTTCCACCCCTGAAAAGAGGGGTTAATATGCTCAAAGATTTTGTTGTTTCTAGAGATCCAAATAGCCGAAGAACCCAGTATAATAATCTCCATGAAAAAAGGGAGGTGCAGTTTGTCTTTGAGGTCTTGAAATGCTTCCAACACAGACAAATTCCTGTCTCTGTTTGGGCAGATGAAGTCCCAACATTGTGCTGCAAATGGGCAGCTCCAAAAAAGATGATGCAGTGTCTCCTCCTGCTGGCAATCCCTAACAGCACAATGATAATCCTCAAGCTCAAAATTCCTTCTTCTTAGCAGGTTTCTAGTGTTAACTCTATCATGCAGCAGTTGCCAGAAGAAAATTTTGTGCTTTGGTTGACATGAGCTCTTCCAAATCCAATTGAAGTGAGGTGGAGTTGGTTTATAACCAATTAACACCTTATAAGCTTTGATTGAAGAGTATGTTTCATTTCCCCAAATATAGCTCCATGTATCTTTCAACTGCAGATATTCTGAGTTTCTTAATGAGATGCAGATATCTTCCATTTCAAGAAATTCCTCATAAGCTTGAGTTGTCAGTGGCAGGTGAAATAAATCTTGGAGATACTCAGTATGAATAACTTGGCTTACAGTGGTAGAAGTATCTCTGGCAAAAGTGATGTGGTGGTGAAATTTGTGCTTCAAGATGAAATCATGCCAGCAATCATCCCAGAACAGGGCAATAAGACCATCTCCCACATTACATCTGGCAATAGCCTTGTAAGGGTCAATAAGAGCTAAATTAGATTTCCACCAAAAAGAACCCTCCCTACTTTCTCCTGGTAAGTTTCCATTACTGTAGTAAGTCTCCCAAATTAGATTTACCCAAGGAATATCATATCTGTTAAAAAACTTATGGAGGTTCTTCATGAGCAAGGTCTTGTTGTGTGTAAATATATCCATGACACCAAGACCCCCTTGACTCTTGGGTCTACACACAGTTTTCCAGGCCACTAGTGCAGATTCTTATCCTCCATATCAGGGCTCCTCCACAAACAATGTCTCAAGTACTTGATGATCTGTTGTTTTATTGTAACAGGCACATCCAGGCAGCACATGAAGAAAATAGTTAAGGATGCCAGTACTGACTTCACCAAAAGCAACCTTCCTGCTTGGGTCATGAATGTAGAAAGGCCAGCAAGTTTTTTTGCAATTCGCTGCACTAGAGGCAGGCATTGTTCCACAGTGGGTTCATAATTTCCCAGGGGCAGTCCCAAGTATGTGAAAGGGAAGTGCCCTCTAGAGCATTGCAATGTATTTGTGAAGATTTCAACTCTTTCTTCTGTGATGTTGATGGGCACCATGATGTATTTGTGAAGGTTTCATGTGTTTCTGATCATTTTTCTATTTTTTTGAATTAAAATGCCATGTCACTCCATGCATACGTATGCATGCGTCCATGTCGTGAGACCAATATGTTTGAAAATTCCATCTAATTTACTGCACATGGAATTAACTCGCACACAAGTACACATATATGATTTTTCAAACCGTTTTGGGTAGGTGTTGCATGTAAATGTAGTTCAAATTTGAATTACAGTCATTAAATGGTTAAAAAATCACTTAAATGTCTTTAAAAGGTGAAATGACCCCTAGAATTTTCCAAAATTTCACATTACAGTTGTAGTAGTGCATGTTAGACGTAGAAAAAATTTGAAGGCCATAAGAGGAAGCTATCTCCTGTTCGTCATCAAACATGTATTGTTCCCTCTCGGAACCACGAACCTTCTAGCGTGTTGCTCCAGTTTGTGAGGGGTGTGTGTCCAAACTTTCGTCAAGCATGCCAATTTATTTACCGCATCATCTTGGTGGCATGACATTAAATCAAGCAAGGTTTCATGTTTTTTAATCATTTTTTCAATTTTTTGGAATTAAAATGTCATGGCATGCACTCCATGCATGTGCCCATGCCTTGACACCAATATGTTTGAAAATTCCTTCTAATTTACTGCACATGGAATTAGCTCACACACAAGTACACAAAAAATGATTTTTCAAACCGTTATGGTTAGGCGTTGCATGTAGATGTAGTTCAAATTTGAATTACGGTCATTAAATGGTTATAAAATCATTTAATGTCTTTAAAAGGTCAAATGACCAATGAAATTTACCAAAATTTCACATGACAGTTGTATTAGTCCATGTTAAACGTAGGGAAAAAATTTGAAGGCCGTAAGAGGAAGCTATGTCCCGTTCGTCATCAAACATGCATTGTTCCCTCTCGGAACCACGAACCTTCTAGCGAGTTGCTCCGGTTTGTGATGGGTGTGTGTCCAAACGTTCGTCAAACATGCCAATTTCTTTACCACATCATCTTGGTGGCATGACATTACATCAACCAAGGTTTCATGTGTTTCTGATCATTTTTCTATTTTTTTGGAATTAAAATGCCATGTCACTACGTGCATACGTCTGCATGTGTCCATGTCTTGAGACCAATATGTTTGAAAATTCCATCTAATTTACTGAACATGGAATTAACTCGCACACAAGTACACATATATGGTTTTTCAAACTGTTTCGGTTAGGCGTTGGATGTAGATGTAGTTCAGATTTGAATTACAGTCATTAAATGGTTAGAAAATCACTTAAATGTCTTTAAAAGGTCAAATGACCCCTAGAATTTTCCAAAGTTTCACATTGCAGTTGTAGTAGTGCATGTTAGACGTAGAAAAAATTTGAAGGTCGTAAGAGGAAGCTATCTCCCATTCGTCGTCAAACATGCATTGTTCCCTCTCGGAACCACGAACCTTCTAACGAGTTGCTCCGGTTTGTGAGGGGTGTGTCTCCAAACTTTTGTCAAACATGCCAATTTATTTACCACATCATCTTGGTGGCATGACATTACATCAACCAAGGTTTCAGGTGTTTCTGATTTTTTTGGAATTAAAATGCCATGCCACTCCATGCATACGTATTCATGCATATGTTTCCATGTCGTGATACAAATATGTTTGAAAATTCCTTCTAGTTTACTGCACATGGATTTAACTCGCACACAAGTATACAAATATGATTTTTCAAACCGTTTTGGTTAGGTGTTTCATGTAGATGTAGTTCAAATTTGAATTAAAGTCATTAAATGGCTAGAAAATCACTTAAATGTCTTTAAAAGGTTAAATGACCCCTAGAATTTTCAAAATTTTCACATTGCAGTTGTAGTAGTGCATGTTAGATATAGAAAAAAATTTGAAGGCCGTAAGAGGAAGCTATCCCCCGTTCGTCATCAAACTTGCATTGTTCCCTCTCGGAACCACGAGCCTTCTAGTGAGTTGATCCGGTTTGTGAGGGGTGTGTGTCCAAACTTTGGTCAAACATGCCAATTTTTTTACCACATCATCTTGGTGGCATGACATTACATCAACCAAGGTTTCATGTGATTCTGATTTTTATTTTTATTTTTTGGAATTAAAATGCCATGTCACTCCATGCTTAATTGTGTCATAGCCGTTTGACAATATGTTTGAAAATCCCTTCCAATTTACTGCACATGGAATTAAATCACACACAAGTACACGAAATATGAGTTTTCAAACCGTTATGGTTAGCTGTTGCATGTACATGTCATTCAAATTTCAATTAGGGTCATTAAATGGCTAGAAAATCACTTAAATGTCTTAGAAGGTCAAATGACCCCTGAAATTTTCCAAAATTTGACATGACAGTTGTATTAGTGCTACAAAATTTCTCGTTCATTTAAAACACCATCCGTTGGCACTTTGTTCCAAATTCGTCTTTCACAGCTAATAAAAAATATCTACAAGATCACACACACAATTATTTTCTAGGAACCGTTTGCGATGAAAATACCTAGGTCTATTTAAGTCTCCCTCCTTAAGCTTCGCCGGCTCGTCTGCTCTAGTGCCGGCAGCCCCCGAATCCGCGAATCCCGATCCCCATTCCCGCACCCCCTTCTTGCAAATATGACACCGTGGAAACGCTTCGTGAAGGCCCGTACGATGGACGTGTCCCCCTCGAGCACCGTCGCCAGCGCTACGTCGAGAGTGCCGCCGCATCCGCATTGAGCGCGGCCACTTCCGTCGAGAGGGCGTCTGCGGTAGCCGACAGTAGGCAAGAATGAGAGACGGCTGCGACTCACGCGACGGCGGCTGCAAACATCGAGAGCGCTCGAGCTGTCGTCCATGCCGTTGATTTTGCCCTGGCCTGGGTTGAGGCCATCCATGCCAAGATTGAGGATGCACACGCCAAGATATTCCAGGCCACCTCGGACTCCAGCATGCAACCCACGTCTGAAAAGGCAGCGGTGGCCATGGAGCACCTGCTTCCTCATGTGGTCGCCGATCGGGAGCTGGAGATGCTGGAGGCGGCGAAGATCGAGGAGCGCCGGGAGGCACTACAAAAAAAAGACACATCCGTGACATTTTGGGCCGAACGAATTTTTTTCTGTCATACATATGACACTTCTATGACAATAATTGTGACAAAACCCGGTATCATCATAGATGTGGTGGGCTCCTACTTCTATGAAAAAAATCATGACAGAAAATGGGCTTTTCGTCTTGGGCGGGCCGGAGACGCAGCTGCATGACATTCTTTGGGCCGTCCATGACGGAAAACCCCGTGATAGAAGGGAGGGGGAGGAAAATTTCAGGGAGTTGCCGGTTACGGTGGGAGGTCGGGGGCCGAGCGATGCGCGTTTCTCTCATACACATGCGAGGCGTTGGCTCTAACTGAACCCGAGCGAGGCGTTGGGCTCTAACTGAACCCGAGCGATTGCACTGCAGGCTACGCGTTACTGAACCCGAGCGATCGATCGATGGCTGTTAACTGAACCCGATGGAGCGATTCTTCGCCATCGCTGCTAATCAAGCCGATCGATTGGATGAGCGATGAGCGCTATGGGGGGGTTGGATGAACAGTGAGCGGTGGCGTTGCCTCTGGATGAACAGGACCCCGTGGTGTGGAGGGCTGGATGAACAGTAGACGATGGAGGGGTGGCCGTGGAGGGGTTGTTGAATAGGACCCCATGGTGTGGAGGGCTGGATGAACAGTAGACGGTGGAAGGCTGGATGAACAGTAGATGGTGGAGGGGTGATTGAACTGTAGCCAGTGGAGTAGCGCGCGGTGGAGGCTGGATGAACAGGAGCCCGTGGAGGCTAGAGGAGGTCGACGGTAGCCCGTGGAGGCTGGAGGAGGTCGACGGTGGAGATGAACAGTATCCCGTGGAGTCCGTTTTTGCACGCCACACCTCCCCGATGAACAGGACCCCCGTTTCGACCGTAGGAGGTCCGTTTCGTCCGTTTTGCGGTACGCCACACCCCTCCCGATCAACATGACCTGCGTTTCGACCGTAGGAGGTCCGTTTCCTCCGTTTTGTGGTACGCCACACCCCTCCCGATCAACAGGACCCCCGTTTTGACTGTAGGAGGTCCGTTTCGTTCATTTTGCGGTACGCCACACCCCTCCCCATCAACAGGATCCCCATTTCAACCATAGGAGGTCCGTTTCCTCCGTTTTGCGGTACGCCACACCCCTCCCGATCAGCAGGACCCCGTTCTGAATGTGGCCGGTCGAACACAAGGCCGTTTCTTCCATTCTGCGGTACGCCAGGCCTCATTTTCATTGCCTATTCCGTCCAAGCCGGTTGGCTCCCACGCGTTCCGTTGCCTCCCGATGAACACGACCCATTCCTTTGCCTCCCCATGAACACGACGCATTCCATTGCCTCCCCATGAACATGACGACGACTCTGTTTCTCCGTTCCGACCCAGCCATGTACGTATGCGCGAGTAGGCGTTCGAGACCCCGCCCGTATGTATGTGCGTGGCCGTATTTTCTTTCTTGCACCCTGGCCGCTGTATGTAGATGTACATGCTACGTGCGCGCCTCTACTACGACACGTTCGCGCCTCTGCTACGACACGTGCGCGCCTCTACATCGACCAATATATATGTACGGACACGTTCGCGACCAGAATGACAACGCTACGTACGCTTCGACCAGGTGGGTCCCGACTGTCAGGCAGTTCCTTGCGTGCGAAAATGTAGCCGGTGGGTCCCAGCAGTCAGAGGGGCGAATCGTTTTTTGCCCGGACGCACTTCCTTTGCGTGCGAAGATGTAGCTGGTGGGTCCCAACAGTCAGGGGGGCGAATCGTTTTTTTCCCGGACGCACTTCCTTGCGTGCGAAGATGTAGCTGGTGGGTCCCAATAGTCAGCGGTGCGAATCGTTTTTTTGCCCGGACACACTTCCTTGCGTGCGAAGATGTAGCTGGTGGGTCCCAGCAGTCAGGGGGAAACTTTTTTTCACGAAATACGGTGGCCCGTCCGGTGGGTCCCCGCTGTCAGGTGGAGGAATCATTATTTTCCACATGTTGACCACGCCGCGCCGAGAGCACCACGGCGGTGGACGACGGCGAGGCCTAGGAAGGGGACGACTTCGAACTGGGAAGGCAGCGTGATGGATGCCCACGCGAAGAGAATCTGAGGGTTCACCGGTTCGTCTGCGGTGTGAGGCTCTTTGTCCGCATGAGAATAACAGGGGGTGTGGGTGAGTAGAGGGATGGCCTGGCCAGCGGTGGGAGTAGTAGGGGGCGGTGAGGCCTCCGCGGCATCACAGCCGGCCACGGGAGGCAGGAGCACGCGGCACGACCGACGCTGGTTTGGGCGGCTGGAGCAAGAAGACCAGAGGTTGAAGAAGCACTACAACCGTTGGATGAACATCGTACGGTAATAGGAGCTAGAATCGTTCATATTGATTAAAAGTTGACAAAGCCCTCCATCCCCGTGAACTTGGTAGGCCCACAAGTCAGCCTCCCAGTATGCTGGGTTCCAGCTGGCAGGGGGAGTATTCATTTTTTTGTGCGTAATAAGGAGGCACTTCCTTGCGTGCGAAGATAGCTGGTGGGTCCGACAAGTCAGCGGGGGGCACATTTTTTTCGCGAAATACAGAGGCCCTTCCGGTGGGTCCCAGATGTCAGGTGGAGGAATCATTATTTTGCGCGTAATAAGGAGGCATTTCCTTGTGTGCAACCGTGGACCCAGCTGTCAGCCTCTCCCCGCACAGTCTACTTCCGATGGTGTCGTTCATTGACCACGTTGACCATGCCGCGCCGAGCGCATCCAAGGTGGTGGACGACGGCGAGGACCCGGACAGCAACGAGCCGGAGATGGCAAGACGCGGGAGTAGAGTTGCAGGCGGAGAGGTGTACGAGGGTTAACTGGTTCTAGTGCGGTGTGGTTCGGCAGTTGGTGGAGAAGAACAGGAGGTGTGGAGGGGTGGAGGGATGGCCTGGCCAATGGTGGAGTAGCGCTTCATAGCGAAGCGTGCTAAGCAGAGCTGCTAGCAGCAGGAGGCGGGAGGTAGTCCCCACGGCGCTGGAGGAAGAAGACGAGAGATTGAAGATGGATGCCGGTCATTGGATGTAAATCCAACGGCTAACATGTCAGAATCATTTGCTGTCTAAATTGACAACGAGTTGCGTTGGTTTCGACCTATTGGCCCACATTTCAGCCTCCAAAAATGTGGCACGTATTCAACCCATTTTTTCAGAATTTACAGTCTTTTTTTGCGCGGTAGAATTTACAGTCACTTTGATCTTTTTTTTGAATTACAGCCATTCGCTGGGCTGGGTGAACAATTAATGTAGCGTCCATGCCGCCCATTTATTTTATTTCCTAAAAAATTACAGGCCATTTGCACTTTATCTAGATACATGATTTTGCTGGGCTGATTCTAATTATAATGTTGGGTTGGGCCAGCAATGTTATCAAAAAATAAAAAAGGGCTGAGCATTTTGTTATAAATATATTTAAATAATAAGTGATATTATTACATTCGTCCTTAAATCTTACCAAGCTTTTGTACACAATCACTATTTTCGTGCCAAAACAATCCAGGATTTTATTTGTTAAAAAATTATTTTTATAAGTTAATAAGATGTGGGATATTGTTTTCTTACATATGTAAGTATCTATTAAATATATGATGACAATAAAAATAATATATAATAACATATAAAGTAATTTAAATATATAATATAGTTAGGAGGGAAACATAAGTTGTACCTGGCGTTCCTATTCTTATATAGAAAAATAGAACAGACCTCTGCGTTTTCTTCAAAAAAATACATAAATTGGGCTGCCAAAAATAAAACCTCGGATGGGAGGTCCATAGGCCGGTCGATACATGACGACCCTAAGAAAATACAAATAGGCCCTCCCATCCGAGGTTGTGGGCTGCGCATGTTAAAAATGAAAGCCTAGACGGGGCAGCCCAAAACCACGTCCAACACTTGCCAAAACTTCGTCCCTCGTTTTCTTTGTGTTTCACACACTCGACATTGTGTGGGCATTTTGACTGTGCATCATATGAAGATGTGCTATGCATGAATGTTGATCAGCATGATGTTAACTGGCTGGTAGTTCCATTTTCGACCATGAATAAAACTTCCAACATGATGTTAACCCTGTTTGAAAAGGCTGTGTTAATATAAATGTTACGCCTCTGAAAGTTGCAATTTCTTATCTGGCCCGAACTTGCGCTTTCTTATCTGGCTGAAACTTGCAGTTTCTTCTCGTCTGCACTTTTATACTCCTATGAAACTACATTTTTAAGTGCTAAAAATAGATCTCTAGAATTCATAAAATTATTCATATGCTCAATACTGCAAATCTGAAATTCAAAAGACATTCATATCTGAAAGTACTCTCAAAATACACAACACAATTCACAATTCACAACCTGCAAATCATCGACAACCTGAGCTCCTCCCGATAATTCACAACCTGCACGACTATTGGGCTGCGGGGCAGCCCCTACTATTCCTCGACGGCAGACAACCGCCGCGTGAGACAATGGCGGGGAAGCATCGTCGGGCCAACTGCTTTTCTCATCTTGCAGTTGGGTTCGGTCGACGAAGACTCCACCGGCTTGCTCTGGCAGGACACCCTCACAAACGGCACCCTGTAGATGCTCGATCCTTCAATCTCTGGTGGATGCTCCATCTGGGATCGATACCCCCACCACCGCTCCCTCACGATCGGATTCGGTGAATCTGTTTGCTCCATGGCCCAGAGGAGCAGCTCTATGTACTCCGACGCGACACCCTCTGGGAGTATCGCCGCCTTTTCACTCTGTTGCAGATATTTGGCCATGGATGTCGCTGTCGCTGCTAGTTGGTCCTTGTTGTCAAACCAAGACTATATCTCCAACAACCTATCTAGCTTCACAGGGTCGCCGTCTGCGATCCTCACGTATCGGTTGTACTCCTCCATCGATCTACTTCTCCACAGCACCTTCACTTGCCGGCGGTGGTTTTTGAATGGAAGAGGAGAGGAGCAGCGCTGGTTTTGGATTAGAACGGGAGAGGAGCGACGCTGGTTTTGGACTGGAACAGGAGAGGAGGGCGGTGGTTTTGAAATGGAAGAGGAGAGCAGCAGCGCTGGATTTAGATTGGAACAGGTGAGGAGTGGCGATGGTTTAAGAGGAGAATAGCGGAAGAACGACGCTTGTTCTTGGAAGTATTTTTTGTTGTTTTGCGTATTTTGGGTCAAAGTATGACCACGTCCAGTATGTGACAAGCAAAATGTGAATGCATGTCACCAAAAATTGTATCATTTGGTTCGTATCTGAATGTACTTTCAAATTATATTATTTTTGCAACGTATAACATATATTTTATGTGCGAAAATCATGGTCAACTATGACCCAGAATAAAAGGGAGACTAGTTAATGTGGGTCGCTTTCTTAATTGAAGGGTAAATTGATTTTTATTTTGATCCAGTCACAGTGCGCCGGACCTCTCGCCCAATCCTAAATCGCTGCTGCACGCTCCTCTCCCTCTTCTCCATTGCAAAACCACCTCCTCTCCTCTCCATCATCTCCATTCCAAAACCACCGTCTCACCTTTCCCTCTTCTGATCTTCTCCATTGAAAAACCACCTCCTCTCATCTCCATCATCTCCATTCCAAAACCACCTCCTCTCCTCTCCATCATCTCCATTCCAAAACCACCGTCTCGCCTCTCCCTCTTCTGATCTTCTCTCCATTGCAAAACCACCTCCTCTCCTCTCCATCGTCTCCATTCCAAAACCACCTCCTCTCCTCTCCCTCTTGTCTATTGCAAGACCAACGTCTCTCCTCCCATCTTCCAAAGCTAGCACCGGACCACTCAGAACGACATCTATGGAGAGGATGCAGCAGCGAATCAGGCAGATCACCGGCGGCGACCAGGCAAAGTTAGCCAGGTTGAAGGAGATCCTTAGTTGTTTTGACAACGAGTGGGAGATTTCGAGGACGGCGCGGGCCATGTGGCAATGTATGCGAAAGATCAAGACGACGGCGATGAGGGCGGTGATGTACATGTACTCCTCGGCGGCGATCACGCGCGATCCTCCGAGTTCATCGAGTATCTCCTATGGGCGATGGAGCAGACAGATTCGCCCGAGGTGACAGTCAAGCGGAGGTGGTGGGCGTAAAGGTTGAAGGTCGTGCACCCAGAGGATAACGAATCGATCGAGTATGGTGTGCCGTTCGTGAGGGTGCAGAGCCAGCCGGAGCCACAAGAGTATTCGTTCTCCCACCGAAAGAGGAGGCCGGATGGCGCGACGTCGCTTCCCGCCGTTCTCCACGGTTCCGTCGGCCTTCGCCTCGTTTCAACGGGCGACGGTAGGGTTTAAGGTAAGCTTCGCACTAACCTAATCTTCCACCTGCTCATGCTCACAATCAGTGTGACAGCTAATGAAAATCTTGCTTACAATCTATCTCCGAGTACTACGCCAATAATCCTAAAATAGCTCTGGACCTTTGGGTCAAAGTTGTGACACAGTGTACAAATAAAGAAAAATAGATTGGTGCTTTTTTCAAAAAAGAGTACTCCCTAGAAAACTGCCAATATAAGCTACTAGTATTTGGTTAGAGGATTTGCTGCCGAGAAAGTTCCGTCCATAGAGAGCGCCATACATCCCACTGGTGGTGGTGGATGCCAATGCGTGCATGCAGCATGGTTGGTGTCAGTAATTTTTACTTGGCACACCTCGCACTCTGCATATATGCGGTTACAGACGTACATTTGTGCAGTTCCACAAAAATGCAGCTGAATAACCCTGTTTGCACAGATAATGAAAAAGCGTGATTACGTTATAGTGGCACTAGTTGATGAAACACACAAAATAAATAGAATAAAATATTGCGATAGTATCATAGTATGCCATGCTGCGAGGCGAGATGGGCCTGCGGCGCCTCATCTGCACGCCTCATCTTGGACATCGTCCCAAGTCTCCCAGATACACCTTACGCGTTGATGAACATCGGTGTACAACGAGTAGTACAAGGAGGCGCCTTGAGACATTCAAATCTCTATTTTTGTACGTATCAACTAAAATTCAGCACCCCAGTTTGCAGAAACACTTAAACATTAACAATGGGACTAGTTGATGAAACATACTTTAACAAAGAGAAGCACTTTCTTTATCTACATTGGAAATGAAATGATAGAGATCACACTCACTCTATTTTAACTGTATTATTACTTCATTTTATCAGTGACACTAGGGTCGACGGTGTGGCAAACAAGGTGTACCGTGCGTCGCAAGGATGGAGGCCGGGGGTGCTTAGACTGGGATGCTGAAGCTGGCTCTTTCAGTCACCAACATGGATGATTCAATTCGTGGGACCTTTTGGTGCAGTTCACCTAACATGAAGCAATGTACCGTGAGCTAGCAGCTTCTTCTTCAATTTTTTTTTAAGAAAAGGGCTCCAGCCCCGGTTCCATTTCCATCAGAGAACGAAACCCACAGAGCTTCTTCTTCATTAGTTGCAATAAAATTGAGCAACATCAAGGTTGGTTGTGAAGCTCCTGGAATGCTCAACTACAATTTGGATATCATTTGTGCAGTTCAACTAAGATCGAGCGTGAAATGTATATCTCTGTTTGCACAAAAAAGGTGGAAAGGAGGGTGACTAACAAGTGATGAAACATGCATCAAATGAAAAGAAGCATGTTCCTTATCTGAATGGCAATCCTACAAGGACAGTAGCAATTTCTAAAGCAGTGGCATTGCTAGATTACTGTGGGCATTAGGATTAACTATGACAACCATTAAATACGACATTACTTTGGGCACGGGAAAGTAGGCGGACCAGGGGCGATTGCATTTCTAACGAAAAGAACCAACTTATCTTAATGGGAAATTTTAGCGGGACATGTAAAGAAGTGCCATTTATTCATATTCTGGAGGCATTACATTGAAAACAACATTGGTTTAACGTGTCCTTACTTTTAACGGTCGCATTGCTACATTTTACCCGGTGGCATTACATAACAGTGGCTCGGGGCAACAAACATTAGAACAGGATATCCGGGTTGGTCCCATTTTTGTTTGGTATAGCCACCTTATACTTTGTGTGAGGCTAGCAAATCTAGTCTTGGACTTACTCATTGACTTGTCCCCCAGTCCCCACTTTCTTTCCTTTTTCAACCAATAGATCGGATTTATATTGAGTTTGTACTGCGTTTCCCTTTATTTCCCTATTAAACCTAGAGACCAGTTGGATAGCCAGTCTCTGCTACTTTTCACCCCCATTATTTCCTCTTTCAACCAAGTCCTAGATTCAGGTAACAAATCCTCCCCCACCCCACCCCCTTTCTTCCTTGTTTGAACCAAGTAGTACTAGATTCGAGTGCATGAACTAGTTTTACCTCTTAAACATAAAAAAATTAGGTGGTTTTCAAACAGCCGATCGATCCTATCTACGAGGGGGCCTGAGAAATAGTAAACATTACAAATGCAGCGACGTCAGGAGCTCGGGAAGTAGAGCAAGGCCGGTTTCAAAGGAAGTTATACCTGATGGTCGCCGGGATGTCGCTAGGTGGGCGGCGGGAGGCCGGATCTGCCCACACTACGGCAGCGAGGAAGAAGGGGTCGGAGGCCCTCCCTCGCCAGTGGTGCTTGGGAGAGAACGGCAAGGCAGGCTGATCAGGACGCGCCAAAGATGGGTTAGAGCCGTCGCCGAGGTCGACCGCGTGAACGTTGCACCTTCTCACCTTCCCCGGCAGAGAGGATCCGGCTGGATCTGTGACAAGCGGTGAGCAGAGAGAGAGAGAGAGAGAGAGAGAGAGAGAGAGAGAGTGGCCACCGCTGTCGTGTTCAGATCTGGAGAGGCCGAGACAGTGTGAAGAGAGCAACACTAGCAAGCAAGCGTGGAGGCTCCTGCCTATATAGTGGAGTAGTACTTAGTTTTCTTTTGTCTACCGGAGCCGGCTTGACCTCGTCAATGACCGTCGAGAAGTCTTCATGCACGTGGCCCGGAGGCTCAGTTGTCGTCATTTTGATCTGAAGCGCCGGATTATAACATATAACACGAAAAAATGCCACATGACAAGAAATCATAACCTCAACGCCCAAAGGAGACAACATGAATCCCGACGGACAAACTAGACGAGGAACAAAGCTCAAATTAAAGATTAACTCGTAGAAAAGGGGTCCGTCGATAGATGTCCTAATTAACATAGACGGCTTGACCTAGATGGCAACCGAGTAGTCACTGTTCGTGCATGTGCCCCCAATGACTAGCCCAACTCAGTTGTCGCTGCTTAACCCTCGCAGTGATCTGAAGCACATGACACATAATTTTGCGAGATGACAAGAAACCTTTTTTTAGATTTCTCACCACAACTACAGCCATGTACAACACAACCTGCACGATATGTAGACGATAGCCAATCCAGGCATGTCTGCTGAAGTCTGGTCACATGCATGGACGAACTGATCTTCCATGTCTTGCAGGGATCGTCCAGGCACCAACGTAGTACAACACTTCTCTAGTACTATCGCTCGTCTCCCTCTTCTATTAAGTCACCTGACTTGCGGGGCCGGGGAGTGTGCCTATGGTCGGTTCTCAATTGCCGTCCCACATGTGTGTGCGAACGCAATATGACGCGTTCTATTCGGAGAGCAGCGTGCAGCACCGACCGACCGTCTGGTGCGACGCGAACACGACGGGCGTCTTGTATACTGCATACATGTGTACCTCCGTTTTCTAGACAGCTTTGCTCCATGGCGCGGGCGCAATCCATGGATAAAAAATTAGTATCTTGTACTATTTGAAAGTCGAGGCGAGGCTTTTCCTGCCCGGTAGGCGGCGAGACAGTTCCGCCTAGTCGGTTCGACAGAGACGCGAAGACGAGGGAGTAGGCTGCTGCAAACGTGAGGCTGTGTGATTTGACAATGAAGTTCTTTGGACAGGTGGGGCCCGTGATTTGACTTGCCATTATCATTTTAAGCTGCGGCGCAGCGACCGGCGTGAGTCTCCTGATTCTGACCACCTCCATATAGGTGCCTCTCCCAATGCTCCACCATGTAGTAGAGGCTGGCTCTTGCATGAGAGCCCACTTCTCCACTTTTTCCTTGCCTCTCTTTCCTCCACATATGCAAAAATGCCATGTAAAGCGCACTATTGGCCCTGTTTGGATACTCTAACTCAGTTAGAGGTTAGAGTTTGATTCTAACGATGAACTAACGAACTAACTCTAGCAAAAGAGGTGTTTGGATGGCAGGGTTAGATGGAGCGGCGATACGGCGAGGCGCCTTCACGGAAGGTGCGAGAGGGATGGAGGGAGAGGACGAGAAGCTTTGAGGAAGTGGGAGAAAAACATGTTTTTTAGTGATCCTGAGAAGAACTAACCCAAATAAGCACCTCTTGGGTGGGTTAGATTTTTTGAATGGGTTAGATGCATCTAACCCAAACTAACCCTCCTGTTTGGATTTTTTTGGGTTAGTTGAGTCCAAACTAACCTAAAATAACTCTAACTCATGAATCCAAACATGGCCATTGTACTTACTTGCTCCTACAGGTGCTTAAGCTTGCCACATAGGCATAAAGTCTGATGTGGCAAGTTAATCAAGAAGAGAGAGACTAGTATGGTGACCCACGGAAGAAACGATGCTAAGCGCGTGTACCTAGGTGAAAAGACAATTTTGAGTCTATAGCTAATTAAATGAAGCAAACTTAGCAACACCATTTCATTGGAAGAGGTCACCCCTTGGCAAATGCAATAAATATTAGTACTCCATGTGTCCCATTATATAAGAACGTTTTTGACACTACACTAGCTAGTGCCAAAACGTTCTTATATTATGGGACGGAGGGAGTACGAAGAAAGAGATAGAGAGGAGTAAAAAAATACACTTATAGCCAACCTTATAGCCAACATTGTTGTAGTATGAGTGACTAAGTGATGACTATGTATGACATGCCAACATCAGATAGCCTAACGCACCGTGTTAAATCTCCAAGGGCGCGACCACGCGGCGGCTTGACGTGGTAAGTAGCGACCATGATACGGGCTGTTGGCAGCCCTTGGATCTGAGATCAAACGGTCGCATGCTAAGTTGCTGAAAATTTTAAGAATAACCCTCCAGGATAGGATATTCACCCATAGGTCTAGAATCACGCCATGCAACCGTTCGATCTCAGATCCAAGGGCTCTCGGAAGCCCGTATCATGGGAGAATGGAAAGCCACTACCCTGCCGTTCGTACGCTGGCAGTTCGCTCCTACTCGTCCTCGCACGTCCTTTAATACTACGGCGGTTCGCTCCTAGTCGTCTCGTCCATTCACATACGGAAGTTCCACTAATCCTAACCCTCCTCCCAAATCCATGGCATCCCAAATCTCCCCGATCGGCGATGAGTACAAGGTTAGAACCATCACCAGCGATGAGTTCGACGTCATCTACACCCGTACTTCCGCGACGGTGAAAGGATGCCTTTCTCGCTTCAGACGCATGTTCGAAGACTCAGATGATGAGTGGGTCGCTGGGCTAGATGTTGAGCAACCCACAGTCATGGGACGAGAGAAGGATCTAAAGGACTAAGAGAGGAAGAAGCCCGCCGTGATCCAGGTTTGCATGCATGACTTATGCTTGGTCTACCACATATGCCATGCCGACGTTGAGTGCCAGGATTTTAAGGACTTCCTCGAGAGCAACCTAGTCAAATTCGTTACCGTAGACTTTGGTAACAACAAAGAAGTCCTACGTCGGACAGGCCTCGTTGTAGGCAACACCTTCGACCTCCAAAAGAATCGGCTGGTATCCTCTCATCAGCCTTCAATGCTGACCCTGGTAGGAGCCATGGTTCATCCTTCGTACAGTAAATTGGATAAACCTCCATACACGTTTCATCGTCATGCATGGCAGCCGAATGTACTAGATATAGACCACATCCAGTATGCTGCAATGGATGGCTACCTTTGTTTCAATATCTACAAGGGTTGGATGAAGAGCAACAGCCAAGTTGGCGGTTCAAGCAAAGAAGTATCAGCCAAGAGGAAGAGGGACAAGGACGAACTCGAGGACGTGGACGAGGACTCCGAATAAGGTGGCAGTGTCATTGCTCATGGTGGTTCTAATGCAAAGGTTCACCGGAATAGTTGCAAAGTTTAATTTCAGGTGTGCTTAATTTAATTTGAGGGGTGTGTTGTCTGAGCCCCAATGAGAACTATGTTATGTTTCTTCTTGTTACTTTAACTCTTGATAAAGTACATACTAGTATTTCTTACATTTCATCTTTTAGTTGGTATAGTACTACCACTCGTTTCTTCACATTATATACGTACAATATATATGGCCAACATCATATAGCCAGCAGTTTAGTTGTCAAAGAATTTCAGAGTGCTTAGTTTTATTTGAGGGGTGGGTTGTGCTGGACACCATTATTGTGACTACCCTTTTTAATAGTACTATATGCATAATTTGGAGACGAACGCTCTCTATATGTACCACCTTTTTTTTTAATTTCAAGTTTTGCTCCATGGCGAAATCCATCGATACTACTGTTGTACAAAAGTATACATTTTTTAAAAGGCTAGAGGGCGGGGCAGTCTAGCTTGGTCGGTTTCACGAGGGGCGAGGGCCTTTGTGATTTGACGGCTCATTACTGCTGGAAGGCGGGGCCTTGTGATTTGACTGCTTTCGTATAAATCGTCTTGACGACCTGATCGAGGAGGAGCAAAGAACCGTGCGGTATACTCAAGTTTTCCACTGGAGTAGTAATGCTGACGGAGGAGCCTAAACACGACAGCCCGATTGCCATATGGCGATAAAAAATGATCTAATTTGCTAGTCATCTCATTGTTAGCATTGTTGTATTCATTCCCTCAAAAAACAAAAACCATTGTTCTATTCATGCCTCGCAGAGAACGTGACACGTGCGGCGAAACACTCGAAGCAAAATATGAAACACAACAGCAAAAGAAGAAGGAAGATTATCACCCCAAATGATCTAATTCGCCATGAGTCGTGAATCGCTTCTTCTTCATCGCCTCCACGACCTCCATCTCCTTGCGGGTCTCCTCCGCCATCTTCTTCATTTTGTCCATGACGCGAGATTTCTCGACGCGAGCCTTCATCATCTGTTCCACGGCCGCATTATGTACCTTAACAGCAGCCGGGTGCTCGATGCGGAGCTTCGCCAACTCCTCCTTCTGTTCCATGACGAGGGCATGCAGCATCTTCATCGAGGAACAACTATTCTGATGCAGCTTCTTCCAGCCAGCGTTCTTCTCTTTCAACAGGTCGATCTCGTGGCAGAGCTTCGCCTTGTCCTCCTGAAGTCGCAGGATTTCGCCGGTCGCCTTCTTCTCCGAGGCAATGCTCTTCTTCAGCAGCATCACCAAGCCGGCAGTCAACTCCCCCTGCTGATTGAGCTCAGCAGGCATGTCGTCGAGGCTCTCCTTCAGCAACTCCGTGAAGCCTTGGATGAACTCCTTCTGCTTATTGAGGTGCTTATTGAGCTGATCGGGCATGCCATCGAGGGATAACGACTCCAGCTCCGCTGACTCGACATGTTCGCCTCCGCGGCTAGGGCGCTCCTGGGAGCCATCGCCTTCCCGTGAGAGATCTTTCGAGGTCTCTGCGTGGCGGCGAGCCCTCTCTTTTTTTCCGCAGCCTTGGTTGCCGCTCCCTTGTTACGAGTAGTTCTCGACCTAGAGCTCTTCTCATCGGCCATGGCAACGACGAACGAAGAAGAAGCACTTATGAGGAGGAAAGGTAGAGTAATTTTCGGTTAGGTAGTTCCCCTTTTTATAACCTAAGTACTAGCACTAGTAGTACTAATACCTACATAGTGGGAACATGTTCAGGTTTGGTACGTACTAGTAGGTGTGAGTAGGCTTTCGAATGTGATGGGAACAAGGTAAAGATTAATTGATGGTTTTGGTTTCGAGGCCCGAAACGGCTCCCGATGAGTTTAGTGGAACATAAATTTCAAGTACTACACTGCTCAAATGCGTAAATATTATGTTATTGTCAAAAATTGGCACAAAATACGAAGGAGACCAATGGAAGTACTACTAGCAATCCACGATTTAACTACTCGCATGCGCGCAGTGGAGTAATAATGTCTTTCTTCCGCCCTCACGTCCACTCAATTTGCATATGCTGTATTAATTGACCATCAATGAAGTGAACGACTTACACGCGTCAAATTATCACATGGGGTGGATCTTGGTACAAAATTGCGTCCACCCGTGTACCCGCGTGTGCGTGCGAGGGAATGAGTGCGTGCGTGGCGTGCGTGCACATCTTTGCTTCGTGCATGTACCGCCAGAATGGCTCAGGGAGGACGAGTACATTCTTACGGAACCAGAAGACGTCATCGTGATCAATCCACGCAAGGAGGTCGCGACAACGCCTCCACATGTGCCACGTGGCTTCATGAACTGTAAGAGAGACACCGTGTAGCGTGCCATTTGTATTCTAATTTACGTGTTTTGCACATACTCAAGTACTAGTAAGGTACACGTGCATTGCACGCATCAGATTTACAACCAAATTATGAATAAATACCACATTATAGCATGTAAGCTCTGATTCATATATGCGTGATGTAGCCCTTCGTTTAATTCTTATAGTTCATCTCATTCAAAATCAATTAGTTTTTATAAAAAAGCTAAGAACGCGTGAATAGGAAAAACATGGGATTATAGTGGAATGTAAATGCGGAATCCTATAGGATTGTACGAGTGTTTGATTGTGCATAGAAAAAGGCAGAATTCTTTCAAAGAGGTTTGAGTGGATGGGATGTTTCCTATGAAATCTAGTGCAAATGAATCATATGGAAAAATTCCTATGGTTTACAATCCTACGAATCAAACAACCAAGATAGGAAAAATTCCTAATGATTAGAATCCTCCAAAATTCCTTTGAGAATCCTTTGAATCAAAGAAGGGAAAACTTTGTTTTTGCCACTTTAGTTTTTGCCCACTTTGATTATGCCACTCTAGAATTTGACATTTCACTTTTGCCACTCTTAGCTTTTGACAATATATCACTTTTGCCCTTCCGTGGCAAAAACAAAATTTTCCAAGTGGCAATTGTGATACATGTCAAATGCTAAGAGTGGCAAAAGTGAAATGAAAAATTATCGTTCTTACCATGGAATGGCATTTGTGATGTATTATCAAAAGCTAACAGTGGCAAAAGTGAGATGTCAAATTCTAGAGTGGCATAAGCAAAGTTGGCAAAAACTAGAGTGGCAAAAACAAAGTTTTGCCATCAAAGAAGCCCTTAATCTATTTTATGATTCATGGAATTGTGCGTTGTAAAGCATAAAGTAAAAACAAATAATGGCAATTCAACTAGAAAAAAAGTTTGGGCAGTTATGATACGGAAGATTCTAGAACAAAAGAGAACCACTGTTGTTTTGAGATTTGCGCATTATGCTTAAGTTCAACTATGGAGTCTGCTAGATTGTACATGTGGAAAAATCCGGTGGGGGTCTAGAAGATGGTGCGAGGGGCCGAGTGGAGGGAGACTATGAAGGAATGCACAAGTGCGAGATTGGTATTTAGAGAGAGGGGCGAACACGTGCGTTGTTGCACGCGGTGGCGGAGCCATGAAAAATAAATGAGCTAGGGGGCCAAGCATTGCTAATCCTTTACGAGGAGGGTCAATTCATGAAATTAAACCTTTTTTAGCAGCAATTGTCTAATGATCACATTCATATTAGCCTCGATATATAGTGATGTTAGGGGGCAGGGCCCTTACCGCCTGTCTTCGCCATTATTGTGCGTCACGAGAGATGAAGCGGAAGGCATGGATGATGAGAGGGGGACGTTGGATATATAATTAATGTGGGTGTAGTAGCTATTTATGTTAATCCTATATAGAGAGGTATAGATTGATTGATGTGGACGTGGGAAAGAGGGTGAGACCTCACTGGATATATTGATTGATCGGTTTGTGTGGAAAACTATGAAAGACCTAGCTATATACACACATACATATAGGAACATCGATCGTTGCGCATGCACGCGTGAGAGATAAAGAATGCCCGGTATGATGGAGAGGGGGATGTGTGTGGGTGTGTGCCTTCATGGGAGACCGACCTGAAGAAAAAGATTGCATGCATGCGATAGATAATGTCGGCTGGTAGTGTGTGTGCATGCGTGCGCGAGAGAAAGTTAGTGGTACAATTATAAAGAGAAGACTACTGTGTGGGTGTAAAAGAATAGGTGAGGTCACAATCAATGTAAAGTTGAATTCAAATATTTGAATAAGAGATCCTGATGTTTGAAATCCATGCATGCATGAATATAGCGGAGATCTGCGCGGTGTGGTTTGGAAACGAGCATGTTGTAATGTATACACATTGAACAAGGTCAGACTTATTTGAATTTGAGATACCGATGGCAGACATCATTTGCCCACGTCGCATCCGTGCATGGACACACTATTCTAATTAGAGATGATGGGAGACTTTCGCATCACATATCTATATCTATACCCCTTTATATATATATTATATTATATTTTTTATTGTGTGCGGGTAACTTTAACTTTGAAAGATGGTCGTTGGATGAGGCGAATCCGATGGTCCAAAGATGGCAAATTTGAGCACTATTGGCCATTGGATATCATCTAGATTCCACCAGATTTCGCCACATGTATAATCTAGAAGACTCCATGGTTGAACTTAAGCATAATGCACAAACATCAAAACACAAGCACTTCTTATTTGTTCTAGAATCTTCCGTATCATAATTGCCCAAATGTTTTTCTACATGATTTGCCATTATTTGTTTTTACTTTATGTCTTACAACGCACAATTCCATGAATCTTAAAATAGATTAGCTTTCTTATAAAAACTAGATGATTTTGAATGAAATGAACTATACGAATTAAGCGAACGTCTACATCATGCATATATGACTCAAAGCTTGCATGCTATAAGGTGGTATTTATTCATAATTTGGTTGCCAAATCTCATGCGTGCAATGCACGTGTACCTTACAGTAGTCTAAATGGTGTTTGTGTGTGTGTTGTGCGTGTTGAGGTGCAAATTGTCTTTTTTGGGTACACGTTAAGCTTGTTCTTCCGAAATTTCAAGCCGCGCCTTGTTATGCCGAAAATTGAAGCTAGCGTCTCTGTCTATCATGCTGCGAAACTCCCGCCTCTTCAACCCGCGCCTTGTTAGCCCGAAATATTTAAGATATATCTTTTTCTCATTGTGCTCCAACAACTCCCTCCATCTCAACCCGTGCCTTGCTATTCCGAAATTACAACGCGCGCGAAAACTCCCACCTCCTGTGAAATCCCGACACGCGAAATGCCCGTGGTACCCCTGAACCGAAAGAACCGCCTCAAATCGGTGGGGGTACTTTCGTAACTTACCCCACATTTCGGACAAGCGCGTCTCTAAGCCATGGTTCCCCACTGCCATCCCATCCGCCCACCAATTCGTACACCGAGGCCGCGAAAACCCGCGACGAAACCCCACACCCTGCTCCGTCCGCCACCCAGCCGGAGCCTCTTCCCCGACGACGTCGTCCACAGCAACACCTCGATGTCCCTCATCCACCATACCGGATGAGGATCCGTCGTCGATCTCATCGTCCCGCCGGTTCAGCCACCCCGTCCTCCACCTCCAAGGAGCTGCCCCGATGTTCCCCTCGTCTTTCATGCCACCTCCATTCCCACATCGCCGTCTTCACCTGCACCACCGGAAGAGCATCACCATCACCGTTTCCTCGGATGAATCTGTGGCCTAATCGGCGCCACCTAAGAGGTTGTACACTAATCGCCGCATTTTCTTCTTGATTCAATCTCACGGTGCTGCCGGCGCTCGGTCCCGAGCCGACACGGCGCGGCTCCATCCACGGTGGCGTCGCCGGCCACTTCCTCCACGGCGTCGCTCCCTCGGCGGTGACGTCCACATCAGTAGGAGCTGCTGCTGCTTTAGCTCTCGCTCGCGCTGCTGCTCTGCTCTTGCTCTCGGTCCCCTGCCTAGTCTGCTCTTGCTATTGCTATTGCTCTTGCTCGCGCTGCTGCTCTCGCTCTTGCTCTTGCTTGTGATGCTGCTCCGATTTGGCTACACTTCAGTTGACTGAATCGACTTTTGGGTCAGTCGATTTTCAAGGGTTGGGCTAGTCGGGGTGAAGGAAGAACCAGCCCTTGTGAGGAGGAGCTTCATGGGAGAGGTACCCACTATCTATCTTAGGGTTCAGGATGGGGCGGTGAGTCGGCGGTGGCGGGGCGTTGGCGGGGTGGTGGCGTGGGGATCGCCGGAGAAAAAGCTTGGCACTTGGGGGCCTAGAGGGATGGCCGGGGCGGCGGCGGACCGGCGGTGGGGAGTGTTTTCGTTCTTGGTGGGCGGCGACCGCCATGACGGCAATGGGGCTGCTTGTTTGGCCGGTGGTGGCTGGCGGTTCAGGCGGGTGGAGGTTGAAGATGAACCGCAGGCCCTTGATTTCGTATCCAACAGCTGCAAAATCGACTGACTAGAGATGAAAAAGTCAGTCGACCGACGTGTAGCCTCACCTTGCTAGTGCGTTCAGTTTTGACAGGAAAATTCAGTTTCGACAGTTAGGTTCAGTTTCGACAATTAAGTTCAGTTTGCACAGTTAAGTTCAATTTTGAAAGTTAAGTTCAGAGATGAGCGGCTGATGTATTTTACGTCTACACTTTGTGGTTATGTATTTTACGTCATGTATTGGAGATGCTATTAGAATTCCACTCAGGTTAACGTTGTTCATTGTCTCTCTTGTCCTGCTTCAGCCTTGGCGTCGTACAACTCACCGGAGCTGCTCCAACGATGAAACCCTCCATCACAGCGGAGTAGTACCTCAGGCTCCATCTTGAGACGCCTAAGATCTTCTTCCCCTCCTCCGACAAAGAAAGTCACCGAGCATCCTCACCAACCAACCCAATCACGCTGAGATCGACATGGCTTCGCCAAAGAGGTTGTACACTTGTTGCATCTCTTTTTTACTCTACATGTTATATATATTGTCCACTGAGCACTCGTAGTAACGGGAAATACGATTATTTTATCCTACTATATGACAAGCAGTAAGGTACCAGGCAACTTAGCTATCCGTGATGGACTCTCTTGAACGCCATCACTATTTATCTCTGCGTTTTTGAGTTGTGCATTTGTCGATGGGCCTGGGAGTTGAGCTAGTATGGCAGTGGCCTGGGTCCAAAGTAATAGAAGTAGCACAAAAACAATTTTTAGTGTAGGATTTTCCTTGCTCAAGCCTGCCTACTAGAATCACCAGTGCTTGAAAGGAAAAGTGAATGAAAAACATAGGAATTGGAAAGTTTCCTATGGTACTACTTTTCATGAATTTGGTGCAAAGGAATAGAAAAATGTAGGATTTGTTCCTTTAGTGTCTCCTTGAAAGAAAAACCGTAGGAATTCTAATTTCCACTTCTCCTCCTTTTCATATTCCTATTCATCAAGCACAAGACTAAGAAATAGTAGCATAATAGCATTATAATCGTACATTTTCTTGTGGTTTGACTTAATCTCACCATGCTTTTTTGCATCCTGTGGTCTTCCAATTGTTGTGAATCAAACACCCAGTTGGCGAAATCCTGTGTTTTAAATTCTCTGTTTTGCACGTGCATTCCTATCCTATTCTGTCTATTTCCTATCCCTGCATTGTTAGAATCCTCAAATTCAAACAAGCCCTTACTCAATTACTTACATTATAGATATGTGTCAAGAAAACCTTGTGTGGTTTGTCCTGCTCTACTGCATTTGTGTTCCACCCCAGCTCAGCTGCTCCAACGACGGAAGGGTTCACCACAACAGGGATCCGCTCTCTAGACTGCCTTTCGCCGCCTCAGATCTTCTTCCCCGCCGCCGACAGCCACGACAACTGCATTACCATCATCAACTGAGCAGATGACCTTGAGGACTACACGGGTCCGCAAGAGAGGTCGCACTCTTCCGTGTTTGCTTACGTTATATGTCGCTTAATATGATGAAATGCTACATTATCGTCGTGTTCACCTATTAGACTCCGAGTCAGGTCTAAACTAATGCTGAAACTTGAGTTTTTAAATGGTTGTGGGGTACATATTGGGGCAGCAATCAGTACTATCTGTCTACTATCTGGTTAATCTCCGGTGTCTACTATGAGTTTCATGTTGGGTGCAAACAAAAATTAAAGGAGCCACTATCTGTATTTTTTAATTAAATCTATTATCTAATTGCTATCATTGGTTTTGGGTCTATCCACAGTTTGCTACCATCACTCTGGATTTGTGCATGCACTCCTTACATAATCTCACTATGTTTTATTCCTATGCATGCTAGTTATTGTACACAATGGAGCTGATCATGTAGAGCAAAAGAGACGAGCCTTGCATGGCAATAAAATTTCATGCAGACGTCGTTCCATGGTGGGCGCAAAGGCAGCCCCCTCCACCCATTTCGGATCATAATCAAGAGGAAGATAACTATTCTGAGGGGGATTCAGAAGGAGAAGACCACTCCTATTTACCCCATGAGGTCTCTCTCTAACTTGGCATGCTGATGTTGGTAATATCATGCATATGGTGCCTTGCATTGCTTACTGTATACATTAAAGATGTCATCTGCTTAGTTTAGACATGCTTTGTGTCAATGCCATCTGTTTAGTTTCTTTATCGTATATGTGAATCATGCAATGACATCTTGTCTAGCCAGGCATCATATATGTGAATTTTGCAATGCCACCATGGTTAGCCAGTCATCTTATATGTGAATTATATCATGCCATCATTTTTTTATTATGTGTTAAATTTGTCAACAATTTTAGTACATTCAATTACTCATCCTGTGCATCAGCCATTCGGCACGGTCATGGAAAAATCTGGAGTGGAAACAAGGTCTTGAGCGGAACAATGCTATCTGACGAAGCGCATGTCTTGCTGGTTACCGATAGCTCCTCAGAGGAGGATTCAGAGACAGATGACCAGTCATATTTTCCCCCTGAGGTGCATGCCCTAATTTGGCATGGTTATGTTACTCATATCGTGCGTATGGTATCTTGCATTGCTATGTCATTTGCTTAGTTTAGACATGCTTTGTGTGAATGCCACCTGTTTAGTGTATAATTACCATATATGTGAATTATGCAATGCCATCTTGTTGCAAGACATTATATATGTGAATAATGCAATGCTATCTTGTTGCAAGGCATTATGTATGTGAATTATGCAATGCCATGCTGTTTAGGCAAGCGTCATATATGTGAATTATATCACGCCGTCCTTTTTTTGTATTTCTCATTGCTTTTGTCGACAATGTTTGTATATTCAACTGCTCTTCATGTGCATCAGCCATTTGAATTGGTGATGGAGAAATCTGGAGTGAAAACAAGGTCTTCAGAGCAGAAAATGCTACCTGCTGAAGCATATATCTTGCTGGTTACAGATAGCCCTTCAGAGGAGGATTCAGAGGTAGATGACCAGTCCTATTATCCCCTTGAGGTGTATGCTCAAACTTGGCAAGGTTATATTACTCATATAATGCATATGTTGTATTGCAATGCTTAGTTTTTACATCATATACACAATATTGAATGCCATCTCCTTAGTTGACACATCATATATGCAATTGTCCTTTGCTCACTTCCTTAGTATATAAATCATATATTTGAATTATGTCATGCCATGATGTTTACATAGACAGCATGTATCTAAATTATGGCATGCCAACCCATTTTCTAAAGACATAATATAGTTATATCATCTCATCCTGTTTACATAGTCATCATATTTTAAATTATGTCATTCTATCCGTGAATTATATCATGCCATCATCTTTCCATCGACGGCATGTTTGTGATTCATGGCATGCCAACCACTTTAATAGCCACATCGTATAGTTATATCATGTCATCCTGTTTACATAGTCATCATATTTTGAAGTATGTCATTCTATCCTGTTTAGTTAGCCATCATACATGTGAAATCGTGTCATGCTATCCTGTTTAATTAGCCATCATATATGTGAAATTATGTCCTGCTATTCTGTTTGCTTAGACAACATAAATGTGAATTATTTCATGCCCTGTTTTCTTTCCTACTATCCATTGCACCTGTCTATCTTACAATTTCTGTACATTCAATTACTTTTCTTGTTTATCAGCCATTTCAATTGGAGGGAGTGATGGCAGTATCTGTGGGAGTAAAAACACGGTCTTCAGAAAAGATCGTGTTACCTGTCGATGCAGATAGAATCACGGTTGTACTTGCCCAAGAATCAGCCCCACCACACATAACCCACACTCATGCAGATTGTACCCCTACCCAGTTGGACAGAGAACCAGCTACACCCCTTCTAACCCCAACCCCAGCAGATAGACACCCAGTTCCCGTTAACACAACACTGTCTCCACCACAGAGCACACAAACACGAGCAGTTATTAAGGCAACTGCAGTGCCCAAATCACGAGGACCACCACTCCGAACCAGAAGTCAACGCTTAAAGCAGAAGAAGAATTGTTCTCAGGTCAAGTTTCGTAGCTATGGTTCATACTACGTTGCTCTTGCATCACTGTATTTACTGATACCAACTAATTTCAAATTTGAAGGATGCAATTGAAACTCCAATGGCGCAACAGGTATGTTTTAAACCTGTTTCTTCAACGTGTTTGGCTGTTTGCGGTTGTAACTTGCTCTATGTTGATTTCAGTTTCAATTGAATAAACAGTTATGTTCTCATGCCATGCACATTACAAGTGTTGTTTTTGCTGTGTAGTTTCCCACACTTATATTCTGTCTATGCTGCTTTGTCTTAAATAGATATGATTCAAACTATATCTATCTTGATTTGGCAACATAAACTAGAATGATATAGACCATACAGTGACCATACTACATAGATATATGTTTGTTTCATGCTGTTATCCTGTCCACCTTACTACTGAACTGGTTTACCAAAATGAGTTTCATATACTACATTCTAAACCTGAGATGTGTTTGTTTGTTTCCCTTTTAGAACGCGGATAAAATATTGGAGAAGAGTACCCTGTTATGCAATGGTAAAGGAAGTAATGCAGATAAGGTTCAAGATAGTGAGACATCCCTGTTGGTCTCCAAGAAAGCTGATAAAAACTATATTGAGGACACTAAGACAACCCCAAAGTCCCGTCTTGATGTAGTGGTCGAGTTACTGGCTACCACTGCTGGCACCAGCTCTTCGAACTCGTTGCCTGAATCTGTTCGGCTTCTTGAATCTCAACTTCAAGTTGAAAGACATCGATCAGATGTTATGCGACAGGAAGTCAAGGATCGAGGAAGTCCCTGCAGAATTCAGATGCATACTTTCTGGTGCAACAACAAGCGTTGGAGGACTTAAGCGCCAAACAAGAGAAAGTTAATAAGCTTTCTAAGCATCTTGCCAGCATTATAGGTACCCAGGATATTGTTTCTTGAGCTCTTCTGAAGTGATTTCAGTTCTGGACTTGTTTTGCTGTGGTGTTTACATGCTGATGTGTTCCCTATATTTGCACTGGTGGCGAACTTTGATGCCCAGTGGATGTAATATGTGTAATATCCGTGATAGCCTAGTGTAAGTTGCTTGCTTATTTATTTCCTTGTTGTCTTGTTTATTTGTTTGCTTGTAGTCAGTGCAGTTCTTTTTCTGCGGTTTGCTAGTGGCTGCAATAAACTATTTTTTAAAACTAGGCCACAATAACCATGGGCTAATATTTACTGTAGTGACACTGGACCTACGGGCCGTAGAAATAGTGGGCCTTCTACGGGCCGTATCATCAATGGGCCTTATACGGGCAGTATGATCGATTGGCCAAACATGGGCCAATAACAGGCCACATTATGGCTGTAAATGGGCTAGAGCTGGAATCGTCCGTTCATGGGCCGACCATAACGGGCCATCGTTAATAGGCCGTATTTCATGACGCTATGAAAACGGTCCAACGTGTTAACGGACCACAAACGGGCCGACTGTAACCACGGGCTGAATTTGGCCCATAAGCGAAAATAGCGAGAACGGGCCGTAAGTAAACGAATCTTTGAAATGAGCCCAAGAATAAATGGGCTCTAAGAAGGCCGAAAGATAACATGGGCTGAAACGCCCAACGGAATAACGGGCCCTTAATGGGTATAAAGTGATACCTTTATTCATTACGGGCCGATTTCACCACGGGCCGTTAATGGGTGTAAAGTAATACACTTTGTTCATTACGGGCCGGTTTCACCACGGGCCGTTAATAGGCCAAGAGTTACATAGGGCCTCATATGGGCCGAAGACGCGTCATGGGCCATACATGGGCCGAAGTGAAAACGGGTGGAATCATATTGGGTGGCCGGATGATGATCGGGCCTAATTCGGATAGGGTGTAACGGGCCTTGGGTTAGCGGGATGTAAATGGGCTATATGCGAACAGGCCGTTAACAGGCTTTACATGGGCCGGCCCGCCACCTTTTGACCAAGTCAAACGGGGCGGCCTTGTCACAGGAATGGGCCTCTGTTGGGCCGTGCCATGTGTCGACGTATCATAGGCGCCTTTTGTCCAATGAGTGGATGACATCTGTCCCAACGGTGAGCCGACACGTGTTTCCTCCATCCAATGATGATTTTACACGTGGAAAATCCCCATTGGTCGGGGCTGTTAACGGGTTATCGGATCGAAAACCTGACCCGATAGCTTAACGGCGTTCTGTTACGGTGGATGCCACGTGTCGGTCACCCTTGACGAAAGCACTTCGCGGACGCGCGATTTATCGTCATGGAAGTGGACACTTCCGTGATGATAATTTTGGTAATGTCATGGAACACTTCTACGACGGCACAGGTATGACTATCTTGATTCTGTCATAAATTTGTCATGGATGTACATGCATGACAAAAAACGCGACCTACTGTTACAACCACATATCATGACGGAAGTGTATTTTTTTTGTAGTGAGGAGGAGTTGCACGTGTCCGAGGTCGAGGTAGAGAAGAGTCTGTCCGTCGAGGAATCGGCGGTGGATTACCAACGCGAGCTCTGGCACAACCACTACTACGAGTACTACAACCTTGAGGGCAGCGCCGAGGACGAGGACGCGGTCGACTTCAGCATGGGGGACGTGGAGTCCACCAACAACGACATGTTGCCAGGACAAGTCATCGAACCCAAAGCTAAGAACTTCTCCCATTGCAAGAAAAACCAATCTAGTAGGTCAAGCCAAATTGATAATTCGAAGAGACTTGCAAAGATAACCAATCGTACATAAAAGAATTCAGAGAAGATTCAATATTGTTCATAGATAATCTTGATCATAAACCCACAATTCATCGGTCTCAACAAACACACCGCAAAAAGAAGATTACATCGAATAGAACTCCACGAGAGAGGGGGAGAACATTGTATTGAGATCCAAAAAGAGAGAAGAAGCCATCTAGCTACTAACTATGGACCCGAAGGTCTGAGGTAAACTACTCACACTTCATCGGAAGGGCTATGGTGATGATGTAGAAGCCCTCCGTGATGGATGCCCCCTCTAGCGGAGCTCCGGAACAGGCCCCAAGATGGGATCTCGTGGATACAAAAAGTTGTGGCGGTGGAATTAGGTTTTTGGCTCCGTATCTGATCGTTTGGGGGTACGTAGGTATATATAGGAGGAACGAGTATGTCGGTGGAGCTTCGAGGGGCCCACGAGGCAGGGGGCGCGCCCTAGGGGGGCGTCCTCCACCCTCGTGACCGCCTCGTGGCTTTCTTCACAGAGGGTCCAAGTCGCCTGGATCTTATCTGATGAGAAAATCACGTTCCTGAAGGTTTCATTCCGTTTGGACTCCGTTTGATATTCCGTTTTTTCGAAACACTGAAATAGGCAAAAACAACATTTCTTGGCTGGGCCTCCGGTTAATAGGTTAGTCCCAAAAGTAATATAAAAGTGGAAAATAAAGCCCAATATAGTCCAAAACAGTAGATAATATAGCATGGAGCAATAAAAAATTATATATATGTTGGAGACGTATCAGGCATCCCCAAGCTTAGTTCTGCCGTCCTCGAGTAGGTAAATGATAAAAAGAGAATTTTTGATGCGGAGTGCTACTTGGCATAATTTCAATGTAAATCTTCTTAATTGTGGTATGAATATTCAGATCCGAAAGATTCAAGACAAAAGTTCATATAGACATAAAAATAATAATACTTCAAGCATACTAACAAAGCAATTATGTCTTCTCAAAATAACATGGCCAAAGAAAGTTATACCTACAAAATCATATAGTCTGGCCATGCTCTATCTTCACCACACAAAGTATTTAAATCATGTAAAACCTCGATGACTAGCCAAGCAATTGTTTCATACTTTAACATTTTCAAAAAAAATTCAATCTTCATGCAATACGTGAGCGTGAGCCATGGATATAGCACTATATGTGGAATAGAATGGTGGTTGTGGAGAAGACAAAAAGAGGGGAAGATAGTCTCACATCAACTAGGCGTATCAACGGGCTATGGATATGCCCACCAATAAATATCGATGTGAGTGAGTAGGGATTGCCATGCAATGGATGCACTAGAGCTATAAGTATATGAAAGCTCAACAAAAGAAACTAAGTGGGTGTGCATCCAACTCGCTTGCTCACGAAGACCTAGGGCAATTTTAGGAAGCCCATCATTGGAATATACAAGCCAAGTTCTATAATGAAAAATTCCCACTAGTATATGAAAGTGACAAAATGAGAGACTCTCTATCATGAAGATCATGGTGCTACTTTGAAGCACAAGTGTGGTAAAAGGATAGTAACATTGTCCCTTCTCTCTTTTCTCTCATTTTTTATTTGGGCCTTTTCTCTTTTTTATGGCCTCTTTTTCTTTTTTTTTTCGTCCGGAGTCTCATGCCGACTTGTGGGGAATCATAGTCTCCATCATCCTTTCCTCACTTGGGACAATGCTCTAAAAATGATGATCATCACACTTTTATTTTTCTTACAACTCAACAATTACAACTCAATACTTAGAACAAAATATGACTCTATGTGAATGCCTCCGGCGGTGTACCGCGATATGCAATGAATTAAGAGTGACATTTATGAAAGAATTATGAATGGTGGCTTTGCCACAAATACGATGTCAACTACATGATCATGCTAGCAATATGACAATGATGGCGCATGTCATAATAAACAAAACAGTGGAAAGTTGCATGGCAATATATCTCGGAATGTCTATGGAAATGCCATGATAGGTAGGTATGGTGGCTGTTTTGAGGAAGGTATATGATGGGTGTATGATACCGGCGAAAAGTGCGCAGTATTAGAGAGGCTAGCTATGGTGGAAGGATGGGAAAAGTGTGTATAATCCATGGACTCAACATTAGTCATAAAGAACTTATATACTTATTGCAAAAATCTAGAAGTTATCAAAGCAAAGTATTACACGCATTCTCCTAGGGGGATAGATTGGTAGGAAAAGACGATCGCTCGTCCTCGACCGCCACTCATAAGGAAGACAATCAATAAATAAATCATGCTCCGACTTCATCACATAACAGTTCACCATACGTGCATGCTACGGGAATCACAAACTTTAACACAAGTATTTCTCAAATTCACAACTACTCAACTAGCATGACTCTAATATCACCATCTTCATATCTCAAAACAATTATCAAGCATCAAACTTTTCTTAGTATTCAACACACTCAAAAGAAAGTTTTACAAATCTTGAATACCAAGTATATTATTATTAAGCAATTTACCATGCTATTAAGACTCTCAAAATAATCTAAGTGAAGCATGAGAGAACAATAGTTTCTTTAAAACAAATCCACCATCGTGCTCTAAAAGATCTAAGTGAAGCACATAGAGCAAAATTATAAAGCCCAAAAGATATAAGTGAAGCACTAGAGCAAAACTATATAGCTCAAAAGGTATAAGTGAAGCACATAGAGTATTCTATCAAATTCCAATTAATGTATGGCTCTCTCAAAAGGTGTGTACAGCAAGGATGATTGTGGTAAACTAAAAAGCAAATACTCAAATAATACAAGACGCTCCAAGCAAAACACATATCATGTGGTGAATAAAAATATAGCTCCAAGTAAAATTACCGATGGAAGTAGGCGAAGAGGGGATGCCTTCCGGGCATCCCCAAGCTTTGACTTTTGGTGTCCTTGGATTATCTTGGGGTGCCATGGGCATCCCTAAGCTTAGGCTCTTGCCACTCCTTGTTCCATAATCCATCAAAAGATTTCACCCAAAACTTGAAAACTTCACAACACAAAACTCAATAGAAATCTCGTGAGCTCCGTTAGCGAAAGAAAACAAAAGACCACTTCAAGGTACTGTAATGAACTTATTATTTATTTATATTGGTGTAAAACCTACTGTATTCCAACTTCTATATGGATTATAAACTATTTTACTAGCCATAGATTCAACGAAATAAGCAAACAACACACGAAAAACAGAATCTGTCAAAAACAGAACAGTTTGTAGTAATCTGTAAATAAAGCAAACTTCTTGAACTCCAAAAAATCACAATTGGAATAAGTATTTTACCACGTTCTGGTGATTTTTAACAATTGTTTTCGTGAACAGAAAGTTTCTGGAAATTACAGCAAGATCAAATAACTATCATCCAAGAAGATCCTATAGGCTTAACTTGGCACAAACACTAATTAAAAGATAAAACCACATCTAAACAGAAGGTAGATGGACTATTTATTCCTAAACAGAAGCAAAAAACAAAAAAACAAAAATAAAATTGGGTTGCCTCCCAACAAGCGCTATCGTTTAACGCCCCTAGCTAGGCATAAAAGCAAGGATAGACCTAGGTATTGCCATCTTTGGTAGGCAATTCTTCAATGAGGCATCTATCTTCCTTAGGAATTTCTTTCTTTCTAGTAATTATCAAACTCTTAGGCACAAGATCGAAAAATTTATTTGTAGCAATTGGTTCCTTAATGATAGCAAAAAGATTGGGATGAATACTTATAGATTTAGGAACATACATAAGCTTGGCAATTTTAGTAGGAGGACTTGGAGTATTCTTTACGGAAGAAAAGGCGGTTCCCAAGTTTATAATGATACCCTCAAGTTTATCGATTCTAGTGGAATCTAGATTTATTTTCTCATCAACTATGGGTTCCTTTTCCTTAATATTTTTCAAAGTCATTCCTACCTTAGATCCATATTGGGTAATTTGATTGTGGATCTTTTTATCTAGATTTTCAATTAATTCAATGGTAGCAACTTTATTTTCAATAATTTCAAGTCTTTGCATAACATGCTCCAAAGTTAACATAGTTCCATTAACCAAAAGAGGTGGTGAGCCAAATAAATCTATCATAGCATTATAAGAATCAAAAGTATGGCTACCAAAGAAATTCCCTCCGGTAATGGTATCAAGGATATATCTATACCAAGGATTAGCACCTACATAAAAATTGCGAAGAAGAACTGAAGTAGATTGCTTCCTGGTAGATCTATTTTGAGCATTGCAAATTCTATACCAAGCATCTTTTAAATTTTCTCCCTCCCTTTGTTTAAAATTTAGGACTTCGTTCTCGGGAGATAACGGAGAAGATATAAGATTAGCCATGACGACAAGGCAAGCGAGAAAAAGGCAAACGGAAAAGAGAGGGCAAATAAAACGGCAAGGGTGAAGTGGGGGAGAGGAAAACGAGAGGCAAATGGCAAATAATGTAATGCGAGAGATAAGGGATTGTGATGGGTACTTTGTATGTTGACTTTTGCGTAGACTCCCCGGCAACGGTGCCAGAAATTCTTCTTGCTAGCTCTTGAGCTTGCGTTGGATTTCCCCGAAGAGGAGAGGATGATGCAGCAAAGTAGCATAAGTATTTCCCTCAGTTTTTGAGAACCAAGGCATCAATCCAGTAGGAGGCTACGCGCGAGTCCCTCGTACCTACACAAAAACAATAGCTCAACGCAACCAACGCGATTAGGAGTTGTCAATCCCTTCACGGTCACTTACGAGAGTGAGATCTGATAGAGATGATAGATAATATTTTTGGTGTTTTTGGTATAAAGATGCAAAGTAAAATAAAAGGCAAAGTAAAAAAGCAAAGCAATAATAAAGTGATTGGAGATTGATATGATGAGAATAGACCCGGGGGCCATAGGTTTCACTAGTGGCTTCTCTCAAGAGCATAAGTATTTCTACGGTGGGTGAACAAATTACTGTTGAGCAATTGATGAATTGAGCATAGTTATGAGAATATCTAGGTATGACCATGTATATAGGCATCACGACCGAGACAAGTAGACCGACTCCTGCCTGCATCTACTACTATTACTCCACTCATCGACCGCTATCTAACATGCATCTAGAGTATTATGTTAATGAAAACAGAGTAACGCCTTAAGCAAGATGACATGATGTAGCGGGATAAATTCATGCAATATGATAAATACCCCACCTTGTTATCCTTGATGGAAACAATACAATACGTGCCTTGCTGCCCCTTCTGTCACTGGGTAAGGACATTGCAAGATTGAACCCAAAGCTAAGCACTTCTCCCATTGCAAGAAAAACCAATCTAGTAGACCAAACCAAACTGATAATTCGAAGAGACTTGCAAAGATAACCAATCATACATAAAAGAATTCAGAGAAGATTCAAATATTGTTCATAGATAATCTTGATCATAAACCCACAATTCATCGGTCTCAACAAACACACCGCAAAAAGAAGATTACATCGAATAGATCTCCACGAGAGAGGGGGAGAACATTGTATTGAGATCCAAAAAATAGAGAAGAAGCCATCTAGCTACTAACTATGGACCCGAAGGTCTGAGGTAAACTACTCACACCTCATTGGAAGGGCTATAGTGATGATGTAGAAGCCCTCCATGATGGATGCCCCCTCCGGCGGAGCTCCGGAACAGGCCCCAAGATGGGATCTCGTGGATATAGAAAGTTGCGGCGGTGGAATTAGGTTTTTGGCTCCGTATCTGATCGTTTGGGGGTACGTAGTATATATAGGAAGAATGAGTACGTCGGTGGAGCTTCGAGGGGCCCATGAGGCAAGGGGGCATGCCCTAGTGGGGGCGCGGGGGGGGGGGCGCCCTCCACCCTCGTGACTGCCTCGTAGCTTTCTTGACGGAGGATCCAAGTCTCCTGGATCTTATCTGTTGAGAAAATCACGTTCCCGAAGGTTTCATTCCATTTGGACTCCGTTTGATATTCCGTTTCTTCGAAACACTAAAATAGGCAAAAAACAACAATTCTGGGCTGGGCCTCCGGTTAATAGGTTAGTCCCAAAAGTAATATAAAAGTGGAAAATAAAGCCCAATATAGTCCAAAACAGTAGATAATATAGCATGGAGCAATAAAAAATTATAGATACGTTGGAGACGTATCATGGTCTGTCTGATGTACGCTCTTTTATGTGCCCAAATTAGCAAGCAATGTTAAATTATGCAATGACGTACCCGGGGAAATTTCCACCAAAATTTGAATTATCATACTCATCCCATGCGCGTAAAGCAGAAGAATCGTTTGCGATGCACACAATCGTTTAAAGTGAATGGTCCGGCGGCACCGCGTGCATTCAAAGTGAATGTGCCCATGCCTTGAGACCAAACTTTGAATTATCAAACTCATCGCATGCGTGTAAAGCAGAAGAATCGTTTGCGATGCACACAATCGTTCAAGGTGAATGGCCCGGCGGCACCGCGCGCAAAGTTTCCCTCCACATTTCCAAAGTTTTGGCCTACCGCCAAAATATCTACCCCCGCCCCCTTGCCCCCTTCCCCACCCCCTTTTCTCCCCAACCACAAGTCACATTTCCCCTGTTTCCTCCTTCCTTCCTTCCTTGCTAAGCTATAGCCGCTTCCTCACTCTCGCTGTCTCGCATCATACCACCGGGGTCGGCATGGTCTTCTTCAAAGACCTCTCCAGCAGTTCCTCCTCTAGTGACTACTCCTTCACCACCCGGGTATGCCTCTCTTCTCTCTCTCGGGCTATGACTTGGAATGAAGGATTTTTACCTGGCGGTCGATTTGAGTCATTTCTTCCTCTTGTAGCTCCCTAGGACCATCAGTGGCGACGAATGGAGTGGGGTGGCTGAAGATCTATCTGCTCGTTGTCACCATCAATCTCCATGCTTGAAGCTAGTTGTGTTTGAGTCTGTGGACAATGGGAGGAAGTTTCTGGCATGTGTAGAGAAGGTTAGACCCTCTTTCGTTGTTACAAATCATTTTTTAGATGTGATTCAGTCACTATCACGGTCCCAACCCATTCATACCACACCTTCAACCAAACGCATCCTAAGACAGTGTCACAGTTTGTACCTAGTATCTTAAATTGTTGCCATCTCATCAGCGGTGCCATTAGAAAATTATTTGGCCCCGCTTCAGTAGTTTGTGCAGCCAACTTTGGTCCACACATCCGAGCAGCCAAGCAGTAAAATACTAAATCTTTATGGCACGAAGGAACTGGGCATCGGAGCAACTACGTGCTCCGGAGTCCGGGTCCCTGATTTTTTTCCCGCTGCATCGGCTCGCCAGTGCAGGGCACCGGTGCGAGATGTAGCAACAGTTGTCTTTACCCCAGTTTTGGCATACATAGTGGACGGCCTTAGTGCTATTAGTTCTATGTTACTAAATTTGTGCATGTACACACATGTTAGTATCAATTTGCTGTCATCCAAACACTGTCGCTGTGCTATTGCGGCTATATTTACCTTCCTTATAAAATGTTCAATTTGTTATTTATTGTACATGAGTGAGAACTTGTAGCATCATTATAGTTAATTATAGCTTCTGATGTTCCATAATTTGGTTGTTATCTCAGTACCAATTATTTCATTTGCACATTGCTCTTTTTGAGAAGATATGTCATAATTGACATGTTTCTTCAGTTTTTCAAAATAAGCATTGGTGATTTTCTATGTTGCTATAAACCCATTTCCCCTACAATTGTTACTGATCTAGTTTTAAATATTATAGGATGAATGGAAGTGTTCTTACATGGAGTGGGTTGATCAAGAGTGGCCACAATCTTTGAAGATGTGCCTAACGAAGCTCTGGAGCATGTATGAGGAAGAGAACACATGTAGGCTTAGAGGAAGTCTTGTCAACGCTGAAGCATATTTCAAGATGCAGGATAAAAAGTTGAAGGTGGAGAATGAGCTCAGATTTTTTAAATCAGACTTTGCTAAGATGGTGTTGGCGAAGGAGGAGGCACTTTCCCAGTTGGCCCGTGCAAAATGGGTTCTACCGAATCGAAAGCGAGAGGTGGATAAGACGAGCCTGGATGATCTATATTAGGGAAATGAATATATTGTTCTTATGAAGTTGAACTAGCTATATGTTGTACTATGTTGTTTTCATGTAGCTACCATGCTGTGATGTTATAATATATTTATGTGCCTGATATGAAATTGGCAAACTGTTGTTCGATATGAAATGTGAATTTGCGTAATACTGGAATTATTAATTGTAAACTAATAAACGTGCTAAATGTGTCATGGACCTTTGCAAACGGTTCTAGCAGTAAAAGTGCTTGCGACGAATAGCCCAATGCCACACAGTTTTCTTCATCAAATCGTGTGTGATACAGTTGATAAAAGCAAACAGTTAACCAAGGAAGACCGTGTGTGATAGTTACACCTTTCACAAACGAGCCTACACATAAAACTGTGTGGGATGTACGTCCGAACAGAAACGTTTTCCCTGGATTGACTGTGTGGGATGTACATAAGAACGGAAACGTATTCCTTGGATTGACTGTGTGTGATATACATATGAACGGAAATGTTTTTCTAGGATTCACCGTGTGGGATGTACATACATACGGAAATGATTTTCTCGGATTAGCATGTGGGATGTACATACCTACGGAAATGATTTTCTCGGATTACCATGTGGGATGTACATACCTACGGAAATGATTGGGCTTCGATGCCTCGCCCGATCACACACGACCCCAGACTGGGTCCTAGGAGGGCCTATCCCCGATGATTTCTGGGCTGTGTGGGAAGGACACCCTATCGAACACACTCACTTGGCGCCGGTTCAAAATGTCGTAGCAGAAAGGGGTTTAAAACCGTTTTTTAGGACCGACGTGCACTAGTGTTACTCAGGTACTAGTGGGCCAGCCCAATAACGGCCTGATTAATAAAGGCCCATTTACGGCCCGAAGCTAGATCTAGCATGTTAATTGTTCACCGAATATTTGGGCCCAATCATGGCCCAGTGACTTTCGGCCTGTTACATGCCCGATGTAGACATGGGCCCATTTCAGCCTGGTGTGTCTTTTGGCCTGGGAATGGCATGTGCTGCCCATGGGCCATATACGGTCCGACGCAACATCCGGCCCACTAACGGCCCGTGATAAAGGTGGCAACAGTTCAGCCCAACGTGACTTTCGGCTTGTTAAAGGCATGTCGCATAATTCAGCCCATTGATGCCTGTACTAAGCTTTCGGCCTATTAAAGGCACATGATATCAGTTGGCCAACTAAGGCCCGAGATATGTTTTGGCCTGGTAACGGCCCGTCATATAACTGGGCCAAAAAAGGCCCGGTCTACATTTCAGCCTGCTGAAGGCCCGTCGTCGACTAGTGAAAATTGAGGCCCAACATGCATTTCGGCCTGCTAATGGCCCATGGTTTCTTCGGGGCTGTAACAGGCCAGCAGAATATTCAGCCTATTAATGGCCCAACGCTACATGGGCCAAACTTAGCACTGGGTCCACAAAATGCCCAACTAAAATTTGGGCCGAATATAGGCCGTAGTAAGTTGTGGGCCTGGCGCAAAGTGTGAAGGCCCCAATGGCCATTCGGGCCCAAGAAAGATGCAGGCCGGCCCAATTGTGGCCCGCTAAAAACCAGGCCCTTTAGAGGCGAATGTTTCGGCCCGGTCGACTACATCAGATTTTTTTTCAGATAGCGAGTGATGGCAGTAACTAGTAGGAATTAAGAACAAACCTACTCTATATAATAAAGAAATTACGGCATAGTAACTTAGAATAAACCTACACTATGCAATAAAGGATTTATGGTATATTACATCCACTGAGCATCGAAGTTCGCCACCAGTGATCATAAAGCGCAACGAAGAAGCAGATTATAATAACTGGGCACTATTGCAGCGTAACAAAATAATACTAAACTGAGACCACTTCCAAGACAGTTCAAGAAAGGTTAGGCTTCCGCGGAAACTGCTGCGCAAGCTGCTGAGCAAGGCTGTGAGACCGGCCTAGCATGTCGGTCATAGCTTCTAGGTGTAGCTGTTTAGCAATGAGGTTCTCATTGGTGTTCTCCACAATCTTTCTTCGAGATAGGACTTCAAGTCGAAGTTGAGTTGCAGAATGGCTTTCTGCTAGAACTTGGGACTGAAGAACTCGAACTGATTCATCAATTCTGTGAGCTTGTCTGACTGCTAGTCTCAAGTAACTTGAACACTGCATCAAGACAAGACTTTGGGGTTGTCTCGCTATCTTCAAGATGTTTTGCCTTCTTTGCTGTAATATATGTTCGGTTTGTCTCACAGCCTTCAACAGACTTGTGCATGCCATCAGGCATATCTCCTTGAAACAAGCAGAGAGATGACATGTTTTGCACGTGTATAAACAAAGATGATAACTGTGCTGTCAATTCCATCCAATTTCAAATTAGAAAACAAAGATTAAGTTCAAAATATCAATAGCATAATTTGGCATTGTTCATAATGCAGGGAGCTTCACCACACTCTTTGGATTACCATGTCAACATAACAAGCATAGATGAAGGGCAAAGTCAATCATTGTATCTATTTTGGTTAATGTGCATGGCATGTTGTTCATATCATCAGCCACATCAGTAAGATAAAACAGGAGATGACAAGGTGCAAATGTGGTCTGCTTCACCACACACTGGATTATAGATCCACAAAAACAAGCATACATATTGGGAGTATTGAGTAATGTGTATGGTATGAATAAGTAATTTGGTTTTACAAGTAAAACTTGGAACTTACGGTTCTTGCGAACATGCATTTTGATAGAAACAACAAACTAAACAGCAGTAAACGATAGGGAGTATGAGCAAATTAAACAGCAGTTGAGGATAAAGGCTTTAGAAGGACTGACTTACATTAACAGTTAACACCGGCTTTATAATGCCCTTCTCCATGTCAAGGGAAGGATAACTCAAGAACTCCAGCACATAATCTTCTTCATAAGCATTGCCTGTACTCTACATTTTGTAGAGAGTAATTATAGATATGATAATCTTTGGAAGGGATAGAGGATAATGAAGATAAGATGCAAATTGATGCTACATAATCAACTACCAATCCCTCGAAGTACAAGCGTTACAGGACAAAATATACTGGAAAGAGCAATGGGCTACACTTCTGCACTGGCATTGTCTGTGTATTCAACTTTTTGGTAAGATTAAATATAGATCTGATATTTTTTAGTAAATGATGGGCGAGGGAGATAAGATGCAGAATGCTACACAATGAACCAATCCCTCTTCCCATAATACAAGAGTGTTTTGAACACTGGTGTACTATACAAAACGTTCTTATATTATGGGACAGAGAGAGTAGTTGTTAATGTAAGTACAGTGATAGACGATGTTCAGTCCTTACAAGAGGACTGCAGAGCTAAACCTCTTCAAAAGCATAGGGTTGATTCTAAATTTATGTAAGAGTCCATGCAGATCTTATAATGTTCACCAAATGGACGGTAACGAGGCTAACATGTGCAGTGATGCTACATAATCAAATAGCTATGAAAGTAAGTATGGTCATACATGGCAAGAGAGGTACTCACAAGAGCAATGCAGTGTGTAGTATAGTTGCGAGATTCTATGGGCCCTTGAGAATGAGTGTTCTTCTGTTAACAGTTTTCGTACAAGTGAGACGTTAAGGAAAATGCAGAAATGTAGTTCAAATTGTGATGTGATATCATAGACAGTGCCTTACGTTGCAGACGAGACCAATGTGTAACAAGATTATTCGATCCTTTGTCGATAAATGTAGCATCGGAGACTTTACAGAAATTTCGTTTAGAGGCTTGCCATCGAAGTGCGCTTGCCTCAGGTAGGAACGATACTTCATCAACGAGTGCTTGAAAACTGCAACCAACCCTTGCTCGTCTTGACAGTCCAGTTTGGTCCTTGCCTATTTAAAAGAATGAAATCTAGTGTATTCTGTCAGCAGAAATATATGCATTAATTACCATGAATAACATTAGTACATTACTTACGCGTAAGCTGCGGAGGAAGACTGGAAATTGTTCTGTGTCTGCGGTATAATCTTTCCATGAAGGAAAGATGTGCACAAAGTTCCTGACAGCAATATAAGCTTCGTCTTCTAAACTGGGAAGAAATGGAACAGGGGTCCTATTTGTTGCAATTGGGGATCTCGCTGGTTCGAAAAGGGATTTGGCAACTGGATTTGGTGTACTCTTTGCTGGAATGGGGTTTTTGCGTTGTAGAGCTGGCGCTATGTCAACTGGCATCATCATACTGTTTGCTACAGTTGGGGTCTGCTGAGTTGGGGCTTCAGAAATGACCAGTGTAGTGCTAGAGTTGGGGTGTTTTGTGGGTCAGGTGATATTGCAACTACACCTAATGGTCTATTTGATTTATCAGGTGTCACTACCTTTTTCAAATACTTTGCTCATGCTCCTCCGCGATCAGCGATCACCCTCTTCCTTTTGAATGTCTGGTACACAAGAACAACATTTCAATGGATAAATATGGTATGATGACAGATGGAATATGTACTGAAAATGGATAGGCAGGGCATATTCACATACACGATGTGTAAACTAAGCTATAATGGCAGTGCAACAAAGTAGAAGCAATGCAAAGTATCAGTTGCAAGATATGTGCGACCAATATAACCTTGGAAAATTAGAGCAAGCACCTTTATGGGTGAATAAGATAGGGCATCTACCTATGACTCCTCCACTAGGGAGCTACATTGACTTAGGTCTCCCTGTAGCTCAGAATCACTGTTAGGATCATATTCTGAGCATGAATCTGTAGGTGGAGAGCGTTTGCATTGTATTGCATCCAGACATGATTTCAGTCCCTTAATGCCAAGTTTGACAACCATGGCATTGTTCTGCTTTATTCTTTTTATGCGCGCAAGCTCATAATAATTATGATGTTGTTCAGAATCTGAGATTCATGAAAACATAAAAAGTAGTCAGATTATCTATGGAATGCATTACGGATTCAACTCGAAGAGTGTCCCCCTATAAACCCCTGCATATGCAAAGTTCACCCCCCAACCTTGCTGACCAAACCACACAGAAATACAAACCTCTTATGTCTCTATAACAGGCAGACACACATTTCAAAACTAAAGTAGGAACATTAGAATCATATCAAATTCGTATTTGAACAAATAAACTAAGGAATTATGAGTGGCATATTGTTTAACTTCATGGTTGGAGTGCTGGTAGTGCGACACATAGCAAGTAGGCAGATTGTATTCCATGTAAAAGATTGTAGTCTATGTAAAAGCTGGAAATGACACTTTCTTTCTATATAATGTAGTGTTCGTTCCCACACACGATGGAAGAGATCACACAGAGAAATACTATTCACTCATGTCTACGGTTCCAGTATTTTGAAACGGGGTGGTCCACCCTAAAAGAATATTGAGAAAAGCTGGAAATGACACTTTCTTTCTAGGGATTTTTATTTCTGTGCCCCTGGCTCCTTAAGTCTACTCATTCATCCACACTCTGTTAACTTTTGCTCACTTTTCCCCACTCCCTTGCCCGAAACCCTCAGAACATGTTATAAGGGACGTTGTCGTCGGGTCAATGCCTTTGACCGTTAGCCGACGAGTGGGGCCGCGTATACGTGGGCGCATGCAAGACCGCGGTCGTGGGGTAGCACATGTCCTTGGACATGCCCGAAACGTCTCATCATATAAAGAGGCAACCACCTCCATCGCCCCTGCTATTTTCCCCCAAATCCCCTCCCTGCCGCATCGTCTTTCTCTCCCCCACCGGCGTCGTCTCGCTCTCCTCCACTGCCTCCACCGCATCGTCTCGCTCTCCCCCATCGCATCCTGTTCCTCACCTTCATCGCCTCCATCTGTTAGATGGCCGACGCTCATGGCGACGCCGGCGCAGCGACCGGAGATGTGGTGGAGCTGCAGGGTCCATGCACGGTGACCGCTGATGTCGGCGGCGTTCACGGTGGTGCGGGGAAACTCGCAACCTCTGTGGATGTGGCGGGCTCCGCCTCATCGCTACAGAAGGTGAAGGCATCGAGCGATGCAGTCCATCCAGATGCCCCCGTTGCGCTGCCTGCCGTGGAGGAGGAGGTATTTGCACTTGCTTAGCTTGTAGAGTTAATTGCTACCTAGTTGCATTGGTTAGATTGTGATTCATACAGTAGTTTAGATGGTTAGAGTAGTTGGTTTGACGGATGGGCCGGGGTTTTCTGTAGGGTATGGGTTGGGGGGACGGGGGTTTTTGGACTAGGGTTTGTTGGATAAATTCGTTGCAAAAATGCTATGTTGTGAACTATGATTTTAGGTGCTGCAATGATTGGGGTTTTTAGATTGGGATTTGGATAAATTCGTTGCAAAAATGCTAGATGGTGTGAACAGATTGGTTTTTTTTAATGCTATTATGCTTATTAGATTTGTTTTTAGTGCTCAAAGATTAGGGTTTTTAATGCTACTCAGACTCGTTGCCTTAGATTGGGTCCCTATTAGATTTGTTTTTGAATGCTACTCAGATTGGGGTTTCGAATGTCATATGCCCAAATGGAATCCATTGATTAAGAAGTTATAAATTTTATTCAATGTGTGTAAATTTTTCATATTGGGGTTTTTGATTCATTAGTATATAAATTTGATTCATTAGTATATAAATTTGTCCACAATATGTAGTTATATTATCTCCGTTCTTCAATGTGTGTGCATGACCAATGATCAATGTGTTATTTGAATGTCATATTGGTGTTTTTGATCAATGTGTGTACAAATCTAATACAATGATATACTAGTGATGGATGTAGTTTTTGAATGCATAGAGGTAAGGGGCACAGAAATAAAAAACCTCACTTCTTAAACATTTCTGATATTGGGAGTATATTAGCCCTATGATCAATGTGTCATGTGTGCATATCTAAATTTTCAATTGGCTACTAATGATGGATGTAATTGTATATTCAGGAGGATGATGGTTGGGGGGGGGGGAGAAATGGGAAGCTGGCCGACTACGACCCGTACAAGGGGGTGTTTAGTGACGATTCTGAATATGAGGTAAGCCTATCCCTTGTTCATTTAGTTCCTTTGACATGGTGTATATGAATCTATAATGTATTAATGCAATTCATTCATGTGTGTAGTATGATTCTGGAGATGATGTGTACAAGGGAAACGTTGCGTCCTTCACAGCCAAGGAGGTGCAGAAGATCAAGGACAAGGGAGTTGCTTCCTTGTACAATCGCAAGTTCAAGAAGTGGCATTGCCCCTACTGCACCACCAAGCCAAAGCCCAAGGATGGCCGCTTCGATCACCTTCTGTGTCATGCAGAGGATGTAGCAATCATGAGGAGGACTACATGATCGAGGGGCAGCATCTTTGTGCTCATGAAGGCCCTGACTCCGGCGTGAAGTGATGTGATGATGCTATGATGGCGTGATGATGTGAACTGAATCTTAATCTTTTGGGTACTTAGGGTCCGGTTACTTATGGTAAACTTAATGTGGCAGTTTATGGTGTGAACTTAATCTATGGTGATGCTAGTAACGTATTACTCTATCTATATTTGTCCGTCCTTATATTTTCCTGTGGTGTATGGTTAGTTCTGTTTAGATGTTGTGAACTAGAGTTTAGGTGCTGTAATGATCAAACATATTGTTTCAGTGTTGCTTCACTGATCAGACATGTTGTTTCAGTGTTGCTTCACTAATCACTTCAGTGTTGCTTCACTGATCATACATGTTGAGGGAGTCTTGGATTAAGGGGTCCTCGGGCGTCCGGACTATGGCACGTAGGCCGGACTGATGGGCTGTAAAGATACAAGACCGAAGACTATGTCCCGTGTCCGGATGGGACTCTCCTTGGCGTGGAAGGCAAGCTTGGCGTCTGGATATGAAGATTCCTTTCTCTGTTACCGACTTTGTACAACCCTAGTCCCCTCTGGTGTCTATATAAACCAGAGGACTTAGACCATAGGGAGGAGAATCATAATCATAGTCATACATGCTAGACTTCTAGGGTTTTAGCCATAATGATCTCGTGGTAGATCTACTCTTGTAATACTCATATTCATCAAGATCAATCAAACAGGAAGTAGGGTATTACCTCCATAGAGAGGGCCCGATAAACATCATGTCCCCCGTCTCCTATTACCATCGACCTTAGACATAGAGTTCGGGACCCCCTATCCGAGATCCGCCGGTTTTGACACCGACATTGGTGCTTTCATTAACAGTTCTGCTGTGTCGTCGTCAAGAGGTTCGATGGCTCCATCAATCATATACAACAATGTTGTCCAGGGAGAAACCTTCCTCCCCGGACAAATCTTCGTATTCGGCGGCTTCGCACTGCAGGCCAACTCGCTTGGCCATCTAGAGCAGATCGATAGCTACACCCCTGGCCGTCAGGTCAGATGTGGAAGCTTGAACTACGTTGAGGATATCTGCGGAGACTTGATAATCGACGGATTCGAGACCACGGCAGCCGCTCCCTGTCGCCACGATGAACATAACATAAATCTGTCATCGGACCATGCCCAGGGGATAGCGCATGTAACTGCTCTAGCCCTAGATCCAGAGCAGATTGCGCCATCCAAGGACGGGAGGCTCAACCCCGCCACGGAAGCCGCAGACTCAGCGGTGTCGGAGCCGCACACAGACCCAACCTCGAGTGGGATATGTGTCACCGGAACCTCAGACCCCTTTCCAGCTACAAGTTCCGAACCATGTGCATCCGCGCACGATGAGCTTGATAAGGCGTCGGTCGTCGAACTCAGCTCCGCGGACATCTTTCGGCACTCGCCTTTAGGCGACGTGCTGAATCATTAAAAACACTCTCCTTAGCGGGGGACTCTCAGCTGAATTATATCCAGTTCGAACTGGAGGCTGGCGATGGAGAATTTCGCTTCCCACCCCCTCCCACTTAATATCCACTATCAAAGACTTAACCGACATGCTCGATTACGGCTCCGAAGACATCAACGGTATGGACGACGATGCTGGAGAGGAGTAGGCCGAAAACCCACCGTTCACCGGAAGATGGACGGCCACCTCCTCATATGACGTATACATGGTGGATGCACCAAAAGAGAATAGCAGCGATGACAAGGAAGATCCAGTTGAGGATAAACCTCCTGAGATACAACCAAGGCGTCGGCATCAGCGGCGCCGCTCTAAATCACGCCGCAGCAAAGATAGCAACACCAGCATAGGAGAACATAACACTCCGGACGGTGCCGAAGACAATGAAGACCCCGTTGAGGCAACGCCCGAACAAGATGAACGGGAAGACGGACAAGTTAGCCCTGACGAACAGGCCACACACGAAGACTCGGAGGGCAGTAATTATCTTCCGCTCTCCGAGGATGAGGTGAGCCTCGGCACCGAAGATTTTATCGTGCCTGAGGAACCTCTCGAGTAGGAGCGCTTTAAGAGCTAGCTAATAGCCACTACAAGGAGCCTGAAAAAGAAGCAACAACAGCTTCAAGCTGATCAAGATCTGCTCAACGATAGATGGACTGTTGTCCTGGCTGCCGGGGAATACGACCGCAAGCGCTCGGCCAAAAGTTACCCGAAGCGCAAATTGCCACCTCAGTTCGATGATGAGGCGTTGGAGCCCATACCATCATCGCGCAATGCGGCTGACTAACCACCACGTGGTCGGGACAAAGCTACAACTCAAGCCGAACACCAGCACGCCCCACCTCACCGTAAAGGCAGAGACAAAACAGCTCGGGGACATACATATGACCCGCGGCAGGACTTGGACAGTAGAGCAGGTCAGAACTGATCGATCTATGGATTACGGGGACGTGCCCCGACATGCGATAACGGCTATCTAGCCGGACGCAATAATCATACTCACGCCCGGGCCAAGAACCACAGACGGACTCCATCCGAGCTACATCGTGACGTGGCCCGATATAGAGGCACCGCACACCCCCTCTGCTTCACTGACGAGGTAATGGAGCACGAATTCCCAGAAGGGTTTAAAACCGTAAACATCGAATCATACGATGGGACAACATACCCTGTGGTATGGATCAAGGATTTTCTTCTTCACATTCATATGGCCCGCGGCGATGATCTCCATGCATCAAATACCTCCCACTAAAACTCAAAGGACCACCCCGACACTGGTTGAACAGTCTGCCCGAAAACTCCATCGGCAGCTGGGAGGACTTGCAAGAGGCCTACCTTGACAACTTCCAAGGTACATATGTTCGACCTCCGGATGCCAATGACTTAAGTCACATAATTCAGCAGCCCGGAGAGTCAGCCAGGAAACTCTGGACTAGGTTCTTAACCAAAAAGAATCAGATCGTCGACTGTCCGGATGCCGAAGCTCTGGCGGCTTTTAAACACAGCATCCAAGACGAATGGCTCGCCCGACACCTCGGCCAAGAAAAGCCGAAGTCCATGGCAGCCCTTACGACACTTATGACGCGCTTTTGCGCGGGCGAAGATAGCTGGCTAGCCCGTAGCAACAACAATGCAAGCGAACCTGGCACTACGGAAGCCAGAAATAGCAACGGCAAGCCCCGGCGCAACAGACACAAGCGTCGAAACAACGGTGATAATACCGACGACACGGCGGTCAACGCCGGATTTAGCAGCTCCAAGTCCGGCCAGCGGAGGAAGCCGTTCAAAAGGAACAATTTGGGCCCATCCAGCTTGGACTGCATACTCGATCGCCCATGCCAGATACACATCACCCCCGACAAACCAGCCCAATCACACCAACAGAGACTTTTGGGTTTTTAAACAGGCCGGCAAGTTAAATGCAGAGAACAAGGAAAAGGGGTCGCAAAGTGAGGACGGTGACAAGGAGCCCTGTCCACCGAACACAGGGGGATAGAAGAAGTCCCCCCCCCCCCAAGTTAAAACGGTGAACATGATATACGCTACCCACATCCCCAAGAGGAAACGCAAGCGCGCTCAGGGACGTCTATGCGATGGAGCCAGTCGCCCCAAAATTCAACCCATGGTCTTCCTGTCCGATCACTTTTGATCGCAGGGACCATCCGACCAGTATCCGTCATGGCGGTTCAGCCGCACTGGTCCTCGACCCAATCATTGATGGATTCCACCTCACGTGAGTCCTCATGCACGGTGGTACCAGCCTGAACCTGGTCTATCAGGATCGATACAGCGCGCAAAATGGGCATTAATCCATCAAGAATTAACCCCACAAAGACTACCTTTAAAGGAGTCATACTAGGTGTAGAGGCCCGCTGTACGGGCTCAATCACACTAGAGGTCGTCTTCGGATCTCCGGACAACTTCCGAAGCGAAGAGCTGATCTTCGATATCGTCCCCTTTTGCAGCGGCTATCACGCACTGCTTGGGCGATCCGCATTTGCGCGCTTCAACGCGGTGCCACACTACGCTTATCTTACGCTCAAGATGCCCGGACCACGTGGCGTCATAACAGTCAACGGAAACACGGAACGCTCCCTCCGTACCGAGGAGCACACCGCTGCGTTAGCAGCAGAAGTACAGAGCGGCCATCTCAAGCAGAACATTCATTCGTCGGTCGAGCTCCCAGATACTATTAAACGAGTCTGGACTACTCTGCAGTAGGACAGCCCATCTCGTCAAGAGCTCGACTAGCAATTTCGCCTCCGTCCCAGTCCCAACCAAGTGGCGGCATTCGTACCGCGCGTACATAACTATGCACTCAAAATACCATGGGCATAGACGGAGGCATAACTAGCTTGTGATCCATAATATGGATCGACCGCTCCTGGACACACATACTTTCACTTTTTCTTTTTTATCCTTTTTAGTTCTCTTTTTCGCAGGTTTCTTCTGACGACCTGGTCACCGGTCCTCTCAACAGGATGGATACACCTGTTAGGGAACGTAGTAATTTCAATTTTTTTCCAACGAACACGCAAGATCATGGTGATGCATAGCAACGAGAGGGGAGAGTGTGTTCACGTACCCTGGTAGACCAAAAGCGGAAGTGTTAGCACAACGCGGTTGATGTAGTCGTACGTCTTCACGATCTGACCGTTCAAGTACCGAACGCACGGCACCTCTGAGTTCAGCACACGTTCAACTCGATGACGTCCCTCAAACTCCGATCCAGCCGAGCTTTGAGGGAGAGTACCGTCATCACGACGGCGTGGTGACGATGATGATGTTCTACTGGCGCAGGGCTTCGACTAAGCACCGCTACGATATTATCGAGGTGGATTATGGTGGAGGGGGGCACCGCACACGGCTAAGAGATCCAAGGGATCAATTGTGTGTCTCCAAGGGGTGCCTCCCTCCCCGTATATAAAGGATTGGAGGAGGGGGAGGGGGCCGACCACCCTAGGCGCGCCCCATGAGGAGTCCTACTCCCACCGGGAGTAGGACTCCCCCCTTCCATGTGGGTGTAGGAGAGGAGATGGAAGGAGAGAGGGGGAAAGGAAAGGGGAGGCACCGCCCCCCTCCTTGTCCAATTCGGACTGGGGGGGAGGGGGCGCGTGACTGCCCCTTGGCCGCCCCTCCTCTTCTCCACTAGGGCCCAATAGGCCCATTAGTCTCCCCGGGGGGTTCCGATAACCCCCTGGTACTCCGGTATATGCCCGATACTCCCCGAAACCATTCCGGTGTCCGAACAAAGTTATCCAATATATCAATCGTTATGTCTTGACCATTTCGAGACTCCTCATCATGTCCGTAATCACATCCGGGACTCCGAACTACCTTCAGTACATCAAAACACATAAACTCATAATATAACCGTCATCGAACTTTAAGCGTGCGGACCCTACGGGTTCGAGAACTATGTAGACATGACCGAGACACATCTCCGGTCAATAACCAATAGCGGAACCTGGATGCTCATATTGGCTCCCACATATTCTATGAAGATCTTTATCGGTCAAACCGCATAACAACATACATTGTTCCCTTTGTCATCGGTATCTTACTTGGCCGAGATTCGATCGTCGGTATCTCAATACCTAGTTCAATCTCGTTACCGGCAAGTCTCTTTACTCGTTCTGTAATACATCATCCCGCAACTAACTCATTAGTTGCAATGCTTGCAAGGCTTAAGTGATGTGCATTACCGAGTGGGCCCAAAGATACCTCTCCGACAATCGGAGTGACAAATCCTAATCTCAAAATACGCCAACCCAACAAGTACCTTGAGAGACACCAGAGAGCACCTTTATAATCACCCAGTTACGTTGTGACGTTTGGTAGCACACAAATTGTTCCTCCGGTAAACGGGAGTTGCATAATCTCATAGTCATAGGAACATGTATAAGTCATGATGAAAGCAATATCAACATACTAAACGATCAAGTGCTAAGCTAACGGAATGGGTCAAGTCAATAACATCATTCTCCTAATGATGTGATCCCGTTAATCAAATGACAACTCTTTGTCTATGGCTAGGAAACATAACCATCTTTGATCAACGAGCTAGTCAAGTAGAGGCATACTAGTGACACTCTGTTTGTCCATATATTCACACATGTATCATGTTTCCGGTTAATACAATTCTAGCATGAATAATAAATATTTATCATGATATAAGGAAATAAATAATAACTTTATAATTGCCTCTAGGGCATATTTCCTTCAGTCTCCCACTTGCACTAGAGTCAATAATCTAGATTACATAGTAATGATTCTAACACACATGGAGACATGGTGCTGATCATGTTTTGTTCATGGAAGAGGCTTAGTCAACGGGTCTGCAACATTCAGATCCGTATGTATCTTGCAAATCTCTATGTCTCCCATCTGGACTTGATCCCGGATGGAGTTGAAGCATCTCTTGATGTGCTTGGTTCTCTTGTGAAATCTGGATTCCTTTGCCAAAGCAATTGCACCAGTATTGTCACAAAATATTTTCATTGGACCCGATGCACTAGGTATGACACCTAGATCGGATATGAACTCCTTCATCCAGACTCCTTCATTTGCTGCTTCCGAAGCAGCTATGTACTCTGCTTCACTTGTAGATCCCGCGACGAGGCTTTGTTTAGAATTGTACCAACTAACAGCTCCACCATTCAATAAAAACACGTATCCGGTTTGCGATTTAGAATCGTCCGGATTTGTGTCAAAACTCGCATCGACATAACTATTTACGACGAGCTCTTTGTCTCCTCCATAAACGAGAAACATATCCTTAGTCCTTTTCAGGTATTTCAGGATGTTCTTGACCGTTGTCCAGTGATCCACTCCTGGATTAGTTTGGTACCTCCCTGCTAAACTAATAGCAAGGCACACATCAGGTCTGGTACACAACATTGCATACATGATAGAGCCTATGGTTGAAGCATAGGGACCATCTTTCATTTTCTCTCTATCTTCTGAAGTGGTCGGGCATTGAGTCTTACTCAACTTCACACCTTGTAACACAGGCAAGAACCCTTTCTTTGGTTGATCCATTTTGAACTTCTTCAAAACTTTGTCAAGGAATGTGCTTTGTGAAAGTCCAATTAAGCGTCTCGATCTATCTCTATAGATCTTGATGCCCAATATATAAGCAGCTTCACCGAGGTCCTTCATTGAAAAAATCTTATTCAAATATCCTTTTATGCTATCCAGAAATTCTATATCATTTCCAATCAACAATATGTCATCCACATATAATATCAGAAATGCTACAGAGCTCCCACTCACTTTCTTGTAAATACAGGCTTCTCCAAAAGTCTTTATAAAACCATATGCTTTGATCACACTATCAAAATGTTGATTCCAACTCTGAGAGGCTTGCACTAGTCAATAAATGGATCGTTGGAGCTTGCACACTTTCTTAGCTCCCTTTGGATCGACAAAACCTTCCGGTTGCATCATATACAACTCTTTTTCCAGAAATCCATTCAGGAATGCAATTTTGACATCCATTTGCCAAATTTCATAATCATAAAATGCTGCAATTGCTAACATGATTCGGACAGACTTAAGCATCGCTACGGGTGAGAAGGTCTCATCGTAGTCAATCCCTTGAACTTGTCGAAAACCTTTTGCAACAGGTCGAGCTTTATAGACAATAACATTACCATCAGCGCCAGTCTTCTTCTTGAAGATCCATTTATTCTCGATGGCTTGCCAATCATCGGGCAAGTCAACCAAAGTCCATACTTTGTTCTCATACATGGATCCCATCTCAGATTTCATGGCCTCAAGCAATTTTGCAGAATCTGGGCTCACCATCGCTTCTTCATAGTTCGTAGGTTCGTCATGGTCTAGTAACATAACCTCCAGAACAGGATTACCGTACCACTCTGGTGTGGATCTTACTCTGGTTGACCTACGAGGTTCAGTAACAACTTGATCTGAAGTTTCATGATCATCATCATTAACTTCCTCACTAATTGGTGTAGACGTCACAGGAACCGGTTTCTGTGATGAACTATTTTCCAATAAGGGAGCGGGTACTGTTACCTCATCAAGTTCTACTTTCCTCACACTCACTTCTTTCGAGAGAAACCCCTTCTCTAGTTAGGATCCATTCTTAGCAACGAATGTCTTGCCTTCGAATCTATGATAGAAGGTGTACCCAACAGTTTCCTTTGGGTATCCTATGAAGACACATTTCTCCGATTTGGGTTCGAGCTTATCAGGTTGAAGCTTTTTCACATAAGCATCACAACCCCAAACTTTAAGAAACGACAACTTTGGTTTCTAGCCAAACCACAGTTCATAAGGCGTCGTCTCAACAGATTTTGATGGTGCCCTATTTAACGTGAATGCGGCCGTCTCTAAAGCATAACCCCAAAACGATAGCGGTAAATCAGTAAGAGACATCATAGATCGCACCATATCTAGTAAAGTACGATTATGACGTTCGGACACACCATTACACTATGGTGTTCCGGGTGGCGTGAGTTGTGAACCTATTCCGCATTGTTTCAAGTGTAGACCAAACTCGTAACTCAAATATTCTCCTCCACGATCAGATCGTAGAAACTTTATTTTCTTGTTATGATAATTTTCAACTTCACTCTGAAATTCTTTGAACTTTTCAAATGTTTCAGACTTATGTTTCATTAAGTAGATATACCCATATCCGCTTAAATCATCTGTGAAGGTGAGAAAATAACGATACCCGCCGCGAGCCTCAACATTCATTGGACCACATACATCAGTATGTATGATCTCCAACAAATCAGTTGCTCGCTCCATAGTTCCGGAGAATGGCGTTTTAGTCATCTTGCCCATGAGGCATGGTTCGCAAGTACCAAGTGATTCATAATCAAGTGATTCCAAAAGTCCATCAGTATGGAGTTTCTTCATGCGCTTTACACCAATATGACCCAAACGGCAGTGCCACAAATAAGTTGCACTATGATTATCAACTCTGCATCTTTTGGCTTCAACATTATGAATATGTGTATCACTACTATCGAGATTCATCAAAAATAGACCACTCTTCAAGGGTGCATGACCATAAAAGATATTACTCATATAAATAGAACAACTATTATTCTCAGATTTAAATGAATAATCGTCTCGCACCAAACAAGATCCAGATATAATGTTCATGCTCAACGCTGGCACCAAATAACATTTATTTAGGTCTAAAACTAATCCAGAAGGTAGATGTAGAGGTAGCGTGCCGACAACGATCACATCGACTTTGGAACCATTTCCCACGCACATCGTCACCTCGTCCCTAGCCAGTGTTCGCTTAATCTGTAATCCCTGTTTTGAGTTGCAAATATTAGCGACAGAACCAGTATCAAATACCCAGGTGCTACTGCGAGCTCTGGTAAGGTACACATCAATAACATGTATATCACATATACCTTTGTTCACCTTGCCATCCTTCTTATCTGCCAAATACTTGGGGCAGTTCCGCTTCCAGTGACCAGTCTGCTTGCAGTAGAACCACTCAGTCTCAGGCTTAGGTCCAGACTTGGATTTCTTCTCTTGAGCAGCAACTTGTTTGCTTTTCTTCTTGAAGTTCCCCTTCTTATTCCCTTTGCCCTTTTTCTTGAAACTGGTGGTCTTATTGACCATCAACACTTGATGCTCCTTCTTGATTTCTACCTCCGCAGCCTTTAGCATTGCGAAGAGCTCCGGAATCATCTTATCCATCCCTTGCATGTTATAGTTCATCACGAAGCTCTTGTAGCTTGGTGGAAGTGATTGAAGAATTACATCAATGACACTATCATCCGGAAGATTAACTCCCAGTTGAATCAAGTGATTGTTATACCCAGACATTCTGAGTATATGCTCATTGACAGAACTATTCTCCTCCATCTTGCAGCTGTAGAACTTATTGGAAATTTCATATCTCTCAATCCAGGCATTTGCTTGAAATATTAACTTCAACTCCTGGAACATCTCATATGCTCCATGAAGTTCAAAACATTGTTGAAGTCCCGGTTCTAAGCCATAAAGCATGGCACACTAAACTATGGAGTAGTCATTAGCTTTGCTCTGCCAGATGTTCATAACATCTGGTGTTTCTCCTGCAGCAGGTTTGGCACCTAGCGGTGCTTCCAGGACGTAATTCTTCCGTGCAGCAATGAGGATAATCCTCAAGTTACGGACCTAGTCCGTGTAATTGCTACCATCATCTTTCAACTTTGCTTTCTCAAGGAACGCATTAAAATTCAAGGGAACAACAACACGAGCCATCTATCTACAACAAACATAGACATGCAAAATACTATCAGGTACTAAGTTCATGATAAATTTAATTTCAATTAATCATATTACTTAAGAACTCCCACTTAGATAGACATCCCTCTAATCATCTAAGTGATCACGTGATCCAAATCAACTAAACCATAACCGATCATCACGTGAAATGGAGTAGTTTTCAATGGCGAACATCACTATGTTGATCATATCTACTATATGATTCACGCCGACCTTTCGGTCTCGTGTTCCGAGGCCATTTCGCATATGCTAGGCTCGTCAAGTTTAACCTGAGTATTCTGCGTGTGCAAAACTGGCTTGCACCCATTGTAGATGGACGTAGAGCTTATCACACCCGATCATCACGTGGTATTTGGGCACGACGAACTTTGGCAAAGGTGCATACTCTGGGAGAACACTTTTATCTTGAAATTTAGCGAGAGATCATCTTATAATGCTACCGTCAATCAAAGCAAAATAAGATGCATAAAAGATAAACATCACATGCAATCAATATAAGTGATATGATATGGCCATCATCATATTGTGCTTGTGATCTCCATCTCCGAAGCACCATCATGATCACCATCGCCACCGGGCGCGACACCTTGATCTCCATCGTAGCATCATTGTCGTCTCGCCAACTATTGCTTCTCGACTATCGCTACCGCTTAGTGATAAAGTAAAGCAATTACAAAGCGATTGCATTGCATACAATAAAGCGACCACCATATGGCTCCCGCGATTGCCGATAACTCGGTTACAAAACATGATCATCTCATACAATAAAATATAGCATCATGCCTTGACCATATCACATCACAACATGCCCTGCAAAAACAAGTTAGACGTCCTCTACTTTGTTGTTGCAAGTTTTACGTGGCTGCTACGGGCTGAGCAAGAACCGTTCTTACCTACGCATCAAAACCACAACAATAGTTCATCAAGTTAGTGCTGTTTTAACCTTCTCAAGGACCGGGCGTAGCCACACTCAGTTCAACTAAAGTTGGAGAAACTGACACCCGTCAGCCACCTATGTGCAAAGCACGTCGGTAGAACCAGTCTCGCGTAAGCGTACGCGTAATGTCGGTCCGGGCCACTTCATCCAACAATACCGCCGAAGCAAAGTGTGACATGCGGGTAAGCAGTATGACTTGTATCACCCACAACTCACTTGTGCTCTACTCGTGCATATAACATCAACGCATAAAACCTGGCTCGGGTGCCACTGTTGGGGAACGTAGTAATTTCAAAAAATTAAATGACGCACATGCAAGATCATGGTGATGCATAGCAATGAGAGGGGAGAGTGTGTCCACGTACCCTCGTAGACCGAAAGCGGAAGCATTAGCACAATGCGGTTGATGTAGTCGTACGTCTTCACGATCCGACCGATCAAGTACCGAACGCACGGCACCTCCGAGTTCAGCACATGTTCAACTCGATGACGTCCCTCGAACTCCGATCCAGCCGAGCTTTGAGGGAGAGATCTGTCAGCACGATGGCGTGGTGACGATGATGATGTTCTACCGGCTCAGGGATTCGCCTAAGCACCGCTACGATGTTATCGAGGTGGATTATGGTGGAGGGGGCACCGCACACGGCTAAGAGATCCAAGGGATCAATTGCTGTGTCTCCAAGGGGTGCCTCCCTCCCCGTATATAAAGGAGTGGAGGAGGGGAAGGGGGCCAGCCACCCTAGGCACGCCCCATGAGGATTCCTACTCCCACCGGGAGTAGGACTCCCCCTTCCATGTGGGAGTAGGAGAGGAGAGGGAAGGAGAGAGGGCAGAATAGAAAGGGGGGCCGCCGCCCTCCTCCTTGTCCAATTCAGACTGGGGGGGGGGGAGAGGGGGCGCGTGGCTGCCCCTTGGCCGCCCCTCCTCTTCTCCACTAGGGCCCAATAGGCGCATTAGTCTCCCCGGGGGGTTCCGGTAACCCCCCCGGTACTCCGGTATATGCCCGATACTCCTCGAAACCATTCTGGTGTCCGAACATAGTCGTCCAATATATCAATCTTTATGTCTCGACCATTTCGAGACTCCTCGTCATGTGCCTGATCACATCCGGGACTACCAACTACCTTTGGTACATCAAAACACATAAACTCATAAATATAACCGTCATCGAACTTTAAGCGTGCGGACCCTACGGGTTCGAGAACTATGTAGACATGACTGAGACACGTCTCTGGTCAATAACCAATAGCGGAACCTGGATGCTCATATTGGCTCCCACATATTCTACGAAGATCTTTATCGGTCAAACCGCATAACAACATACATTGTTCCCTTTGTCATCGGTATGTTACTTGCCCGAGATTCGATCGTCTGTATCTCAATACCTAGTTGAATCTCGTTACCCGCAAGCCTCTTTACTCGTTACGTAATACATCATCCCGCAACTAACTCAGTAGTTGCAATGCTTAAGTGATGTGCATTACCGAGTGGGCCCAGAGATACCTCTCTGACAATCGGAGTGACAAATCCTAATCGCAAAATGCGCCAACCCAACAAGTACCTTCAGAGACACCTATAGATCACCTTTGTAGTCACCCAGTTACGTTGTGACGTTTGGTAGCACACAAAGTGTTCCTCCGATAAACGAGAGTTGCATAATCTCATAGTCATAGGAACATGTATAAGTCATGAAGAAAGCAATAACAACATACTAAAAAATCAAGTGCTAAGCTAACGGAATGGGTCAAGTCAATCACGTCATTCTCCTAATGATGTGATCCAGTTAATCAAATGACAACTCTTTGTCTATGGCTAAGAAACATAACCATCTTTGATCAACGAGCTAGTCAAGTAGAGGCATACTAGTGACACTCTGTTTGTCTATGTATTCACACATGTATCATGTTTCCGGTTAATACAATTCTAGCATGAATAATAAACATTTATCATGATATAAGGAAATAAATAATAACTTTATTATTACCTCTAGGGCATATTTCCTTCAACACCAAGATGGCAAGAA